>CM076989.1:59774799-61024799 GCA_039090855.1 Macrothele yani | reverse complement strand
AACAAGTAAGTGCAACTAGTAGCCCGTAGGTGGCAACCGATGCAACCCCATCACCAGGTGGAAGCAACGGGACTGCGCATGCGCAGAAGCAAAACGTACTGTATACCAGTTAGTTGACGACGACGCTATCGCCATTGTGTTATTTTAGGGTATGTTAAGAAAATAAAAACCATATGTAGAGAGGCGAATTAATTTCCTATAATGAAATGCCACGTAGACGAAGATATCAGATTAATCCATGAAATACACCCACTCTATTACCAAAAATAACAAGAAATAATGATAAATCTTTCGTTTTATCATACACTAAACCGATTGAAACAAACGTCCTGGAAAAACATTAAAAAAACGTAATGTTGGAAAAAAAAAAAGAAAGAAAATTATACGTGTACAAAATTTATCAATCACTCGAAAAAAAAAAAAGCAACGCTATGTGGATAAAACGTACTTATCCATGGGTTCAATACACAAGAATGGAGGAATTCACTTCTAAAAATAATGAGAAGTAAAATAAAATATCTTTCTTCTTCAGAACAAATGTAGCTTCGGACAGCGGAAAGGAAAGACATAACGTTAAAAATGTAGCAGAATGTGGCATGAACGGGTAATTATATTAATTCAACAATCGCCTTTCAAGACCACAAGGAGAGTACAAAACTTCGGAAAGCGCCTTTAAGTTGGTACACTGGTTAAAAATGAGTAAAGTTCCCTTAAGGTAAAAAAAAAAAGCAATCGTTACGTTGCAAAAATAAATTTATGAATTATATGAAACTGACATTTATGAAAAATACATCGCAATTTGTAAAATTAAAAAGGGAACCATTCGTTACACATCCCGCAAGAAAGAGGATCAGCTTCAAGCAAACGCTCGTGCGTGACAAATCAGTCCCGTTGGTAGGGCGCCAGCTTCCCGCGCAGACAGTCCTTGGTTCGTTTCCTTCCGGATCCAAATGGACGTGTTGAGAAAATTTCCCCAGCGCAGGGCTGTAATGCAGAAGTTTCGTAAGGTGAAGAAAAAAGTAGTTGTAGCTTTGGGAAACTGCGGTTGTCCTTTATTTTATTTTATTTTTTATGGCTAATACTGGGAAATTGGCGGACAAGATGCGACATGCCATCAGTTACGTCACGTGATTGCCGGCTGCCATTGCCGGGAAACTAGCGGACCACATTTGGCTAGCCATCATTTATGGCACGTGCTTGCAGGGTCCCTGAGGGGCCACTTGCGGCAGCTACTGTCTGTGATGGATAACTAATGGCCCTGATGTGGCATATGAGAACTGATGGGGGTGCCACTATTGGCCCGCGGCTGGCCCGGAACTGCTGGCAGTGTTGGCAGCCAGAAGAGGCCCCATACTGGCCCAGCAAGACTGTTTTTACTGGGAAATGGTTAATAATAGAAATGCAAACGGCTATAACACTGAGGAAATCGAAACAACCATTTATAAGTAAAAGAAGTAATAAGTTAAACAAATTATTTAAAAACATTTTTTAGAAACAATGAGTGGCAGCATTTCCCCCTTGAAATATGCAACTTCGGTTAAGACCAAGATACTGTAGCTCTACTGAAATCTCTTGTTGTAAAGATGACTTGCGTTTACTCGAGTCGCGATACGTCTCCATTGTATTTTAGCGAGTGAGAATATATAGAATGTTTCCATGGCTTATGTGACCTTATACATCTAATTTAACCTCTCTTTTGTGCTTCTATATTCTTATGTAAATCTGATTTCTTCTCGTTAAGATTTTTCTGATTTAACTGTATATTATTTCTCTCAGCGAGTTTTTAAAGTTCGCATCACTGGCAGTGAGTTAAAGATCAATATAAAGATATTTTTTGAACAGTTTAGAGAGCGAAGTGAGCAAGTTAGGCAAATGATAGCAGAGAAATTCGCTACGTGTGGTGATTACTTGTTAATGGTTAGAGCAGATTTGATTTGTTGACACGAAGAACAGTTCTTTCAAGGTAATGAGTTGTTAAAAGGACGAATCTTTTGAGTTGTCGATTTCTTGAACGGGCGTTAGGTAACATCTTGATATTGTGTGAACTGTATTATGGTGTCAGCCTTTATTGTTGCGTAGGAAATTACATTCAATGCTGTGCTACTACGATGTGCCAAAATGAGAATAAAAAGGGACATGTAAATGTAAATGTCACTTCTGACGAATTGACTCTGTACTGTTTAATCTAAATATACACAAATGCTTATTTAGAGACATTTGCAAATTCTTGATTAAGTTTGCAGCAACAATAGACAACCAGCAAACCTAACCTTAAGTATTCCACAGTGGTCTAAATTTGCAGATTTGAACAGTAAACACTGAATATATTTTTACATTTAGTAGGATTTCCATCACAGTTTATGTAACTCATCTCTGTAAACAGTCTATAGTACCACTTTCTCAATTAAATAACCCGGCACGTTTTCAATTATCCAATACCCAGTCTCTTTGTTTCGTGTACAATCGCAAACAAGGCACTCTAAAAGTATTTCAAACTGCACATGGTATTTACTGAAACCAGAATACCCCATTTTATCAGATGCTGAAATCTAGCTGCGGTGTCCTCCTTCCGCTGTGAGTCAGTCTGACTTTATCACTTTCTGCAAAACGTAGTGCACGTCAATTGTTCTAGACACTCTTTTCTCGATATAATGTGCGACTAATCTGCGAAACAGTTCCAGTTAATTTTTCATCGAATTCCATGATCTAATTCACAAAAGCTCTACGTAGTTGAGTTTCAACTATTGAACTTCGTTCAAAATCTCTGTTATTAATCTTGCCTTGCTAATTCTGGTGCCTTCGTGACCTTTATAGATTGTCTTACCGTTAATGGATGCTAGGGGCAGCATTCCTGTGTGGTCAGGTGTCAACATGTTAAGTTTGAAAATGTGAAAATAATCCTATTTATTTATTGAAACTTATGTGACGCCTCATCATCGTAATCACGCAGATGATCCCTGGTGACTGACCACGCGTTACTTACAACCTTCGCCACCAGACTTCTTGATCTTCCATCAGTACTCACCACTCAGCTTTTCCAGTTGATGCTGTCACATCTTTCCTCACAAATGCTTCTCAACAAAATCATTGGTCTTTCTGGAGGTCTCACATTCATATTTCGGTAGAACAGCAAAAGTCTATCAAACTTATCCCTTAGCATTCTAGCCACATGTCTGTCCTACTGCAGTCGCCTGGCCTTTATTACTTCAATTATATAATTTTTTCCACATAGTTCTTCAAATTCTTTTTATTCCTTGTTTTCCACTCAACCTTTTCAGTGTCAGACACCGAATCAGACATTTTCCTGAAAATTATTTTTTCATAGACCTTGAGTTGTTCGTTGAATACAATTCATGTTTCGAGGCTTTATATCAGAGATTTTCCCTGTAGTAGGATTTTGCAAGACTGGATTTGTATACTTGTCTCAATCCCAAACATGGGAGACCAGGACATGACTCTTGGTCTGGCTTATCACTATTGACCTATCCTGTTTCGGAGGCCCTACCAGGAACGTAAGCTTCTTCTGGCATAGCTCTCTGGCTCATTTGCAAGATACACAAGCTTGACCATCACGGCAATGACCAAAAAATGCAATCGGTAGTGGTGACACTTTTATTGGTTGGTTCATTCAAACGAATGTTTCAATATTTGAAGATTTTAGAGGCAAAAGGAAACTCAGTGTTACATCCTTAACTTCAGCTTGTAAATTCTATTCTTTCACACTTTTTCATAATGTCAATTATAACGTCGTATGTTATCATATAACGTTAATACGACGTGATAGTAACATTATAAAATATATAGAATATAATAATATTCTATAGATGTTATAATAATAGAAAAAGAGCAGTTTGCTACCAGCAAGCAAGTCCTTCGTTGCATTAGTTGTCGTGCACACTTTAGGTGATCGGACTGGGAAAATAACACATACGAAAAAGGTTGCATAATTTAATTATGAGATTATGCTAAAGTTTAATTAATAATATGTTTCTATAGGGTACCTACTATACATCAGTAAATCTTACATACAAACGCAAAATTCCAAAGCCCTCTTGCTATGCCATGTACCAGCCATCATGAACTTTGCTGACCACAAAACAGTGAAATTTGTATAGAAGGAATGTGTTTCCGAAAAATGTTGCATCTGTTCACACTGGAAAGCAAACGTTGAAAATATTGCGAAGTTTATTGAATTCTAAAGGAGAACGACACGCTGGCAAAGTGTGTCAGTGGCGCGAGCTTATGTTCAAATATGCAAAATGAGCCGGGTTCGGCTCTAGATTAAAACACGAAAGTGTGCTTCCCTCGAGACACTCCTTTGTCTCTTCTGCAGAAACAGTGGCTAACACAATGAAGGGACAACCTAATTTAGGTCACGATCGAAAGGATGTACTTCTAGAAACAACCCTTAGATGCGCACTTGCGTCGTTAAGCCTATTAAAACACGAAAGTGTGCTTCCCTCGAGACACTCCTTTGTCTCTTCTGCAGAAACAGTGGCTAACACAATGAAGGGACAACCTAATTTAGGTCACCATCGAAAGGATCTACTTCTAGAAACAACCCTTAGATGCGCACTTGCGTCGTTAAGCCTAGAAACAAAAAAAAAGTGGATACGAAGCTTTTAATTACTCTCTAACGCACAGACACGAAATATTGGTTTGTTTACATACTACAATCTTCATATATTCGCACAGTAAATTTGAACATTATTCAGTTCGTTCAGTTCAGGTTTCTTTCTTTTTTTTTTTTCACTCTCGAAATTATTTTTATTAGTAGTATTATTATGCCCTAAAGAACTCTTAGTGAAAAAAATTCTGATAACTTCTTGTTTGTTTGTTTCTAGGTTCAACAGCCATTAAGAGCATCTTGAAGGGCTATAAGCAGTCACCCGTCCCTAAAGTACGACCACTGGTTCCTGGAAGGGAAGAGAGAGAAATACACACACATCTGGGACTCGAACCCTTGCCCAGATTGGGCGATTAGCCAGAAACCTACGCTTCTGACCACCAGGTCACCAATGCAGCCCAAAGTACCTCAGCGTTAAATGGCAATTATAAATGCTTAATAACAACCGCGGGACTAAAATTCATAGACAGGTGAAAGACCCTGGTGTATTTCTTTATAATTCGCTGTTCATGCCAAATTCATATATAAGAAATAAAAAAAAGAAAATGCTAATTCTTTTTTGTCAAAATCGCTTTGCTAGTGGCAACGTTTACTTTACCTGATATGTTTAAACTAAACGGTAACCCTAAATTTATAACCCTAAATTTTGAAAAATAAATCCCAGCAAAAACAATCTTGCTGGCCCAGCACTATGTTGCCGCTGCCGAACCGTCAATAAAATGTCCGGGCGGCCAACAGAAGGGCCAGCAGTTGGCACCCCATCAGTCGTCATATGCCACAACAGGGCCATCAGTGGTCCATCACAGGCAGTAGCTGCCACAAGTGGCCCTTCAGTGGCCCTGCAAGCACGTGCCAGAAATGATGGCTAGCCTAATGTGGTCCGCTAGAGGGCCGTTAGTGGCAGCCAGCAACCACGTGACGTAACTGGTGGCTTGCCGAATCTTGTCCGCCAATTTCCCAGTAGTAGCCATAAAATTAAAAAAATAGCAAAGTTAACTGCAGTTTCCCAAAGCTAATTTTTTTGTACCCTTACGAATGAACGCACTGCGCTGGGGAAATTTTCTCAACAGATCGGAAAAACACCCGTTCGCATGTGAGCAGATTTGAACCTGGGCCGTTGGCGTAATAGCTGCGCTCTCTACCGACCAGACTAATTTGCCACGATCGAGCCCATGCTCAAAGCTGTCTGTTTGGTATGCAATGTGTAATCGAATGCTTCCCTCTTTCATTTCACAATATTGCGAGGTATTTTTCATAAAAGTCAGTTTCATATAATTGATAAATTAATTTTTTCGACGTAACGATAGTTTTTTTTTTTACCTTAAGGGAACTTCACTCATTTTCAAGGCGTGTACATACTTAGAGTCGCTTTCCAAAGTTTTGTACTGTCCTTGCCGTCTTGAAAAGAGATTGTTGAATAAATATATATTTACCCGGGTTCATGTCACATTCTGTTACATTCTTAACGTTGTGTCTTTCCTTTCCGTTGTCCGAAGCTACATTTGTTTTAAAGAGTAAAATATATTTTATTTTACTTCTTGTTATTTTTAGAAACGAATTCCTCCCAGTCTTGTATATTCAACCCATGGATGAGTACATCATATAGCGTTGCTTTTTTTTCTTTCAAATAATTAATACATTTTGTACGCGTATAATTCTTTCTTTTTTCCAACAAACGTTGTTTTAATGGTTTTCCAGGATATTTGTTTCAAGCGGTTTCAAATTTTTTCTTGTTATTCATCCACTCCATTCCATGAATTGTTATTCATGGGAATGGAGTGGGTGTATTTCATGGCTGTAATCTAGTATTTCACGGCTTAATCTGATATCTTCGTCGACGTAAAATTTCATTAGGAAATAAATTCGCCTCTCCACTTGTGGATTTTTTTCTTAACATCCACTAAA
This sequence comes from Macrothele yani, assembly GCA_039090855.1. Classification (NCBI taxonomy): domain Eukaryota; kingdom Metazoa; phylum Arthropoda; class Arachnida; order Araneae; family Macrothelidae; genus Macrothele; species Macrothele yani. The sequence continues at coordinate 61,018,267 of CM076989.1, read as the reverse complement.
ATAACACGATGGCGATAGCGTCGTCTTCAACTAACTGGTACCATGAGAGACACAGCAAGTGTTGCTTCTGCGCATGCGCAGTCCCGTTGCTTCCACCTGCTGTTGGGGGGTTTTCCAACAATTTACGGCGTTGGTTGCCAGCAACGGGCCACTAGTGGCACTTGCTTGGGGGCCCACAATTTACGGCGATGCTGCAGGGCCATTAATGGCTCGTCAACTCATAGCGCTGCCACCAGCGGACCACTACAGCGCCGTGAGCGGCAGATTTCAGCCAGCAGTGACCCATCACTGCCAGCTGGTGGCCAGCAGTTTCCCAACACTTGTGTTTTTGCTGGGATGTTACTGATTTATGATTGGTCTAGCTGCCTACAACATTCTATCAAACTTTCTTCGTACTCTCAGAAATTCTACAAACACCGTTGGAAATATTTCTCCAAAGCCACATTATTCACTAATATCTGCAATTAACATTAAGGGAAATTTTGTGACAAAACACTTCTCGGTTATATGGAGAAATGAGAAATTCGCATTGAGAACAACACAGTAGATGTTTCTACACTTGCAGTTATGTGTGGGGAAAGAAAATTTGTTACACTGAAACACCTGCGCAAAAAATTGAAAAGTCGCCTATTTTGTCTCGACTTTGGATAATACAAACATTCTAATATCTTAAACTTAAAGAAAAAAAACTGCATGATTGTACCTTAAATTAATGCCAGGTTTAGCATTCTTTACCTCATAAAAAGTTCTTGAAATTACATCCAAACCATGTGTTGGCGGTGATTTCCGACTATTCTGATATTCATGTCACTACATTCCACGCCTTAAAATGTAAGCCCTTGAACATATCAGAGGGCCAAATCGTTTGTAATTTCCCTCATATTTCCTTCTGAATCCTCTTATCTCTCTATCTGTTACGTACTCAGACCGACGTACACACAAGTCAAGAGCCTCGTTTTTACCATAAATGCAATGTGACTCCCAGTTTATGTCTTGGCTCATGGTATAACAACAAATTGGACGGCTATATCTATTCATCCGTCCATAATTTGAGGCCACTGGATCTGGAGAGGGGAGAGGGATAACACTATGTGGAAAACACAGCACCAATGCCTCATGAAGTACCCAATCCTGGACCCATCTCAGACGAATGATCCGAGGCTAGCTCCTCAGAGGGCCCTGTCAATGGAACGAGGACTCCCAGTTCAGCAATTCATTATTTAATTTTACAACCACGAAGTCCAAAAATAATATTAAAAGAGCATATGCGTCCCCGAAGGGATACGTGGGTGCGTCCGTGTGAGTGAATTTTAGTGCACGATTACAAATATCTCGGTAATTCGCACTTAGACGTCATACCAGGTATATCGATACAATAGTAAAAATATGGTGCGCGTGCCCAGCTTTTTATCAGAATGCATATATCGACGAGGCAGTAAAAAGCCTCACTGTCGAGAAAATGAAGGAAAAATCTCTAAAACAAGAATTTATTCGGTACGTATTTAATAATGTTACTTGAATTTGATTTGACTTGCATAGGATCAACTGTTGGAAATAGTCATATTTCTGATGTGCTTCCCCGCCCGTTTAAACTAAAACGTTTATGCAAAGACGCATCACTTGGGATGTTGACTACCGTCGTTAATCAGTATAAAAGGCAAAACTTCATGAGACAGTCGTGAGGGTGCGCTTCAAGTGCTTTGAGTGCTTCATGTGCCGAAGTCTATGAACAATTAACTGTGAAGCTATGAAGCTTTAGCAATTAACTGTGCTTCATGTGCCGAAGTCTATGAACATAAACATGTGAAGCTATGAAGCTTTAGATAAAGCTATTTTTCGTTCTTGTTACAGTGTCTCAGTCTCATTTGGCAGCTTGTGTTACAAATTCAGTCTTACTCGGTTAGTATAGACCGTATGCATATGACGTCACAGCAAGGTAAACCATCCTAGCAGACGCCCTGGTGATCAACTGGTGTACAAACACTGTTTGGATTTGCATTGTGGAGCGTTAAGGAAGATCGTGTTATGTGCTATTAAATGATGTGTGCTATTATAGATTACCATCTGAGTGAACGAAGTGGGATCAGAATTATAAAAACATTTATTCAGAAGCGCCAACATTTGTGGTTATCACGTATCAGCAGAGTTGACATTGATGACCGGAAACGAAGGAACAATAGAGTGTGTAGTTTACATTTTGTAACAGGTATGTTCATAAATTTACTGGTGCGTTATGTAAAAAAACTCTATGAAGATCTTTAAACTGGATTTAACCTTTTCATTTAATGACTTGCACGATTTCATTTGTTCGGAAGTGAAGGCGCGTACCAAAAACGAAATAATTAAAAATATCGCCGTGTTCTATTCGTGGCAAGAACTCAATATTATTCAGATAAAGTGAATGTGGAATTTCATATGGGTCACCACAATTGCCCTATAACTTTAATTTATCAGAATAAGGCTGTTTTTGATCACCAGATAACCCACTTACGTAGCCCGTGCAATGCATCTTTGATCTCACTTGTACACCAGCTGTTCTGCAAAAAAGAAGCAGACGAAAAAGTGACGCGAACCGCGGTTTCGTGTCGTCAATGCATACGATCTATATTGTCTATAGAGCTAATAGTAACTGCGTACCTTCAACATCAACAACATACGTTCCCCTTTAGAAAGGGCTACAGCTGTTTGGAATTGACAAATTTGCCATAATTTCAGAAAAGTACACGATAGTCCTAAAGTACAGAAATTGGCATTTCCCTCATACATACTCTAAAAAAATATCTTCTTCTGCGGTGATATTAATTATGCCGCTAATATTATTAAGTGTCGAGTTTTGGGCAAATGCCAACAGTCAACCGGAGTAAAGTTATTGCCGATTGTGAGGATACACTGCTGAATGAAATATGATTACAACTTCTTCCTTCGCCAACGAGCGATGTCATCTCTCGGGCAGATTACAACTCCTACCTTCATATGAAACAAAAAAAATATTTTGGTAAATGTTATGCAGTATAAAATGAAGAGCAAGCGCTGAATATTTTATATCGGATGAACAAAGCGTGTGTAATAGTCACCGATTTACGTACCGCGTTTCGTTCAGAAGGAAATCGTTTCTTTCATTCCCATGCAAGAGTTTCTACAGTTTGTAAAGCAAAAAATGTCGTGTTGAACAATTTATAGTTGTTTGGATATATGTTTAATATCGATCACTAGAACACTAATGATCCTTTGAGTCAAAGTGCGCTGTAGCGTGTATAGGCTGGCACAGAAAAGTCTTTTTCTGGAGTACGAGGTTTGGAGATCACTTCATCGAAGTGGATTTTCGTCTCTTTCTGTATGATTCCCTTGGAAGTGCGTCACTTTCGGTCAGCTCTGCATTTCCCAAAAGAATAAAAAATCAACACAATCCATCGATCGCATTGTTTTGGAATATGCTGCTGTGTCTCTTGTTTTGTTTCTACTCTCTCCTGGAAAATTCCATTCTTTTTTCTATCACCTGATCCCCCTCCCCCCACTGTTCGAGAGTTGCTACCCCTGTTTCAGAAGGCATCGCCTTTCGCTGGTGCTTCACGACACCCAGCACTCTCTATCGCTCTCTCCGTGTCGACTTTATAAATAATACAGTATGTCCCCTGACGACTCTCCAAGATGCTATCGCATTTCCATCACTTGCTCCTACGCCTCATCCTCCACTCCGAGTTGCTGTCTGTTCGAGCTGAAAACTGAACAATGCAATCCTTTTTCCTCCCTTGCATCAGAAGAAAAACAAAAGAAAAGAAAAACAAAAAAAAAAACAAAAAATGCCTGAAAACGTCGAAAGAAAACCATTTATTTACAAATGATTGCATTCCTTTGAGTCAGAAATGTGTCTAAATTGATATGATAAATTTAAAATCCAAATAACGGGTGTATCAATTCATTTCTCAGCCAGTTACTGCTCCTAAGCCTTATAATAAGTGTTATAAGACCGATTTAATTTTGTCATAAATGATATTGTTTCAATATAGGACAAACGGACTAAATGCATTTTTAGGGAATCGGAAATGTTCCACGAGTTAACGGGGATTCAAAAGCTATTCTACAGTAGTTAGATATATCTCAGCCGGAACTTTGAACGGCTGAATGTTTCTACAATGAGAAGTGCGTGCACTGGATTGTGCATGAAGTCTTCTAGCATTTTGGCGATGGATGGGGTTGGTGCAGTAATTTTGAAATTTAATCGGCGTTCCAAACATATGATATTGACAGTTTCTAAAGATGAGGTTTCGATGTTTCCATATCACTACGTTAGCTTTGCATTATGAACAACCCCCGTTTCATATATTCAGAGCAAGAACGAAATGCCACGTGATATCAACGTCACGCGCCGCTCGTATAAATTGTGCACATCTGTACTCTGTACGTTTGCCAGTAATGGGGAAACATGGCAACGTGAGCCAATTCGACCGCGGCCAGATAGTTTGGGCTCGGAGGACAGGTGACAGTATTTCGGAAACAGCCACACATGTTGGCTTCTCCTCTACTACTGTATTAATGGGGTACCAGCACTGGGTTAAACATGCATAGAGTATTGAAAGCACAGCTTTCCTTATTCCCGGAGAAAAAATTCAATTAGCACGCTTCCTTTGCATTGCTCGGCATAATTTCCTTTGAAGTAATTGCTTAAAGTTTGTTAAAACCGACGACTCAGGATCTGTCCACATCGTGAAATTCCTGTTTGAAACAGGGTTTCGCCCACATTTTTCCGACTCTCACAATATGCTGGAAGAAATTTTTCTGTTCTATGAAGGCGACATAAATTTTCAAAGGAAATTTCTATGAGCATCTTTTTTAACTCTTCGGTCCAATGCTTTAGCATCTGTTGAGTACAGACCCTTCGAAAACGCAAGCTCTTATGAATATATTATGATGTCTATTACGTTTCAAGTCGTCCATTTTTGTTGGCTTATAACGTTTGGGTTCTTCTTGTTATGTCTATTTATATTATGAAAAGTTTGGTACTTTTCGTGTATGGGCTGTGAATAGTACTCAGTCAAGTCAGGATAATGGATACAGAGGGACCGTGCAACTTCAATGCCAAAAGGGGCCACGATAGCCCTAATGAAAATTAGTCGAAAGTTAGTTTCACCCTGACCGCTCCAACCACTAATGACTCACCGTACTTCGGATGGCACGTTAAACCGCCTGTCCGGGGTACTGGTGGTCCCGTTCAAAATAAGATCATCCGTTTCTTTCCCCTGAAAGTGCACTTCCTGCTGTGGCACCGTTTGGCATTCTGCAAAGATGTCTGTTCGCTCCTCGCGGTCTGGCACTCGACCTGTCTACCCACTTCCCATCAGGGCCTATAGGCCAGTTTTCAATTCCGCCTCTGGCACAAGGCGTGTAAACCCTTCCTGGGTGGAAACTCTACGAGAAATTTATCAAGCTTACAAGTTTCGAAGATGACAATCCGTTTCCTATTGTAAATATGGCAAAAATGGTAAGTCAGATAATATCCGAAAACTTGAAAATGTCGTCGTCCTGGAGCGATAATCGAACCTGCGTCTTCCAGATAGCGCCCGAGTACGCTAACTACTGCTACCATTCAGAACGACCAAGTCTCAAGAATCCGATTAATTTTAACATAACCATAATTGTCATCTTCAAAATTTGTGATGTATGGTGTAATGCCGTATTCCGTTCACGATTTATCAAGCTTAGTCAATACTATAAAATCTTTTATTATGCACACCCCTGGTACTAAATTATAAACCTTTATGCAGATGTACGTAAACGTCACTTGCCCAGCGTATATGCAAAATACGTAGCCAGGTGCATTACCACGTGATCTAAACATATACTTAAGACTGCTGCTCGTCAGTAATCGTCAGTAGTGTTGATCACAACGTAAAAAACAAAGGACCTTTCGGAGTTCGATTAAGGGATTATTACAGGTGTCCGTCTGGCTGGAGCGACGATTTAGAAAACGGCAGAGGTGATCACTTTCTCAAAAAGTGAGGTATTCGAGTCTTTAATCAGTGGAAAAGTAACCCATATTGTTTGTCTAGGCGTAACTGAGGAGCGATGACAATCTGCCAGGAACGAGATCGTCATCGAAGGCTTGTACGGAGAAACGAGACTTCCAGTGTTCAGCAATTGACCGAGGCATTCAACAAAAGCTGTATCCGACTCGTATCTCAGCGAACTATGCTCAGGGAATTGAAGAGGAGCGGTACTACCAGTCGCATACCTATATGGTAACCACTGGTTTCTGCAAAGAACCAGAAACTTAGTCTAAAATGGTGTCAGAAACACCGTACTGGACACTCAAAGACTAGAACAGAGTCTTGTGGTCCGAAGAGTCTCGGTACATCTTGTTCTGTACCGACCGTAGGCAAACGTTTGGTGGCAGCCCCCAGACGCAATGGACCCAGCTTGCTTTGTAAACAGTACTGATGGTTCCGGAGGTGGTGTGATGGAGTGGGAAACGTTCTGTTCGTATGGCGACCTCATGATATTAGTAGAAGTTCGGGTGTCCTCCAAGGATTATCTGAACATTGTTTCCGATCAAATCCAACTGCAATGTTAAATATTTATCCAGTAGGTAACAGCTCTTTATGCACCACAATGCCACTGCCCATTTCGCAAGATATGTTTAGGCGTGGTTCAGTAAGGATAACCGCTTTTTCCACCATCTTTCATGTCCACTAGAAATCTCGGATCTAAAGCCCATTGATATTATATGGGATTGGTTAGAAAACCAGATTCGGAAGCAGTTCTCTTCCGTCAAATCTGAAACAGGTAAAAGACTGTCTGGTGAACGCCTGGTATGCTGTAGACGTAGAGGAGCTCCAACCACTTATGGTATTGTAAAAAAAATCCTAATTTAGTGGCCGGTATGTGTACTATGAGTTGTAGCTGTGTTAAATTTCCTGATGTTTTATTTACGGTTTCCAACCGTAGGTTGAAGAAGCGTATATGCTCCAGCTTTGTCCGTCTGCTTGTCTGACCGCCGCACGATAACTCGCGTAAAAATGGTTCGATTTGAATGAAAGTTTAGTGTGTGGTAGAGAACTACCTGAGAACGAACATTGGGGTCAAACGTTAGGACAGGAGAGGAATCCATTCCATTGCCCTTATGCGTCATACCTCGCGTTAAAATGGTTCGATTTCGATGAAATTTTAGTATGTGGTAGAAGACCACCTGGGAACAAACCCTATTGAAATTGGGCGAAATGGGGTCAAAGGTCAGGACATAGGAGCGAGATCCATTCCATTGCACTTATGTATCAAAACTTGTGTAAAAATGCTTCGATTGCGACAAAACTGTCGTTGGACGTGCCCTCTCGAGATCCTCAATTGTCGTCTAGTTTCCTCTGTCAAAGAGCCCATTGCTCCCAACTTCTGTGTTCCCTGTGTGTATAAAGGTATGTGCTACCTTTCCTGCTACTTTTCCGAGTCGTAAGGTACATATTTACATCAAATTTTATCATAATATTACCTGCCGACCACGCACGCCCTACTGCGTTTCTGAAGTGTGCTCCAAAGTACATGTTCCAGTGCCTGCTGTTCCTTTTCTGTATACCTTGTTCAAGTAATAGGCTGCCAGCAATCTTCCCAGCTACTTTTCAGCACCAGTAAGTGAATTTTATACCGATTTTCCTTCATTTTTCTGCCCATCGTGACTTCCCTTGACTTCCTTCTGTCGTCTCACCAGCATTTTATTCAGCTGCTTTCTGTGCTTATCTTCCTGTTATCTACACGCGTTCCCGTTTACGTCACCCTCCGATAGTGGTCCTTGGGTGACGTCATCGTTACTGTGCTCCAACTGTCTCTCGCCGTTCTTCCAGTAACGTCATTACCTCGCATCTTCACGTCGTCCGCCTTCTTTACGTGTCTTTTGCCATCTCCATCGTCTTATGCTTAGAGATTGTGCTGCTTTGCTTTACCGTTTCTGATTTGCTCTATGTCTAGTGCTTTTTTTCGACCACTGACGCCTCCTTCAGATGAACTACTTGACAGTTCAACTCATCTCTCTTCGCCCGCAGTCACTGCCTTCCCCTCGGATCCTCTCTCAACTGCCTTGACGTTCCGGATTTTTCGTACTGGCTCCGTTTTAACAGCTCATTTATTAGAGTCCTCGTCACTGGGAAAGTCTTTCTTCGCTTCTTTAGCTCTCGGAGTAAAATATCCCGCGCTCCCACATACTAAACTTACAGCTTACACTTCAGCACTCCATCAGATTGTTCCACCTGATGCCATCACGCACATCGCTCGAAAGCCTCTCTCGGTGTTGGTTTATTTTCTAATCCCGCTTAAGTTGAATTGGTTCTTTCTTCTCCAATTTCAGTCGGCGACCAAAATGTGTTTGCAATTCCTCTTGCTCATTGTCCTACTCTCGTTAGTTTATCTCCAGTTTCTCTTGAACTCTCCAACGATTTACTGCATTATTTCCTTTCTCAATGTGGTTTAGTTATTGGCCCTATGAAGACTTTGCCTGCTGCTTCAGACGACCAAGGGAATCGTCCATATTATAGTTTTCGACACCAAGCTCTCGTCGTTTTCCCTGACTAACAGTCCATTGTTTCCTGTCCGGCAGCTTTTCAAGTTATCTGCGGTCCACACACTCGCACTGTCAATGTTTTTACCGCCTATCATTGTTTTTCTTGCAAATTGCCCGGTCACCATAGTTCTTCTTGTCCAACTCGGAATTTTTCGACTTCATTTCGCCCCTTCTACCTTGCCAGAATCGTGTTGCTTTTCTTTATCATCCACATCTTTGTCAACTTTTTCTTATGCATATTCGCAGCTTCCGGTTTCAAGTGGGTTGTTTCCGGCCCTTGATTCTTCTACTTCACGTGTTTCTCCGGAGAATATTTTTCTTGATCATCTACTACCGACAGCTCTCATGGATGTTCTCCTTTCTGTTTCTACTACACCACTTTGCACGCCTACATCGAGCATGTCTTCTGCCCAAATCTTGTTGAAATGCCCTCAGTCACCCTCTCCGCCTTCATCTCCTGTTCTTGTCTGTCCATTGTCTCCATGTTCGACAACGGTCTCTACTTCTATGGTTCCGCTCTTCCTCTCCACGGAGCCAGCGTCTACCAGTTGCCTCATATCTCCTGCTTCCTCACCGCCACAGTGCAACTTATCTGTTTCTGTGCCTCCAGATTCTACGTCATCTCATTTTCCTTTACCGACGGCTGATATTGCTTCTTCTCCTGTTGTTCGTCGTCTCCAGTCCTCACTCCTAGATGTTCCTGATACAACTTCATGTTCACGACCGTGTTCCCTTCCAGCAAGTCTGTTTTCTACAGGGGCCTCCAATGATAGCTCTGCAGTGTCTTCTGGGTTGCAGTTGTCTTCTGTTGATGTCTCCATTCAGCCTTTTTCTCTAGCCACTTCTGCTTCGCCAACTCCTGAGTCGCCGGACGAAGATCCCACTCCGCTCGACTACCCATATCGCTCGACTTCTGCTGATAGTACTTCCCTTACTAGTACATCTTCTACGTCTCGACGTCCCCGACGACGGCGTAAGCCTCTTGCTCCAGATCCTCCTTCACAACAAGACTTTGCTTCTTATGGTGATTATTACCGCGCTTATGAGCGTTGGGTGAAACGTGCTATGTATAAATATCCAGACTTTGCCAACCAATATTCGCTAACATCAGTTTCGTATTATTCCAGTATCTTCCAGAGTGTGGGCCCTTAGACTCCTGCTTGACTTTGGCTGTACTTAATGTCCTGTGCATTTCATGTTCCTCTAAATATCTCTCTGTTTGAGAGAGTGGCCTGCGCGCACATAGTTCTTTTCTTTTATGTTATGTTCTCCTCAATGCCTCAAGTGTAAGCCTGTAATTTTGTCCACGACTTTTTTTGGCCTTATGCCCATGTTATATGCCCCCGTTTTATTGTACACTATTAGTTGTCTAATATAGAGATACTGAACGACAAAACTTTATCATGTTGTTCGGTAGCTATACTGAACCAATTCTGTTTAATATCATCGAAATGGGGTTAAAGGTCAGTGCACAGGAGCGAGATTTGTTCCACAATCTTTATCCTCATAACTTGACTAAAAATGCTTCTAATGCGACAAATTCCAGCTCCTGAGCCACGCCCATTTCCAGCTCCTGATTTTCTGCTTCATACTGACGGAATAGGGTATCCCTACCTCGTGTGAGCGCTTTACTCTGGCTTATAAAGCTCGTGTGTATCGTTCCAGCAACCTGTTTTGCTTAGTAAGTACCAATAGTTTTCATATACGACGTATTTTTCTGTCTTGTGCTTAACCCTCATCATTTACTCCGGTAAACATCATGACTCGCCTTGACTTTCTTCAGTTTCTTTACCAGCGTGTCTACACGCTGCCTTCTGTGCTCCCAGTCCTATGCTTATCGCAACACCTCTCGTATCATGTCGTCTTCTGCTAGTGGTCCTCCAGTGACGTCATCTACTCTTCAGTTGTGCACCACCCGTCTCTAGCGGCTCTTCGTGTGACGTCATTCCTCGAATTTCTGATTTCGTTCACCTGTTGATCGTGCTTTCCCTACTTTCAACGTTTATCAATTTAGTGATTGTGCTTTTCTACTCAACTGCTCATGGCCTGTGCTACATCTCCTGATTATTTTCCACCGCTGACGCCTCCTCCTGATGTTCTGCTTAAAGATCAACTTCATCTCTCTTCGCCTACCGCCACTTCCATACACTCTGCTCTTCTGCCGTCCTGTTTAGACTTCACTGTTTCTCGTCATGATACAGTTTTCACCGCTCACATCCCTGAGTGTACACCACGAGGTCAGTCCTTACTTGCCTCTTTAGCCTTGGAGGTGAAATATATTGACCTGCCTGATACTGAACTCACTGTGTATACATCAGCTCTTCATCAGCTTATTCCCCCTGACGCAATTACCCATATCACACAAAAACCCCGCTCTGTGCTTGTTTATTTTTCCTCTCCCGCTCAGGTTGCGCGTGTTATTTCTACCCCTATTTCCGTAGGCGATCAAAGTCTATTCGCCATTCCTTTAACACAGTGTCCCATTCTTGTCAGCATGTCGCCTGTTCCTCCGGAAATCTCCGATAATATAATGCATAGTTATATCTCCCGTTGTAGCCTTATAATTGGCTTCATTCGCACGTTACCAGTAGCGTCGGAAGTGCAAGGTGCTAGTCCTTATTTAGTTTCCAACGACAGGCCCTCGTCGTGCTTCCAGACGAGACTTTCATTACTTCCTCTTCCACCACATTCCAAGGTCTGTGGCTGTCATATTCGCACTATTCATGTCTATACTGGTCTTCATTGTATTATTTGCAAATCGCCCACTCATTTATGTGCTGCATGCCCAGATAAAGACATTGTTCATGCTTCGGCTTCATCTTTTGGTACTCCTACTTCTGCCTCACTGCCTGTCAGACTCTCCCTGTTAGTGTATCCGCCCGGTTCGGGTGGATTGTTCCTGGTCCCTGATTTTTCTTCTTGCCTCGTCCCTGAGGACACCACATTATCTACTCATTTGCTCCCGTCTTCTCTCCTGGATTTTACTTCTTCAGCCACCACCAGGCCACCTTGTCCGCCTCCATCAAGCCCACCTTCCACCAAGACTTTATTAAAACGCCCAATGTCTTCTTCCTCGTCGCATTCTGCTCCTGCCACTGTATGTCCTCTTCCTTTACCAACGGACACTGTCTCTACACCTGAGATCCAGCTCTACGGTATTACGGAGACCATTCTATAAGTTGTCCCTTGTCTGCTGCCTCCACGAGCTCCCAGTGCATCTTACCTGTTACTGTGTCTATAGACTACTCTGCTTCGTCATCTGCTGCCATGCCCTTCAATGCTTCTTCATCAACTCCCGAAAATGTTCTTGATTCCTTGATCGTCTCTCTTCCTGCTTTGCCGTCGGCACTACCCGTTTCTTCTTCATCAGTAGCCACTTCACTGCCCGATACTTCCGATGCTCCCCCGGACCCATTCGCTCGTCTCTCCGCCTCTCAGCGCCGCCTCCTTGCTGCCGTGTCTCATAGAGAGGTTGAAGAAATGGGGACTGACACGGTTCTCATGTATCTTGAACTTCTCAAGTTTCTCAAACCCCGTAGGAGTTATTTTCGTTGCACGAGCGCCTACAAGGCTGCACGTCTCGAGCGAGAAAATGCTCTCGAATTCTTCGAAATTGAGCCTTCTGATTTCTGCCTCTCACGATCACCTTCGCCACCTCTCGCAACTCCTCTGCCCGATAATTCTTCTACTTCGCCTGTGTCTACTTCAGCCTCACAATGTGCCTGTTCTACTGTTTCATTATCAATGTCTCCTGTTTCTCAACTTAACTTTCGCCGTCTTCTCTTGCAGTATCTCCACTCAGCTCAACCTTGCACGCTAGCTCTGTTTGTTCTCCGCTTGACTCGTCTGTCACTCCGCCAATGGAGTTTGCCTTCTCCAGCCTTCAGGGTGCTTTTCAGTCTCCGGGTATATCATCTTCTGCTGCCATACCCTCAGTTGTCTCCTCAGCATCTCCTACACCTGCTCCTGCCTCATCGCCTGCAACTCCTAGTGATCCCTTGTCCGAGCTCATTGTTCCATTGTCTCCTTTTCAGCCTTCCCCTGATGGTGCTTCTCGGAAACGCCACCGTAAGCGCCGCCGCTGTGCTCCACTCTCCAATAAGCCTCCTTTGCCAAGTGATTATGCCTCCTATGATGATTTCCTGCGTGCCCGTGCCCGTTGGAATAAGCGTCACGCATTTCGTGAATTGTATTATAAATATGGTAACTCCATGTCATTTGTATTTTTGTCTACGTCATTGTCCTTTATCTCTGCTCACGAGAATATTTGTGTTTGCCCAGTATATAAGTATCACTATTTCTTGATGATTGCCTTGCATTAATTATGTACTTTGTTCACGATTTTATCTGTTTCTCTTCATTGTATGTGCCCGACTTCCCTGTACCCTTTAGTTTCCCAATAAAGCGATTTTGAAAGACGAAGCGTCAGTATGTTGTTCCGGTAGTACACTTCTGTTTAACCAATTCTGTTTAATATCATCGAAATGGGGTCAAACATCAGGGCACAGGAGCGGGATTTATTCCACAGCCATTATTCTCGTAACTTGACTAAAAATGCTTCTATTGTAACAAAACTTTAGTATGTTGTTCCGGAGGTACAACATCTAAAGTTTTGTTACAATAGATGTTTGACATCATCGAAATGGGGTCAAAGGTCAAATCACAGGAGCGAGATTTGTTCCACAGCCATTATCCTCATAACTTGAGTAATAGCTTGAGTAATGATTTCTGGTATGTTGGAAAGCTTATCATAATCAATGCATTGTATGATTTTACTAACTTGTTCAAAGATTAAGCCATGGACTCCGAAGACTTGATTGTGATTGTAAACTAGTTTATAAATTGCGTATGTCTGTGTAGTACCTAGACACTCTAAATTCCCATAAGAAGAATGGATTTTTGTATTACAAATGTACATCTGAAAATCGGTTTCACGAATTTTGTCTTCTGTCAGAGATAACCAAATTTTCAACAGTGGAAAAGACATCATGTATTACGGCAATAGTCAGTCTTCCTTCTCGAACCTCGGTAGCTATTATTTCTCTCCCCGATTTGAATTTCGTATACCAAACATCCACTTGCTTTCTTGAGGAGACCTTTATACCACACATATCACGGAGCTGTTTGTGAATATCACTAGAGTTAAAAGCCTTAATGTCTAAAAATCAAATGATTCATAGCACATCCTCTTCCTCTTTCGTGAGCGTTGAGCACGGAGTATCCATGCTTCGTTCAACGTCCCGTGAAAGTACTCATGCTTCACGAAGTAGCCATTCTGAACGTTGAGCACGGAGTAGTCAATACCGTTGCTCACGAACAACTGGCGTAAAGTTGCCCAAATGTCGTCGACGCGTACGTTGACCGACCGAAAACTTTTGCTTTTAATCTTTTGCATTAAAAAAAGTATGAATTTTACTTCAACGTCGATCATGTGTACATCTAATTCTTTTTCATAGTTTACAGGGTGGAAGAAATATTCTTCTCGTAATACATGGCCAATATGTCATGATAATTATTAACACAGCAATCAGACATCGCTGAATTGACTGTAATTACTGTTTCACACGTGAAATGATTACGAGCGTGGTCGGAGAATATTCCGATGCTCTTAGCACTCAGATACTTGCGAATTCCCTGTCATGTGTGGTGCAACGGATAGCATGCTCGAACGGTAATCGGGAGATGCTGGTTCGATTCCAGCTCCACGGCGATGAAATTTTCAAGTTTTATGATGTGATTGATTTCACCTGTGAAACAGTAATTACAGCCAATTCAGCGATGTCTGATTACTGTGTTAATAATTTTTTCATAGTTGTTTCGAAGACACGAATTAAAAGACAATTTGCATTTTTTTGAATGCGTAAATAAAATTAGTATGTAAATTCTCCGTTGAATCACAGAATCGTATAGAACAGAAAAAAGAAGGGGAGTTGCTTGTTTCTGTCTGTAGGTATAATGCCTCTGTCACTTTGATGGTGCTACTGTATTCTGGAATTCTGTAGGACTCTTTGTTAATAAATGTGACTTTTTCTCCAAAGGACGTTCGCCTGAGACTTTGATGCCATTCTTCTCCGTTATTTAATTTTTCATGAACTTTAATTAAATTGCTCTCGTTCCGTTAATAACTTTGTCAGGGCTTAATTCCTGTGATTCCAATTTCAGAAAGACTAATCTTGTTGATCTTGTTTTCCATTGTTTTCTGGAATTTGCTGAGGTAACAAAGTTATGAACAAACCACATCGTCATTTTCAATTCCGTCTATAACCAAGAAGCTTCCGTTATCGGAACGTCAAGGCGCTCGAGAACACAAAACTAATTGGCTGATTTCAAAGCCGAAGTAAGCTACAGCTCTGTGCTCAAGTTCTTCCGACGTTCGTCCAACCCATGAGATTCACTTGGCACTAAAGAGGAAAGGAGGCGAACAAACACGCTACTTCTGACAGAGAAATTGAATGATATATGATAGATGCTCCCAAGTGGCTCGCATTGAATCTATTACATGGCTCCCTTTCTCTGAAAGATATTCGGAGCATTTTGTCATTTGGTTTCATTTTGAAGACTTCACTTGGGATAGGCTAGAGAAAAAAGTAACTTGGCATGAACAAGACAACTATTTTCAACAAAACAGAATCTCACTAATGTGCCAAATAATTGGATAACTCCGTTAACGGTGAGTAATCTCGATTTTAGGAGCGATAAAACGTATATACAGCATTGAGTAGCCCCCTTAGTGTGCATCGTATTATCAAATATCTTCACCTACTGTGCAAAATTTGGTAACAGCAGTTTATTAGCTACATTCGCAATGACCGGAGGTTTCTAGAACGTAAGCACTGAACCATTCAGATATTACATGTATGATTATGTACCTCAACTTGTTTTTCTGTTTTGAAAAATACGAAAGAATACGGGAAAGAATAGTATCGTGTTTCAACTAAAAGAGAATTACACATTTTAGAATTACTCACGATAACTATTAGCGATAAGAGATACAGTTGCTGCTGAATTTTTTAGTTTTCAAGCTGATACTTTAAATTGCATTTTCCAACCAAGAAATCGTTCTTCTTTCGATTTCGTACAACATAAGCTATAATTAAAATTTATTGAAAATTCAAATGAAATCGAGGTAAAGACACAGAACCTACCGATTCATCGATGATACAAATATTTAAAAAAGTACAATTTTTAAGAGAATGCACTGAACGACCGCTGTTAGGTCGGCTGCTATAACACTAACGCAGTAAGCACTGAGCATACGCAGAAGACATTACCGTGCAGCCCAAACAATTATCCGTGCTGTGGTAGACGTGAATTTAATTTACTATAAATCTAATACTACAAACATTGTGAAGTGCATAGTGTTAAAGGAAACAACGTTTAATCACATTATTATTATTATTATTATTATTATTATTTTGATTCCACCTCTTCCTTAGGTTTTCTTCTCTTCCTTCCGGGACGGGTACGACATACCAAGTCTGGGAAGTGGTATATCTT
The DNA here is from genome assembly GCA_039090855.1 of Macrothele yani. Taxonomy (NCBI): domain Eukaryota; kingdom Metazoa; phylum Arthropoda; class Arachnida; order Araneae; family Macrothelidae; genus Macrothele; species Macrothele yani. The sequence continues at coordinate 61,002,228 of CM076989.1, read as the reverse complement.
TCTCTCAGTTGTCCAGGAACTTTCTTACTATACTACACGTGTTCAGGATAGCTGACTTTTGTAGTTCCATGTAGGTGTTAGGTTGAAGGTCTAGTGCCTGTATAGAGCTGTGAAGGTCTTAGGTACAACTCCTGTCGCTGATATTATTATGGGGACTGTGGTGACGTTCTTCATATGCCGCATTTCCTTGATTTCGTATCGTAGGTCGTTATACTTTGACATCTTCTCGCCGTGTATCTTCTGGATGTTGCACGTGTTGTGCTCGACTACGTCAATGAGGTACGTTGACTTCTCCTTGTCGACCAGGACGATGTCGGGACGATTGTGGGGAATGGTCTTATCTGTTCTGATCGATCTGTCCCAGTACATCTTGTGGGTGTTGTTCTCTAGAAGCGTAGTAACGGACAGGCTGAGTTGCAATGAGGTGGTGCTTTCTTGCCAAATTCTGATGGACAATCTTCGCGACTTGATTGTGCCTGTTTCTGTACTCTGTTTGTGTGAGGACTCTGCACCCTGCTGTAATATGTTGGATGGTCTCGTGCGCTTGATGGCATTGCCGACATGTGTCGCTTTTCAATGACGTGTCCTTCAGGATATGATTCCGGTAGTTTCTGCTGTTTACAACTGCATCTTGTATAGCCATCAGGAACCCGTCGGTCTCGGGGATTATTATTATTATTATTATTATTATTATTATTATTATTATATAGCTATCAGGAACCCTTCGGTCTCGGGGATTATTATTATTATTATTATTATTATTATTATTATTATTATTATTATTATTATTATTATTATTATTATTATTTTCCTTTTTAGACTAAACGTTGTTTTCCGCAACCTCATAAATTTAATTAATAATGCTGGTCTACAAGGTTTAATGCAGCTGTTTTAACTAATTTTGGGTGCTGATATCAGATCTGATCTTAAAAATGGCCACCACGTCACGTTTTTTTTGTTATGGGTCATTAAATATATACAACCTCTTGTAGGCATGTAAAAGGACACCAGATCTTTTATTGTCATATTTCTCCCCCTGGTATGTTATAGTTGACAACACTCGTTTTTACACAGGTAGAGAATATGTAACCGCAACCGAACCGCCATTGCTGTTTTTTGCATTGAAGGAGAAACATGTGCTGTATGTTTATAAGCAAAAGTTGGCGAAGTGGAGGAAAAGGGATCGTCGCGGATGTAATAATGTTTCGGATAAGTTTTGCTATGTGTGCGGACAGTATATTATAATATCTTGGAGTCGTTCATTGACAAAAACTGTGAGGAAAGCCTACTATTTGTACTTTGGATGTCATGCTGGAGATCAAAATACATCGTGGGCACCACATGTCTGCAGCATTTATTGCTTTGTTCGCCTGAGTGAATGGTTGAAAGGTAAGCTGAAATCCATGCCTTTCGCAGTTCTAATGATTAGGCGTGAGCCAACTGGCCACGTGGAAGATTTAAATTTTTGTTTAACCAAAGTTAGTGAGCTTTTCAAAGAAGAATACAAGTAAAATACAGTATTCAAATTTGCCATCAGCTTTAAGGCCTGTTCCGCATGGGGAAAATTTTCTTATACCAAAACCTCCATTGAACTGTGAAGAGATAGATTCAAATTTATCCAATGAAGATCCTGATCCTACATACACTCCTAAACACTTAAACGAGCACCACTTGATTGAGCAAAATGAAATGAATGATCTCGTTCGAGAGCTACATTTTTCCAAGCAACAAGCTGAACTTTTAGGTTCCCGACTGCAGGAGTGGAACCTACTAGCGAAGAGTACACGTGTGTGTGTTTGTTCAGAAATAGAAATTTGGGTCTATGTTCTTTCTATGAAATGCATGATGGTATGTGTTTTTGTACAGATATTCCGGGGCAAATGACAGAATTAGGAATATCTCACAATCCTACGGAATGGCGTCTATTTATCGACTCATCCAAGGTTAGTTTAAAAGCTGTCCTTTTGTCCAACGTAAACCAGAAGCCTTCCATTCCAGTAACACATGTTGTAGGAATGAAGGAGACGTATGAAAGCATGGACAAATTTCTCACTGTAATACAATATGACCAGTTTAATTGGTCAATATTCGGTGACCTGAAAGTGATATCAGTCTTGCTCGGGCTTCAAAGTGGTTTCACCAAATTTTGTTATTTTCTTTGTATGTGGGACAGTAGGGCAACTGTGGAACACTGCGGATGGACGGACTGGCCTAAATCAGATGTTTTCATTCCTGGAGAGATTAACGTTTGTCACAAGGCCCGAGTTAATCCCTCTGATGTACTGCTTTCATCATTTCATATCAAACTACGGCTGATGAAAACCTTTATAAAGGCTATGGACAAATCAGGCCCAGGTTTCTTGCACTTAAAGCAAACATTTCCGCAATTAAGTGATGCAAAACTTAAAGAAGATATCTTCGTTGGTCCTCAGATACGGAAACTACTGCGTGATTCAGTTTTACCTAAAAGCTAAACAGCACGGAGCTCGCCGCGTGGCTGTCTTTCACATCTGTGGTCAAGGGATTTCTGGGTGGCCACAAAGAGGGCAACTACAAACAGCTCATTCACAACCTTCTCAAAAACTATAAAACCCGTGTGTGCCATGTGTCCTTAAAAATGCATTTCCTCCATTCGCATCTGAATTTCATTCCTGACAACCTAGGAGCAGTCAGCGATGAACAAGGAGAAAAGTTCTACCAAGATATCTGAACGATGGAGGAGAGATATCAAGGCAGGTAGGATCCCTCATGATGAGTGATTACTGCTGTTTTTTACAGAACGAGGACAACACATAAGAGAAAATATGAACTACTTGTACCGGTATACGAGTATGTGCGTATACGTTTACATTTGTTTTAATATTGTTTAATCTATTCCTTTTTTTCTTTTGCTGTCTCATATGCAGTGATATATGAATATGGCATTTATACTTTGTAATAGTAATTCTATAGCTAAAAAGACACATAAATGCTGCAATACATTACAATGTGAAGCTGTGTACATCCTGTATTGTATATATGCATCTGTAAATATAGCAAATGTTCATACACAAAAAACTGTACGCAATGGAGAGTTTTTACAGTCATATTTGAATTCAGCACCCAGAAATCAGTTAAAAACACCTTATTTCACCCATGTTATAAAAACAAAATTTAAAATGTTGACTAGTGTAATAAGGTACTATACATCAACTTTACTTAAAATTGTATAACTATACTAATAATCCTAATTTCTTGCCGTAGAATAGAGATCAAAGTTTCCAAGCTTTCGCACATCAACCAGATGGCTTTTTCAAGGTGCTGTCTACTTTCCTTGCCATCTGGTTGATGTGAGAAAGCTTGGAAACTTTGATCTCTATTGTACGCCAAGAAATTAGGATTATTAGTATAGTTACACTAGTTTTCACAAATTTAATTTGTTACATCCAAAAATAGTTACATTTTCGGAAAGACTTGTGACGTATATTCTAATATAAGTTTCCGTTTTAGGTTCCGTACCTAAGTAAATTTTAGTTCGTTCTGCTTATCATTTTTCAAACTGAATACCCTCCCCCCCCCTTCTATTTTCTCTCTCGATTGAATGTTTTGTGGTCAGCTGAATTGAGGTTACGAGTAGAATGACGTGTGAGAAAAACAGATAAGGAGGATGTTTACTATTTATCAGGGCTCTGATGTTGTTAGCATTCGGAGCTCTAGTTAGAATTCAGCTAGAACTTGTTTGTAATTGATTTGAAAGGGATTTGTTGTAGGAGAGTAGTTTAAGTTGCTGTTTGGAGTTTGATATTATTGTTTAATTCTTTTGTTTTGTTTACCACGCTTGTTTGATCATCGAAGACGAGTTATTTTCAAGGTAATGTGACTTGGAGATTATTTGATACTACGAGCATGGTGTGCCGCTACTAAAGTGTTTTCGATACATGCCTAAGATGGAATAAAAGGTTAAATTTGTAAGTACAGTTGTTTTTACTGAATCTTTAGATGTAGCCTACTCTGGAGGTGTTTCTGTGCATAGTTATGGACTTTTTGCAGATACTAGAGCATCACGTAAAGGCTAAGCATTATTTCCGTCAAAGCAATATTCTTATTCACATAATGTCAATGTGCGGTTGCAGTATTGACAATTAGCTACATTAATCAATTATCTAAATTAGCTAAATTATTTTACTATTCACAATATAGGCTCTTGCACTCCTTACGTGCAAATTACAAAATTTCACCAGAATAAAAATGAACGTGGAGGGCCAATTTCATGGCTACCTCTATCAACCAATCTAACTTTCGACGGAGAACCTGTAATGCGAAAAAGGTTCAGTCTATGGCAAAATGAAGTTCCTTCAATCTGCAAGGCGTAAGAAAGAGAGGACCTAGTATGCTGCGAAATGTGTAATAAAAACGGAATATTTCATACCGTCTTTGTACTGGGAAGTATGAAGTTCAATAGACTTAATAGCATTCTACACTTTTTAAAAAAATGTAAGATCTGTACTGTTCCGGTATGACTTGTACATGTTATTTTGTCTCTATTATTTTCACTAATTGTAATTAAAATACACTACCTTATTCCTCAAAAAAGCTCATGAGCTTTCCAAACGTTTTATGAACCAATAGGTTTTGGAAATATTAGCAGCTACTTAAGGCTGTCTTTTCACAAGTTTTGACCCTTTGAATATATCTGTTGATAATTCTTACGAAATACCAAACCATTTTATTAAGGTCATGGAAAACCTATGGAAATACGTAGGTGAATGAAAAGTTATCACTTCACAGCCACTAACTTTTGAGATTGAATTTAAATAATAAGTGTAATAAATAAAACAGGAGAAATTAACTTTTAGTATGCTTCTTCGTTACCTTCGTTCAGTGTGTTTCCTTATAGCGTCCCTTGTGGATGAATAGCCTAAAGTTCAGGGTTCGGATTGCTTATAGCCCATTGAGTTGTTCACGGTGGTAGATTAACTTCCTTCATTGTTCAGATATCTCGCCCGAGTTAGTTACGGGTACCAGTCATGGTTTAGGCATGAGTAGTACGTCTGCCCGGATCCCTTGGTAGACACCAACATTCCACCCCACTTGTGCGGAGCCCCGAAACATTAACCTCAAGAAGCAAACTCACGGTGATAACTTTTGGTGGCCTTCGTTGACACACCTTTCGTGGAATGAATTTGGAAAGAAAACGGTATTTCCGCAATGGGTATATTTTTCTTCAATAATCTCAATAACGCGGCGTTTTTCAGCCAGGGATTAACAAATTTCTCAATGTCCTCAAACACTACTCTGCAGCACTTTGTCAAGAAAACGGTCATTACCACTTTTATGGTCCATTGTACTGCTCACAAAAATTATTCTTTTGTTTTGTAAACGAAAAATATAAGAATCATGTGCGCCGAATTAGGACGGAAAAGTGAATATGTGTACGTTATAATGAATATAGCTTTTAACTAAGCTAATTATAATGAATATCACTCTTCTACTACTATTATAATGAATTCAGCTTCTTCTAATGCTTGTTGTTTGTTAATTATATCATGAATAAACTTTCCTGCTAGTAGTGTAGTAATAATAATGAACAAGCTTTTTAACTGCTAGTAATGTTGTAGTAGTAATTAAGATGAATAAAGTCTTATGCTGGTTGTTAATAATAATCAACTAATGAAATAAACCTAACAGCCAGACAGAGATCTGACAAAACTATGAACTGAGAAAAACGTACTTACAACAAATTCTTTATTAGTGAAACTTCTGGCTCTCACATAAACGAAGATCTCTTTATACAACAACAGCTTTCTGACACATAAACCACAGCTCACTTCGTACAACAACAGCTCACTCTACGCACATCAACAAAAAGCTCTCTCTAGGTATCGTTGAACGCGCCTATTTATACTGGCTACCACCACGTCATGACTTACACTCATTGCCAGATCTCATTCAGCGGGAGAAATAACATCTCGTTCAGTAAGAAGATAATTTACATAGTAAAATAAAATAACCAGAGATAGTAAAAATCAAAAGAAAAGTGAATCGAGAGTATACGTTACAACGTATGTGGGAAGGGTACCTGTAGCACACCGTCAGGTTGTGAAAAACACTTACATGATTATTGCAGTTTTTTTTATAAACTGAACATAGATACCTGAAATTGTTCCCAAATATTAATCAAAGCGAAAGAGAGACGTACGGACGAATGGGTAAATGTGTTTGTTGTTGTTCTTTTGGAGACCTAACGACCGCTGTGACCTCAAAGAAATTTAAGTAGTCGCCTGTCCCTAACTTATAGGCACTAGTTTCACGCAAGGAAGAGACCAGTGCCGTAAGACAAACACTCCACCCATGCCCCACTAAGGATTGGAACCTGGATCCAACAAAAGTTCCAAAGCCAGCCCTTAGACCAACCACTGCCACACCGCGTGGGAAGTGGAGTATCAAGACTGGTTTTTGTACATTGAAGGGCGCTAGTTAAGTACAAAAAGGGAACTGCTCAAAAATATAGTTTGCCTTAGGAAAAGAAGCTTTCTTAGCGAAAATGTGAAAATTAACACAATAAGCAAAACACCAAAATTTCCCATCGTTATCTTTCTTCTTCACAGATATCACTCATATTAAGTATAATTGAAGCAAATACAGTGAAGTCAAACATCTCAGATCTAATTGGGCATTTACGTGGGTTTATACGCCTACTGAAGATTCTTTGGTTGCCTTTGGCTATTGAAACGTAAGGAAGGGATTACAGATGAGATGTAAGATGCACCTTAACAAAAAACTTGAACGTCGCAAGCAAATGACAGAGCAGGTGACAAAAGTTATCGAAAAAATTTAAAATTAGAACTAAAAACCTATTCTCTCTACTAGCAGGCATAACTGATGAAGAAATAGATATCTCTGAAGTCAACAGAAACCTTACCAAGGCTCATATGAAAACTGCGACAAAAATACGTGGTACTCAGTGAAAATGGTATATATAAAGGAAACATCAAACAAAGCAAAGCTGTTGATGCAAAAACAAGAGAAATGAAGGTAAAAAAAATGTGACATCCAAAGTCCAATATGTACAGATAATCAATATAGTTCAAAACATATTACTGAAGTCATAAGGAAACGTAATTGTGAACTAGTGATAACAGCAATTAAAAATAACCAAAGTCTAAAGAAAGCAATGGGATATCTCAATATTGGAAGAAAACAGATCATGACACTGAGAAAATGGTATTGTAATAAGAAGTAGAGGCTAAATTTTGACTAGATTTCAGAAGCTCTACACAAAACTAATATATGGGTCGTCCAAATGAAACATAGTCTCTGGTAGACGGAGGCGCTGCAGTAACCACACACAAAAGTGTAATGCAGCGTGCGAAGCATTTAGTTGGTGCGTCGCGTTGGATGTGAGTAATATCAAAAGAACGTAAACGACCTATCTCATGGATACCTCCAAGCGGCTCAGTGAGCCGGTATCCAATTTTGACAAAAGATGGAAGCAAATCGATAGAAATTTTACAACGCATGCCGGTGGTTTACGGGAATGCAAAGATAGTACGGTCTTGAAATGATGCAAGGAAATTTTCAGAGCGGATGTGCAAGCACTATGGATCTGCCAAGGCCTAGCCACGCACATCACACCGAACCCAATGGCAGCAGTGAATGAACTGGTGAAAGATAACCACGGAATAACAGAGAGTTAACAGCTGCAATAAGCACGAGCAGGGGTGCTCCATTAGCGCAATCCTTCACTCGGAACTAGCGTATTCGAACGTGTGCGAGCAATGGGTTCCAAAGCACCTTACAACACCTGCTGAATTGTTGGGATTGCAACATTTATATATATATGGGATTTTCCCTATAAACTTTTTGACTCTTGAAACTTTCTTTGAACTGTTGCCAATGAATGTCGCAGCGATACTTCGCGAACAGCAGCTCGCCTCCTTTCCCCACGAAGAGTAGATGTTCCAGTTCATCAGGAGATACGACGAAGATTAGATGATCGAATTCAGTCGGAAATACGACGAGGAGTAGATGATCCGGTTCAGCCGGAGGTAAAACGAAGAGGGACGAAGTTGAAAGTTGTTGTGTGAGCGAATTAAAGGAAGTGTGCAGAAAGACTATGTTTGTTTTAGTTTCATTCCCTTAAATTCAGCGACGCTTGTATTACTGTTTACTCCATTAAATATCATTTTAGTGTTTACATAAGAAGTTAGTCCTACACCGAATTGGAGTCACCCCTCTGCAATGAACTCACCAACGCCTTTCCCACATATATGGTGTCGGAAGTAAGATATGACTGGAAAATGATGGACTTTTGTGGCGTGACAGAACCTTCCAAGTGAGACTGCGCAAGGAGTGTAAAGTACGTTTTCACGATGTATATACAAAAACATGAGGATGTTTCGGGCATTAAGACAAATTTAAAAACTTTACCTGTCAAATCTATTAAAGCATTGCATAAATTGGTCTTTGAAGTTGAGGACGAGCGTTTGAACAGAGAGCGGCTGCGGGAATTTTCTGGCTTTGAATTTGAAACTGATAGTGAATCATATAAGAGCAAGTTACGTTATATTTCTGATAATTTCTCAGCAACAGAATTGGTTACAATGAGTAATATTTTGGGATTGGATTACGAAGGAACTCCCGAAGAAATAGCAATTATAATCCTGAGTAGCTTTGTACATTTGAAATTGCTGACCAAAAATCTTTAATCTGAGTAGAGTGAAAGCGAAGATGTTGATGACGACGGGGGATTCCAAACAGCTAATATTAAGAGGATTGGTGACACTTTTTCTAAATTCTCTGTTAGGTACCGTAACGTCGAAGATTCTATTCTTATGTATAATGGTGACTCAAACTTTTCAATTGACAAATGGATAGTCGACTTTAAAGAAATTTCTAACCTTATGCGAATGGAATTGCTTTGAAGGATTAATATTTGCCAAAATATCTTTGACTGGCATAGAAAAATTATTTGTTCAGAGTGAATCAGAGCTAACTACGTGTGATAAATTCAAATTTGCGTTGAGAGACGAATTTGCTCCTAGATGTATTAGCGGTCAACTTCACAAAATGTTATCGAGATGTCGGCTACCAAGCCATGAGTCGTTGCAAGAATATTTTCTTGTAATGCAAGATATTGCGAGTAGAGGTGATATTGAACCTGAATACTTAGTGGAATATGTTATCGATGGAATTTCAGAAACAGCTGAGAAGAAAACAATTTTGTTTGGAGCCAAAGATTTAAGGGAATTTAGAGAGAAATTATTAATTTATGAGAAAATTCGTTCAGTTGCACAAGAGCCCCATATCAAAATGAATACAGCCACAGAGCAAAATAAAAACCGGCCTAAGAGTAAGTATCTGCAGCAGAGTAAAACTGTAAATGCACCGCTAAATAGAAACTCTAATATTCTCTGTTTTAATTGTGGTAAAAAAAAATCACATATCCAGAAATTACCCTTCAAAAAATAAAGGAATTAGGTGTTTTGCCTACGTATACGTATGGTGCCCATAAATCATGTATTTCCCGTTGAAAAATAATTCTGACAGCATTGCGATATTCAATATTAACTCTCCAGAGCCTGCAAATGGCGTACTACAAGCGGTGCCTCACATTCCGACGTCACAGGTCAAGGTCAAATGATTTGGCGTCGACATAGTGGCTCTCCTTGATACAGGAAGTGAGGTAAATGTTATTCGTGAAGATGCTCATCGTAAGATAGGACAACCTCCGCTGCAAAATAGTTATAACGAAGTAAATTTCTCCGTCATTTTTGGTCTACGCCGGGATTCGAACCCGAGGCTGCTTATTCCGGAACAAGTCGCTCTACCAACTGAGCTACGCAGACGTTTATTCTGATTCCTATCTGCCTTTATGTCGTGTGCGTCCTTCTGGCAGGTACGTCACATCTCCCCCCCCCAGAAAGAGGGCCGGGGGCATGGCCCACGGGTCAGCCGTGACCATGAATCGTTGCAGGCAGCCATCCACTGTAGAACGTGCACTTGAGAACTCCCAGTCAATCTGCTGTGTGGAATGCAACATCACACATTTTTATTTTTCGAAGCGCTGGAAAAGGAATTCTCTGATTTTTCCTATCTCGCGGTGTGGAAAGAATATCACACCAATGCGAGATTTTGAACGGTCGGGTCATCCGGATAGTTCGGGCGCCATTATAACGAAGTAAATTTCTCCGTCATTTTTGGTCTACGCCGGGATTCGAACCCGAGGCCGCTTATTCCGGAACAAGTCGCTCTACCAACTGAGCTACGCAGACGTTTATTCTGATTCCTATCTGCCTTTATGTCGTGTGCGTCCTTCTGGCAGGGACGTCACATAGTGTCGGGTCTCTTTCGGGAATCGGAGATTACAAAGTTGCTACTTTTGGTTCTTTTGTGTGCTCGATACGTATCAACGGTAATTTATTTGAACTACTCTTTCATGTGGTATTAAGAAGTGCTTTGAAAATGGAAATGGTGATTGGAACCGAAATACTTCGTCAAGGTGAAATTCATATTAGTAGAGAAGGTACAGAGATACAAAATACGAATGGGGGAAATTTCTTAATGCACATCGTTGATGTTGTAGACCAAGCATCCGATTTAATTGAAACTGACCACATTGAGGATAAGCAGACACGTGAATTGGTATCTGAACTTTGTACAGAATATAGACCGAATAAGACCAAAGAAACCGACATTAAAATTGAAGTTAACTTCAGTGATGATAAAAATATGGATGATAAAAAGATGACGGTGATCATAAAAAAGATGGTGATAAGGATGCCGATGGTGACAAAAAAGACTACGAAAAAAAATGTTAAGAAAAAGATGCTGAAAGAACAGATGACGATGATAAAAATTTGAAGCAGAAGATAAAGAGCAGATTAGCTGTAAAACAATGACCATCAATGGCGTTGATACCTCTAACAAAAAGAAAAAGAAGAAGAAAAGAACGTTGCAGTGGATGATAGTCTTCAAACTTCTGAATTAGGAAATTCTGATTACTCAGAACTCAGTGTTCCTGGAAGTGGAAAGAAGAAAAAGAAAACTAAGTAAGGAAGAGAGAAGTTCAAGAAGATTGGGACAGACTGTTCAGCGTTTCAAAAAACTATGGAGAAAAAAAGATCTAGTAGCCAGAGTAGAACGATGGGCTTTATTTTTAGAGAACGTTCAGTATGAGATTATACATCGACCCGGTGAGCAAATGAAGCATGTTGACGCACTGAATAGATGGCCCGTCATGATTATATCTGATACAGATATCGCGCCAAGAATATCAGCAGCGCAGTTGGAAGATAATTACCACTGTGAGAAAGTTAGTAGAGAATGAAGGTGTTGACGATTATTTTGTTAAGCGCAATATACTTTACAAGTATGAAAATTATCATGACTTAATTGTTGTTCCGAGGGTCATGCAATTAGAAATCATCAAAAATGCCCACAAAAAGTGTCATTTTTCGGTAGCAAAAACTGAGGAAATCGTTAAGCGACAGTTTCTTTATACCAGTCTTGCGTAAGCACATTGAATTTGTAATACAGAACTGTGTCAAATGCATCTTGTTAAACAAGAAATCGGGAAAGCAAGAAAGGGTTCTAAATTCTATTCCGAAGGAGGAAGTAGCTTTAAGTACCTATCATGCCGACTTTATTGGTCCCCCTCTTATCCACCAACAAAAATTACAATCACATTTTTACTGTTGTGAATGCTTTTACTAAGTTTGCATGAGTGTACCCATTAAAGTCTACTACAGCCAAGGATGCGTTGGACAAGTTGACATTTCAGCAGAAATCCTTTAGAAACCCAACCAGAATAATCACCGATAGAGGTAATGCCTTCGTATCAAAAATGTTTATGGCTTATTGTCTCGAAGAGAGCATAGAGCATCTTCAAATCACTACTGGTGTGAAAAGTCATGGGAAAGGTCAAGTTCTAAGTAATCAAAAATTCTGAGTGATCAGAATTTCTTAAAGTCGTGGGAAAGGTCAAGTCGAAAGAATCCATAAATTCTTCATAGCTGTTTTATCAAAATTATCACTTGATGATCCGACTAAATGGTTTACGCACGTGGATTCAGTGCAAGGGATAATATATAGTACAGTTCTTCGTAGCACAAAGTGGTCGCCGTTTGAATTGCTAGTAGGAGTGAAAATGAGGAACAAAGAAGACCTTGAAGTAAGAAAGATTCTTGAAGAAGATGCAACGAGTTATGCGATGCAAAATCGATAGGACATTAGGAAGGACGCTAAGAAGAACATACTGAAGATTTAAGAGGAAAATCGGAGAACATTCAATAAGAAAAGGAAGAGACCATACAAATGCAAGAAAGGGGAACTAGCTGCCATCAAGCGAACACAATTTGAAGCCGGACTGAAGTTGCATCCCAAGTTTCTAACGTGATAAGTTACCTGTGTAAGACCTTGTGATCGTTATGATGTTGTCAAGATTGGACAGCACGAAGGTCACTGCACAACATCGTTTTCATCTCATCAAATGAAAAAATGGGCTGACGACGCCTGTGAATGTTAACAATGAGGATTGACAGAAGGAGGGATATAGAAGATCGATGAATTCCTAAAGGTACGTATGTCATAATTTTTCATTTAGGTTATTCCCAGGACTGATTTTATGGAGTTGTCATCCGAGGACGGACTGACTGTCAGATTGGCAGAGTTGTAGGATTTCCCCTATAAGCATTTTGACATTTTGAAACTTTCTTTGAACTGTTGCCGATGGATGTCGCAGCGATACTTGTGACGTACCTACCAGCAGGACGCACACGACATAAAGGCAGATAGTAATCAGAATGAACGTCTGCGTAGCTCAGTTGGTAGAGCGACTTGTTCCGGAATAAGTGGACTCGGGTTCGAATCCCGGCGTAGACCAAACATGACGGAGAAATTTACTTCATTATATACTGTGCGGACAGCAGCTCGCCTCCTTTCCTCATGAAGAGTAGATGATTCAGTTCATCCGGAGATACGACGAAGAGTAGATGGTCCTGTTTAGCCGGAGATACGACGAAGAATAAATGATCCAGTTCAGCCGGAGATAAGACGAAGAGGAGTGAAGTTGAAAGTTGTTGTGTGAGCGAGTTAAAGGAAGTGCGCAGATATGTAACATCTAACTACAAAAAAATGGCTGAGATGAATGGGAACGGAAATGAAACAGAACAGCAACCATGCCTCTGCCAAGATAAAACGTTAGAGCGTTCTCTGGATCCAACCCAACCCATAAACACATTGTTACCGGGGACTTGACTATCATCGGCCATGGAGACCTTAAGAAACTTATGGAAAAGGGCACTAATTACAGAATGCATAAAAAAATGAAACTTAATAACATCATTGACAGTGTGAGAGCGGATCTGGTAAGAATTGTAATAAAATCATCGGTAAGATTCCCCACACCGTACGAGGCCTTTATACAGTGGATGACCCTGATTCTTGAGAAAGTGAGGAAGGAGGTTATACAAGTATCTTCGGAAACGAATTCTTCTTCTGAGTTTACATATGGTGGAATATTTAAACAGATAGGTGAGATAAAGAAAAAGTTTATTGTTACGCCTATAGAAAAAGCAAGCAATAATTTTGCAATTACCTGCAAAAGGTTTTATTATCAATTACTTCATGCAGAGTTGATGACTAGTTTTACTTTCACCAATATTCAGCAGAACAGAAATATTATTGGTAAAAAAATAATTGCAATGATAAAAGACTTAAACGTAAAGATGTGGATACTCGTATGTCATTTCTGTATGCTATGCCGAAATTTCACAAACACCTAACGGGGTTTAGATACATTACATCTGCTCGAAATTGCTATAACAAGCTTGCAAGTGAAATATTCGAGAAAAACTTGAAAATGGTCTTACAGAATCTTGGGGACACTTGGATTATCCACAATGGTAAACCTGTGCTAGGTTTTTGGTAGAATTGCAGCGGAAGTAGCAACTTTCGGATAGAAACACAATTTTAAGAGTATTTTTACTTAGATTGATATTAAAGGTCTGGATAGAGTTTGTTATAACATATATTAAGAATTCAAGAACTTTTTCACAATATCAACGGAATATTGGAGTCACCTAAAGAACTTATGCTTTTTAACAATTATATATGCATACGTAATTGCATATATTTACAAATACAGGGTATACCTATGGACTCCACCTTCTCCAGTACTTTGGCCAACATATATTTAGATGACGAATTTATGAGGAAATTCGTCATCTAAATAATAAAGGTAAGCAGCACTTGAAGATAATTATGGGAGATTTCAATGCAAAAATAGGGCAACGGCAACAAAATGAAACTTCAGTAGGTAAATTCGGTCACGGCAACAGAAACCAGCGTGGAAATACTCTCGTTGAGTTTGCAGAGGCAGAAGGATTTTTCATCTTGAACTCCTTTTTTAAGAAAAAGCCACACAGGAAATGGACATGGAGACATCCAATTGGAACGACAAGTGAAATTGATTTTATTATGTGTAACAAAAAATTCGTCATCGAAGACTGCAGTGTGCTGAACAAGTTCAACACAGGTAGTGACCATAGATTGGTGAGATGTAAGATGCACCTCAACACTAAACTGGAACGTGGCAAGCTCATAAGACAAACAAAATGTATTGACATAACCAACCTTAAAAAACACCATAATACTTTCAAGTTAGAACTGAAGAACAGATTCTCTGCTTTAGAAGGCCTAACATCGGAAGAAGTGGATATTTCGGAAGTTAACAGAAAAGTAACCAAAGCTCTAATGGAAACAGCAACAAAATTAGCTGGGTCTAAGAACAAGTTGCATGTGAACAAATTATCAGGAAAAACGAAAATGTTGATGCAAAAAAGAAGAGAGATGAGGACAACTAAGGAAGATGTGACTTCCAAAGTGGAATATATAGAGCTATGCAAGACAACACGAAAAAGTATCACTGAAGACGTAAGGAAATTCAACTGTGAGCTAGTGAGGAAAGCAATTGAAAACAACCAAAGCCTTAAGATAGCAAAGGGACATCTCAGTAAGGGAAGAAAACAGATTATGGCTCTGAGAAAAGAAGATGGTTCTATAACAAGAAATAGAGGCGAAATTTTGACAAGAGTGAAAGATTTCTACTCCAAATTATATGAAAGGGATGATACATGTACTCCAGACATCATGAAAGGTACCAGAGTTCTTCCAGTCCTCCCAGCAGAAGTTGCTCATGCAATCAAGAACATGAAGCGGGGGAAAGCTCCAGGAGAAGATGGAATTACTATAGACATCATACAAGAAGCAAGTGGAGAAATCGAAACAGTACTCGCCCAAATTTTCACTCGATGCCTTAATGAAGGGAAGATTCCTGAGGATTGGAACAATGCTGCAATGATCCTGCTACATAAAAAAGGTGACATTGAGAATCTCAGGAACTACAGACCTATCGGCCTCCCTATCAGTGGTTTATAAAATCTTCACTAAAGTTCTTTCACACCGCTTGAAGGTAACACTGGACATGGCTATAGCGTCTAAAAGGGGAAGTGTGCCGTGCGAACTCAAAATCTGCGTTCGAAATATGTCCCACGCCGCATCGCGGCGCTGCAGACGGCGTCTGTGTCAAAGATTGTGTGTACTGTTGTGCAATGTGAACCAAACAACAGGGGTTGGATTAGGATATGTACGATTTTCTTAAGTGTGTGATTATGGAAACACATTTTATGGTTCAGTGAAATGTCTACGTCTGGCGCAGAGTGCAGCGTCGGCAAATGTAATTGAAAGTATAATTATGCGTGATTTAAATTGATATGCTACCTCCTCGAAGAATGCCTACCAAAAGGCTAACAAATGGCTTGTATGTGCCAAGTAAAGAAGTGCTGTTTGGAAAATTTAAATGTATGTCACTTAGTAGCGGCTAGTGGTAAGCTGAGTCGAATCTGACGAAAAAGACAGGCTACGGTGCGAAATAGTCACGTGCACAACTTAGTGCTGTCGCCAAGTCAATCGGTTGAACAGCCATTGCGTTTCATTGTTGGTTCACATTTGTTTGTATTGAGTGAGTGTTCCGTTTATTGCCATTTGGATACACGTATAGTTTTGTAAGGTAGGTATTATTATATTTCTAAGGTAAGGTTAATTCTTAGTAAACGTTTTATTTAGTTTTAGTAATAATTATAGGTTTAATGAGTAGATCTTAGTTTCACACGTGTTGAAATCTGTTCATGTCTCGTGAATAGTGAAGTATAAAGAAGTGAGTTATTCTGTAGTGTTGAATTCTTATTTCAAATAGAATAATTAATATATTTTGCCAATGCCGATTCACATAGAGCTTGAATATTACCAGAAATCAGGGCAACTTTTCAGGAAATTAGCCTTCGTAATTTGTATAACATTTGCATCTCCAACAATCGTTAGCCCTTTCTTTACGAAATTAATGCTTGAACTGTTGTTGCATTGTAATGTGTCTCTGAATTAAAGAGTACATTTTTTAATTTCGTAACTTAATGCAACTGTGATATAGCATTTGTCTGATTGAATTTACTAAAGCTGTCTGAACAGTGTGGACAGATTATGTTGAAAAACTTGCATGATCAACTTTATTCTAACTGTACAAAACATAGGGAACTACTTTCGATTAAAAATTTCATATCTAGTTCTTCACTTGTATTAAAAGGTGTAATTCTTTTTACAGGAATTGCCAAAATTTGCCATGCCACAGTGTTGCAGTGTTAGTGGCTGCTAGTTAAATTATAGAAGTCAAAAGGAGACTTACAACTTTTGCCATACCAATTGTCTTATACAAAATCTGCTGCATACATTTAAACAGACAAAGTTCTGATTTTAGATTTCCTTGTTCATTTTCCGTGGAATGTTTGTGTATGAGTAGCTTGAAAACTAAATAGGAAAACATAACTCTCCTCAGCTGGAAAATACTCTTGAACAACTTAGTGAAAGCCAAACATGACAACTGAAATTATTTGAAATCACGTGAAAGGAAAATTAAGAAGTTGAAAGTCTGAACGCTTAGTTTTGTGTGCCTCTCCTTAGTGCATAGTGTGCACAGAGTAAGTCCTGAGATAGGAAAAAGAGTTCAAACTTATCAAATATTTTATATGCAAAAGTGTATAGCCAGGTTGGTTAAAGTATTGAAATGTATTTTTCTTCTGTAATAAATGAAGATAACATTTCTGAAAAGTTATCTTTGAAACTGGAAAGTAAAGATCCGTCATATTTGGTTTAATTTTATTTGAAACTTGTATACCAGGAAGCAGTACTTCAGTTAGCTTCTCGTAACATATTTCCAATCTTTTTTCTGCTTCATCACATATTCACACAGTGATGCGGAGTGGTTGGTGGCATTCTGTACTGAAGATTTGTATTTAATATTTGGTGGTGTCTTTTTTTTTTTTTCAAATTGGAACTAATACTGTTTGTGCAGTGGTTGCCCGTCTTCAAAATGGACCAGAGGTCCTCATTTACTAGCAGGTTTGATTTCATCTGTCAAAATTCATTTGAAAATCTATGGACTATTTTCTTTCCGTGGAAGATGATGCTGTACTCCTTCGCGTCATGGGGTCCGGCTAGTCCCTCAACGACACCATACCCGTACGAGTTCCATGTCACTTATTTTCAGATTAATAAATGTTAGCAGTAATATTGTAGCATTTTTGTTTATGTTTCAATACTGTACCAAAAAATTCCAGGAAATTTCTCTTATTTTTCATACTTACCACTATGACTTCATTGCCATAAAATTTTTGATAAAAACACCTGTGAGAAATTAACTGAAGTGTTACTGTGTGTGTGTGTGTCAGAGCTGAGTTCGGGCTGAATTTCAAGATCCTGAGCCTGAAGTATGTCAGCTCGAACGAGCCCGAAAACTATGATTAACCTGTTAAGCATTGAAAAAGTCTTCCAGACTTCCACTCTTTCCTACCCATGCAATTAACTGATGTCTTTCTCAACTGCGGAGTGGAGAAGGGATGTCTATCTATTTCTATAGTTACCTTTAACCATTCATTTATTCCCGAAATGTTTTTTGGGGGAGGGGGACATCTGGAGGCACAACAAACTATGTCGTATGTTGCTCAATAGAATTAGCAGGGAGCTGCCCCTTTGAGGTAGGGAGCAAAATTCCGTCAGCTTGCTATCTACTATCTATGCTTCTTAAAACTTATCCTTGGCAGAAATCCTGTAATTCATGGCCTATGGTATTTTGTTATCCAAGCCCGGAATGGATAGCCCTGCAGAATTCCTACTCCCCATTTGACCCAGTTGCTGAAGAATTCTCTTTCACAACTAGAAAGTGTAAAAAAAGTCTCGTGTGCTAAATTATATAAAATCACATTAAAAGAAAAAGGAAGAAAATTCTTCCCCTCTCTCCAAGCCCGAACTCCAGTAAGTATTACACAGCCAGCGCCCGGTTCGGGCTCGGCCCGTCTCAGCACTGGTGTGTGTGTGTACTAGTGCTTAGCTTGACATTTATAGTAGGTATATTGAAAGTAAAAATTTAATTTTACTATAATGAGCAAATTTGGCTTCTAGTAAAGAATGTTAGTAAAATGTATAAATTCCCTAGTGTTATGAAAAACTACTAACCAATTCTGCTTAATTCCTTTAGAAATGTGTGGGAAATATTTATTTATACTGTTAAAATGTTGTCTAATCTAAAAAGTGATATCAAATATGTTTTATAAAAAAGTAGATCACAGGTATGAACATTACAAGAGTAGATTTTAGGTAAAGAAAATAATTGACATAACTCATACATAAAATATTCAGATGGTAACACACACTGGAGGATCTAAAGCTGAGATAATTTTGATGTAACTTGTGATGATTCAAACTATTTGAAACAGATGTCTTAATTTCTGCCATTGGTTAGCAAGAATTCTTTTTTATTTTGTTGTGTGTATCTATAACTTTGTTGCAGATGCTATCACATAAAGGAAGTTTGGGTAACAATCTGAAGCTGAATACTGTTTAGCTTGTGATGACTTCCTTCTTTCAAACTATTTGAAACAGACATTTGAGGTACATTTATGTAAAAGAATGGACCCATTTGTTTATTTTTAATAGTATTTTTTACTTTGTTCCGCTTGAAGATACAAGACAAATTCATAGTCAATAGGTAAGTTGATACTTTATCCAAATGTAGTATTTATGCTAATTTTTAAAACAAACTAAAAAATTAATTTCTGAATTGTAGCAAAGTGCTTTAATAATATGAGGGTGGATCAAAAAGTTAGTTACACTGTTGAATAAAAAAATCAAGGATATACTCAGGGGATGTATGTTGGTTTACAACATTAATTCATTTTTCGACATAGTCGCCTAAGGACTGTAAACATTTATCGGAACGTGCGATTAACTTTCCCATACCTGTACAAGAAAAGTCCAGTTTGGTGCAACTAGTTAAGGACCGCACTTTTCACAGCCTCATCCGTTGGGAATCATTGTCCACTAAGCTCCTGTTTCATTTTACCGAACAAATGGTAGCCGCATGGGGATAAGTTGGGGCTGTAAGGTGGATGCTGCCACAATTCCGACTTGAATTAATGCAGCAATTCCCTTAGTTTTCCGTGCTGTGTAATGTTCTTGGACATCAGTGTGACACCTTCGCTCAACTTACCCCGGCATCTGTCCTTAATTGAATTTCGCAAATTTAATGGTGTTTGGCAATATGAGTCACTTGATGGTTGTCTCTTTTGACAGAAATTCTGTGTAAACAACAGATTCACAGTCATCATGACCACTCCCGCAGACAGAGACAGTTGGACTTTTCACGTCTTCCTTGTTGGGGAGGTGACATGTTTCCATTCCATGGACGATCGTTTGATTTCAGTTACGTAACAGTAAATATGTGATTTCAGATTGCTTATAGAGATATATTTCCCACGTATAATAAGAAGAAATATTTCTTCCCCAGTGTTTACCTGTATAACTGGGAATTTGCTAAGCATCGACCTGACTCTAAATAGCTGAGCTACGATGAAGCAAGGCTCGCTTTGACTGGCGAAAATCTGATATGAAATGTAAACTAGAACAATCTGTAGGATGCATAATGCTGTATTTAGTTCCAGAACAGTCTGCTGATATACCAAATGTCTTCCACATATTCCTGGTCCAAGAAGCCCCATCACACGTAATGAAATTAACAAACAGACCTGCATTTTCAGTGAGAATAACAGCTTTAATAATTAATTTTGCTAGCAAAGTTCCACTTATATTGTTACTTGTGGCAAAAACACCAATTATTTGGGTCCAATCTCCATTTAATGGCTGAAACACCATTACCAGTCCGTGATTACATGGGGTATACTTAACAGTTTTTGAAGTGTATGGCCCAATATGAACAAACCCTAATATTTCACCAGATGATTTTGCATGCAGTTTTTCTGTAAGCTTCACTTCATCTATTAATATACCACCATGTCTTGCAAAAGGCTCCATTTCACTTGTTTTCTTTGAAATAGTTTCAAACGTCAGTGCATTGAATCCAAAACTGCTGTTGTAATTTGAAATATACTTTCTAATAGTTGTTCTATTAGGTAGGATCATGATTTTGTGTTTCCGTATGTGCTCGTACAATTTTGGACTTTTTATGTGCATTAGTAAGCATTCAAGTAACCATTCTTTGGTATATGACATACCTCTTGCAGATTTCTTTTTTGCTGCCTTATAACAATGAATAACCATTTGCTGCTGCTTAATGCGTAATTCTGCTATTTTTTCATTAATGGAAAGTTCTGTAAAATTCCTTTTTTTTTTTATTTTTTTTTTTTTTTAAGTTTAATTAGAGAGCGAAATAACTAGTTTCTTCAGCCTGTTGATTTTCCGAACTGTATTTTGATACTTATTTTTAAATGTAGCCTTTCTTCTATGATAAGCTATTTTGTGCAAAAGTAAGCCCTGCAGATACTTACATCTGAGGCAAGTCTTTGTTGTTCCTTTCGTTACACAATTTTTGCCGTACAAATTATTCTAAAAAATAACTCCACTTTCAAGGTACTTCATGTTATTTTCAAATTCTGAAATGGAGCCTGTGCCATGACATACTGTTAGCCTATCAGTGTCTCGAATAATGGATTTTGATTCATCTTTAGAAGTAATATTAGAAACTGAGTTAATTTTTATTCCACGTAAATACACTTTACAGGTAACCTCTGGTTAACTTTTGGTAACAACAACCAGTTTTTCTGTTGTCAATGAATTTGACAATTCACATTTGAATGAATGAACATGGAAAATTATGCACTTTGAATTATTTGCAGGAATTTGCTTACCCCAAAATACTGAAGGCTGTGATATTCAGAAGGCAGTTCCGTGTAACTCTTTGGGAAGTGAATTCCAAGCTATTTAAATTACCATCAGGCTTATCATCGGTTTCCCTAACTTTCCTGTATTTTGCCAGAGTTTTTGACAAATAATGGGGAAGGTTTGGAAATATTGTTGGAATTGCATCTGGTGTCAAGATGGGCCGATCTCTGGGTATTAACACAGTCTCCTCATTTATTTTATGCACAAAATTTCGAACCACAAATCTCTCAAAGTGCAGTTCACATACAGCACTAAATTTGTCGTAAGTTTTTATCTGCACATCTGCACCGGGAATCAATCTTTGCCACTGCTGTAAAAGTTTATCATTTTTGGGTATTCCAAAGAGTGACGGCTTACTGTTTTTGTACTGAGTATTGCAACCTGGCACAAAACTATGGTTATTTCTCTTCCGCATAATGAGCTAAGTATAACTTATATACAATATTTAGGTAATCCACATTCCTTCTAAAACCTAAAACATAACACGTTTTCGTCTAAATTACCGTTCTTTTCACAGTAAGCAACACGAATTTAGTTTCCCGCTCCCATCACAGTAAGAAAGAGGGAAGGGAAGGCGATCGAAGCGCCATCTACGAAGGGGACAAATTTCGGTATCCACGCCAATCATTACGTACGCTAGGCGCTCGGCACACTTTCCCTTCTAGACGCTATAACATGGCTCAACCGAGAGAACAAGCTGGATTCAGGAGTGGCTACAGCACAATAGATCATATCCACGTACTGAGAGAACTAATTGAAAGAGCGAGGGAATATGAACTTCCATTGTGCATGGCTTTTATCGATTATGAAAAAGCCTTTGATTCGGTGAAACCATCAGCAGTTACCACGGCTCTGAAATCCTGCGGTATTGGAGATGCATACATTAATATTATTAATAACATCTATAAAAATGCAAGTGCAAAGATTCGGCTGTTTGAAAATACAACACACATAAAAATTGGAAAGGGAGTGAGACAAGGTGACACCATATCTCCGAAGCTCTTTAATGCCACATTGGAAAATGTCTTTCAACCACTGAACTGGGAAAACAAAGGGATAAAGATTAATGGAGATTATCTAACCCACCTTCGTTTTGCTGATGACGTAGTCATTTTTGCAACTACCCCATCAGAGCTGCAGAGTATGATCCAGGAACTTGCTGACAAGAGTAAAGAAGTGGGATTAAAAATGAACTTTCAGAAGACAAAAGTGATGTTCAATGCTTTTACAAGAAATGAAGATTTATCGATTGATGGAGAAAAACTGGAGATAACAGATACGTATGTTTATCTTGGACAGCAGATATCAAGTGAGGGTCACATTGATGAAGAAATTAATCGGCGTACAAAACTTGCCTGGAGAGCTTTTGGAAGAAACAGCATAATTTTCAAGAGCAATATGCCATTATGTCTTAAAAGAAAAGTGTTTGATCAATGCATCCTTCCAGTGCTTACGTATGGTGCAGAGACGTGGACCTTAACTAAAAGAGACATACAAAGGCTGCAGACAACTCAAAGTAGCATAGAGAGGTGCATGCTTGGTATAACCAGGAGAGATAAGAAGAGAAACTCGTGGATCCGAAAAATGACGAGAGTGGAAGACATCATGATCAGGGTTAAATCCCTGAAATGGCAATGGGCTGGACATACTGCCAGAAGGACAGACCATAGATGGACAGCCGAAATTTTAGATTGGATTCCAAGGGACAGGAAAAGACCCAGAAAAAGACCACATGGGAGATGGGTGGATGAAATTCGTAAATATGCGGGAGTGACATGGAGGAGACTGGCACAAGACAGACCGTTGTGGAGGAAACTTGGGGAGACCTTCGTCCAGCAGTGGATTGATAATGGTTGACAATGATGATGATGATGATATTTACATTATTATGAAAAACAATATATACAGAGTTTCCGTAATTTGACTGGTTTGGCCTTAAGATACATAGATGACATTGTTGTATTCAAATGGAAGGATTTCGGATTTCATGCTATTGAAATTTACCCTAAAAATCTTATTCTAGATAGGACAAATTCAACTTTAAGGAAAATACACTACCTGAATATAAAAATTCAGACTGAGGATGATAGCGTTATCAACTCCATCTTTGAGAAGAGAACAGAATTCGACTTTGGGATACTTTATTAATTGGAATTCAAACATTTATAGATAGGTGCACCGGAACCTTGTAGTGTCACAGTACCATCGTTGTGTAGAGACTTGTAATGATTCTGTCGTCCTGCTGCAATCTCTTAGGCTATTTAAAATTTTATGCTTCTACGGTTATCCTTTTGGTTTCATACTGCAGTTATTTCGACAAACGTCGCAAGATTCAATTTCTCGTAGTTACTTTAAAAGACATTCCTATATAAATATGACAGACATAATTGACAATTGACCTATCAATATTTAATTTTTGGTAAATTTTCAAGTACCACATGGTGGGTCATATGTGGTTGAAGGTTTCCTTAACTGCTAATTATAATCTTACTCCTTTCCACAGCTTCACCTAACAGTCATTGGCACGATATTCATTCAGCTCGTTTGGGATTGTCATTTGGGTTATTTTCCGTGTGGCGTACGGAACACTCATGTTGGTTTTTGATATCTTCCAACCTGTTGCTATGATTTGAAAGACAACACATCGAGCTAGTGTTCCTCTGAAGAGAACAGCTTGATTATGTAACTTCGAGTGCTTCTTATCATACGGGTGGTTTAGCTGTATGTGTTGTGTAAGTTTTTTTGTATGTAACTCTTCCTTATGTTTCCTGGTTGTCATTGTTAGTTCTGCACTTCCGTTCGGATATTATTTTTATTGTTGTGCTCTGGTGTTGTTACACGGTGATTCTGTTCTTCTCACAGTTTGGCATGCTGTGGCATAAGCGCCCACCGGTTGGTCCCGAAATTAACATCACACCTATGTAAACTCGACCCCATTAACATATGTAAATTTCATGATCGTCCGCCAATTCCTTCTTGGTGTTCTTTTTTCACTTTCCGGCAGTGTATATTCATGGCACGAATATATATACATATATATATATATACACTGAAGTTAACAGAAAAGTAACCAAAGCTCTTATGGAAACAGCAACAAAATTAGCTGGGTCTAAGAACAAGTTGCATGTAAATAAATTATCAGGAAAAACGAAAATGTTGATGCAAAAAAGAAGAGAGATGAGGACAACTAAAGAAGATGTGACTTCCAAAGTGGAATATATAGAGCTATGCAAGACAGTACGAAAAAGTATCACTGAAGACGTAAGAAAATTCAACTGTGAACTAGTGATTAAAGCAATTGAAAACAACCAAAGCCTAAAGATAGCAAAGGGACATCTCAGTAAGGGAATAAAACAGATTATGGCACTGAGAAAAGAATATGGTTCTGTAACAAGAAATAGAGGCGAAATTTTGACAAGAGTGAAAGATTTCTACTCCAAATTATATGAAAGGGATGATACATGCACTCCAGACATCATGAAAGATACCAGTACCAGAGTTCCTCCAGTCCTTCCAGCAGAAGTTGCACATGCAATCAAGAACATGAAGCGGGTAAAAGCTCCAGGAGAAGATGGAATTACTGTAGACATCATACAAGAAGCAAGTGGAGAAATCGAAACAGTACTCGCCGAAATTTTCACTCGATGCCTTAATGAAGGAAAGATTCCTGAGGATTGGAACACCGCTACAATGATCCTGCTACATAAGAAAGGTGACATTGAGGATCGGAAACTACAGACCTATCAGCCTCCTATCAGTAGTTTATAAAATCTTCACTAAAGTTCTTTCACACCGCTTGAAGGTAACACTGGACATGGCTCAACCGAGAGAACAAGCTGGATTCAGGAGTGGCTACAGCACAATAGATCATATTCATGTGCTGAGAGAACTAATTGAAAGAGCGAGGGAATATGAACTTCCATTGTGCATGGCTTTTATCGATTATGAAAAAGCCTTTGATTCGGTGAAACCACCAGCAGTTACAATGGCTCTGAAAACCTGCGGTATTGAAGATGCATACATTAATATTATTAATAACATCTATGAAAATGCAAGTGCAAAGATTCGGCTGTTTGAAAATACAACACACATAAAAATTGGAATGGGAGTGAGACAAGGTGACACCATATCTCCGAAGCTCTTTAATGCCACATTGGATGGTGTTTTTCAGTCACTGAGGTGGGAAAACAAGGGGATAAAGATTAATGGAGATTATCTAACCCACCTTCGTTTTGCTGATGACGTAGTCATTTTTGCAACTACCCCATCAGAGCTGCAGAGTATGATCCAGGAACTTGCTGACAAGAGTAAAGAAGTGGGATTAAAAATGAACTTTCAGAAGACAAAAGTGATGTTCAATGCTTTTACAAGAAATGAAGATTTATCGATTGATGGAGAAAAGCTGGAGATAACAGACACGTACGTTTATCTTGGACAGCAGATATCAAGTGAGGGTCACATTGATGAAGAAATTAATCGGCGTACAAAACTTGCCTGGAGAGCTTTTGGAGGAAACAGCATAATTTTCAAGAGCAATATGCCATTATGTCTTAAAAGGAAAGTGTTTGAACAATGCATCCTTCCAGTGCTTACGTATGGTGCAGAGACGTGGACCTTAACTAAAAGAGACATACAAAGGCTGCAGACAACTCAAAAAAGCATGGAGAGGTGCATACTTGGTGTAACCAGGAGAGATAAGAAGAGGAACTCGTGGATCCGAAAAATGACAAGAGTGGAAGACATCATGAACAGAGTTAAATCCCTGAAATGGCAATGGGCTGGACATACTGCCAGAAGGACAGATCATCAATGGACAGCCGAAATTTTAGATTGGATTCCAAGGGACAGGAAAAGACCCAGAAGAAGACCACATGGGAGATGGGTGGATGAAATTCGAAAGTATGCAGGGGTGACATGGAGGAGACTGGCACAAGACAGACCGTTGTGGAGGAAACTTGGGGAGACCTTCGTCCAGCAGTGGATTGATAATGGTTGACAATGATGATGATGATGATGATATACACTGAAGAGCAATTGAATTAGAGACAGCTGGCGTTATGCAAATGTGGCGCTGTGGGCGGTCCTGTAAACGGAAACAACATGACGTATGCAGCGATCCGACAATATAAGGAGTGATGTAACGGGAATCAGTAACAGTCGGATGCAGTATGGGTAAGACGAAGGATCTAAGCGCATTTGATCGTGGACAAATTGTCGGGCCCGACGAATGGATCACTCCCTCTCGGAAGTCGTGCAGGCACTGGGATTTTCACGAGCCACTGTGTCACGGGTGCACCGTGAGTACATCGAATCCGGTAAAACCATCCATGCAAGGGCCAACTGCCGTGGACAACAGCGTGTGGATGAGCGGGGTCATCGTCGGATAGCTCGCATTGTAGCAGCGGATAGACGGGCCACAGTGCAAGAAATCACCGCAATTTAACGCTGGTGCACAAAATCGTGTAAGCAGCCACACAATCCAGAACCATCTCCTCGCTATGGGGTACAGAAGCCATCGTCCCACGAGGGTACCGCTGCTGACCGCACATCACAGGGTGCAAAGATTGGCATGGGCGCGGGAACATCGGCACTGGACCCTAGATATGTCGACAAATGTGGCCGGGACTGATGAGTCGAGATTCACGTTGGTAGATGCGGATGCAGGATACGAGTACCACGCAAACCACATGAAGCGATAGA
The DNA here is from genome assembly GCA_039090855.1 of Macrothele yani. Classification (NCBI taxonomy): domain Eukaryota; kingdom Metazoa; phylum Arthropoda; class Arachnida; order Araneae; family Macrothelidae; genus Macrothele; species Macrothele yani. The sequence continues at coordinate 60,975,264 of CM076989.1, read as the reverse complement.
TCCTTCTCTTCAAGCTGGTGGGGGTGGCATTCTTCTCATATGAGGACTGTTTACGTGGACTGAAATGGTACCCCTGGTACGTGTGACATCGTCCCTCACAGGTCAACGTTACCGGGATATCCTGGACGACCATTTGCTTCCGTTTGTGCGTCTTCAACATCCCACTGGGGACCTCATCCTGCAACAAGACAATGCACCGTGCCATCGCTCCCGCATTGTATCCGAAAGGTTGGATGGCTGCCTCGGTGGCGCAGTGGTCTAAGCGATGGCCTCTGATCATTCTACCGAAAGGGGTTCGGGTTCGAATCCCGGTGAGGCATGGATGTTGTGTTTGTCTTACGGCACTGGCTCTCTCCTTTCCCTGGAACCAGTGACCCAAAATTAGGAACGGGCAACTGATTAAAGCCCATTGAGTTGCTCACGGTGGTCGTTAAACCTCCAATAAAAAATGGTTGGAAGAACACTCCACCGACGTGACCTCGCTTCTTTGGCCAGCTAGGTCACCTGACCTCAATCCCATCGAGCACATCTGGAATGCCATCGATAGAGATGTTCGAGCCTCTGACTCCTCTCCTTCCAACAAATCTTCGTGAAGTGTGGGAGCTTGTTCAGTGGATCCGTATGGCTTCCCAAAGCTTCCATTGTCTTGTCGAGTCCATGCCGAGATTAATCGCCGACGTCATCAGGGCTAAAGGTGGTGCTACACGTTGCTAGACAGGTGTTTCTAATTCAGTTGCTTTTCAGTGTATATAATAGTACACGTAACTCCAACATCTAGTCTATGTTTCATTTGGACGTCCTTTATACATAAAAGGGATGATGGGTCTATTCCAAACGTAAGGAATTGTACCTGCCCCAAAGTTTTTTCAGCCCTTCCTGAAGAAGTTGCATGGCACCCTGGTGAGGCGGTGGTTTAAGCGTTGGTTTCTGAGCGTTCGTCCAAGAGGACTCGGATTGCAGTCTCGGATGAGATATGGGTAGTATGTTTGTCTTATGTCGCTGGATCTCAGCCCTCTCTGGAACCAGTGACCCTAATCACAGACAGGCCACTGCTTATAGCCCAAAATATTACTCACCGGGAATCTTTAGACCTGGAAACAAATTATTATCCAGTTGAAAAATAGAAACTACACTCGCCCAAGTTTTCCCTAGATGTCTCAACGAACGGAAGGATCTTGATGATTGGCATAATGCGATAATGATCATATCACATAAAAAAAAAAGACATTGAGGATCTCAGTACCTTCAGACTCATCAGCCTCCTATCAGTTTTTTATAAAATCTTTACTAAGGTATCATCGCATCTGTTGAAGGAAATATTTGACATGGTTCAACCAAGAGAAATTCAGTTTCTGGATATCTTACTATGCAGAGTTATGATGATGGAAGCAATTACGCAGAAGTATATCTCACTTCGTGTCACCAAAGTTCGTGGATTTCCGAAGGGAAACTGAAAAAAAATGTGATGCCTTTCTTGGGGGAATGTGGTTCTCTTCTTTTATATCATTGATATGTTAACTGGATGACATATACACTATATTGGCAAAAGTCACCGGACACCTATAAGAGAAATACAACATACCATTTATTGGCATACATTAGCACGGTATCAGTCACCTTTGGCCTTAATGCATGCACTGAACCTTTGAGACATGCTTTCGGCAAGATTTTGGAACACAGCGATAAATATGTGTTTCCATTCAGTACATTCTGCTACCGCTAACTGTTGCTTATTAGTAGGCTTCGGTTCCAAAATTCTTATGCGGCGCTCTAATTCATCCCATAGGTGATCTATGGGATTAAGATCAGGGCTCTGTGCTAACCCGTCCATACACGACACGGAATTATCGTCAAACAACGCCGTAACAGTCCTTGCTTTATGGGACGTAAGTCGTGTCTGTTTTGAGCTCCGTGTTTCGCCATCTACTGAGTGTGTTTCGTGTGCTCTGTCGTTTAACTTTTGTGCGTGCCTTCAAGACGAAGGTTGTATCTTTCATTTAAGACATCTCCCGAGTCGCAATTAGCTATCAGCACTTTATTTTCTAACCAGTTGGTCGTTTTTACTAAATTAGGCCTCGCCATCGGCGATGGCGACTGCTGATAAGAGCAGAATTCCCGCTCTCGTCACAGCTTCTCCTACTACGTCGATCCTTATCTCTGACGGAGCAAACCAATCAGCGTCCGTCCTTGATGATAGGGAATATCGTCCTCCTCCTAATGCCTATTGCTCTTCTTCTTCTACGCTTCAACTCTCTGACTCCACCACCCCTCCTGGTGGTGAGGCTATGACGTTCGTTCCTGATGCTACCGATGACGTAATGGATATCTCTGAGGGCGTTGCTTCTCTGCCCTCGGTAGCCTCGCCCAGCGTTGTGTCAGCTCCTTCATCCAGCGCTGCACCTCTGCCTTCCAATGGAGGATTGCCTTCCCGCTCTTATTCTAGCGTTACCTCAGGTGCGTCCCTTCCGACGCAATCGACTCGCCTTCCCCTTGCAGATGCCCATGTCCAGATACATGGTGACTCATTTCAATTGGACGTTCCGCACTTCTCACCCGCTGCGCAGGAACTTCACTCCACCCGCGAGTTGGGAGTGTGCCTAGATGCTCTTCCGAATACACCGCTGAAAGTCTATTGTGATACGCTCCTTGCTTTTCTTCCAGCCGGAGCCATTACTCACCTCACCCGCCGGCCGCGGACGGTGATTGTTTATTTCACATCCAAAGAGCATGCAGACACGCTTCTAAACTTTGGTCTTGACCTGGGAGACCACCACCTGGAAGCTGAACCGATTTCCAGGCGCCCTGTTCAGGTCTCCTTGCATCCGGTGCCCCCCGAAATCTCGGATACGATGATATGTACTGCACTTAGTAAGTGTGGTAAGATTGTTGGTCCTGTTATCACACATTCAGCTGCACCCAAGGATCCTGCAAATAAGAATGTTCGTAGTTTTCGCCGGAGTGTTCGACTCATCTTTCCATCAGAGGAGCATCTCCGTAAGTTCCCACGGATCCTAAACGTCCGATGTGGGCAGCTCTCCTACAGAATTGACATGCTAACATCAGAACACTCTGCTAATTGCAAAGAACTTGGGCATCAGCGTGCTCGATGCCCCAACAACCAGTATCCAGCTCCCACGGCTTCTACAGTGCCTACCGCCTCTAAGCAGCCTCCTGCTACATCTCGCTCTCGACCTGCACCGTCTTCAAATGTGCCAACTGCCCCAGGGCCGAGTTACACAAAAAGTATATCTACAGCCTCTCGTCCACGTGCGTCTTTTGATGCTGATCTCACCTCCCACCTTCAATTTCCAGTGCTCACCTCACCTATTACTCCTCATCCGTGCCAACATCGGGAGACTTCGCCGCTGGTTTCCCACCAGTCTTCACTGTTGGTGTCTCCGAGTGTGACGGCTGTGCCGATAACTCCTCTGACTCTGCGTCAGCTTCCCGAGCATCGTCGCTCCCTGGAAAACGAATTTCTGGCACTCGTACAGGTACCCGACGTAAGAGGAAGAAGAAGAAATCTTCCTCTGCGGATGGGCAACCGTTCCGTACTACAAAATCTTCAGGAGATATCTCTCCCTCTCCTGCGCCAACAGAAATTGAAAGGGACACTGATGATGATGGGTCTCCGCCTTCGTTTGAGGTCTTTTCAAGTGTTCTCTCCAAATGTGGTGCTCCTTCAGAACCTCTCAATCTTGGAGATTACTATCAGTTTTGCACCCACACCACGAACCTGGAGTCGACGTATGACTACCTCCGAGAGCGCGAAGACATTCTTCCCGCGCTGCTCCTGCAAGCCGGATGCATTGCTAAGTACCTTCGTGGGTTTGTTCATGACCCCCTGCACCACTCATGGACCCTTGGCTGCGTAAACCGATTACAACAACTCCTGAAAGTTGCTCCGCGACTCCTCCAACCAACGACTGACCAGTCCATTCAAGGTTACGACCCTTAATTGCAGAGGGTTCGCTAGCCCCCTAGCGAATGCTCTTGTAATGGAAGACCTCTCGCCCCTCGGGGCCGATCTGTTACTACTACAAGAAACAAACTGCCATTCCTCCACTCTGTTTACTCGCTGGCGTCCTAGCGATTATGTGTTCCATCATGCTTTCCGCTACTCATCTCATGGTGGACTTGCTATCGGAATACATCAACATTTCCGATCCACCCTCACTGCACTCTCAGTGCAGAACTTATGCCGAGATTTACTCCAGCAAGTCTCCTTCACAGTTGGCGGAGCTCGATTTCACATCTTTAATGTGTATATTCCATGCACCTCTATTCATTTATCCATCTTGTTAACCAAACTCCGCAAAGCTCTCTCGAAAGTCTCACCTTCGGATCGTGTGCTCTTGGGTGGAGACTTCAATTGCACCCTTGACCCGGCTCTGGATCGCTCTCCTTCGTCACGAGAGCGTCGGACGGATCTCGTCGCACTACTCCATGACCTTGTTGCTGATTTCTCCTTCACCGATGCTTATAGGCGCCTTCATCCACAAGAGACCTCACACACGTGGCGCTCGTCTGGGAGTCAGCTTCCATCAACTGCAAGCTTGGATCGGGTTTACGTTTCCACACCGCTTCTTGCGTCTATTACCGAGTTGCAACATCAACCTACTGCTTCCTCAGACCACTGCACGGTCACCCTCACAGTGTTTGTTGCGGCGTCACTCCCTCGGACTGTACGTCCGTGGACATTTGACTCCAATCTCCTCACTGATCCTGAATTTTGTGCCTCTGTCCGTTCTTTTCTCGCTGCTCGTCGCGCAGGGTTGCATTCCGCACCCTGTACCTTGACGTATTGGCTTCGTGTCAAGCATCAGCTCCTCTTACATATCAAGCAACTTTCCTTCACCATGAAGACTTCTAGTCAGATACGCCTCGATCACGCCAGGCAGATGCTCACACTGATTGGGTTATCAGATCCGCTTTTTCCAGCATATCAGGCGGAGCTCCAGGCTTTGCTGAAACCTCTTGCGCAGCAAGCACTTTTACGCCTGCGCATTAAACATCTCAATCCGGAGGAATGCACCTATGATTTTCTAACATCAATGGAATCTGCACGTAAGTCTTCTACCTCGCTTCGTCATCTTCGCCTCCCCTCTGGCGAAATCACATCCGATTCGGCAGCGATTTGCTCTCACGTTCGTCAGTTCTATACCACCAAGTTCAGTGAAACTCCTCCCCCTTCTCCCTCTGCTCTCCCCCATCTTCTCAATAACCTACCTCAAGTTCCGTCTCATCTTGCTCACACCCTGTCTCTTGCACCCACATCCACGGAGGTGTCCGACACCTTCTCTTCCCTTAACCCCCATGCCGCTCCGGGTCCGGACGGCCTCTCTTTTCCTTTTTACCGTGCGTTCTTGCCTCTTTTGTTGCCTTTTCTCCTCTCCGCTTTTTCTGCTGCATTTAACTGCTCCCCCTCCCGAGGAGTTTCACGGACGCACATGTGGTCCTATTTCCCAAGAAGGGTGACCCTCTTGACTTGGGAAATTGGCTCCCCATTTCTCTTCTCAATCAAGATTATAAACTCTATACTAAGCTTCTTTCCCGTCGACTAAACTCTATCCTCCCTCACATCCTTGCTGACTCTCAAACCTATACTGTTCCTGGCCGTTCTCTTTCCTCCAATGTTCAACTTCTTCGCGATCTCATTCATCTTGCCAAGACTCATTCTGAACCTCTTGCTCTCCTTTCCTTAGACCTCCGTTCCGCTTTCGATAATATCTCACACGCCTATTTAACACAAACCCTGCTACACTTTGGCTTTCCTCCACAATTTGTCTCCGTTCTTCTCTCCCTCTACCGGGACGCCGTTTTCCATGTCAAGACGGCATCTTTTCTCACAGCACATGTTCCCTTCAAGCGGGGAGTTCGTCAGGGCTGCCCGCTTTCTGGTCAACTGTTTGCGATTGCCGTCGAGCCTTTTCTACGCTCTCTGCAAACATCTCTTCTAGCACAACTTCCACCACCAGTTGCCAGCTCACGGCATCACTCAGTAATTTACTCTGCTTATGCAGATGACATCACCGTCTGCATTCGTAGCGACTCACAGTTCCAACTGCTTCGTCGTTTGTTCTCCGCATATGCTTCATGTTCTGCAGCTAAACTGAATACGTCTAAAAGCACTGGATTGTGGTGCGGTTCGTGGTCCAATCGCTTGGATGCTCCATGGGGGGCCACATGGTCATCCACTACCCAACGCTTCCTGGGTGTGCACTTAGGCGCACCACAAGCTACATCCAGTGCAACTCGCTCGGAACTCCATCCTCGCCTCCTCCGCACAGCTGCATTCTGGTGTCGTGCGCAGTTCTGTACGTCTTACTACCAGCGTGCAAATCTCACCAGGACATACCTTCTGTCCATCTGCAAGCATTCTTGGATTGCATCTACGACCCCGCTTTTCTGTCTCCAGGAGGTTACACGCTGCCTTACTCGAGTAATGTGGGCGGGTCATCACTGGATTAACGTCCACAAGCTCTGTGCTCCTCCCTCCTATGGTGGTGCTGGCCTACCTGATGTCCCGCTGTGCTACAAAGCAAGCCGAGTGATCAACTTCATTCACCTCTTCACGGCTCCAGTGGCTTCCGCAGTTCAGGTACGTGACGTTCTTGCCTCCTTGCGTAACCCACATTTTTCCTTTCTTTCTTTAGTTCTCATGGATTGCTGTCCTTTCCCCCCCCTCCAAACTCCCACCTGCATATTCTGAAGCCCTCATTCACCTTCGCTCTCTCCCCTCATTCGCTCCCTCCCTCTTCAACTCTAGAGCTTCTTTCTGAACCCCTCTTCTTCAACTCCCTTGTTCATCCCCCCATCTCCCCTGTTTTTCATTCCCCTCTTGGCTCCGAGCAGGTGTAGTAACTGTACAAGTCCTCACTAACTCGGGTCTATCCTGGCGCCCTCTCTCTGGCCTCCTCCCTGCTATTCTCTCGTCCCCATCCGCCCATTTGGTCTATGACTCTCTGCTAACTGCACTTCTTTCGCTTTTCCCTGATCTTGTCTCCCCCACCGGTCTCGTCTCTGTCTTTTCTGCCCCTCTTCCGCTGCCGTTTTTCCTCCGACTCACAAACTCAGTTCTTCCTCTCTCCTCTCTCTCCTCTAAATCTCTTTATCGTTTTCTAGTGCACCTTGCCACCCCTTCACCGCTTTCTATTCTGGAGGTTCCCCCTGCTTCTCTTCCTCTTGTCTGGGCCGCTGCCCGCTCACCCTTATCTGCCCCTCTTGAAATTAATACCCACTGGCTCTTTTTGCATAATCGCCTCCCTGTTCCGTATTTTCTCTTTCGCATGTCTCTTCTCTCCTCCCCTCTCTGCTCCTTCTGCGCACAGGAGGCAGACGTTTCTCACGTCTACCTTTACTGTCCCATCCTGATGCCTCTCCTCCACCAGGCTTTCCGGATTGCCAGTCGCTCTTGTTCTCAAGATCTTCCGTTCACTGCCTACAGACATCTTCTTCTGCGGGCTCATCCACCTACAACTCTTCCTTCAGTATGTGCCTATCTTTTCGTGCTGGTTAAACACGTTATTTACGTATACCTTCAACAACTCCGCAGCATTTCCTCGCCGGTCTCTTTACACCAGGCCAGCGCAGCACTTTTGTGCCATTTTCAAGATCGATTGCTTTCTCGACTCCGCCTGGAGTACCAGTCGGCTTCTTCCAGTCGTCGAGAAGCCACCTTCTATGCTACCTGGGCGCCGGCCGCCCCATGGTTTGCGATTGATTCTGGACTGCTACACCTATCAGTACCCTAGGACATTCTACACCTCCTTTGCTGAGTTCCGTGGCACCCTGGTGACCCTCCTCCACTCTACTACTCGTGCAATCCACATTACCGTTGAATTGTGAATGCTAATGCCATCTCAGTGTATTTTCATGCTTACTCGTGTACATTACTTACTTTCACCCCGCCTGTATTATGTTGCTTTGGTGCCCTCGTTAAATAACTTGCACAATTGTGCACGCTGTGTTTTTATCTCATGTATGTAATGTTTTACCTTCACGGCGATTTTTGTGCTGTTCTTTTTCTAATTGTGTACTATTGTTTCGCCTGTGTTATCCTGTAAATCATGCCCAGCCAATGTCATGTGACACGATGTGTTTCTCTTTGTCACTTCTGCAATTTTTATTCAATAAGCTTTGCTTGCAGCATTTGTTATTCATCCCCATTGTCATTGCAGTGTATATACCATCATGTTTTTACCAGTTTTGTATTTTTTCCCAGTGAGACGCACAATACTGTACGTCTCCCTCTTATGTTTTCTTATGATAAATTAGAATAAAGCGATTTTGAAACCTTGCTTTATGGCTCGGTGCATTATCCTGCTGGTACCAACAAAGCTCGGTTCCATAGTATTGCCACAGAGTTTGTAGGGCTTAATTGTCCAGAATATCGAGATAGACTTGCTGGTTAACAGGTTTGTCCACGAAAACCAATGTTCCGGGACCATACCACAAAAACCACCCACACACGAGTGCACTGCCAGCTCCAAACGTGACCGTAGGAACAGCACACTGTGGTAAATAGCGTTCCCCCGGCTGTCGCCATACCCACACACGGCCATGAGACTAATGGATCGTGTATATAAATTCATTATTCCGTAGGACCTGCTTCCATTGATCTACGGTCCACGATAAATGTCCTTTACACCATGCTGAACGACGAGTAGAATTCCGAGTAGAGATGAAAGACTTATGAGCAGCAGCACGACCACGGTAACCCATGGAATGTAGTTCTCTGCGAATGGTACATGTACATACCGAGGTTCCAGCATTTTTACTCACCTGTACACTGAGTTCTTGTGCAGTACTTCGTCGATTAGCTGAAACGACTCTCGTGAGGCTTCGACGTCCTCTATCACTGATTTTCTGTGCTATGCCGGTACATTTTGCTGCTTCAGACACGCCATGTGTTTTCCACTTGTTCATAACATCCAAAACAGTTGACGTGGGTATGTTTCAACGCCTCTAGATTTCTCTTATAGACAACCCACTAATATAACACTCAGGAATCTTTCCCGTCTCAAAGTCAGTTTTCGCCCGCAGCGACATTTTTACTCAACCGCACAGAGTGATAGGATCGCGGTCCGCTACAGGTTTGTTTTTACACCGTTTGCAGCTGTATCGCGCATCATAACAACGCAGTAGATCTGTTCATTTGCTTTTGATGGGGAATCCGGTGACTTTTGTCAATATAGTGTATATTGAAAAAATATCAGATGACTACCATAAATGAATACTATATAGCTACCTATAAAACATATACACATGTTAGTGTTGTATAACGTAAATGTCTTTTCGTATTGAGTCTTTTTCGCTCTTCTTACGTTATTTTTAAAAACATAACCATACGATGAAAGAGTTCCTAAATTAAACCTTAACGGCCAGACGAAACATTTAAAACAGAACTCAAACTTACGGAAATTGGCTTTATTCCAGATGATTTCATTATTCTATCATAGCACTTCAGGATAGCATAGAAATCCCATACCACTTCTCTCACACAAATCAACACCGCGCATTAAACACTCCACATTCCACCCTAGCAACTGTTATCTCGTAGTTTATATCTCTGGTTCTTATCTCATAACAGGCACACGTCACGTTCATTCTACCTCAATTGTGTTGCCAACAGTATTCGTTTGAGAGAGAAGATATCACGTTAAGTGTGAAGTATAACTGAGAACAAACTCAAGATTTACATAGGGAAAGAAACTAAAAAGGAAAGTTAATTTAGAATATACGTCACAGTTGTTATGATAAAAAGCCGTACTTCTTTCAAGGTGCAAATATCCTTCACATCAATATTCTTCCAAAAATCCAAACTGCCTTCAAAATGCAAAACTGTCGTCGCATTTATTGTTGTTAAAATGAAGCTATACTTTCTTGAAAATGCTAAAACGAATGAAACCCACCTCTGATATAAAACTAGAGCAATGATCTTGGCAGTAAATCTGATCTCACTTTTCGTCCAATGGTGATGAAGTTTAGGTGGTTTTTGTTCATTTTCGTAACTGAACGCAGCAGCCATTATACAGAGGTAAAGCCTATTGGTCTTTATTTAGCTTGCTTTCCAATTCTTTACCAATGTGTTGATGAGGGGCACTGTACCATAAATCGAGCAAACCACATTAATTTAAACCATTTATTTCATAAAATTTCAACACCAAACTTTTCGAAATTTCGAATTGGCACTGAGTTCAGGTAGATGACATCTACCGAACGTTCTCAACGTCGCATAACTATGAAGTAAAATCTTCTTTAAACGGATTTTTTGTGTGGTATTTCATTTTAAACAGCATATGCGGAATCAGTAGTCTCCCCGTACTAAGTAGACCAGTTCAATGGAGCACAGAGTTTTAAAAAGTTGAGGCCATTTTATAAGTCCACTGATATTGAACTAATTAATCACTTATATGGGGCTTATATTCCAGTGAAAGTGAAAGAATTGAGCGGAAGTTTTGTACTATGCTGACTTACACTTCGGAAGTGTTAAGGAGTATGGAAAATGGTAAACACTATGCGGCGAGGGTTAAGGTGGAGGAGATTCCAAAAACTTGAGGAAGTATTGAGAAGAGAGAAAGTATGTATGGAAGGAAGTTCTTGTTTCATTGGGCTTTCAGGAAAAGGTGCAGGCCGCATGGGGAATTGAAGAAAGACCCAGAAATAGAAGAGACGGATCAAAGAATCACGTATCGCATGACAGAACTGAGTTGGGATAGATGGGGATAGAGACAGAAAATTCGATAAGGTAACTCTATGAACTATGAAAAATATAATACTTCAGGAGAAAAGTATTTCCTGCGTTAGTTGCAAATGTTTCCCTATTCCGCATTCCTTCAATCAGTTTTGGGGGAGGAAGAGGTGAACACGTTAAATTGAATGATAAAATATTCATCACAAATTTGTTTACCATGTCCGAATTTAACTTTTTGTTTATCTTTCCTAAAATATCACTGTGTGAAATGGGAATAAAACTACTTTACTTTTTGCTTTTACATGTTTCGAAATTTCCTATGTGTATTCTGTGAGAAAAATTAATGACAATCGAAGCAGTTTATACAAGTTCTTGCAGGGCTTGTGAAGAATCTTACGAACGAAGTTTTACCAAACAACGCTTTCATTATTTGTGTAGACTGAAAGACGTCTATTTAAAACAAAGATAGAGCAGTCCCACATGAGACAAGGTAATGTTCTTCCTGCAATCAACAAGAATTCAAATTTACCAGAAGTGACATCGACTGCAGCGATTTCTCCTGCTCGAGGTCCATCGGGAGCTAATCAAGCAGGTCGAAGGAAAAAGGAAACACTACTCGAAATTTCGACAGACACAGAAAAGGAACGACTACTGAAAGCCTCTGAAAAGATTTCCAAGGGTAAAACAGAAACAAATTCATCCGAAACAACGTAAAATAGGGAATGAAATTCATTACAACGAAAAATTGCATTTGATAGGTCGTTTGATGCCGGTGACAAAGTAACTTTGTATAGAGTTTCCAAATGAGATTTAAAGAATAATCTGCGGCAACAGAAGAAGCAATGAAATAACAAAAGAAGGTAGAATGCTCTTTAGAATATTCCGCAATACATACCCCTACTCCTTGAATTTTACCAAGGTTTGTTATCACACAAACGCATGCTAAAAATGATAAAATTTTGAACACCCGCCTGCCTGCGTAGAATTTGGGCTACAAAAATGAAACCTGACAATTTAAAGTAAAGAAGCGCAAAATGTAAAATTTTAGATTGTCTTTTTCGAAGTATGTTTTAAAACGCCTTATCCAGAGAAACTTAGATTAAAAACAAATGTATTTTCCCTATTCCTCACACTTGTTTTTTATGGAAAACACACCTTTTATTCAAGGTATCATTATTTATTGTCATGCATCAAAAAATCTTAATACTCAATTATTAAATTAATCAAAATAATAGCGATCCTGAAAATGAGATACTTGACAAAACGTGACACGAAGAATAGTTCACAATTCATGTTCTTTGAGCATTTGCTTAAAAACTAATATTTTTACTACACAAAAACATTATTTCATTTCATATACAGGTTGATTCATGTTTACAGTGACAAAGTAAAGTACGTGTCATATGCAAATCGTGTGCGTCACGATTACGTAACCCTGTTTATTGTGTAGTGGCAGCCTTCCGCTTTAAAAGGATTTGTAATTGTGCTTTCGTAGTGTTAAGATGCCTCCACGAGTGATTCCGTTTTGGGAGAGGTATATAGCTGCCCTTTCCAAAGAAGGTTATTCATATACAGCAATCGAAAAAGGTGCAAAGAAAATGGTTGTGTGATTTCTAAAAATCGCATATGCCATGTAAATAGCGTGCAAAGCAGAACTTTGCAGCTTGCTCTAGCGGAGCACAAACGCTACGATAAAAACACCCTAAACCAAAAAGGTCCGCTGAGGTGTGCGGAAAGTCAGGTCTCTTGTAAAGAAAAATTATTCAACTACGCCAAGAAGCATTGCACAGTATGTAGGTATCTCACAGGCAACTGTAAACTGCGTTATCGAATCTGAACTTCACTTAAAAAAGCAGTTTAAGCCTAATTTTCATAAGCTCCTTCCCCTCCACATTTCGGAGCGGATGAAGAACTGCAGGAAACTGTGTGAGAGACACCTAGTAAAGGACAGGGGGCAGTTTGTGGTCATTTTGGATGATGCATGGATATACTTTAGTGGCATAAACAAAGTCCGGCCAATATACATGTTGTGTCCGAAAAGTCTTTCCCTGATTACAAACGTCATTGATATCCGCTGTATGTACGTTACAGATGTGAAACTGTTGCCAAAATGTTGGAAAACTAACCACGTGTTTTTGTTGCAGGTTTCTGCAACGTGGCTGTAGTGTAGCAGTGTCAGTGTCCAGGACACCAGAAATGTTCACAAATCAGGAAAAAGCGCAGTGTGTCCTCTGGTATCACGACACCCGGTCACCAATAACAGTGCAGAGGAACTTTCAAACAACGTATGGAAAGAAGCCGCCCGATGTCAAGAGCATTAAGTCGTGGTACGACCAGTTGAAGACCACAGGATCTGTTGCTGACTTACCGGGAACTGGCCGACCATCAACCTCAGCTGAAAGGGTGGAAGCAGTGAGACAGTCTTTTGTGCGAAGTCCCAAGAAATCAGTGCGTAGAGCCTCGCGTGAATTACAGATGCCAAAAAGTTCTGTTCATGATAAAAAGTTCTGTTCATGATTTGTGAACATTTCCGGTTCCCTGGACACTAACACCGCTACACTACAGCCACGTTGCGGAAACCTGCAACAAAAACACTTGGTTAGTTTTCTAACATTTTGGCACCAGTTTCACATCTGTAACGTACATACAGCGGATATCAATGACGTTTGTAATCAGGGAAAGAATTTTCGGACACCCTGTACTATAAAGAAAAGGGTGCCAAGGCATACCAGGAGTGGGTACGTGAATGAAAAGAAAGATTTTCACGTATATTTATGGTTGTGGCAGGTTATTGATATAATGGCAAGTTAAAGCTGCGAAAAGTTGGTGCGAATAACGCAAAAAGTAATGCAGCTTATTATCAGACAAACATTTTAGACCCAATTTACGGCGAAGAAATTCCATCCTTATACGGTGCTATGGCTTCAAATGTCTGGTTCTTCCAAGACATACGGCTAAGTCCACAGTGGTATACATTCTTCCAGCCATACGGCTAAGTCCACAGTGGTATACATTCTTCCAGCCATACGGCTAAGTCCACAGTGGCATACATGCGGAAGATCGAAGATGAGACCGGGATTCACGCTATATACCATTGTCCTCAATTCCTGTCAAATCCCCAGATTCCTCTCCCAAAGGTTTCTGCTGCTTCGCTTTACTTAAACGAATCCTCAAAAGTAGACGACCCAAAACAGTTGACGGCCTTTGGAGAATTTGCAAAGAGGAATGGGAGAAAATTGATCTTGCCTGTCTTCAAAGAAGCGTGCTACAGTGGAAGTTGCGTTGCAGAAGAATAGTACTGGAACATTTTAAGCAAATAGAACACAACAGAAGGTGGTGTCATCGTATTTCCTAACTGTATGATCCTGCAAACTTTGTCACAATAAACATGAATCAACCTCTGTATACTGAGGTAGCAAATTAGTAGGACACCCAATAGCAATCAGACACGTGCCGTCCTCCCTTACGCATGCGACTATGACTTTGAGATAACGTAAGTAAACAGTTCACAGCAAATTCTGCTCACCTGGGTAATTAAAAACACCTATGAAGATTTCATCCTAAATAAATATACGCCAGCTATATTTCATGATATTGCTGAAACATTTGACAAATGCTCACATGAAGTAATTATATCAAAATATTTTGCACATGACTTTCCTCCCTGGAAATCTTATCCGTAAAACAGAAAATTCTATGTCAAAATAAATATATAGAAATTCACGCTGTAAAAAATTCAAGCTGGAGTTCCGCGACGAAGTGTACAGGCAACAACTCTCTATTCCATTTATACGTCAGATTTTCCTACATTCAGTTACAAAATCTGACAACTGCACTTTATCCAAATAATACCGCAATTGCGTGTACGTCAAAAGATAAAAATAAGTAGCTTGCATGCTGCATTAATATGTGTCGAAATTAAAACAATATTTTCTGGACTGGAAAAATTGAAATTAATAAGAACAAGTTAGTAAAATCATGCAATGCGTTGATTATAACACGCTTTCCAACATACCAGAAATCATTACTCAAGTTATGAGAATAATGGATGTGGAATAAATCTAGGTCCTGTGCCCTGACCTTTGATCCCATTTCGATGATATTCAACAGAACCGGTTCGGTATACATCCGAAAACACATGATAAAGTTTTGTCTTTCACCATTATTTTATTTTGAGCAAACATGAAAAGGAAGTTACAGAAGGCCTGGAATGACAGTGCCAAAGCATAATAAAAAAAGGATGACATATTTACTGCAAAGATGTGAATATACAGAATGCAAATGAACTATTTACAATGTAAACAAAAGCATAACAGTGAGGAGAATGACCACAGACGTAGAATGTGCTGCAGAGAACACATTAGGCAAATATGTATAATACACGTTGAAAGTATATCACAGGGAATGTACATTATGCAATGCGAACAGTATACAGGGCAAGAACAACAACAAACAAGAAAGTTGACACCGAATTTTCGGGTGTAATAAGCACGTCTTTTGAATCCGTTCTGACGGAAATTAAATTTATCAAAGCTATTCAAAGTAAATGGAACCGGTATGGAAAACAATAGATCTGACGAAAGAAAGAAGATTTTCAATCGGGTTTTTAATCCCTCACATATTGTTGTAAACGGAATCGTGAGCTTACGAACTCTTAGAAACAGAGATATCGTCAAAAATAAGATGTGACTTTACGTCTCCTGGTGGGAAAACCATGCATTATTTTAGGAAGAAAGTATTCTCAAAAGGTATATCCGTATAAGCGGTATCGGTCGAAGAAAAAAAAATTAGCTGAGTTTTCAGGAGCCCAGATTTTGCAACAAATACTTCAGAAACAGAAATTAACACATATGACCCCTAGTGGCTAGACCATTCTTTACCAAACATTACAAATTAGGTGAAAAATATTTTCCATTAGGTCTTGTATGCGATAAAGGAAGAATTTTTCAAATCAGAGCTTTAGGAGCAGAAATAACACAGGAAACGCAATTTACCTTTGTGCCCCCTAGCGGCAAGTGCATGATTTACTTGAAAATTTTGAATTTATAGGAACAACATTTCGCATCGGAAACACTGTCCAACAAAGAAGGAATTTTTTAAATCGTACTCTTAGAAGTAGAGATATTGACAAAAATAAGATATGCATCTACGCCCCCTGGCTTAGAAACCATGCATTTTTTCAAGAAGAAAATTTTCCTAAAAGGTTTGTCGACATGAGTAGTATCGGCCAACAAACGACGTTTTTTTCAATCGAGAATTTAGAAGGTCATATTTTGCTGCAAATACAACAGAAACGGAAATTAAGGTTTACGCCCCCTGGTGACCAAACGGTTTTTTACAAAAATTAGAAATTTTGTGTAAACGATTTCCCATAAGGAGCTGTATCCGGTGCAGAAAGAATTTTTCAAATCGGAGATTTAGAAGCAGAGATATAGAGGGAAACGCAATTTATTTCTACGCCCCCTAGCGGAAACCCTGTGAATTACTTTAAAATTTTGAAATTATAAGAAAAACATGTTACACTGAAAACACTATCCAACAAAGAAGGAATTTTTTAAATCGGACTCCTAGAAACAGAGACATTGACAAAAATCATATGTACATCTACGCCCCCTGGCGGAGAAACTGTGTAATATTTTAAGAAGAAAATATTCCGAAAAGGTTTATCGATATGAGTTGCATCAGTTTACGAAAGAATTTTTTTAATCGATATTATAGAAGCTACGATTTTATGGCAAATACATCAGAAGCAAAAATTAACACTTACGCCCCCTGGTGGCCAAAGTATTCTTTACCAAAAATTTGAAATTATATGGAAAAGATTTTCCATCAGGAGATGTATCCGCGGAAGAAAAAAATTCAAATCGGAGTTTTAGAAGAAGAGTTATCGGGGAAAATGTAATTTACTTTTACGCCCCTAGCGGAAAATCTATGCGTAATTTGAAAAAGTAACTATATCTAAAATATTCTTCGACATAAACGGAATTGAAAGATATAATATTTTTATCAATCGGATGTTTAGAAGTAAATATGTGGAATAAAAGGTATTTTTAATTTCGACATCATCTGCATTTACTCCCTCTACCGGCGAAATTGTACATCGTAAAAACAAAGGAACTAAAGGATCATCATTTGCATGTTTCAAGCTTTCCAATGCAAAAAGAATTCTTCAAATCGGACTAATAGTTGCTGAGATATCGTGGGTACAGACGGACGGGCAAACCGATAACAGAAGCATGATCTTTTTATACAAAAGACGTGCTAAAAATCGCTGAGACAGTGATAGAACAAAGCAAGAATGTGGAAATGTGCGGTATAATTGAGTTGAGTATATACAAATACGTAACAACGGACAAAAATGTCGGAGGCTGATAGCACGTGCTACAAAGAAAACATGAAAATTACAAGAAAGTAGGTATGTACAATAAGTGAAATACCACTATTCCATATAGAAAGGTATGCGAAGCAACAACACAAACATTCTGACTACAGTAGAAATAAAATAACATGGGAATGTGTTACGGTGCAGAACAATTATACTATGTACAAGTAGAAAACATAATCGTGGGGAAAAATAGCAGTAACTTCACATGTGCCACAAAACTGCCTGGGAAGCGTACAGGAGAGCATGCTATTGCAGAGTCAGAAAGACTCACGACATCCCAGAGGAAGACAGTTCAGCTGGCGGATCCGGCAGTGTGCGGAGGGGCGACCCACAGGCCATGGTATTGTAGGCAGACAACCGATGAAAGGTCGGAGCTGATTGGAGAGAGAAGACCAAGGTAGACACGCTCACCAAGGCAATCCGGCGGATCGGTACAGTCATAGGAATAGGCGAATATCACCAGGAGGGGTGATGAACCAGGGCAGGTGTGGAGATCAGACGTGCAGGAACTGAGGAAGGCGTTGTGCAGCGGATGCAGTTGAATATGCGAGCTGTAACCTGGAGAGGAGTCTGACGCCGTCAATCCGGCAGAGTGAATCCCCTGCCTGGTGGAGTGTTGGAGGGGCGAAGTTGAGCGGAGCTGCAACGATAGGAATATATCACATGTTTCACCAAGATGAAGATGTAAGTGCTGGCAGCAGGTAGTGGTACAAGTGGAGACAAGGATCGATGGAGCGAGAATACGCTGAGAACGGTAGGTCAGGCACACAAATACGTTGAACCACTTGGAATGCCAGATGTAGGAGAGGTAGAAGAACCGGACAATGCAGATAGATGTGAGGGATATCTGCGGCTGCCGGACAGCAAACACAGTCAGGCGATGGGATGAGTGTCATGCGGAATAGGGGCGTTGGCGCTGGTAGACGGCGATGCAGAAATTGCCATTGGATGTTTCGTTCAGTGGATGTGGACAGAGGCGACGCTTCTGCCGACCACACACATGGCAAGGCTGCGGTTGGGATGTCTGGAATCGGTAGAGGCAAAGAAGTAGAAGGATCACGTAAAAAATGATACAGAGAGGAAACAGTGAAGCTGGAAAGAGGGAGGATGGAGCCTCCAAACATGAGCAAAAAAAGAAGGGTAAGAGAAGCGCAGGGGACTAAAAGAAGTCCAGTGGGGGTTGCTAGGGCAGGATAAAGATGGATAATAGCGGAACGGAGATCAGCGTAAAGGGAAAGAGAAGTGGAAAAGCGAGGAAGGAGGGAGAGAGCTCGGGGAAGGGTTTCCAGGAAAGGCTTGCAGTGAGGAGATCTCGGACTGTCACGACCCCGCAGGGGATCCATGACAGGTCAGAGAAATAGGGAGCATCGGGAAGGTGGATAGTAGAGCAGTGAAACAAGAGTTGGGCAAGAAGTTCAGAGGTGGAGCCGGGGAGAGAACGGGAAATAGGTAGAGAACGGAGCAGAGAAAGTACCTCGGAATAAAAAGAAGAGAGACGAGAGTGCAGAAAGGGGAAGTGATCCATCAGAAGAAAAGTAAGAAAGGAAAGTCTAGGGTTGCGAGGAGAAATCATAACATCCAAGGGGAGCTGAATTGGAGCAGGCGATGCACTAAAGATCCGGAGTATGGAGACCACACGGTGCGCTCGATAGCATAGCGCAACATCAACGAGCGAGATGCCTCCTGTGAACACCGGACGATACACAGCAGAGACCCGAATCCAGTAATGATACGTCGAGATCAACAGGGGCATCAATCGGGTGATCTCCTGGGGGTAGTAGGCAGGAAGTTTGAAAACAGTCCAGACGTGGAGGCAGAGTTAAAGGAGTAAGTCCGGGCGAGTTTGGCTCTGGTGAAATAGGAGGTGCAGAAGTGTGCATTTCTCCAAAAACTCATGGAGCGAGTGAGACGTGGTAAAAGCGCCGCCCAATTGGCGCGAAGTGCAGCGGTCGGCAAGCCGAGATGAACCCCAAGGAATTTTTACGTGGTAGTGGCCCAGGTGGCACCCCACGGAGTATCCGTCCGGGTATTCCATAAACCTCACCACAAACCAGTGCTGTTAGTGGTGTTTAGTGCTACGCTGGAGCTGGTAAGAGTTCTCAAGTATGGCGAATTGCTGGTTATGTCGGACACAGAAGGTGGCATCATATGCGTACGACGAATAGGTTACTCTGAACGGCCGAATACTGGCTGTTAATGGGGGCAGTGCAGTGAGCAGAGCACGATGAGAAAATCTGAGGAACGGCTCAAACGCTAGGACAAATAATTGACTACACAGCGGGCAACCTTGCCGGATGCCACGCTGAAACCGGATGGGGCGGTAAGAAAGGCAGTGTTCTTGACGTGGAATACTGTTTCCCGATAGAGGGCAAGAAGGGTGAAGACAAATGGAAGGGGAAGCCGAAGGCAGTGAGAGTAAGAGAAAGATAGGAGTGGGAAATATTATCGAACGCACCACGCTGGTGGATGTTAAGGAGCGCGAGCGATTCTCGGTTAGTAGAAGCAAGATGGACAGGGTTACGAAGAAGATGGAGATTGAAGGAAATGGTCCGACCAGGAACCGTATAGGTGTGGTCGGGAGAAAGAAGATAGGGAAGGATAGGGGTGAGTCTACAGGATAAGAGTTTAGTATAAAGTTTGTAATCAATATTTAACAGAGAGATGGGAAGCCAGTTTCCAAGGTCAAGGAGATCCCCTTTCATCGGAAAAAGTACGATGTGGGCAACAGTAAAACTCCTCGGAAGAAAAGAGGACGTAAAAGCAGTGAGAAAAGCAGCGAGTAAAAACGGAAGGAGAGCTGGAAAGAAAGCTAGATCGAAGGAGTAGGTGAGGCCGTCTGGCCCAGGGACGGCTCGGGAATTCAGAGAACGGAAGGCGGACTGAAGTTATGAAGAGGTGAGGGGTTGGGCGAAGGAGTTTAAGAGATGATAAGGGACTTTAGCAAGAGAAGAGAGAAGAGAAGACACAGCTGAGGAGGAAGGAGGAAGAGTTTCACCAAATTTGGAAGCAAAGTAGCTACGAATTTGTGAGCAGGGAGCGTCAGGAGCTGAGACAATCCGTCCAT
The DNA here is from genome assembly GCA_039090855.1 of Macrothele yani. NCBI lineage: Eukaryota > Metazoa > Arthropoda > Arachnida > Araneae > Macrothelidae > Macrothele > Macrothele yani. Next base: position 60,955,119 of record CM076989.1, on the reverse strand, counting down.
CTGACTGGCGAAGAAAACGAAGATGATGCGAGGAGCGGCGTTGAGTTTCAAGCGAAGAAAGGAAGTCGTAAGCACAGTCCTCCGGAGTGAGATGCTGCAGACGGAGGCGAAGGATGACTTGCTGTGCTCGTGGTTCCAATATCGCTCGGAGGTCTGCCATATAGGCTGGGTAGAGCGGATGAGTGACGCCAAGATGAGAGAGAATGGGGCGGATGTTCTGTTCTTCCATTTTCCGTTGGGTGTGAATACGAAAGGAGAAATGTTTAAGAAGATCCAAGAGGTGCGACTTGCCCATCAACCAATACGTAAGCGCACATGAAGCGGCGGAGAATCCAGAACGGAAGTGTTGTAGAAGCTCTCGGACTTGAGACGAAAGTTCTGGGTCGGTTAACAGAGTCGAGTCGAACGTCCAGGAATGATACCCTGAACGCTGATATGAAGAATGTCCAAAGGCAACCTGGACCGCACAATGGTCCGAGGATGCTGCCGGCGAGTGTTGGCAGGTCGTCACCACTGGGACGATTGGAGAAGAGATGTACAAGCGATTTAGTCGCGCTGAAATGAATGAGAACAGACGTAGCCGAACTCCGCCACGTATGAGATATGGTTGCTGGATGTAGGTGACGAAAGACGTCAGTGAGGCCGAAGTCTGCTACAAGGGTACTGATCAGATTCACAAGCTGATGACGATACTCGGTGGTAGAAGGCATGCAATCCAGAGCAGGGTGCAGTGTACAATTGTAATCCCCTCCAATCAAAACATTTTCTGATGGCAACGCTGACTGAAGGGCGGTACGCAGTGCCAAGAATAAAGAGGTAAGTGACGGTGAAGTGCATGGGACGTAGATATTAAATATCAGGTATTTTTGGCCTTCAAGACGGAAGGTGAGACGTTGAAGGTAGTCGTGGCAAAGGTTGTGTACTTGCACGGAGGAGATCGCTTGGCGGAATCGAGAGCGAATCCCGATGGCGACACCATCGGTCTGAGATTGCTTGAATGCATGATGGAATTGGTAATCCCAGCTCCGCCATCGTGGAATGGTGTGGACGACAAGAAGTTAGTTTCCTGGAGCAGCAGAACATCCCCACCCAGAGGAGTGAGGTCATCATGGGCTAGCGTATTCGCCAGCGGGGAACTAAAGCCCCGACAGTTCAAAGTCACTACTTTGAACGGAGGCATCGGATATTGGTTCGAGGAGCTTATCATCCGCGTCTTTCAGCTTATGAAGGCGGCTGAAGAATTTCCGCGACCATGCTGAGCTGCCCAGCCGCGTAGGAACCAGTGCGTTCAGGCGCTCTCGTATTGCTTGCGTTTGCGCCAAAACCTCAGGAAGTTGTTGTGAGTAAGGAAGTAGGAATGTGCGAGACATCCGACTATAACGAGTACAAGTGAGAAAGGTATGTAACGCAACTCCCGGGATGGGCGTCTGCGGAAGAGAGAGTTCATCCATTAGGCGGAGAAGAGTTTCTTGAGAGATCGGTACTGCGCCGCTGACATCCACATCAGAGGTCGCGGAGCCTTCAGAGGTAGAATTACTGAGAGAACGATCTCGCTGACGAGATGTGGCTGGCGAAGTACAAGATTTCTGCCCACGCTGACGATTTGACCGTCGTCGCTTAGAGCCCCCTCGAAGATCTGTAGAGGGTGGAGAAGGAAGTTCAGGTACTTTAAAGAGGCCGGAGACAGTGGCCTCATGAATGACTGCTAATTTAGGAGATTCGGCGGTTGTGTCATGTACAACCGCAGAAGCAGAAGATGCAGGAGTGACCTCTTGGTCCGCTGCGGTAGCAGGAGTTGAAGTAGAGGAGGAAGGCGTAGGAAGTGGTTGTGGAACGCGCTTGGCTGGAAGGTCGAGGGATGGAGGTGGTGTCTGATTTCCATCATCGCTGATGGACGGATGTGGAGATGAAATCACGCGTTGACAAAAGGCTTTAGTCATACTTTTGTCATAAGTCGACAACCGCTGGTCCGATGTCTACGGTGACGACTCCGGAAGACTAGAGGTAGAAGGAATAGGCTGTACTGGCGAGGTAGGGGCTGTGGAAGCACGTAGGGGGCAGAGAGACCGAGGGTGTCCTCTACCATTACAAACTGGACAGGCAGTGCCCACCCTGAAGGTAATTTGACGGTAAAGAGGCCCACATGGTACATTGAGGTGCGGAGGAACTCGTCGCATGTCATCATCAGTTGGGAAGACCACTCTCACTTGGCGCCGAAAGCCGCGCAAGTAACGATCCCGTGGTGTGTTCGAAAAGGAGGAGTAAGTAGTCATGGGGCCAACGGTGAGGCCAAATCGATGGACAACTGGGAGCAGCACGTCGTCTGATACCTCCGGTGGCACAGGGAAAAACTGACTAGGACGGCGATTTGCGTGAGTGGTTCCGCCGAGAGAAGCCGTCCAACGTGAGTGATTACCTGAGCTGAAAACATCTTACGTAGAGCAGCACTATATGCCTTGAGTTTGGTATTTGGCAGACTCCGGAAGATAACTCCGCATGCGACAGTCTTCATAAAGTGCTGCCCATATGAAGAGCTCGGTGAAAAGTCAACAGAGATAGCATCATCATCACACGTCATCGTGAGATGACGAAAATTAGAAGAAGAGTTCAAGTGGCCCCCCAGGTGGCGCAGTGGTCTAAGCGATGGCCTCTGATCATTCGTCCGAACGGGGTCCGGGTTCGAATCCCGGTGAGGCATGGATGTTGTGTTTGTCTTACGGCACTGGCTCTCTCCCCTCCCAGGAATCAGTGACCCTAAATTAAGGACGGGCGACTGCTTATAGCCCATTGAGTTGCTCACAGTGGTCGTTAAAAATCCAATAAAAAAAAAGAGTTCAAGTGTGAAGCTCCGGAAACAGAAGAGACAACGGCAGCATGAGAGGCAGCCGGTCGTTGCGGCGAATCTGGAGAATCAACGGACTGTGAGAGGTCCATAGGATCCTCTACATGCACAGGAGAAGACGCTGTAGCACCGCTGGGAAGAGCAGACTGGGCAGCGATAGAACGCCGGGGTGAGGAATGGCTAGAAGAACGAGGCACGTCATTGACGACTGCTCCAATAGAAAGAGGGCTTGCTGGATCATAAATTCCGGAAACGAGAGCTTGATCAGCTTCGTCTCCGGAAGTTGCAATGGCGATAAGAGATCTAATCTCAGCCAACGTGTCGGAGAAATAAAATAAGGATTGGAAAGCAAATAGGTCATATACCAACTCGGAAGGTGCACAGAAACAAAGACTATTGCTTCACGGATACCGCACACACAAAATATAAGTTAGAATATCGAAATATAGCACACACGAAGCAAAATACACGAACACAAGAAAACAGCAACACACGCCGACAAATGTTTTGTCGCAAAGGAAGCATTTTTACGTAAATTATGATGCATAAGGGCTATGGAAAAGATCCCGCTTCTGTGTCCTAACCTTTGACCCCATTTCGCCCATTTTCAATAGAATTCGTCCCCAGGCAAGTCCTTACAACATATTAACATTTCATCCAAATCGAAACATTTTTACGTAAGTTATGACGCATAATGGCGATGGAAGTGATTCCGCTCCTATGTCTTGACCTTTGACCCCATTTCGCCCATTTTCAAAAGGGTTTGTCCCCAGGTGGTCCCCTATCGCATACTAAAATTTTATCGAAATCGAACCCTTTTTACCTTAGTTACGACGCATAAGAGAAGTGGAATGGATCCCACTCCTATGTCCTGACCATTGACCCCATTTCGTTCACTTTCAATAGGGTTCCTTCCAAGGTGGTCCCTTACCACATACTAAACTTTCATCGATATAGAACTATTGTTACGCGAGTTATCGTGCTGACTGGCATACGCACAGAACGCGTGACGTAATCAGGCAGATGGGAATCGCGACCATCTGCTCGAAAAAGTGTGACGTCATAAAACTTTAATATTATTCACACACAACGCGTGACGTAATGAGACAGATGGCGTGACCGCACGCCAACATCGCAATCGCGAGCTTGTGACGTTATAAGATTCTTAAGCATGGGTTACATTAACAGGATGAAGCCATGACACTAAAAACGTGGTAATTCGGGGTGGTTATTTAACACACTAAAATAATTTTCGTAAAGTCGAGATCAAGCTAAATCGATTTCTAATACCAAAAAATGGTAGGTAAACGACTTTCATCAAAATCCTTAGAGCCGTTTCAAAATAAAATTTACATAGATACAAGAATTGCTCCTTTAAGGTGGACGCCAAGTAATTTTGCTTCCTATACTTCCAATGGAAAAACTTCGGTACATATTTTCTTCACAATTAATGCGTTTCCAAGGATGAAAATTTGAACATCGATTAAAATAGCTTCATTTTATAACTTGCAATACTTAATATTATCTAAAACATAACCATAATTATGCAATCCAACATTTATTTGTCTACTGACGTCATCAAAGTACCCGTCCCACCATCTTTTTTCTGGTTTCAACACCACTAAAGGAAACGTTATTGTTTTTTAATATAATTATGGTTATGTTTTAGAAAATGTTAAGTATTCCAAGTTATAATATGAAGTTATTTTAATCGATGTTCAAATTTCCATCCTTGGGAACACCCTAATTGTGAAAGAAATTTGTACAAGAATTAGTAGATACAATAATTGCTCCTTTAAGGTGGACGCCAAGTTATTTTGCTTCCTATACTTCCAATGGAAGAACTTCTGTACATATTTTCTTCACAATTAATGCGTTCCCAAGAATGAAAATTTGAATATCGATTAAAATAGCTTCATTTCATAACTTGGAATACTTAATATTTCCTAAACCATAATTGTACTTATGCAATCGAACATTTATTTGTCCACTGACGTCATCAAAGTACAGGTCGCGCCTTCTTTTTTCTGGTTTCAACACCACCAAAGGAAATGTTATTGTTTTTTAATATAATTATGCTTATGTTTTAGAAAGTATGAAGTATTCCAAGTTATAATATGAAGTTGTTTTAATCGATGTTCAAATATCCATCCTTGGGAACACACTAATTGTGAAGGAAATTTGTACAAAAGTTTTTCCATTGGAAATATAGGAAGCAAAATTACTTGACGTCCACCTTAGTAGTATGGGATAAGGGCGATGGAATGGATCCCGATCCTATGTTCTGACCTTTGACCCCATTTGTCCCATTTTTAATAGGGTTTCTCTCAGGTAGTGCCCTACCTCATACTAAAATTTCATCGAAATCGAACCATTTTTACGCCCTTTATGATGCATAAGAACAATGGAATGCATACTGCTCCTATGTCCTGATCTTTGACCCCACTTCACCCATTTTCAATAGGGTTCATCCCCAAGCGGTCCTCTACCACATACTAACATTTCATTGAAATCGAACCATATTTACGTAAGGTATGAGGCATGAGGGCAATGGAATGGATCCCGCTCCTATGTCGTGACCTATAACCCCATTTGTCCCATTTTTAATAGGGTTCGTGCCCAGGTGATTTCTTACCACATACTAAAATTTCATCGAAATCGAACTATTTTTTCCGCGAGTTATCGTGCCGACAGACGGACGGACGGACGGACGGACGGACGGAGAAAGCTGGAGCATATACGCTTCTTCAACGCACAGTTGGAAATCGTAAATAAAACCGAGGCCATGTGATTTTCCAAGAAAGTTAGAGATTGCAATTCAGACAAAAATATTCCATGGGTAAAAGAAGCCAAACACCTGACAAATATTCTGTGATTCTTGGAAAAGCTACAGTGCTTCGTTCGTGTTTAGCTCCATTTATTAAAAATAAACAAGTTAGTAAAATCATGCAACGCATTGATTATGATACGCTTTCCGACGTACCAGAAATCATTACTCAAGTTATTACTCAAGTTATGAGGATAATGGCTGTGGAATAAATCTCGGTGTTGTGCCCTTAACTTTGATCCCATTTCGATGATATTCTCCAGAACCGTATCAGTATATCTCCGAAATAACATGATAAAGTTTTGTCGGAATGGAAGCATTTTTACGTAAGCGCTATGGATTAGATTCCGCTCTAATCTTTTCCAGAAGAGCTATGGAATAGATTACCTCATTTCGCACATTTTCAATAGGATTCGTTGACCCCATTTCGCCCATTCAATAGGCAGGCCCCTACAACATACTAACATTTCATCCAGATCGAAGAATTTTTACGTAAGTCATGACGCATAATGGCGATGGAAGTGATTCCGCTCCTATGTCCTGACCTTTGACCCCACTTCGCCCATTTTCAATAGGGTTTGTCCCAAATTGGTCCTCTACCATATACTGAAATTTAATCGAAATCGAACCTTTTTTACGCTTTCCAACCGTAGGTTGAAGAAGCGTATATGCTCCAGCTTTGTCCGTCCGTCTCTCCGTGCGCCTGCCTGTCGGCAAGATAACTCGCGTAAAAATGGTTCGATTTCGATGAAGTTTTAGTATGTGGTAGGGGACCACCTGGGGGCGAACCCAATTGAAAATGGATAAAATCGGGTCAAAGGTCACGGCATAGGAGCTAGATGAATTTCATTGTCCTTATGCGTTATAACGTACGTAAATATGGTTCGATGTCGATGAAATTTTAGCATATTGTAGGGGACCAACTGGGAATGACCACTATTGAAAATGGGTGAAGTGAGGTCCAAGGTCACGGCATAGGAGCGGGATCCATCCCATTGCCCTTATGCGTCATAACTTGGCGTAAATATGGCTCGATGTCGATGAAATTTTAGTATACTGTAGGGGACCACCTGGGAATGAAAGCTGTTGAAAATGGGTGAAGTGGGGTCAAAGGTCAGGACATAGGAGCGGGCTGCATTCCATTTCCTTTATGTCTCTATCGGGGTGCTCAATTTCATGTTAGGGCGGCCTCATTTTTGACGGCCCCCACCCCTTTCCAACGAGGAATCCGGTAGGGTTGCCCCTTATCAGGGCAACTCTTTGCCCTCGCATTTTAACCTTTCTTGATTGCCAGCCGTTCATCCATTCTTTGTGCATTGTCGTTAACCGTTTCTAGTAATAGGCATCACCGTTTTGTTGTTTCCGCCTATGCAGATGACGCCACTTTCTGTCAACAGTATGCAACTCTCTCTGGTGCGTCCTTGAACGTGCTCAAGAGCACCGGGTTGTGGTGTGGGTCTGGGATGGTCCGCGCCGATGCCCCACGGGGTGCGGTGTGGTCATCCTCGACCCAGAAATTTATTGGCGCCCAGATTGGACATCCACTCACTGCTGGAATTATTACCTGGAATGGTCTCCTTCCTCGATTACAACACTCAGCTGCGTTTTGGCGATTCACGCATTCTTTCGCATCTTACATTCAGAGAGCGCAAATTGTCCAGCTATACGTTCTACCCCAATGCTTGTTTACTTGGAACTCATCGGTGTTTACCTCGGCTCGTCTCTCTACTATCAACAGCATCTTCACTTCCGTGATTTGGTCAGCGAAACATTGGGTTGCTGCTGCGACTCTCACTCTTCCAGCCTCCCTGAGAGGAATTCGCCTACCGGTTGTACGCCTTTACTACCGAGCCTTTTGCATTGTTTCATTCCTTTGCCTTCTTCTCAATCCTAATCCATCACTCTGGTCTGCTTTTGATATTCTTATCTCTCTCCAAGATCGATCCTTTTCTTTTCTCTTATATCTTCGGATGGACTCTTATCCTTCTTATTTTAATCAATTTCCACCTCTCATTACTCAAGCTCTGGCGTTCTTCCGCTCACTTCCACTTCTACGTGCAACTCCCTCTACCACTCGTGATCTTCTTGCCGAACAACTTTTCTTTTCGTCTCTGATTCACCCTCCTGATCAACCCTACTTCATCTTCCCTCCTTGGGTCCGCTCCGAAATCTTAACTGTTCAAGCTTTAGTTACTGCTGACATCTCCTGGAAGCCCCTTTCCTCTCTCTTCCCCGCTTCTACTCCCCTACTGGAGGAAGATTATGATCTCCTTCGTTCTACTCTCTGTTCCCTCTTCCCTTACCTTGTTTCTGATTCTGGTCTCATCTCCGTTTCTGGTCCTAGCCTCTCTATTCCTTACTTCCTTCCTCTTCGTGACTTTGTTGCCCCATTTCTTCTTTTTCCACCGGTTCGATCTATACTCTTCTCAACGCACCCCTCGCTCTTTCCCACCCACTCCCGGGTGTTTCTTCTTCGCTTTCTTTGACAATCTGGTCCGCATCGTTTTCGCCGCTCTCCTCCCCGCTGGAGCTTAACCTTCAATGGCGGTTTCTCCACCGTCGCCTTCCCGTTCCTTCCTCTCTCTTTCGTATGTATATTTCTTCTTCTCCACTCTGTATTTTTTGTGGTTCTGAAGGCGATGTTCTACACGTTTATTGTCACTGTCCTATTCTGTTACCGCTGCTTCATACTGCTTTTCTTTTTGCTGGCATTATTTGTTCCAGGGATCTTCCTTTCCAAGCATATCCATGGCTACTTCTAACTAAGCATCCTCCAACTAAACTTCCGGATGCTTCTGCCTACCTATTCGTCCTTGTGAAGCATGTTATTCATCTTTACCACCTTTCTATACGTTCTCGTTCTGCCACACCTAGCATCCTTTCTGCAGGTGCAGCTTTGCGGAGGATTTTTCGGAATCGCATCTTGGCTCGTCTTCGGCTGGAGTACTTTGTAGCGTCCACCCCCAATCTCTGGCTTCCTTCCATCTGCCTGGGCGCAGGAAACCGGGTGGTTCCGAGTTGACGGGTCGACGCTGTTTCTTTCGTGTTAATTGCGTTGTGCTTTCTCCTCTTACTTTTTCATGTGCCTTTTGGGACACAGTGTATATTTGTAATTATATTCTGTTATTTTGTTGGTTCTGCATTTTTTAGTGTTTGTTCTCTCATATGGCAGGGTATGTTGTTGTCCACCATGGTGTGCCTTTCTTGGCATAGGTTTTGCGAATTGCTCACTCATGTGGCTCGTTTTCTTTTGTTTGGATACAGGTTTGTACCCGGATCCAAGCTGCATGTACCGCTTTTATCATTTTCTTCCTGGTGTTTTATTATACATATATGTACCATATCTCTTAAGGTCACCTTATTGCTGTCAATATGCGTGGTATTGTCGGTTGCCTGTAATTGTATGCTGTTGTAACCTATCTTCATTGTACATAATTTCTGACATTGTCCCTTTTTTTCGCACCTTGGATTGTCATGCATTGTTTATTGTACATTGTTCGTCCATTGCTTCTTTTTCCCTACTGTTATCTGAGACAGCGAAGTTCTGTTCTCTATGCTTGTAATTTATATTGCCTGCTCATTGTGTATATTCATACTGAAGTTTTATATTGTTCCTGTTCACTGAACCGTTGTACTGTGTATTATGTAGTGTTATGCAACGAGGAACAGCGTATACTGGTTCGTACCTCTCACTCGAATGTTCTGTTTCCCTGTGTACCCAATGTGCTTATTCCTTGTTCTTCTTCCCAGTCATGTATTGTTCGGCTAATCACAGGATTTATGTTCGAGTCCGAAGTTCCCGGACTCTCGTTCCCCTGTTGTATTTGTGTTATGTGAACGTGACCTCGCTGCAGACTTTTCACGCTCTTCGTTCTATTTGAGTTAGTGAAAGCTCATTGACCTGTGAATACTGTATTGTTTTTTACGATTTTCTTTATCATGCTTTCGCCGGTTCACGCGAACGTTGTGCTTCTATTTTTCGCACTCGGTTGCGGTATTCTTCACTGATAAGCTGATAATGTGTACCGAGTTGTTTATGCCTTGTTCTTGTTATTGTGTATATTAAATATGTACAGCTTTTTCTGTTTTCTTGTATGTATACAGTGTACTTTTTCTTCAGCATTTCTGTTGGTACTTGTTCATCTGTGATTCTTTGGTTCTCGGTTGAGTCCTGAGTCATTAACTTTTATATCTACACTGACGGAAAAAAATCCCAACACCAAGACGGGGTTGTGTTAGATAAACGACAGTTGGTAGGCGGCAAGAGTACATCTGTAACATGACGTGTACGCATATTTCGCGCTCGGCGCATACGTGTGGCGCTAGTAGCGCCCCTCGGAACATGCAAAGCAGGTTTGCTGTAAATACGCGTTGTAACGTTCGTGAGCTTTAGTTATCGTTGAGATTCGACGTAGAGTGTTGATTTTATTCAAGAATGCCTTTAAGAAGACGAAGAAGCCATTATCAACAGCTCACGGAGTTTGAACGAGGTCGTGTAATAGGGCTACGAGAAGTTGGGTTTTCTTTCCGCAATATTGCAGAACAACTTGGCAGGAATGCAGCCACTGTGCATGATTGTTGGCAGCGGTGGTCAAGGGAAGGTACTGCCTCAAGAAGACCGGGTTCGGGCCGGCCACGTGGCAATACTGAGAGGGAAGACCGCCGTGTACGGCGTATGGCAGTGGCGCATCGTACCGCGTCTGCGGCAGCAATTCGAGCTGCAGTTGCCATCACAGTGACACAACAAACTGTTACAAATCGGTTACTTGAAGGACAGCTCCGAGCCAGACGCCCTGTAGCGTGCATTCCACTTACTCCAAACCACTGCCGTTTGCGACGTCAGTGATGTCAAGCTAGAGCTCATTGGAGAACGAAGTGGAGATCTGTTGTGTTTTCTGATGAAAGCCGGTTCTACATGGGTGCCAGTGATGGCCGTGTGTTGGTTAGAAGGACGCCAGGTGAGCGCCTGCAACCAACCTGTCTGCGGCCGAGACACACTGGACCTACACCTAGAGTTATGGTCTGGGGAGCAATTTCCAATGACAGCAGTAGCACTCTTGTGGTTATCCCACGCACCCTGACGTCACATTTGTACGTCGGTCTGGTGATTCAATCTGTTGTGCTGCCATTCATGAACAGCATTCCAGGGGGTGTTTTCTAACAGGATAACGCTCGCCCGCATACTGCTGTTGTAACCCAACATACTCTACAGAGTGTCGACATGTTGCCGTGGCCTGCTAGATCACCAGATCTTTCACCAATCGAGCACGTATGGGACATCATTGGACGACATCTCCAGCGTCACGCCCAACCAGCATTAACCGTCCCTGTATTGACCGGCCAAGTGCAACAGGCATGGAACTCCATCCCACAAACTGACATCCAACACCTGTACGACACAATGCATGAACGTTTGCGTGCTTGCATTCAACATTCTGGCGGTTACACCGGTTATTAATGTACCAGCATTTCACATTTAAAATGGCTCTTCTCGCGCTTACAATAAGCTGTGATCTTGAAACCTTAATCGATTCTATATGTTACCTATACAAATGTATTGCCGCCATTTCATTCCTCTACAACTATTTTTTCGTGGTGTTGCGTTTTTTTCCGTCAGTGTATGTTGATTTTTGTGAATTGAGCATATCAATAGGTGTGAGTGGTCACAGGGTTTATGTTCGAGTCCCAAGTTGTTGGACACTTGTTCCCCTGATGTCTTTGTGTTATGTGAACGTCACCATGTCGCATACTTTTTCACGTTCTTTGATTTGTTTGAGTTGGTGAAAGCTCATTGACCTGTAAATGCTATATTATTTTACACAATTTTTCCTTCTGCTTTCGCCGGTTCCCGCGAGCGCTGTGTTTCTACTTTTCGCAGTCGCTTGCAAGGTTTTATCACTGTTACATTGCTTACGTGTACCGTGTTGGTTCTGTCTCGTGCTTGGTACTGTGTTTAATGAATATCTTCAGCTTTTTATTTTTCTTGTATGTATATTGTACTTTTTCTTCAGCATTTCTGTTGGCACTAGTTCCTTTGTGATTCCTTGGTCCTCGGTTGAGTCCAGAAACATTATACATTTTGTATCAATGTTGATTTTTGTGTATTGAGCTTCCCACCAAGTGTGAGTTGTAATTTTATTGTTCTGTTTTTCTTTAGTTGGCGCTTGTCATTCACCTGTAGTGCGTATCATGTAACTTACCGTAATGTGCATTACTTCTCTTGTAGTGTGCTTGCTGTCATTATCAACTATTTCTCACGCGTATTTCCCTGTTCTCAATGCACCGTGCTATTTGTACTTCTTGTTTGATATGTATCCACGATGTGCCCCGGGGATTTTGCACTTGCGTTTTTGGCTTTTTGTATTGTCTCTTCAAACCTCATGCGATTTCTGTTCGAGTCGGTGTCATTGGGCTCATATTTCTTTGTATCGTTTTATGAATTGTGCGTGATGCTATGCTGTTCCTTTTATGTTTTTCCCTCTATGTTATTGAGTGGTGCTGCTCGTTCACTTGTAGATCTGTTTTCTCATTGTTTAGCGTCGCTCAGTGTGGCACGCCTTGATCTAGCTTCAGAATCACTCACTGGAGTGATATTTATGTGAATTTTCCCGGGTTTGTTGCGCGCTGTTGGTGTGCAGTGCTTACTGTATTTATCGTTTCTATTTCCGGTTTTCCTGATTGTTAATAGAGTGTCGTGTTGGATGTTCTTTTCTGTTGATATGTGTTTCTCGATTACTCCTGGCTACAGCCAGTGGCAAATGTAATTGCTTTCGTGTACTTTGCTGTCTCTGTGTACTGTGTATTTTACCAACTTGTTGTGGGTTTTAGCATTTTTCATATTATTTTGACCGGAGTAGCCGCATTCATCTGTTGATATTGTCATTACCTTCACTCATTGTTTAATTATTGTTTTTCCCACTTTATGGTGCGCCTGTATTATTTTATGCCTAAGAGTTCAATAAAAATTTTTAATACTCACGCGAGACGTTACAGCTAATCGACGGAGTACTGCACAGAACCTCAGAGTACAGGTGAGTAAAAATGCTGGAACCTCGGTATGTACACGTATCTTTCAGAGAGAACTTCATCCCATCGGTTAACGTGGTCATGCGGCTGCTCGTAAGCCTTTCATTTCCACTCGGAATGCTAATCGTCGTTTAGCATGGCGTAAAGAACATTTATCGCGGACCGTAAATCAATAGAAACGGTTCCTATGGACTGATGAAACCAGATATACGATCTATCGGTCTGATGGCCGTGTGTGGGTATGGCGGCAGCCGGAGGAACGCTATACTTGTGTTGAGGTGTTTTATGTGGTATGGTCCCGGTCAATTGATTATCGTGAACAAACCTGTCAACAAGCACGTCTACCTCGATATTCTGGACAATTATGCTCTACCAACTCTGCGGCAATACTATGGAACCGAGTCTTGTTGGAACCAGCAAGATAATGGACCGAAGGGGCACGGCGTCCCTCGCCAATCATTATGCAGTTTCAGACCAGAAAAGTAAGAGATATTCTTTTATCAAGGAGACGGAAGATTTTGAAATTGATTGATATTTGTACTACTAATTATTTGCAGGAAACTAGAATTTGTGTTAATGAGAATTTGACTGTGCATAACAGAGAATTATTCTGGAATGCGCGGAAATTTTCCAGAGAAAACAATATCAGATTTTGTTGGTATAAAAACGGGCGTATTTTTTGCCGAAAGAAGGCGGGTGGAAATGCAATTACCATTAGGAGCAGGGACGACTTGAATCTTAGTCGATTCTGATGGGTATGTGATTTTTCTGTTACTCTATTGATTGTACATAACTTATTTTATGACCTGTAATGCTAGTGTTCGTTCTATTGAATTTTTGCGTGATTTGTTGGTTTCAAAAAATTGCAGTTTGCGATTGTTGCACATTAACGCTCGTAGTTTATTTGGCAAATATGACCTATTCTTGGAGTTTTTGGGTTCTTTGGATCACCTTGTTGACTTTATTTGCGTTTCAGAGACTTGGTTTATAAGTGTGGGTCAACTTACTTGTAATGTACCGGGTTTTCGAACTTTTTTCTGCTTCTAGATCAGGGGGTAGGGGTGGGGGGTTGCTGCTTTTGCTAGGCGCTCCATTTTACTTTCGCAGATTGATAAATATACGGTTATAACTGATAATTATGAGCTTATTACTTTAGAGACTGAAAATACTATTATAAGTGCAGCTTATCGCACTCCGTCTAGAAATCAGTCAGTTTTTCTTGATTTTTTTCCAATTATTTGGAGGATGTCCATCAGAGTGGCAAGGCGTTATATTGTTTAGGTGATTTTAATATTGATATGACATCTACAAATAGCGTTTCATATCCATTCAGTGATATCATAGGCTCTTTTAGATGTATAAGTGTGGTTACAATACCCACGAGAAGTACACCTGTTACTTCAACTATACTTGATCTATGTATTACGAATGATTTTTGTTGCACTACGGGTGTGTTGGCATATAATATAAGTGATCACCTCCCTATTTTTTGTTTGTCGGGTAGTGTACCTACTTCGGATTTTGTAGACAGGATTTCGATTCGTATTCGTTCGTACGATCAGCTTAGCTTAAGAACTTTTGGTGAGATACTTGCTGTTACGGATTGGTGTCCGGTGCTACAATATGATAATCCCACACATGCCTTTAATGCATTTTGGGGATTATTTTGGAGTTCTTATGAATGTTCTTTCCCACTTAAGACCTTTACACGTTCATTAAAGTGTAGAAAACCTTGGTTTACTCGTAACCTTTTAAGAAGTCTAAACAAAAAGAATAGGCTGTTCAAGTTATTTATACAGTCCAGAAGTACCACTGATTTATCCCAGTTCCGTAGATACAGAAATTGGTTTAATACTAAATTAAAAAATGCAAAACAAAACTATTATTTAAATCGTTTCACTGGTACCACGGATGGGAAAAGGTTATGGAAATCGGTTAGTGAATTGTTGCATAGAACAAATGATGACGACCCTCCAATAGAACTTGATCACGGGGGAACTCATGCCACTGATTTGAATCGTATTGTAGAGATCTTTAATACTTGCTTTTTTTCTTTGCCTATGAAACTACAGGACCATATTCCGTGGGTATCTGGTGACTTTGCTGACATTTTGTCCCACCAAACTTTGTGTACATCTTATTTTTTTTGACCCAGAATCAGCGGATCTGTGGCCTACTATACAGCAGTTGGATTCCTCTAAGGGTGCTGGCCCGGATGATATTTATCCAAGGGTGATTAAATCTGTTGCTCAGTTTTTGTTGGTACCATTGGAACATATTTTTAATCGTGTTCTAGAAACTGGTTTATTACCTTTAGCATTTACGACAGGTAGAATCCTTGTTATACACAAAGAGCGTTTGAGATCTAGTGTAGAAAATTATCGTCCAATTACTAATATTACACTGTTTGCTAAACATTTGGAAAAACTAGTACTAAAGAGGTTATCTGGCTACTTGGAGAGGAACAAAATTTTACATCACGGTCAGCATGGTTTCCGTCAGGGTTTCTCAACAGAAACGGCTATATTGGATGTCCTTAATTTTGTGCATACAAATAGTGACTCAGGAAGAAGTGTCCTGGGTATATTTTGTGACTTAACTCGAGCGTTTGACTGTGTGCATCATGAAATTCTGTTGTCAAATTTAAATCATATAAGGATCCGTGGAGTTCTGCTTTTGTTTTTTAGGAATTATTTGTTACAGAGGTCGCAGTATGTTCAGATTCGTGGTATTCGTTCTTCGGTTCGTGGGGTAAGTTGCGGAGTTCCTCAGGGATCGGTTTTGGGACCGGTTCTTTTTTAATATACATTAATCATATTTTTAATGTTACTTCGGGGCGCACCATGTGCTGTTTGCTGATGATACCAGTTTATTCTTTTCCGGTAATTTTTTAATGCAGTTGGTACCTTTAGTTAACTGCGATCTTCAGGAGTTCTTTCGTTGGTTCAATTGCAAGTTATTTAACTATAAATCAAGATAAAACTAATGCCGTTCTGTTTTCACGTCGTTCTTATTGTTCGTCTACCCAAACTGGTATCTTTGTGAATGGAGTTCCCATTACATTTATGACGACTGTTAAATTTCTGGGTGTACTTATTCAGGAGTCTCTACGTTGGGATAATTACATTAATTATTTGGCAAATCAGCTTAGATTACGTATCTAAGCTGAACTATAGATCAGCTTAGATCACGTATGCTTTATAGAATTTCGGGCATGTTGACGATAAGATTAAAACTAATATTGTATTACTCGTTCATATATCCACTTCTTTCGTATTGTCTACTGTCCCGGGGTCAGACCGCGTTGGGTAATGTCAATAGAATACATATTTCACAAAAGATATATATTCGCTTATTGAATATTAATAGTGCCATGGCTGCTGTTTGCTGTTCATATAAAATAATCTCATTTAATAAAATGTATATATTTCGATTATTACTTTTTATGCACAATAGAATTTATGCTAATAAGTTTATTAGTCTCCTGGAATTGCACCAATTATCACATTCTCATGATACCAGGGGTAATGCAAATTTCGTTATTCCGAGGGCACATCTAAATCTTTTACATTACAGTGTTATTGCAGCCGGTCCGCGACAGTGGAATGAGTTACCCTTGCACATTAAATCAATTGTTAGCTTCAATCAATGTTTAGGGCATTCAGAAGAGTACTAACTACTGAATTATTGGCTGGCTGATATGATTTGAATTGATGCCTTGATTTATTTTCTGGGATATAGTGGCACATTATTTTGTCATGTTGATTTTGGTTTGTTTATTGCTGCATTATTGTTAAATGTGCTGTACAGATATTCTTGGGATGTGTATTTTCCAGTTGCATTGGTTTGGTGTATATATATATAAATGTCCTATCTAAATCTTTCATTATTTTTTAAAACTTTGCTTATCAGTTGTTATGTTGGCACATGTTAAGATTACTACGTATTGTAACTGTACTGTTTATATGCCACCTAATTAGCACGTCTTTTGTAAAAAGATCGTGCTTCTGTTACCGGTTTGTCCGTCCGTCTGTACCCACGATATCTCAGCAACTATTAGTCCGATTTGAAAAAATTCTTTTTGCATTGGGAAGCTTGAAACATGCAAATGATGATCCTTTATTTCGTTTTTTTTTACGATGTACAATTTCGCCGGTAGAGGGCGTAAATGCAGATGATGTCGAATTCAAAAATACGTTTTATTCCACATATTTGCTTCTAAACATCCAATTGAAAAAAATTTATATCTTTCGATTCCATTTATGTCGAAAATATTTTAGATATAATTACTTTTTCAAATTACACACAGATTTTCCGCTAGGGGCGTAAAAGTAAATTATACTTTCCCCGATAACTCTTTTTCTAAAACTCCGATTTGAAAATTTTTTTCTTCAGCGGATACATCTTCTGACGGAAAATCTTTTACATATAATATCAAATTTTTGGTAAAGAATACTTTGGCCACCAGGGGGCGTTAGTGATAATTTTTGCTTCTGATGTATTAGCCATAAAATCGCAGCTTCTAAAATATCGAATAAAAAATTCTTTCGTGGACTCATGCCACTTACATCGATAAACCTTCTCGGAATATTTTCTTCTTAAAATATTCCACAGTTTCTCCGCCAGGGGGCGTAGATGTACATATGATTTTTGTCAATGTCTTTATTTCTAGGAGATCGATTTGAAAAATTCCATCTTTGTTAGATAGTGTTTTCCGTGTGACATGCTTTTTATATAATTTCAAAATTTTCAAGTAATTCACAGGCTTTCCGCTAGGGGGCGTAGAGGTAAATTGCGTTTCCCCCTATATCTCTGCTTCTTAATCTCCGATTTGAAAAATTCTTTCTGCACCGGATACAGCTCCTGATGGGAAATCATTTCCACATAATTTCTATTTTTTTGTCAAAAAATAGTTTTGCCACCAGGGGGCGTAAATCTTAATTTCCGCTTCTGTTGTATTTGCAGCAAAATATGAGCTTCTAAATTCTCGATTGAAAAACACGTAGTTTGTTGTCCGATACTACTCATGTCGACAAACCTTTTAAAAATATTTTCTTCTTAAAATAGTGCATGGTTTCTACGCCAGGCGGGCGTAAAGTTACATCATATTTTTGTCAATATCTCTACTTCTAGGTGTCCGATTTGAAAAATTCCTTCTTTGTTGGATGGTGCTTTTCGTGGGATATGCTTTTCATATAATTTCAAAACTTTCAAGTAATTCATAGACTTTCCGCTAGGGGATGTAGCGGTAAATTGCGTTTCCCCCTTTATCTCTGCTTCTTAATCTCCGATTTGAAAAATTCTTTCTGCACCGGATACAGCTCCTGATGTGAAATGGTTCGCACATAATTTCTAATGTTTGTAAAAAAATAGTTTGGCCACCAGGGGGCGTAAATCTTAATTTCCGTTTCTGTTGTATTTGCAGCAAAATATGAGCTTCTAAATTCTCGATTGAAAAAAAAATACTACTCATGTCGACAAACCTTTTAGGAAATTTTTCATCTTGAAAAAATGCATGGTTTCTACGCCAAGGGGCGTAGATGTATATCTTATTTTTGTCAATATCTCTACTTCTAAGAGTACGATTTGAAAAATTCCTTCTTTGTTGGATAGTGTTTCCGATGCGAAATGTTTTTCCTATAAATTCAAAATTTTCAAGTAGATCATACACTTTCCGCTAGGCGGCCCAAATGTAAGATACGTTTTCTGCGTTATTTCTGCTCCTAAAGCTCTGATTTGAAAAATTGTTCCTGTATCGCATACAAGACCTGATGGAAAATATTTTTCACATAATTTCTAATGTTTGGTAAAGAATGGTTTAGCTACCAGGGGTCATATGTGCTAATTTCTGCTTCTGAAGTATTTGTTGCAAAATCTGGGCTCCTGAAAACTCGACTAATTTTTTTTTTCTTCGACCGATACCGCTCATATGGATAAACCTTTTGAGAATACTTTCTTCCTAAAATAATGCATGATTTTCCCACCAAGGGACGTAAAGTCACATCTTATTTTTGTCGATATCTCTGTTTCTAAGAGTTCGTAAGCTCACGATTCCGTTTACAGCAATATTTGAGGGATTAAAAACCCGATTGAAAATCTTTTTCTTTGGTCAGATCTATTGTTTTCCATACCGGTTCCATTGACTTTGAATAGCTTTGATAAATTTAATTTGCGTCAGAACGGATTCAAAAGACGTGCTTATTACACCCGAAAATTCGGTGTCAACTTTCTTGTTTTTAATTGGAGTTGATTATCATCATGTATTCCTCAACTTACTTGTACTATTCTATTATGATGATTCGTGTCTCCCTGTGAATTTCTGTGCACCGTGTTCTTGGCCTGTCACACACTTCTTGGGGACCGGGGGCTCGTCAGGGTTTTTCTTTAAAGCCTTTTCTCTTGGCTCCATGTCATCCACATACAGTGCTATATGTATACATAGATTATTCTTTTACGCTTCGTAACATCTACTTCATACACTTTGGTTTAATTGTGCAAGTTCTTTAATTCTAATTAATGGAATGTTTATTGTAATTGTGTTATAACATACTACGGATACATTACTGAAACTTTATTTTCTTTTGTTTAACTACTTAGCACGGATTTTCTGTAATAATGTATTGCTGTGTGGAATTCTGTCATGTATGGTATTGCTATGATGAATGGCAGAATATTCAATAAATTCAAATTAAAATTCAAAGCAATGGCTGTTACGGCGTGATTTGACTATAATTTCCATATCGTGTGTGGACTGGTCAGCACAGGACCCTGATCTTAATCCCATAGAGCACCTATGGGATGAATTAGAGCGCCGCATAAGAAGTTTGGAACCAAGGCCTACTACTAAGCAACAGTTAGCGGCAGCATTATGCACTGAATGGAAGCGCATACCTATCGCTGTGTTCCGAAGCCTTGTCGAAAGCCTGTCTCGAAGGGTCAGTCATTAAGGCCAAAGGTAGTCCGACACCGTTCTAATGTATGTCAATAAATGCTATGTTGTGTTTCTCTTCTAGGTGTCCGGTGACTTTTTTCAATATAGTGTGTATATGTATATACTATAGCGTTACGCCTTCCAGCCTGCATAACATTTCAGCAGAAATTAAACGTAAACTGGTTTTTGTAGGGCATTGCACTTGCATAGTATTTTTTGTTCATAATATTTGAAAATAAAATAAATGCTAACTGATTTGCACTGTGTGAGTGGTGTCTAACGAAAATGTAATGTTTTTAAATGGAATTCTATCGGTGTGCAGATGCCGCTGGAAAAACAAATGTGCATTTATGTGAAAACTGCCGTGTGTTATAAAAAATCATAGGATTTATGCAAAACATCCATCACCGGGAAATGTACGAAATGCAGAAGGAATGTTTGAAATCGGACTTCAGGAATTAATGACGGAAAAAAATAGATAGATACATAGATAGATAGATAAGCAGACATACTTTATTTATAGTAGTAAGCGTGACGGAAAATGAGGAAAGAGAAAAAAGAGATTTTCAAAAGAAGAGGAACACATATTTTTAATGAGGCTTTTAGAAGCAATGATATAAAATACACATTTAAAGGTCAATAATGTTTGCTTTAAAGCCCACCAGCACCGAAGTTATATATCATAAAATTGCCAAAAGGTATCGATTTTAGTTCTTGGAGCTTAGTCATTCTGATAAAATATATATTTTGAAAGAGAACTAAGAAGTGAAGAGAAATCGTCCCCACATGTTCACGAATGGATCTAATAAGATACCGTAAGTACCCTTGCTCTCCCTATTTCTGTTATATTTTTTTCCAAAAGATATGTTAAAAATCAATCAAATATATTTCATACAAGACAGCAACGTGAATATCCCTGAATAGGATATAATACGAGGTTATATATTTATTTATATATATACTGTATATATATATATGGTGTATGCGTATGTGTGTGTGTGTGTGTGTTACGTAACGGGCTAATGATCAATCAATGGAAAATTAATGAAATTCAAAAATTTCCTATTTTCAAGAAAAGCAAGATTTATATTTAAAATTTATAAACACAAGGCATGGGGAATGAGACTAATTTTCTTTAGTTTGTTCTCTGTAAATATGTTAATCGCTCTTTCTTGGCAGAGAAACTGATTTCATGATAGAAAGCAGTCAAAGTTTGCATTAAATTGGAAAACAGACGCGATCTAAAAATTACTTGCAGGGCACATTTTAGCTTCCTATATCCGTCATCATCTGATTTGTTGAAAATCGCAGAAGCTAATATTTTGGCAGCTAAGAATTTCGGAAATAAAACACATATTAAAAAGGGCTAGCTGAGTTGATCATTCAAAACATCACAAATAATAGTGGCAAAGTGCTTGCAAAGAGGTTTATGGATAAGTGTGTTAGCTTTACACACAAAAGTTTGTTTGTTAGGTTATAACGGAAAATAAAATTGTCGAGGAAAAACTAATCATTTGTCGTCAGATATAAGTGAAGAACTGAGTTGAAATGAGGATGAAGGGTTTTTAATAACATTTCTATCCTTCCAAATTTCACTTTACATTGGAATAATGGAAGAAATAATACATCGCGAGGAAGAAAGAGATCAAAATAATCAACAGTACATGAAGAAAGCACTTAGCCTTTAAATGACTGCGACTAAAATGCGAAATGATAAAACGGTGGGGAATTGCTGATTAGTAAAGAGTACATTCGAGAAGTATCTATACACAGAAAATGTGAATTTTTAAACAAATGTCTGCCGGCATCGAATAATTTGTCATGTTGAAGCCTAATAAGACAAAAGAACGTTTATAAATTTAATCTCCTTTAGAACGGATCTTTCACGCCAAATGGAGGAAAGGGATTAAGAACTCTTCAAGTCGTTTTGAGATAAATGAAACGCATATAGAGAGGATTATGTTAAACACAAACAAAAAGCAGAGAGTACGTTACAATCAAACAGACGTGTCAAAGGTAAATGCAACATCACATTGTCGGTATAAAAATAAGAGCGCAATGACTTTTTTTAAATCAATGTAGGGATTTAGAAAGAGTCATTATGCGCGTATTTAAAAAAATGCCCTTCGCATTTATTTTAAAGGTTCATTAAGACTTCTTTCCCGTCGCATTGTGCTTTTTCTATTTTTTTTACTTTTCTGCATTTGAGTTAGACATGCAATTTTGTTCATCTCTCCATAGTTAGGCTGTTGGATGGATATTTAGATAGGTTGTATAACGCAATGTCTTTTTCGTGAGCAAGACTGGTTTTATGTTATGTCTAAACCATGACTAAGGAATGTTGAAACTAAATAAGAATACTAGGCAATAGTTCATAATTGAGCTTTTACGGCCAGACGAAACATAAACAGAAGTCAACCTTTTATTGGTGCAGCACGACTTTCAGTAGAACTCCACAATATAGCACAATATGGCATTACAGTTGTTAATTTCACATTTAACTTAGCAATTTAACGTCTACGCACACACATCCACATGAGCAACTGTCGTATCGTCCTTTTTATCTATAGTTCTTATCACAGTCATACGTCACTTTCTCTCTGACGTCAAATGTGTTGCCAACAGTATTTTCGGGAGAGAGAAGATGTAACGTTAAGTTCGGAAGTATAACGGAGAACAAACTCAAATTTACATAGGAAAAGGAACTAAAAATGAAAGTTAATTTAGAATATACGTCACAATTGATATAGATACGTATTTTATATATTTTTCCCCTATGTTTTTTCTATTAAATCTATGCCTTTGTTTGCTTATAGCTTATGAAAATTCTTTTTTATAGCATCTGCGCTGTTAGATTTTCAATGGTTTTGCATTTTATGTGGGAATGCTATTTAGGGATGGAGCACAGGCATGGACTTTAACCAAAAAAGACATAGTGAGACTGCAGTCAACTTAAAGAAGCATGGACAGATGCATGCTTGATGTAACCAAGAAAGATAAGAAGAGGAGCTCGTGGATCAGGAAAATGACGACCAAAGTAAAATCAGTAAAATCCCAGAAATGGGAATTTGCTAGGCATATTTCTAGAAGAAGAATTAACGGATGAACAACTGAAATATTAGAGTGCATACCAAGGAACAAAAAAACAGACCGAAAAGAAGACCACTGGAAGGTCGGTGAATGAAATTTGAAAGTATGCCGGAGTGACATGGAAAAGACTAGCGCAAAGCACACATTTGAGGAAGAAACTTCAGAAGACTTTCATCCAGCAGTGGATTATTTATTTATTTATTTATTTTTCCATGTTGCACGCAGTTAACCATACAACCGCCTTCACCGGTTTGCACTCTGCAGACCATGAAGTATGGATCGAATGCCTTGTGTTGTTCGCCCCAAATACGTACACGACCATCCACGGAGTGGAGGAAGAAACGCAACTCATCAGACAGCACACTTTTTATCAGTCATCCGACGCTCAACTTGCCTGATCTTTGCACCTGGAGAGTGTTTGCGCCAATAAACCGTGGTTGGGAGAGGATGTCATGGGGTTTGTTTGATGTTATAGCCCATACGTGCGAGCATACGACACACGGTCAACCATTATCAATCCACTGCTGGATGAAGGTCTCCCCAAGTTTCTTCCACAACGGCCTGTCTTGCGCCAGTCTCCTCCATGTTACTCCCGCGTACTTTCGAATTTCATCCACCCATCTCACATGTGGTCTCCTTCTGGGTCTTTTCCTGTCCCTTGGAATCCAGTCTAAAATTTTAGCTGTCCATCGATGGTCTGTCCTTCTCGCAATATGTCCAGCCCATTGCCATTTCAGGGATTTTACTCTGATCTTGTCATTTTTCTGATCCATGAGTTCCTCTTCTTATCTCTCCTGGTTACACCAAGCATGCATCTCTCCATGCTGCTTTGAGTTGTCTGCAGTCTTTGTATGTCTCTTTTAGTTAAGGTCCACGTCTCTGCACCATACGTTAGCACTGGAAGGATGCATTGATCAAACACTTTTCTTTTAAGACATAATGGCATATTACTCTTAAAAATTATACTGTTTCTTCCCAAAGCTCTCCAGGCAAGTTCTATACGCCGATTAATTTCTTCATTAATGTGACCTTCACTTGATATCTGCTGTCCAAGATAAATGTAGGTATTGGTTGTCTCCAGCTTTTCCCCATCAATCGATAAATCTTTATTTCTTGTAAAAGCATTATACATCCCTTTTGTCTTCTGAAAGTTAATTTTTAATCGCACTTCTTTACTCTTGTCAGCAAGTTCCTAGATCATATTCTGCAGCTCTGATGGGGTAGTTACAAAAATGACTACGTCATCAGCAAAACGTAGGTGAGTTAGATAATCTCCATTAATCTATATCCCTTTGTTTTCCCAGTTCAGTGATTGAAAGACATTTTCTAATGTGGCTTTAAAGAGTTTGGGAGATATAGCGTCACCTTGTCTCACTCCCTTTCCAATTTTTATGGGTGCTGTGTTCCCAAATAGCCGAATCTTTGCACTTGCATTTTCATAGATGTTATTAATAATATTTATGTATACATCTTCAATACTGCAGGATTTCAGAGCCATTGTAACTGCTGATGGCTTCACCGAATCAAAGGCTATTTCATAATCGGTAAAAGCCACGCACAATGGAAGTTCATATTCCCTCGCTCTTTCAATTAGTTCTCTCAGTACGTGTATATGATCTATTGTGCTGTAGCCACTCCTGAATCCAGCTTGTTCTCTCGGTTGAGCCATGTCCAGTGTCACCTTGAAGCGGTGTGAAATAACTTTAGTGGAGATTTTATAAACCACTGATAGGAGGCTTTATTCTGTGTTGTTGTTAAATGTAATATATATATATATATTTTTTACATGAAACAGCAACACAGAATAAATGTAACATCGCGGAGAAAAAATGACGACTACTCTACTCTTTGTCTGACTTCTGTTTTTGGAAAGTTTTCCTCCACTTTGAAGCTTCAAAACAAATATTTGCGGAATAAAATTATATTTAACAACACTACTGGGTAGAAGAGACATCACAAGAAAAATGGATTATGATTACAGAAGAAACCTTCACTCCGTCTAATTTATGTTTCCGAAAGTTTTGAAAGTCAGAATTCCGCTCAACGACAGAAAAGGACCCCGCCACCATCACTACTACCACCAATCCCTCCCAAATTTCTATTCAGTTCTGTATCGTTCTCGAGAACCATCGAAATGACGATGGAAATGGCGGAATGCTTCGAATCCACTGAAGAATATCATGTCTGAAGATCACAGGGAATTTTTCGCGCCAAATTTCGTTTTCGGAATTTTTTTTCCATTTCTAATCTGAAATGCAAATATTTATGGAAAAAAATCATATTTAACAATAACATTGCAGAAACATCGCGAGAAAAAATAATCACGATTACAGGGAAAATTTTCACTCTGTTTAACTTCCGTTTTAGAAAGTTTTGAAAAATGAAATACCATCCCCACATCAAAAAATGACCCCCCTCCAACTAATCCTTCAAAATTTCTCTTCACTTTTTTCATCGATCTCGAGAATTACCCAAATGATGTCAAAAAAAAAAAAAAAAAAAAACGGAATTCAGCTAATCCGCGGAAGAATCTCATGTATGGGTTTTCAATAAATAATCAAGCTTCACTTAATGTCTGTGTTCTAGGTAAACTGACTTTGCACATACAGTTACACTCTTAAAACCGAAGAACATTACACAATGTATCTGAACCATACACCAATCAAACAAAACATCAACACCACCTACCTAATGTGATGTTGTTCCTCTTCTCACCGCAAAAGAGCTTTCGTCCGATGAGTCATAAATTGAACGAGATGTTGGCAAGTGTCTGTTGATATTTGGTACCACCACTGCAACAGAAGATCCTGCAGTTTCTGTAAATAACGTGGTTGGAATGATGCTACTGGTACCCGTTTCTCCAACTCAAACCACAAATGCTTGATAGGATTCATATCCGGTGAACTTGGGCCAAAGCAATAAACGGAATTCTTTTTATATGTTCTTGAACTATTCCTGAACCTTCTTCGCGGCGTGACATGGAACATTGTCTTTTTGAAAGACGCCATCTCCCCCAGGGAACACAGTCACCATAATGTGGTGTACGTGGTCAGATACATGTTCAGATGCTTGACAACTATCATAGTTTGCTCTACATGGATAATGGGTCCATGTGTTTCCCAAGAAAATACTGCCCAGACCATCACACTTCCTCCAGCTGTCTGGGCCCGTCCCACAGTGCATCCAGGTGATAAGGCTTCCTTGGGTAAACGTCGCACACGAGCTCGTACGTCGACACGTTGTAATAGAAAACGGGATTCGTCTGACCATGAGACCCTCTTCCAGTCTTCAACGGTCCAGTGTCGATTATTACGTGCCCACTGCAAGCTTTGATGATGGCGAGCGGCTGTGAACATAAGCACACGAATGTGTAAGCTGCTGAAGACACCCATATCCAAGCGCGTACGAGGAACTGTATGTTCGGGCATACTGGACCCTTCATCACGCTTGAAATTGTAACAGTATCCCTCCTGTTGATGTGGACAAGACGAGATATCCTGCGCTGCCCTCTGGCATCAATGAGACGGAGCCTGCCCGCACCTTATCGACGGTTCGAAGTCATCTCTTCCGGACCATCTTTGATAGGTACTAACTATACTGCCTAGCGTGAGCAGCCTACCAGCGTCGCTGTTTAGGAGATGTTCTTCCCAAAACATCTTGAAATAATGATCTGGCCTTTGTTGAATTCAGATAAATCCTTTGCTTTTTCCATGTTGAGACGAACTGAAATATTGATTAAGAGAGCTTCGATCCAGGTATTGCATACGGAGTAGAATCCAAAAAGTTCCCGGACTGCGCTTGTACGGCAAAATACGTGTATCGCATACCTACGGTGATTATTGTATTACGTTACGTCCTTATCCCCCCCTCACAGGGATTTTGGGTTCGTCCATCTACGTCACGCGCTCGCTGCGGTACATCCGGGTATTATGAGTAACTTACGCAGCTTTCGGCGAATGATGAAAAAGGGCATTTTTGATCAATAGCCGAACGCTGAGTAAGTATTGATGAGAAATAGCATTTTTTCATTAAACGTCGAACGCTGAGTAAGTATTGATGAAAAATGCATTTTTTCGTCAATCGCCGAACTCTGAGTAGGTATTGATGAAAAATGGCAGTTTGTGTGGACTTTGGGCAAAAGCACAACAGAAATTTATTAGTTGTTGAAGCAAGTTTATGGAGAAAACACTCTATCGCCGTCACAAGCATTCGATTGCCATCGACGCTTCGGAGAAGGTGGACAGGAGGTCAAAGACGACGAACGAAGCTGGTGGCCAGTGACAGCTCGCATGGATGAAAACATTTCGAAAGTTGCGGCCATCGTACGCACCAGCAGACAACAGACTGTCGAGCAACTAGCAGACGTGGCTGCTGGGATATCGGACTCTAAATTTCAACGGATGCTAAGAGAAGATCTGAAGATACACCGGAAGTGTCAACACATCGTCCTACGCATGTCAGCTGAAGATCGATTTCCCGTACAGATGGAAATGGCGGGCTATCTCATAACCGCAGCTGACCAAGACCCACAACATCAAGAATCGTCATGATCCTTCTGAGAAATAGGGGTTCTCGGGGAATGAAAAATAGTGCTTTCACTTCGACCAGCAGCCTAAGCGGGCATCAGCTACATGGAAATCGCCATCGTCTCCACGCAATTACCTCCGAGATCGCAGCAAAGGCAAGATCATACTAATGGTCTTCTTCGACATTCAGTGTATTGTTCGTGTTGAATTTATCACTGAAGAAGCAGCTATCTGGACATCATGAGACGTCTACGTGAGTCGATCCGTAAGAAGAGGCCTCAACTTTGGGGAGATCCATCGTTGGTGCTGTACCCCACAATACTCCTTCACACAGGTCACTCCTCGTTTGTGAGTTTATTGTCAAAACAGGAACTATTGTCCTCCAACACCCACCGTTTCACCTGACCTTGTCACCAGCGACGTCCACTTCTTCCCTGAGCTGACACGCCGACTTCAGGTTCGTCGGTTTTCGAGCTTAGAAGAAGTAAGAAACGCATCGCTAGTTGCACTGAAGGACATTGCAAAGAATGGGTTCCAGAAGCGCTTCGACGAACTCTGAAACCGCTGGCAGAAGTGTGTTTTTGCAAGAGGGTCTTACTTGGAAGGAGGATGTGCTTTGGCTTTGTCACTCTAACTATCTATGGACTTACGGACCCAGTCCAGGAACTTTTGAATCCTACTTCGTATATCATTCCCGACCTTGCCAGGTGACGCTGATTGGCTACACGCGCGCTTATTTGCATAACGCAGATGTGGTTTTAATGTTTTGGCTGATCTTTGTAAGAATTGGAAGTATGCACTGACAAAAAAATTCATTTATGACATAATGGCAAACTGCTTCTGAAAATTGTACTGTTTCTTCCAAAAGCTCTCGAACCAAGTTTTACAAGCCTATTTATTTCTTCTTCTTTCTTGGTATCTGTTCTCCAATGTAAATATAGGCATTGGTTGCTACTAGCTTTACCCGATCAACTTCCAAATCTTCAGTTTTTGTAAAAGCATTGTACATCATCATTTTATTCAGTAAGTTCATTTTTAAACCCACTTCTTTGCGCTTTTCATGAAGTTCCCGGATAATAAAGTGCAGTTCTGAGGGGGTACTTGTAGAAATGATGATATCGTCAGCTAAACGGCAAATCAAGATTCACAGTCCTAAACCATTCTCTGAGTGCTGGTATCCCATTCTTCCAGGAAAGCAAAACATAAATCATGAAGAGCTGTAGAAGTAGAGGACCAAGCAGCAATTTGCCGACCTAAAGTGTTCCAGAAAAGCTTAATCAAATTAAGATATGGTGACCGTACCAGCCAATCCATATGTGGAATATCTTCGCTTTCACGATAATCATTGATTAGCAAATCTCTACCCTACACTATTTATGTTTTCACTCGCTTGCGTTGCAGTTTCCCTCAAATTTGTTGCATAATACATGATATTTATTTTAATTTTCACGTACACTGATCAACGTTAAAGTTGCGCTAAATGAGCTGGAGATCGCTAGTGAAATAGAATATAAAGTGGGTAATGTATGATTTAAATTTTGAAGGCAGTACTTAGGTTTCACAGGATACAAAACAGGATCACGTGACAGCAGTCTATACCTTGTGTGACCATTGTGTTGTGCATTGTAACCGGACACAATCGCGCCCTGGGGTATCTG
Source organism: Macrothele yani (assembly GCA_039090855.1). Taxonomy (NCBI): domain Eukaryota; kingdom Metazoa; phylum Arthropoda; class Arachnida; order Araneae; family Macrothelidae; genus Macrothele; species Macrothele yani. The sequence goes on along the minus strand of CM076989.1, from coordinate 60,926,219 downwards.
GGACTACGCAACGTTTACCTGAACGTGTAATTCAGCGGCATTCCTGTACAGCCGACGTGAGACTTGCAAGCGTATTCCAATAAAGTCCCATAAATGTCCGATGAATGATAGGTGAGGATATCTCCATAGCTGTATAAGCATATGGAATGCTTGTAGGAACGTTTGGGTGATGATAACACTCTGGCACACAGCCGACATCTGCCCGGGAGTTAGGTTGCTGAAAAACGGCGTCCTGGATGACAATCAGAAACGGCAGCAACACGAGCTATAAAACGTCATTCACGTACCCGCGTACCTCCGAGCTGTCACCAGGCGCGTTGGGTGAATCGTAAGTGCCCGATTACCCTAATTCCTTTATTCCTCTAATTGCGGCTGCATACAGTATATAAATCTTAAGTGCCCAATTAATCTAATTCCTTGATTAATGGCATTTCATAAGAAGATACCTTATAATATTTTTTTCCGTTTAATATGTCACTCCTTAAACATTACCTTCGTACCATCCGTTGTATCTCGCGAACTTAGTACTGTTAATCCTCTAATAGCTGCTACATACAGTATATAAATCTTAATTACATACTAAGCTAATTTAGGCGACCTAACGGCCAGAAGAAAAGTCTTGAAAACAAATTGCAATAAAAAAATATTGCAACAACTTTGCTGTACTTCTGGAACGCGACTTCAACAAAACAATGACATCAGTATAATACAGAATGCTGAACCTCTGTCAACATATAGGTGCAACTAGTTCACATCTAGTCTACCAATTACAACAATTTCCTATAGTACTTTATCAATAACACGCCAGATCACACCTTACCAGACTTTTCGCTGCTTGCTCGACCATTATGTAGCTCGTTATTATCAGGTCAAAACACACACACGTTAGTCACCATGACCTCAAGACTGCTGCCAAGATCATGAGCGAGAAAAATATAACGTTAAGAATGAAATGCTTAAAGAGAATGAACACAACATTTACGTGGAAAACGACAACTAAAAGGGAAAGTTAAACGTCATAATCTATTTGGTAAGCAGTGTGTTCCCCGCGAACAACAGCTGGATTTTTCCCTTTGACTGGTCTGACCGGATGATCGTTTGAAGCGAGATAAAATCGGGACTCATAGTTGAGCACTACATGGTGGTATTTATATCGCCACGCTGCCCTAGTACGTCACCACTCCAGCTGAGCATGCCAATGCCTTAAGTTCAGTCTGAGTCGACGCGTTAGCTGAAGGGATCGTAGACCTGTATCCGCCAATATTTGATTCACCGTCCGAGTAATGACGAGAATGTCCATAATCTCCGCTACAGCCCTCAAATTCCCTCAACATGAGCTTGTAGACATTTTAAATGTCTGGCGAAGAATGTGCCGATTAGTGCGGGCTGACATACGCCTGACAGCATCGTTCCAACTTAGACGACTACCAATGCGTTTTTGCAACAATTGTTGTCAAAAACTTCCGCTGCACGAGCATCTCAATGCCCATGGGACACAATTCAGCGAATTGACCAACTAGTTTCACGGAAATCCACACTCTTGCCTCTCTCAAACGCATATGGCATCGAGGTATCTTCGGTCCCTGAACATTCTGCACAACGTCAACGTTACCACTCTTTGTTTCGCACAACCTGGAGCACGGAGCACGATGTCTTCGGCAGCCCATGTTTTCCCTTTTATTGCTTACACACCTCATCCCATTGGTTGCGTATTCGACAGATTTTCATATCCCTCCCGCCTTCACATGCACACCTACTAATTTGTATCCTGATACGCCGACTCCTTCTGGTGGGGGAATTTCAGAGTTGAGCAGTGTATATGGAAGATGTACAAGCAATTCTAAGTTTACCTGCAACAAAATGTTGTAAAGATGTTGACAGTGTTTGTTACAACTGCACTAACTTCTCCTTGCACAAAATCTATGCTGTGGACACTGTACGTTAGTTGCTGAAATTAGCAGATTGATTAGTCATTCAGTCAGAACTGGTGGAAGAAAGTGTCCAAACTGAAACACCGAGAAGCGTTTGAATTCCTTTAAGAAAGAATCGAATTGCACTGGCGAGGGGCAGCAACGGTAAGCAGGAATTCTTTGGCAGTGGGAAAAATTAGAAAAAATTTATAGTCGAGGTTCACTTTTGCGTTTTTAATGAGAAATGGAAAAACACTATTTTTCATGAAATTTTCGGTATCAATTTCCTGCACCTGTCTTTTCGACAAAAGCACAAGTTTCCACGGCCTCCCTACTCCCGCCCCCGTTGATCTGCCCATTATACAACATCGTATGCCCACAGTCTATGGAATTTTTGTACCTCCTATTGCATTCAGTGTTTCTTAAATGTTTTGGAACCGTAGAAGACGTTTCGCAGACGATTATCTCCAGAGATCACAGACTATTGGGTTGCTAGACAAGAAAATCATTTTTATTACTAAGACGTTGCACACATGGAAGAGAGAGAACTACAAGGGAAAATATTGCTACTTTATTCTTTAAGAGACTGGAGTAATGTAGTAGTAGAGTTACATTTCTACAAGAATTGTCCCATGTTGTGTTCAGGGACGAGTTCTTATTCAGCCACTTCGGTGCGAAGAATCTCTCATTTCACGTCTGGCAAAGATCTGGATATAGAAGAATGCATCTATTATAAGCGAATATCGCACTCCTCTCCTCAAAAAGGCAGACACGTGTGGGGTACAATTAGTTACGGTAGCTACATAAAAATATAATACACAAATATAAAACATGTAAGGCTTAGCAACTACCGTACGTTTCCCGTACATTAACACAATTTCTATAAAATGATAGAGTGACAGAAGTGGTGAATTGTACAATGACTTCATCTGACAAACTAAATTGAAAAATACATCAAGTTTCGCTTCGCAGACTTATTTTATTCGCAATCATAGAACCTACGTGCTAAACAAAAAAATGCACACATTTCATGTTACCTCTCACAGGTATGTGGTGCAATGTTGCTCTGATATAAACGATCAGAATAAAAATTTCAAAATATTCTGATGTAACACACTCTTTGCCACAAAAAACGAAGCACCCAGAGAAAGTCGTTCGATCCTGATCAAACTCCGCATGCAAGTACCTCAGGGCCAAAAACGCAAATGTTAAACAAATAACAACCAATGAGGAAATAGTGGCCCCCCACAACGCATGGGGAGCACGCATCGAGAGGGTGTATCAAGAGCAAAGCAAAGATCTCGCGCAAAGACAATTTGACAGCGGAATTCGGTTGCATTAACCTCCACGGACTGTAAGGATGCCTTGACGTCGGACCAGTGCACAATACGAGCAATTGAGTGAGTTTGAGAGAGGACGTACTGTAATTGGTAAGAGAGAGATCGGTTGGTCACGACGCCGTATCAAGCCGGAGAGGTGCGGCAATCGGATGATGTTGGCGCTAGTGGGTCGATGAGGACACAGTCCAGCGGTGCGCGGGCAGTGGACGGTCGTGGGCAACGGCAGAAAGCGAGGATCAAGCTATTGTCAAAGCCGCACCAATAGAACCAAATTCGTCGCTCTCAACCCCTTGTAGCCATGTTGCATCATCTACAGGTACCGAAGTGGCCATCCAGAACGTTGCTAGACGACTTGAGGCAGGGTGAGTACATTAAAGGAGGCCACTTTACCGCCTGATACTGAACAGCGAGCATCACCGGCAACGGTTTCAGTAGTGTCAGTCCCTATCAACGTGGGGTAGTGTGCCCAGTGGCGTCGTGTTGTCTTCAGTGATGAGTCACGGTTTGCACTTGTCGCCGATGACCAGCGCATACGTGTCTGAAGAAGACCCGGCCAACGCACCATCTTACGTTTACCATGGAACGACACAAGGCTCACAAATTTGAAACGACTGTCCGGAAAGCCATTTCCCATGACAGCCGGAAACTCTTGGTAGTCTTCCGTGCCACCCACACGTCTCAACGGTACGTCGACGACATTTTACGACATGTTATGTGGCCATTTCTGTCGTAGCATCACCGATCAATTTTTCAAAAGGATAATTACCAGGCAAACACGGCAATGCTCCCTAGGCTTGCCTCCGTAATGTCAACACCCTTCCATGACCAGCCCCTTCGCCCGACTCTCACCGATTGAACATGTTTCGTACATGATGCGACTACACCTATCCAAGAATGTCGGAGAACTAGCCTGTAGTTTGGACACCATCTGAATGCACTAGCCCGTAGTTTGGTCACCATCTGACTCTCACCGATCGAACATGTTTCGTACATGATGGGACTACAACCATCCAAGAATGTCGGAAAACTAGCCCATAGTTTGGACACCATCTGACTCTCACCGACCGAACATGTTTCGTACATGATGGGAGTACACCCATCCAAGAATGTCGGAGAACTGGCACGTAGTTTGGACATCATCTGGCACACCGATCGAACATGTTTCGTACATGATGGGACTACACCCATCCAAGAATGCCGGAGAACTAGCCCGTAGTTTGGACACCATCTGAAGAACTAGCCCGTAGTCTGGACACCATCTGACTCTCACCGATCGAACATGTTTCGTACATGATGGGACTGCACCCATTCAAGAATGTCGGAGAACTAGCCCGTAGTTTGGACACCATCTGAAGAACTAGCCCGTAGTTTGGACACCATCTGAAGAACTAGCCCGTAGTTTGGACACCATCTGAAGAACTAGCCCGTAGTTTGGACACCATATGAAGAACTAGACCGTAGTTTGGAACCATCTGACTCTCACCGATCTAACATGTTTGGTACATGATGGGACTACACCCATTCAAGAGTGTCGGAGAACTAGCCAGTAGTTTGGACACCATCTGACTCTTACCGATGGAACATATTTCGTACATGATGGGACTACACCCATCCAAGAATGTCGGAGAACTAGCCCGTAGTTTGGACATCATCTGAAGAACTAGACAGTAGTTTGGACACCATCTGACTCTCACCGATCGAACATGTTCCGTACATGATGGGACTACACCAATCCAAGTATGTCGGAGAACTCGCCCGTAGTTTGGACACCATCTGAAGAACTAGCCCGTGGTTTGGACACCATCTGACTTTCACCGATCGAACATGTTTCGTACATGATGGGACTACACCCATCCAAGAATGTCGGAGAACTGGCACGTAGTTTGGACATCATCTGGCACACCGATCGAACATGTTTCGTACATGATGGGAGTACACCCATCGAAGAATGTCGAAAAACTAGTCCGTAGTTTGGACACCATCTGAAGAACTAGCACGTAGTTTGGACAGCATCTGAAGAACTAGCCCGTAGTTTGGACACCATCTGGCTCTCACCGCTAGAACATCTTTCGTACATAATGGGACTACACCCATCCAAGAATGTCGGAGAACTAACCCGTAGTTTGGACCTCATCTGGCACACCGATCGAACATGTTTCGTACATGATGGGACTACACCAATCCAAGAATGTCTGAGAACTAGCCCGTAGTGTGGACACCATCTGAATGGACTAGCCCGTAGTTTGGACACCATCTGAATGAACTAGCCCGTAGTTTGGACATTATCTGACTCTCACCGATCGAACATGTTTCGTACATGATGGGTCTACACCCATCCAAGAATGTCGGAGAACTAGCCCGTAGTTTGGACATCATCTGAAGAACTAGACAGTAGTTTGGACACCATCTGACTCTCACCGATCGAACATGTTTCGTACATGATGGGACTACACCAATCCAAGTATGTCGGAGAACTCGCCCGTAGTTTGGACATCATCTGGCACACCGATCGAACATGTTTCGTACATGATGGGACTACACCAATCCAAGAATGTCTGAGAACTAGCCCGTAGTGTGGACACCATCTGAATGAACTAGCCCGTAGTTTGGACACCATCTGACTCTCACCGATCGAACATGTTTCGTACATGATGGGTCTACACCCATCCAAAAATGTCGGAGAACTAGCCCGTAGTTTGGACATCATCTGAAGAACTAGACAGTAGTTTGGACACCATCTGACTCTCACCGATCGAACATGTTTCGTACATGATGGGACTACACCAATCCAAGTATGCCGGAGAACTCGCCCGTAGTTTGGACACCATCTGAAGAACTAGCCCGTGGTTTGGACACCATCTGACTTTCACCGATCGAACATGTTTCGTATATGATGGGACTACACCCATCCAAGAATGTCGGAGAACTAGCCCGTAGTTGTGACACCATCTGAATGAACTAGCCCGTAGTTTGGACACCATCTGAATGAACTCGCCCGTAGTTTAGACACCATGTGACTCTCACTGATTGAACATGTTTCGTACATGATGGGACTACACTTATCCAAGGATGCCGGAGAACTATGCCGTAGTTTGGACACCATCTGGCATCACCGATCGAACACGTTTCGTACATGATGGGACTACACCCATCCAAAAATGTCGGAGAACTAGCCCTTAGTTTGGACACCATCTTGCATGCTACACAACAAGTTAGTATCCTTGAACTGCATGCGTTGCACACCGGGTAACCCCTTGTATCCGGGCCAGAGATGGTTCTACAACGTACTGACTTTTCCCACTCCTATAGCGGTTTTATCCGAATAAAATGTCCAACTGCTCTGGAATTGCAATCATTTCGTTACCTATGCGTGTACAACATTGCACATACCAATTTTCATTTCGATCTCGATTGCACAAATCCTTGTGGGTGCCTCGTTTTCGTATTTTATTTATGCAGAAATTGTATAAACAAACAGTTGAACTGAAATCATATTTATTTAAAATTAAACAATAAAGCTTAATATATACCGTATAGTTCCAATAATCTGCAATCCACATAACATTGGAAACGAAACCAGAACACATCAGATAAAATGTAAAATATATCAGAGCTAGTGCTTTTTACCTAAATTATCCAGTTCACCGTATCTTTGAGCAAGTCAAGAAAGACAGTAGATGAGCTATTTCGGTATAAAATTTCAAAGAATTGACCAATGGAAAGAAAGAGAATGATTTTCTTAAAGCCAAGCAATAAAATACTGGGCGCACTCACACACACACAATTTATAGTGTTATACTTCTCATTTGTTTGTCGGATAATCAAACTTGAATTCTTTATTCACGGTTTGAAGTAATTTTTCAACCTTCTACCAGTACATGATATAATTAAATATTCTCCCTAGCAAATATGCTTTCCTGGTAGGAAGTAGCTTTTAGGTATACTATAAAAGTTGCAACTGGTGAGAGAGTCGGGTCAAACTGGCAATATGATAATCGGCTTTTGTAATCCATTTGCTACGTGATGAGTTTGAAGATGACCGTCGACACACCAGTGTTGGATAATGCAAATATTTTCGTAATTGTAGTCTTCTTATTCTCTTGCATGCTTCTGGCCAGTCTCTGGCACATCTGATTCACCAACTTTTTCGTCCACATGGTCACCTATTGTTGGAACTATCGCAACATTTATGGCAAACATTTGTTACGTCTGTACGTGAAAATCTCAGAACAACTGGCTTTTGGGGAATCACGAAATTTCACGCCTATCACCGACTATTATGCCACGTTCAAAGTAGCTCAGTTTACTCGTTTTCCCATTCCGATCTTCAACTGAATGCCAACTGATGCTGGACGAGTTGGTCCCTGGGGTGTTTACCGCACACTACGCTCACCTGCTGTCATAATGTTTGAGTGAGTCATTTATAACAAGTATAACGTACAAATTTTGAAGATGACAATCCGATTTTTGGCGTAAATGTGACAAGGATGGTAAGTCAGATAATATCTGAAAACTTGAAAATTTTCATCGTCCTGGAGCGGGACTCGAACCCGCGTCTCCGAGAAAACGCCTAGGTATGCTAACCACTACACCACCCAGAACGACCAAGTTTCAAGTTTCTTTCAATTTGAATTTAACCATCACAAAAAATTTTCAAGTTTTCAGATATTATCTGACTTACCATCCTTGTCACATTTACGCCAAAAATCGGATTGTCATCTTCAAAATTTGTATTATATGGCGTAATCCCGTATTTCTTTCATGATATTTCTTTCAAGTATAACGTAATTTGTCTTCCCGTTGTAATTCAGTCCTGACGTCAGTAATTACGTTATGTGTGCTAAAGTCAATGTAATATTAGAAGGCACTCACTCGCATTACAAGAGAGAGGTCAGTTGTAGTACTTACGAATACGTTTATTTTGTTTGCATATTTTGAACTCCACACTCACATCCGGTTTATTGGCGTACTCAATACAGTATCAGTGATTTACATCCAATCGCAGTATAACAGCACGTCTATCATCAATAACATCAATCCCCCTGAACAACCGCTGATTTGCCTTTTTATCTATCGTTCTTATCCGGCCACACATACGTCATTCTTCTTCCGATCTCAGTATGTTGCCAACATCATTCTCGTTTGAGGAAGAGATGTAACGGTAAGGTTTGAAAATGTCTAAGGGAACGAACTCAAATATAAATGGAAAAAGAAACTCAAAAGGAAAGTTAAAATAGAATATACGTTACACCAAGACATGTGTACCTAAGAAAAATGGCATCTCAATGTATTTTCCTACATTTCTCTGTATAATTCTGACCATATATAATGAGGTAGTTCAGGATATGAACATAAAGTTGCTTCTGGAAGTCATTGCTAGTTTTCCAGCTATGTTGAAAAAGTTAAAGAGCTAACTTTACTTGCGCATATTATTGGTAGTTTGCTGAAAATAAATATCAGTAGTGATCTCATATTAGTGGAAGACATTGCAACATGTATAAAAAACATTTTACAATTCTGGAAATGATTATACCCTGGTATGAATCAGCAGAAAAAATAAGAATATTGTCATAAGATTTTAATCAACAGTAAGGAACCAAAATCATATATTGGCGCAGTATATTTGTGACATGTATTTTGTAAGCATGGAGTATCCTATAAAGTAGGTAAAAGTATGTGCCAGGGGTTTACTTTATAATCAGAAGAATGGCGTATCTTAATCTGAACTTTTTAGCACCACAACACCTATTTCCTGAGGTAGGGGGATTAACCCAAGTCTCTGCATCCAAATCATAGAGAAACTGCATGAATCACGAATTACATAAAATTTCAGCTCAAACATTCCAGTAATAAACCTAGGGATCTACACACACACAGCTTACAGATAATACATCTTAAATAACGTCACGTAAATTTACGTATATATAAGCAAGCACTTTGAATTTATATGTGTTTCTAGTTTTCGCAATGTAATAATGGGGGAAAACGTTTAATTGACATCATATTAACAATTCTCATTTTTTTAATATTCTGTTCTTTCAGAGTGCTAATTCGAAATAAAGACACGCGCAGTTTTGAATGGGTATGAATATTATCAGGTAAAGTTATTCAAATTGAACTATATTCGTGTTGGAGAGTAACAGTATTCTTAGGTGCATAAAAAGATATAAAATAAATTAAAGCGCGAACCGAATAGGATAATGTTTGAGAATATTCCCTTAGAACAACGACTGAAGGTTTTTTGCTGTTCCTTTCCCTCGAAGTTCTTTTATGTTAGTTAACAGTATTTTCGCAGTATTTTTTTAGGCATCATACGACCGAGCAAAATATGCTCTCCATACAAAAAACACTTGCTGGGGAATAACGAGTTTTTTTCTGATGGTTCAGGAAATGATTGGCAAATTCAATGAGCGCGAAATTTGAGGAATCATGGTCTCCTGAACTTTCAACAAAAGACCAGCATTAGCCTAAGGCAACAAATCACGGAATTTATTCAAAGTACTCGAACACTTGATTAGATCACAAGTTGAATGTAATGAGATGAAGGTAAAGAATTTTAATAACGACGGAGAAATCTTTATCAGTTGCGCCGAACATTCGAGCAGTTCTAAAACTATTAATACTTCTTTCAACTGAAAAAAAAAACCTCCTTTCTCCGAGGGCGAAATATACTGCAGAATTCACACGAACAGCAGATGTAGATTTAATAACGGACGAATTTTTAAATCATGGAACCATGAAGTTTACAAGATAAAAAATATGATTAAGGTAGGCTCACTGTGCGTGTTTTCCACACGTTCCTTTTTTGCTCTAATGCATATGTTGTTTCCACATTTCTTATCAATCCCTGCCCCTTTCTCTGCTTTTTGCCTTTGTGCTGCAAAAGCTCTCTGCACAAACAAAAGATACATGATTATCTGCCTATCTGAATTTTTCTATTCGAGAAATAAATTCTTTCACTTTTCTTATTGGAATACCTAATTACTTATTTCTCCTATGATTAAGAAATGACATGTTATAAAGAACTACGTTATTTGACTTTCTCTTCAGATAATTCACTTCGATAATGAAATCCTTTGAAGTCATCTAAGAAAGTATAATGCACTTTATTATCCAATAATGTACCTCTCGAACGATTCGTTCCACTTAAACAACAGAAGCTGCTTGATAATAACCGTGGTTGTTGCAAAAGGCGAAACATATCTACGGACAGAAATAATTTCCTGGTTTAACGACCACCTTGCGCAACTCGATGAGCTATAAGCAGTCCCCGCTCCCTAATTTAATGTCACTGGTGTTGGGTGAGAGCCACTGTCGTAAGACAAACACAACATCCATGACTCACCGCGATCCGAACCTGGACCCATCTGAGATGAATCATCAGAAGTTAGCGTTTAGACCACTGCGCCACCGGAGCAGTGACAAAAAGAATAAGTTCAAAGATAAAATTAACCCATCCTTGTTCGCTACATGTTGAAAAACACCAGTGCATGGTCGCGAGTGAGAGGTTTTCTCACACTACCTTTTTCCGCTCTTTTAAGTAGTCTACTCAGTAATAACACTTCAGAATTCTTTCTTTGCAAGAAATGTAGTAAACGTATATAGTTACAGCTCAAATTAGGCGAAAAACTCACTCGTATAATTGCGTTAACTATAAAAATACAAAACACAAACGCCAGTGGTCGCTTGATAAGAAAAGCTCTGACGTGACGCAAATGCCAGCGATCGCTTGATGAGAGAAATGCTCACACGAAGCACAGGGGAACAAAGAGCAGGCTGTTTGAAAGTCAAAGATGCGCCAGTTTTTATCGGAACTGATAACAGATTATTTATAAGATTCTGAAAGTCAACTAGAGCGGGCGTGGTACCCCAGGGTCATTTACAAATAAATTGCGCTCCTTACATGCGAAGCGTGAGAGCAATTCTTATAAGCTCATGAAGAATTATTACCTAATTCTTCATGAGCCTTCCTTTCGCTGGGACAACGGCTGCCACCCAGCATGGCATCGACTCTACGAAGTGACGGTATAGTTGTTTGGATTTGTATTACAGAAGCGGGATGGTGCATCCAACTGCCACACCTGGTATTCCACAACATCCTAGAAATATTCAACTGAGTTCATATCAGGAAAATCTGGGGCCGCTTGAGATGTCTCACACCAGCGCTGTGTTCTTCGCAGCATACCTTCGTGATGCTAGCCCGGTGAAATGGTCCTTTATCATCTTAAGGGTGCAGGTACAAAGAACATTGTGAGGTGTATATGGTTCTCAAGGAATCCCTGGTAGTAGCCGGCGTCTACCCAGGGACTCTTTGGATTCATTTTTTTCTCACGCATCAGGAATCCACGTTTCTATCATTTAAACATGCCCCATATCATACAACCATATCCACCGGCTTTTTGATAGTCGATGCCAAGCATGAGGGATTCATAACATGATGTTTCTCTTACCAAATAACTGGTGACCAAAATTAACTTGACCAATACAAATTCTGGAATGTGTCCAAAACGAGACCACACGACTGTAAAGAATTTTCAGCGACATATGCAAGAGGAAATGCTAAGTCGACGAACCAAAGCAACATTGTTCTAGCTCAAATGGAAATGTGCAAATGATGACCATACGTTATCGAGCTGGCAGGCACATGACCTTAATAAACGTTGTTCTGAGAAAGGGTGCAGCGACTGAAGCTTATGTTGGACTGTTAATGGAAGAATGGCTTCGTACCATCGCTTAAGAGATTCCTTACGGTAGAAAGAGATCGGTAGATTGGAAGCAAAGCAATCGCAAACTGAGGTGCAAAATAGCTGAATGTGTCAAAGCAAGTGTTTTCCAATCTCTATAGAGAGTTCTAAGAAATCGAAACAATTAGCAGAAGGCTGGGAGAAGGACGCATACGAGACATAATCCAAAACGACTGGTACTTGTCTCTAGAAGCTCACCCTCATACAATCCCAAAGCACTGTAAGCATAACCTTGCCTTTGATGGCGCAATTTGGAATTTCTTGGTTGAAGGTAAAGAGAGATGTTTCATTGCGTTGAATCAAGCTTTGACTGCAATGATGACCCATGATTCGCCCACAGTAACAATCCTGTTAACGATACCTATTCCTTCCTCCTAGTGCAGAGAGAGATTTTGCAAAAACAGGCCTATTCGGCTCATGTTGTGTTCCTGAGTTATCAGTTCTCTGGGTACCCACCGCGCACACACGCACTTTCTGGAAATTCAAACGATCATGCATTATGCTGCAGGCTAAACCATGAGAACACCCTATTGCAGATGCTGCACTATTCATCGTTACTCGCCTGTCAGCTCAAATCATCTCTTCCACCCTCTTTATAGTTGCTTCTGTCGCAATCTGAACAGAACGACCAGGTCTGCCTTCATCAGCAACTTTTAAGCATCCTTGAGAGAATTTATAGACCCAGTTGTGTACTGCTTTAAGTTACAAACATTTCTAACAGTAAACAGGAAACCTTTCCGTTTGAATATAATTCCCAGGAAGTTCTTTTGCCCAAACAAAACGCACAACAGCGCACGGTTCTTCGGCCTACAATCTGCGAGCTCGGTCATCATTTGGAATCTGAGCTGGGCATGGGTATGCGATACCTAGCGTAAGGTAAATTGCGCTACGACCTAATGACACGTTTAGAAACTAATAACTTCTACTATCAGCTATCCCATAACTGTTTGTGACTTATTTATTGACTTTCTCTAGTAATAGAAAGAAGTGGATGAACATTTGTGTTTGTAACGGCGTTCTGGAGAATGCCTTTTCATTTAAGAAACTTTGATGATACTTATGATAAATATTTGACTATATGATTAAAAGCATCTCTTCTAATGTTTCGCAGTTACTCTTTCCCATTTTTAAACCAGAATCCAGGCTCTTAATAAAGGAATCTCTTAATTGAAAATAGGAAATTAAAAAAAATGAAATTGAAAACACTGAGCTCAACATTCTACATTAACGTAACAAACCAGCATCAATCTGTTCAGAAAAGAACAATTCACCTGGCTAACAGCTCAGGACGTATTGTTTCTATTCATTAACTTTCCCATGAAAGTTGGAAGTAGCAACTCAGCCAATTGTTGGCCTTAAAAATTCATTGGTAGTTTCATCTGGTGGAGCAACTAAGTTTTTCTGAAATGCTGGTATCTGAAGGTTCTTTTTTGCGAACGATCAGCGGACTGCAACGTGATTTATCAGTGCAGCAATGGCATCCAGAAATAACGATTACACAGATCTATTAATGCAATAATTTCATTGCTAGAGATATTTTTGTCGCGTGCTTCTTATTAACGTCGAAATTTCAAAAATAATGCTCATATTTATCTATCATGTTCAGTGTGTCCATAAAATAGAATATTTGAATCATAGGATTAAGGAAAAGGTTATGGGTTTGTAAGTTACTAATTTTGTACGATCGCCTTCAAAATGATATTGCCAAACAATTATTTTGTGCAACAGGTCTGAACATGAATCCGGTAACATATGGGGAGGAAGAAGCACTGAGGGAAGATGAGGAAAACAGAGCAGCGAAACATGTAAGACCAAAGTTCAAACATGTCTGAATTTGGACTTGAGGTCATCTATACTTGTTTTGTGGCTGACTCGCAGTTAGAGTTGTGTCTCTGCACATGTAAACCCAGAGTTCAAACACGACTTAATTTGGACTTATGGTCATTTGTACTTTCTTTAAGGCTGACTTGCAGTTAGAGTTAGTATATATAATATAAACAACACTTGCCTTTTTTACACGATATTATAAAAGTCGATGATGCTGACTATAAAACTTTAATCAAAAGGTTGTAATACATTAGTACTTTCGGGTCTACTATAGACCCATCTTCAGATTTGAATTAATCGAACTCTGAGATTACATATGGTTATATCAAGAACAATGCCAGATTACAACTTAAAACTTGAGAAGTAAAACACATGTGACGTAGTCAATTAAAACTCCTGTGCACGAGAGTCAACGTCTTGTGGGAGGGGGCACTGTTTGTTCAAAATAAGGTTCTTCCAAACTCCCGGAATGTAATTAGGTAAATCATCATTGCAACAAGAGTCAAAGTTCTTAAGCATAAATAAACTTTCTGTAAATAACAAATTTGATTTACATAATCAAATTTGTTATTTACAGAAATGGAGAATTACCATTGGTTGCCTGTTACCTTTTTTGGACATCTTCCTTGTACGTGATCCTGTTTCACATTCTGTCAGTTTTTCTGTTTACAGAAAACCTTCAGCATATTCCTCTTTAATTCCTTTTGCATCTGCCCATCCTGATGAGCAAAAATTGTCAACGTTTTACTTTTCGGTTAATCGTGCCTTCTCACATTCTTCTTCTTCAATTGCTCGTAATCAGGAGTTCAAGAGAATTACAGACTTAGCACGAATTTATGGGTACCCCGAAAAAACAGTTCAACGTATAATTGGGAAAGTTGCAAATAGGACACTAACTTCCTTGTCTAAGGAGAATCAGAAGCCAAGATTTGTGGGGTCAGTTCAATTTATTCCACTCATTGTTCATGCCCTAAAGAATGCCTGCCACAGATATCAAGTCGACTTTGGAGTCAAAACCATGAACATCTTATCATTGATCCGTAGCTACCGTGATCCTGTGCCAAGCCTCGACAAATGGGGTATTTACAGTATTCCGTTGAGATCAAACGACCCAGGAACTAACGATTCTCTATATATCGGATCAACTTATAGGAAGGTTCATACTAGACTTGTTAAATATAAATACAATGTTCGGAACGGATCACAAACGACTGCCTTGGCAAGAGCAGTTAACAGTGGTAAGTTTTTTCTAGATTGGGACAACTTGTCAATTCTGGCATCTCCGTTATGTAAATCAAATTTGTTATTTACAGAAAGTTTATTTATACTTAAGAACTTTGACTCTTGTTGAAATGATGATTTAGCTAATTACATTCCGGGAGTTTGGAAGAACCTTATTTTGAACAAACAGTGCCCCCTCCCACAAGACGTTGACTCTCGTGCACAGGCTTTTTGATTGACTACGTAACATGTGTTTTACTTCTCAAGTTTTAAGTTGTAATTTGGCATTGTTCTTGATATAACCATATGTAATCTCAGAGTTCGATTAATTTAAATCTGAAGATGGGTCTATAGTAGACCCGAAAGTACTAATGTATTACAACCTTTTGATTAAAGTTTTATAGTCACCATCATCGACTTTTATAATATCGTGTAAAAACGGCAAGTGTTGTTTATATTGAATAATACACGAATTAAGCTTTAAAAGTTAGAGTTAGAGTTGTGTCACTGCTAATGTGTTAGTTGTTTATTGAATTTGTATCATATTTGGTTTTAATGTAGTAAATAGTAGTACTTGTGGTAGTGGCTATACGAGGGAAGGGTGTGTTGATTGTCAGAATAGTTTCTTCTATATTTGTGGGTAGTTTGCCATTGAATAGCAAAAGAGAATCATTTTCGAATTTGTAAAATTGCTTAGTACACATACTGAGACGTGACACATGCGGCTAGGACAAATCATGGACTTTCACATAAAGTCTGTGCTGTTTGTATTCAATAACTGAGATAATGAACAAAATGTTAGAAAAACTCCATTCGTTTTAGTGAGCCAATGAGCTGGATGGAACCAAATGATCTCAGTGATGGCTATATCACTAAAAATGAAAGAAAGATATTTTGTATCTAAACTTCCCTAATTCATTCCTTAGACGCAGCAAAGATGTAACAGTCGAAGCAGACAAATAGAGAGAATACGTTTCTTGTTTGGATGCCTATTTTAGGTTTCCAGGTTTTTTAAAGCTCATTATATGCATATGTTTAAATTAGGTAACCGTATAAACTTTTTGGGACCTACAATACAGGTTCAGAGGTTCATTGAGTAAAAATGTCTGTACATCTTTCCTTTTAAACCTCGTTCTTTTACTTTCTCAGAATTTTTGTGGTTACTAATGAATTTTAGTAGAATTTAAAAGTAAATGGGGCAGTTCAAGAATGTTTGACTTGTTCCAAAAAATACTTAACTGTACTTTACTACAACTGTATGAATATGTCCTGTTATGAGGTCCTTAATTATATTTTATTTCATAAAAATCACTTAAATGTAGTTTTTCTAAGATATATATGCAATTAGACCCAGTATGACTGCATCCTTTGTAAATACACTGGACCTTACAGATTGCTTTCAGAAAGCCACATGAAAAATGTGCCAGAACTTAGAAATAGTTTTTCACTCCCTTTTCCTCAATGAATGATTTTAAAAACAGAAATTCAGAAGAGTAATGTTAGCTTAACTTTTTATATTTTTTAGGTTGTATTTGTATAGTCTCTCATTTAACCTTGTTTCGGCGAATGGATGGGATTACATTTTGTATTCTTCTTTTTGAAGGCTTCCGGCATTTCCCCAAAATGTATAAATTTGTTTCAGGTCTTTGAAGAGTATTGCGCATGGACATTATTTTACACGTTGTTTTTGGCGTCAGTTTCTCCTGTCTCAAATTCAATACTTTATCTATCTTATAAGAATTTAGTTCACGATATTGGAGATCAAAATGAGAATACAGTTTCACCGAAACCACATGACATCCGAATGGAGCCATATTTATGTTCAAGCTTGCCCGGATTAAATTCACACTATGTCGCCAAGGATAAAGGCATCACGTGATAAGAGATCGAAACGAGCATTGGCAGTATCGTCATATCTGCGTGGAACTAATAGAATATGGCCACAGATATACTTACACTGATATTGATAATGCAGTTTTACGTAGGCGAGTTTATGTATATACGAGTTTACAGATAGTATATATATCATCATCATCATCATCGTCAACCATTATCAATCCACTGCTGGACGAAGGTCTCCCCAAGTTTCCTCCACAACGGTCTGTCTTGTGCCAGTCTCCTCCATGTCCCCCCTGCATACTTTCGAATTTCATCCACCCATCTCCCATGTGGTCTTCTTCTGGGTCTTTTCCTGTCTCTTGGAATCCAATCTAAAATTTCGGCTGTCCATCGATGATCTGTCCTTCTGGCAGTATGTCCAGCCCATTGCCATTTCAGGGATTTAACTCTGATCATGATGTCTTCCACTCTTGTCATTTTTCGGATCCACGAGTTCCTCTTCTTATCTCTCCTGGTTACACCAAGTATGCACCTCTCCATGCTTCTTTGAGTTGTCTGCAGCCTTTGTATGCCTCTTTTAGTTAAGGTCCACGTCTCTGCGCCATACGTAAGCACTGGAAGGATGCATTGATCAAACACTTTTCTTTTAAGACATAATGGCATATTGCTCTTGAAAATTATGCTGTTTCTTCCAAAAGCTCTCCAGGCAAGTTTTGTACGCCGATTAATTTCTTCATCAATGTGACCCTCACTTGATATCTGCTGTCCAAGATAAACGTACGTGTCTGTTATCTCCAGCTTTTCTCCATCAATCGATAAATCTTCATTTCTTGTAAAAGCATTGAACATCACTTTTGTCAATCTTTATCGCCTTGTTTTCCCAGCTCAGCGACTGAAAAACACCCTCCAATGTGGCATTAAAGAGCTTCGGAGATATTGTGTCACCTTGTCTCACTCATTTTCCAATTTTTACGTGTGTTGTATTTTCAAACAGCCGAATCTTTGCACTTGCATTTTCATAGATGTTATTAATAATATTAATGTATGCATCTTCAATACCGCAGGTTTTCAGAGCCATTGTAACTGCTGATGGTTTCACCGAATCAAAGGCTTTTTCATAATCAATAAAAGCCATGCACAATGGAAGTTCATATTCTCTCGCTCTTTCAATTAGTTCTCTCAGCACATGGATATGATCTATTGTGCTGTAGCCACTCCTGAATCCAGCTTGTTCTCTCGGTTGAGCCATGTCCAGTGTTACCTTCAAGCGGTGTGAAAGAACTTTAGTGAAGTTTTTATAAACTACTGATAGGAGGCTGAAAGGTCTGTAGTTTCCGAGATCCTCAATGTCCCTTTTCTTATGTAGCAGGATCATTGTAGCGGTGTTCCAATCCTCAGGAATCTTTCCTTCATTAAGGCATCGAGTGAAAATTTGGGCGAGTACTGTTTCGATTTCTCCACTTGCTTCTTGTATG
Source organism: Macrothele yani (assembly GCA_039090855.1). Taxonomy (NCBI): domain Eukaryota; kingdom Metazoa; phylum Arthropoda; class Arachnida; order Araneae; family Macrothelidae; genus Macrothele; species Macrothele yani. The sequence goes on along the minus strand of CM076989.1, from coordinate 60,907,863 downwards.
ATGTCTACAGTAATTCCATCTTCTCCTGGAGCTTTTCCCCGCTTCATGTTTTTGATTGCATGTGCAACTTCTGCTGGAAGGACTGGAGGAACTCTGGTACTGGTATCTTTCATGATCTCTGGAGTACACGTATCATCCCTTTCATATAATTTGGAGTAGAAATCTTTCACTCTTGTCAAAATTCCGCCTCTATTTCTTGTTACAGAACCATCTTCTTTTCTCAGTGCCATAATCTGTTTTTTCCCCTTACTGAGATGTCCCTTTGCTATCTTTAGGCTTTGGTTGTTTTCAATTGCTTTCCTCACTAGTTCACAGTTGAATTTTCTTACGTCTTCAGTGATACTTTTTCTTACTGTCTTGCATAGCTCTATATATTCCACTTTGGAAGTCACATCTACTTTAGTTGTCCTCATGTCTCTTCTTTTTGCATCAACATTTTCGTTTTTCCTGATAATTTATTTACATGCAACTTGTTCTTAGACCCAGCTAATTTTGTTGCTGTTTCCATAAGAGCTTTGGTTACTTTTCTGTTAACTTCAGAGATGTCCACTTCTTCTGATGTTAGGCCTTCTAAAGCAGAGAACCTGTTCTTCAGTTCCAACTTGAAGGTATTATGGTGTTTTTAAGGTTGGTTATGTCAATAGATTTTGTTTGTCTTATGAGCTTGCCACGTTCAAGTTTGGTGTTGAGGTGCATCTTACATCTCACCAATCTATGGTCACTACCTGTGTTGAACTTGTTTAGCACACTGCAGTCTTCTATGACGAATTTTTTGTTACACATAATAAAATCAATTTCACTTGTCGTCCCATTTGGATGTCTCAATTTCCATTTCCTGTGTGGCTTTTTCTTGAAGAAGGAGTTCAAGATGAAAAACCCTTCTGCCTCTGCAAACTCAACGAGAGTATTTCCACGCTGGTTTCTGTTGCCGTGACCGAATTTACCTACTGAAGTTTCATTCTGTTGCCGTTGCCCTATTTTTGCATTGAAATCTCCCATAATTATTTTCAAGTGCTGCTTACCTTTGTTATTTAGATGACAAATTTCCTCATAAAATTCTTCAATTTCTTCTTCAGGATGACTTGTGGTGGGTGCATAAGTTTGAATAATCTGAGCCTGGTATCTTTTCGAGAGTTGGATAACAAGTCGTGCAGCTCTGTCAGAGGAACTTTCAACTTCTACAACTTTATCCTTCAGTTTCTTGTTTATTATAAATCCAACACCACTAGTTCTGCCAGTATCTGGCCCACGATAGTAGAAGAGATGTCCACTTTTCAGTTCGATGAGATCTTCTCCTTTTCTCCTTACCTCACTTAGCCCCACGATGTCCCACTTGATCCTTTGTAGTTCCTCTTCCAATTCAAGAAGCCTTGAATCAGAAGATAGGGAGCGTCCATTGTACGTAGCCAAGGTCAGCATCAGATGGCAGCCTAGTCCGGTCCTCCGGGGATTCTTAGCACCCTCTGCCTTCATGTCGCACTGGCCGCTGCCTTGGCCAGGTACATTCCAGCTGCCGGAGACTGAGGGCCAAGATTTAAGTTGTGGAATCATTTTGGAGGGGTTTGGCCATAACTCACCACGCTGGCCAAGCGGGTTGGTGAGTGTGGGATAGAATTTCCTCTAATCCCGATGGTATAGTTATACCGCTATTGGCGGTCGTCAGAGCCCCTTTAGTGGGAACAGGATGCACCACGAGAAGGCGGGGTTGACATCTGTCAAGGAGAGGCTGTGATGTTACGCATCACCTGACCTTACATCCCAGTATATATATATATATATATATATATATATATATATATATATATATACTGTATATATACAAGGTCTGTCCAGAAAGTAATGAGATTCATTCAATAACAGACGTTTAATTAAAGTTATACTTACATAACATTAAAATTCCTCGAAATAACATCCTTGAAAATCAATATACCGCTGCCAGCGGTTCTGCTACGTGGCGTAGCTTGCCTGGAAGTTGGGAACAGGGATCGCTTTCAAAGCACTCGACGCGAAAGTTTGTAACATCCCAAAATGGTGCCCTTTCAGGCTGGATTTGAGCCAGGGAAACAAAAAGAAGTCAGCCGGGGCCAAGTCCGGGCTGTAGGGAGGTTGGGGCAGCGTTGCCACGTTGGTTTTTGCCGGAAACTGTCTCACTCTCAGCGACGCATGGCACGCCGCATTATCGTGGTGAAGAACCCAAGTGTTGGTGATCTCCAGGCGGACGCGCGCAACTATGTTCTTCAGCCGTTGAAGCACTTCCACGTAAACTGCAGCATTGACTGTTTGTTCGAGTGGTACGAACTCCTTATGGACAACACCTTTGCAGTCACAGAAGGCAATGAGTATCGACTTCATCATCGATTTGCACATTCGAGCCTTCTTTGGTCGAGGAGACTCAGGAGGTTACCACTCTGAGCTCTGCCAATTCGACTCCGGATCGTACTCAAAGACCCATGTTTCATCACCTGTTATCATTTTCTCCAAAAAAAAAAAAAAAAAAAACAGGTTCACTCCTCACACGGTTCACAAGCTCACGAGAAATCGACACACGGTTGTTCCTCTGTTCATCGGTCAAAACCTTAGCAACAAATTTGGCGTAAACTTTCCGCATTTGCAATTCTTGCGTGATGATTTCATGCAGAATGGATTTCTCGAGTCCTACGTGCTCTGCTACCAATGTAACACTCCGACGCCAGTCAGAATCCAAAACCGCTTTCACCTTTTCCACATTGTCCAAAGTCTGAGACGTTGAAGGGCGCCCTGGGCCTGGCTCATCCTCGACGCTCTCTCTTCCCTCTGTGGACGTTTTGTGCCACCGAAAAACTTGTGCTTTCGATAAAGAATACTTTCTGTAGGCTTTCTGTATCATAACAAGCGTCTCGGTTACGGATTTTTCAAGTTTAACACAGAACTTTACCGCGTATCGCTGTTCGACACTCATCTGCATTTTGACGGTTACGCGACGCTCACACAGCTGTCCCCTTCGCATGCGATCCTCACTCTGTAAAAGCTCACAGCCAACTGACGTGAGATCGATCGTTTACCTAGCATACCCCGCCACCCGTCACGCCCGGAGACTCCGCCCCTTCTGACTGGCCCAAGAAAAGTGGTCTCATTACTACTTTCCGGACAAACCTTGTATATAAAACTTCATGTCTACTCCAAATCACAACACCATGAACACACTAAACAACAAGGAAAGATATATATATAGATAGGACATCTTCTATATATATATATATATGGGATGTAAGGTCAGGTGATGCGCAACATCACAGCCTCTCCTTGACAAATGTTAACCCCGCCTTATCGTGGTGCATCCTGTCCCCATTGAAGGGGCTCTGACGACCGCCAATAGCGGTATAACTATACCATCGGGATTAGAGGAAATGCTATCCCACACTCAATAACCCGCTTGGCAGCGGGGTGAGTTATGGCCAAACCTCTCCAAAAGGACTCCACAACTTAAATCTTGGCCCTCAGTCTCCGGCATATGGAATGTACTTGGCCAAGGCAGCGGCCAGTGCAACATAAACGCGGAGGGTGCTACGAATCACCGGAGGACCGGACTAGGCTGTCATTTGATGCTGACCTTGGCTACTTACAATGGACGCTCCCTATCTTCTGATTCAAGATTTCTTTATGTGGAAGAGAAACTACAAAGGATCAAATGAGACATCGTCGGGCTAAATGAGGAAAGGAGAAAAGGAGAAGATTTCATTGAACTGAAAAGTGGACATCTCTTCTACTCTCGTGGGACAGATACTGGCAGAACTAGTGGTGTTGGATTTATAATAAACAAGAAACTGAAGGACAAAGTTGTAGAAGTTGAAAGTTCGTCTGACTGAGCTGCACAACTCGTTATCCAACTCTCGAGAAGACACCAGACTCAGATTATTCAAACTTACGCACCCACTGAAGAATTTTATGAGGTAATTCGTCATCTAAATAATAACGGCAAGCAGCACGTGAAGATAATTATGAGAGATTTCAATGCAAAAATAGGGCAAAGGCAACAGAATGAAATTTCAGTAGGTAAATTCGGTCACGGCAATAGAAACCAGCGTAGAAATACTCTCGTAGAGTTTGCAGAGGCAGAAGGATTTTTTTTATCATGAACTCCTTTTTCAAGAAAAAGCCGCAAAAAAAATGAACATGGAGGCACCCCAATGGATAGACAAGTGAAATTGATTTTATTATGTGTAACAAGAAATTTGTCATGGAAGACTGCAGTGTACTGAACAAGTTCAACACAGGTAGTGACCATAGAATGGTAAGATAAATATACAATTACACGACTTCCGAGATCGAGTGACTCATTCGTCGGGCCCCGACAATTTGCCCGCGATCAAATGCGCTTAGATCCTTCGTCTTACCCATACTGCGTCCGAATCTTACTGATTCCTGTCGCATTACTCCTTATATTGTCGGATCGCACCATATGTCATGCCATTTCCGTTTACAGGACCGCCCACAACGCCACATTTTCATAACGCCAGCTGTCTATAATTCAATTGCTCTTCAGCGTATACGGTTATACGTCAGCTCGTCGCGTGCGTCAATTTGTCGACTGCGACAATTCGTCGGCTGCGTCAATTCGTCGCGCGTCACTTCGTTGCGGACAAATTCGTCGACTACGTCAATTCGTCGCGTTTACAGATTTTGGTTACATACAAAACGAATGCAGGAAAACGTACGATTTCGAACGTCTTGCTCCCTGATTAAATTTATAAAGTTTGGACACTCAGACAGGATAGGAATATTACGCTTTTTCTTTGGCACTAAAAATATTAGAAGGTAGACAGTTTTTGGAAGGGGTTTGAGCCCGGGGGGAAAGACCCCCTCCCCCGTCGTAAAAAATGCCGTAAAATCTACAGTATTCAATTTAGAACCACCAAATTTGGTATACTATCTCATGGTACTCTAACTTAGACGGTAGACCGCTTTTGGAACGGGTCAAGGCCCGGGGGTCAGAGCCCTCCCCCATAATTTTTTGTAAAATTGACAGCTTTCAATTCAGAACCATTAAGTATGGTATCGTGAAACTCTAACTTTGACGCTAGACGCTTTTTGGAAGAGGTCAGAGCCCGGGGGGTGAAAGCCCCCTAATCTCATAAAAATTTCGTAAAATCTACAGTTTTCAATTTAGAACCACCAAATTTGGTATACTATCTCATGGTACTCTAACTTAGACGGTAGACCGTTTTTTGGATCGGGTGAAGGCCCGGAGGTCAGAGCGCCTGCCCCCATAATTTTTTTTTCTTCGTAAAATCTACAGTTTTCAATTCAGAACCATCAAATATGGTATAATGAAACTCTAACTTAGACGCTAGACGGTTTTTGGAAGGGGTTGGAGCCCGGGGTAGAGAGCCCCCCCCCCTCCACATAAAAATTTCGTAAAATCTATGGTTTTCAATTTAGAACTACCAAATTTGGTATACTATCTCATGGTTATCTAACTTAGACGGTAGACGGTTTTTGTAAGGGGGTCGGGGCCCTGGTCAAGGGAGCCCCAAACAAAATTTTCATAAAAGGCTCCGTTTTTTACACTTAAGAACACCCTATCTACGTTCTACGGCGCTCTTTGACCCTTTGAGGGCCTTGCACTATAAACCATCAGACTACCAACTAACCAACCTACGGTCTAAGTTAGAGACTGTAGATAACAATAAAGTGCAAAGATATGCGTTTAATGGTGTATTAAAAACACAAATCAATAATAGTTTAGCTTTCACTACCAATGAACGGCTTATCAGGAAGAAATATAACGTAATGTAAACAGAGAGTTCCAGATATTCAAAATTCAAAACGGTAAGAAAAAGAAGATCAATGCCAATGTGAAGTCGAACGCAATCGACATCACATAGGTACATTGCATTTCTTTGTTGCGGGATTCACAGAAGCACACGCCAGATGTACTGCAGTTCTATAGATGTCTCCTAGAAGGTAAGTATTCCCTATTCCTTTTTCTTTCTTTTTTTGTTTCGCAAAATTAAATTAACTAAATCAAAAAATTTAAAATAAGTTTACTGGAAATTTGCAGGAATATCTTTTTCATTCATTAACTTTCACCCGCTGAACTTGGTGATTCCACAAATAATAATATGTTCCTGGAAAATAACTGGTATCCCTGCTAGTACAAATTATATTAAGGATTTATTTGCGTCCAGTTCAATCTAGTATGTCCATAAGAGCGTTTGGGGGTGTATGAAAAATACATTTCAACGTGTGCCGCTACGGCGGCGGAGTGATCTAGGTGCTGGCTTCTGACCACTTGTCAAAAATAATTTTGTATGTGGAGGCACTTACCCCCGGGCCTTGACCAGTTCTAAAAAACCGTCTACCGTTTAAGTTAGAGCACCATGAGATAGTATACCAAATTTAGTGGTTCTAAATTGAACACTGTAGATTTTACAAAAGATTTTATGAGGTGGGCTCTGACCCAGTGCCCGTCCCGTTCCAAAAACCGTCTGCCGTCTAAGTTAGACTACCATGAGATAGTATACCAAATTTGGTGCTTCTAAATTGAAGATTGTAGATTTCACGAAAAATATTGGGGGGCTGAAACCCCCAGTGCCCCGACCCGTTCCGAAAACCGTCTAAGTTAGAATACCATGATATAGTATACCAAATTTGGTGGTTCTGAATTGAAAACTATAGATTTTACGAAATTTGTGTGTGTGTGGGAGGGGGGGGTGTTCTAACCACCCGTACCCCGACCCGTTCTGAAAACCGTCTACCGTCTAAGTTAGAATACCATGATGTAGTAAACCATATTTGGTGGTTCTAAATTGAAAACTATAGATTTTACGAAAATTTTGTATGTGTGTGGGGGGGGGCTCTTACCCCTCGCGCCTTGACCTATTCCAAAAGCCGTCCACCGTCTAAGTTAGAGTACCATGAGATAGTATACCAAATTTGGCAGTTCTAAATCGAAAACTGTAGATTTTACGAAAAGTTTTGTATGGAAGGGGGTGGTTCTGATCCCCCTGGCTCCAACCGCTTCCAAAAACCGTCTACAGTCTAAGTTAGAGTTTCGTGAGAAAGTATACCAAATTTGGTGGTTCTAAATTGAAAACTGTAGTTTTTACGAAAATTTTTATGGGAGGGGGGGGGGTGCTCTGGCCCCGCGCTCGACCTGTTTAAAAAACCATCTACCGTCTAAGTTAGAGTACCATGAGATAGTATACCAAATTTGGTGGATCTATATTGAAAACTGTGTCTTCCCCTTTGGGCTCCAGCCCCTTCAAAAAACTGTCTAGCGTCTGAGTTAGAGTATCATGAGGTAGTATACCAGAATTGGTGGTTCTGAATTGAAAACTGTAGTTTTTAAGAAAATTTTGTATGTGGGGGCTCTCACCCCCGAGCCTTGACCCGTTCCAAAAACGGTGTACCGTCTAAGTTAGAGTACCATGAGATAGTATACCAAATTTTGTGGTTCTAAAATGAAAACTGTAGATTTTACGAAATTTTTATGGGGGGGGGGGGGTTCTGACCCCTGGGCTCCAACCCCTTCCAAAAACCGTCTAGCTTCTAAGTTAGAGTTTCATGATGCCAAATTTGATGGTTCTGAAATGAAAACTAGATTTCACGAAAATTTTAAATCGTACGTTTTCCTGCATTCGTTTTGTATGTAACCAAAATCTGTAAACGCGATGAATTGACGTAGTCGACGAATTTGTCCGCGACGAATTGACGCTCGACGAATCGTCGTGGTCGACGAATTGACGCGTGACGAACTGACACAGGCGACGAATTGACGCGCGACGAATTGACGCTCGACGAATCGTCGCAGTCGACGAATTGACGTAGTCGACGAATTGACGCACGCGACGAATTGACGTGACACCAGTGTATACGATGTCATCGCTCTGTCCACGTTATTTTATAAACAACGAATAGCAACTAAGCAATTGTACATCCGGCACCGCTGGGATCGAACCCCACATCTCTCGATAACGATGCTAAACTCGAGCGTGGCAAGCTCATGAAACAAACAAAGGGTATAAACGTGACCAACCTTAAAAAGCATCATAATACCTTCAAATTGGAACTGAGGAACAGACTATCTGCTCTAGAAGGTATATCATCAGAAGACGTAGTCATCTCTGAAGTTAACAGAAAAGTAACCAAAGTTCTTATGGAAACAGCAACAAGATTAGCTGGGTCTAAGAACAAGTTGCATGTGAACAAATTATCAGGAAAAACCAAAATGTTGATGCAAAAAAGAAGAGGGATGAGGACAACTAAAGAAGATGTGACTTCCAAAGTGGAATATAAAGAGCTATGCAAGACAGTACGAAAAAGTATCACTGAAGACGTAAGGAAATTCAACTGTGAACTAGTGAGGAAAGCAATTGAAAACAACCAAAGCCTAAAGATAGCAAAGATACATCTCAGTAAGGGAAGAAAACAGATTATGGCACTGAGAAAACAAGATGGTTCTGTAAAAGAAATAGGGGCAAAATTTTGGCAAGAGCGAAATAATGCTACTTCAAATTATATGAAAAGGATGATACATGTACTCCAGACATCATGAAAGGTACCAGTACGAGAGTTCTTTTAGTCCTTCCAGCAGAAGTTTCACATTCAATCAAGAACATAAAGTTGGGAAAAGCTCCAGGAGAAAATGGAATTACTGTATACATCATACAAGTAGCAAGTGGAGAAATCGAAACTGTACTCGCCCAAATTTTCACTCCATGCCTTAATGAAGGGAAAATTCCTGAGGATTGGAACAACGCTAAAGTGATCCTGCTACATAAAAAAGGTGACATTTAGGATATCAGGAACTACAGACCTATCAGCTTCCTATCAGTGGTTTATAAAATTTTCACTAAAGTTCTTTCACACCGCTTGAAGGTAACACTGGACATGGCTCAACCGAGAGAACAACCTGGAGTCAGGAGTGGCTATGGATCATATCCACGTACTGAGAGAACTAACTGAAAGAGCTAGGGAATATGAACTTCCATTGTGCATGGCTTTTATCGATTATGAAAAAGCCTTTGATTCAGTGAAACCATCAGCAATTACAATGGCTTTGAAATCCTGCGGCCTTGAAGATACATACATTAATATTATTAATAACATCTATAAAAATGCAAGTGCAAAGATTCAGCTGTTTGAGAATACAGCACACATAAAAATTGGAAAGGGAGTGATACAAGGTGGCACCATATCTCCGAAGCTCTTTAATGCCACATTGGAAAAGGTTTTTCAATCACTGAACTGGGAAAACAACGGAATAAAGATTAATTGAGATTATCTAACTCATCTTCGTTTTGCTGATGACGTAGTCATTTTTGCAACTACCCCATCAGAGCTGCAAAGTATGATCCAGGAACTTGCTGACAAGGGTAGAGAAGTAGGATTAAAAATGAACTTTCAGGAGACAAACGTGATGTACAATTCTTTTACAAGAAATGAAGATTTATCGATTGATGGAGAAAAGCTGGAGAGAAGAGATGCGTACGTTTAACTTGGACAGCAGATATCAAGTGAGAGTCACATTGAGGAAGAAATTAATCGGCGTACAAAACTTGCCTGGAAAGCTTTTGGAAGAAATAGCATAATTTTCAAAAGCAATATGCCATTATGTCTTAAAATCAATGCATCCTTCCAGTGCTTATCTATGGTGCAGAGACGTGGACCTTAACTAAAAGAGACATACAAAGGCTGCAGACAACTCAAAGCAGCATGGAGAGATGCATGCTTGGTGTAACCAGGAGAGATAAGAAGAGGAGCTCGTGGATCCGAATAATGGCAAGAGTGGAACACATCATGATCAGAGTAAAATCCCTGAAATGGCAATGGGCTGGACATGCTGCCAGAAGGACAGACCATCGATGGACAGCTGAAATTTTGTATTGGACTCCAAGGGACAGGAAAAGACCCAGAAGAAGACCACATGGGAGAATGGTGGATGAAATTCGAAAGTATGCGGGAGTGACATGGAGGAGACTGTCACAAGACAGACCGTTGTGGAGGAAACTTGGGGAGACCTTCGTCCAGCAGTGGATTGATAATGGTTGCCAATGATGATGATGATGATGATATAGAAGAGACATACAAAGGCTGCATCATCATCATTGTCAACCATTATCAATCCACTGCTGGACGAAGGTCTCCCCAAGTTTCCTCCACAACGGTCTGTTTTGTGCCAGTCTCCTCCATGTCACTCCCGCATACTTTCGAATTTCATCCACCCATCTTCCATGTGGTCTTCTTCTGGGTCTTTTCCTGTTTCTTGGAATCCAATCTAAAATTTCGGCTGTCCATCGATGGTCTGTTCTTCTGGCAGTATGTCCAGCCCATTGCCATTTCAGGGATTTAACTCTGATCATGATGTCTTCCACTCTTGTCATTTTTCGGATCCACGTGTTCCTCTTCTTATCTCTCCTGGTTACACCAAGCATTCACCTCTCCATGCTACTTTGAGTTGTCTGCAGCCTTTGTATGTCTCTTTTAGCTAAGGTCCATGTCTCTGCACCATACGTAAGCACTGGAAGGATGCATTGATCAAACACTTTTCTTTTAAGACATAATGGCATATTGCTCTTGAAAATTATGCTGGTTCTTCCAAAAGCTCTCCAGGCAAGTTTTGTACGCCGATTAATTTCTTCACCAATGTGACCCTCACTTGATATCTGCTGTCCAAGATAAACGTACGTGTCTGTTATCTCCAGCTTTTCTCCATCAATCGATAAATCTTCATTTCTTGTAAAAGCATTGTACATCACTTTTGTCTTCTGAAAGTTCATTTTTAATCCCACTTCTTTACTCTTGTCAGCAAGTTCCTGGATCATACTCTGTAGCTCTGATGGGGTAGTTGCAAAAATGACTACGTCATCAGCAAAACGAAGGTGGGTTAGATAATCTCCATCAATCTTTATCCCTTTGTTTTCCCAGTTCAGTGATTGAAAGACATTTTCCAATGTGGCATTTAAGAGCTTCGGAGATATGGTGTCACCTTGTCTCACTCCTTTTCCAATTTTTATGTGTGTTGTATTTTCAAACAGCCGAATCTTTGCACTTGCATTTTCATAGATGTTATTAATAATATTAATGTATGCATCTTCAATACCGCAGGATTTCAGAGCCATTGCAACTGCTGATGGTTTCACCGAATCAAAGGCTTTTTCATAATCGATAAAAGCCATGCACAATGGAAGTTCATATTCCCTCGCTCTTTCAATTAGTTCTCTCAGTACGTGGATATGATCTATTGTGCTGTAGCCACTCCTGAATCCAGCTTGTTCTCTCGGTTGAGCCATGTCCAGTGTCACCTTCAAGCGGTGTGAAAGAACTTTAGTGAAGATTTTATAAACCACTGATAGGAGGCTGATAGGTCTGTAGTTCCTGAGATCCTCAATGTCACCTTTTTTATGTAGCAAGATCATTGTAGCGTTGTTCCAATCCTCAGGAATTTTCCCTTCATTAAGGCATCGAGTGAAAATTTGGGCGATTACTGTTTCGATTTCTCCACTTGCTTCTTGTATGATGTCTACAGTAATTCCATCTTCTCCTGGAGCTTTCCCCAGCTTCATGTTCTTGATTGCATGTGCAACTTCTGCTGGAAGGACTGGAAGAACTCTGGTACTGGTACCTTTCATGATGTCTGGAGTACATGTATCATCCCTTTCATATAATTTGGAGTAGAAATCTTTCACTCTTGTCAAAATTTCGCCTCTATTTCTTGTTACAGAACCATCTTCATTTCTCAGTGCCATAATCTGTTTTTTCCCCTTACTGAGATGTCCCTTTGCTATCTTTAGGCTTTGGTTGTTTTTAATTGCTTTCCTTACTAGTTCACAGTTGAATTTCCTTACGTCTTCAGTGATACTTTTTCGTACTGTCTTGCATAGCTCTTTATATTCCACTTTGGAAGTCACATCTTCTTTAGTTGTCCTCATCCCTCTTCTTTTTTGCATCAACATTTTGGTTTTTCCTGATAATTTGTTCACATGCAATTTGTTCTTAGACCCAGCTAATTTTGTTGCTGTTTCCATAAGAGCTTTGGTTACTTTTCTGTTAACTTCAGAAATATCCACTTCTTTCGATGTTAGGCCTTCTAAAGCAGAGAATCTGTTCTTTAGTTCCAATTTGAAGGTATTATGGTGTTTTTTAAGGTTGGTTATGTCAATACATTTTGTTTGTCTTATGAGCTTGCTACGTTCGAGTTTAGTGTTGAGGTGCATCTTACATCTCACCAATCTATGGTCACTGCCTGTGTTGAACTTGTTTAGCACACTGCAGTCTTCTATGACGAATTTTTTGTTACACATAATAAAATCAATTTCACTTGTCGTCCCATTTGGATGTCTCCATGTCCATTTCCTGTGTGGCTTTTTCTTGAAAAAGGAGTTCAAGATGAAAAACCCTTCTGCCTCTGCAAACTCTACGAGACTATTTCCACACTGGTTTCTGTTGCCGTGACCGAATTTACCTACTGAAGTTTCATTCTGTTGCCGTTGCCCTATTTTTGCATTGAAATCTCCCATAATTATCTTCAAGTTCTGCTTACCTTTATTATTTAGATCACGAATTTCCTCATAAAATTCTTCAATTTCTTCTTCAGCACGACTTGTGGTGGGTGCATAAGTTTGAATAATCTGAGCCTGGTATCTTCTCGAGAGTTGGATAACGAGTCGTGCAGCTCTGTCAGAGGAACTTTCAACTTCTACAACTTTATCCTTCAGTTTCTTGTTTATTATAAATCCAACACCACTAGTTCTGCCAGTATCTGTCCCACGATAGTAGAAGAGATGTCCACTTTTCAGTTCAATGAGATCTTCTCCTTTTCTCCTTACCTCACTTAGCCCGACGATGTCCCACTTGATCCTTTGTAGTTCCTCTTCCAATTCAAGAAGCCTTGAATCAGAAGATAGGGAGCGTCCGTTGTACGTAGCCAAGGTCAGCATCAGATGGCAGCCTAGTCCGGTCCTCCGGGGATTCTTAGCACCCTCTGCCTTCATGTCGCACTGGCCGCTGCCTTGGCCAGGTACATTCCAGCTGCCGGAGACTGAGGGCCAAGATTTCAGTTGTGGAGTCATTTTGGAGGTGTTTGGCCATAACTCACCACGCTGGCCAAGCGGGTTGGTGAGTGTGGGATAGCATTTCCTCTAATCCCGATGGTATAGTTATACCGCTATAGGCGGTCGTCAGAGCCCCTTTAGTGGGAACAGGATGTACCACGAGAAGGCGGGGTTGACATTTGTCAAGGAGAGGCTGTGATGTTACGCATCACCTGACCTTACATCCCTATATATATATATACTGCTGGCCATTAAAAGTGCAACACCAGGAAGATCGAATCTTAGGGGCTCAAAAGTTTTCAGAATGGCAGAACACGAGCGCACATGTAAATGATTAACCGAGCAGCATATATAGAAATCATGTCGGACAGTAACGCCTCCTGGAAGTCGTATAAGAGGGGTGAACAAGGAGCATGTGTTAAGCATTCGAAGTGTGTTTTTTCGCAGTGCCTGGTTAGGGACAGCTGCAGCATGCCCCGTCGGAAACAACGGAAGCCGTACCTCCAGGTTTCCGACTTCTATCGAGGGAGAATCGTGGCATATCGGGATTGCGGATTATCACCCCGAGACATCAGTGCTCATGTGAGATGGGATGTAGCCACGGTGAGGAGAATATATCGTCAGTAGGTAGCGGAGGAGCGAACATACCGATATTCGGGATCCCAACGCCCCCTTTACGCCACCGAATGAGAGGACGCACATCTGGTCACCATGGCTCTGACTAATCGCACAACCATATCGACCAGCGTAGCTCAACAGTTCGGGTGTGTGGTTCAACATCGAGTCTCCGCACGGACGTTTCGATGTCATCTGCAGTAGCGGGGAATTTTTGTGAGGCGCCCATTGCTTCGGCCACCTGTGACTATAATGATGCCAAGAACGTCGCGTATGGAGGAGCGAATGGCAAGGCATTGCGTTTTTCGACGACTCCTGCTTCAGGTTGCAGCACCATGATGAACGAGTTCGTGTCTGGCGGTACCGCGACGACGAGCTAAGTGAGTCCTGTATTATGCTGTTCCATACCGGCCCGGCATTAGGCGTTATGGTTGGATTCCACACCTGCACGTGCCTCGTTCGTATTACACGTTGATGAGCCATTGTTACATCACTGAGGAGTTGGAGCCTGTTTATTACCAATACCTCAAGGACTGTCTTGTGTCATTTACCAACAGGATCATGCGCGACCGCATGCGGCAAGCAACGTCCAAGGCAACTGGGATCACCACCATGTGCCATGTCTTCCTTGGGTCGCGTAGTTCCCGGATATGTCGCCTACTGAAAACGTGTGGTCCATGATCGCCGAACGACTGGCACGCCAGCGAACACCGCTTACTACAATGGAGGAACTGTGGCATCGTATCGAGACTGCGTGAACGGACATTCCCCAGTCACACATCCAACGTATCTTCCTCCCGATCCCGGTCATGTAACAGCTGTAATTGCCTCCCATGGTGGATACACCAGATATTGATTGTTATGGGTGTATTTGTAATCGATTCACCCTTGTGTCTTCTGCTTTCTGTACAATAAATCTGGATTTGAAATCCTTTGAAAGTTCCTTGGAGAGAGCTGATCGACTCGTTATCCAACTCTCAAAAAAATACCAAACGCAGATTATTCAAGCTTACGCACACCCCCCAAGTTATCCTGAGGAAGAAATTGAAGAATGTCACGGAGAAATTCGGCATTTAAACAACAAGGACAAGCGGCACTTGAAGATCATTATGAGTTATTTCAATGCGAAAATTAAGCAACAGCATCAGAACGAAGCTTTGGTGAATTCGTGCACGGCAACAGAAATCAGCGTGGAAATACTCTTGTAGAGTTTACAGATTAAGAAAAGTTTTTTATCATAAACTCCTTTTTCAAGAAAAAGCCACATAGGAAATGAACATGGAAACATCCCAACGAGACTACAAGTGAAATTGATTTTATTATGTTTAACAAAAAATTCGTTACTGAAGAGTGCAGTATGATAAACAGGTTCAACAGAGGTAGTGACCATAGAACGGTGAGATGTAAGATTTATCTCAGCACTAAAGGGGAACGTGGCAAGCTAATGAAACAAATGCAATGTATTGATACGGCCAATCTGAAAAATCATCATATTACCTTCAAGCTGGAATTGAGGAATCGATTGCCTGCTGTAGATGGTCTAACATTGGAAGGAGTGGACAGCTCTGAAGTTAACAGAAAACTAGCCAAGGCTCTTATGGAAACAGCAACAAAAGTAGGAGGTAATAAAAACAAGTTGCACATGAAGAAAATATCAGGAAAAACAAAAATGCTGATACATAAAACAAGAAAGATGACACCGAATTTTCGGGTGTAATAAACACGTCTTTTGAATCCGTTCTGACGCAAATTAAATTTATCAAAGCTATTCAAAGTCAATGGAACCGGTATGGAAAGCAATAGTATCTGACGGAAGAAAGAAGTTTTTCAATCGGGTTTTTAATCCCTCAGATATTGCTGTAAATGCAATCATGAACTTACGAACTCTTAGAAACAGAGATATCGACAAAAATTAGACGTGACTCTACGTACCCTGGTGAGAAAACCATGCATTATTTTAGGAATAAAATATTCTCAAAAGGTTTTTCCATATGAGCGGTATCTGCCCAAGAAAAAAAATTGGTCGAGTTTTCAGGAGCCCAGATTTTGCTACCAATACATCAGAAGCAGAAATTACCACTTATGACCCCTGGTGGCAAAACGATTTTTTACCAAACATTAGAAATTATGTGACATTTTTTTCCATCAGGTCTTGTATGCGATAGAGGAAGAATTTTTCAAATCGGAGTTTTAGAAGCAGAAATAACGCAGAAAACGCAATTTACATTTGTGCCCCTAGCGAAAAGTCTGTGATTTACTTGAAATTTTTTAATTTATAGGAAAAGCATTTCGCATCGGAAACACTATCCAACAAAGAAGGAATTTTTCAAATTGGACTCTTAGAAGTAGAGATATTGACAAAAATAAGATATGCATCTACGCTCCCTGGAGTAGATACCATGCATTATTTTAAGAAGAAAAATTTTCTAAAAGGATTGTCGACATGAATAGTATCGGTCTACAAACGACGTTTTTTTCAATCGATAATTTAGAAGCTCATATTTTGCTGCAAATAAATCAGAAGCGGAAATTAAGACTTGCGCCCCCTGGTGGCCAAACCATTTTTTTACAAAAATTAGAAATAATGTGCAAACGATTTCCCATCAGGAGCTGTATCTGGTGCAGAAAGAAGTTTTCAAATCGGAGATTTAAAAGCAGAGATATAGGGAGAAGCGCAATTTACCTCTAGGCCCCCTAGCGGGTAGTATGTACATTACTTGAAAATTTTGAAATTATAAGAAAGCCATGTCACACTGAAAACACTATCCAACAAAGAAGGAATTTTTCAAATCGGACTCCCAGAAATAGAGATATTCACAAAAATAAGATATACATGTACGCCCCCTGGCGGAGAAACTGTGGAATATTTTAAGAAGAAAATGTTCCGAAAAGGTTATCGATGTGAGTGGCATCAGTTCTCGAAAGAAGTTTTTCAATCGATATTTTAGAAGCTCAGATTTTATGGCAAATACATGAGGAGCAAAAATTAGTTCTTACGCCCCCTGGTGGCCAAAGTATGCTTTACCAAAAATTAGAAATTATATGCAAAATATTTTTCATCAAGAGGTGTATCCGCTGAAGAAAATAATTTTAAAATCGGAGTTTTAGAAGAAGAGTTATCGGGGAAAATGTAATTTACTTATAATTCCCCTACTGAGAAATCTATGCTTAATTTGAAAATGTAACTATATCTAAAATACTCTTCAACATAAATGGAATTGAAAGATAAAATAATTGCTTCAATCGGATGTTTAGAAGCAAATATGGGGATAAAACGTATTTTTGAATTCGACATCATCTGCATTTACGCCCTCTAGCGGCAAAATTTCACATCGTAAAAAAAAAAAAGAAAAGAAGGATCCTCATTCGCATATTCGAAGCTTCCCAATACAAAAAGAATTTTTTAAATCGGACTAATAGTTGCAGATATTTCGTGGGTACAGGCGGACGGACGGACGGACAGACGGACAAACCGATGACATAAGAACGATTTTTTTTACAAAACACGTGCTAAAAAAGGGGGAGATGAGGACAAATAAAGAAAATTTAACTTCGAAAGTTGAATATATACAGCTATGCAAGACAGTTCCAAAAGGTATCACTGAAGTTATAAGGAAATTCAATTGTGAAGTGGTGAGAAAAGCAATTAAAAATACCCAAAGCCTGAAGAAAGCAAACCGACATCTTAGTAAGGAAAGAAAACGAATTACGGCACTGAGAAAAGAAGATGGTTCTGTAACAAGTAGGAGAGATGAAATTTTCGTAAGAGTCAAAAATTTCTGCACAGCACTATATGAAAGATATGATATACCTATTCCAGTCATTAAGAAAGGTACCAGTAGCAAAGTTCACCCAGTCTCTCGGCAGAAGTTGCTCATGCACTTAAGAACATGAAACGGGGAAGAGCTCCAGGAGGAGATGGAATTACTGTGGCCATTATATGTACAAGACGCAAGTGGAGAAATACAAACTACACTCGCCCAAGTTTTCACTAGATGTCTCAGTGAACGGAAGATTCTTGAGGATTGGAACAATTATACAATGATCCTGCTACATGAAAAAGGCGACTTTTAGGTTCTCAAAAACTACAAGCCCATCAGCCTTCTTTCAGTGGTTTACAAAATTTTCACAAATATTTTTTCACATCGCTTGAAGGTAACATTGCACATGGCTCAACCGAGAGAATAAGCTGGATTAAGGATTGGCTAGAGCAATATAAATCATATCCATGTGCTGCGAGAACTGAATAAAAGAACGAGGGAGTTGAACTCCCATTATGCATGGCTTTTATTGATTATTAAAGGGTCTTTGGTTCTGTGAAACCATCAGCAGTTACAATGACTTTGAAATCCTGTGGTATTGAAGTTGCTTACATTAGCATTATTAATGACATCTATGTAAATGCAAGTGCAAAGTTTTGGATATTTGAGGATACAGCACTAATAAAGACGAAATGGGAGTAGGGCAAGATGACATTATATCTTCCAAACTTTTCAATGCCTCATTGAAGAGTTTGGGAGAAAAAGCCACATAGGAAATAGTCATGGAGGCATTCTAATGGAATGGCAAATGAAATTGATTTATAAGGTGTAACAGAAATCCTTCGATGAAAAATTTACTGTTATACATAATAAAATCAATTTCATTTTTCATTCCACCAGAATGCCTCCATGTTCATTTTCTACGTGGCTTTTTCTTGAAAACGATGTTCATAATGAAAAATCTTTCTGGCTCTGCAACCTCTACGGGAACACATTCACGCTGGTTTCTCTCCCCGTGGCCGAATTTACTGACCGAAGTTTCAGTCTATTGTTGTCATATTTCTGCCTTAAAATCACCCCATCTTCAAGTGCGGCTTTCCCTTTTATTAAGAAGCCGAATTTTCTCGTAAAACACTTCAATTTCTTTCTCAGGATGACTTATCCTGGGTACGTAAGCTTGAATGATTTGAATCTGGTATCGTTTTGAGAATATGATAACAAGTCGCACGAGTATGTTCGAGGAACTTTCAACTTCTAGAACGTTGTCCTTCAGTCTCTCGTTTGTTATAAATCCAAGACACTTTTTGTTAGTATCTGTCCCAGGGTAGTAGAGGAGGTGTCCACTTTGAAGTACGGCGAGATCCACTCCTTTGCTTTAAATCTCACTTAGCCCAACGATGTTCCACTTGATTCTTCGGAGTTCCTCCGCCAATTGAATGAGCCGTGAATCGGAAGATAGAATTCGTCCGTTGAACGTAGCCTAGGTCAGCATCATATTGAAGCCTAGTCTGGAAATGACTGTCGTTAGCACCCTTTGCCTTCATGTCTCAAAGGCCACTGCTTTGACCTGGTGCCTGCTAGTTGCTGAGGACTGAGGACCAGGGTTTGAGTTATGGAATAATTTTGGTGGGGTGGCCATAAATTCGTTCTACTTCCAGTGGCATAGCTATACCCCTATGTGACGATCATCAGAGCCTCTTTAGTGGGAGCTGGATGCACGGCGAGAAGGCGGCTTTGACATCTGTGAAGGAGAGGTTCTTATATATATATATACACTGAAGTGCCAGAAAAACTAAACCAGAAGAGCTTATGCAAAATACATAGCAACGTCACCTATGCGCCTACTCGGTTGCGTCCGCCAGTGCGTATATAAAGCGATAGACATCCTTGCCAGCTGTCAGAGCGGTTTTCGGCATGAGAATGACAAGTAATAACGATTTAAGCCATTTTCAACGAGGTATCATAGTTGGCGCTCGTGAGATGTGCCATAGTATTTCGAAGGTAGAAACGAAGTTCGGATTTTCACGGACGACCATTGCAATGGTGTACCGTGACTACAAGAATTCCGGCAAAACCTCCAACCAACGATACCAATGTGTCCTTAAAAAGACATTGGGTGACCGTGACCATCGTCGGCTATCAAGAATCGTTTCACGCAATAGGCGTGCAACACTCTAGCAGGCATCATCGGAATTCAATGCTGGAGCCTCAACAAGCATCAGCTTCCGGACAGTGCAACGTATCCTGCACGATATGGGCTTTGGGAGCCGACGCCCAACTCGAGTCCCATTGATGGGTGCACGACACAGAGCTATGCACCTCGCTTTGGCACGGCAACACAGCCTTTGGACACTTGATGGCTGGAAACAAGTAGCCAGGTCTAACGATTCGCGTTTCCATCTGTATCGGGCAGATGGAAGGATTCGTGTGTGGCGCAAATTACATGAAGCCATGGATCCCGCCTGTCAATAGGGAACTGTACCGGCTGGTGGAGGGTCTGTAATGGCATAGGGTGTGTTTAGGTGGACTTCACTGAGACCCCTGGTACGTCTACAAACGTCTGTGACCGGCCAACGCTATGTGCGCATCCTTTCTGAAGAGGTACACCCGTCCATGTCCTGCATTTATGCTGATGGGTTGGGCCTGTTCCTACAGGACAATGCACCTCTACACAAGTGTCGGGATGCCACATTATGGTTGGAGGAGAATTCATCTGAGTTTGGGGTGTTGCCATTCCCACTCAAGTCCCCAGATCTGAATGTGATATAACACATTTGGGATGCCATGCTACGTGATATCGAACACAGGAATCCGAGACCTCGGAATACACCCGAATTGTGGAACACTCTGCAGGAAGTGTGGTGTGCATTGCCTACTGCATATTTCCAGAAGCTAGTGGTAACCATGCCCCGTCGTATTTTTGCAATCCTGCGCTCCCGTGAGGGACTTACCAAGTATTAGACTGGTGCACCAGCTTTTCTGCCACTTCAGTGTACTTCTGGTTCCGAAGGGAAAACGTAGAGCGATATGCAAATTTAGCAAGTTTTGAAGATCGGTTATCATCGTGGGTAGGTACGTCATATGTAAATTACCATCACGATAACACAACACCCGACGTGCGAGCTCCGTTAAAAGTACCGTGCCCAAAGTGGAAAACGGGCCGTTTCGTTGCTTGGTTCTAGAAATTTGCTGAATGCATTGCATTTAGGGTGGAATTAACCTGAAATTTGTCGAGACGACGTTTAAGTATTAACAACAAAAATAGGGATGTTGGCATTTTTCAGGCAGGTCTACTTTAGATCGATGTGACTGCTGCTTCAGTAGGTTCTCAAAGTGCAGTACATCGGCTGCATGCATGATTTCTACTGCATAGAAATGTTGCACATCGACCCAAAAGTGGTTTTGCCTGAAGGTAACCACCAGGAAGCGAGATCGCTACCTGAGAGTAAGTTCTCGGAGATGGCCTAGTATCTCCAGTAGCCAATTCCGGGAATCATTTCGAGCTGCTTTCGTTGTTACAGTATGCACACAAACTTTAACGGACGAATCCCGTTTCGTTGTTTATCCTGATACTCAAGGAGAACACGTGTGGAAGATTTCAGGCGTACGAATGCAACCGCACTATGTGCAGTCCGTCTACCCTTACCAGAGGAAGTCAGTTCTAGTCTGGGAAGGTGTGTATTTTAAGGACCATACTTCCTTGTAAGTCTGTGAAGACAAATTGAATGCCTCAATGTACCAAAACGAGATCATTGTGATACTGTTGCACGCTGCTATTGGACATGCATTCCGTTTTCTCGATGGCAATACAGCCAGTCACATTGAATGAAGTTTGCTTCGGGAGCTGGAAAATCATGGGATTGAATTGCTACAGCTGCCTCAGAAGTATCCTGACCTTAATCCTATTGAGATCATTTGGGACCCTGTTGAGCAACGTCTGGATAACCGTGTTTCATACGCTAGTATACTGTTAGACTTCCGTAACGTGTTGCGTGTAATATGGAAAGAGCATGTCATTACAGTTATGCCTCGTAGGTGTCAAGATGGTCTTTGACACAGAGGTGGTGTTACCGGGTACTGAAATCCAGAGTTATGAACATTTTCCGAATTTACCAATTATTTATATTGCAGTGCATCTTTGTTGTGTACAGAAATTGCACAATAAATTGTTTTCCATACGCACTCTTTATAATACGTAGCCTCATGGATGTTATTTTAATGCGTGTTACTTGAGTCGAATACATACATCCTTCATTTCATGCAATCCCCGTAACGTTTTGTGACCAATGTATATCCACGGTCGTAGTGCCTCTACATTTTGAATTCGTACCTATCCTCAAATATCAAAAAGAAGTAAATTTAAACCAGAAAACCAGAAACTCTATGTGAACGGTACGATATCAGGCAGTACCTGACGTAAACACAGAATGTCTCTATAGCATATGGTTCGTTCCATTTGTAACCACCTTAACGGCAAAAGAGGTTCTGGTCCGTATCTGAAATCTGGAGAAAAACGAGGTGCCTATACTCTCAGACTTTTAGATGCAAGGGAACAGAACAGAAAAGAACGTCTTTTGTGGCCTGTTCATGCAAAGTAAAATAAAATAATGAAGATTGTTTAAGATATCAAGAGGACAAACTCCACGATTTCAAATGAACTCGAAAAAAATGATGTGCAGTTAGCTTCATCGGTTTAGGAGAAAGTAAGTATGTGTTCGAAACAGTTGTTTCCTTCTACTTCCTGAAAAAAAATGTTTTTGTAAAGAAGATTCTAATGTTTGACCAGACTATAAGGTTTTCTTACGCTTTATCATTCTTTTTACACATTGTGTTGTTGACAGCAGCTTTACCGATCGTGAAAGTTTCAGAACGATTCTTCTCGACGTTCGCATTTATCGTCTTCTTCTCCTCATGCACTGAGCCTTAGCTCTTTGCAGCCGAGCACTTTTGGTCGTGTTTGTGTTTCCCGATCTTTTGTTTTTCTTTCTTTCTCTCTCTCTCTTCCTTTTGTGGTCGTTCTATTCTTAGTTCTCTTGGTTACAGTTTTTGAGTTAAGTATTCTTTCTTCCTTCATTTTGTCAATGTTGTAGTTTCAAACTCGAGTCTTTTTGATGTATAATGCATTCGTTTGTCAGTCGTGCTTTACCAGATTATCTATTTTTTACATCTTTTATATTATCTAATCAGCTTTTAGTCAGAATTTTTCAGTGTGTTTGCATTTCTACTGTCTAGAACATTTGTTTATTTTTTTTCCGTATGCGCTCTTGTTTTACTCGAATATCCGAAAGTCTATCCTTTCCGAAATATTAGTTTTGTTCTTCTCTCTTGGAAGCTTGTTTTTCGTGAATCGGTTGAAATACTCATGGTGTAAAAAACATACAAAAAAAATTGTTTCTTCAACTAGCAAAGAAGTTTCGCATCATTTTAGTTTTATACCTTTATTTCTAAGGCTTGCTGATTTTTGTAAATAATTAACCTTCTTTACGAACATTTTAAAGAGTAGCTTCCGAGGATGTTTCCTCCTGTGTTTAATTTTTTCTTCATCTAAAATGCTAACTTCCATTACAATACTGAATTTTTTACTTTCGAGAGATTCAGCAAAAACCATTTTGTTTTAAATCTTAAAGTTTTTTTCAGTCAAACTTGCATTTCTACCGTCTAGAACTGTCACGACTTTACGTTTTACGGTTCTGTCTTCTTCAGTTGAAATTTAGAAAAAGCAAGACTTCTTCCTACTAAGCATGAAAATATTTCTTCCTATGTAGTTTGTTTCAAAGGATAAGCACATCTTGCAAAGTGTTTATCTTTGAACAAGTGAAATGCCTTATTTAAATACTCAAACTTGTCTATATTTTCATTTTTTTCCATTTCCTTACATTCCACTTGTCACTGAGAGTTGATATGAATGACTTAAATGTTGAGTTTTTGGGATATGCAGAAACTGCTTGTTATGTACTCACAATTTTATAATGTTAATTTGGGAATATCGCTGCCAAAGCAGCTTATAATATTGTATATATGCTGCAAATGCGGATAATGTAGCTGTCCGTTCGAAACATAGTTCAAACGGTTCCGTGAAGACAATTAGAATCAGATCCAGACGAGCCGCTGTTCTGTACAACTCGGTCCAACAGTGGTCAAGGCCGATCCCTGTCAAATGTGACAGCAGATGTCCTACCTGCTCAAATCCGGAAATGTAATAAAGTTGGACAAATGGGTTCGTCATGTTTTTACCGAACAGAACAAAGTGCAACGTTCGAGGATCTGCAATTCCCTTCTCTCACGTCCCAAGTGTGAGCCCCTACTCCTCAGAATCCTGGGGTCTTATGAAAAAGGTATCCTGTACAACAGCCGACTGTCGTATCGAACGATGGGAGGAGCCAGCGAAACTGTCCCTTAAGCTGCACTTCCAAAGATGCTGTTTGCTGTGTTTTGGACATTAGCCGATTTTGTGGCTTATGATCTGTTGCAGCAAGGGGAAGTTATCACTGTGTCATATGCTACGACATGCATATGTCAAACTGAAAGATATACAGCCTGCACTTGTGAATTATCATTGGGCAGTGCTGTTACAGTATGAAGCAAGTACGATCGCATTTGTCTTGAGCGGCAAAACAATTGCTGAATTTGGATGGCAAGTTCTGCCACATCCCAGGGCTTGAAAAATATCTGAAAAGTTACATGCCTAGCCGGCCATGGGCAGAAATTGTTTTACCTGTCCAGGCAGTAAAAGCTCTATACCCAGGAAAATTTATCTCTTAAAAGAACAAATCAGAACCCTCATTTTCTTTAAGTTAAAAATATGAGGTTTTTTTTACATGTTTTGCATTTCTGTTTTACGGGTCTGTATGTTCAGCGCACAAAAGTGTGTATCTCAAGTTCTAAGATGGTGCTGAAATTGGTATGAAATGGTAAGATGATGAAATTGGTATTTGCGAAATTCAGTGATTCTCCCATGTTCCTTTTGTCCAAGTTTTTTGCCCTTTGTCACTAAAGGATAGTTTGGAGCAAAACTACATATTGTTCGGATTTCTGGACTTTGAGCATGCACAATATAATTAAAGAAGCGATATTCTTCTATCCTTGGCACTCAGTAACAATAATACATACAACTTCTGGGGAATAGCAGTGAAATGAAGCATGGCATGCAATGACTGTCTTTTTTTCTTAGTAGGAAATTCTATTCCAAACTTTTTATTTTTAAATTTAGTTGCCCAGACCGGGCAACTAGATTTTTTATTTACCTGCCCAGCCAATAATTTACATGCCCTGGACATCTCGGGCATAGTGTTTTTATGCAATATATAAAATGTATGTATATATATATATATATATATATATTCTATTAAGAAGAGACGAAGCAAAAAAAAATTTTTGACTCATACCTAGTACAACATAGAAAAAGTTATGTATCTACCGGTGTGAGTAAAAAGAGAAAAATACAAAATAAAATAAAACAACTGAATGTAGAAAGTGTCGAGAATACTGAGCCTTGGCTTTATCAAGGACCAGCAAAAACTCTGCATTTTCTCACTTCCACAAAGACCTTGTTGGAAATGGGTTTCTGCAAAGCCATAGATGCAAGTAATAAGCCCACCAAAATTTTTTTAAAAAATATATATTTTTAATAAATATATATATATATATGTCATGACCTCCGCAGAGTTGTATGACCTAGCTTTAGTTAACAATTTAGCTTGCATCCATAACTTTCCTGGCCTGACCCATGCTCTTCATCTGTTACTATTAAACAGAAAGAAGAAGATTATAGTAAACTCAAGTTGTGAGAGTGACATAATAATTAGAAATAATGTTCAGCAATAACCAATGAAAGCCGTTTGGAAGTTGGCTAGAGGATGCCTATTAACTACTAAAAGGAACCTTAGTGCTATGGATATGAAGGTCCTATTAAAATAAAAAAATAAATAATATAGACAAAATCACAAAAAAAGCTTAAAAATATGTTTATAAAAGAAAATAAAAACAAATAAAAAAGAAAACTAGTTATTCACTCACTAGAATAGCTATACTAAAAATAGTAAAACTAACATTAAAATTAATAGGATTCTGAATAATCTATAGAAGCTCACTAAGGTGATTAAATACATGCAAAGATTATTAAATACACTACTTGTGCATTTTATAATATTTCTCATGTATTCTGGAGAGTTAATTCTGCTCTTTCTGATCATACAGGTCCACAGTCTTAAGTATATATATTTTTTTCTCTGGTTAAAATCTCCGCGAGTTGGATTCTTTCAGTGTGTGGAGGCCTTCAGCCCCACCCACATTGCCCCCAGAGACTAGGGAGTGGCAGAGGAGTTTGGAAGTTTGGGGAAAAGGTCGGCCATGTTTCCTCTTGTGTGGAGAAAGTTCAGTTGCATAAGAGGTAAGCTCTCTTCGTTGTCTTTGGGTTTCAGGTTTTCCAAGTTCAATGTTTGGTCTTCTTGTACTTTTTTTCTCTGTTTTTTTTTTTTTTTGCTTTTTAGCATTTAGGCACTGGCAAGTCTGTTAACTTTTTTGCGGATTTTAACTCTTTCTTTTCTTGGTAACTTAGCGCGTTTTTTAGGAAACTTAGGCCAAGCAGCTGGCCATTCATAGTTCTTGTACTTTGCGCTGTGTTTTCAAAGTAGTTAAGTTCTTAATAACTACTTAATTTTGCACTTAAAGCACTTCTGAAATACTTTGTACATATTGCAACTAATTGTTTATGTCATATAACCTTCACAAAGCATTTCTTTAGTTAATTATTGTCTTTAATTTATACTTGTTTTTGTGTTGTCAGAAGTTGTGGAGTAGGGGGTTTTAGAATCAAGTTTTTCTTTCAAGAATCTGAGTTTTAAATAATTAATATTTCCTTTTTTAATTGCTATGTAAGAATTTGGAATACTGTTGCATTGCTTTTCAGGTTTAAATTCTCTCTCAGGCGAACTTGGCATTTCGTTATTGCTGAACATTATTTCTAATTATTATGTCACTCTCACAACTTGAGTTTACTATAATCTTCTTCTTTCTGTTTAATAGTAACAGATGAAGAGCATGGGTCAGGCCAGGAAAGTTATGGATGCAAGCTAAATTGTTAACTAAAGCTAGGTCATACAACTCTGCGGAGGTCATGACATATATATATATTTTTATAAAAAATATATATTTTTTAAAAAAATTTTTGGTGGGCTTATTACTTACATCTATGGCTTTGCAGAAACCCATTTCCAACTAGGTCTTTGTGGAAGTGAGAAAATGCAGAGTTTTTGCTGGTCCTTGATAAAGCCAAGGCTCAGTATTCTCGACACTTTCTACATTCAGTTGCTTTATTTTATTTTTTATTTTTCTCTTTTTACTCACACCGGTAGATACATAACTTTTTCTATGTTGTACTAATTATGAGTCAAAAAAATTCTTTTGCTTCGGTCTCTTCTTAATAGAATGTGAATTCTGAATTTTCATAACTGCTGCAATGCGCGTTTTGATCTTCAGGTTATTTTGCAACTTTCGTTTTAAATTCAAAAGTTTTTCCTTTGTTTTCAGCTTTGCTCTTCAGTATATATATATATATATATATACATCCGTCATATTCCCCGAGTGTTAAACCATTGACTGTGTGTTGGGAGATAATTTCTACACCGACGTCGTGCGCTGGAGAGCCATACAGGGAAGAGAAGCTTTTGTAGCTTCTCTTCCCACCACAGAGACGAATCTGCAGGTCATTTTTACATATACAAGTAAGAACACTCAGTTCTACTCTGAGGGTGTTAAGGCCCACAGAAATGGAAACTATGTATAAGGAGTTCAGTTCTTCAAACATTTCAGCTTGATGCGAGATATCTGGATAAACTTCATTACCAAACTCATGGTAACCTGATACATTGCCTATACCCTCGGGGAATATTTTCCTAGGCAACCAAAATAATAGTAGTTTTCTAGTTCTTCCATCGATTCTTCAGGATGAATGTGACAGGAAGGAATCTTTTTCAGTTAAAATTTTTGAAATTCCAACAAAGTCTCTTTTCAGCTGGCCCGTAGGGTTGTTCAGTTAAGAGTGATTATCATGGGAGATGACTGGTGATGTACTTAAATCCTTGAGGGAGCGACGAATGAAGTAGAGGGTCAAAATTATCTGCCTTTGATCAAAGATCCACAGCTCAGTTTCCTCAGACGTTGAAAATGGAAACTAAGTACTAGAGTTCCCTCAGATATTGAAATTGGAAACTAACGACAGATGTTTGGTGTTAGGAAAATGCGACAAGTCAAGCACTTCACAACTTAACAGGCAAATTATCTAATAATAACAGCCGACAATTTTACCGTATGAGTGACCAACATTTTGCTACTCCCACTAACCCCAAGTGCACGAAGAGATCTCAAATTCTAAATACACTGCATCAGATCAGATCATATGTAGATGATTTTAGGTAGGGAGTACCTGACCCAAGGTCTTAAACAACCCTTAGAAATAGGAAGCAAGGTGATTTGGGCTAGATTGCCTGATAGGGAAGAGTCATACGGAAGAGAGGTAGAAAGGGGGAAGAAGACGCCCTTATTCATTACCGGGGGACCAGTACCCGGGGTCCGACGGCTTAACGTGCCCATCCGACACACGGCGGATATTTAGTTGTTCGAGCGTTTGTACCTGCCTGGGATCGATTCCGAGGTTTCCCCGTGGCAGTCACGAAAGTTGACCACTAGGCCATCCGCGGACTTAAATACAGTGGAACCTTGGTTAGATGTGTTTTTACTTTTATTCGTAATTCTGCGTTATTCTCGATATTTTGCTGCAGTTTCTATTGCTTTTTCAATTCAGTTACACGTAATTCATATTAATGATTTCTGCGATTGTTCATTAAAATTCGGATTTCAGATTATCAAAAATACACGTTTTTTTATTCTTTCATACTTAACCCGGTATGTCAAAACTTGGAAAGTATCGAGAAAACGTCTCTGTGTTCTTTTTGGTGCACTTAAAGTCGAACTTTGATCCTATCAGAGAAGGATATGTTGTTTACTTACAGTTTAGATGAAAAATTGGTTTCGCTTTTCACGATTCACACACTAATGCACTATTTAAAAATTGATAAATCTCTGGGACGTAACTTCGTGGCTCCACCATTTTGCGACGTGTTAGAATAGAATCTGAGATGTATCATCAATATCCAACATTCCGGTTTCAAATGGATGCACCCAGGACGCCCAGAAAAAAATGCTGTTACATCATGTGTTGCATATTGAAACACTGGTCTCATATTCTTAGTTGTGAGAATCTGACTTAACCTAGAATCAGGAAATTTATAAACAGGTAGAGCTGTCGAAAGATAAGTTTGATTTTCATAGGTTTTTCCACTGCGATAAACACAGTATAATATAATTTTTAACGTTTTTTTTTCTTTCGCCGCCAATTCGAGTTTAAATAAATCATTATTAAGGAATACCTTGTACCCTTTCAAATCATAAATTTCACAATAGAAATATTTAACATTCTGAAATTTCGTTTATAAGTTTTCTACATTTACACGGTTTTAAAATCCATCCCCTAGAGAAACGTATTACCGAAGTTCAACTGTAACATGCTTATCCCAAATTAACTTTCGGATGCAAATGTGATAACCATTATGTATCTTTTTATTTTCAGAACTATGGGTTTTATTTAGACTATATTACAAGGTAAGTTTTTACGAAGAAATGAAATGACTGAAATTGCTAATAAATCTGCTGAAACAAATACGAAATGAAACATGAAAAGATAAATAAACGACAAATGCCAATGACAAGTACTATAAATTTAAGACATTCCTAAACTCTTCTCTCATGACTGCCAGAACATTCTGCATTAGTCAGTTATTCGAGAACGCAAGAGGAATTTTTAAATGCATTTTTGCTGTTTTATAGGTCTTGAGCTGATCACTATGACAATGAAGCGGTGTGGCAGTTCACGTAATTGCACTCTTAAGGCTATGCGTGATATAAGTAATTGGAAACCTACACTTTGTGGTATGCAGTCTCTCGCACGACAGCAAGCCGTTATATCATGCAACGGCCGGTAACGGAAGTCTGCTAATGCTTTAATTGCGAATAATTTCATGTTTGCACTGAATTTGTTTCGTAAATACTGAAAAGTATCGGCGAAATAAATCGATCTCTTTAATTTAGTGATGATCCGTGTGAGAAGATCAGACGCGTGCGTGACCCTTAAATCGTCGTAAAAAAATTCTATCGGAACATCTGTTAAAACTCATTCTCTATCAAATTGTACACTACCCGATTCAGAACTCCTACTCCTTTGAGAAAACTACGTGATGAATTTTTGAGTATCTCTAACACGTACAAAGTTAGGCGTTTCTTGAATGACGTGTTGGCAATGATCCCACTTGTAAAATGTGAATCAGTTACCCGCATCCTCAATGCTGTAGAAAGAACAAATTTGTACTAACGGTGTTCCGAGCCTATTTATGTTATCCTCAAAGCAATTAGCATCTCACTACGACTATGAATACAGTATAACCTAGATAAAACGTTTTCGTAAGGGATGGAACTAAAATCGTATAAATGAAATTTCAAGGTGCTAAATACAGCTGCAGAATTTCAAATGCCTCAGAAAAAGGGGCTCTTAATTTTCGATTGCTCTAAGGTTTTACAGTGCGCTCATTTTGAATTTCCCGAATTTATTATTCATAATTTTCGATCACTGAGAACTTTGATGTTGAATATCGCCTTGTTGATAGGCGATGGAAAAGAAGAGACATTTGATCATATCTATAATCTGTATAGTTGGAGAGGTGGATGTTATCATATCGAGAAGGACCAGTACCGGATTAAGTTTTTTGGGGCCCTGGGCTACTGAAGGTTTTGGGGCTTCTATTTCTGGGCACAAATGCTTTTTAGAATTCTTATGTCTTATAACCTATACGAAAGATATGTACGTCATATACATATGTAAGATACCAATGTCCTTTATATATACTGTATATGTTAAGGCCTTGTCCCTCTGTAAAATACATGTTATGTGTTTGCAGACATGAAGAGATGCATTGAATTATCATTTTTAATTATTATTACTAAAGAAACGCAAACATTGAGACACACTAAAAATTAGAAAAGAATGCACGAAAACAAAATTTCACACATAGTTCAGGAGTTTAAGTGTGTCTTTAAAATGTCTGATTAAATACGTTGAAGTATTTTTCTACAACCCAACCCACTGAAGAACTCTCGTGTGAGCAGTGTGTGTGCTCCATCTGTGGTAAGATGGGAATTATCAGAACCATTCAATTTCTTAAAAAATATAGGTGAAATATATCAGTACACAGGTATTTGTGTAGTAATACTTGCTTAACTGCCAATATTTCTTTTTAAAATTACAAAACAAAATGAGAGAAATATCACCCCACGCATCCTCACTGATGCTAGGCAGTAATTACATTAGAACTGCTAAGTGATCTAGAAAACCTTCTCAAAAATCTCTTTAAGTGTACTTTGTGTAGGAAATAAACATTGCTAGTATTCCCCCAAAATATCGCAAAATATCCTAAAACGTCACCATATCTTACGCAAATTTTATGCTAAAGAAACGCAAACGTTGAATATAGACAACAAAAATTAGAAATGAATGCACAAAAAACAAAAGTTCACACATAGTTCAGGAGTTTACGTCTGAGTTTAAAATCTCTTTTTTCTTGCTTTCAGGTTCGCGAAGGAGTACACAACTTCGCCAAACAATAACTGCTTAGCAATATCAAGCTCTAAGGACATGATAGCAAGACCACTAAGTCTTTGTTGAAACATTGTCGATCGCCAATTGTTGTTCTTATTGGAGATTTAACGACCATCGTGAGAAACTCAATGGGCTATAAGAAGTTGCCCGTCTCTAATATAGGGTCACTGGTTCCATGGAAGGGAGAGAGCCAGTGCCATAAGACAAACACAGCATCCATGCATCACCGGGATTCGAACCCAGACTCCTTTTGGACGAATGATCATAGTTCCTTTGCTTTTTTTCTACCAAGGCTATTACGAAAAAAAATGCTCTGCTTGACAGTTGGTTATTGTTATTACCAAATATAGTTTTAATGCGGTGAATGACTTTGGAAAAACATTGTTATCATATATATATGATAACAATGTTTTTCCAAAGGTATATATATGAAAATCATGTGCGCCCGGCACGCCACCGAGAAGCACTATAAGAAAAGTGCACAGAAGGTGGGGTGTAAGTAGTGGAAGTGTGTTGTGCTGCCGGACCTGTGCGTGGGAAGCTTCCTTATGCCTCGTCTCTGAATACGGCAGTCATTCCAGCACGTTTCGGAGTTTGACAGAGGATGAATAGTGGCTTATCGCGACAGCGGTTTATCGTACCGAGACATCGGCGCCCGTGTGGGACGACATCCAGCCACAGTGAGGCGAGTATGGATTCGGTGGGTGCATGAGGGACGGACGGACCGACGTGAGCGATTCCCGCAGCCAAGACACACCACTGAACGAAAGGACAGGTATCTTGTGCGGCGGGCATTGACGGCTTGCACCGCCACATCACGAACGTTAGTGCAAAAATTATGGTATGTTGCGCTACAACCTGTGTCAGCACGTACCGTTCGACGTCGTCTGCAGGAGCGGGGACTTGTCGCACAGGGCCCATTGCTCCGATTACCATTGACGTTACACCACCGGCGAGTGCGGCGGCAGTGGGCCGTTGAACGCCGCACCTGGACTAGGGAATGACACAACATTGTCTTCTCCATCGTATACCGCTTCTGCCTGCAACACTGCGATTGTCGGATCCGCATGTGGCGGCACCGCGGCGAGAGACTGTATAACGCCTGCATTATGCATCGCCATACCGGACCGTCGCCTGGGGCGCAATTTGATATGACACCCGCACCCCTCTGGTACGCATCGCCGGTACACTCAATAGCCACCGCTACATCTCCGACGTTTTGGAGACTGTAGTCCTCCCTTACCTGCAGGACCTTCCAGCGGCCACATTTCAACAGGGCAATGAGCGCCCGCAAGTGGCACGCATCGTGCAACAATTCTTCACGGCCCACCAGGTGTCACTGCTGCCGTGGCTCGCCTGTTCTCCCGATATGTCGCCCATCGAACACGTCTGGTCGCTGATCGGCAACCGAGTCGCCCGGCAAGCACCACCCGCGGCTACGCCTGATGAACTGTGGCAACGTGTGGAAGCAACCTGGTCCGACATACCCCAAGCCTACATCCAAAGCCTCTTTGGTTCGATACCTCCGCGTGTTGCGGCCGTTATTGCCAGCCATGGGAGCCACACGAACTATTGATGCCTGCGTGTTCCGCAAGTTGCACAGGCCTGTAAGCTCAAT
Source organism: Macrothele yani (assembly GCA_039090855.1). Classification (NCBI taxonomy): domain Eukaryota; kingdom Metazoa; phylum Arthropoda; class Arachnida; order Araneae; family Macrothelidae; genus Macrothele; species Macrothele yani. The sequence goes on along the minus strand of CM076989.1, from coordinate 60,875,130 downwards.
CGTTTAATCTTTGTATCTGTTGTTATGTGTCCAGTAAATCTGGCTTCGCCATCTCGTGTCCTTCTTGGTGTTGCATTTTGAGTGGCCAGCAGTGTATATATATATATATCATCATCATCATTATCAACCATTATCAATCCACTGCTGGACGAAGGTCTCCCCAAGTTTCCTCCACAACGGTCTGTCTTGTGCCAGTCTCCTCCATGTCACCTCTGCATACTTTCGAATTTCATCCACCCATCTCCCATGTGGTCTTCTTCTGGGTCTTTTCCTGTCCCTTGGAATCCAATCTAAAATTTCGGCTGTCCATCGATGGTCTGTCCTTCTTTTAGTATGCCCAGCCCATGGCCATTTCAGGGATTTTATTCTGATCATGATGTCTTCCACTCTTTTCATTTTTCGGATCCGCGAGTTCCTCTTCTTATCTCTCCTGCTTACAGCAAGCATGCTGCTTTGAGTTGTCTGCAGCCTTTGTATGTCTCTTTTAGTTAAGGTCCACGTCTCTGCACCATACGTAAGAAGTGGAAGGATGCATTGATCAAACACTTTTCTTTTAAGACATAATGGTATATTGCTCTTGAAAATCATAAATATATATATATATGCTTTCTTTTTCTTTATGTTTTATGCAGTGGCTAAACTCACGCTTCTGATAACGTCATAGAACCCTGAAGTTTCACTACGTAAAGATTCATCCAAATCCTCATGGTAAAAATCTAAACAGTTATTTAGATAAATTTGGTCGACAGTTTAGGAGTTTGACAGTTAACTAAGAGTTGAAACAGAGACTGAAAATTTTCATAAGCTAACAGACGGTTGTTTAGTTTGCTATGGAGCTGATCAATTATCACATTAAATGTCTCTACTTCAAATGTTGTCCGTTCTTGAAGAATAGTTTCATTACGGTTATTGCCATCTGCATATTTTTTATTTGATGGAGATTCGATAAAACTTCCAGGAGATTTTTCACTCAACTTTTTAACTACTTCTTTAAATTTTTGAAATAATGTTTTTCTTTTGCAATGAAATGGGATAGTGAATGAAGAAGTTTACATCCAGTTAACAACCCAGTGAAGAATTTTTTGGACCAAAAAATTCCAAAAACTCCATACGTTTTTTTCCAGATTTAGAGTGGAACCCTGAACTAACCGGGGCCCTGGGATGCAGCCTCTTTAGCCCCCTCCCCTTAATCCGGCTCTGAGAAGGACTGATGTCAGGTTGCCTCTGCTCTTGTTCCGTCAGCCAATGATGACAGTGGGCAGAACAGCAATCACAAAAATACATCACAATGTATGAGTGCTAAGCTTAGAACAGAATGCATTGTTTGGTTTTCATGGTCATGCCATCTAACAGCTGAATTAAAAAACTACTTGCTCAAATGAAAGAATATACATGTAAATACTGATAAGCCAATTCTTGCTGAAAATTGAAGCACCGATCCGGCTGGATCTAGTTTCTAGAATGTAAAGTATTTAGTTAAAGTTTTTTTATTAGGTACGAAAAATAAACCGCCCTCAAAAGCCACGGGGTTATACCGAAGACGGCTTTTAAATAGTTTTACAGAATTTTTTGAAATGTCTCCTTCAGCAGATGGCTATGCCTTTTTCCCGTCATACGAACTTGATTGTGTACAGCAATTACATCTTCGGTTTTACAAAACGCATCTAATAATACATAATATACCGCTCGACATAAAAGATGGCATACCATGAAATATTTATCTGAGAGCTATGCCAATTGATTAGATATCGACATTTTGGTTATGTAAATAATTGCAGTTGCGAATCAATCACGTGGTAGATGAGTGAGATAAAATGGCGAAACCGCTATGTGTACCTAAGTTTGGTGGTCCTCCCTAAGAGTGTGGGCCCCTGCATGGGAGTGATCTCGGTGGCGAAGGCTCGTGTAAGGGCTTAGAATGCCTGTCCGTTGCCTCCGGAAATTTTATTATCTCACGGACACCTTTAGCAGACATTGCATCATAGGGCTACGTACGACTAGTTGGATCAGGAGTCGCATCACTGTGTTAACCAGTTGGGATCCAAAAACTGTCAGCCGAATGTGGCGATACTGATTGGTGGAAGGTAAAGTATGTCGTCGTTGTGTGCGTAGACGAAGTCCTCGATCGCCGTATTTTACAGCAAACCGAAGCAGCTCCACAATCAACAGATGACGACCTACGGTGTAGTGTACGGACAGCTATGAACATCCCTGTTTGGACACGGACCATATATATTTGCTGAGATAGGCGCGCGCTCATGCCAGCGACTGTGACAAGAGCTACTAACCACAGCACATCTTTGCGAAAACTTGCAGTGGTGATGTATCAGGCATGCGTTTTGAGAAGAATAAAACCATGTCGTATTCAGCGATGAGTCTCGCTTCTTTATCAGAGATGACTATCGTCGATTGATAATATGGAGACAACGCGATCACCGGAATTAACCTCGGGTTAAGATTTGGGGATCTATCAGTTTCGATATCCCGTTCACCTTATAACGAAGTAAATTTCTCCGTCATTTTCATCCGCGCCAGGATTCGAACCCGGGTCCCCTCATTCCGGAATAAGTTGCTCTACCAATTGAGCTACGCGGACGTTTTATTCTGATTCCTATCTGCCTTTATGTCGTGTGCGTCCTTCTGGCAGGTACGTCACATCTCCTGGTACGTTACATCATCTCCCCTTATTTATTTTTTTTTTCGAAGTGCTGGAGAAGGGATTCTCTTATTTTTCCTATCTCGTGGTGTGGAAATAACATCACACCATTGCGAGATTTTGAACGGTCGGGTCATCCGGATAGTTCGGGCGCCATTATAACGAAGTAAATTTCTCCGTCATTTTTGGTCTACGCCAGGATTCGAACCCGGATCCCCTTATTCCGGAATAAGTAGCTCTACCAATTGAGCTACGTGGACGTTTTTCTGACTACTATCTGCCTTTATGTCGTGTGCGTCCTGCTGGCAGTTACGTCACATCTCCCCCTCCCCCCGAAAGAGGGCCGGGGGCATGGCCCACGGGTCAGCCGTGACCATGAATCGTTGCAGGCAGCCATCCACTGTAGAACGTGCACTTGAGAACTCCCAGTCAATTTTTCTTTTCGAAGCGGTGGAGAAGGGATTTTCTGATTTTCCCTGACTCGCGGTGTGAAAATAACATCACACCAATGCGAGATTTTGAACGGTCGGGTCATCCGGATAGTTCGGGCGCCATTATAACGAAGTAAATTTCTCCATCATTCTTATCCGCGCCGGGGCTGGAACCCGGATCCCTTCAGTCCGGAATAAGTTGCTCTACCAATTGAGCTACGCGGACGTTTTATTCTGATTCCTACCTGCCTTTATGTCTTGTGCGTCCTTCTGGCAGGTACGTCACATCTCCTGGTACGTTACAACCTAACTTATGCATAGTGGATGAGATGACAGCGCAGCGATACATCTGTAAGGTGCTGCAACCCCATCAGTTGGCGCATCTCCGTGGTATATCTGATGACCTGTTCAACAACATAATGTCCACGCGCATACTGCAAACATCAGTGCATACAAAGTGTTCAGGTGCTGCTCTAGCCAGCGCGAACCCCAGACTTCTCCACAAAAAAGAATGCGTGAGACGTCATTGGTGGACGACTTAACGCCTGTGCACGACTCCCTCGCAATGTCAACGAATTTTAAACACTCGTCCGCGACGCATGCTCAGGGTTACCTCAAGAGATCATTCGGTAATATTTCCACGCCATGTTGAGGAAATGTAAAACCCAGCATGGCAGGCATACAACCAAATGACTCAGGCCACACGTTATACACTCTCCTTGCCCAACGCATTCATGTTATCCCTCAGACATGAAATCACTGCGTTCCCACCTACTTATCTACACGTTTGGTAAGTTTCGTCTTATTTCGTGCATTCCTGCATGGTGTGGTATTTTCTATGTCGAGCTGTGTATGTATAGAAAGTGTGCTTTTCACAGCTAACAAAAACCTTATGTTTTTTTTTCTTCTTTAGCTACACTGAGTATTTAGAAGTTTACCATACAGCTTTAAATACGACCGAAAAACAGCACGCGCTGCGGAAAAATCCCGATTGCAAGACGGCTCATTGTGACCATCTTTCATTAATCATAATATCTTAGTATTTCACAGTCTGTGAGCAAGAATTATTCTTTTTTTTTGTGTGTGTGGAAAGATTGAACTTCCGTGGTAGGTATGTGAAGCGTTACTTTGCTACACAGAAACGTGCAATGGTGTAAAACTGCATAAGCAGGCGACGATCTTTTCGAGCATTTTTCTATCTTGTGTAATTAATTTTAGAATCCTGCTATCATCATCAGCATTGAGGACGTTCGGCGAAACGGCATTTGCTTTTATATCTCTCGGGTTTTCTGTTCCGTGCGGTTTCTTTTAATCTACGTATTTCTTTAAAGCATTAGATCATTTTCAAATGTAATGCAATCACCTTTCTTATCTTTTCTCTTTAATTTTTTTTATTTTGTAACGACCTTTCAACCTAATTCATAATTTTATCTCCACCTCTTTTATTTAAATTGTTTCATATGAAACGCTTGTTTTCAGAATATGATGTGACCACGTGTAGACTTTTTAAAAACCATTTTAGATATGCCTTCCTCAATGTTCTTCTGTCTCAATAATGCTGATATTTACATTCCTTTTTTTCTCAAATTTCTTCTGGTTTTTTTTTCAATCCTCTACTTTAAGGAAGCCAAAGTACTAACATCACGATATGAATGTAGTACTCTCCAATATCGTACAGTCCCATTAATGGAATTTTTGTTTTTGTAGACTTCTTTTCCATTACGTTCTACCTCTGGATATAACGATATGCATATTGTACTGTTACATGCTGTACGGTCAAATATGGTCCTTACTATAAAAATTCGTCATAGAAGACTGCAGTGTGCTAAACAAGTTCAACACAGGCAGTGACCATAGATTGGTGAGATGTAAGATGCACCTCAACACTAAACTCGAACGTAGCAAGCTCATAAGACAAACAAAATGTATTGACATAACCAACATTAAAAAACACCATAATACCTTCAAATTGGAACTGAAGAACAGATTCTCTGCTTTAGAAGGCCTAACGTCAGAAAAAGTGGATATTTCTGAAGTTAACAGAAAAGTAACCGAAGCTCTTATGGAAACAGCAACAAAATTAGCTGGGTCTAAGAACAAATTGCATGTTAACAAATTATCAGGAAAAAACAAAATGTTGATGCAAAAAGGAAGAGAGATGAGTACAACTAAAGAAGATGTGACTTCCAAAGTAGAATATATAGAGCTATGCAAGACAGTACGAAAAAGTATCACTGAAGATGTAAGGAAATTCAACTGTGAACTAGTAAGAAAAGCAATTGAAAACAACCAAAGCCTAAAGATCGCAAAAGGGACATCTCAGTAAGGGGAAAAAACAGATTATGGCACTGAGAAAAGAAGATGGTTCTGTAACAAGAAATAGAGGCGAAATTTTGACAAGAGTGAAAGATTTCTACTCCAAATTATATGAAAGGGATGATACATGTACTCCAGACATCATGAAAGGTACCAGTACCAGAGTTCTTCCAGTCCTTCCAGCAGAAGTTGCACATGCAATCAAGAACATGAAGCGGGGAAAAGCTCCAGGAGAAGATGGAATTACTGTAGACATCATACAAGAAGCAAGTGGAGAACTCGAAACAGTACTCGCCCAAATTTTCACTCGATGCCTTAATGAAGGGAAAATTCCTGAGGATTGGAACAACGCTACAATGATCTTGCTACATAAGAAAGGTGACATTGAGGATCTCAGGAACTACAGACCTATCAGTCTCCTATCAGTGGTTTATAAAATCTTCACTAAAGTTCTTTCAAACCGCTTGAAGGTGACACTGGACATGGCTCAACCGAGAGAACAAGCTGGATTCAGGAGTGACTACAGCACAATAGATCATATCCACGTACTGAGAGAGCTAATTGAAAGAGCAAGGGAATATGAGCTTCCTATGTGCATGGCTTTTATCGATTATGAAAAAGCCTTTGATTTGGTGAAACCATCAACAGTTGCAATGGCTCTGAAATCCTGCGGTATTGAAGATGCATACATTAATATTATTAATAACATCTATGAAAATGCAAGTGCAAAGATTCGGCTGTTTGAAAATACAACACACATAAAAATTGGAAAAGGAGTGAGACAAGGTGACACCATATCTCCGAAGCTCTTTAATGCCACATTGGAAAATGTCTTTCAATCACTGAACTGGGAAAACAAAGGGATGCAGATTAATGGAGATTATCTAACCCACCTTCGTTTTGCTGATGACATAGTCATTTTTGCAACTACCCCATCAGAGCTACAGAGTATGATCCAGGAACTTGCTTACAAGAGTAAAGAAGTGGGATTAAAAATGAACTTTCAGAAGACAAAAGTGATGTACAATGCTTTTACAAGAAATGAAGATTTATCGATTGATGGAGAAAAGCTGGAGATAACAGACACGTACGTTTATCTTGGACAACAGATATCAAGTGAGGGTCACATTGGTGAAGAAATTAATCGGCGTACAAAACTTGCCTGGAGAGCTTTTGGAAGAAACAGCATAATTTTCAAGAGAAATATGCCATTATGTCTTAAAAGAAAAGTCTTTGATCAATGCATCCTTCCAGTGCTTACGTATGGTGCAGAGATGTGGACCTTAGCTAAAAGAGACATACAAAGGCTGCAGACAACTCAAAGAAGAATGCAGAGGTGCATGCTTGGTTTAACCAGGAGAGATAAGAAGAGGATCACGGGGATCCGAAAAATGACCAGAGTGGAAGACATCATGATCAGAGTTAAATCCCTGAAATGGCAATGGGCTGGACATACTGCCAGAAGAACAGACCATCGATGGACAGCCGAAATTTTAGATTGGATTCCAAGGGACAGGAAAAGACCCAGAAGAAGACCACATGGAAGATGGGTGGATGAAATTCGAAAGTATGCGGTATAACGAAGTAAATTTCTCCGTCATTTTTATCAGCTCCAGGATTCGAACCCGGGTCCACTCATTCCGGAATAAGTTGCTCTACCAATTAAGCTACGCGGACATTGATTCTAATTGCTATCTGCCTTTATGTCGTGTGCGTCCTTCTGGCAGGTACGTCACATCTCCTGGTACGTTACATCATCTCCCCCTTATTTTTCTTTTTTTTTCTTTCGAAGTGCTGCTCATATTTTTCCTATCTCGCGGTGTGGAAATAACATCACACCAATGCGAGATTTTGAACGGTCTGGTCATCCGTCCCTGTTCGGGCGCCATTATAACGAATTGAATTTCTCCGTCATTTTTATCCGCGCCGGGGTTCGAACCCGGGTCCACTCATTCCGGAATAAGTTGCTCTACCAATTAAGCTACGCGGACATTTTATTCTGATTCCTATCTGCCTTTATGTCGTGTGCGTCCTTCTGGCAGGTACGTCACATCATCTCTCCCTTATTCTTTTTTTTTTTTTTTTTCGAAGTGCTGCTCTTATTTTTCCTATCTCGCGGTGTGGAAATAACATCACACCATTGCGAGATTGTGAACGGTCGGGTCATCCGGATAGTTCGGGCGCCATTATAACGAAGTAAATTTCTCCGTCATTTTTATCCGCGCCGGGGTTCGAACCCGGATCCCCTCATTCCGGAATAAGTCACTCTACCAGTTGAGCTACGCGGACGCTTATTCTGATTCCTATCTGCCTTTATGTCGTGTGCGTCCTTCTGGCAGGTACGTCACATCTCCTGGTACGTTACATCATCTCCCCCTTATTTTTTTTTATTTTTCGAACTGCTGGAGAAAGGATTCTCTTATTTTTCCTATCTCGCGGTGTGGAAATAACATCACACCAATGCAAGATTTTGAACGGTCTGGTCATCCGTCCCTGTTCGGGCGCCATTATAACGAATTGAATTTCTCCGTCATTTTTATCCGCGCCGGGGTTCGAACCCGGGTCCACTCATTCCGGAATAAGTTGCTCTACCAATTAAGCTACGCGGACATTTTATTCTGATTCCTATCTGCCTTTATGTCGTGTGCGTCCTTCTGGCAGGTACGTCACAGCGGGAGTGACATGGAGGAGACTGGCACAAGACAGACCGTTGTGGAAGAAACTTGGGGAGACCTTCGTCCAGCAGTGGATTGATAATGGTTGACAATGATGATGATGATGATGATAATATTCGGCAGAAATACGTAAAATTTCGATAAATCTTACATAATTACTCATTTTTCAGACTATCAATCGCAATCCGCAGTGCATGTTTCGAGAAAACTAATATTCCAACTTCATCAGTAATATATCACAATCAGCCACTGTCACTCCATTGCTGGACGAAGGTCTCCCCAAATATTTTACACAACTTTGTATCCTAAGACTATCTCTTGCAAATCACTCCAGCATGCTTTCAAATTTCATCCAAACATCTCAAACGTGGTCTTCTTCTGTGTTTTTTCCTGTCTCTTGGCATCCCGTTTAGTATTTCAGTTGTCGAACTGTGGTCAGTTCTTCTAGCAACATGCCCAGATCATTACCACTTCAGAATCTAGATTTTGATCATGATGTCATGAACTATTGTCATTTTCAAAATCCATATCTTCCTCATTTCTTTCTGTCTTTTCTGATTATACCAAGCATGCTTGTCTCCAGGCTTCTTTGAGTTGTTTTTAACCTATGAATATAATTTTTGTTAAGTTCCATGTCTGTGATCCATATGTAAGAACTAGAAAGATTCATTGATTAACTTTTCACTTGAGATATAATGTTAAATTGCTTTTGAAAGTTCAGATGTTTCTTCCAAAAGCTCTCCAACAAAGTTTTTTTACACGCCCACTTGTTTCTTATTCCATGTAATCCTCGCTTGATACAAGCAGCATATATAGGTCGCAATACCTTTTTTCTGCTTGGACGTTTGACCATCGCCAATGGCAATTCCTTGATCTTTATGCAATCGCCCATCCTCAATTTAGGGCCATTCATTCAAGAGAAAAGACACACCCAACGCCATTCAACAAGCACGACGTCATTTCCTTCCTCACCTCGGACTCGAACCTGAGCCGTTCTCAAATGACTGATAGGAAGTCCGCGTCTCAGTATACTCGGCGGTCTAGGCGACAGTTAAAATGTGTACTTTTAATCGATACTGACTTTTCACGAAACATATCTAGAATCTTTAGCACATCCCTTGACATAACCAAAATGGTACAACGGGCTATTAGTGTAAACATGACAACTCATCCTTCGGTCTGCAAACGCTATATTAACAACCAAACCGGCGAAATGAATTACAAACTTTTATGCAGGTGTACATAATCATTACTTAGGAAGCATATATGCAAAATACGTAATCACGAACGTCAGCACATAATGTAACCAACTATTTAAGACGTCTGCTCGTCAATAACGGTCAGTAGTGTTGAGTGTATTGAGTGTTTATCACAATGGGCTAAACAAAAGTTTTTTCGGAGTTCAATAAAGGGCATATTTGTGGGTACCCATTTTGCTGGAGCGATAATTTTGGAAACAGTAGAGCTAATTGGTTTTTCAAAAGGTAAGATATCCCGGGTCTTTTTATCAGTGGAGAAATAACGCACGATGCTCATCTAAGAGGCGTAACTTTGACGCGACGACAATCTGCCAGGAACGAGATCACCGTCGTCTGAGAAAGAGTGTACAAAGAAAGAGGATTTCCTTCGTGTAGTGATTGACCAAAACATTCAGTAAAGGCTGTTCCCAACCCATGTCTCAGCAAACTATGCGCAGGAGACTGGATGGGATCGGCATTTGCAGTCGCATGCCTCTACGGAAGCCACGTATTTCTGCGAAGAACCGAAAAGTTCGTCTACAGTAGAGTCAGGAACACCGTGAGTGGACCCGGAAGATTCGGAAAAAAATCATATGTGGTACGACGAGTATCGTACTTCATTTTCTGTGCCGACAGAAGGCAGAGAGTTTCACGGGATCCGTGGACTCAGCATGCCTTTTAAATACATATCAAGATTCTGCAGGTGACATCATGGTGCAGGCACGTTCTGTTGGTACGGAACGGGTTCCCGGATATTTCTTGGAAGTCGGGTGTCCTTCAGGTGTTATCTGAACATTATTACCATCCTGCAATGTTAACTTTTTATCCAGCCAGTGACGGCCATTTCATGGATGACAATACTACTGCCCATTGCGCAAGATGTATTGAGCAGTGTTTCAGCGAGCATGACAGTGACTTCCACCTCTTCCTTGGCCATCACAAAGCCCGAATCTAAACCTCATTGAGAATGTCATGTTAGAAAAACAGATCCAGGAGCCAAGTACAAGCCAGTTAAATGACTGTTTGGTGAACGCCTGGTGTGCTGTTGACGTAGATGCACTCCAACACCTTGTGCAATCTATGCCAAATCGCATAGGTGCAGTAAATCGGGCTAAAGGAGGTCCAACCCGGTACTGAATATAAGTTTTTAATTTTGTCGGTTTGAAAATCTTTTCCCATTGAATAGTTTGATATATTGTTTGGACAATCGTTAATTTAGGAATGTTTGTTATTTATAACTATTATCGTAACTTAAACTTTCTGGTAAAGCACTACACTGCTAAATTCACGTTATGTTAAACTTGCTGTTGTAACTCGGCTTCAGTGTAGAATTACGCTGTAGTTGAACTCGGATAGCTTCACTTTTGTTACACCTAAAAATTTTAATTAACATATCCAACTTTGCCAGATATATAAAAAAGGAGTCAACTTACGTTTTTAACTTGTTTATTACATAATACTTCACTCAATGCACGTCATCTGATTGGATAAACGTTGCCACATATCTCTTAAACTTCGAAAGAGATATGTTCTGTCCAGTTTATTACTCTTATATGCGATGCCGAGAGAGAGAGAGAGTAAGAGAGAGAATAAAAAGGAAAGAAGTTGAACTAGAGTGTACGTCACAACTGATAGTACTGTATGATGAAATACTATATATTCTTCTTTTCGATGCAAAGTGCTGCCGTTAGGGAACATAACACACATATGATTTGTCTACGTCGATATACTGTACATTTTATTCTATATCACTTTAACCAAAAATCCCCAAAATGACAAACTTTTCGTCCTGCACATTTCAACATGATGAATGTCATAGGGAGTTTTTGACGGAACGGCACATTACTTCTCCGAACAGCTTGTACATTTTGGCAACGCTCACAATGAGTCAAAGCAAAATAAAATGACGACATTGAATGTGAATAAAAGTAATGTTGAGAGATTTCGGATTGTTGCTTTTGCGAAAGAGATTAAAACCAGCTTAATTGGTGTGAATCGACGAATACGTATTGCAATTATATGATTGAGGTGCTATATTGGTACTAGCAAGATATTTGCGTGAGTGCAATATATTAATGTTCTTTGAAATCCCAGTGAATGGAACAATAAAGAAAGTGCAGACTCCTTTACCCTACCATAGCTGTGGTTATTGCAGAGGATGAGTCGAACGTTTTGCAATATTTGTATCACTATATGTCTTTATACGTGCCTTTATGACAAAAGCTAGCTAACATTCAAAGGGTAGGCCATCGTGTTGCACCATCTTTAGCCATCTGCCTGCCAGTTCTTTGAATCCGCTGCAGTACCAGCTCTTGTCCTTCGGGGCGAAGAATCCCTTCACCCCAGATGCCACCTCATCCTAGTTGTTGAAGTGCCACTCACTAAGGAAGTGATCCATGGACCAGAACAAGTAATAATCCGACGGTGCAAGGTCCGGACTCTATGCTGGGTGTGGCATCACTTCGATGCCCTCAAGTTCCTGGAGTTTTGCCCGGGTCGTTCGCGTACTATGAGGCCGCGCGTTGTTCTTCTGCAGGAGAGGGCGCTTTCTGTTCGCAAATGCCGAGTACTTCTCCAAAATGGTATACATCCGCTCCAGCTGTTCAGAGTAGAGGTTGGCGTTGATGGCACGACTGTCTGGAACAAATTTGTAATGAATTAACTCCCTCAAAATTCCACCAGACGCAGAGCATTACCTTGTGCTCGAAGCGCCCACGTTTGGCAACAAGCTCAGCAAGCTGGCCTTAGCTAAACCACTCCCGTTGTATGTTAGGAATACGGAAATAGACCCAGTTTTCATAGCACGTAACAATTCTCTTGATGAAAAGTAGAACGCACCGGTTTGGTAGGAGTTTCTTGCACACTTCCACTAGGCGGTTTGCTTCAGCTGGTGTCAGTTTATGAGGGACAATGCGGCAGCTCTTGTAGACCTTGCCGAGGTCCTGAAGTTGACGAACCACGGTGGCCTGTTCTATGCCCATCTCGGCTGATAATTTCCGAGTGCTGGTTGCCGGATTTGCCTCTACGGCCTGGCGCACGGCCTGGCGCATCGTTTCCAAATCCACAGTTTGCGGCCTACCTGACTTTGGCTGATCGCCGAGGTTTCTGTCACTTGAACGAAATTTCTTGAACCATCTGGTTCCTGTACTGTGGTCCACGGAACCTTCCCCTTTCGCGTGACAAATGTTTCGTGTTGCTCGAGCAGCGTTATGACCGAGTTGAAATTCGTAAAGAAAAGGTTCCTTAATTAGCTGGTTGTGGCTGTTCATCTTTTAGCTGGCCCAACCACAGACAGAACGACGACATACAATGCTGGTCACAGCAACTACTACCACTTTATATCCCTTTTGACTGACTGCAGTGCGCGACTTGAACTACTTTGAACACGTGACATATCCGCCGCAGCACATGGGTTTATGCAAATATTTCCAAACTTCCGACTCACCCTCTGTATTATTCACTTAGATACCACAGAAACGAAATATATGTTCAACAAATTCAGTTACCCTTGCGGCCAGACAGGAAAGCAAAATGGCACAAACGAAAGTTCCGTATATTAAAAGAAGAGTGACGGGAGTGTGTAGAAAATTCAAAAATCCCGTTTGGCATAGGGTCATCAATCAAGAAGAAAAGATCTTAGAACGAGGCTCCAAGATTTGCTTTCCTGCCAAATTAGACATCAAACTTATCATCCCTGAGTTCGAAGCTGTTATTAAAAACATACCGTCTCCAGGCAAAGAAAGAGTTAGACATCAAACAGCGCATGTACGAAGCTCCAATCTGAGAAAAACTATGAAACTGGACTCAAGATTTTTCGAATACTTAGAAACTTCAGAAATAATAAAACCATCATCATTAGTATTACTGATAAGTCCGTCCAGTAGGGAATAATGAATAAGGTGAATAAAACAGACTATATTGACTCAGGGTCATTTAAGCAGAAGACTGAACCGACGAATGTTCTAGAAGCCAATGTCAGAGCCACAGCTAAATTGTGGCACTTATTTCCTTAGGTCAAGCAGGCAGCCAAAGTACCACACGAAGCTTCTATTCCATCATTATTCGGGAGATTAAAACATCTTACACCACTGTTGAACGTGAGACCTATTTTAAGCAAAAGACAATTCCACACTTATTTCCTTGAGAAAGGGATGGCTACGTTCTTAAAACTATTCCTACAGAAATCCTAATATGTTCTAAGATACTCCGCAGACTACGCAGCAGATTGCTAATTTGAAGTTAGACCCGATGGATATCTTACGACTTTTGATGTTGTCTCTCTCTACCCCTCTATCCCAGTACGTGAAACTTGTGACAACTTAGAAGATCAGATCGTGAAAACAAACCAACAAACCCAGAAGTAATGAAAGACTTAAGGTGAAACTTAGACCTAGACAAACAACAATTGTTTTAGTTATGAGGGAATAATCTATAAGCAGACCAGAAGAGCACCCATGGGTTCACCGATTTCGGGAATCCTAGCAGAAGCCCTATTACGACAGTTGGAGACAAGGTATTTTCTGACTGTACTTTAAATTCTAAAGCCTGGTTTAGATATGTGGATGATATCTTTGTCATGTGGCAACACGAGGAGTAAAGTTTGGAAACTTTTCACCAAGAAATAAACTCCTTCCACCAGTCAATAAAGTTTACGTAGGAATATGAAAACAACGGAACCTTACATTTTTGGATGTCCTTCTCAATAGGAAAGAAGATGGCCGACTTTTCAAAATATTGCCAGGTCAAGTCACGATATAACATTGAGAGGTGGTGTTGTGCTGAAAATATTTGGTTACTAAGTGCTATTTTCCTGTGCTGTGTTTATTCCTTTTAATACTATGAGTTTAAAAGCGTTCCGGCTCTCCATTTGTGAGGTGAGAGTTTCTGTGTTGCAATAATATCTGAGATACAACCTGTTTAAAAATTTCATCACTCGGTGGTTGCTCAGCTTCGTTGTTCGTGACGTAGTGCAATGATTACCTTAACTCCTCCCACTTGTGTCTCCGTCACGCTGTTATCTGCTTCGGCTACTCATTGCTTCTGTATCGGTTAGTTAGTGCCGATATTACCCGACGTTGGTCATCAATTTCTATTGAAAATCAATCATGTCACAAAGGCCTTGTGGATGTTGTTCAATCGCACTTACGGTGGATGATGGTGTACAGTGCTATGGAAAGGGCGGAGGTCTTTTTCACTTCGCATGCTGTACACTTCCTGAAGGTACATATCGAAGAATGTCAAGAGAGAAGCGTATGCGGTGTCAGTGCGATTGCTGCAGACGAGGAGTACGGCGAGATACTGATATTCGAGACAGAGAAATCCTCTGTTAGCGACCAGCGATCTGGAGCCAATTTGGATTTTACGAGTGTAAGTGATTGTGTTACTGAGAAGTTTCTGGAGTCCATTGAAATGACGTTGGATGAGATTATTGATCTAAGGTCGAAAATTTCCGATTTAAAGAAGTCGGTGGAGTTCTCCTTAAAATACGATGATATTCTCGATAGATTGCATAAATCAAATTCAATGCTGGAGGAATCTCGTAGGGAGGTTGTGGTGCTTGAGAAGAGGAAAACAGCTCAGGATTCCGAAATTCTAAGACTGTCTCGGGGCCTAAATAACTTGGAGCGCAATAAAAACTTGGATATTCATGGTATACCGGAGAATAATGGCGAGACTGAAGATGGTCTAAGAGATATGGTACAGAATATTGCGGGTAAGTTGGGTTTTGGTGAATTTTCAAAAAGTGACATTGAGGTCGTGCATAGATTGCGTGTTGGAGGATCGCGTTCAACCATACCATTGCTTGTACAATCTAAAACTAGGACAGTCAGGAACACTTTTCTTGGAAAGAGCGAAAAACTTTAAAATTGTGTCTGATGTTATTCCTGAATGTTCGGTCAACACTAGGATTTATATAAATGAAAACCTCAGGTCTTTTAACAGAGATCTCTTTTGGCATGCTTGCAGCTTTTCCAATGAACATGGTGTTAGGTTCTGCTGGTATAGAAACGGACGAATATTTTGTCGTAGAGCTGAGGGAAAAAATGTGGTGGTTGTTAAAAGTAAGGTCGATTTGGACCCTAGTCGTATATAGTGTTTATTTGTTATGTAATTACTTTGTTTAATTTATTTTCCAACACTTTATACATTGTGATTTTATGAATTGTATTCCGCATGTGGTTTCCGTTGGTGATTTCCATGGTTTACTTGCATCGTGTAATCGTCACTTGAGATTTCTGCACATTAATGCTCGTAGCTAATTTGGTAAAATAGATTTACTGCTTGAGCTACTATGTACCCTTGATTATTATATTGATTTTGTCCGTGTATCTCTCAGACCTGGTTTGATGCAGATGTTCCACGTTTATGTCATGTGCCAGGTTTTCGGGGTTTCGCTGCCTCGCGTTCTGGGGCTCGGAAGGGGGGGGAGGAGGTCACAATTTTTTGTTAAACGTTCTATTATTTTTTCATCATGTGATAAATGCACAACTGTAAATAACAACTTTGAAATGCTTACTATTGAAACGCAACATTGTATTATAAGTACGGTATATCGTCCTCCTAATGGTAACCAGTGTGCTTTCCTTGGCTTTTTCTCGGGTTATTTGGACGAGATAAATCTTGCGGGAAAGACGCTATATTGTATCGGTGATTTCAATATGGACGTGTCTGTCTCAAACGATGCTTCGCAATCATTTTGTGATATTATTACCTCGTCTGGGTTCGTTAATGCAATAACTATTCCTACAAGTATTACAAGTACCACCTCCTCTATATTGGATTTATGTATTACAAACTATTATGATTATTGTTCTGGTGTACTCTCATACCATATAAGTGATCATTTGCCTATATTTTATTTGTCTGGACGTAATGGGAGATAAAATTCCTCGAATTGTCCAGCTATTCGATTGCGTTCCTATGGACAGGAGAGTTTGAATTCTTTTGATCCCACCCTATCTGGCGTTTATTGGTCCCCTGTTCTACGACTTACTGATCCGATTCGTGCTTTTGATGTTTTTTGTGGGACTTTTCGGAGCTTTTATGATTCAATATTTCCTCTTGGGACCTTAAGGCGCTCGCCTCGTTGCAGAAAGCCTTGGTTTACTCGTAATTTATTGAGATGTTTACATAGGAAAAGTATATTATTTAAAATATCCTTGCGTTTAAGAAATGCTTCAGATTTATTAAATTTTCATAGATGCAGAAATTGGTTTAACTCTAAGTTGAAACGTGCAAAGAAAAATTATTTTATAAGTCGGTTTTCAAATACCAGCGACTGCAGTAAAGTTTGGCAATCAATTAATGAGTTGTTGTCCAGGTCGCGGGTTCAGGGGGATCCCATACAGACTGATCACATGGGCACTAGAGTTACTGAATTGGACCGGATTGTAAATTTGTTTAAAACATAATTTATTGAATTACCTGCAAATTTATTGACTGATATCCCACATTCAACTGGGCATTATTCTGAATTCATGTCGCACCAGAGATTATCTTCTTCTTTTTATTTCCGTCCTGTTTCAGATGATATTATGTCGGTTCTGACTAATCTGGATTCATCAAAGGGAGAGGATGCGGATGACGTTCATCGAGAGTAATTAAGTATGCTTCCCTAAATTTGGTAATACTCTTGAGTCATATTTTTAATTGTATAATTTTAACTGGGAGAATTCCTTCTTTCTTTACAATAAGTAGGGTTTCAGTTATCCATAAAAAGAAGAAAGGCAATAGAACTGATGTTGCTAATTACCGTCCAGTTGCAAATATATCGATATTTGCTAAAATATTGGAGAGGCTGGTTTTGAATAGCTTGTCAGGATTTTTGGATTTGAATAAAACTTTACATTGGAATCAGCACGGTTTTCGGAAGGGTCACTCAACTGAGACAGCGTTATTGGATGCTTTGAATTTTTTACAGTCAAATGTAGATTGTGGAAGGTGTGTTTTGGGTGTATTTTGCGACTTGTCAAGAGCATTTGACTGTGTTCGCCATGATATTCTCTTGTCTAAATTACAACATATCGGGATTAGGGGAGTTGCACTTTCATTTTTTGAGAATTATTTGCCTAGCAGGACACAATATGTACAAATACAGGGTGTTCGTTCTTTAGTTCAAAGAGTTCATTTTGGAGTTCCTCAGGGCTCCGTCTTGGGCCCTATGCTTTTTTTAAATTTATGTTAACGATATACTGTATTTAATGTTGTTTCTACTTCTCACAGGGTTTTAATTGCTGATGACACCAGCTTTTTTTCCCCTGAGGATTCGTTGTCCGAGATATTGCCTCGTGCAAATCGTGACCTCCAGGAGATTTCTCGCTGGTTTGGTTGTAACGCTCTTACAATTAATACTAATAAAACAACCTGTGTCTTTTTTTCGGGCCGTGGTTTTTGGCTGTCGTCGCCTACTGGTATTTTCTTGAACGGGAATCCTGTTGCATTCGGGTCTTCGGTGAAATTTCTGGGTGTTGTACTACACGAGACTTTGCGTTGGGGTGTCCATATATGTTATTTAGCAAATATTCTTAAGTCTCGTATTGGTGCTATATCCAGGATTTCTGGTTTTTTGAAAATCAGACTCAGATTAATGCTATATTATTCTTTTATCTATCCTATGTTGTCTTATTGTATTTTGGCCTGGGGTCGAACAACGGATGGTAATATAAACAGAATTCTTGTTCTTCAGAGAAAATATATTCGGCTTCTAAAATCATCTTTAAATAATGGTAGTGTTTATTGTCATTATAACGTGCTTCCCTTCAATAAAATGTTTATTTTCAGGTTATTACTACTTATGCATGACAGAGTCAACACGAACTGTTGCAATTACAGCATTTCTCCCAATCACATGATACTTGAGGTCATATGAGTTTCGTGGTTCCTAGGGCAAGCACAAGATTGCTGCATAACAGTGTTATTGCAGCTGGACCCCGTGAGTGGAACCGACTGCCATTACATATCAGGGAAATTGTGAACTCTGGGGTATTTAAAAACCTGTTACGAGAGTTTTTGTTGTTTGTTTGAGTTCCTGTATTATTTCTTTTACTGTATGCTCAACACCGGTCGTTTTTTAATGATGCTATCTTTATCGTTTTAACCTCACACATCTATCTTTGGAGATCGGGGGCTCGTCAGGCCTAAATTTAAGCCTTTTTCCCTGGCTACATGCTACAATTCCATAGTACATTATGTTATTTTTTTTAACAAATTACATTGTATCGATTTTTTTGGTCCATTGTAGGCGGGATTAGTGCTTCTATGTTTATGATTATCATACTAGATATATTTGAGGTGGTTGAGCTCTTGTTTTCTCTTGGATTAAATAATTAGTACTAAATGCTATTAATTTATATTGAATTTTGTGATATTACTGTGACTTCATGATTTTATTCCATTGTGTTAATACTGTGTTATTATTTAAATTTAGTTTAGTACATATGACAATTTTTGATGTTTGTGTTTTGTTAGATATAAATGTACTGCGTTGTGTGGCAGAATTTTCATTCAATTCAATTCAATTCAATTCACACAAAAGTGTTCTTCAACCCGCTAGCTGTGCCCAACGTAATAGTTTCGAAGTCCTTCTGCCCATAGTCATACAAAACAGCTGTTTTCAGAGTTTGGTTTGGAGGAGCGTTTGTTAGTTCCTCCACTGTAGGGGCCAGAGATAAAAATAATAGCAAATATCATAGACAAGGGATTTTCAGCTAAGTTTATTGACAAATATTAGATTCCTGTTTTACGAAGGGTTCAAGTGACTAAGCCCAGGACTCCCAATATCTCAAACAACAATGGTTTAAGATATTCATTTTCAGGTTCAAAACCCTCATTAAAAACAATTAGTAAATGTGGCTATATCTTGCATCTATATACGACACTGTGTCAGCAAGTAAGCCACCAGTGAAAAAAAGCTCTGCAGAAATTTACCACATACCCCTAGTATATCCGGATGGCAGCACACAATCGTACGTAGGGTTGACGAAAAGATCCCTTCTCGTAAGGAGCAAAGAGCATGAAAGAGACATAAAAATGAGAAAACGAAAACTACCCTAGGCATAGAGGTCATCCAAAAAAGAGTAAACTCGCTATGGAGCAGGATGATAAGACTAGCACCCTACACAAGTTGCGTTGGCACAGCTGTGCGGGAAAGTATTGAAATCATAACTCACCTGCACCCGTGCAGTGAAAGCTTGTCCTTGGAACTGTTGGAAGCCTGGATAAATCTCCTGAACAAGCACCGAAGAAAGAACAGATAATGTTCATCCATACCACATAAGCATGTCTAAAACACAGACTTTCACGTGAATGGTACAATTGTTTGTTCCGAAATGTCAACATTTTAAAAATTGTATCAGCTTTGTCCGCTACTTTTCTAAGAAAGCTGATAATCTATCCCAGACAAAACCTCTCAGTGGAGAACGAAAGCTCGACAATTATTGACTAAGTGTTGTTAGACTCACACGAGTCATGTGTTGTTTTAAATTCAGAGTTAGCTAAAATCTTTAGATAATTGTTTAGTTCATGCAAAGGAAAATTTTGAAAAATCTACACATTAGTCGCCACTGTGAACATTTCGTTTGCATATAAACAATCGCCGTTAGAGCAAATTTATTGTGTAGCTCTGTTAACATCTTTTATTTATTTGCGTTGTGTACCATAATAAATAATTTCCGTCTGCTACTATTAAAGAAGTAGTTGATGATTCACTTTCCATTTAAGTGGTAATGATTTACTAAGTCAATAAAAACGAGCTTTAATTCATCTTCCCAATTTGTTACACACGTAAACCACCTCTCTCTCTCTCTCTCTCTCTCTCTCCCAAGCCGTCTCCTACAGTAGCCTAATACTTGAGGGCCAACAAGTAACTCGCGATCAAAGCGAATGGTAATAATGCATTATTAAGAACGCACGTTTACAAATAAATGTACAGTGTCACGAAACTTGGAAAACAATAAAAAGAATGGGTCACACTCTGCGTTATCGGTCGCCTCTGCTGTGTAATTGTTAGTCGAAAAGGCACAGAAATATTTTCTCCCTCCGTAAAGTCGCTTGTTACGGCCCCAATAGGAAAACAAAGGAAAGAAAACAGAAAAACTAAAAAGAAGAGCATTTGTTCTATTGGCCATAAATAGCGAAATGTAGCGTATTGTTGTAGTTTCTTCCGGAGGAGCAACTTCATGCATTATCTAGAACCGGAGCAAATCGAAGAATCAGGTTTCAGCTCAATTATTAAGGAAGCGGCCCGATGACGTTGAAGTCATGGTATTCTATTTTATCTGCAGTTGCTTTCTTCTAAGAGTTATACGCTTGCAGTGAATAAGTGGTCGAAAAGGAAAGAAACATATACACGCATTCAGCTGCACATTCGAAGTGTGTGCTATCAGGAAATTCGCTCTTTTCTTTAATCAAAAACAGCGGATAAAAGTGGCAGAATCGTACTGTAGAAAAACACGTAAGAACGATAATGTGGGTTCTTCTTCAAAACATACGTTGAACACTTTGTAAAGTATTATTATCCATGAGCTTGGTGCTGCACTTCACAATGATTGGAATTTGAAGAAAAACACAAAGCATAGCAAATCTGTCGCAATTTAACACGAGATAAGGACTGTACAAGTGTTGAATTATCCTCGGCACGTAGGAAGGACAGCGCTACTGACGTATTTCGCATAACATAATGAGGTTATGCTTAAGAAAAGATGTATAAATTTATTGACTATTTTATCACTAGTGGTAAAAAGCAGTTCTGAAGCAGAATGCATGTGCCAGGAAAAAAAGAATATCTAAAATATCACATTTAATGTACACTGAAGTGCCAGAAAAACTGGTACAGACAAGCGTATGCAAAATACATAGCAACGTCACCTATGCGCGTACTCGGTTGCGTCCGCCATTGCGTATATAAAGCAATATACATCCTTGCCAGCTGTCAGAGCTGTTTTCGGCATGAGAATGACAAGTAATAACGATTTAACCGATTTTCAACGCGGTGACATAGTTGGCGCTCGTGAGATGACCCATAGTACACTGGCGTGCACAAATTAAGGACGAGACGGTTTTTCGAATGTAACGCCGTGTAGAAGTGCTTCAGATCGACTCAAATCATACCATAAGATCCCCAAGATGTAAGAATATGGGACAAGTGAACAAAACCGTCCAAACAGGAAATCCAAAGGATACAGAGGCACTTTATTGAAAAGGTAGCTTCGAGCACAACTGGACAGAAGACAGAAACGTCCATGTGACAGGCGGCTGCCAAGAAAAATCTAGTCTTTAGTAGGGATTATGATCCCCCCTGACTGCGTCGCAGGATTTACAACGTCTGTCAATGTTGTGGAAGAGGTTGTCAAGGAGCTGTTGAGGCATCGCGGACCATTCCTCTTGTAGAGCCAGTCGCAGCTGCGGAATCGTTGCTGGCGTCTGGTGACATGCTGCCAAGCGTCTCCCGAGAATGTCCCACACGTGTTCGATTGGATTTTGGTCCGGAGAACTTGCGGGCCAATCCATGCGTTGAATATCTTCATTCTCCAACAGCTCTGCAATAGCCACTGTACGATGAGGTGTAACGTTGTCGTCCATGAAGAGGAACTCAGGACCCACAGCACCTTTACACAGACGCACGTCAGGTAAGAGAACCTCGGTACAATAGCGGACACCAGTGACTGAACTTCCTTTGAAGATGTGTAGGTCAGTACGGCTACCAAGCATAATACCACCCCAAACGAGAACACCGCCACCTCCAAACCGGTCCCTTTCGATGATGTTGGAGAGGTGATTGCGTGTTCCCTGCTATCTCCAGATGTGTATACGTCCAGAATCGCTCGTCAGACAAAATCGGCTCTTATCCGTAAAGAGAACTCGACGCCACTGCTGATGTGTCCAGTTCTTATGTTCCTGGTACCACAGAAACCACCGTCTCCGATGAGCAGGCGTTAATGGCATACACCGTACTGGTCGTCGTGCAAATAGACCACATTTGTGAAGCCTCCTGGCCACGGCAAAACGCGATAGCCGACGTCCAGTTCTCTGTTGCATGTGCCTTGCGATTTCTCCAGCTCTCTGCCGTCTGTCTCTTCTCGCCGGTAGGACAATATACCGGTCGTCCGCCGCCGTGGTTGCTCGTGGACGACCACTGCTAAACTCTCGGACAGCTAGCTGTTCCTGTCGTTTGAAATGCTCTCCAAGCTCGTGAAACGATGCTGTGAGCGATCCCGAACTCCTCGGCCACACTAGTCACACTTCGACCTTCTTCCAACTTCCAAATGACGCGACCTCGGGTAAAGTCATCCAGATGTCGTCTACTGGATTGCCTGTTGGCCATATCACACGGTGGCAGCAACTCGACGTCGTTCAAACCGATGTACACCGTGCAATAGCTTTCCCCGAATTGCTGAGCGTACACCGCCCGTGTGCTTTATGCCCTTCCGACACTCCCCCTTCCCACGTCATGCTGCATATATGCGCATGCCCTGCCGTACCGAACCCTAGTCTATCTCCTGAGTGGTCTTTCGGTCCGATCTGCCTGCTCGGTTTGCTGTTATGCTAATTTCTCCTCTTCGTCCTTCATTTTTGCACACCAATGTATTTCGGTGGTAGAAACGAAGTTCGAATTTTCACGGACGACCATTGCAAGGATGTTCTGTGACAACAAGAATTCCTGCAAAATGCCCCCAACCTACGATACCAGAGTGGCCGTAAAAAGATTTTGAGTGAACGTGACCATCGTCGGCTGTCAAAAATCGTTTCACGCGATAGGCGTGCAACACTCTCGCAGGTATCATCGGAATTCCATCCTGGAGCCTCAATAAGCATCAGTGTCCGGACTGTGCAACGTACCCTGCAAGATATGGGCTTTGGGAGCCGACGCCCAACACGAGTCCCCTTGATGGGTGCACGACACAAAGCTATGCGCCTTGCTTGGGCACGGCAACACCGCCACTGGACACTTGATGACTGGAAACAAGTAGCATGGTCTGACGAGTCGCGTTTCCACTGTATCAGGCAGATGAAGAGATTCGTGTGTGGTGCAAACCCCATGAAGCCATGAATCCCTCCTGTCAACAGGGAACTGTACCGGCTGGTGGGGGTCCGTAATGGTATGGGGTGTGTTTAGCTGGACTTTACTTGGACCCCTGGTACGTATACAAAAAGTCTGTGACCGCCCAACGCTATGTGCGCATCCTTTCTGACTAGGTACACCCGTTCATGTCCTGCATTCCTGCTGATGGGTTGGGCCTTTTTTCAACAGGACAATGCATCTCCACACAAGTGTCGGGACGCCACATTATGGTTGGAGGAGCATTCATCTGAGTTTGGGGTGTTGTCATTCTCACCCAAGTCCCCAGATCTAAACGTGATAGAACACATTTGGGATGCCATGCAACGCGCTATCGAAAACAGGAATCCGAGACCTCGAAATACACCCGAATTGTGGAACGCTCTGCAGGAAGTATGGTGTGCATTGCTTACAGCATATTTCCAGAAGTTAGTGGAGTCCATGCCCCGTCGTATTTCAACAGTCCTGCGCTTCCGTGGGGGACCTACCAAGAATTAGACTGGTGTACCAATTTTTCTGGCACTTCAGTGTATATACATTTATTAACGATGCAACTTTTTCTCTCTTGGTATCGCGATTATATATACTAAGTGTGTAAGAAAGGTTTGGTGTACGCGCTGTGAAAATTGAAAACAGGTAATGTTTAAGAAAACGTACTTTACTAGTCGTCAAATTATTCTCATTTCCAAGTATACAATATATTTTCAAACAAGGTTTGTTGTTTGAAGCTATCGGAAGGTCCTGCTTTATTATTGTCTGCATACAAAACTTGCCTGGAGAGCTTTTGGAAGAAACAGTATAATTTTCAAGAGCACTATGTCATTATGTCTTAAAAGAAAAGTGTTTGATCAATGCATCCTTCCAGTGCTTACGAATGGTGCAGAGACGTGGACCTTAACTAAAAGAGACATACAGAGGCTGCAGACAACTCAAAGAAGCATGGAGTGGTACATGCTTGGTGTAACCAGGAGAGATAAGAAGAGGAACTCGTGGATCCGAAAAATGACAAGAGTGGAAGACATCATGATCAGAGTTAAATCCCTGAAATGGCAATGGGCTGGACATATTGGCAGAAGGACAGACCATCAATGGACAGCCGAAATTTTAGATTGGATTCCAAGGGACAGGAAAAGACCCGGAAGAAGACCACATGGGAGATGGGTGGATGAAATTCGAAAGTATGCAGGAGTGACATGGAGGAGACTGGCACAAGACAGACCGTTGTGGAGGAAACTTGGGGAGACCTTTGTCCAGCAGTGGAATGATAATGGTTGACAATGATGATGAGATAATGATATTAAAAACTTGTATTTAGTATAAAAAACTTGATGTAAGTAATTAATTAATTATATGTAAATAAATAATTTGACTACAATTTGTATATATATATATAAGTAAAATGATTCGATTAGCAGGGTCGCTTCGTCCACGATCGAATAAAACAGGGTCGCTTTGCGCACGATTTTCCACAGGGTCGGTTGGCGCACGGTCGCTTCCCGCACGTAATCGTTCTTTTTTTTTTTTTTTTTTTTTTTTTTTTGATTGGAGGTTTAACGACCACCGTGAGCAACTCAATGGGCTATAAGCAGTCGCCCGTCCCTAATTTAGGGTCACTGGTTCCAGGGAAGGGAGAGAGCCAGTGCCGTAAGACAAACACAACATCCATGCCTGACCGGGATTCGAACCCGGACCCCTTACGGACGAATGATTAGAGGCCAGCGCCTTAGACCACTGCTCCACCGGGGCAGCTAATCGTTCTTAAATGGTAGTAAAACTGTAATATACATATTAATCTAACTTAATGCCATCATGTTTTGCTGAGTAATGGGCGTTAAGGCATTACTTTCTAAGAAGATGAAGTCGTGAAACACATTCCTTTATTTTGTTTCTGAATACTGTGTCCAATTAAATCAAAATTTCCCAAAACCTCTCACCGGGAATGTGTGCATAAAAATAAATATGTTTATAATTTTGATAATGTTTACATTTATCAGATGTAAACATTTTTCGTGTACAAGTTCTGCAATAAGACAAATACTGATATTCCCGATTTGACCTACATGTCCAGCCTGGCGTTTCGGGCTCCAAAGGAGTTTTAGGGTATGTGAAAACACAAATTTCTCCGCGACGGATATCGAAACCGTGTCCCCACACTCCGGAGTAAGTCCTCTCCCAATGGAGCTTACCGGACAAACGTATGTTTTCGTATTGGAGCATAACGTGAAGCTCGAACTCACTACTCTGAGATTAAGAGTTCCGTGCTCTACCGACTCAGCTAGCCGGGCAGAATGTGTCGCTGAAGATTTGTCGTCTTGACGCATGTATTCATCTCTGTAGTACGTCACAGGTATTGTGTATAAAGATAATGTAATATATTATATACACATTATAATGGCACGATAAAAGAAGAATCTACGTCTCAAAAGTTTAGACGCAGCTGAAAGTAATGCAAGCATACAATTATAAGACATTCATTGCATTTCCAGACACCTGCATCAGTTCAGAAACACGTTGCTGAATGCAATAAATAAAATTATGTCAAGAACTTTCCCGTTCAATGACATTCTCCGATTCATGCCTTCACTTCCGAGACTATTTCATATTGGCCCTTACTTCCACACACACACCATCAGCACGTACTTCTCTGCTCAAAATCCCCAAAAGACGTGAACGTGACTGATATCCTGACAGACGACGTCCACTGTAATATAGTCATATTATACTGGCAGACGACATCCACTGTAACATAGTCATATTATACTGACAGACGACGTCCACTCTAAAATAGTCATATTATACTGACAGACGACGTCCACTCTAAAATAGTCA
This sequence comes from Macrothele yani, assembly GCA_039090855.1. NCBI lineage: Eukaryota > Metazoa > Arthropoda > Arachnida > Araneae > Macrothelidae > Macrothele > Macrothele yani. The sequence continues at coordinate 60,848,929 of CM076989.1, read as the reverse complement.
TATTATACTGACAGACGACGTCCACTGTAATATAGTCATATTATACTGACAGACGACGTCCACTGTAATATAGTCATATTATACTGACAGACGACGTCCACTGTAATATAATCATATTATACTGACAGACAACGTCCACTGTAATATAGTCATATTATACTGATTTAGCCCCATTCTAATCGACAATGATGTGTGGACAATTGCATTGTCGTATTTAAAATCTAATGCAAACCGCGCAAAGGTTTACGAAAGGCAAAAAATTGCTCTTTAGGTTCTGTTGATAGTCTTAAGAATTATGTTACGTTTTAGAAATGCCAAACTTGTCTTCCCTTTAACCGCACGCCTTGCTATCTGCTAAAGAAAGAGAGATCGGGGTTCTTCCCTTAGATCGTGCAAGTGACTCGCCCAGACATCTTATCTTTCTAAATTCCACTTGGTTTTTTTAAATGAATATGATTGACAGCCATTTCTTTTTATAAGACATGTTTTTTTTTCGCCCATCGTAATATTTCAGTTTTATTAATTGCTGTTAGAAGTGGCTTGCCTGCTATCTTTCTGTACATAAACGTTCCATTTGTCTTGAGACGTCTGCAGATGGTATCTCTTGATATTGTCAGCTCCCATTTTTATTTTCTTCGTATTTGCCGTAGAGACAGTAGTTGTGGCGATGGCAGTCTCCAGATCTTTCTCTCATCGCAGTTTGAAGGGCATTTCGATCGTCTGAATCCGTGTTTTCTTTGTGTATTGCAATTAATTGATGTATTCCCCTTGTGGAATTGTTTAGTACCGTAGTTATTTCGGCGATACTCGTTCTCTCTTCCTTAAGCTTGTACACTGACGCAACTTCCTCGCATGTGAACATTTTTGCTTTCGGCATCGCACATACGAGGACAGCAGTATTCTTATACGGAGGGACTGCAAAATGTCTGTGCATTCACATGCTAATTTCCGGAGAAAATATGCTAAATTTATATTCCTTTCTTCTTGTGTTTAAGCCTTTGAGACATTTAGGTATTAATCCTTCCACGTCATACCCATGTATACTTACACGTCACATGCATTCGTTTGCCACTACGTAAGGTGACTCATTTGAAGTGTTTCACATTCGTTTAACTGTTGTATTCCTTTACTCTGTATTTTGATGTTTTAGCATCAATACGTTTTACGCCTGAACTTTTGCGACGGACCTTACCTACCTGAATTTCAGATATGACAAACTATTCATTGCACTATTGGCTTTTACTTTGCTCATATCAAACGTATCTACTTTTTTACTGCCCTACCAGTAAATGTCATTATGGATGATTGGATCATTCAAACTATGAGAATAAAATTGCGATTCGCAAATCTCTTATCATACCGCAAGTTTTATCTTCAAGAGAGTTTGTGTAAAAATGCTGGGGTTTTAAAACACACGCTACTGTTTTGTGCAAAGTTATCTTTTCTTAATGGGAAGAACATGAGCTACCTACAGTTGTCAGCAAAACAATGTTTGGTTTTGATGTACGCCTACAATATAACAGAAATTAGTGATGGCATAACTTATTACTTCTTGGGAGTGCATTCATCATTCGTTCAAGCGTCATTCACGAATAATCATTCAAATGATGAAGACGTAAATCAAAATACAGAGGAAAAAGGAGTGTCCAAAAATTGTTACAGCCTATTTTGGTTGTATCTAAGATTGACTTTATCGTCAGAGTTCCACAATATTTCACTGTCATATATTTTTACTGGTATATACACTGAGTGGCCACTTTTATTATGACCACCCCCTCAGTACTTCGTTGGACCACCTTTTGCCTTTAATACTGCGTCGATTCTTTATGGCATGGACTCCACGAGATGTTGATAGGTGGTCTGTGGAATCTATGATAGCACCTTCCAGGAATGTGAGATTTCAGGGTTGTGAATCCAGCTATCTGATGGCTCGTTCAAATTCATCTCACAAATTCTCAATGGGGTTGAGATCTGAAGATTGTGGGGGCCACCTAAGCACAGTAAATTCACCGGCATGTTCCTGAAACCAAACCTGGACGTGTCGTCTTGTTGAAAGTAGCCATCGCCATTGGGATAAACCATCCATATGACAGGATGCACTTGGTCCGCAACGATATTTAGATATGATGTGCCAGTCAGACGTTAATCAACACGAATTAAAGGGCCCAAAGCATGCCAGGAAAACATTCCCTAAACGATAAATTTGCCTCCACCAGCTTGAAGGGTTGTAGCAAATGCATTTGGAGTCTATGCTTTCGTGCTGTTTCCGCCAAATTCTCACTCGGCCACCGGCATGGGGCAACTGAAAGCGTGATTCATCGGACCACATAATTTGTTTCCAATGTTTCCAATTATCGACTGTCCAATCCTTGTGCTCCTGTGTTAACTAGAGACGTTTTCTCTTGTTAACTGCAGACAGCAAAGGTGTTCGAACAGGCCTTCGGCTGCCATATCCCATCCGATGCAGTGTACGGCGAACAGTGCGTGCAGAGATCATTTGAGGGGATCCTTGATTAAGGTGGTCTGTAATTTGCTGCACTGTTGCCCTTATGTTGTCTGTTACCAGTCTGGACACTCTCCGTTCCGTCCGAGCAGTCACTAGTAGATGACGACCACACGTTGCACGTGGAGACCCAGTTTTTTGGCTGACAGTCCAGTCTTTAAACACTTTAACAACAGCTGCTCTGGAACATTTCACGAATGCGGCGGTTTCGGTGATACTCGCTGCATATCTCCGAGCTTCCACAATCATCCCACGTTGAAAGTCCGTCAAATCGCATTTTTTACCCAACTCGTCACCCAAAAATCACTCCTACTACTGCCGCAAGCACTAAGCTTTCCCGTTTTATACTAGCCTCGCCCTCTGGCGGCAACAACGTGCAGCCATAGCTTATTTGCTTAAAACTGTCAGGTGATCATAATAAAGTGGCCACTCAGTGTATATAACTGTTCTCAGCCGATGAATGTCTATTGTATGACCGGAGCCAATTTAATTGTAAACAACGTCATGCATGCACTGTGAAGTTACTTATAAGTAAATGCGAGTTCGTTCAGATATATTCATATTTGAGATACTCACATTTATTTGATGCACTGCTCTTCATCTCACCAGTACGTCGGCACGCCCATTTCGAAGAGCACACTATGGGGAGGGGAGTCAAACTCCCACCCGAATTGAACACATGTTCGCACACACGTCTTGGCTGTTGACTCGGTGCAGGGAACTGCAAGATGTCTCTCACTCATGCTGTGATGGACTGATATCGCTGACTTGATGGAGGAATACGTAAGTTCTCTCTTCCATCTATACAATAGCTGTCCTCCTTTTCATCACCAGTTGTCCGGCGTCCTAGCCACTTGGGGGTGCAATATGTTAGGAAGGCTGCTCTGTTTCTCCTCTCCAATATTCCGGCATTAACCAGATTTGTTAATGCCTCATGAAAGGGTATTTCATACCTCCTTTTCTTCGTGGTATAATTTACCGTTCCATTTGGTCATTGCGATTTTTCCAGAGCTCTTAAGTCCGTAATCGGTAGAAATTTCTTGTGATTATGAATTCGTCGCTTGCTGGAGTCTTTTCTTCCAGCCTTAACTCTCTCACAGGGTTGATTAAGACTGCCCCTTTTCCCCGATGTTCACTTCTTGCCTGTTCTACTATCGCTGGACTGGGTTCACTAAGTTCTCAATTTTAACTTCTCTAAAAGCATTCAGCAGAATGCAAGAATATTACGAGTACACAGCTCTGTGTTTCAAATAAATGGCGGTCAGCTCGGGTATAAGTAGGAAAACACATTCTTAACTAGTATTTCTTTGTTCTGCAGAGATTCGGCCTCCAGAGCGCCCTAAACTTTCCGATAGTTTGACAATAATTGTTTCCCAAACATGCGGAAAAAGGCGATTTCAACCACTTTGCAGCAGGATCCTCAGCGCGCCATCGAAACACGTAGGACCGCAATACGTTTCCCCACACCGACGCTAGCGTTCCTCTCCAGAAATGGAGATCTCTCTTTTCTTATGCAAAGGGGAACCACCTGCTGTTAAATTCTAACCAGGAATTACCACTGTCTCCAACTAGTGAAAATCCAGTCAATCGAGCTCATTAAGTCATCCAAAATTCGTAACACTATAATTCACACTCTTCGTCTTAGCTATTGCTTTGCATTTTACGCTTAAATTTCCATTGAAGATCTTAGCGTGCTGAGTATGCTATTGGACGTACTCTCACGATTAAGCAGCATTTTAATCTTCAGAAGAGGATGGATAGATTTAGAAACATCATATATATAGCCAAACAAGATGCGGAGATGTATCTGAACATGTTGAAGTTTGAGTTAGCTCCCGTAATTTGAGGTCCCACCCGGCTGCATACGTAAAATCAAAATTCTAGGTATTTAGAATCGGAGTAGCTTTGTGTATGAAAAAATTGCTCTGTGTTCGGCTTTTGGAGCGTTTGTTTCCCACACATCTGTTAATTAGGAGGTTCAGTATATGTCGTAGCAATGTGTGTATGAGAATATCATTTGAACAAACTCTCCACTTTGGCATTCTGGTTAGAGTGTCCCGGTGGTGCAGTGGTCAAAACGCTGTCTTCTGACCATTCACCCCAGATGGGTCAGGGGTCGAATCATGGTGAGGCATGGATGTCGTGTTTGTCTTACGGCACTGGCTCTCTCTCTTCCCTGGAAAAAGTGACAATAAATTAGGGACGGGTGACTGCTTATAGCCCATGGAGTTGCTCATGGTGGTTTTTAAACCCTCAAACAAGCATTCTGGGTAACTCTGTGAACTTTGTTTTCTCCTGTATTTATTTGTAAATTAGGTTAATCGAATCGTTTGCAGTCTTTCAAATGTTAGGTATTTAAAAAGGAATATCATTACGATTAACAATTCACCCAAAAATTCATTTCTTTTACTAGCCATAGAACAAAAACACAGACTAAATTGGAAGGTACTTCAAAATTGTAAATTCGTCTTCAAGGATCATTTACCACTATGAAACAATGCAAATTTGCCATTAAAAAGTCATGCAGTCACAACTATAGGCATGCCATCTTGATCGGTGTCTTTCTTGACCACCGTTCATTTTACTCTCTATTATGAATAAAATGTGTGGCTCCATGTTAAATTTTTGCAAATCACATTCTTATATACGCTTAATATTTCCGGCTCAAGGGTGTAATAGGACCCCAGCGTTTCGGGATCCTTAACGCTCCCAATGGTATAACTTTAATTTGGGATTACGGCCCCCATACGGCATCTTACAATGAATTCAAACTTTACACTTAATGAATTACCTCATTTTTCTCATTCAGTTTCCTATTGAAAAATTGCAGCTACCAAACTACTCTTTGTGAAAATTGCAACACCATGAAGTAATGATGGTATTCACGTGAAACTTATATAATATACAGAGCAGGTTAGGACATCCAAATTATTAGAGAAGTGCAGAGTCATTGCGCATGTCTGGGCCCGACAGTGCCCTCTGAACAGTCGAGTGAGGGGTATATAGACAGGGCTGTTTCGGATACATACCAGTAGTGCATCTTAAACGGGTCTCCAGGGTGCAATAATGCCTCGGCGACGGATTCACGGTCTCCAGGATTCAATAATGCCATACGACAGAGTTTGAACGGGGTCGCACGATTGGTCTGCGTGAAGGTGCAGTTTTGTACCACGACATTGTGGCACGTAGCGCATCACATTGTGGCATAACGCCACGACAGTGATGCGCGTGTGGCGGCAGTGGACCGAGGAGAACCAGGTGCATCGACAATCTGGCAGTGGACCGAGAAGTGTGACGACACTGTGGGATGAACAGCACCTCGTCCGCATGACAGCGACAAACTGTTTCTCATCTTCGCAAGTGGTAGCACAACAGTGGAGCAGCGCAACAGGTGTGGCATTGTCTGGCTCCACAGTTCGACGCCGTCTGCTGAACATAAGACTGGTTGCACGCTTCCTTTGTGCGGAGGATTCCTTTGGCACTGAACCATGGACACCTCAGGCGGGAATGGAGTTTTCAATACAAACAGTGGCGTGCTGATTGGCACCATGTCGTTTTTTGTTTTTTTTATTGCAGGTTTAACGACCACCGTGAGCAATTCAATGGGCTATAAGCAGTCGCCCGTCCCTAATTTTGGGTCACTGGCTCCAGGGAAGGGAGAGAGCTAGTGCCGTAAGACAAACACAACATCCATGCCTCACCGGGATTCGAACCCGGACCCCTTTCGGACAAACGATCAGAGGCCATCGCTTAGACAATTGCGCCACCGGGGCGGCTCTTGTTTTCGGACGAGTCCCGATTCAACTGGGACTACCATGATGGCCGCACACGCATTAGACGGTATTGGGGTGACTGCCTTCTTGCAGCATGCATTGTCGAGCGTCATACGGGCCGAACGCTAAGTATGATGATATGGGGTGCTGTTGGGTACCATTCGTGATTTCGGCTGCTACGAGTTGAGGGTAATCTCAACAGCGACTGCTACATCATGGAAGTTGTACAGGCAGAAGTCATTCCCTTCCTTTAGAGCACACCTGGCGCTATATTCCAGCAGTAGAATGCCCGACCACATGCTGCCAGAAATGGTCAAGCCCTCTTCGTAGCACAGCAGATACCGCTTCTTCCTTGGTCTGCACACTTGCCAGACATGTCACCTATTGAACATGTCTGGGACAGGGTCACTCGGCAACAGACCCATCGAAGTCCTCCAGCGGTCAGTACCAATGATCTGTGGATTCGCATACATGCCGCGTGTCAAGCAATTATGCAGCACACCATCCAACGGCTTTTCGATTCAATGCCACGCCGTCTAGAAACTCTTATTGCAGATAGCGGAGGCTTCACATGATACTGAATTTTGCAGGTAAAAATTGTTGTATTGTTCTGAAAATTAATTACTTATGTACAGCCATATCAGTAATGTGTATTATAAATTTCATTTGAATCGCATGGTTCATTTTTGGTGTCAGAATTTTCACAAATAGTAGTTTATTTTTGTGCTAGCAGATAATATGCAAAGCCCTATTTCGAAAACCACATTCTGCGAATATGGTGCATAGTGGCTCCTAAAAGAAGACTCAAAACTGAGGGCTAAGTCAGCATTAATAGATTCTTTACATAGTTAACAAAAAATATTTCTTTAAATATTTTGAATCATGTGTTTCTTGCATTTTCACACTACGATCTTCAAGTGCGGAAAGTAATATACTTTTCTGTACAGATTCCATTTCTATCTCTGAAGTTGCTGGGATTTCATAGAGCTTCACAAAAGTCACGATTTTACAGTAATTAATTTTTTATACATTGGAGCAGCCAGTTCTGAAAAAGTTGTTTTCTTCCAGCTTTGAAACTAGACCCATGTGCATAAAATAACATTAAAACAAAGAACATCGGTTAATTTGTTGAAATAAAGCATTCTACATGATATTCAAAAAATATTGGTAAATGGTCCATTAATTTTCTTGTTTTTATTCTGACACCAGATACAGCGCTGAAAATACACTGGACCCCGGAGTATACCGTGCACTGACGGCATATATTCGTTATTCTGCATTCTGATACAGGGTGATTCATAAAGAAGTATACAGTTTCCAGATGCTGTAAAACAGTAACAGTTGAAGACACGGACGACAACTGCGAACCGTTATGTCGATGCACTCATAAAGTTTGCGTCCCGCTACTGAGGGAAGTGACGTAGGCAATAGCGCGCGTGCCACGTGACTAGTCAGTCAAAATGACAGTGTATGCAGAGGAGAAGGCGTTTTGTGTTCTTGAATTGAGCAAAACGGAATCTGTAACTGTTGTGCAACGACATTTGCGATCACGATTCGGAAAAGAACCTCCAACCAGAAAATCTATCCACGATTGGCATAAAAAATGTTAAACTACGGGCTGTTTGTGCAAACGTGAAGGTCCTGGACGACCGCGTGTATCGGAAGAAGTCGTCGATAGTGTTTGCAGCTCCATTCAACGAAGCCCAGGAAAATTAATGCGGAGGGTGAGTCGTGAAGTGCAGATTTCACTGCCCACTGTCCGGAGAATTTTGAAAAAGAATCTGAAAATGATTCCATACAAAGTGCAGATGTTGCAAAATCTCACTGCCCTTACCTAGGGTTTGGGCGGAAATGGATTACCGGCTCGATGTGGGTCATGTGACTAAGGGTGCACAAATAGAACATCTGTGACTGTCTCTAAAAAAACTTGAAACATTTCCCTGCAATTCTGTTGCAGGTAACATAAAATATCTTACATTGTTCTTGTTTTATAGTGAATTGAAACTGTATACTTCTTTATGAATCACCCTGTATTATATATCGCTGTATCAGAACGATAAGCACAAGAACGTAAGGTCATAATTAATTTTACACAGAATCAAGACTGACATTTTTATTCTAAAATTTTTCATGCATGATAAAAAGAAGTAAGAGTTTTTGAAAGTGACACTTTTTCGTACTCACTTTTTGTGTTACCTACTAAATGTGTCAGGTCATTTGGATAATAACGGCCGATTTTATGAGGTACCACATTCATCTGTCCCATAATGCTTGCAGACTAACCCGCTCGCAGCGCCATTCGTACGAGTTGAAGTGCGGCTCAGACACCACATAAGCCCCATAATCGGTTGAGCTGCAGTCGTTGCTACTCGTGTGATAGTGGTATGTACAAAATTTTAGGAAGGAGTGAGTTGCGGGTAATTTTGATTCATGAGTTCAAATTGGGTCGTAATGTGGCACAAACCTACCGTAATGTGGTCGAGAGATGGGGCAAGGAGAAAACATCTGAACGTATTGTTTGTCAGTGGTTTGGAAAGTTTTGTCCCGGTGACACGAGCCTAGAAGATGAAGTCGGCCGAGGATGACATTCGGTAATTGATAACGACGCTCTGAAGGCAAATGTTGGGGCAAATCCTCGCGTCACAGTCAGAGAACTTGGCAAACAATACAATGTGTCGGTGTCAACCGTTACCGAACTTCTCCACCAAATTGGTAAGGTCAAGAAGCTCGATACGTGGGTTCCATAAGAACTGCCGGAGCTTCAGAAAACAACGGTTTGAGATGTGCAATAACCTTATGCTTCGCAACGAAAAGGAGCTCCTACTTGATCGCATTGTAACCTATGATGAACAATGGGTGGTATAGGACAACTGTAAGAGATCTGGACAGTGGTTGAACCATGGTGAACCACTGAAACAACATCTTAAACCAAGGTTGGAGCTAAAGAGGGTTTTGTTAACAGTTTGATAGACTGTTCACGGTGGCGCAGGTTCTTGAATGCTGTTTAAAGCATTGCCTCAGTCACATACAGTATTTTAAAGAAATTGACCTAATGCACCAGAAGTTGTGTACCAGACAGTCATCTTTGATTAACAGGAAGGATCCTATCGTTTTCCATGGTAACGTGAGACCAGAAGTGTCACAAATGACGAAACAGAAACTACACGAACTGAGGCTTGAAACCCTCCCACATCCAGCCTACTCAACTGACTTGGCACCAACCAATTTCCACCTGTTCATGTGTTTTAGCAATTACCTCAAGGACAGGACCTTCAGAAATCTAGAGCAGGCGGAAATTGCATTTCGAAACTTTCTTGCATCCAGGGAGCTAGAATTCTCCTGACTAGCATTGAAGAACTTGTCACTCGCTGAAAGAGGTGTATAGCTGCTGAAAGCGTCTATTTCGAATAAAACAAGGTTTTGAAGTAAGTATGTCTCTTTCATTTTTGTCCTCCAATTCAGCCATTATTTTTCGAACGACCTGCTACATTGACTGCTACATATACCGGCCATTTATTTAGAAACCTTTATGCACACATAACTTACGCAGCGTACATGCAAAATACGTGGTCACATGCATCTCCACGTGATCTCAACAACTATTTAAGACGGCTGCTTGTCAGTAATCGTCAGTACGTTTGATCAGAATGGGGAAAACACAAAGGAAATGCTGGAGTTCGATAAATGGTTTATTGTCGGTGCCTGTTTAGCTAGAGCAACAATTTTTGAAACACCAGAGATGGCTGATTTCTCAAATGGTTTCTCTTTATCCCGTGTCTTTAATCAATGTACAAATAACCCGCATTGCTTGTCTAAGAGGCATAACTGTGTCGCAATCACAATCTGTGAGGAACGAGATGGCCGTCGTCTGAGAAGGCTTGTACTGAGAAACAGGACTTTCTCTGTGCAGCAGTTGACGGAAGCATTCAGTGAAGGCTGTTCCTATCCATATCTCAGCAACGTATGAGCAGGGAATCGAAAAGGATCGGTATTGGTAGTCGGTACCTATCCGCATACCCATTATTTATGCAAAGAACAGGAAAGTTTGTTTACAGTGGTGTCAAGAACACACTGACTGGAAACTGGAAGACTGGGAAAAGGTCATGTGGTCAGACTATTCGCGGTACACCTTGTTCTGTACCGACGATAAGCAAAGAGTTTGGCCGGTGTCCCATGAAGTGATGGATTCAACTTGCTTTGTAAACTCAACGCGATGTTTTGTAGGTGGTGTTATGGCGTGCAGCACGTTCTGTTGGTACGCAACGAGTTCCTTGATAATGCAAGAATGTCGAATGTGCTCCAAAGGTCTATCTGAACATTGTTATCGATCACATCCATCTTGCAATATTGACTTTTATCTAGCAGGTGACGGCTGTTAAATAGAATACAATCTTACAGTCCATCGCGTAAGAACTGTTCAGCAGTTATTTGGCAAGCACGACAGAGACCTCCACCCTCTTCCCTGGCCACTATAGAACCGGATCTGAACCCCGTTGAGAATGTATGGAACATAGTAGAAAAACAAATCCGGGAGCAAAACTTATTCCGTTAAATTTGAGCCAGTTAAAGGACAGACTGGTAAACGCTTGTTGTAGTGTCACGTTGATCCACTCCAATACCTTGCGGAATCTATGCGAAACCGCATACGTGCTATGATTCGAGCTAAGGGAGGTCCAACCTGGTATTGAATAAAACATTCTAATTCAGCGGCCGGTTTATGTGGATTTAAGAGACACGTGACGCAAAATGCATATCAGCTTATTCCAAGCTTAAAAGTGACGAAAATTGCAGGTAAAAGTGTTATTCACCACGAAAAGTTTCGTACGATTCCACTTAATGAACCGTTTTCGTCTCGGAAATCAACCGTTTAACAAATCGTTAGTACAATTGATCCCGGGACAATATGGGGTATTGTAATCTTTACGAAACACGTGAACACCTACCTTATAACTGATTTCAAATATTACACTGACATATTTATTTTAAAACACGCGGAACAAACAAAAAACTGCTCTTAGAAATAAGGTAGCACTTTCACAAGAAACTTCTTTGCAGACACCAGCTGACATTCTGGCTGTGTTTCATTTTCAGCATTTTTCTTGGTATTTTCGCCAATATTATTGCTGAATTTTTAAGGATTAATAATGACATTATAAGCTCCATTATGTGATCAATAAACTGCAATAAACCTAAACAGCTTTTTGCTAAGTAACAAAGTATTTCGCGATTGAAGAAAAGTAACAAGACAGTACATATACAGTTATTGTTTGTTTTACGCAAGGGGATAATGTTAGCCCATGATTTTATTGGTTAGCAGAAAGAGTAGAATAATTTTATGTGCACGTCTGCAAAACCATTGCTGAAACCACGTTTGGTTTTATGTGATAAATAAAAAGAAGAGATAAATTATTTATTCGAGACTCTACTGTTTTGCAATGGTAGTTGCTCCCCTAAAAAGAGATAGGATAAAATAAAGCAAGTTCTCCTCCTTATATTTGAAATTTAAAACCCAGGTGTACTTGCAAATTCATAGTCAGGTGCACTTACATAATCGAATAACGGTTTGCACTTACAAGTTAGTAGGAAATTTGCTAGCGAACAGTTTTTCAAAACTAATCGAATGTCTGTATTTATGAAAAGCATTTGTGGAAGACATGTCTCAGTTGATACGAAAACACTTGCGTATCTGAATGTAACCGTTACGGAAAAATGTAAGAATACGGATCTTCCAGAAAGTGTTGCTGCAGTGTTATGAAATTGAGTGTATTGCAGAGAAAATTTATTCAGTCTCGCACATACGATTGTTTACTTAATTTTAACTTCGGATGACCTTATAAATTCCATGTATATATTAATAGTGCTTTATGAGGTTTAAATATCCGTAGTTGCCGCACGTGCAACTGCGCTGTTCCATTTAGCAGCCTATGAAGTAGCAGAAATATTTCTTGACTCTATTCTTTATGAATATCATTAAATTTAATTGCATTCTTTAGGTAGTGTGTTTAGAAATGCATGTAGTAATCATTGAAATACATACTGCTGTTTCAAAGTCTTTCTGAAGCCAAGAATGAATACCAACTTCATATTTAAGCAGTTCTGTTTCATTGAAGTCCTTTTTGTGTGCTTGGCAAAAATCCAACAACATTCAAAAGGCTCTGTCTCCCACAAACCGCTTCATTGAAAAGCTTTTAAGTTATTAAAGGTAAATCTTTTTTTATATTTCAGTGAAACAACTTTGCCCACCTAGGAATTTCATGGTTTCCTATTTCCATGCAATATTTTAAAGAAGAATATCGTTTACTGACTGTGTTATTGAGCACATTGATTACCTGGGAAACATATTTTTACCGAGACACTCAGAAATCTCTGGAAAAGAATTAGTCTGTTTCCAAAGAATGTTAACTGCCAGACTAACATTGCAATCGTTTAAATGCCAAATATATTTGACCAGATCGAGCACATTAAGGCCATCAACTGTTTTGTTGGAGTTTATGACCTTAAAAATGTACTACGAATTACTTATAGGAAAACAATTCTTTGCTGGTCTATTGCTCATTTCAAAGAAAAAAATAAGTGCGATCACCTAAGAAAAACAACACAAGAACCAATAATAACAGTTGTGGTAATTTCGCGGATGAGAAAGTTCACAAACGTAGAAACTATACTCATGAAAGTGTGTTCATCTTACGGCTTAGAAGGAAACTAGAACTTCCCTATCCAAATAGAAGACACTTTTTATTTAAAACCACTTTTGGCCGTACACAAATAGCATAGACCTGCAGTATTGCCTCCCATTTGTTGTAGTGCACTGAAATCAACCCCCAAACTCCTTGATTATGGGCAGAAAATGGAACTTTTTAAGTGGCTAACACCCGCATTTACTGATTGATTTCTGCCTCTTTGGCACAAGTTGCCCCAAGGATGAAATATCAGGATGTTTATTTAGCCTGTGGAGCTTCTGTAGATCTATGTGGATGAGTAAATAATGCAAAAAACTAAGACATTTTGAGGTTCACCTTCTAATATTTATATAATGCAATCTTCACTAGTGGGCACCTCCTAACATAGGTACCCTTCCATCAATGGCAACTTTCGGTTGGCACAAAACAGATGACATAGGATTAACATTAATGATAACCTCCGGAGAACGATACCCCTTATAAGCGGTCAACGGGTACTGGAACTGGAGTCAGTCCCGAAGGGGATTTGACGGACACCTTGTTCCTTAGAATTCGGCGAGAGGAATAAGATAGGGATAAAGAACGCAGTTAAAGCCACTGTACCTCGGGAAGGATGGGTTGGATTACTCTTGGTACAATGATATGCTTAAATGAAAAGCAAGGAATCCAAAACTTAGTTTTACGTGAAACGAGCGCTAGCTCCCGTGTATATTTTAATCTTCTTCTGGTAGATGTGTGGTGATTAACCAAATGTTTCCCGTTGACGATGGTATCTCCCGGTTTGGTCTCTGAGGGTTCACTTACTGATTTCCAACACGCGGCCAGCTGACTGTGTAGTTACACTTCACTGTATAACATTTTTCTTTCCTGTACCTAACACTAAGCCTAAACTCGTAGCTTGTTATTCCTTGGGGGATTTTAAGAACGGACGTCACGTACCGCTTTCTTGAATTATCTACACCATGATTTCTTCATTTAACCATTGCATTGAGTTTTATTTTGCATTCAACATTTGGAGGAAACACTACAACCGTTTCCTTCTGCATAATGTTCATACGCTTATGCTGCATTTCTACGAATGTAACGGGCTAGCAATGTCACTTAGGCCTTAACCTCCGACAACGGCCAATTTCCAACAACCGTCACTTCTTTCTGGTCTGATTAATGACCGTTATTCGTAGCGTTTACTGTATCAATAAAATATATTACAGCAACAACTAGAAAATTACAAGGATACCATTTTTCAACATAGTTTCCTTGATTTTCAAAGAAAAAGATCAGCGATGGTTCTTTTTGACTTCAAAAATATTCTTTTTGCTGATGAACAATCTATCCGTGCCTCACTTTCTTCACTGCTTAGTTCGAGGTAAATCAATGACCTGTTATTGTGTCTCCGAGTGGATCAAATACGTAACACGCATCAGAAGACATGGAGATTATACGAGGGATGCTCCAATACCTCAGGGTTCAATTGCTGAAGGGTTTAAACGGCGTGGGCTGCCGTGTGAGAACGGTCATTTTCATGCATTAAAAAAATGTCTTCCAGAAATAGTCCTCCGAAGTTGCTTCGAATTGACGGGTCCGCTTTGTCACGTAGCATTTCACAGTAGTGACCGCTTTCCCCTCATAAGCGCCTTTCTTGATAGTGTTCTAGTATTGGCGCTTTTGAGTTCAAAAAAATAGTGAGCAATAGTTTTTCAGCTGTTAGTTCAGTTTTGAATTTTTCGTTGACTGGCGCTTCCAGCCTTTAATCTTTCAATATTTTGTGACAACTTAATATGTTATGAATTATTTCATAGACAGAACCGTGACTAATATTTTTGTGATTTGACACCTCATTGTGAGTCAGTTTCCCAAAGCAGTGGTATGGCCTTTCTCAAAGTTGCTGTCAACGGCGGATGTGGAATAGCGTTCCTTCTGCTGTTCGTTCATAATACTTGATACAAAACATTTATGAATTAGAAAATTCATTCGTTGACAGTCCACTGTAGGAAAACACTGTTCTCATGCTGTGCTGAAAGTCTTAGATGAAATTCAGCACAGAAAAAGGAATCATTGCCCGCTGTTCTGCTTTGGTGCTCAAGAAAAGAGAAGAGTCCAATTTAACGGCACGAACACCAAAATGTGAGCTAACCGAGCAAGGTCAAATCTCCCCCGCAGACGCACTAGAAGCGTACCTCTTGCAATGCGCCCACGAATAGACCTGGCTCAGTCTCACATATCTCATAGCGCATGTGTCTTGCTTCAGGGTATTTTGTAGGAATTTTAAGAGCCTTTAAGCTCATACAAGCGCTTAGTTGTCTTGTTATAAAAATTCCCTAATAATCATAAGTTAGTTTTTCCTGTATTATTGTTCTGCTTTTTCTGATGGCAAATATTGGGTCGTTTCATAATTATTGGCTGATGCCGACAATGCGAATATGCAAAGCCGGTTACGAGGGACGCCTCGTAGGAAGAACCACCAAACGCCCATGCAAATTGAATCGGTGCGGTCGACGTGTATAAAACGATATTACAGACAGAACTCAGCAGTTGGGAACGTGATGGATCAACCCGACGTGAGATCAGTGATTTTGCACGAATTCAAACTTGGCCGGAATGTGTCCGTAACGTTCGCAAATGTCAATAGAGCGTAGGTTGTCGGAACGACGAGAGACAGAACTGTTCGTAGACTGTTTTTCAAGTTCCATGCCGGCGATGTTGCTATGGACCATAAGCCAGGAGTCGGTCGCCCGGTTCTGTGTAATGTAACGTACCAGGAGATGTGACGTACCTGCCAGAAGGATGCACACGACATAAAGGCAGATAGGAATCAGAATAAAAAGTCCGCGTCGCTCAATTGGTAGAGTGACTTATTCCGGAATGAGGGGATCTGGGTTCGAATCCTGGCGTGGACAGAAATGACGGAGAAATTCACTTCGTTATAGTGACACTGTACATTTAAAGCGGAAAGTGGAAGAAAAACCAACGTCCACAGTACATGAGCTCATTGCCGAACTTTTCGTATAATCAGCGACAGTTTCCAGACGCCTGGCAGCTATGGGCAAGGTTAAAAACTAGATACCCGTGTTCCACACGAACTCACCGAACAGCAGCAGATACGACGTCTGGAAACATGCATTACCCTCCAAAAACGTGAGTACTTGTGCTCCCTTTCTGCATTGGATCCTTACGGTTGATGCAAATGGGTGCTTTATGACAAAAGGAAGATAACAGCACCGTGGCTCGATAAAGGGGAACCACCCAAACACATGTCCAAACCCGAGTTGCACCCACAGAAGGTCCTGATCTCTGTGTGGTGTACTGCCAAGATTGATTCATTATGAGTTTTTGCTGCGAGGTTAAACAATCACAACGGACGTGTGCTGCCGTCAGCCGAACGAATGTCACCACAAATTATACAGCAAACAACCATCGCTCGTCAGTCGTTTGGGTCACGTCCTGCATCAGGATGACGCACGACCGCATGTGTCTATTAGAAGCATGTGAAAAATCAATGCCTTGGGGCACGAGGTCCTCTCTAACTCTGCTTATTCACCTGACTTGGTCCCCTCAGACTTTCACATGTTTAGCCATTTGGACCACGTCTTGAGGGGCAAACATTTCTCTGACAAGGATGCTGTGATTACCGCCATTAGCGATTCATCTGACCACTGTGATGCCAGTTTCTGCCACCGTGGCATTTTTGCACTGAACACACGTTGGACACAGTGTATTGCTGCAGAGGGCAGACATTTTTCGGAATAAAATACCTTTCGTCGTCTGTTACTGCTGTTTGTTTCTTTGTATCCAAATCGGCCAATAATTATGAAACGAACGAATAATTTTTTGGTTGTTCTTTTTTCGTGGTTTAACGACTTTAATATAAGTTTATTTCTTGGTTCCTGTTATCTACGTAAATTTTAGTTCGTTCACCTTCAGCATTTTCCAAGCTTAAGGCCACATTTTCTCTCTCTCACTGAATATTTTGTATCTACCTGAAGTGAGGTCAGAAGTAAAATGATGTATGTGCTTCAACAGAGATAAGAAGGATGTTTACAAAGTATGTTTAGGCTGTCTCTCGTTAGATGTATTCTGCTGACTTCCATTAAACTAACTATCTGCCATTAGATATACTGACGGGCTTACATCAGATAGATTCACTCTCTTTTGGTTGTTTTAAGTTTATTGTTCAATGTTTGAGTCTGCCGTTAAGAGACTCGCTCTTGTTAAAAGTCTATTAGTTCGTTGCTGTGTTTGGGGAGAGAAATTGTAGTTTAACTTATACCTGTTGATAAATTATATCAAGTTGAATATTTGGGGGTTACTGGAAAGTATTCAGTTTATTCGAGAATTAGTTGTATCCAGAGTCAAATTATTGGATGATTCATTGATGTGTGCTAACAACTTGTAGATTATGATTGACTCATGACAGACATGAATAAAGTCAAAAATCTGTAAGTAAGCTTGTTCTCACTGAATCTCTAGATGTATTCTTGGAGGGACATTTCTGTGTTTGTTAAGAACATTCCTTCTGCTAAGTTAATTAAACTATCCGAAGCTTCAAGTAAAAACTTCAGTTCAACTAGTGCTTCAGGTTTACTTAATATATGTAGACTGGAAGTTCTTGTGTAAATGAGTGGCAGCAGCGGGCGATATTTTGATCCCAGAGCTTGTACGGCAAAAACCGCATGTGTCCTATGTAAGCAACGTTGATTAAGCTCTTTTACCTGCGCGAAAGAAGAAATTTTACGTTGTTTTAATAATAGGTACTAATTGTTTCTTTCAATGGGGTATAGGTTAGACATTGCGCCTTTTAACTTACGATTAAAGAAAACATCATTATCGTAGTTTTGGGGGATATGAAATAACTGAAGGGAAAGGTCGTTTGTCCTACACGTAAAATATATTTCGGCTTCAGTTGCTTGCAAACTGTGTGATGTAATTGCATGCAATTTGTATTTCACACTCTAGGGTTGTTTCCTTTTGTTTTCACCGGAACGAGTAAGTAATGTCAAAAATCATTTTAATGTGACCATTTTTTTATTCTTAAGAGAAATTGCTGAGAACAAAACTTTTAATTTCGGAAGTTTTACCCGCAGCTTTAGGAGTTTGTAATAGCTACTCAACGGGAGAAAAAAATAAGTAAAATTAAATATGATAGCAAGAAATGCTCTCTTCGTATAATTTATAGTTTAGACAATTACAAATCTCGAGAATTAAAAGTCTGGGAAAAAACTGCTTGGAATATATAGAAAGAGACTTACAGGAACAATATCGGGTAATTAATGACTGACTTTTCCTTTCTCGAATTAATGTCTTACCACTTGTCTGTTTATTTGTTTGCATGTGATCGTCGTTCGTGACGTTTTTTCAACAGAACATTTACCTATGACATTCTCGAGATTAAAATATTACCGGAAGAAAATTTGGTGTACGAATACTAATTGTTCGGTTTTTAAACATAACAAACATAACGTGCAAGGCATTTTCCTTTAGTGATAAATGAAAATTAATTTTTCATTTTTCAGAAAAAGGCTCAAAGAAAACCGAAAGCATTTGAAGATCAATGTTTCTTCTGCAGCGTAAATTTGTTTCCTGATTTAAAGAAGTACACTTTAAGGCTGAGAAACATTATGTGTGATGGCGTTTGTTGTTATCATTTCAAGGCATGTTTTAGAACAGCTGTGTCATTTTTGTAAGCAAATTTCTCCATCTCCACCAGAAATAGCCTGATGCCTCACCTCGTTCCTTTACGCCTGCCTTTCTCTTACTTTTACATGACATTTGCATATATGTGTTCTGTTTTAATCTAAAAGTATGACAAAACAAGCTGCAGCTTTTGAATTCCGCAATCGCAGATGAAACAAAAACAACTGTTTTGAAAGGAAACATAAATGTAAATTTAAAATTGAAGGAAGTAGAAGAAAAATTCTGTCGAAGGTGTTTTAAAATAATACTTTCCCTTTCAACGAGTTTCAAGTAGGGTACTTCAAACGAAGGAGGAAGAAAAAGTAACGCCCTGAAAATGACTGCGAAATTTAACCATTCGCATCGCAAACATCCACTTCTCCCATCGAAAATTCTCTCATAAACACGTAAAACAATGCACGGAGAAGAAAGCACAGCGGAGAGTGCTTCAACCATGATAAACATAAAGATTACTGGGAGAAATCCTTTTCCTGTTCCTCAGACATTTCCCTTGAATGTGTATAGAAAACTAATAACTGCCTTCATCTGTCTCTTCCAAGTTTTGGATGCATGTTTTTTCCATAGATGTTTCGGTAGATAGTAGACTGCAGCGAGAGTGTGTTAGTTGTAGGAGCTGATATGACACGGGTGGAGATGCACAGGTAATCAATCACTTTTGAGTAGCTCGTCTCCACAAAAACAGATAAAAGACAGGAAGAAAAACCTGAAAAAGAAGAATAAAATATCACGCAAAAATGCATCCACTTTTCTATGACGACTACTAAAGCATTCAAGATGGGTAAGTCCCGAAATCGTGGCTGGGTATTAGAAAAGATCAGTGCTTCTTTTTTATTAGCAGTGAAAAGATTCACAATCACGCTCTTCGGTTCCTGAATTTATTCAAAATTTCGAATTATTTTGTATCATGGTTTCATTTTTGCCACAAAACTTTCTGCTTTTTTCTTCCTTCTGCTTTCTACGCTTCTGATAGGTGGAATAGTTTCTCTGACATTCAAGGGGACGAAACAGTGTTTCTTAGATATCCAGAATGCCATGGAACCAAATAAAATGTGCACAAGAAGAATCCTGCTTATGTGCTAGAAGAAAATAACTGAAAGCCGTATTCGCTGTGTCGAGTATATTTGATGTACCTTACTATAATATTCTCAGCAGCTGCACTTAAATGTCCCTAGGATTTTCCTATGTAGCTTCGTAACCATTCTCTGATATACTGCGTGTTTGTTCGTTTTAAGCTCAGAAATCCTCCAGTCCTAAATGTGACAGGAGGCGTAAAAAAAAAAAAAAAACGCTACGTTTTCTTCGCTTAACCAAAACATATTCCAGGAGTGGACTTGACTAACTCTTGAAATTATTGTTTGGTGTTGTTTAAGCTCAATTACCGTTATGTAACATAAGCATTTCGGTAAAAAGAATTAAGTAAAACGGAAGTTAACTGTTTGGAAAATTTTATCTCATTTTTTTAGTTTTGGGATTTAGCGACTACCAGTAACAACTCTTGGTGGTATTAACAGTTACCCGTATCTGGTTTGAGGCTGCTGGTTTCAGCGAAGAGACATAGATAGCTTCACTAGACAAACACAACGCCCACACCGCATGCGATGATCGATTCTCACAACCCGATTCTCGGACGAATGGTCACAACCCGACTCCTCAGACCAATCGGTCACCGGATCGGCGTTCCTTCACTTAAATACCGTTTAGAAGCATTTTTTTAAAAATCAAATGGGTTTCAAACCCGGATAAAATATGGATTTAGTGTTCGAACCTGCGGCACTGATTCTTAATATTTCCTGAAAATGTTGGCTTCGATAGAGGGGCGTATGCTTCTATCAAATCTTAGGAACTCGAGCTATTGACTACGAAATGGAGACATATACTTCCTTCGAGATTTGGATACTCAAATCTTGGGTCCGAAGCAGGTACGGGATCTTGCTTTAAAGATACCCACGGAATTGGTTAAACTCCTTATATAAATATTTAAAATATATATTCTGTATGCATTTCCTGTTCGTTCTGAGGCTGTTCTGCTCTGCTTTAAAAATGAATCTTACCCTATGCTTATTCAAGAATACACTATCTGATCGAAAGCATCAAGACACTTGCCTATCCACAAACTCCCTGTAATAAGAAAATAATTAGTATGGCGTTGATCCACCTTCTGCTGTTGTCACAGCCTTCACTCTGCTGGGAAAGCTTTCCACTGGAATGCAGGAATTGCATTCAATTTTGCCACAAAAGCAAGAGTAAATCGATCACCGATATCGGTCTGTTCAGCCTGGCTTTCAGTCGGCGTTCTAACTCATCCCAAAGGTAATCCATAGGGTTGAAATCTGCGCTCTGTGCAGGACAGTCAAGTTCTTCTACACCCATCTCAACAAACCATTTTTTCACTGGCCTCGCTTTGCGGACGGTAGCATTGTCCTGATGATAAAGGAAATGGCCTTCGCCGAACTGTTGCCATAATCTTGGGAGCAAAGAAAATAGGCCGCAGCGTTAAGATTACAGAGCACTTGAACTAAAGGGCCGAGCCCATAAAATCTGAAATCCAGCCCCAGAACATTATGTCTCTTCCACCAAATTTCACAGTTAGTAAACACAGTCGAGAATGTGGAAGTCACCTGGCATTGTCCATATCCAGTCTTTTCTCTTGAACTGCCATATGGTGACGCGTGATTTATCAATCTGTAGAACGTGCTTACACAGGCTCCAGATTCCACTGGCGCCAGAGCTTTACTGCACTCTAACCGCCGCTTGGCGTTGATCTTGCTGTTTTATGGCTGTGTGGTCGGCTAGCCGGCAATGCAAAACCCATTCCTTTTAGCTCTCGACCAACCGTTATGGAACGGGCATTGCTTTCAGAAGCATTTTGCAACAAAGGATAGGCGATTTTGTTGCCACAACCGCTTCAGCACTCAGCGGTCCCGCTCAGTCATTTTAAGAAGCCAACAGGGTAGCTTTTGCGCTGTTGTTTTTCCTAGGCATCTGCATTTCATAATAGCATCTCTTACAGTTGATCAGAGTAGCTGCAGAAGGGCAAACGTTTCCCGAACTGTCCTTTTGCTAAGATGGCATCCTATGACAGTGCCACATTGAAAGTCACTGAGCTCTACAGTACGGCCCGTTCTACTATAGATGCTTGGCTATGATATTTCAGAGGAAATGTGCGTCTTTTTGTGTTTGTATTTCCATGGCTGGGACGTAATGGCCAAATCTAGTACTAACAAGTTAGTAAAATCATGCAATGCAATGATTATGATACGCTTTACAACATACCAGAAATTATTACTCAAGATATGAGGATAATGGCTGTGGAATAAATCTCTCTCTCCTCTGCCCTTACCTTTTACCCCATTTAGATGATATTAAACAGAATTGGTTCAGTATACCTCCGGAATAACATACTAAAGTTTTGTCGCACTAGAAGCACTTTTAGTCAAGTTATGAGGATAATGGCTGTGGATTAAATCTCGCTTCTGTTCCCTGACCATTGACTCCATTTCGATGATATTCAACAGAACCAATTCAGTATACCTCCAGAACAACATGATGAAGTTTTGTCGCCATCGAAGCATAAGTTATGACGCATAAGGACGATGGAATGGATCCCGCTCCTATGTCCTGACCTTTGACCCCATTTCGCCCATTTTTAATAGGGTTTCTCCCCAGTTTGTCTCATACGACATACTAAAACTTCATCGAAATCGGACCATTTTTACGTGAGTTGCCGTGCGGACGGACGGACAGACAAACAGAACAAAGCTAGAGCATATACGCCTCTTCAACCTACGGTTGGATAGCGTAAAAAAGAGGTGTCGCGATATTTTTTAACATATAGCACACAGTATACACTTCCTCTATATGTGTGCTTGATGGATTCCGTAAATTTATTAATGACAGGTCTTGAGTTTTTCTCCCCCCTCCTCCCCCCAATTATGCACCATATGAAAAGCAGCTGCTTTTCGAAAAGTACTCTCGTTGCTGTTTCAGGATGCTTAGATAATGCGGTTTTATCCAAAATGAAAAGATAATGGTCCCGCATATCGAAGAAGCAATCCTACATATACATTATTGGTAATTTTCCATTTAAAAAAACTTGGACATACTTGACTCAAAACGCATATGCAGAAGTGATTATTACACATTCTTAACGACATCAGTACAAGTTTCTTCTTGAAACCATAATGCCACACACAGTGTGGGAGCCTTCTGTACACAGCGTGTGGCTATTTTTAATCACCGATATTTCCAAAAGTTAAAAGGTTTTATTTCACCTTTCCCGTAAATATAAACTAGGATCTAGATTAATATATTGTTGAATAAAATAAAACGCACTGTGTGCTCAAGATCGGTTACCTAATTCTGCGTGGGCCCTTTTACGCCTAGAGAATCGTCGCTACCAGATGTCATCAACTTCACGAAGTGCATATAGGGTTGTGTGGGGATATGCATGCTGTTTTTGTTTCGGTCAGCAGTTCCCGTATGGAGTTGGATGTGGTGGCCAACTGCTTCATTTGGGTTCCACAATATGGCACACATGTGCAATTGGATTGAGATCCAGCGATTTTGGAGGCCATTTGAGATGTCTCATACCAATACTATGTTCGTCGAGTCATTTCTGTACGAGGCTGACCTCATGACATGAGGTATTGTCATCCAGGAAGAGCCCATCCCCATCTGGATGGAGGTGCCACATTGTGGGGTTTATATGGTCACAAGCAGTCCTTAGTAGTAGCCGATGTCTGTACCTTGGTCTACACGCGCCAGGGTTACAGCTCATGCCAACTAAACGTATCCCATAACATACAATCACCCAAACCCGCCTGGATAGTAGAGGCAATGTATGAGGAATTTATAGGCTTATTCTGCTGGTGCCAAATATGAACTCGACTAATCGGGAGAAGAAGGTACATATTGTGATTCATCTTCTCAGTTCACTTGCTTCCGCTCTTCTATCTTCAAATTTTCACGCTGTTGTGAGTAGGAGAGTAGTTTTCGTCCATAAACTGTCGCTAAGTGAGGGTGAAGTATATAGGACGTCCGCTCTTGTACGCCAACCGTGCCAGCATGCAACACATATTACAGCGGGATATTGTTTCTGTTGACCCACATGGTATTGGGCAGTCAACTGCTAACTCGTGCTGCGTCGTTAGCTCTGTAGAAATCGACGCTATAGCGTAAAGGCTGAAGGCCTTATTTTGCTGGTGATGGAATTTCTAGTCACATCTTCCTCCTTCGGAGTAGGATATTCTGCCGCTTGGACAACGACAAAGGCTTAACGTTGCCGTTTGTGACATGTGCGTCATCTCTGAGGTAGGTACGTCAAATAAATCCCCCCTTGAGAAAGGCAGAATCACGAAATCGCAGGGTTCGGTTTCGCCGACGTACCATGCTTGAAGGAGTTCGTTGTAGAAGAAGGAATGCTGATACAACGTGTGGAGGAAGCGATACACCCTTTTTCTCGAACCTCACGCCCAGAAAATTAATTTTACGTTCGGACGCCAATACAGCATAAAGTCCAATTTTACCGGTGATGGGATTCCAATCCATATGTTTTTTCCCGGTTTCGGATATTCTATCGCTTGAACTACACCGACGAAGGCTTATCACTACAACTTACTATTTTTGACACGTGCATCAGCCCGAGCGTAGGTACGTCACAACGCTCAGGTCTCCCTGGGAACCACGTTTCGCCGTCCTTACAATTGGGCAGCCGATTTGATGTTTTGCTAGTTTGGTCCCGTTCCTGGCACTCTTTAACCACCGTAGCCCTTGAACAATAAACAAGTGTCACGGTTTTCGAAATGAACGCACACACCTTTCGTGCGTTCGCGATTTGGCTTTCCGTAAACTCCGACAAATCCTTGGTTTTATTCATCACATCCGTAACTTCGTCAACTGAACCACCAACCTCTTGTTCACACCCATGAAGCCTACGTTCCACGCCTTCCTTCTCGTTACGTGAATGTCTTATGTAACTCACTTTGCATAGGGATGGTCATCATTCAGTGAGTACTCAGTGTAAATTACGTGGTTAATCTTCTGTTTGAACAAGAAACCAAAAAATTCTTCTAATGTACACAATCCAACGGCCAGTTGAATTTCTTATTTTTTTATGAATTCAAGAATACTTCTTTCGATTAAATTAGAAAAGAAGCAGTGACCGCTTCTTTGACGTTCATTAACTTCCAATTAATATAAAATAATTTTTGGTCTTTACTAGGAAAAAGGAAGAAAGAATTAGCAATATAACCTGCTTTAAAATGTTCTTTAAATATTAGTCAACGTAATTTCTTAGGGACGCAATTAACAAATATTATATGAATGCAACCGAACTTAAAGAAGGGTAAATAAGAGTATAAATGAACTGATGAGAAATGCTCATTTCGCGTTTATCCAAACTGGGCTTAATTTATTTATTTATTTTTTTTTTTTTTTTGATTGGAGGTTTAACGACCACCGTGAGCAACTCAAATGGGCTATAAGCAGTCGCCCGTCCCTAATTTAGGGTCACTGGTTCCAGGGAAGGGAGAGAGCCAGTGCCGTAAGAAAAACACAACATCCATGCCTCACCGGGATTCGAACCCGGACCCCTACGGACGAATGATCAGAGGCCAACGCCTTAGACCACTGCGCCACCGGGGCGGCTGGGCTTAATTCCATAGGCTAGATATGGACTCAAAATCAGATACTGTATATGGAAACCAAAGGCCTTTGCTATTGCTTTTTTGAGTGTGGTAACACGAAACGCAATATCTTTCAGTATCTACCGGTTTTTCGTTTCCCATTTGTCCCAAATCAATTTTTGTGAATTTTGTGCTGAACGGAATTTGTCCCAAGTCAATATATGTGACTTTTGTACTGAATTCCAAAAGGTCAGGGAGTGTGTTACGTATAGCTCTCATTTAACTATTCTTTTGAATTCTCATTCTTGTGTAATTTATTTTTACTTCCCCGTTTGATTTTCTTCCTGAACAGCGCGTAACTTTTCCGAGTGTCTTCTCTATGTTTTGGCAAAATCTACGTCGAGAGAGAAAAGTGTGGTGAGCGTGATGAAAGTGGTGGTATGATAGTGATTGGATTTACTGATACTGATTGTCATTATTAACTTGACACTAGAAGAGTTCACAGATTATATACATTGGTCACAAAATGTTAAGGAAATTTCGCTTTCAAAGAGAAAACGTGGTGATATGTAAATCGAGCGATTACTGGAGATCGGCTATCATCGTAGTAGCAACGTCATATGTAAATTAGAATCATGACACTACAGCACGTGACGTGCGAGCTCCGATAAAAGTACCCTGCGAGAAATGGAAAACGGGTCTTTTCAGGGTTTGGTCTAGAAGTTTGCTGAATGTATTGCCTTCAGTATGGGATTAACCTGAAATTATGTCCAGACGTCGTTTAGGCATTGAGAACAGAAACAGGGCTGTTGACGTGTTGCAGGAAGGTGTACGGTAGATCGATGTGGCTGCCGATTTAGGAGTTTCACAAAGTGTAGTAGGTCGGCTACACACAAGATTTCCACGGCATGGAATGTTGCTGATCGACCAAAGAGCGGTCTGCCGAGGATTACCACCAGGAGGCAAGATCTCCGCCAGACAGTAAGTGCTCAGAGAAGGCCTAGTACCACAAGTAGCCAACTCCAGGAATTACTTCCAGCAGCTTCTGGTGTTAGAGTATGTACTGAAATTGAATGAAACAGTCTTCACGAGTATGGACTCACAGAAAGGAGGCCGCTGAGATATATGTCATTGACATTAACTCACCGTTGTCAAATACTTGTACTTGGTTCCAACAGTACATGTCATGGAATACAGCGCGGTAACATGGGCTTTTAACCATGAATGAATGCATCCACAGTATTGGCAGTCCGTCCACCCTTATCAGCGGCAGTCAGTTCTGGTCTGGGCAGGAGTGTGTTTTAATAGCCGTACTTTCTTGTACGTCTGTCAAGACAACATGAATGCTTCAGTGTGCAGAAACGAGATCAATGTGCGCATTGTGACACTGTTTCTTGCTACTATTGAACATGCATTCCGTCTCAATGACCACATTTCATACCTCAGTTCACTGGTAGACCTTCGTAACATGTCAAACTTTTGATTTCATGTATCTTAAAATATGTGTAAACCTCATGATTGCCTTTATAGCATAATGAAGGTTTTCATATAAATTTACACGACCTGCCGGGAGTACAAAATATTTTATACTTTCCTTCCTCCGCTTGCTGGCTGACTCTTTGTAACAGCTTCATTTTTCGTTTTCCTTTCTGCAAGCCCGCTGGACGTTTAGAGTTTTGTTTTTCATTTTTTCTTTCTGCGAGCACTCTGACTCTCCAATGAAGTTTTGTTATCTCATGAAAAAAGAAAACATATTTTTTTTACGTGTGACCGAATTTACCAGTAAGTTTTGTACTAGGCTATTTGGGGTTCCCACACTGGTTAACAAGGAAAACGAAACCACCCCCTGATATGAACGATTTAGCTCCTGCAAAAGGCGAGACAATAACTTACGTAATTATCCAATAGTTATTTATCATTGATGTCAATAGTTCCCAGCAAAGCAAGAATCGGCGTAAATGCAGTTTCGGAATCGCTCCCCCATCCTGCATTATCTCCTTCAATTTCCTTGTTTCCCCGCAGCCAATCGTGTGCTGAGCCGCAACTTTAACCAAACCAAGTCGGGAAGTAGCACGATTAAATCCTAGCTAATTCACTGTGCAATACTTGGCAGCCGTGTCAATGAAGAGTGGCCGGAAATTGCTAGGAAAGCCATATGCCGCTTTTCCACCGAAGCTCAATTTGGCCTCCGAAACCCGTTTGCTTTTGGAATAATTAAGTAGGAGGTATAGACAGAGTGCGCCGCTGCACATTGAGACACCTTCTCTCGACGATTACGTCGGGATTTCGCCCTGTCGCGTGGTTCCCCATTTAATTGGAGCTGGGAGGGGATCGACTGTCGTGGGTGGCCAAGCAAACGGAATGTCAAAATTTCGTTATTTTGCAACAGATGTTGCGTCAAATAGCGATTCGATCGAAGAGCGTAATAGCATGAAAAGGCGATAGCGAAATGAGTGTAATTAGTCTATCGGCGTGAGGTACCCACTGAGGAATAAAACATCATTGCCCGCTTTCAGTAATTTGGAAGGAAACAAACGCGCACGCTGGAATTTGCATATATGCTTGTTATTATCAACAAAATCTGCTGTTGCGGGACAAATATCATGCAGAACACTGGGGTACCGGAGAAACGCTGCGAAAATATCGTCAAAACCAATAACAAGTTAAACAAGACGATAATGAAGCGTTAGAAATTGTAAGTTCGGTAAACATGCCGCGTCCCGACGGGATATGCATTCATCCTTGTTAAGAAGAGAATCCGCCTCCATGGTATTAGATAAAGCAATATCACTCGAAGCTGCTCAAACTACAACCGTATCTCCTTTGCCTCGGATAGAAGTGGGCGCGCAGAATCATTGTGCGCTTCCGATAAAATTTATGAACGGTTGATGGAATTAAAAACGGTGGTGCAAAGGCTGTCATTAAGAATATTCTCCGAATTGTCTCGCCCATTTTTGTGGAAACAACAGCGTCTCAAGCAGAAACCCTGATGCATTGAAATCATTTAACAATTACAAAGTTCTTAAGAAAACTTCTGAAATACAGTAAACTCTCATTATATACGCAACATGCACCTCGGAAAACCGCGGAATATACCGTAAACACGCATAATGGAAATCATCTACCAAATGTTGATAGCAGTAACTGCACCGCAAGATTTCCTCCTTTCAAGACCAGTTATGCTTTTCACTCAAAAAATCTGTACCGTTGATTTCATTTTCTTAAATCAATTTATTGAATATACGGAAAGGTCATTCAAGAGTCTCTAAGCATGTGCCATTTTCTAACGAAATTGCGCCACTATTTCACTTCGTCGCATTATCTTCTTTCGTTAAATACGTCATGAGATAACGATTCCAACAGTGAAGATAAGATTGTGAGTGTACATCGCAGCAAAACGGCGAAGCATGAATCAATCATAATGACTTAACATCATGGAAAAGGAAAAAAAGGAAGCTTCATTGCTCAGAAGAACTCCTGTATCCAATAATGAAGTTGTTTTAAAAATGCACGCACGCAAGGTCGTTACAACGCGTAATATTAGAATAAAAATAAGTATTAAAATAATGCTGTATTTTTAAGTTTTTGTTCATTATTCAAAATAAAAAGTGCGTAGGCTATTGCGAAAGTGCGTAGGCTATTGCGAAAGTGCGCGAACTGGCAGGCAGTGCGCCATTGCTATGAAAACGAATCCCATGTTTCCGGTGGGGGAAGATTTCTCGTCTGTTCTGTGCCAGTTTCAATGAAGGCAACGCGCAGTCTTTCTTTGTGGATGTACTTCAATAGTTCACAGGAAGTGTACATTACAGTGTCTGATGAGAACGATATACCACTGATTACCAGACAAAGAATCGCGATTGCATTTTGTGTAAAGTTACGCAAAAGTGTCCAGGAAACGTTTCAGAGGATTAAAGAAGCGTATGGTGCCGAAGCGTTGTGTAAGTCGGTTGCATACAAGTGGTGGAAAAATTTGAAGTACAGCAAACGTGGTGTGTATAATAACCCGCGTAGCGGGCGTCCGTGAACATGAGTAACTG
Organism: Macrothele yani; assembly: GCA_039090855.1. Classification (NCBI taxonomy): domain Eukaryota; kingdom Metazoa; phylum Arthropoda; class Arachnida; order Araneae; family Macrothelidae; genus Macrothele; species Macrothele yani. The sequence continues at coordinate 60,819,622 of CM076989.1, read as the reverse complement.
ATGAAAACATTCTGAAAGCGGAAAAATTATTGAAAGACCATAGACGTTTATCCATTCGTGATTTGGCACTGCAGTTGAATGTTGGTGTAGCAAGATGCCATGAAATTGTAAAGTCTCACCTGAAGATGTCTCGTGTTTATACAAGATGTATCCCGAGTGATATTTCTGAAGAACAAAACCAATGCCGAACTTAACTTTGTTATGCTTTTCTTCAAAGAATGGAAACAGTTTCTGACGTTCTCAATCGAATAGTCATCGTAGACGAGTCTTGGATATAACATTTTGATCCAATCAACATAACAGCCAAGAATATGGAAACACACCGACTCACCGTCCCCCATGGAATTTCCAGTTTGTGTTTCACGAAAGAAATTGATGCAATTTCGTAATTTGACGCCCGTTGAAGAGTATTGCAGCATTAGGTGCCCGAGAAACAAACAGATAAACTTGCAAGATGTGAACTAATAATTCACATCTTGCAAGTTTATCTGAAGGGAGCAATACGCAGAAAAAATCGGAACTGCTTAATAAAGAATAGTTTCTTCTTCAGCATAATGCGAGGTCGCATGTGGCCCATGTAGCAATGCAAGCTTTGGAGAAAATTGGTAGTCAATGCCTATCACATCTTCCATACGTCTTCCATAATTTGCGGCATTTACGCATTTCTTGGTAACCGCAAAATTAACAAGCGGTATATGATATAATTATTTCAATAACCTTGGTTCGCGTCTTAGTAGAGGTTGGACAGCACTGGATTAGCCCATCTGGTTTCCTTCCTCGGGCATTACGCATGCGCTGTATGTGACATGGTTCAGTACATCAGTCATTTAAGCTGAGATTTATATAGTACGTTGTTTCATGAATCTCTAAATAAATCATTCAAGCAAAAGGTTTATTTAGAGATTAATTCACATTCGGTTAAATAGCCAGAAGAATCAAAATACTGAAATACGGAGCAGGACACGCTCATTGGAAAGATGTAAACCTAAAGGGGAAGAAGCTGTAGAGTGATGTACTTAGCGGCATTATAATATGCGTAAAATGCTGCTGCCTGAACTGTAGAAGGCGGGAGAAAGACAAGAAACAGAATAGGAGTAGAATTCGGAGGAAAGTGAATTTGAAAATTTGTGCTGGCACGGTGGCGCAGTGGTCTAAGCGATGGCTTCTGATCATTCGTCCGAAAGGGGTCCGGGTTTGAATCCTGGTGAGGCATGGATGTTGTGTTTGTCTTACGGCACTGGCTTTCTCTCCCTTCCCTGGAACAAATGCCCCTAAATTAAGGACGGGCGACTGATTATAGCCCATTGAGTTGCTTGCGGTTGTCGTTAAACTTCTAATAAAAAAAACATTGAGGGACGGTCAGAAAAATTTTAATGGGAATATTCTAGATTAAGTGGGGATATAGAAATAAGCGCGAGATGAATACTGGTCTGCAGATAATTGTGATGATGATGATGATGATGCGGGCACACGATAATCATCTGCATCGCCGTCCGATGTCTGAGTGGTAAGCGGCATTTGCTTCAGGCTATTCTTCTAAAAGCGGCTGTTGTTCTAAGGTGCCATCTGGAACCTGTCCTAAATTTAGAGCAACTTGTACCCCTAAGTAGTTTTGGACAGGTAACTGCTTATATTCAGTAGAACATGAGTCCCCCCCCCCCGCCTCCGCTTTCCTTGAAAGAAATGAAAGATCTTCAGCGTCCCAGTCTTGTTGCAGATGATCCCAGCAGACGGCGACTGGCTTCGGAATGTAATACAGCAGGCTGGTCCGTTATGAAGTTGGTAATTCCAATTCGAATGGCAAGGGCTTTGGAAGATACTCAACCCATACTGTGTTTGTGCTAACAAGTACAAAATGCAAAAACGTTCGAAGTAAGCTGCGTGTTTCCAACAACTTACCAGCTTTTCATCATGCTATCAACACTGCTGGCCACCCAAAATACAACACCGAGAAGGACACGAGATAGCAAAGCCAGATTTACTGGACACATAATAGCAGATACAAAGATAAAACGATTGAGCTCACAGGCCCGTGTGACTTGCGGAACACACAGACATCAATAGTTCGTGTGGCCCCCATGGCTGGCAATAACGACCGCTACACGCCGCGGCATCGAACGAAAGAGGCTTTGGATGTGGGCTTGGGGTATGTCGGTCCAGGATGCTTCCGAACGTTGCCACAGTTCATCAGGCATAGCCGCGAGTGTTGCTTACCGTGCCATTTGGTTGCCGATCAGCGACGAGACGTGTTCGATAGGCGACATATCGGAAGATCAGGCAGCAGCAGTGACACCTGGTGGGCCGTGAGAAATTGTTGCACGATGCGTGCCACGTGCGAGAGCGCATTGTCCTGTTGAAACGTGGCCGCTGGCAGGTCCTGCCGGTAAGGGCTCCAAAACGTTGGAGATGTAGCGGTGGATGTAGAGTGTACCGGCGATGCGTACCAGAGGAGTGCGGGTGTCATATCCAATTGCGCCCCAAACCATAACGCCAGGCGACGGACCGGTATGGCAATGCATAGTACAGTCGTCATACAGTCGCTCGCCGCGGTGCCGCCACACTCGGTTCCGACCATCGCGGTGTTACAGGCAGAAGCGGGATTCGTCGGAGAAGACAATGTCGTTCCATTCCGGAGTCCAGGTGCGGCGTTCAACGGCCCACTGCCACCGCACTCGCTGGTGGTGTAACGTCAATGGTAATCGGAGCAATGGGCGCCGTGCGAGAAGTGCCCGTTCCTGCAGACGACGTCGAACAGTACGTGCTCACACAGGTTTTTGCGCAACACATCCTAATTCTTGCGCTAACGTTCGTGATGTGGCGGTGCGAGCCGTCAATGCCCGCCGCACAAAATGCCGGTCCTTACGTTCGGTGGTGTGCCGCGGCTGCCGCAATCACTCACTTCGGTTCGTCCGTCCCTCCTGCACCCACCGAATCTATACTAGCCTCAATGTGGCTGGATGTCGACCCACACGGGCGCCGATATCTCGGTACAATAAACCGCTGTCGCGATAAGCCACTATTCGTCCTCTGTCGAACTCCGAAACGTGCTGGAATGACTGCCGTATTCTGCGACGAGGCATCAGGAAGCTTTCCACGCACAGGTCCGGCAGCACAACACACTTCCACTACTTGCATCCCGCCTTTTGTGCACCCTTCTTAGTGCTTCTCGGTGGCGTTCCGGGCGCACATGATTTGCATATGCTCAGCAATACTAATCGTTTGCATGTCCTCTCGCGGGCGACGCATGCTGCAAATTTTAGGCCAATGGGATGCTTCCTTCTTGGTGTTGCATTTCGGGTGGCCAGCAGTGTAGAATATATTCATGAAACTTCCAAATAATGATGAAAAGTTCAGAACTAACAGTTGTTTTCTAGTTTGCTTTACGTAACTGAAAAAATTTCGGAGAGTTTAGGTTTAAGGTCGGACACATAAATAAATAATATCAAATGTTCGTAAACAATGTATCCATACAAAAATAATGATTTACTCATGGAACGGTTTCTATACATTAGAACTTCAATTCGCGTATATGTAATATACGCTAGAACTTCCAAGATATGCTTACATATAATGTACGCTAGAACTATAAGCTAAAACTTCAGTTGGGTTATATATAATAGTGCAAGTCTCGCTTAGTGTGAGTATATTAATACACAATTATTTGAATGTTAGCATTTTGAATATAACTAAATCCTATCATCAAATTTTTGTTAGGCTTCTTATTGGCAAATTTATGTATTGTACAAAGTTCTTAGAATATAAGCACATACGAAATATTATTTCAAGATTTCAGTCCAATAGAAGCATGATGACTTTCAAAATAATTATTTTGATGAAATGACTGATGAAATCCTGCTGATGCTACCCCTTACTCTCCGATATTTTCTGTCAAGAGCGATCAAACAGTTACGTCTAACAAGTCATTTTGTCATGGCACATGATTGATAGGTATCTGCCGAATATCTCACAACGTTAATGTTACAGTTCAGTAATGATTCCTTAGAATAAAATCTTGTGAAACATGTCATCATATCTTTGCTTACAAGAAGGAATTCACCATGAGATACACTGGCGTGCAACAATTAAGGACGAGACGGTATTTCGAATGTAAGGTCGTGCAGAAGTGCTCCGAATCGACTCAAATCATACCATAAGATCCCCAAGATGTAAGAATATTGAACAAGTGAGCAAAACCGTCCAAACAAGAAATCCATAGAATACAAAGGCACTTTATTGAAAAGGTAGATTCGAACACAACTGGATGGAAGAAAGAAACGTCCATTTGACAGGCGGCTGCCAAGAAACATTCAGTCTTTAGTAGGAGATATGATAACCCCTGACTGCGTCGCAGGATCTACAACGTCTGTCCATGCTGAGGACGAGGTTGTTAAGCAGCTGTTGAGGCATCGCGGCCCATTCCTCTTGTAGCGCCAATCGCAGCTGCGGAATCGTTGCTGGCGGCTAGTGACGTGCTGCCATTAGTCTTCCGAGAAGGTCCCACACGTGTTCGATTGGATTTAGGTCCGGGGACCTTGCGGTCCAATCCACGCGTTTAAAATCTTCACTCTCCAACAGCTCTGCGACAACCACTGTACGATTAGGTGTAGCGTTGTCGTCCATGAAGAGGGACTCAGGACCCACAGCACCTCTAAACAGACGCACGTGAGGCAGGAGAACCTCGGTACAATAGCGGACACCAGTGAATGAACGTCCTTGGAAGATTTGGAGGTCAGTACGGCTACCAATCATTATACCGCTCCAAACGAGAACTCCGCCACCTCCAACCCGGTTCCTTTTAATGATGTTGGAGGTGTGATTGCGTGTTCCCTGCTCTCTCCAGATGTGTATACGTCCAGAATCGCTCGTCAGACTAAATCGGCTCTCATCCGTAAAGAGAACTCGACCCCATTGCTGATGTGTCCAGTTCTTGTGTTCCTGGTACCACAGAAGCCGCCGTCTCCGATGAGCATGCGCTAATGGCAGACACCGTACTGGTCGTCGTGCAAATAGACCACCTTTGTGCAGCCTCCTGGCCACGGTAAAAAGCGATAACGGACGTCCAGTTGTCTGTTGCATGTGCCTTGCGATTTCTCCCGCTGTATGCCGTCTGTCTCTTCCCGCATGTAGGACAATATACAGGTCGACCGCAGCCATGGTTGCTCGTGGACGACGACTGCTAAACTCTCGGACAGCTGTTCCTGTCGTTTGAAATGCTCTCCAAGCTCGTGAAACGATGCTGTGTGCGATCCCGAACCCGAACTCCTCGGCCACACTAGTCACACTTCGATCTTCTTCCAACTTACCAAGTACGTGACCTTGGGTAAAGTCATCCAGATGTCGTCTCCTGGATTGCCTGTTGGTCAGTACACAGGGTGGCAGCAACTCGACGTCGTTCAAACCGATGTACACTGTGCAATAGCTTTCACCGAATTGCTGAGCGTACATCTCCCGTGTGCTTTATACCCTTCCGGCACTCCCCCTCCCCTACGCCATGCTGCATACATGTGCATGCCCTACGGTACCGGACCCTAGTCTATCTCCTGAGTGGTCTTTCGGTCCGTTCTGCCTGCTCGTTCCGCTGTTATGCTAATTTCTCCTCTTCGTCCTTAATTTTTGCGCACAAGTGTATTACCCAGATGTTCACCAAAGGATTGAGGATTATTTTTCTCTAAAACATGTGAATACGTTTGTCCGTACGACAGTGAGAAAATAGTGTCGTAATACTGAATTTCATTTTATTGATAAAGCATTGAAGTGGAAATAGCGGGAAATATCGTTTAATATCTAAACCAGTGCACCACTGCAAAATGCAGGAAAAACGCAACTTTTGAGCATGAATATAAGTTGAATTTTGAATTTCATAAATGACTTATGGAAAAAAATGGACATACCTTTAGTATAATTTAATCTGTTAACAGTCTATCCATATATGATCATCATGTTTTTGTAATTACCAGAGCGGTTAGAAAAGGTAGTTACAAAAGCATGATGATCAGTTACATTAAAAGGGTTAAAAAATTTTGACATTAAACTTAAGAATGACAATTCATGCATTTTCGAATTTCTTTGCTACACAATTTTTCCTGCAGCTGACATAAGTGTATTTTTGTGCGTGTAATTACACTCAATGGAACAAATATTAGAGATACCTACTTAATAGCGTGTGGCTCCTCTAGTGCGAATAAATTTTTGTACACGCCGAGGCATCGACTCCACCAGATTCCAGAATGTTTCAGGAGGTAATGCCAGCCATGCCTTCACAACTCCGACCAAGACATCGATCCAGGATCCATTAATCTGATGTTCCACTCCATGGCATCCCGGAGAGCTTCCACAGGGTTTAAACCCGGGTGACCTTGGGGCCTCTAGATTGACCAAAACGCAGATGAGTGTTACTCGAGCCATGCGTGGGTGGTTGCGGCTTGGTAGCGCGGCTCATTGTCCTACTGAAACAGACCATCTGCCGTAGGATGCGCGATGGTCTGAAAGTGTGTAGTTGATCAGCCAGCACATGCTAGTAGTGCGCAGCGGTTAAGTAATGTGTCCCATGAGGAGGTTCACCAAACCATCCATCGCAGAGCTACCTCCGCCTTGAACAGAGTCTACCTCTCATGGCACGGCCATGGTCTCATGCTATCGGCGCCACACCCTCACCATCCTGTCAGCTCGGTACAGCTAGAACCGGGATTCATCTGACCACACATAGCGGCGTCATTCTGCAGAGGTCTAGTTTTGGTGTTCCGGGCACCAAACGAGGCGTACTTTCTGATGACGAACAATCAACAGCTGCCACGCGTTGGGTGTCGGCTCGCGTAGCCCTGGGTGTGCTGTGTACGCCGTCCCCTTCGCTCGGAGACGCTATTTGGGCGTCCGACATTTAACCTTGTTGTAATTTTTGCCGCCGTTACCAAGCGGCCAGTTTTTACGAGCTTGGATAGCCTTCTTCGACCCGGCCATCAGTGGCGTACGATCGCACACTGCTTACTTTCTGAGCGCTGGTACGTCCGTCGATAGTATTCCCATGGTACACCTATGATACGGTTGTCGTCGGGAAACCTAGAGTTCTTACCACTTGAACGATAGAAGAACCCAACAGCTTTGCGACAACAATGCGTCCACGATCAAAGTAACTCAGATCACCACGTTTACCCATGTTCGTTTAACCTTGTTACACTGTTGGAAAGCCCTGTGGTCAGCCTATTGATCGCCTGCGTTTGGTTTGGGTATGTTGGACTCTGCGCGGGGGATGACCATCATGGTGCCAGGACTGAATTACACAGGAAAACATTACACGGAATGAAATTACACAGCAAAAATTACAGAAAGAATAAATTACACGAAGAAACATTACAAGAAGAAAAAATTACACAAGTGGGAAATTACAACACATAGAAAAAATTAAACAAGTCGTAAATTACACATAGAAAAAAATTACACAAGTCGGAAATTACACATAGAAAAAATTACAAAAATCAGAAATTACACATAGAATGAATTTTACAACAGATTACACAAAATTTGTAACCATGGTTATACAAAACCATCAAACTCTAACTTAGACTGTAGACGGTTTTTGGAAGGGGTCGGAGCCCGGGGGTACAGGGCTTCCCATACAAAATTTTCGTAAAATCTACAGTTTTCAATTCAGAACCACCAAATTTGGTATACTATCTCATGGTACTCTAACTTAAACGGTAGACGGTTTTTCGAAGCGGGCGAAGCCCGGGGGTCAGAGTTCTCCCATACAAAATTTTCGTAAAATCTACAGTTTTCAATTTAGAACCACCAAATTTAGTAACAGTTTACCAAATTTTGTGGTTCTAAATTGAAGACCGTGGATATTACGAAAATTTTGTATGGGGAGGGCTGACCCCGTCTCGTTCCGTTCCAAAAACCGTCTACCGTCTAAGTTAGAGTACCATGAGATAAATAGTAAACCAAATTTGGTGGTTCTAAATTGAAAACTGTAGAATTTACGAAAATTTTGTAGTGGGGGCTCTGATCCCCCGGACTCCGAGCCCTTCACAAAACCGTCTACAGTCTAACTTAAAGTTTCATGTGACAGTATACCAAATTTGGTGGTTCTAAATAAAAAACTGTAGATTTTACGAAAGTTTTGTATGGCTGGGGGCTCTGACCCCCGTCCCGCCCCGTTCCAAAGATCATGTACTGTCTAAGTTAGAGTACCATGAGTTAGTATACCAAATTTGGTGGCTCTAAATTGAAAACTGTAGATTTTAGGAACATTTTGTATGGGGAGCCGTGACCCCCGTCCCGCCCCGTTCCAAAAATCATGTACTGTCTAAGTTAGAGTACCATGAGTAAGTATACCAAATTTGGTGGCTCTAAATTGAAAACTGTAGATTTTACGAACATTTTGTATGGGGAGCCGTGACCTCCCCGGGCTCCGACCCCTTTCAAAAACCGCATACAATCTAAGTTAGAGTTTCATGATTTTGTATAATCATGGCTACAAATTTTGTATAATCTGTTGTAAAACTTATTCTATGTGTAATTTCCGACTTGTGTAATTTTTCTATGTGTAATTTCCGACTTGTGTAATTTTTTCTATGTGTAATTTCCGACTTGTGTAATTTTTTCTTCGTGTAATTTCTTCCTTGTGTAATTTTTGCTGTGTAATTTCATTCCGTGTAATTTTTTCCTGTGTAATTTTATCCCGAACATCATCACACTTATCTGTAATGTTTTGTCTGCTGAGTGTATATCGTCTTGAAGGTACAACGCAAAGGTGCACTAGACTACACAGCAGTTAACATTGCTTGCTCCGCACACTAAATACATCGTTTCTATCTTGTGAAAACGTACACACGTCAATCAAGCTAACTGTTGCTAAATAACAAGCTAACTGTTGCTAAATAACATACTGTTGCTAAATAACATTAGTGAGTGAGCAAAATATAACGTTAACGTTAAAACGCTTAAACAGAATGAACTTAAAATTTGCATAGGGAAAGAAGCTAAGAATGGAAATTATATTAGGAAATACGCCATAACCCTTTGTATCATTTAATCTGTTATTTCGTCTATCTATCTCTGGTTATCGTGTTTTTGTAACTACCAGTTGGGTTAAAAATTATAGTTACAAAAGTATGATGATCAATTGTGTTAACTGAGTTAAAAAAATTGTTTATATTAAACGTGAGAAAATAATTCATACATTTTCGAATTTCTTCAACACACATTTTTTCCTGCAGCTGACAAATTGTGCATTTTTATGCGTGGCATTAAATCTGCATTTCTTTAAAATTAGAATAAAATGTTTTTGGTATCAGATAAATGAATTATGTATAGGACTTTTAATGCATTCCTTGCCTTTCATTGTGCGTATTTCTGCGAGGTGAAGAAAATATGTATTTGCATTCAGCACCATGTCTTCGTGGCCAAATATAAGTTCTGAAAAATTATTTTTTGTATTTTATAGCTCTCGTTTTGAACAAAACTTTTCTTTCACTTTACAGAACATAAGGTTCAAAAATATTAAGTAGATGATGTCACATCTCTTTCACATCGGACTGAAATATATATATTATAACGCCATCTAGTGGCAAATATTTTAGAAATCATTCAGGTATTTTCTGATCATCCGAAAGCACAAATCCTCAGGGGAATAGCAGTATATTTACATTTAACGCTTCTGTGAACTGCATTTAAAAGTTATTTTTTGAACTCGGTTGCGGAAATGCTGAAATATTTTGGCATCATATTTGAGTGTCTGTCAACTCCAGTTTAAAGGTTGTTTTTGCACTCGGTTGCGGAAACTAAAAAACATTTTGCTGCATTTTACAGCTTTTCAAATGAAAAGATTCGCCACTAGATAGTGAAATCTACTATCTCAACTTGTGCCAGTCGAACGGCTAAAGGCAATCCTGAAAACCTTGTGCTTGTAGCTATGGTTTGACTAATCAGCAAAGTTTTTTATTTCTATGTGAAATTTCTTTTCACGATTTTCTGGCCTTTCTTGTTACATTGCGAAAACAATATACGCATGTACATTTAATTCCTCATTTCAAACTGAAGTTAGAGTCAAAAATTATTTTTGAAACAGATAACTAATACTGTGAGGAGATTATCCACATATTTTCTAGCTTTTCTGTGAAAATTATTCCGCTAGGTGGCGAAAAGAAATATTTGTATCTGATGTATTTGATAAAGCGCACGCTCTTCCATCTGTCGGAAAAAATGTATTTCATCGGTCTTTTGAAACGATTACCGAATTGTTTTTTATAGATTTATCAACTATATCTGGAGAAAATTTTACACCTCATGGTGTATATCTGATTTTGTATTTGCCATATCTACAAAACCAACTGAAAAGTACACTACTTAAAAGAATTACGAAAGCAAGAGGTACTGTAAGGAAAATTACACTGCGTAACACAAAAATTGCAATTGCGTATGTTGATTTTTGTATGTTTGTTAGACAATTCAGGTGGTCTTAGTTTTTCTGTAGCATCAAAACTTTTTCAGTTATCTTAATTTTTTTGTTTTGATTAATACACTGTCAGTTGTGTTTGTTGCAGAGTAAACATGACAACGACAAGAGGTTGTAAAATCGCCCCGGACATTCTCTTATGTTTGTGGGTACTATACTGGTCATAAGCAAGTCAAGCACAAAATTACCACACGGACTACATTGCATATCATGCTTACTTCGGAATGCCTAAAGGAGGCCAAGACAAGGTTCAAGCACCGCATTTTTTCTGTGGTAGTTGCAAGTCAACTTTGAAAGGTTGGCTTCGTGGTACAAGGAAACAATACCGTTTGACATTCATCGAATTGGAGGAAAGCGAAGAGTCATCTTATTGACTGTTTCTTTTGTATGGTGGATATTTCCAAGAAGAAGAAATTTAGAGACCGGAATGCCATTAAATATTCCAGCATACTATCATATACTGCACCGGTTCCGCATTGCAATGAGCTTCCCATTACATAACCACCAAAAAGTGTGGTGACAGTAGAGGAAGATGTACTGTCTGGTGGTGATTGTGAGGACGAGAAAGATATGGACTTCCAAGGTGCATCTTGCAGTGCTCAGCGATATATTTTCCAAATCAACAAGAACTAGATGATTTAACAAGAGACTTGGAGCTAACAAAATCAAATGCAAAATGTTTATCTTCTTCTTTGAAAGAGTGGAACTTCTTGGATCCCAGCTGCAAATAGACCACGTACAAAAACGAAATGAAAGATATGTACGATATCATTTTGTGACTAATGCTCTTTGCCATTGCTTTGATATAAATAGATTATTTGATAACCATTACATACCTGAACAATGGAGGACTTTCGTAGACTTTTCTGAAGGCAGTGCTATTTCACAACGGAAATATATACCCTTCAATTCCAGAAGCACACTCGATGCACATGAAAGAAGACTGCACCAATATCAAGCTCCTTGCAGAAAAAATCTAACATCATGAATACAATTGGAACGTCTGTGCTGAATGTAAGACGATTGGGTTCCTTTAAGGCCTACAACCTGGCTTCAAAACGTATCCTTGTTTCCTTTCCTTGTAAGACAACAGAGCAGTAAGCGAACATTACAAAACAAGAGAATAGCCTCCGAGAGTTGCGTTGCAAGTTGGTACACAGAATATTATACTCAACGCCCTCGTTCCAGTAGAGAAAATCTTATTACCACCGCTGCATATCAAGTTGGGACTGGCGAATCAGTTTGTGAAAGCATTCTATCATAATGGACAAACATTCATGTTCATTCTCTCAATGTTCCCAAATCTCTGGGATGCCAAAGTAAAAGGTGATATATTTGTGGGACTATAGGTAAAAACAATGATGACCTCAGAAGAACTAGAGAGCAAAACGACTGATGCTGGAAATTATGTGGTAGTCTGACTGAATTTCTTGGAAATACGAAGAGCACGTTTATGGAGAATTTAGTAGACAATTTTGGAAGAATAATGTGTCGAATATCAAGTAAACTCCATTACTTGCACTCACATCTCAATTTTTTCATATGAAATTTAGAAGCAGTAAGTGATAAACATGGTGAGAGGTTACATCAAGGAACGTAAAATATGGAAAAGATATATCAAGGAACATGTGACGAAGCTATGACGGGAGATTACATCTAGAATTTGGTGCTCCATACTAGTACTATAATGTTCGTATGAGGCAAAGGCGATTCGACGTTAACTTTTAGGAAAGATATATTTCTTGTCTTTAATTGTTTCAATTTGTGATATGCGTTGACAGTGTTTATGTTTTATACCATCTTACCCTCTTACATCCCCTGTTCTATTGTCGTGCATAGCATTGTGTATTGCATTGTAATACACGTCGCACATTACAACTACATAGGTTTTATAGTGCCGTAAATCGCTGCTCAGCCATTGATGCTACGCCAAAAATAGCCGCAATTTTAAAATCCTCGTACCAAAATTAATAAAGGAACGTCAAAGTATTCAGATAAACACATAATCGTTCAAATTGTGTTACACTGAGTTATGTGAGACTGATGGTGTTGAACGTGAAATATTTTTATGTAAGGTACAGTAGAATATTTAATAATATGTTTAAGAAAGAGCACATTAGCGAATTTCTATGCGGTATTGCACATGATGCAATATGCTACACAACAATATACATATTTATACAACAAGAAAATAAAAGAAGATATTTTGAATCTGTAACTAACCTCCAGTAGGGTTTGAGGTTCCCTCGAACGGCTAAGACTGCTGTGTGGCGTGGAATTTATTAGGTTGTCGAGGTCGTTTTGAAGGTATCTTTTCCACTCCTCAATGAGGGTAGTATCCAGTTCACGAAGAGTCAACCGAGGGGCTTGCCGAGCTACAATGCGTCTTCCAACTGCGTCCATATATGCTCAACTGGATTTAAAACATGTAAACATACTGGCCACTCCATAACTGGATTCCCTCCTCTTGAGATATGCTGTCCACTAGCCGAGTTCTATGATTTGGAGTGTTATGGTCCATGAAAAGGAACGAATCGTCGACGGATGCAGCATAAGACATGACAATAGGTCTGAGAATCAAGTCTCTATATCTATGGAGCCGTGACTGGTGTTTCGGATGATGTATAGGTCCATACGTCCACCGATACTCATGCCTGCCCGGATCATCATTCCATCTCGGCCGTAATGCGATGTTTTCTGCATAAAAGCTGAGTTATATCGGGTGCTTTGTTCCTTCCAGGTAAGAATTCGTCAATTGTCAGACTCCAGATTGAATCTTCACTCGTCGGAGGAGATATATTGGTTTCACTCTTTGGATTCCTGATGTTCCTCATCCAAGTTTCTATTGACCTTACTGTGTCGTGAGGTTAAAGGAATACACATCATTAGTCTACGTGTATAAAGACAATTGCGGATAGTTTAATTTTACATCCTACGCCTTGCTGACATGAGAAACTTTCGCTGGCTCTGAGTAGCATTTTGCCGTGTCTTCGGACTTGTTTTTAAAAATAGATAATGGTCGTCCTGTGCTGTAGTTGCTCATGGACAGCATTGACTTGGCCTTCTTCGAGCACTTCCCTTGTCCTGAAATCACGTCCGAAGTCGGGAAATGACATTCTGTAACATCCCAATGGCCTCTGCTATCACCCGCAGGGTCTAACCTGTTTTCTCTCCACTCCGTAGATTCCGGCAGATTATGTTGCTGAGACATTGTTCGAAACGAAGCTTCAAAAAACGAAATGCCACGATAAGCGCGGAAGACTAAGAAAGGTCCAGGAAAAACCTTCGTTTTTATCCCAATCTGTGATTTATACATTTTGACGTCACATACGCTAATCTGCGTAAGAATATGCATGATTCCGATACCTACGTCATACTTCACTTGTGTTTTCTACGTTTCGATAAGATAGCCCACGACTGGCTTGAATAATGCTGCCAAAGTCACGTGCTCCCTAATCCCTTTGAGTTTCTTATATCTGGAATAAAATTTTACACCCCATGATGTACATCTAATTTTGTATTTGACATATTTGCGCCAAATCCGACTGTACAATATTCTTGTGTCGGACATAATGAAACGTGGTTTAGAGTATTCATACACTCACGGACATTGAACTTTGTGCACCAAGAAGGCACCATCGGATTGAATTGAAATTTTATGAACGTAATGATACAGATGAATGACACACATGATGGCAAAAACAGAGCTGCAAGACAATTACAGAGGGATCTGTGGCACGCAGTCCGTCCGGTCATCTTCAATAGCGCGTCGCACCGCCTCGAGCGGCGATACATGCTGCAATACGGTCCGGCATAGAGACGAACAGACGCCTGATGTTGTTCTGCGGTAGACTGGCCTATGCGTGTTGGATGGTATGCTATAAATCCCGGATAGTGCGGCACGACGGCACCCAGCGTTTCAACTGGTTCCGCACATGCTCAATAGGGGAGATGTCCGGGAAGCGGGCAGTCCCTGGAAGTGTCTGCACATTACGTAGGCAGTAATGGGCAACACGATACGTGTGCAGGAGGTAATTATCCTGCTGGTATAACGCATCTGGAATCCCGGCCAGGAATGGGAGCACGTGGGGCAGTAGGATCTCATCCACATACCGCTGCCCTGGCCCGTCAATGATCCACGTACCACTACTAGAGCTGATCGGCTATCGTAGGCCATGGCTCCCCAGACCATAATATCTGCAGTGGGAGAGCTGTGGCGTTCGATAGCGAGGTTGGAACTGTGCCGTTGACCCGGGGACCTACACACCGGCCGGTACGCGATTATCATTTGTCCCCAAAACGAAGCGGCACTTATCGCTAAACATCCCACTTCACCAGTCTGTGGCGTTCCACATCGCTCTGGCCTTCCACCACTGCAAACTGAGCCGGCGATGTTCTGGTGTTAATGGCAGCACACGTAAGAGGCGCTGGGATCGCAGATTCGCTTCCGCGAGGCGTCGGGAAATTGTTCGTGGACACATAGGAGCAGCTACATATGCCTGTATAGTGGACCCGGTCCCCGTGAGATGCGTTCGTCCCTGACGCACGATCTGTCGATCTTCTCTACCAGTGGTCCTCCTGGTCCGTCCGGAGTAGCTCCGCTGTGTGGCAGTACCGTCAGGAGCCGCTCCGCCGTGTTTCAGCCTGATGATCAGGACTCTGTCAAAGTCCATAAGTTGCGTAAATCGAAGTCTCTGGGGTCTACCCGGCATTCTTGTCACTTTGTACTCTTGCTTGCGTCGGTCGGTGCATTTCGCTTTCATGGGGCATCGACTACACGCCGGTTTATAAGGCTACCGGTTCGTTCTTGCAGCGCCACCACAGGGTATGTGGTCATACGCACTCGCACCAGACGTGGATCATTTACATTCCAGCACACACTTTAGCTATTTACAAAGTTTCGCGGTTGTAGCATGTTTTCTTCTAGGTGCGCAAATTTCATTATCAGTGAGTGTATATTGTTTAGGAAGCTTTCGACTTTTAGAAATGTTATTGACTCTAGATTACTTTAGAATAAACTTATCATAATTGATATCATGAATTTTTATTTATAACCTCGAAAATTAGACTGTCATATTTCGTAGATGTTGTGAGAAGGCTTGGAGGGTATACAGTATATGTAAAGCTTGTCCTGAAATGACCAGGATACGTTTGGAAAACTACTGGTAATCTGATATGGAGCAGATTACTGTTCCTTTCAATTTAGTAGTATGAGATAGACGTCTAATTAATCCCCATTCTCTAGCTCACAAATAATTTATTTATTCAAATACAATTTTTGACCGTTTAACAAAAAAAAAAGTTTATACATAAAGTTTGATAGCAAACTTCTCCGGCTTTTCTAGGATTTAACAAAACTGCGTGAATCAACTTCTAGGCCAGGGTTTTCATGAAATTATGCATATAATTTATTGCACTGAAACATTTAGCAGAAATATTACTTTACAGTATCAGATAAAAGAAATTTGGAAACAAAAGAATAAAATCTATGCTTGTGATCCAGCAGAACTGGTTGAAACCGAAAGATTTTATTGACTGTGAATACAGACTATTTGAAAATTTTTGAAACGTCTACATATTTATATTTTCTTGTGATCAGTGTAATATGCAGATCTGCTGAAGCACGAGTAAGTTTAACCTTAAAGAGCCTCTGGATAAACGACTCAGGGTGTTCTTCCATTTAAGGACAAGAGGAAGAGGTTTTCACTTTGCCAACTCTGTAGAAACTAACACATACCTGGCAATGGTAAAATCATGGGTTTGGCAAATCGAGTCCAAGAACTTTTAACGATTGTCCTACGTTTGTTGATACTCATAGCAAAACTAAGACAAACAGTAAACTGTAGGCGATTAAACTGAAATGATAAATCAGATGGGACAATTGTGGAAAGGACTTGTGCCAGTTGGTCACTCTGTATACAAGAACATCTATGCCAAATAAGTGCGGCAGATTCCTGATGATATGAGTCAACACTACCCAGCGCTCATCAATAGGAAACCATGATGATATGAGCCAACACTACCCAGCGCTCATCAATAGGAATTCATGATGATATGAGCCAACACTACCCAGCGCTCATCAATAGGAAGTCGCCGTTGTTGCGAGTGCATAATACCCTAAGTCACACCTCCACATTGGTAAAACGAAAACTACAGGAATGCGAAGGAGTTGAGATCCTCTCCCATCCTCCACACAGTCCGGTCTTTTCTCGGTCCATTCGATGATTAATTTTCTACAAGGACGGTTAGTGGTGGATGTAGGATTTGGCATAAGAAAGTTTTTATCCTTGAGAGCTGTCGAATATTACAGTTGTAGGATTGCAGCTCTGGTGTAACATTGGAAAAGGATTGTAGACGACAATGGCCTGCATATTTTGCATAATAAGATGTGCGTGTACGGCTTTTTTTGCGCCATTAAACTTTTTAACTGCACACCTGACCCACTTTTGACTCACCATGTCATAAATGGACAAATGTTGCAGTTTCCCATTTTTCCTTGTTGAAATTCGGGTTTATGTTTTTTTCAAAAACACCGTCAGATGACACTTTGAAGCTGAATTTGTTTAACTACCAATCACTTTCTTTGTATCTGTATTTGTATGTATAACAGCTAACATCCTTTTCCAAAAAAAAAACACTTTACGCATTTGTGAAAATCAATGGATTATTTTACTTTATAGGTCGGTTGTCAGACAAAATAAAATTGATGTCAGCTGACATAATTCTTGATACTTAACAATGAGTATTGCGAAATGTATAACAGGATTAAAAGAATGAAATATTCTATCATGTACTTAGCCTCGAAATTCTGACCATAAGAATATAGGCGAATGGTAAACATAGCAAAAAAACAAACAAATGATAACACTTGATGAAAGTATCTATAAAAGAAAGTCTTAAACCCTGCTAAAAAAGAGAGCCGCGGATGGCTTAGTGGTTAGTGTTTCAGACTGTCGATGCTGGGTCCCCAGGTTCAAGCCTGGGCTGATCTTTCAGAGATGGTGTGATTTACTAACAATCGCTGAATATCCGCCGTGCATCGGACGAGCACGTAAAGTGACGGCCCCAGGCTGGACCCACTGGTAAAATGGGTATCCTTTCCTATGTCCCCCTGATATTCTCTCACCCCTCTATGTGCAACATCGTACTTGTACGGTGGCGCCATCTACTGTACTCTAATCTCACTACAAACTGTTCTGTCAAAGTCGCTAGACTTGCTCTCATTGTTTCTGTGTCCTGCCCAAAAGGCGATCTCGCTGTAGGTGGCTGGGACCTAAACTCTACTTCCTGTGGACGGAAGTCCTACATGAAAATGACAAATTCTGCATCCTCACTGTGCGGCGTTATTATAACTGCTAAAAAAGAGAATACCACAGAAGTAGCCTTATCTAATAAACAACATTACGTAGATGCATAAGTATCCGACATCCACGTAGAGGGCTGTAAATGCGAAACTGTAGAGTGAATGTTTGTCAAAATTTTGTGATTTCGTGATATGGGTAAAATGACAACACTGCATGACGCGTGTAATGCACAGCCCACTCATGCGGTTAGTTGAGCTAGTACATGGCGACTGAGAAGGTGCATTTCGGTCACTGTCTGTCGTTAGGGTTTAATGTAGATGAAACCGCTGCAGATGTGTAGGAGTGGATTTGCTCGGCATTCAGCGGGAAAGCTGTGGGTCATGTCGTGACAAGGAGCATGGCGGACTGCCGAAGGAGGTCCAGCGATAATATTTGGAAGCTCTTCTCGACGAAGACGCCTCCCAGTCGAACACAGCACTCGCAATAAATTAAGGCGTGAATCAGTCGACTTGATTTGACGTATGCACGATTCAAAAAACGGGAAAGTGGGTCTCACACGAACTCACCGACTGCAACATTGGTCACACATTGAACACATATGCTTCATTGCTTGCCAGACATAAAAAGTGACTTCTTGATAAAAAAACCGTTGAGGGTGAAGCAAAATAGATTTTCTATGCAAGGCCGCAACCCAAAAGGCTCATAGGTGCACCCGACCACAACGATGTCAATACCGAAGTCCAACATTGGGGTCAGAAAGTTCTTCTCTGTATCTAGTATGACATGCAACAGAGTGGTGTATAATGACAATACCTCCAGGTCTGACAGTGATAGGTGAACGCTGCAGTCGTCAACTATTGCTTTTGAACCAGAAACGGCCACGGAAATTTCTATATTTGGGTCATGAGCGTAGGAGCGTCATTCTGTTGCATGCTATCGGACAACGGCATGTTGCTACAGGGGTACAGGAAACCATCACGCAACAGGTATGGGAAATTCTTTCTCATGCGGCTAACTTCTCAGAATTGGCCTATCAGACCTTCTCTCCTTTAGCTCGATGTAACATTTCTTGATCGGATGGAAGTTCACAAAATCGATCATCTCCAGAAATGAATCGTCGACTTCATAGCATCGAAACTGCCGTCGTTCTTTCACTACGACATTCGCCTTCTAGCAAATCAATGGCGCAAGGCTATAAAATCACTGCGCAAGAGATCACGGGGTAACGTACTTCGATAATGATTAAATGCAACCTATTTTTGTAACTAAGAGATCTATTCGACCATGAAAAGCTGGAAACGTATACGCACACCACCTACTGCATTAGAAGTCTTTATGCGCATAGGTAAGTAAACGTCACTTACGCGTATATGCAAAATGCATCATCTCGTGAGTTGGGCATCTATTTAAGACTTCTTCTCGTCAGTAATCGGCAGTATTGTTGAACACAATAGGAAAAATAAAGGACCTTTCGGAGTTGGATAAAGGGCCTGTTGTGGATGCCCGTCTGGCTGGAACGACAATAAGGAAAACCGCAGAGCTGACTGTTTCTACAAAGGTATGACATCCTGGGCATTTAATCAATGGAAAAATAATACGCATTGCTGGTCTAAGCGGCGTAAATGTGGCGCGACGATTATCCGGCAGGAACGAGATCGTCGTCATCTAAGAAGGCTTGTAAGGACAAACGGAATTTCATATTTGTACGGAAAACAGGATTTCCCCAAAGCCTTCAATGAAGGCTCTTTCGCCGCCCCGGTGGCGCAGTGGTCTAAGCGATGGCCTCTGATCATTCGTCCGAACGGGGTCCGGGTTCGAATCCCGGTGAGGCATGGATGTTGTGTTTGTCTTACGGCACTGGCTCTCTCCCTTCCCTGGAACTAGTGACCCTAAATTAGGGACGGGCGACTGCTTATAGCCCATTGAGTTGCTCACGGTGGTCGTTAAACCTCCAATCAAGAAGAAGAACAAGAAGAAGGCTCTTTCCGACCCATACCTCAACAAACAATATGGAGGGAACTGAAGAGGATCGGTATTGGCAGTCGCTTGCATATACGGGAATAACTGATTTCTGGAAAGAACCGGAAAGTTCGTCTGTAGTGGATTCAGGGATTCCGTGGCTGGACACTGGAAGACTGGGAAAAGGCATGTGGTTAGCAGGGCCGCTTTGCACCTTCTAGGGCATCGACGGTAAGTATAAGAGTTCGGCGGGAGACCCCATGAAGCAATGGACCTAGTTTTCCTTGTAAACCCAACTCAATATTCTGAATGGGGTTTCATAGTGCGGGGCACGTTCTGTGCCCAGAACGGGTCCTCTGATATTGATGGAAGATCGAGTGTCCTCCAAGGATTATCTGAACATTACTGTTGATCGTTGAACTCCTGAAATGTTAGCTAGTAATCCAGTAGGTGCGGTTTTTTCTACCATATTTCAGGGCTACCACAAAGTTCGGATTTGAGCCCCATTGAGAATGTGTGGAACATGTTGGAAAAGCAGATCCGAGAGCAAAATCCTCTTTCGTCAAATATGAGGCAGTTAAAGGACTGTCTGGTCGACGCCTCGTATGCTATAGCTATAGATGCATTCCATTACCTCGTGGAATGTGTATGCCAAACCGCATACGCGCTGTGATTCGGGCTAAACAATGTCCAATCCATTGCTGAATAAAACGTCTACTAATTTAGTGGCCGGTATGTGCACACAAAGCTAACGTGTTTCATCGATATACTGTATTAACTTTAGTGACAATCAAACATTTTTGAAATAATGAAAGGAAATTAATCTGAAATGTTTGTTATACGCCATTTAATAAGAAATCATTCTAATTACATTCTGTAAGCTTACTCTGAAATGTTATACAGCAGGTATTTTTGCAGATTATCTCTTGAAGTATAACGTAAATGTTTTTTCGTACTGATACGATATTTTAAAAACCTAACCATAGGATGAAATAGTTCCTAAATTAAACCTTACCGGCCAGACGAAACATTTAAAACAGAAGTCAAACTTACGGAAATTGGCTTTATTTCACCAGCACAGTTTATAGCACTTCAGGATAGTATAGAAATCACATAGCACAAATCAACACTCCACGCTCCACATTCCACCACCACCACACAAGCGACTGTTGTATCGTAGTTTATCTCTCTCGTTCTTATCTCATAACAGGCATACGTCACGTTCATTCATCCTCAATTGTTGCCAACAGTATTCGTTTGAGAGAAAAGATATCACGTTAAGTGTGAAGTATAACTGAGAAAAAACTCAAGATTTACATAGGGAAAGAAACTAAAAATGAAAGTTAATTTAGAATATACGTCACAGTAGACCTACGAAATTTGAAATTGTACTCCATCGATGGACAAATTTGTGAATTTTGTGTTTTTCGTACGTTCCTAAAAACATTTCTTAGAAAGTACATAACTTCCTGAATCGTTAAATGATTCCACCAATCAGCATATCAATATCCTTAAGTACAAAACATTTTCTGAAAATAAGAATTTACACATAAAAAATAAACTTCCTTTCTTTTCGTCGTATTTTAGTTTCAGCACCTGCAGTTAAAACACTTTCAAATATATTCAACTCACTCGAATGTAAGGTGACAAGACAAGACATTGATAAATAAGCTCTAAGAGCGATCAAAAGTTGAATCGTATGAGAAAAAATTGTATTCGGTTTACAAGACCGAAAAGAGCTTTTTTTTCAATATTTTGCGCTTATGGCAGTATTCGATTGAAAAAGTAGCCAGCTGAACTTTTAAGATTATCGCTGAATAATTTAACACTGCTTGGTCATAAAGGACTTTTAATGTTAAACTGACATCGTGATGTTATCATTCTAACATCAGGCCTTAACGACTGCATTGATGCGTCTTTAACCATTCGCATTCTTTTCCTCCTGCGATGCCTATAGGACATTTTTCTCCCTACTCACTGAAAGCCTTTTGGGTTAGTTTTTACGTCTTCTCCCTCTTTTTTCCCACGAGCATTTTTTCTGCAGAGAATTCTTCGACCTTGGTCATCATTCAAGACACGCGCCGTGTCCACCGGCGGAAGTGACACTCGACAGTCCTATCCGGAGCACACAGCCACTTCCGGTGTCCTAGACACCAGTGACGAAGGGACCCAGAACATCCGAAGCAATATAGGATCTTTTCTTTTTCCTGTCGTAAGAGGGGATCTCGGAAATGCACACGAATGCCATTTTTCTTACGTTTTCCATCGTCTTTTTATTTTCTTTTTCTTTTTTTGTATACTTTCGTTTCCTTTTCAGAGTTTTATTTGTTTTCTTCAGAAGCAAACATATAAAGTCAAGGGCTTCATCAAGACAGATTCGATTACACTCACCGATTTCCACCGCCGAACGAAATCAGTGGTATCAGCATATGGGAAGACACCGTACATAAATCACTATGAATAATGAATATCATACATGGAAATAGAGTTTTACTTTCTGAATCACGAGCAGATGTCACCGCAGTATCAGAATTTAATGACATAAAAAGTTCCGCACAAATTCAGGTTCACTCAATTAGAAATGTATTCCACAAACAACCGAAAGGCTTCTTACAGGATAAGAAACCGCTGCTTACGCAGGCTGAATTTATATTTGCTAACTCAACTAAAAAATAAAATGCAGAAAGCGAAGTTGCGTTGCAGCAATAGAAATGTGGATTGCAAAGACGCAAATAAAGTTTCAAGCAATGAAAAAGTAAAAATAGAAAATCATACAGAGATATTCAAAAAAAATAGAAATGAACCCCGATATATATGTTTCCCAAAACTTAAGCAAAACCATACAGAAAAAAGAAACACAGATAATTCAGCCAAATGAATTACACAAATTTTGAAGATGACAATCCGATTTTTGGTGTAAATATGATAAGGATGTTAAGTCAGATAATATCCGAAAACTTGAAAATTTAGCATAGCCGGGCGTTATTTGGGAGACGCGGATTCGAGTCCCGCTCCACGGCGATGAAATTTTCAAGTTTTCGGATATTATCTGACTTAACATCCTTGTCACATTTACACCAAAAATCGGATTGTCATCTTCAAAATTTGTATCACATGGTGTAATCCTTTATTTATTTCACAAATGAATTATAGTTTAATAAACGCTGCAGAGGAAAAAATTATATATACGTAAGTAATGCTGCTCATGCGTAACACCAAGTTTTGTTTGAAAAACTGGAAATAAACTTTCCAATTCTTCTCAGTATGAAGAACGAAGAGCCACACGGTTATGAAGAATAAAATGCCCACATAATAATAGAATAAAAATGCGTTTCTCAAACACTTGCAAGGAATATTACAGACAGATGAAAAATTCACACAGCGAATACACCAAATATTATTTACCATCAACTATTTTTAGTCAACTGCTAGAAGATCTCCCTAATCTTCTTTAACAGCTTTGTTTCCGGATCCATCCTCATCCATGTGCACCTACATAATTTCGCTTTTCATACGCCTATCTCCCATACGGTCTTCTTCTGGGTAATTTTCTCTCCCTTGGTATCCAGTCTAATATTTCAGTTGTCGAACAGTAGTCAGTTCTTCAAGCAATATATCCAACTCATTAATTCTTGAGGGTCTTTACTTTGATCATGATGTCATCCATGCTTACCATTTTCCTGATCCTCAAGCTTCTCCTCCTGTGTTTCTTGATCACACAGGCAAGCATCTCTCCATGCTCCTTTGAGTCCTCCGTGGCCTCTGTATTTCTTTTTACTTACAGCCCATATGTTTCATCCGTAAGTAAGACCTGTAAGTATGCTATGATTGAACACTTTTCTTTCAAAACACAATGATAAATTGCTCTTAAAACCTGTACTGTTTCTTCAAAATTCTGGCAAGCTAAATTTTATACGACCATGAAGCTATTCTTCGACCCCACTCAATATCGGTGGTCCAAGGTAAATTTATGCATTGGTTTCTAGATTCGGTTCATCAGCATATAGGTCTCAAGGTCTTGTAAAAGTATCACATGTCAGTTTTGTTTTCTCTAAGTTTTTCTTTAATCCCACTTCTTTATTTTTGCCAGCAAGTTCCTACATCATGGTCTGCATCTCGGATAGAGCCCTTGCAAAAAAATGACTACGTCGCCAGCAAATCGAAGGTATGTTAAGTTTGAAATATATTGTCGAATGTGGCATAGAAGAGCAGGAGAATGTGGTGTCACCTACTTTCACCATTTTCCAATTTTTATACGTACTTTTTCCTCGAACAGCCAAAAAATGCCCTTTAACACAAGATGACCTTGATATGACATAACGAAAGCAAGGAATTATATGCGTTATTCATTCAATGGCAAAAATATGGTAACAAACTGGAGAAGATTTTGCGATGAGTTTGATGTTTTTCTAATGTTGTAAATAAATATTAGGTCTTTCACGAAATACGCGAACACTTTGATTGACGCACATGTCGGAACCCAGAATTCGCATAACAGACGATGTCTGGATGTTACGCAGTACGTACCTCGGGCTCATTTCATACTTACTGATCAGCTAGTGAAAGCTAAAATAACTATGTAGCAGCTGAGACGATCGATGACAGTGGAAGGATGATTTTTTGTAGTATTGAGAGGGCATGGCACAAAGTCCTCTGGGAAGCAGCAGTAGGTCAAAATGCCCTTGAATAAAACGGCAGTGCAAAAATGAATGAAAGGATAAGGAAGCTAAGACATCACCCGAAGAAGCTGCAAGATGCGGTGGACCGATTTTGACTTCCAGAGAAGAAGAACAACGATGCATCCAAGAGGCCTTACGGCAGCCGTGTTGGGTAAGTGACTTTTGCTCACTATTGCGTATCATTTAAACAAGGGCTTAAGCCGTGTTAATGAAGATTTAAGCCTAATGGGCGAACTAACGACAAGAGTACTACACACAGTTATCACGACGCAGAAGGAATTCTTCTACGAAACTGCACGAAGTAACCTTGCATAGTAGAGTCGCAATCTACTACGCAAGATTACTGTGTTCACAAGGGTGAAGAAGGTTCGTAAAATGTTACGCACCCAGACAATGACATTAGTCATGGTCCTACGTTTAACCCGGTATTTCCAAAGCGCATTTACCCCGTGCAGATTTGGATGAGCATAGAATCTTTCTGGTGGTTGGTATGGATGATCGCGGTGTGACGTTTTGAAAGACTTATAATGAGAACATCACTATCACATCGGAGTGGTATAAGTCGTCTCTAAAGAAGAATATTCTGTCATGGGCACTGCGAGATAATGTACAGAGACCTGTCCTTGTACACGACAACACTTGGACGCACCAGGCTCGTGTTGTACAGATGTTTGTTGAGCAGAACCGTTGGGTACAGCTCCACCACCCACCTACCAACCCACCGCATCCACTAGACATGAACCAGTGTGATTTCAACTCTTTTGGCAATTTGAAAAGGGAGGTTACTGGTACTCCTACAACAACAAACAGGATTTGGATCTCCGAATTGCAGACATTTCGCATAGTTCTTTTAATGGGATTCGTGAACTGCCCACAGTTTGGGAACGCATTATTGAAAATGACAGGAACTATTGATAATAATTACCCTCGAATAGTGTGATAATTAATGAATGAAATACGGGATTACACCATTGTACAACAGAAATTTTGAAGTTGTGAGTCCGTTTATTGGCGTAAATACGACATGAATGGTAAGTCAGATAATATCGGTAAACTTGAAAATCCGAAACTTGAAACTTGATCGTTCTGGATGGTATAGTGGTTAGCATTGTCGGGCGCTAGCAGAGAGACGCGGCTTTAATTCCTGCTCCATGACGACGAAGTTTTCAAGTAACCTTATTATAAATACACCAGACTGTGAAGACTCAAGAGACGCTTATAGCGTATTAAATCCGTTTAGTTTTGTAGTGTAGTAAGCACAAAGATTCTCCAAGCTTTCGTACTCCACTGGGAGGCTGTTTTAAGGCAATGTGCCATTGCCTTGAAAAGTTTTCGGATCTTATGTGACTTATCATTCATGTCATATTTACGCCAATAAGCGGATTCACAAATTCAAAATTTGTATTTTGATAATTGTTTTGTTATTGTTTGGATTATGGGGAGCTGAAAGTGTTCAATTATTTCCTGAACTACCAAATACTTTCACGCCGGGTGGTCTGAGATTGATCCCGGATCGAGTCCCCGAATGAGGCATGGGTAGTCTGTTCGATGACGCTGTCCTTATCTCCTTGCCGGAGGCACTGGCCCTAAATGAGGGACGGACGGCTGCCCCATAACTCAGTGAGTTGCTCATGGTAGTAGTTAGCTGCTACACTAAAAAATACTTTAACGAAAGTTGTTCACCAAGGCTTGCAGATGTTACTGAATTCAAGCCCATAATGATTCGCTGTTTTCATTATTGTAACCAGACTGCAAACAGAACCTAGAGCACACATAACAGATTAATTACATTTCATTCTCCATAATACTTCAAAAAATAAACTAAGGGCGATAAATTTTTGTGGCTTACGGCGACTTTACCTGTTTAATTAGTTCTTATTTTCAATTGTCACTTCTACATAATGTTTTAGTAGTTTAAGTACTTATAGCAGCTGAGGGAGTTTCTTTCCATTTGAGGGCAGTCTTAATAAAAGAGAAACGGTGTTTATGTGTTTTACTGCTACAGTCTGCAATGACATGTAGCTCTTTCCAAAAAGTAATACTTTCCTTCAGATTTAGAAGTCTGCTTAGCACAGGTGTGAGCATATGTTAAAACACATACACACTATCTTCCACTTTGTTACGACTAACTCCACACTACGTGTAACGAATAGGAATTTACATTTTTAGCTCGTTGAGTGCTCTAAAAGTTTCTCAAATGTATCTCAGAGGGCAGCGCAGACCCGGAAGGTAAGAAATGGTCAGTTTTACTGAACTAAGTATTTGATAATGCACTGCAGATACATTTCTCCGTGGCAGCGTAAACAATATCTGCGGACGTGATATGAATGATACACAATGCTGTGTCAATGAACTTTATTATGAAAAAACTTCTACGTAAACAAAAATGTTCAGCTGTTCAACAATGTTTATGTGATGCATGTGTTGGTGTAAACATAGCGATTATATAGCTTGTGGGACGCCAACACCAGAAAACTAATTATAAATATAATGATCCGATTTATTGGTGTCTAAAGTAAGAAATCACACAAATTTCACTCCGCAAGCTTTCTGCGTCAACGGACGGCTTCATCAGGCGGTTACATAGAAAATATAGAATCAAATCTGTAGACAGAACGTTAATTACATTGAAATCACGCATGATTTCATTTGTCATATTAGAATTTCAATTGTCACTTGAAATCACGCATGATTTCATTTGTCATATTAGAATTAACGTTCTGTCTACAATTTTGATTCTATATTCTCTATGTAACCGCCTGATGAAACCGTCCGTTGACGGAGAAAGCTTGCGGAGTGAAATTTGTGTGATTTCTTACTTTAGACACCAATAAATCGGATCATTATATTTATAATAGCGATTATCTTTATATCTATATCTATACAGGCAGAGGAAAAAACGCTTTCTCCCAAAACAGCTGCACTGGGTGTTGGTGTAAACATTGCCTTCGGAAAGGTCATAGTTTTAATTTCCTTCGCCTTCGGAAAGGTCATAGTTTTAATTGATATTTCCCCTTCTTAGCGCAGAATGTTTCAGCCTCCAGAAAAAAAGACGTAATGAGCATTCTTACCCATGCCTAATTTAAAGCTCCTGGCTCTAAGAACATGACGCATGAAAGGTGGAGAAAGGTTGTCCCAAGGGCTGAGTAGTGCTGAGCGTTAGATTCCTAACATTCGTGCCAGTTGGGATCGGGTTGGAATCCCGAATGATACATGGATGGTGTGTTTGTCTTAAGGAACTGTCATTCTTCCTTCTGTGCAGCCAGTCACCCCAAATTAGGCACGGACGACTACTTGTAGCCTTTTGTGTTTGCTTCACATGGCGGTCGTCAAAACTCCAAACACGAAACTCGAAGGTGAAGGTCAAAAACAACACTCAATGTTTCATTCGCGACTGAATTCCTTGCTGAAAATCAAACATTTATGTGCCGTATACTTCGTTTAGGTTAAACAACCGAAAATATTCTCGGCTTATCCACAACAACACGCTTGCTTGTTCAGCTAGTGTTGGTCAAATTCCTGAGAGATATAGTATCTTCAATTTGCATGCGTAGTAGCTGACACAAAAGTTGACCAAACAATATCAGATAAAAAGGAAAAGAGAAAATCAGAAAATCCGAGTGATTTCTGATGAAACATTTTCCATGTACCTAATTCAGATTTCAGATTTCAGAAAAATCGTCAGAACGTGAAGAAAATGCTTAAGGTTTGAAAAGCGTAGTAAAACATATAAATCATATGTCGGCAAAGAACTTAATCGGAGATTATGGAGCTGCTCTAGTTGGCTCAAATAATGTGCAATGTAAACGTCAACTAAACAAAGCTTTCTGACTAATTTTTCAGATTATGTATGTTTTGCACTGTGCTGCCAAAAAGCTTTGAAACATACCAGAAGAAGAAGAGAACGTAGTGCTTAAGAACAAATTCATGGAGGTCAAGCAAGTCAAAATTCGTTTATAATGGAATTGTCAGCATGTAGAAAACTCAGTTGGAACAAAAATGGCATTCAAAATAGAGTTTAAAGATTTTGAATCATGATAAATTGTTCGACGTAATATTTTAGGGAGCATAAGACAAATCACGCATGTACTAGAGTTTTTCAACAATGTAAAGCAGAAATTTTACGATGATGGATATTTAACGGAAAGTCCAGTCTGGGGCCCCGATCCTTGGAATGATGTCTAAGGACTGCTGCATTCAAGAGAGAAAAGCTTAACCCGTAGGGTTCAATCTCTTTCGGAAGCAACTGAACCTGCGCAATTAATATACAAAACACTGCGCGTCTTGAATTTCCATAGGGGAGCTTCAACTTACAAACTCCTGTTAACAAGATTTTTCCTTCAACTGCTAAATTGAACTTTGCACGCGTTGGAGCGATGAACTGGACTGCCATCTCTTACATCAGACGACACAAGCTGGATCTCGTGGGATCTCTGACAGCACTACTGGCAAATGAAACAATCTGAAGAATGGTGAGGTAATCTGATGAAGAATCGAACGACATGGTCTGGATTTCTTGGCAACCCTGAGAAAGCTACTAGCAGACGACTTATCTGGATCCCGTTGCACCTCTAAGAAAATTATTAGCTGAGGAGATAATTTGACAAAGAATCAGACAAGATAATTTTAAATTCACCATGTTTTGGAGGTGGAACTGAGTCGTCCCAGCTCTAAAGCACCGTGGTTGAATTTTGATTGCGTATCGATGCCTTTTATGAAATTGGTCTATAGACTTTTATCGTTTTTGCCCTGAAAGAAATTCACAGCCTTTCATCGTGAAGTATGAAATTTCCCTGGTGTACTGTCCATGTCTTCTCTATCCAGTCGTGGATTTAAATGTCCAGGCAGTCCATCCAGTCCTGGCTTTAAACTACTGCTGCGGAGTGTTGCGTATTAATGCTTCACCTAATGCTGTCATCCATATTGTTTCCTATGAAAAAGAAAGTCCAGTCATCCGTTCCTCACGCACTTCTCCTTTTTTAGCACGTCTTTTGTAAAAAAAGATTGTGCTTCTTTTATCGGTTTGTCCGTCCGTCTGTCTGCCTGTACCCACGATATCTCTGCAACTATTAGTCCGATATGAAAAATTATTTTTGCATTGGGAAGCTTGAAATATGCAAATCATGATCATTTATTTCGTTTTTTACGATGAATAATTTCACCGGTAGCGGACGTAAATGCAGATGATGTCGAATTCAAAAATACGTTTTATTCAACATATTTGCTTCTAAACATCCGATTGAAAAAGAAATTTTATCTTTCGATTCCATTTATGTCGAAGAGTATTTTAGATATAGTTACTTTTCCAAATTACTCATAGATTTTCCGCTAGGGGCGTAAAAGTAAATTACATTTTCCCGGATAACTCTTCTTCTACAACTCCGATTTGAAAAATGTTTTCTTCAGCGGATACATCTCCTGATGGAAAATGTTTTGCATATCATTTCAAATTCTTGGTAAAGAATACTTTGGCCACCAAGGGGCGTAAGTGTTAATTTTTGCCACTGATGTATTTCCCATAAAATCGGAGCTTCTAAAATATCAATTGAAAAAATTATTTCGTGGACTGATGCCACTGACATCAATAAACCTTTTCGGAATATTTTCTTCATAAAATATTCCAAAATATCTCTACTTCTAGGCGTCCAATTTGAAAAATTCCTTTTTTGTTGGATAGTGTCTTCCATGTGACATGTTTTCATATAATTTCAAAATTTTCAAGTAATTCGTAGACTTTCAGCTAGGGGGCGTAGCGGTAAATATCGTTTCCCCTTATATCTCTGCTTCTAAATCTCCGATTTAAAAAATTCTTTCTGCACCGGATACAGATCCTGATGGAAAATCGTTTGCTCATAATCTCTAATTTTTGTAAAAAAATAGTTTGGCCGCCAGGGGGCTTAAATCTTAATTTCCGCTTCTGTTGTATTTGCAGCAGAATATGAGCTTCTAAATTCTCGATTGAAAAAAACGTCGTTTGTTGACCAATACTACTCATATCAGCAAACCTTTTAGAAAAATTGTCTTCTTGAAAAAAGGCATGGTTTCTACGCCAGGTGGCGTAGATTTATATCTTATTTTTGTCAATATCTCTTCTTCTAGGAGTCCGATTTGAAAATTTCCTTCTTTGTTAGATAGTGTTTCTAGTGTGACATGGGGTTCATATAATTTCAAAATTTTCAAGTAATTCATAGACTTTCCGCTAGGGGGTGTATATGTAAATTGCGTTTCCCCCTATTTCTCTGCTTCTAAATCTCCGATTTGAAAATTTCTTTCTGCACCGCATACAGCTCCTGATGGGAAATCGTTTGCACATGTTTTCTAATTTTTATAACAAATGGTTGGGCCAGCAGGTGGCGTAAGTCTTAATTTCCGTTTCTGTTGTATTTGCAGCAAAATATGAGCTTCTAAAATCTCGATTAAAAAGAAGTCGTTTGTTGACCGACACTACTCATTTCAACAAACCTTTTTGGTAAATTTTCTTCTTGAAATAATGCATGGTTTCTACGCCAGGGGGCGTAGATGTATATCTTATTTTTTGTCAATATCTCTACTTCTAAGAGTACGATTTGAAAAATTCCTTCTTTGCTGGATAGTGTTTCCGATGCGAAATGTTTTTCTATAAATTCAAAATATTCAAGTAAATCATAGACTTTCCGCTAGGGGGCACAAAGGTAAATTGCGTTTTCTGCGTTATTTCTGCTCCTAAAGCTCTGATTTGTAAAATTCTTCCTGTATCGCATACAAAACCTGATGGAAAATATTTTTCACACAATTTCTAATGTTTGGAGAAGAATGGCTTGGCCACCAGGGGGCATAAGTGTTAATTTCTGCTTCTGATGTATTCGTAGCAAATCTGGGTTCCTGAAAACTCGACAAATTTTTCTTTTTCTTGGACTGATACCGCTTATATGGATAAACCTTTTGGGAATACTTTCTTCCTAAAATAATGCATAGTTTTCCCACCAAGGGATGTTTAGTCACATCTTATATTTGTCGAAATCTCTGTTTCTAAGAGTTCGTAAGCTCACGATTCCGTTTAAAGCAATATTTGAGGAATTAAAAGCCCGATTGAAAATCTTCTTTCTTTCGTCAGATCTATTGTTTTCCATACCATTCCATTGACTTTGAATAGCTTTGATAAATTTAATTTGCGTCAGAACGGATTCAAAAGACGTGTTTATTATACCCGAAAATTCGGTGTCATTTTTATTGTTTATTTATTTTTTATTTTTTTTTAAACAAATTTTGTTAAAGAAATGCGAGATGCTAAAAGAAAAGAACAATACCTATCGTTGGAATGATCTTAGCCGTAGCAGCATATGCTCCACTCGCAAAGTATCGACTGTTGTGCACTCATCGATTGGAAAGCTACTTTTTAAAAGTAGCTAGCTACTGCTACAACTACATTCTTGAAAAAGTGGTGTAACTTGCTGAAGCTATAACTACTTTCTCCGAAAAACTGTTAGCCACACTACTTTTTCAGAAAAGTAGCAATTTTCGCTACTTTTTTCTACATTCATTTAGTTTTAATTTAAAAGTAGTGTTGCCTCTGTGATGCATTGGTCTAAGCGCTGGCTTCTGATAACTGAGCAGTCGTACTTTTCGGAGCTCCCGAGATTGATTTTTGACAGTTTTATACTAATTGCTTCGTGTTCTTGAGTTTATGCTTACCTTATAGTTCATTAGTTGTGTTAGTGGATCACTACAATTACGTGGTTCCTTTTTTTTTTTTGCTCTTATGGCTGTTGCAAATTGCAACACTCAACTTCGTTAGGGCTAGAGGCTGAAATGGCTTTAACCCGGCTTCCAGTTTCGTCTTCGTCTAGTGTTTCTGCTGCATGTGGATCATCAAGTGCTTCTATTTCTATACTGCTCCCGGCAACGTCAGGTTTGTGGATATGTCTACTGTCCGTCCTTCTACTAATCTTGTGTATAGTGCTGTGCCGCAAGTTTTGGGTATTGGGGGCTGGTGTAAACACTCCCCTTCCACCCCTGTTTCTTAATATGCTGCAGCTGCTGGTAATAATAGTGCTTCTAATGTGCATTCTATGAAGGCTGGTTCTACAACTGTGATAATTTCTCGTGATGCAGTTGTGCTTAAAGTCAAAGTTTCAGAGATGTCTCAGGAAGGTAAGAGCTACTCTAATGCTTTACTTTTGAGTGTATATTTTCCTACCTTGAGTGACCCCCTCCCCCCCCTCTCTCATTATACCTTGATAATATTTGCCAACATGTTACATATGAAAGTATTGTTTCTGTGATACGTATGGGAGGGGGAGCGATTGCTCACTTCAAGGTTCGACCTGCAGTTGAAAAAATCTTACTCTTGGGCATTGACATTGGACCAATTCATCTTTCAGCTATTCCTTGCCTACAACGACCGATTACGGTCACGCTTTCACCAGTTCCTACTGCAGTCCCGGACTCAATCCTTATTATTGCTTTGGGGTCACTGGGCCGTATTGTTGGCCATACCAAGATTCTGTCAGCAGTTGGGAAAGACTCCCCCTATGCGAACGGGCAGAGGGGAGACGACAATACCGAGTAGTGTTTCCCAGCGAAGAACTTTTTACAAAGACCTTCGTCGCTTTTGCTGGATTTAGGCTTCCATATACTTCCAATCAATTTATTTGCAGGAGTCCAATGTTTCAGCTGCAAAGCTGAAGGGCATGTAGTACGAGAATGCCCACGACGTTCTTCTCTAGCAGCTAATAGTTTTGAAAATCCTCAAGCCAGCACCCCTGCTCCTGCAACTTTATTTCCTGACCAGCCAGTTTCTAATCTACAGAATTTCACCCTCCAGCTCATGATACCAGTCCTGTTTTAACTGCTTTGCCCACGGAGGTCGCGACCACCACTGAAGTTGTCTTTGAAAAGCCTCAACCAAGTCCGAAGCCATTATTTCCAACTATAACGAAGTGAATTTCTCCGTCATTTTTATCCGCGCCGGGGTTCGAACCCGGGTTCCCCTCATTCCGGAATAAGTTGCTATACCAATTGAGCTACGCAGACGTTTTATTCTGATTCCTATCTGCCTTTATGTCGTGTTCGTCCTTCTGGCAGGTACGTCACATCTCCTGGTACGTTACACAACGTCTGAAGTGCTGCCTATTGCTTCCATGGACACTGACTTTCCACCCCTTCCACTAAGCGATACCTTTACTTTTGTTATCCCAACTAAACGCTCTGTCCAGCCAGTTTCACCTCCACAAACCCGGTCACGAACCCTAACCAGTGGTAAAAAAAGGCGCAACAAAGTTAATTCTTCTTCACGCAGTTCTTCTGCTTCTTCCATAGCTGACAGCGATTCTTCAAACTTAACCACTTCAAACAGATTTGCCCTACTTTGTGATGTTGAAGACCGTATGGACATTACTTCTGTTATTTCTGATACTGAACTTACAACGAGTGTGCCAGAGGAAGACAAAGGGGAATGTGATCCCCCTCACGAGATCCTCGAAATTACTACATATTTGGAAAGTTCCACAATTCCTATCTCACCATTAAATCTTGCTAAATTGATGTCTTTATATAGTTTTCCAAAAAATGCTCTCTAATCAAATCCACGTGCATTAGAAAGCATCGAAGTCGTTTGCCAGAAGTCATTCATCCATTATTCTTTGTTGATGAATTGTTTGACAATACTGAACTGCCAGATTGGTCGGTTGAATTTGGTCGTCGCACCAAATATGTTTTAAAAGTGCTCAACCGGTATGTTGATAGTCACTTACATCCACCGTAATGGCGAACAAAATTACTGTTGTTGCCTCCAATTGCCAGGGTCTCGCTGTTTCGGCAGCGAATGCTCTGGTTTTTGAGGATGTCAGACACTTGAAGGCCAATATAATCATGTTCAAGAGACAAACGTCTCTTCTACCACCAATACCTCCTGTTGGTAGCGTTGGCCATATCAGTTCTTTCATAATTTCCGTTTTCATATTGGTTCTGGTACATCTATTGGCTTTCATACTCGTTTCCTTTCTTTAATCTCTGATATTCATGAGTCACAGAGCAGGCTGGGTAATTTTCAATATATTTCCTTTCGTCTCCAATCAGTTTATTTTCATTTGCTCAATATTCATGCCCCCAAAATTCTACTGAACCTGAATCTCTTATTACTCATGTTGCTTCTATTCTTACGGTTATTCCGCCTGCTGGTAGTATTATTTTTTGCCTGTGATTTCAACTGCACTCTTAATCCTACACATGACAGTGTTGGATACACGGAATCTCGTCATTTACTCGTTTCCCAGCTTACAAGTTACTTCTAATTTCAACCTTCAGGATGCTTTCTGCTTTCAGATTACTTCATCCAACAACAAAATAATTTACTTCCCCCTCCCCCGCTGCTTCTTTTTGTGTTACTGTTAGATTAGATACGTTTTATGTTTCTTAATTTTTCCATTCTGCTATTAGTTCTGTTTCCCATATTCCCAGCGTTTCTTCAGATCATCAGCCGGTTGTGCTCGTCTTTTTCCTTTCTATTTCCGTCACCCCGCACCAACATGTTTGGACTTTTGATAATTCCCTTCTTAAAGGCCCAGTTTTTGTTCCAGCAGTTAAGACTATTATTTCGAATGCCGTTTCTGTTCTGTCCTTCATCGATGACCCAGCTGCTCTGTGGCTTGCCACGAAAAATCAAATTGTTTTATTTTCTCGGGATTACTCTTTTCAGCGTCGCACGATTCAGTCCATGGAACTTGCTTCCTTGAATCAAGAACTACTTCAAACCCCGTTAATGTAGGCAAATCATGAGATACTCAAAGCTAAACTTAGTCTTTTTCACAATTCTTCTGTTTCATCTGCCCTTACATGACTCAAGTATGCTACCGTTCGTTTTGATATTAACCCCACTGATAATCTTCGCCAGTTGGAACGCTCTGCTGTTAAAAATAAAACCATTACTTTTCTTACTCTTCCCAATGTATCCGAATCAAATGACCAATTCAAAATTTGTGAAGCCACCCTTGATTTCTACAGACAACACTTCAGCCCTAATTTGACTTCTTCTGCAGTCAGTTCTCCACTCATTCAACATCTTCCGCAAATTCCTGATCACTTCACTACTCAACTTTGCTCTCCGATTTCTCCAGCCGAGATTCGAAATTCCATTTACATCCTTAATGACAGATCTGCCCCGGGAGGAGATGGTCTCCCCTTTCCTTTTTTTAAATTATTTCTTCCAATCCTTCTTCCTTTGTTGGTTGCTGCTTATAATTTTATTTTTTCTACTCCACACTTTGATTCTTCCAATTTTTCTTTTGCAACTCTCTGTCTTATCCCCAAATCCGGTAATCTCAGTTTTCTAACTAATTGGCGGCCCATCTCGGTTCTTAATACTGATTACAAAATCTTTGCTGAAATTCTCGCCCTTCGCCTTAATCCTGTTCTATCTGACATTACACACTCAGACCAAACTTACTCGGTTCTGTCCTGCTCGATCTCCTCTAATATCCTCACTATACGTAACCTTAACTCACTGGCGTCCAGGCTTTCGGAACCCCTGGCAATTTTCTCTCTTGACCAAAAACAGGCTTTTGACTCAATTAACAGTTCTTATCTATTCACTGTTCTACGCCACTTTGGCTTTCCTCCTACTTTCATTACTGCTATTTCTAATCTCTATACTGACGCTTCCTTTCGTGTCCGTACCGATAATTTTTCTACTTCCACCATTCCGTTTACTAACGGGATCAGGCAGGGTTGCCCCCTGTATGGTCAACTTTTTCCTCTTGTTTTTGAACCATTGTTGATTGCTCTTCGTATCCGCATTTCTTCCACCATTCCGCGAAATATCTCCACCAAGCGACACCATCATATTGTTTTAACAGCTTATGCCGATGACCTCACGATGTTTCTCCGTTCCACTGATTCTTTTCAAGTACTATGTTCAACCTACCAAGAATATGCCGCCATTTCTGGCTCTGCTTTGAATGTCTCAAAATGCAAAGGACTCTGGGCCGGTACGTAAACCTCCCAAGGAGACTGCCCATGGGGTGCTCAATGGTCATATTCGATAATCAAAGTGCTTGGTATCTACGTGGGCTCTCTCCGGTAGCGGTTTCAGCGGCAACCTGGACACCGATTATTCAGAAATTTAATAGAAGTCTTGTTCCATTCCGTTACCTTGAAGCTAAACTTTCCTTCTTCAATCGAGCTTACTTAATCAATACTTTTATTTTACCGATGTTTTTTTCATACCTGGATTACCAACTCGCCACCGAAGATTTTTTTGAAGAATGTTCAACGCGTGTTTACAGATTTCATCTGGAGTACAATTCACTGGGTTCACCGATCTACTTTAACTCTTCCTCTGTCGTTTGGCGGCCTTGGTCTTGTTGATGTGTCTCTGAAATTCCAATCCTTTCATCTGTTTAATTTTATTCGTGAATTCTCCCTTCCTCTGTCTTCTTCACACACCATTATCGATACTCTGCTTTTTCCCCGTAGCCCATTTCTTACTGTCTCGACTTTTCTGCAGATGGACCTTTTTCCTTTTGTTCCCAGACATTTCCCCGATACTTACATTTCTGTGCTTTCCTTTTGGCGCTCCTTATATCCAGTCTGGCTCCCTCCCTCCGCTACTAATGATTTATTGGCAGAACCTCTCTTCTTTTCCTCTGCTATCCATTCTTCTAATACCCCTTAATTTCACTTCTCCACTTGGTTTGCTTGTGGAATGGTGAAGGTTTCTCAGCTCGTTGATTCTGCACTCCGTTGGAAATCGTTTCAGTCTATATCTCCTCCGTTGCCTGACACATCAGCTTCACGTTCTCAACTCCGTTTTATTCAAAAGTGCATCCAAACTCTTTACCCTTCCCTTGCAGATCAAAATGGATTGATTTCACTCCTTCAACTGCTTACTGTTTCGCTTTTCTTGTTTATTTGAATGATGTTCCCTATCTTTTGCACAAAATATCTATGAAGCCACTTTACTATCATTTCTTGTCATACTTAACTGCTCCAATCCCGATTGGTACCAATCCTGCTGATGAATTAAATACTGCCTGGATGGATACCAGTATTTCTCTTGCTGTACCACGTGCGAAAGATATTTATTGGCTCCATCTTCATCAACGTCTTCTTACTCCACGTACCCTTCATCGATTTCGTCATCTTCTTTCTCCGGATTGTTTTTTTGTTCCACTGTTGGTGATGTCCATCATTCCTACTCTCTTTGTTTGGTTTTACAGCCTTTATTTTCCTTGATGTTTTCACTTACCGAAAACGTTTGCCCCTCACTTTACACCATGATGCACTTTCTTTACCTTCGCCGTCAACATCAATCTGCAATTTATCATAATCAACTGTGTGCGGGTTTTTTTCCTACAGGCTAAACTTACTATTTATCACTTGTATCAATCTTCTGTTGATGATCCAGCATTGCGTCGCTATCATGTTGCTCGCCGTTTTCTCTGCAGACAATTTCGCTCATCAATCATCTCTATCGTTCAAACTGAGTTTGATATTGCCAAAGCAGCTGATCGTGTGTCGTCATTTTTTCAAACCTGGAAA
Source organism: Macrothele yani (assembly GCA_039090855.1). Lineage (NCBI taxonomy): Eukaryota > Metazoa > Arthropoda > Arachnida > Araneae > Macrothelidae > Macrothele > Macrothele yani. Next base: position 60,781,712 of record CM076989.1, on the reverse strand, counting down.
ATTGATGGGACATGGTGCGATATGGATCAAGGCCGTGTTTCCTTTCTTCTTTAATGGTTTTTATGTTTTTGTTGTTTTTTTAGGTGTTAAGACTTGGTCTTTTTTTATTTTATTGTTGTTTTTTTGTTCTATTACAATATGTGGTTTTTCCCCAGGCACAGTCTTTTTAATACTGCAATACTGAAAGTTACATACTCATAGTACTGAAAGTTACATACTGCCTATTGGTAGTGTTTTTTTAATGTTTTATTATTTATGTTTGTTGATTGTGACGCCGGAAGTGTCTTTTTCCGGCGACGTTTTTTATTGTACATAATTTTATGAGCAATAAAGACCTGAATTTCTGACCATTCGTTCGAGATGGGTCCAGATTCGAATCCTAATGAGGTATTAACAGTGTGTTTGTCTTGCGGCACTGGATCTCTCTCCCTTCCATGTAACTAGTGGACCTATATTAGGGACAGGCGACTGCTTACAGCCATCGAGTTGCTCACGGTGTTCGTTAACCCCCAAACAAAATAAAAAAGTTGAAAATGCAAATTTTCAAGGTTAACTTTATATGTGCATTCTTACATACGACATTGAGGGGTAAAACAGCTTGCAATTTTTCTTGTATTTACCTCAGTTCCGATCATCATATGTAACACATTTTATCACATTCAGTGGCAAATTCCAGGGGAGTTTATATGCCTAGAGAATTCAAATAAAATCATTATCAACTAGCATATGATAATTCATCTTCTTTTCTAAGAAAATCGATTATTACTTTCAAATGTCATAAAAGAATTCGCTAGCTCGATCAGTTGGTACTCATTGTCTCCTCAGACTGACTGAGAAGACTTCACTGCAAGTAGTATAAACTGAGGAAGTAATACCTTACGAACATCAGTTTGGCTAACTTTCACAATCAATGCAAGTCAAGTCAGGTATGTGATTGAGGCAAGAAAGCCAGGCACACTTAACCCCGCTGTCCCAGTCAATAATGATACAGCAAATCTGGAAATGTTATGTGATTTGAAGATTTTCTTTCTACTTTTTTTCTTAAAATAGCCTAATTCGTAACGCAGTTTTCCGCTAGAAGACACTTTGTTTTGTAGCGTGCTAATGCTTTAATTATATTTTTATATTTGTAGCAATGCTACAGGCCACCATATTGTAAACGTAGGGGGCTACAGTAGCAGCGCTACTTCCGATCACTGAGTATGTTTCTATTTACTCAAAGATATTGACACTGACGGAAGTTTTTTCTAGTGTGCGAATATAAGTTGGAACACAGCTTTGGCAGGACTAATTGCGGAAAAACGTTTCGCCTTCTGAAAAGGTAATATTCCCATGTCTTCGACATAAGCATGTGTGCATATACAGTATACAGTGGGAACTTCACGCATAAATTTCGTATCTTTTTTTTGGAAATGCATGCATGGTTGTCGCCAACTGAATAAAAGCAAACTAACGGAAACCAAAATTTCTGTCGAGACTCCACAAATTTCGAGGATATAAAAAAAAAGGAAGCACGTGGTAAGGAAGTCGAGAAACAAAAAAAGACGAAAGCTTAAGGACACAAAGCTGAATGAAAGAGGCTTCAGCTGTTTTATTACTATCTTACTAACAACACATGAGATGTTTAAATGTTTGTAACATAATTTTAAACTGTTGTAAGAAGCACAGTGTGTACCTTTTTTTTTCTTTTTTTGGAAACTACGCACACGTACGTTATGCTGTCACGCAAACTAAATATTATACATTTGCTAAGAATCATTTAAGAGCTGAAAAAACGAAATTTAAAACAGTTTGGGCTGCTTTCCACGCTGAAAAGCTCTAAAGAATTGTGCCCCCCCCCCTCTTTTGATATTACCGGAGATGATCGAATTAATCGAGAAGTAAGACATACGGAAAGGAAAATGTTTTTCCTGGTTCAACGCTGTGTCATCAATTAGTTTAAGCTCTCAACCTGCAAACCAGGTGGTGTGAATGACAAAGGATGCAAGCAGTTGCTTCGAAAACAACATGGTGCGAAAGATACTTCTAAAACTAATTCCTCCAAGCAAAATGACAGAATCTGTCACGTGAGACATCTCGTGAATATTTAATCATGTTTGATGCTGAGTTTCAGGGGAAATTTTTATCTAATTTAGTTTTTTCACAGAGCTGCATTAAAAATTTCGCGATTATTTTCACAACACTTGGTAAAATCCACACTTTCTATCGAGAGGCATCTCTGTCAAGAATAATATTTGCGTCAAAATATCATGATTATGAATACTTGTCAAAGCTTATCTCTTAATTAAACGCAAATGTGTGATACAAGAATAAACACTTTTTTGCTTCGTTCTAAATTTTTAATGTCGACCACACGAATTCAGTAAACTAAGTGCAAAGGTAGATATACTGTAGATAGAAATAGATACAGATACACAATGTATATTGCTCGGTCTATACAGTGACAAATCAAGAATTATTTGTCCCTGCGCCTTGTAAATTACTGAGTATGTCTTGACAGTTCGGTTATGTAACTGATAGTAGTCGCGAACCAATCACGTGAGAGACGAGGGCGATAAAAAAAGCGAAAAGGCTTGGCATAGCTAATTTGGGTCATCCTCAGCAGGGCAGGTGAACCACTACATCGGAGTGATCTCTGTAGCAAAGGCACGTGTAAGAAATGGGAATGCCGGGCGATGTCATCTGAAATAATATCGTGACCTCAACATCTTTCGCAGAGGATTCATCATAGGGCTACGTGCGTTTGGATAGTCCTTCCCTCCGTTCGCAGTGGAAATCCGACGGAATGCAGCAACTGTTCTGGAATGTGGCGACAGTAATTGGAAAAAGATAACGTGAAAAAGCGTCGTGTGCGATGACTAGCCGTAGAATCTTTGCAATCCACAGAGGATGACGTTCAACGAGATGTACAGACAGCTATGAACATCCTCTTACTGACACGGACTGTGAATCGCAAATTGGCTGCGCAGGTCAGCGCTTTCGCCAGTCATTGGAGGCCTTCCACTCACTGAAGCACATTCTCGAGTAATGTTGCAGTGGTGCGGCACCAGACATACATGGCTGGATAAATGAAATTATGTCGCATTCAGCGACGAGTCTCGCTTTGTTTCTACGCCAATGACCGCCAATGGAGTGTCTGGAGACGACGTGGTCGCAGGAATGATCTTGATACAATCCGTGTGTGTCATATGGCTCTTCAACCTGGTGTAGTGATTTTGGGCTCTATCAGTTTCAACAGATGTTGACCGCATGCACACATAGTGGGTACAAAACCAGCACGATGATACATAGATGAGGTTCTGCAACGCGTTTTGTTCCCGTTTCTCCGTGGAAAAAACGCGTACCAACGTGGAACGAAACTGTACCAGCAAAGGTGTCTAGATGCTGCCCTGGCCAGCGTGATCCCCAGACATTTCCTCAATAGAGAGCTGTGAGATGTCATTGGCAAGCGATTTAAAGCCTCTGCCCGACACTCCTTGAGATATCAATGAATTGTGGACAGTGGTCAACGACTTATGGCTGGTCATACCTCAAGACATCATCCGGGAACTTTTTCACATGATTCCACACCGTGTTGCAGAATGTAGAGCCCAGCATGGCTGCCATGCGGCCACATTATAGTGTTTCCCGTTCCATCGCATTCATGCATTCTCTCAGAAAATCACACCAATTCTTTCCCATCTACTTGCCTACATGATTGGTAAGTTTCGTCTCATTTCGGGCATTTCCACATGGTGTGTCATTTTCTATGTTGAGTACAGGGTTTCCACAACGTCTTGTTACTCCCCCTCCCCTGTAATAAGAAATGTAAGTGAGCTATGTATCTGTTGTATGATGTATATGTTGAGTTATGGTCTGTATTGTGTTTATTTACAGATTAGGTACTGGAACCATGTGTGATACCAGCAAATACACCCAGGAACAGCGGATTGTTGTCAGTATCAGGGTACACGAACGTCCACACACAGGGAAGACAATGCGTGACGTGTGTGCAGATTTCCAACAACGATTCGACAAAGAGGCCCCTCCAAAACAGACTCTTCTGCGGTGGGAACATAAACTCTTCCTTCGAAGCAGGCAACATCAAAGATAAACCGCGAACGGGAAGCTCATCAATCAGAGTGCAACAGTGTCAAGCGGTCGAGGAATCAGTTATTAGGTCACCTACGAAATCGCTCAGCGAACGATCTGCGGGGCTTGGAATACCGCGATCGACACTGCATAAGCACATGAAGAATGACCTGAATGTGCATGCGTATTACCCGATGTTTGTTTAGGACTTATCGGACATCGATTTAAACGGCAGACGGGATGCGTGTGCAATGATGCTTCATACATTTGCCACAACCCCCAGAACGTGGAAAGGTCATTTTCAGTGATGAATGTGTGATATACCGCAGCTGTTGATCACGGCACGTTGTGTTCTGGTCCAAGGAATCCCCACATTATGTAGAAGAATTGGAACATCATCCTCCGCATGTCATGATATGGGCTGCAATGAATAGTCGACATCTGTTTGGACCGTATTTCTTTGATGGTCCAGTGAATCAGACAACTTATCTGGACATGTTGCAAACCTGGTTTGTGCCACAACTTGGAAATCTTGGCATTCTGAATGACGTATGGTTTCAACAGGACGTCGCACCCGCCCATTACGCAATCGCTGTTCGAGAATACCTCGGTGAGGTCTTTCGGGATCGTTGGATCGGCCTAGGTTCGGCACTGCTGCCCACTCCACTTGAATGTCCACCTCGAAGCCCAGATCTCTCAACGTGTGATAATTTCCTTTATGGTTTCATAAAGGAGGTTGTTGCACAGCAGCGCTACCAAACCACTGATGAACTTAAACAAGCAGTGAGACGTGCTTTCACTCGTATCATCCCGCAACTGCTTCGGAAAATGTCCCACAGAACATGGGGTAAAATTATTCTGTGTCACGAGAATGACAGAGCCCAAACGGATCCACTGGATGTTTAAGGATGCCTCAACATATAACTCAACATATACATCATACATACAACAGATAAATAGCTCACTTACATTTATTATTACAGGAGGGAGGGGGAGGTAACAAGACATCGTCAATCCATCAGGGGTATGAAACACTAGAAGCTTATCTTACGGAAGTGAGGTTCTGCAAAGGGGCGTTGTTGACCAAAATAAAAGGAGGATAGAGAGACTTTGTGGAAGGCACACCAACATGCGCGTTCTCGCGCTGCCACACGCACTCACACATAAACTGGCAGAGCTGCTCCTTTCCAGTGATGCAAGGCTTTTTATACTTTTGCACCAAAAAAAAGTTCTACATTTTTAAATCACAAAGATATCAGTGAGGGGAGTAACATTTTTTCTCATGAACACCACGATTCGATGTATCTACAACATTTACTTGCCAACTAGAAATGAGGTCAAAATTTTTCTGTTTCCAGCAGACATGCCTAATCTTCGGAATGGAAATTTTCTGTTCTGCCCTTTCTCAAAGAATGAGTGAACTGAAGAAAAGATGCCGACGAAGCTGACATTTGTATATCAAATTGCGTGAATTATGCGTGCAAAACGGAAAAAGAATAAAAAAAAATCAAGTACCCTGAAGCAGGAGGAAAAGCAGTGCAGTTGCCAATATCTTTACCGGTTTGTGTTTATGGCCCAATCAAGATTCATGCCTCGGGTTTGTCACTCACATTGCCTGTCTCTTCCACATCCTAAAGTCCATCCGACATTGTGATATTTGCAGTTCCTAATTACTAATGGTATTGGACAGTACTGAAGAACAGAACAAAGCACATGCATTGATTTTCATGATCAGACAAAATCTCTTTTAACTTAACATATGAGTTTTCTCTGTTTCTGAAACTCGAGTATGTTTTCTTCTATCTGATGAAGCTAAAACAGAACATTTTATCTCCAAATTCACAGCAACTTTTAATTGTTATAAAAACTTTTATAAAAACTTTTATAAAATGTGTCCATTTTTCGTATTTTTTAAATAAATACATTAATTGTTTACATACTTGGCCATTTTATTAGCAGAAAATCTGCTATAAAAGGAGATAGTCTCTGTAGCCCCTACTGGATCCGCTACACTCTCTTCATTTAAGGCTACTGGTTCCAGAGAAGAAGATTGCCAGTGGCTTTAAAAGAACAGAGTGCACTGGCTCTCCTCTTTCTCTGGAACCAGTGGCCTTAAATTACGGACAGGCGACTGCTTGTAGGCTATAAATTACTCACGGCGGTCGTTAAACTCCCAAAACAAACAAACAAACAAATAATTCCATTTCCAGACAGGGTATAAAGTGCAGCACTTAGGTGGCATGTGGTACCCCTTACTAACCTGCAATCGCATTACAAACGCACATACTTTGACCACCATTTTACAACTGAAATATTAGACTGGAATGCAATAGACAAAAGAAGACCCAGAAAAATAGCAAGTGTTTGGCTGAAACACGAAATCAGCCTTAGTTCCTCAAGACAGAAAGTTATGGAAGAGATTTTGGGAAGATCTTAATCCAGCAGTGGATTGAGAACTGTTGATGATAGTAACATAGTGGTGGAAACAAATTTAGTCGGCACGCTCCTTATTTTCATTCCTCAGTAAAACCACTTGAGCACCGCCCATAAATACATCTTGAATAATCAGTGATAATTCATTTGAGATTCAGCTTAACGTTCTACATGTCAATACCAACCTATTATTTGTTATGCTATCTAGTGAGGTTAAACTGGACAACAGATTTTGACTTTTTGTGCATGTCTCAGACTAAACCAAGTTACCTTTATGTTTTTTGGGCTGTTAAATATGAAAATAGCCGTTGAAACACCAGATTAGATCTAGTTTTTGAAATATCTACAAAACAATTTTTGCATATTTGCATATATATAGATACCCTATGATAATCGCCATAGAGGAAAAGATTCACAGCGGCGCCGCTTTGCCTGTCGCTTGTAATGAATTTCTGGAGCATATCTCCAATGTTTAATAATAGTCTGCTAGCATTGCTGCATTCCATTTCGCTCGGTAACTTTTTTCGAGGAGTAGTAATGTCTTGCTAAAACCCTTTCCCGTGCTCGTCACTGATAGCACGCAGCTACTCGAGCAGAAACACAGGTGAGAGTGTAAAAAGTATAATTTATAATTTCTATACTATGTTGCACCGTAGTCTCTCGTAGCACTGCAAGACGGTTTCTACAAGCTCCTGGTAATTGTCAGCCTTATTGTTTCCTAGAAAGATTACGGCCACTTGCTGGAAAGCATTCCAAGTTAATTTTCATCACCTATAAGGATATCATCAAAACGCTTGTCTCGGAAGAGCTGACGTATCTGTGGACCGAAAAATACACCTTCCTTGATTTTGGCTTCACTTAAGTCTTGGAAATTTATTGCGAAGGTACAAAAATCCTGCCCCATTTCTATCCATGTCCTTTACAAAATTCTTCATTAGTCCAAGTTTGATCTGAAGAGAATGAAACAAGATCGTCCTGAATTCCACAAGCGGTTCGTTAAGTGCATTCCTTTTTCCCGGTTCAAGTGATTGTCGTGGGGGACAGTCCTTTTTCTTTTAGTGGGAAGTTCTGGCACGGCTTTCCCAGAGACAGAGGTGGAAACAGCAAAACTTTGTGTAACGCTACTGCAGCTTCAACAAGATGGCAATGACCTTCAGATAACCACAACTTGCCATAATTGATGGTGTGTAACAGTTGTTCCATGTTGTTGTACGCTTCTTTCATGTGGACTGCATACCCGAGGGGAACAGATGGTCAAACGTTGTCGTTATGGAACAATGGTCAAACGTTTCCGTTATGGAACAGCACAGCTTCCAAGCTCAACTTGGACGACTCAATGAACATCCTGCAATCGTCGTCTTGTAGTCGATTTGTAATGCTGCCATCAAATTCACTATATCAACGCAAGAAATAAAGTCATCTGTCATTTTGAAAAATGGAAGCGGATCTTTCTTGCCGAGCAGGAAACACAGACACATATACATTCTCATCTAGAGGATTTCATTGCTGCAATCTGGACTCCAATAGCTCTGATTTACTTTTCGGTAATTCCAGATCTCTCACTAGATCGTTCAATTCACTCAGGGTAATTTTATGTCGCTCTGCAGACTATTCAATTGTCACGAAATCAGGATTTCTTCATGTACATGTTTTCACAGGTAACGAATGTTCACTGGCCTTTATTTCTTCTTCATCATCCAAAGTATAAGAGTCTGGTGGGTCCGGAAGAGGAAGTCCTTTCCTATGAGGCACTGGGTACACATCAGAGCGAATATTCGGATAGGTCAAAGGTCGCTTTTTCTTCTGAGAAATATCATGTCCAATTGGAGGAGTCATGCAAAAGTAACAATCATATCGATCGTCCTTTTCGGTTCAGCCAGCAGCGCAGACACGTTGCTCAGGATTGACAACATATGTGTGGAGCCCAATATCGGTCCTGGTCACCAACCTCATAGCCAAAATAAAAGCTGTAAGCCTTCTTTATCACCGGTCTGATGGATCGCATTTGTGATAACAAAATAATTTGTTCACAAACAAAACACTATCTTCACTCTTCACACATTCACGAGGCATCTTGAACGACACGTCTCCACTCGCAGAATTCAAAAGGCAAATGATGACAAGATGGAAATAATGGCTGCTATAGGTTACGTCATCCAATTAGCACCCACGAATATCCGTCTCGTAGGGATTCACGTGTTTGCATATCGGACTTCCGGTGTACACAGTCCATTCCCACTGAACCCCCCCCCCGCTTCGCCATATCTTAAAAACTAGAGCTAATTTTCGGCTTTTAAGTTCCAATTCGGGATCAACATGTTCAAATTAGTTACAAACAGCTATTTTTTGTCTCAGATACATTTTGGCTGTTGACCGGTGTTATTAACAACTACCACGAGGAACTCCAAAGGATACAAGCGCTCACTCACCCTTCCCCTGGAGCAACTGGTTCTAGGGAGGGAGAGAGAAAAGCACACTGACTGAGCCTTAGCTGAACTCGAACACGGAACCAGCTTCGACGACTGATTAGGAAACCGCGCCGTGGTCAGTTGGACGGAGGGAGGAAACTTCTACTCGTTTTTTCTAATCTTATGTTATTCCGAACCCAATATTCTCGTCATACATTCAGTTAAATTAAGACAGATGCCGTATGGCATTCATATTCGGTAATAGCATTGTACGTTTATCCTCCAGGTTTGTCTTCTGGTGATCGAGTATTATACTACGAAAGCTCTGGACGATTTTCTGCATGTCACTGTTTTGGATTACAATCCCGAAAAAGACAATTATGTTTTTCCCTTTCTCCAAGTACATTTTCTCCTGTAAATATAGCTTCTACGTAAGTTATGACAAACTCCGTTTAACATAGGATGCCAGTGGAAATCGTTAAAACATAAAATACAAGTTCTAAATGTTAAGAATTCCTGTTATGAAAAAATGGTCCCTTTTCCCTGTTTCTGGACAGCACTCCAATATTGAATCTTTTCTTCATTTTATGTAAACGATCTTTCAACTTGCACTTGAATGAGAACGGCGCTCGTTTCTCCTGTGATTTAAATATTTCCTGTTTATGATGAACCATATTACTCGGCTTTTCATGCTTTGTTGTAAATGGCCTAATGAGATACTATTTATGTGCACGAAATGCCTCCCTTAGCAGAGAATATAATTTGCAAATTTATGCTTTCAACAGGGAATTTTTGAAAGATAGATGGGGTAACCAGTAAGACTGACCTTCGAGTTTTTGAGCTGTTACTTCCTTCTTATCCGGATAAGTAATGTAGACGGCATAGTTATGTATTAATTTTGTTTACAGATTAGAAGTTCATTCCTAATGTCTCAACTTCAGCCCGAATGCATAGCAGCAATTTTCCTATCCGTTATTGACCTTTTTAGCACGTCTGTTGTAAAAAAGTTCGTACTTCTGTTATCGGTTTGTCCGTCCGTCTGTACCCACGCTGTCTCTGCAACTATTAGTCCGATTTAAAAAATTCTTTTTGCATTGGGAAGCTTGAAATATGCAAATGATGATCCTTTATTTTTTTTTTTTTTTTTTTTACGATGTACAATTTCGCCGGTAGAGGGCGTAAATGCAGGTGATGTCGAATTCAAAAATACGTTTTATTCCACATATTTGCTTCTAAACATCCGATTGAAAAAAAAATTTGTATCTTTCGATTCCATTTATGTCGAAGAGTATTTTAGATATAGTTACTTTTTCAAATTACTTATAGATTTTCCGCTAGGGGACGTAAAAGTAAATTACATTTTCCCCGATAACTCTTATTCTAAAACCCCGATTTGAAATTTTCTTTCTTCAGCGGATACATCTCCTGATGGAAAATCTTTTGCATATAATTTCAAACTTTTGGTAAAGAATACTTTGGCCACCAGGGGGCGTAAGTGTTAATTTTTGCTTCTGATGTATTTGCCATAAAATCGTAGCTTCTAAAAAATCGATTAAAAAATTGTTTCGTGGACTGATGCCACTCACATCGATAAACCTTTTCGGAATATTTTCTTCTTGAAATATTCCACAGTTTCTCTGCCAGGTGGCGTAGATGTACATCTCATTTTAATTTAAAAAATTCCTTCTTTGTTGGATAGTGTTTTTCGTGTGACATGTTTTTCATATATTTCAAAATTTTCAAGTAATTCATAGACTTTCCGCTAGGGGACGTAGCGGTAAATTGCGTTTCCCCCTATATCTCTCCTTCTAAATCTCCGATTTGAAAATTTTTCTGCACCGGATACAGCTCCTGAGGGGAAATCGTTTGCACATAATCTCTAATTTTTGTAAAAAAAATAGTTTGGCCACCAGGGGGTGTAAATCATTATTTCCGCTTCTGTTGTATTTGCAGCAAAATATGAGCTTCTAAATTCTCGATTGAAAAAAACGTCGTTTGTTGACCGATGCTTCTCATGTCAACAAACCTTTTAGAAACATTTTCTTCTTAATGCAGTGCATGGTTTCTACGCCAGGGGCGTAGATGTACATCTTTTTTTTTTTGTCAATATCTCTACTTCTAGGAGTCCGATTTGAAAAATTCCTTCTTTGTTGGATAGTGTTTTCCGTGTGACACGTTTTTCATATAATTTCAAAATTTTCAAATAATTCATAGACTTTCCGCTAGGGGGCGTAGTGGTAAATTGCGTTTCCCCCTATACCTCTGCTTCTAAATCTCCGATTTGAAAAATTCTTTCTGCACCGGATACAGCTCCTGATGAGAAGTGTTTTGCACATAATTTCTAATTTTTTTTTTAAATGGTTGGGCCACCAGGGGGCGTAAATCTTAATTTCTGCTTCTGTTGTATTTGCAGCAAAATATGAGCTCTTAAATTCCCGATTGGAAAAAACGTCGTTTGTTGACCGATACTACTCATGTCGACAAACCTTTTAGGAAAATTTTCTTCTTGAAAAAATGCATGGTTTCTACGCCAGGGGGCGTAGATCTATATCTTATTTTTGTCAATATCTCTAGTTCTAAGAGTACGATTTGAAAAATTCCTTCTTTGTTGGATAGTGTTTCCGATGCGAAATGTTTTTCCCATAAATTCAAAATTCTCAAGTAAGTCATGCACTTTCCGCTAGGGGGCAAAAGGGTAAATTGCGTTTTCTGCGTTATTTCTGCTCCTAAAGCTCTGAGTTGAAAAATTATTCCTGTATCGCATACAAGACCTGATGGAAAATATTTTTCACATAATTTCTAATGTTTGGTAAAGAATGGTTAGGCACCAGAGGTCATATGTGTTAATTTCTGCTTCTGACGTATTTGTTGCAAAATCTGGGCTCCTGAAAACTTGACAATTTTTTTTCTTCGACCGATACCGCTTATACGGATAAACCTTTTGAGAATACTTTCTTCCTAAAATCATGCATGGTTTTCCCACCAGGGGACGTAAAGTCACATCTTATTTTTGTCGATATCTCTGCTTCTAATAGTTCGTAAGCTCACGATTCCGTTTACAGCAATATCTGAGGGATTAAAAACCCGATTGAAAATCTTCCTTCTATGGTCAGATCTGTTGTTTTCCATACCGGTTCCATTGACTTTGAATAGCTTTGATAAATTTAATTTGCGTCAGAACGGATTCGAAAGACGTGCTTATTACACCCGAAAATTCGGTGTCAACCTTCTTGTTTGTTTTCCCACTGAATTTTTCGAAATCCTACGATCCAATTAATAACCAAACCTCTTGCAGAAGTCTTTCTATTATAACTTTCAAATAGGAAGGATGTGCTGGATTTGCCAGAAAATCATGAATGTAAGATAATTTTTCTTGAAATCAGTTAATGCCACTTCTAGAGACTGTTTTCGAGGTTATCTTTTAATTTCTTTTCATGGCTTTTGTTTCTTTCTTTAGCAGTAGAGTTCAGAGTCTGGGCTTTTGAACGTGCACTTTTTCTTAGACCTACTTAGTGCAATTTGAAATTACGATTTTTTTAATTAATTGTTTAATTTGATTTGTTGCTTTGTTTTAAAGCAGCCTTTTACCTTTCCGTTTCTCTGTCTTTGTTTTCGAACAGCATATAAATACATTTTTTTGGTAGAACCTTGACACTTTTAACAACGAGACAAAAAATTAAAAATGTTTGTAAAAAATACAAACTTTCTCGCTTGTTCATTTTTCTTGGCACAATTTCAGAAATGATGGGATATTCCTGATTTATGAAGCAGTAAAGGAATATCCCATATTCTAGGAAATTGTTTTCTTCTTATTTTAATGCTATTTGAAACTCAGTGAAAAATCACGGATCACTAGTTGCTATCCAACATTAATCCAGCGATGAAGTTTCCTTGAGATTTCTCCGATGGTCAGTTTTGCTTAAGTATTTACTGCTGGGTGTTGTTTTTGGCACAAACTGCAAAACTGTTCATTTCTTGGGTTTCTACAGTACGCAGGAAATTCCTCCTCAGATTCGAAAACACTATCGCTTTATGCACTGATATACGTCTTGGTTTCTCGTCTATTCCTTACCATATTATGGCCGATATAGAAAGAACAGCAGAGATCGATCTACTAAACATTTTGGTTACTCCAAAGGAGGAATAAAGAGAGCTGTGTTAGAGCTTCGCCATTCATGATGGTAGCGATTTGGCATGTAGGAAAGAGGGAGAGAGAGAGAGAGAGAGAGAAAACTTTTTCAATATTTGCCCAAAACATGTAGATTTAATGCTTGGAAGTATCAAAGAGTAGCAGCAATAGATGGATGCGTATGATACTCAGATTATCCCAAAAGAAAATTGCTTTCTGAAGATCTGAAGGAATTTTCAGATTTTAGAAACTTGGCCTAAAAGAAACAATATCACAGAATGCTTCAGTTAGTACTACGATAGCTGGTTCGTCAAAGACCTAGGTTCCTAACTATAGTGTGGGGCAAACCTAACTTAACTACGGAGTGGAAGCTGAGAAAGCCTTTTCACCGGGAAGATAGCTCATTGTTTTTCAGACTTTCCCCGCAATAATGGAAAGCAATATGCTGGAGACTGTCCCAAAGACTCTGGGGGTGTGCTATTGTAACGGAAGGCAGAACAAAAAGACACTCCTCACTCATTCTTCTATCAGTGATTTCCCCTTCGAAAAAAAAATGGTAACACTTACTGTCACCCAAACCTCTGTACCCTCCACTTACCCTCGCATTCGCAATAAATATCCGTAGAGTATATAACTTTTTTAAAGCGCATGGCCGACCGACACAAGTGAAATGACGTCGCCAAAACTCGGATAGCTCTACTTTTAGAAAAGTGACCGAAAATGATATCTTCATTTTTCTAATGTACGTTCTATAGCGTTTGGACATGTATTTACTTTTTAAATCTCAATTCAAGATCGAATACAAGCATTTAGAAAGAACTATGTTATACAATGGAAGTACAAACTTGGTATCTTCTACCCCGCAGTCAGATTATCGTCTGAGCCGAACCAGAACCTGAACCATGGGTGGAGCCTTGCCAGTTTCTAGCTCCATGACGCTGCGCTCCCCATTCCCCCTTACCAGCAGTCTCAAATTAAGGGCGAGATACTGACAACAGCCTTATTGTTTCTTATGGTGGTCGCTAAATCCTCAAACAAAAATATTTTCGGGTTAACAAGCACGTCTTTTGATCAAAGTCCAAAAATTAATACTTCGAAGGTTTTTCAAAGTGCTTCTTTAAAGTGCGTAATCAATAATTTCTAACACGAAAAGTTGAATCCGCCTAGTGGGAAAATTACGCAACAGAAAGTCTTCGAAGAAACTTGAAGCCAAGGGAAAATCAATAGGATGAAAAACGAATTTATAAATTACTACTTTTCCCAGAAATAGATTTAAAGTTAAAGAAAAATATATTGTTACTACTCCCTAGCTGAGAATACCGATACTGAAAAGTTGGGTACTATTTGGAAAATATTAGTCATGATGAGGTCAGGTGATATTAAAAGAATTTTTAGTAGGGCCTACTGAACTGAAAATACCATAGAATTAAAAATTTCAATGTACGCAACTAAAAGAAAAAAGTGTTATTTAAAAAACATTATTTTCCTAATTGGAGTTATATAATGAAAAATGATTTTGAAATTGGACTTGTAGTGGGGGAGCTATTATGCGAAATGCAAGTACTTACGACATCTCGCACGTCATCTATCGAGAAGCGGTGCGTCATGGATTACAAGGAAGCTTGGGAACGTTTTACCCATAATTCGCTCTCCGAATGCAAGAATTCTTCATTATGACTTTTAGAAGTCCAGATATCGCGCCTAATGTAGATTAGCTCTCAGTCACTTATCCAACTAAAAGTTAGGGCAGATCATCATCCTTAGGTGCACTCTGTTAGGTGCAGAAAGACACTTCTGAATCCAGTTTATAATGCTGAATAATTCTTTGGATTTTTAAAATATATTTGCAAAAGCGCAGTGATCGTTGTAGCGGGATTAGTAATGTATCTGTTGTTTATTTGGCGAATTTTGGGCAAGTCGCCTGATTTTGAGCTCAAAATCTATTTAATTCTGACAATATTTTCCTAACTAGGCACATTGCATCGACCTATGACACTCGTACACACTAAACTACAGGCATTATCTTAAATTATTTCCAGCGGAATTTTTATATTTGTCGGCGTTTATTCCAATTGCTTTGAGAGTATTGGCGGTCGTTTATTTTCCTTTTCTTCACTGACTCGATCCTTTTTATTTTATCTCCATGAAGCTTCAACATTTCGGTGCTCAAACAATCATCAGAAAACTTCACTAGAATTCTTTTCTATTTACCTTTTCTCACTTCATTAGTTCCTGTCTTCATAAATGTGTTTTTCTTCTGTCGATTGACAACAAGAAGCAATGTACTTACAGTATTGTCGTTTCCCTGACTTTTAGAATCAAATCGGTTTTAGTCTCCGATTACAGTTTATTTTGTTAAAAAATACACAAATGCCGTTTTTATAATAAAATCTTACGATAAAAAGGATGTTTTTCCTTTGCCTTTCACGGATGCTTTACATAAAATGAGTCAGTAGCTTAACTGCGCGAACATATTTCTCATAAAAATCTGTACATATGATGAACACAGAGCAATAATTCCCTGAGATACTCAATTGATATTTGTAAGTACAAAAGAAAGATAAAAAGGAAGACGATAAAAAGTGCCCTGTTGCTTAAAAAATTATGGCGTATGGTCAATCTTTCCAGATTGGCGCAAAAAAGAAAGCCATATTTTTCCCTTCCTAGTCATCGGCTTCATTGCCCTTGACAGGCGATTATTTCAAACAATATTTATATCGATATATTTTAAGTGTATCGAATTTTCGACTGTTTAGTGCTTTTGTCGGCCAAACAGATACAAGGTTTGCAATTCCTGATGCATCAATACATTTATGTTGAACGTCCAGCACAGGAAAATTTACGACTTCCCAACTGTCCTACGGCCTGTGCTTCTGCTCCTATGAAGTGCTAGGAAAATTCTGGAAAATCATTGTTTACAAACAAAGTTGAGCATCAGATTTGTTACCAGTACTGCAATACCACTTTTGCTGCTGTCTCGTTGGCCGAGTGGTCTGAGGCGCTGGCTTCCGACCATTCGTCCAAGACGGTCGTGGGCTGAAGTCCCTGATGAAGTACGAATGGTATGATTGTCTGATACCGTATAACATATAACCTTTTGCCGGTGGTGAGATTGAAAGCCACGTTTTCCTACACCGGATCGGCTGTTCTCCCAATTGAACTATGCCGGCAGGTTTATCGCTGTTTTATTGTACATTTGACTCATGCGTCACCTCAATAGTTCTACCCCGTGTAAAGTAGTGCGTTACAACCAGTGTATCTGCCCCTTCCTCCCCTCTTGATCTAAAGCTCCCAAATTAGGGATCTGTTACTGCTTATGGCCCTTAGAGTTGCTGAGTGTGGTCCAAACTCAAGATGTGCATTCAGTTTACAAGTGGCTATTTGTACGAGGGTGAATCTGATAGCGTTTCTAGCCTTATTTCCATTATATTTCACTGTTATCAAAATCTTTGAACTTGAAATTGAGTGATCAATTCAGTTTAATTTCTCCCGCAGGTGACGACACTTCTGCAGCATTTTGAACAAGGAATTTTTCCTGCTAGTTTTAAAGGCTGAGGAACAAAAAGATGGCGTGCGATTTTTGTGGTTTTGGCCTGATAGAATGTATTTCGCTTGGATTACCAGTGTGTGAGTCAAATATTTGAAGATCATGTAAAAACACCTCACAAGAGCAGCTACCAAAGTTTAAGAAATGTCTTATCATGTTGTTTTACGGTGACGTTCTGAGAAGTAGCCAGCTGCAATAAAGAGAACATAACGCATCTCATGGGATTATTGAGTTTTTCGGTATCACGCGATTCTGAAATTGATATTTGACTGTTGACACCCGTTACCTTTACTTCTGAATTGCACACAGAAAAATGTTTTAATTTATTTCACAAGACTTTTAACATACTAATGTGGGTCAAAAAATGGGATGCTAAATTATATTATAATTTTAAATATTGATCAGAACATTCAGTAAGAACACTGATGTGAGAAGTCTCGTATAAACCGTCGTCAGCTTCAGGGTATATAGCACAAGTTTCAAGATTTTAGTATATATTACTTAAACAAACGAAACTGTGCAAAATAAAATGCAACACTCGAATTTGAGAAGGAAAGCTGAAAACGAGGTCGAACGTTAAACAGTAATAGAAGTTTAAAACACAAGTGAAAACCCAGAAATCGGAAACGTATACACCAAATGCAGACGTGAACAATGACATGAATCGCTACTGTACGAGAACAAAAGGTTGAATTAATGCTGCGCAAAGTGCTTTGGCTCTTTGTGTATTATACCGACACCATAAGTGTAAATTTTAAATTACTAATTTGCTCATTTCTTTAGAAAATCAGCTGTACTTGGAATCTATTTTGCAATTAAAGGTATTAACTTCGATAACTTAATATTCCTTGCTGCTTTTTAATGTTTATTCCACAAAGTAACCATCACAATTGTACGCATGTTACTGAGATTCAGGAAATGACATCATGGATTCCATCCAAGGTATAATATGCATAAAGTTTAACCTTCAAAATGTTGTTATAGGGTATTCTGTTCCACACGCAATTTAAAAAAAAATTGAGTGTTGAACAGAATCCCCCCAATGACTCGTTGTAATTATCGCCTAATTTCGTGAACAACTTGAACTTATTATCGTTTCGTCGTCGGTGGAGTAAATAAATTTGTTTCGGTATTTGGTGTATCATACGCAATTCTAAAAGAGGTATGAAGAAAATTAATTTTGCGTTCGATAACTGGTATAATGATGAAAATTTTCTGTTCGTGGTTTGCATCGTACTTTAGTAAAAAATGTCCGCTAGGTAGAAAATATTTCTGCGATTAATAGCTGATATAATTATGAAGATCTTCTGTGCAGCTTTTGCATTATGTTTTTGTAAAACTTTTCCTCTAGGTGGAAAAAATTATATTTCGGCATTCGATGGCTAGCAAAATGGCGCAAAATATCCATGCATTTTTTCAAAACATTTTACTCTGGGAGAAAATACTGAATATTCCTTCAAAAGGACGCGAATGAGCAATTATAATATTTTCACCACTTCTAACAATCCGACTGAATTTGTTTTCTTGCATTTAATATCTGTATGCAACAAAAAACACTTTTCGGCACAGCAGCAAGAAGTCTGGGTTACGATTTGTGTAATATACCATAATTTTAAAATTTCATGCTCTAGGGAAAAGAAAACTTGATATTTGCATGCTGTCCAAACTTTAGGAGGAAAATGTTATGTCGATGGAAAGACAGCTGAAATTTCTTGCTGCACGGTTTGAGGTGAAAGCAAATTGCTTTTAAAAATAAGAGAAATATTCCAACAAATAACATATAAAAAATATTTTCTTCTCATAAACATTTCCTTTTGATTTTTGCTATGACAAAGCAGATTATTATTATCTCATTTATTACTTAACAACGAAATTACTTTTGAAAGAATTCACCTTGCCGTGTAACATTATGTTCACTACAACGACCTGTAGTCTCACTACAGGGATTCAGCGAGGGAAAAACATCAGAAGAGAGTTACTGTTCTTAAGAGCAATGTAATTCAGAGTATATGATACTAAATAGTTCTATTGTTAGCATAACTCCAAAGTAGTGTAAATGAAGTGGAGTGTCAAACATGCATGTGTAATATTAATAAAGGTGGTAGTCCACATAAAAAGCGAAAGAAAACTTGTGGCGTCATTCACGCCGGGTAATGGTCGTGAAGAGGAGTAGATTTTATGAAGGCGAATGAAAAATGAAAAAAAACATCATTTGCATGCAGTATACGAGAAGTAAAAGCGATATCACGAGAAGAAAAGAAGAGATATTATTTTACAGTAAGAGAAAGATTGTCGGTAGTTATTTATGCATAAGGGAAAGATAATTATAATGGAGGTTATTATCATGTAAAAGAAAGGGAAACGACAGCAAACCGTAAGATCTGTTTAATACATCAATTCTGGGAGTGTAAATCATTTCGAGGAGCACTATAAAAGATAAAGTAATTTAACATTCATTTCTTAAAAATAGAAAAAAATGGCCGTTTGGATAATGATGCTATTGGACCAATTATCCAATTTGAACGAACCGACACTGGACAAATTGTCTGGGACCGGGTCGGAGCTGTAATTAAACCGTGGTAATTTTCTGATTTTCTTTTCTCTCACCTGGATCAAGACGCTTGGGCTTCGATGGGAGAAGTGCGTGACACTGGGCTACGATTATGTCAAAAAATAAGCTGAATCTTATTGGCACTTCTTATCTCTGTGTGTTGGAATATGTGCTTTTCGAAAGACCCTCGTCACTCCTTCCCGGTGATGCAGTGGTCTAAGCGTTGGCTTATGACCATTTGTCCGAGATGGGCTTTAGTTCGAATCCCGTTAAGGCATGGATGCTGTGTTTGTCTTACAGCACTGGCTCACTCCCCTTTCTGGAACCAGTGACCCTACATTTCGTGGAAGGGGGCTGCTCACAGCCCATCGAGTTGCTCATGGTAGTCGTTAATCTCCCAAACTAAAAACAAAAACGACGCTCGTAACGACAGAATAATCTACCTAGCAGTACATGGCAACGGTAGGAAGGGATTTATGCCTAGTAGAGAAAAATATTTTTTGCATGTTGTTGTGGGAAACGCACACGTCGAGAAAAACATGGATGAACGCAATTTCTGTATTTGAATGCAATTCAAATGCTGTATAAAACTTGGGACAAAACGCGAGTAGCTGGCGTAGTTCTTTTGATAACCGCAACAGTGTTTGCTGTATCACCAAAGTAACAGCGGTTAGCAAAGAATGGGTTGACGACTTTGTTGATACCACGTCATAATTGCAAGTGCTCTAACGCTTTGTTCTAGGCGCTCGTGAAGAAAAGCAACACGAGTAGATACCTACACCGCCAAGGCTTAGGCTATAAGAATGCACGTAAAGAAAACGAATCAGAAAAAAAGGCAGCACAGAAATCATAAAATAAGAACAGATGGAATACATTCTTCTGATTCATCATCATCGAGGAATAGACATGGATGAGCAGATTTCACGCCTGGGCAGAAGATACAGTCCACTAAACAGCATCCAGAAACTGATAAAATATTTTTTTAATTTTTCTGTTTGGGAGAAATGTATGAACATAAATTTCAGCTGTGTTCAACACGCAATTTCTAAAACCTTCTAGTGGGAGAATATAGGGTGAAGTTCTCCCTCTAACTAGAGAAAATTCGAAATCAATAAACACCATAATCGAAATAGTTTATGTTCATGACAGTAACGATTAGTCATGCACATGCGCATAACAATTAACTTTGTTCGATAGTTACTTAATGCAAATCTCCTGCGACAGCATTCACATTTACCTTGATTTCATAGTTCTTTTTGTGTGTGTGTATAGCTCTGTCTTGCTATTTATTATTGTAAACATACGATGTCATCGCTCTGTCCATGTTTTTTTATAAACAACGAATAGCAACTAAAAAAATTGTTCTACCGACACCGCTGGGATCGAACCCCAGATCTCTCGATAACTAGCCGAGTGCGTTCGCTTTACGCTACGGTGCCAACAATTCACAGCGCTATTCGTGGTTTATCAGGCAGCATCTGACTACACAAATCCATATTGATGGACTCAGCAACTGATGTGTCGCCATCTAGTGGCATTCAACAAAGCAAGCTCTTTTAATTACAGCTGATAAATCCGAAGGGCGATAGAAAGGGTGAATATATTTCAAATACGTGAAGATAATGTAAATATACGACGTCATCGCTCTGTCTACGTTATCTTATAAACAACGCATAGCAACTGAAAATATTTTATATTGCCTCTCCATTTCTATGGCACTCTTCTTGACCGCTCTCGACATCTTTCCAGTCAATAGATTACATTCATTTTTTAGGATTGGTCCTTCTTTCCTGGAAAGGCCATCGTCCCTTTAGAGATTAATTACAACTAGAACTCTTACAACTTCGTATGACCCTCGCTTTAAATTACTGTTTTTTTATTACGTCAGGCTTGTATCTCTCCAAATTGCTTTGATATACCTCTAGCACATCAACATTTTTCATGAGATGTGATCCGCATGCTTGATTTAGGAGAACTCGAAGAGTACGATACGTAAGAAATTTAATTTTTTAAATATAAATATGTTGTTGATTTTTATTGATCTTTTAATCATGTTGCCTTCAGCCTACAATCATATGGTAAAAACCGTCGCAGACAGCTCTTGTTTCCAACTTCAATCCATCGACTTCAAAATTACCTTTTACTCATATACGTCTGATATTGGGATTTCTGTTGTCTAAACACACTTCTAATTACCCTAGTTTATAATTAAAACTAGAAATTACATATCTACTCTGCCGGACAATTGCTAAGGACGGATGACAATAGCAACGATAGCAACCATAAAATGGAAGGCAGGAAAATGTGGAAATTAGCAAAAGTACGGGATACAGTAAGACGTGTTGTGCGTATGCAAATTTTGGATTGCCGAACTTATTCGTGACGTCATAGCGCTGATAAGAGATATAAAGGATTTGACGCGTATTGACCGTTGTTGTTCAAACGCAAAGTTGAAAGGCAAAGAATCAATTAACGAACTTGCAATTTTCAGTATGTTTTCCCGACATCACCTAGATGATTTTACGCGTGGCCGTATTATTGGCAAGATTGAAGAAGGGCGAAAAATAACAGATGTTGCCAGGGAGTTCGACGTCAGCCACAGTGTTGTTTCAAGGCTTTGGAAATCATTTCAAACAAATGGAGAGTGTAGCAAACGTCACGGAGGAGGTCGTGTTCGCAGTACGACACCTGCATAAGATCGGTACATAGTGCTATCAACAAAAAGACACCGGCGCAGCACAGCTAGTGTGGTAGCAAATCAGTTTATGGCTGCTACTGGCAAGCGGATCTCCCGAAAAACTGTCGCCGGACGTTTGCATGAAGGAGGACTATACGCCCGCCGTCCTGTTGTGTGTATCCCATTGTCCAGACGTCACCGTACCGCCCGTTTGCAATGGTGCCATCCACATCGCTATTGGACTGATAACGACTGGTCTGCTGTCCTCTTCTCAGATGAGAGTAGATACAGTCTATTGTCTGATTGTCGACGACAACTGATCTGGCGTGAGAGTGGTACTGCATATTGTCCAGCAAACATACAGGAAAGGGACCGATATCCGACATGTAGTGTCATGGTATGGGCTGGCATCATGATCAATGGCCGTACGTCCCTCTATGTGCTTCCAACTGGGACTATGACTGGCCAACGATACATTAATGATGTTCTGCTACCTCATGTTCGCATGTTCCGTGGTGCTGTCGGTGATATTCATTTTCATGGACGACAACGCAACGTGTCATCGAACAGTCGCTGTGCAGGAGTGTCTTGAGAGCGAGGATATTCAACGCCTCGTGTGGCCAGCACGTTCTCCAGATCTGAATCCCATTGAAAATGTGTGGTATGCTTTGGGGAGGAATCTTGCTGGTCGCCAATACCCTCCAATAAACAAAGACATCCTCATCCGTGCACTGACAGAGGAATGGGATAAATTACCCCAACAGCTGCTTGATAATGTTGTGCAAAGCATGACACGACGTGTGGAATCTTGCATCGCCCTCCATGGTGGCCATATCCCATATTGAGATCTTACGCCGGAACGCCTGCGGACGGTAATTGCATTTTTTTCACGTTTACGTATTCTGCACAAAATGGCCGGTTTGTCCCTTGAACACGTTCCAAAGCCTTCTGGATTTCAGAGCACAATAAATTGTCTTTCTTGTAGTGTCGTGGCATTCTGACATTATTTTATTTTACTTGGTATCCAACCACACTTACTTTTTTATACGCTATATAGCCGTTTATGATCCGTCCGTAGCAATTGTCCAGCAGTGTATTTATTTCAGAATCTCGTCATGTTGCTAAATTCAGAGTTAAGATGATTTCCATAAATAACAGTACGTAAAAACAAATTAAAGGAAATGAATCCCACCAGACTTTTAGTTGGTATTTCTCTGATGCTAGGCACGGTGATGGTATTTTAAATTTATTTTTTCAAGCGTACGATTAGCAGCTTCCTCGACTATTTCAAGAAACACTGTTCAAATGTTTAATATTTTTCCTTGCATACCAAGCCTCCAGACCTGAATCTCCAGTCGATAATATGTACGTACACTGCTGGCCACCCAAAATGCAACACCAAGAAAGAAGCATTCGATTGGCCTGAAATTCGCAGGATTCGTCGCCCGCGAGAGGACATGCAAACGATTAGCATTGTAGGGCATATGAAAATCATGTGCGCCCGGCACGCCACCAAGGAGCAGTATAAGAATGGTGCACAGAGTAGTGGAAGTGTGTTGTGCTGCCGGACCTGTGCGTGGGAAGCTTCCTGATGCCTCGTCGCAGAATACGGCAGTCATTCCAGCACGTTTCGGAGTTCGACAGAGGACGAATAGTGGCTTATCGCGACAGCGGTTTATCGTACCGAGACATCGGCGCCCGTGTGGGACGACATCCAACCACAGTGAGGCGAGTATTGATTCAGTCGGTGCAGGAGGGACGGACGGACGGACCGACGTGAGCGATTGCCGACCCGCAGCACACCACCGAACTGGAGGACCGGCATGTTGTGCGGCGGACATTGACGGCTCGCACCGCCACATCACGCACGTTAGCGTAGGAAATATGGTGTGTGGCGCAACAACCTGTGTCAGCACGTACCGTTCGACGTCGTCTACAAGAGCGGGGACTTGTCACACGGCGCCCATTGCTCCGATTACCATTGACGTTACACCACCAGCGAGTGCGGCGGCAGTGGGCCGTTGAACGCCGCACCTGGACTACGGAATGGCACGACATTGTCTTCTCCGACGAATCCCGCTTCTGCCTGCAACACCACGATGGTCGGAACAGCGTGTGGCGGCACCGCTGTGAGAGACTGTATGACGCCTGCATTATGCAACGCCATACCGGTCAGTCGCCTGGCGTTATGGTTTGGGGCGCAAATTAGATATGACACCAGCACCCCTCTGGTGTGCATTGCCGGTACACCCAACAGATACCGCTACATCTCCGACATTTTGGAGCCTGTTGTCCTCCCTTACCTGCAGGACCTGCCAGCTGCCACGTTTCAACAGGACAATAAGCGCCCGCACGTGGCACGCATCGTGCAACAATTCTTCACGGCCCACCAGGTGTCACTGCTGCCGTGGCCCGCATGTTCTCCCGATATGTCGCCCATCAAACACGTCTGGTTGCTGATCGGTAACCGAATGGCCCGGCAAGCACCATCCACGGCTACGCCTGATGAACTGTGGCAACGTGTGGAAGCACCCTGTACCGACATACCCCAAGCACACATCCAAAGCCTCTTTCGTTCGATGCCGCGGCGTGTAGCGGCCGTTATTGCCAGCCATGGTGATCCACAGGAACTATTCATCTCTGCGTGTTCCGCACGTCGCACGGTCCTGTAAGCTCAATCGTTTCATCTTTGCATCTGTTGTTATGTGTCCAGTAAATCTGGCTTTGCTATCTCGTGTCCTTCTTGGTGTTGCATTTTTGGGTTGCCAGCAGTGTACCATAAAACGTTACACCCATTTTACATCGCTGTGTTCACTGCACGAAATGCCTCTTTGTAAGTGAACGGAGCAAATGCAACTCCAAATTGTTCACAAGGTACGTACACTACTCGACACAGAATTATTTGTCGGAACGCCATGCAAATTGGTGGGTATGTGCCAACATTTGGGTTATGGATATGTTGCAGTTGCAAATCATTCCCGTGATAGGTGAGGTACATTAAAAGACCAAACGTCTCGGTATAGGTAAGTTGGTCATCCTAACCTGGACGTCTGGACCACTGCATCGGGGTGATCCCGGTGGCGTGGTGAAGCATGTGTAAGAAATGAGAGTGGCTGGAAGACATCATCGCGAATCTAACGATAACGCTGACACCTTATCACAGGCTTCATCGCAGGGCTGCATACAGCTTGTTTGTCCGGCTTCGATCGCAGTGAAAACGTATCGGGATGCATGAATTGTCTGCCGCATGAGACGACAATGGACAATGGTTGGAGAAAGATAACGCGATCACCAGACTTCCCAATAGAGAACTTGTATGGCGTCATAACGCCTCTGTACGTCCCCTTCCCTGCCTTGTGGATAAATTGTGGACACAGGTCAAGGATGTATGACCACCGATGCATATATACCCTAGCAGAGTGGTCATACGCCCTACTGACTCAAGCCATATTATATTGTCCCCTCTTTCATCGTAATAATGTAATGTCTTTTGTATTGAATCACTTCTTTTCCACCTACTTATTTATATGTATTATAAGTTATGTCTCATTTCGTTCTTTCCTTCATGGTGTGTCGTTTTATATAACAAGTAGTGTACATGAATGTCTGTGTGGCACCTAATTTCCATGAGGAGTCATTCACCTGCGCGAATCCATCCATGATCGTGTCTTCAACGAAGACTTGGGTTTCACTATCAGCGGATATTGCTGTCTTTAACATCATTCTCTGTCCTTATTATAAAGTATTTGTATCATCATATACACGTATTGACCAATCATGTCGCATCGTACAAATTCGGATTTTTTTGTGTGACATGATTCGACTTCGTGTATCAATCTCTCTACTCTGATTGTACGTGTATGCTTTCTTTTTCCGTTGCAATTTTTATCACATCGTCATTGTACCTACACTTTCATTTAGCCGCAACGGAATTATT
This sequence comes from Macrothele yani, assembly GCA_039090855.1. Taxonomy (NCBI): domain Eukaryota; kingdom Metazoa; phylum Arthropoda; class Arachnida; order Araneae; family Macrothelidae; genus Macrothele; species Macrothele yani. The sequence continues at coordinate 60,755,959 of CM076989.1, read as the reverse complement.
ACCGTTACAGATTATAGCAGAAATAAGCGTGAACAAGCTGTTAAGCTACAGACCTACGAATGACTTCAAAAGTACGAGGCCCGTCATACCAATAGAGGCTGCTGTATTTTTGCAGCAAGTGGTATGTGTGCTCTAAAGAAGTGGAAGAACTATAGCTATACCAATTTGTAGCCAAGCAGCATTATACAGTGTATTTAGCTTTGACCAAGGATATTATCATTATAATTCTCAAGTGTATGTCATGATACTGGTAAGGCTTAAGAATTATAATACGTTACGTGGCGAAGTGCTTTGAAAAAGAACTTCGCCACACAATGTAAATCCACACGGGTTATCTGACTCGTTGGTTGTGAGAGGAAATTACAGTTCAGGGTCCTATTTGGCAGTTTGCTAACCATCTTCATTGAAAATAGTAGATGTGTGAAAGCTTGGAAACTTTTATATCTATTCTACGCCAAGAAATGCGGATTACTAGTATAGTTATACAGTTTCAAGAATAGTTGGTGTACAGTTCCTTGTTATTAATCGTAAGGTGGTTTAGACTCATTTGTTCCAGACTTTCTTCAGTTTAAATAACCTCTGGACGTACTTTGTGTCATAAAATTTATTATTTTTTATCGGCTAACTAACTCACACCACCATCTCTTTTAAAACCTTATACTTAGCAAGCATCTGTTAATTTTGATATTTTTTTCTTCCTGACTTATCAATCAGTTTTTCAGGGCTTCTGCAATTTTGAAAACATTTTAGAGAGTATGAAATAATTTGTTGCTATTTCAGTATATTTTTATTTCATTTGACTGCATTCTTTAAAATCATTACTTTAAGGTCTCTGAAGTTTCGACTTAATTTTTCTATTTTTGCTGTTTCCTCAAAACACTAGCATTACTTACTCTTTTACTGAATCTTTTCGTAGCATTACGTCGTGCTTCAGATAACTTAAGTTCTATAGATATCCTTAATTAACCAATTGGCTTGTGTTTCAAAGAAGCAGATGACAGGGGAACGTATATCTCCTTCCAAACACTTTGTTCTTTTTCGATCTCTATTACAAATTATTCCCGACTTTTTATGGCGAGCGTTTCATTCTGCTTTTGCTGTATCCGTCGATATCACTTACAGCTGTAAAGCCGCTTTCTCTGATTTTGTTCAGTCAAATTGTGACTTGTGTTTAAGATTTTGAACAGCAGTGTAATTAAATATAAAGTATAACCCTCAGTTTTTACATGATGGGAAATTCTCTGTGTTTTCCCGATTGAACTAGATCATGACAAGAAATTTTTGTTAGCTTCTCTTCACTTCATTGAAGCAAAAAACACTTTTACTGTTCCTAAAAACTAAATGGCCTGTTTTTCAGCTTCAGTTTCCGGTCTTATTATCTTAATCATCCGATAAATGTCAGCCTCTCGAATTACAATAGCTCTGTTTCCGATAAAACTACTATTCTCGTATGCTTTTCTGCCAGATTATGTTTTAGAAATGTTTTTTTTTATTGCTCAACTTATTTAGAGTACCTTGTAATCTGCATTGAAAAGCAAAAGTTCGTTATTTAAAGTATTTCGCGTTGTGACTAAAAAGTATTGTGGAAAGTTAGGATGATTACATTCCCATTTTAAAATGCAAAGACAGGAAGCTGATATTTTTGCTCTAATGCACTTTTGTAAGCTCTTGATTTCCCTTGAACGGTAAAAGGAAACATTTTAGCATTAAAAATAGAATGAATGCTTGTAGAGTTACGTTGCTGCAATTATTTCTTCTTATTTCTGATAAAATACTCCATATCTCGCAAAATGCTTTTTAAAGAAGTCAAATACCTTAGCGTTCCAGAATTTATTAAAGGGAAAAAGCGAAGACGGTGATGAAGAATATTTAGATGAGTTGCTAAAGACCTAGTGGGGATGTTGAAAAGTTAGTTTTATCCCAGTCTTGTGAAAAGTTTGAATAGCGCTTTTTTCATTTGAAACGCTAAGAATAGGAATTTTATTTGATTCCTGTAATAGGCCCTTGCCCATCAGTGGTGTTTTAAAGGATTTTCTTTGTTTGAGAAAGCCCACACCAACGGAAATAAGCGTAGCCGATTTCCGGTTGCCTTCGCAATAAGTCTTGAGAGTCACCCATGCATATCTTTGAATAAATCGCAACTTTCCTTACTTTTCTGTTAGCTTTATCCGTTCTGCCACTGCGGAAGCTTTTGCCGGCACCCTGATGACTTCACGACCTCTTTTCGGAACAATCAGAAAACATCAAGTTCCAACCCTTATTTTCCCTTTCTCTTTTTTTCCACTCTTTATGCCTTTCTTCCTGTATTTGGCAATTCCTTTCTCTGTATCCCACCCCACCCTGGAAATGCTCCGCCCTCCTCCCTCCGACAGCATCGCATTTTGGTCTATTGCTTCGGCTGTTTGTGGAGAAGAGCCGAGGCCGCTTCATTTCTATTCTGCTCAAGGGGGATTTATCATTGGTTGAGAATTCTATAAGAATCAGGAAAAACAGGCAATAACATCATCTGTCCGATTCAATCACCCGAAGCCACAAGCAAATGTCCTTCATTTGAAATGGCAAGAAGATCGAGTGATAGAGTGATAATACGGATGTCGATTGCGTTTTCATGAAGCCCTCACTAACGAGAAGTGGCAGCATACTGACTGATGAAAGGGATCTTAGTTACTCAATGGCTGAATATCCAAGGGAAGCGGCGCATAAAGTTTAGATCAAATCTAGTAATCGAGGGACATAATTTACGGAGAGATGCTGCCACAATCTGCTAAAATACACGGTACCAATAAAATATATTCTTTCCTATCATGTACAATGTTTTCGGATCAGAAGGGATTACGGACTCGCCTCTAAGGAAAATTATGTTCAAAACTCAAATGAAAAATAAACAGAAAAAACAAACATTCTAAATCAGTCTTTTAGGGATTTATTTCAGCGCTTCAATATCATCTGGTTTATCTTTAAAAGCAATCTCTAATACGAATTCCTATCACGAAGCGATTAGTATAGCAATTTAGTGAACATCTAACCTAAACAGGGGCCTTTAGGATACTTCCAAAAGATAATAAGTAGACCAATAATAACATTGTTTCGTAACCGGGAGTACTAGCAATATAACTCTTTGGTGATCCGCTTTTAAGAATTCTTCCAGGGTGATGAATCTAAGAATCATAAAACGTCGATTATCTGGAGTTCAGTTATCTGTGCGTCAGATTAACCATCGTCCTCTGTACTGCGAAGGCTGTTCCATAAAAACTGACAGCTAAGAGCAATTTTTTTTTTGTGTTGACAACATGCGAAAGGGGTAAATAACCACGCATACGACTACCTAAATTAAGGAAGTATCTATGGCGGCAATTATTAGTCGTGGAAAACGATTCGGGTTTTGTTATTGCTCAGTTGTTCAAGGTGCGTCTGCATTTCGCAATACAGCTATGGAGGTGAGTGAAATGCGTTGTGTCATAAAATTTTGCTATCGTTTGGGTAAAACGACTCCAGAAACAGTTGTTTTAATGAAAAAAAACTTACAAAGATAAATGTTTGAGTGAGTCAACGACTTTTAGACGGCACCATGATTTCAAGAAAAGGCGTTTGTCGGCAGAACTCGCTCCTAGGCATGGTCGGCCTGAAAGTGTTGTTACAGAGTGTATTGTTAACACTGTTTGGGCAATCACGCAAGACGATCGACGAATGACGAGTGAACACAAAGCGGGGCCAACTAATATTTCAAAAACATCGACATTCCGCATTCTACGCGACAAATTACTGCTGCATCGTGTGTGTTCCAGATGGGTACCTCATTACCTGACGAGAGAACAAATGTTAACCAGAGTCAGCTAGGAAGAAGATGATGATAATTTTCTTTTATCATAAAGGTGAGTCTACCAGCATTCCGTTCCTCTACAAACTACTGTCAACGCTGGGTATTACATTTCAGTCTTGAAGCGTCTGCTACGACACATGTCGATTAAGCTACTGGAACTAGTGGGCAAGTGGTCCCTATATTTCTTTGTATATTTCTGGCTTCGGAAAATAACAGAAGTCAAGACGACGTTTTAAATACAATAGCTTCATAATGAAACAATAATACTTTTAGCAGAACTTATTTGTCACTACTGTTGTGGTTTCCTGTTCTACCGCCAGAATGCGCAGTATTACGAATTTAATCTAGTGTCCTTCTTTCTGTTAAACATTAAAGCTTGTTCGAGAGCTTCTCTTGTGTAACCAAATTTATCAAGCATTTCAACCCCTAAAATGTTGGGGAAAAGAAATAGTCTAGGTTTAACAGTGGAAAATAAAGTGGAGATAATTAAAAGACGTGAAAAGGGTGAAAGTGTTTCATCATCATTTGCAGCTGAATTTGTTATTGGCCTACATACTAAAAGCTGCAGAAATATTACTTAAATTCGTGAAAGGTCAAGATGATGTTGATTACCATGAAGTTTTGCAAATTCGTGAACGTATTGGAAATATAAAGTAAAAAATAATGCTACAAAGAAAACAAACAGAATCACTGACTTTCTATCTAAGTAAGTTCTAAAATTTTCAGTTTTGAATTTACATACCACAAGAATGTTTGTCTTGTGTTTTCATTGTATTTAATCAAATAAAACATAATTTGGATTAAACGTACTTTTTCATAATATCAGGGCTCTAACGCCCTCCTAATTACCACGGGTTATTCGCGTTTTACTGTATGTTGCAAGTTACAAAACAAATTGTCGCTCCTTTTCTTGCCAGGAAGCATGCAACTAAAACTTCATAGTTGCCTTTATTGCTGTTTTAGTAAGATAGTCTATCGAGCAGGCATTTCTCTCTTTCAAGCAGCAGCACTTAATACCGACATTTCAAGTTTTGGCTTTTTTAAAATCTGATAAAAATAAATCATGTTTTTCCGTTTCCACTGATTTGAAAATAAATAGAAAAGGCCCGCTAACATTTCTTCCGACAATGCTTTTTAGAGGTTTAAAATAAAGGACTGTGCAATGGCTTTTTTCACGCACATGCCTGTCACACACTTAATATTTCGTATGGTTCAAGTAACGTTAAATAATGTGCGTTGTTTCACTTGACAACTGAGACATTTCGAAACCTCTTCATGAGAAATCTGCAGGCAATCTGCAGAAATGGATTATGATTAACGTTGGGTGCTAGAAACAAGCAGAAGATTAACGAAGGGCAGTAGAGAGGTCCATTCAGCCTTTTTGAAACGGCACTTCGGCACCACATGTTTGCATGCACTACATGAACACGAAAAATTATTGAGAATTTCTACACTTTAAAGGATGGAACCAAAAACCATGACTGGAGATTTGAAGATTACATGGACAGCATTTCCAAAAAAGTGCAGCGACTCAAGAACAAGGGTTTCGATACATCATCGGAGGAACATGTACCGTGTGGGTATAAAATAAGTATCCCTATTCTCGGATGGGTAAAAGAACGAGAAATGGAGATATCAGGACAACACTTGGGATGTAGCTTACTGAAGACATGGGAAAATGATGTAGCTGGGGAAAAAATATAATTTTAAAATTTGCCGCTAGGCGAACAATGGGTCTGCAGATGCAAGAAAAGAACATACACGTGTGTGAATTTACTGGTTATTTACAGCGCCAACGTTTCAGGACAAAGGTGGCACACAGTGGAAGCATCACTGCCATAATCTAAAATTTGCACGTCCTTCACATCGAAAGTTTTGTATATTCACATGCAAATTTACCATGCTGCTTCGCGCAGGATAAAAACGAAAATGATCAGGCTTCCGGTTGTTATTATGGCTCTTGCAAAGAAGAAACGCGCGCTGCTGTAAATTTAATTATCAAATCAAAATAACGCAATAGTACACTACCCCAATATTGACGAACTAAAGTATTACGGAGCGAAGTGAGGAGAATGATGTATTTACACCTACGGCGTTGAGCAGGATGATACGGAAGTTCGAAGGCATTGGAGAATTGGGTTTAATGTCGGAAAGACGACGTCCGCCAGTTATCGAAAATATCGTGGATGGAGTTCAGTTATCAGTCCCGAAAGGGCAAGCCGCAACGCACTTTAACACAGCAGTGCTCTTGATCAGTCGAGCATTCGGCAATGAACGCATAATTTCTCTCGAGGATCACCACAGTTCAGGCTAGCCTCTCTCACCCATCCTTACTTCTTGTGATTTTAGCTTTGGCCTGGAGGGCAGAGGTTATTGGGACCGCATAAGCTTTCTGAGATCTGAAAACCAGTACCAGACGTGAAATAGCCAACATCGACCACGACATGCTGCGAGCAGCTGTGTCACATACCGTTCGTCGTTTACAGCATGCCATCTTTTTTTATTTTGATGTCCAGCATATTGAACAGATTTTATCCCAAAACGTTTGTACTGTCATTAATTAATACACTAAATTCCCGCATGCCTTAGTTTTTTTCTTGCGTGTGCAGCGCCATTTTTCACCTACCGGTGCAATTTTGAACTAATTTTTTGTTTATTTGTTTACAAATCACCCTAAAAAATTTGAAGTTTTGAGAATTTTTGAAATTCTGAAAGCTAAGTCACGGGAAAACAAAACAGTGGCAAAACTCTCTCGTAATGGACGTACAATAGAGTGTAATGTACGCACAAATTGCGTCCATTACACTTGTGGGAAATTTACCAAATTCTATTGTTCGTCCATTTCGAAAGAGTTTTGCCATCGTTCCGTTTTCCCGTCACCTTGCCTTCAAACGTTCTCTAAACCTTTAATTTTAAAGGGATTTTTAAATTCACAAACAAAACGAACCTTCTTGGATCACTGGACTGGGTTAAAGATAAAACCTCATACGGAATTTACAAAACCCTATATGAATGTAGAGCTTCGTATATAGAGAAGAACCGTACGTCCTTGCGCTGCTGATTGATTAAGCACAAGGCTTACATTCGGAACTGTGACCTAAAAAATCGTCGATGGCAAAACACTGTTATGAAAATTATCATACATTCCTATTTGAAGACTTAAACGCACGAGAAGCAGAAGCCGGATTCAACCACCAAGCTTCATATTTTGGAAGCTTTCCAGGTATATATATCAAAATTCTTCGTAACTTGTCAACGACATGGTATACACACCGTATCTATCGAGCGCGTGGAAGCCACTAACAAAACCTCGTGACCATAAACACCGTTGATAATGGCACATGCGATTTGAATATTTACGTGCCATTTGTTCTGAAGAAGCTATTTCGAAGCCCAGCGGAACCTTGGTCAACAACAACAAAAAAGGGCATTTATTAAATAACTTTTTTTAATATCATAATCGTCATCATGCTTGCAATCTAGAATGTGTGGGATTAAAAAGGATATTAGGAATTAATAAAGGTCGCTCTTTTTAAAGTTGAAACTCAGCAACATGAACAACTCTCTTCGCTATGATATTACTTATTTTAAAAAATTTTGCATGGCGAACGACATAGTCACATTTCCGGAAGACGAACTTTTTGTTAGCAAGCTGCCTCTCCTTTTTTCATGTGCTGATTTTAAGTTTAAAACACTTTGCATTCAGATAAATAGAAAGGGCAGTGCTATTATTGTGATATTGATCTAACAAAATTATGTCTAACTTTTTTTACGTTAAGCCATGTATGCATCCTTGTGTAAAAATTACATGCTTCCATAAAACATGATTTGCGACTACACCAATAAAATATGATAGCGGTCGGTGGGGAAGATACCAAATAGGTGCTAGGACCATCTCCTCCCTAGTCGTTTAGTTCAGAGTAAGCGCTATAATGAACTAGTGCTTGTAAGTTTTAACGTATCAGCTTTATGTTCCTTTTATCCTTGAGAACAAATTATCATATATGCGTTCGTCCTAGTTTTGGAAATACAGCCGCAGAATTACAGAAAATTTCAGTAGTAAAAAAACATTTTCTTTGATTTCGAATAATCAGAAACTGTAAGCATGTGTTCACACTCTTAAAATTACATCTCATAACCAAAAATTTATCACTGGCACATCTAATGTTTAAAATGTTTTTTTCCTTCTCTACTATATATAAATACATCTTTAATAGAGAGGGTTTCATTTCTAGTTTCTCTCAGCAGAGGTTTCATTTCTAGTCTTCTCTCAATAGAGGGTTTCATTTCTAATCTTCTCTTAATAGGGAATTTAATTTCTGGACTCCTAGAGCCGCACGTAAATCAGATTACCTCAATTTCTGTTAGAACCATCTGATGTGGGCTGTAAAAAAGGAGAGGTTCTTAGAAATATTCCACGAACAAACGGTCTTCTGCTTTTGCACAAAATTTACGCTTTCGAATAACAAAACTCAGCTAGATTTGAAAAAATCTAATGAAAAATTATGCAGCTAAATGTTTCTCAAATTCGTTCCAGGTGGTAAGAATAAAGGAAGTTTTACTTTTCAAAGTTTAAATTGTGTCTTGCTTTTTACACACGTATACAGATGCCTCAATTTAGCAAGAGTTTCGTTCCTGAGAAAACTGGCACACTGAGAACTGGCGTAAAGGGAAACTAAATGGAAATCAATGAATTATGTTCTAAAACTGATATAAGAAATTTAATGTCATTGTATTTAAAGCTCCGAAATAATGATTTTGAAGGTAAAAATAGTATTGCTATAAATTAAATGAAATTAAGTTTGTTTAATTTAAAATTATATCTGCATATCATTTGTCTTGGTCAGAGGCGTTAATTCCCTGGTTGAGGATCATCTCATTTTTTGAAGAGCATGCAATGTTGACTGTCATAATTTCCTCGTCCTTTTGTGCCGAATATCATGATAAGGGAATATATATATCATGACGCACTTTTTGAGTGAGAACTGTTTCTTACATCTCTCAGAGCAATGTTTCAGAACGAGAAAAATGAAGGAAAGAAATCTCCATCACGGCGGAACCGAAAAGGCAGAAATGGTAGAAAGGCCGACCTTTCAAGAATAAAGTACTTTAGGGTACTTATAGGTTCGCGTTCATAAGATTTTTTATGCTTTTTGATAATTTTAATTAAGAAACTTTTTGTGTAAATATTTAGATGATTTTTGGTATGACTTAGTCTTCTTGTTTTAAAATCTGGGCAACAGAAACCGGTACAGATTAAAGGTTACCTGTGCACAATTACTTATTTATCAGCTTGTTTCTTTATCTACTACGTACTATATATAGCATTAAAATAATTCCTGCCCAGGGATATGCATATACCTACGTGCAAAGCAAACGCGCTCAGAATATATCTCTTTAAAGCATAAGCTCTTTACCAAAATGAAATATGAGTAAGTGATTTAATATATCGATTAGGATGAAGTAACACAGCGTGAGTTGTACATCGGAAGATAGATCATTCGGTCTGACAGCGCAGAATGTTAAAATCTGTTGACCGTAAACTGAATTGTTTCCACACGGTGAGGTCGAAATGACACATTGTTTTAAAAACTATCGTATGTTATACTATCTGCTCAAGGGGAGGATTATTTCGCAGTTTTACACTTCTGGCTGGAAGCCAAAGAATTCCTGAAGGATCCTCGCCTTTTGAAGCTCTTTTCTTGCTAGTAAAAAGAAGTTACGGTGTCACTGTGCCAAACTTTGTCTGCTCAATAAAATCTATGATGTACTCTTCGTGGCCACGTGTTATAAAGTGCCACCACACAGAAAATACGAATGGCATCCACCATATTCAAATACTGAACATTGTGGGAAAATATGTGGCTCAGATATGCAGTACTTTAATCATGCACAATGCACGCTAAGGTGACCAATTATTCGACAACTCATCTTGTAAAAGTATAATATTCTGTATACTAATTCGAAAGGTGTTTGGGTCGTTAGCTAAATTTCCACAAGAAGTTAAAAATATAAATTCTGTACATCAATGGAATGTCTTCCTTTTTTACATTTTCTTGACTAAAATATCATACTAAACGATTGTCCGTCAGTAGTGATCGAAACACAAAATATGTGAGAAAATTAATTTTATACCTATATATTTCTTGAGAAGTTTTGATAAGAGTAAAATTATAAGGGAGCGATTTTTTGGGTTCTAACATTATTTTTTCAGAGATTTTCTGTTTTCACTTCACTATTCGTAAGATATAATCCAAGGGAATGCTGTTAGAAAAATTTATAATTTGAGGCCAGCTCACGTACGATTTGAAAATAGTCCATGTCGTTCCCATCAGCATACCAGAGCGGTTGAATGTTTTCGTTACCTTCACAATGCCAACTTTTTTTCTTCTTCGTTTCGGGGTTTTAACACTTTAACGACCATAACGCCCAAAACGCCCGTACCGACAAACAGCCATAGCCTCCCGAAACGCCTGTGTAGAGTGATTCAGATTTCCTACCCTACTTGTTCTTCAAATTTTCTGAACCTATGAGGGATCAGCAGAAATCGCCCTCAGTCACTATTGTTGTTATTAAACAAAGAATTGAAGCAACAGACAGTTTCGGGCATTATGGGATTTAGAGTGATACATGATTTCAGGGTCATGGTCGTTAAAGGGTTAGTGACCACGGTATAAGGGAAAATGCCCACAGAAAAAATGCCCACTTCTGGAAAATAGGGGGAAATGCCCATATCTTGAAAGGGTTACTTCGTAATTCGCCTATTCTTGTTTGGCCTATTCTTCGTATGTCGAAAGTTAATGGATTCCGGTATTTTAAGCAAGGAAAAAATTATTGATTCGCCTATTCCTGTCTCGCCTAAGACGTTCACTTGCTAGAGGGGAGGGATTCACCTGGAACAAATTTCTTGATTCGCCTATTCCTGCTACATTGAAAGTTAATGGGTTCCACCATTTTAAGCGAGGAAAGAATTCTTGATTCGCCTATTCTTGTCTCGCCTAAAACTTGCATCTACTAGAGGGGAGGGATTCACCTGGAGCAAACTTCTTGATTCGCCTATTCCTTCTACGTCGAAGTTAATGAGGCGAGAAAATGCCGTTACATTATTTCGCAAAAGCTTTGACTGAATGATTTAAAAAAAAAAAGATTCATCTTTACCTCCAGTGATTTTTTTAAATCGAAACACTAAATATTTCGTGCGTCAATGTAGAGATATCAAATGATGATATGTAAAAAGTAAAAAACAGAAGGTAGTCGTCAGAGGTAGTCGTCAGCGTGATTAAGGTATCAAATGTGTTGTCCAATCAAAAACGTGAGAAACTGTAGTAAGGGGTGGAGGGAGGGGTTATGTGAGTGTAAGTTAGAATTCAAGAAAGCGTTGACAATGAGAAGATAAAGAAAAATAAAGGGTAGAGGGATGTTGAGCGATTCGGATATTTGCCCACCCGGACATTTGCCCATCGGATAGTTTTCCACCCGGACACATGCTCGCTATGGATGATTTGTATATAATGCGAAACGTCGGAGGACGTTACCGGTCTAGTCTGGGAAAACTGACCACATAAATATTTACCGACCGTATAAAAATTGCACTTTGTTTTAGAAATGTTGAAATTTAAGGGGGTTACCCCCAAACCTAAACTAATATATAATACCTTTGTTATGGTTTCAAAAACTCAAACTTTAATCACAAGACAACGCTATCAATAGACGAACAACGCACTTGAAAATTTAGAAAAGTTTAAATTTAGGGGGTGTGAACCCCTAAATGCAAACTAACAGACAGATAGTATTTTTCATGGGCTCTAAAAAGCTCAAACTTAAATCATCTACTCAATGGGCTGCCATCGAGCAGGTGAAACAAATCCATTCTATGGACTACCTTAGCTGCTAGCGGTGATTTCTGTACTCAGAGGTTTGTCATTGTATAGTATTATGGATGCGAATAACAAGAGTTTTATAGTAGCTGGGAGCAGGGTGAAAGTAGGAATAGTAGACGTCTGTTTTCTATAATATAGAGGTCAATTAAACTGAACTTGTTTTCACGTCGAGAAGGGAAATTTCAATTTCGATGCCGCGAGGCATTCAAACGATTTTTCCCACAGAATTTCGTACCAGTTGTTTTTATTTTTTTAGTTCAGAGAACTAGTAATCAATAAACTTTAATTTATTACTGATCATATAATGTACCAGGAGCCTGAGGAAAATGCCTTGCCATGAGCGTGGTTTTCGGTTTGACTGGGCAGACGGTATAATAGCCGATGTAGAGGGAGATCGGAATCATATCTGTTTGTGCGCTACTTATTTGTGACATAAACTACCTCCATTATGAAATTAACAAGTTAGTAAAATCATGCAATGCATTGATTATGATACGCTTTCCAACATACTAGAAATCATTACTCAAGTTATTACTCAAGTTATGAGGAAAATAGCTGTGGAATAAATCTCAATCCTGTGCCCTGACCTTTGATCCCATTTCGACGATATTCAACAGAATTGGTTCAGTATACCTTCGAAATAACATGATAAAGTTTTGTCGCAATCGAAGAAAATTTACGTAAGTTATGATGCATAAGGGCTATGGAATATATCCCGCTTCTGTGCCCTAACCTTCGACCCATTTCGCCCATTTTCAACAGGATTCGTCCCCAAGCAGGTCCTTACAACATACTAACATTTCATCCAAATCGAAACATTTTTACATAAGTTATGACGCATAATAGCGATGGAAGTGATTCCGCTCCTATGTCCTGATGTTTGACCCCCATTTCGCTAATTTTCAACAGGGTTTGTTCCCAGTTGATTCCCTACCACATACTAAACTTTAATCGAAATCGAACCTTTTTTACGTTAGTTATGATGCATAAGAGCAGTGGAATGGATCCCGCTCCTATGTCCTGTCCTTTGACCCCATTTCATTCACTTTCAACAGGGTTTCTTCCCAGGTTTTCCTCTACCACATACTAAAATTTCATCGAAATCGAACGATTTTTACGTGAGTTATCGTGCGGACGAACATACGCACACAACGCGTGACGTAATGAGGCAGACGGGAATCGCGACCATCTGCTCGCAAGACTGTGACGTCATAAAACTTTAATAGGATCCGCGCACAACGCGTGACGTAATGAGACAGATGGCGTGACCGCGCGCCAACATCTAATCGGACGACGCCATGACATTACTCTAAAAACGTGGTAATTCGGGGTGGTTATTAACCCATTAAACGAATTTTCCTAAAGTTGAGATCAAGCTAAATCGATTTCTAGTACCAGAAAACGGTAGGTTAACGACTTTCATCAAAATCCTTAGAGCCGTTTTTAAAATAAAATTTGCATACATACAAGGATTGCTCTTTTAGGCTGAACGTCAAGTAACTTTGCTTCCTGTAGTTCGAATGGAAAAATTTCTGTACACATTTTCTCCCCAATTAATGCGTTGTCAAGGATGAAAATTTAAACATCGATTAAAATATCTTCATTTTATAACTTGCAATACTTAATATTTTCTAAAACATACCACAATTATGCAATCCAACATTTGTTTGTCTACTGACATCATGAAAATACAGATCGCGCCATCTTTTTTCTGGACAATTAATGCGTTCACAAGGATGAAAATTTAAACATCGATTAAAATAGCTTCATTTTATAACTTGGAATACCTAATATTTTCTAAAACATAACCATTATTATGCAATCCAACATTTGTTTGTCTACTGACGTCATCAACTTACAGGTCGCGCCATCCTTTTTCTGGTGTCAACACCACCAAAGGAAAAGTTATTGATTTTTATTATAATTATGGTTATGTTTAAGAAAATATTAAGTATTCCAAGTGATAATAATAAGTTATTTTAATCGATGTTCAAATTTTCATCCTTGGGGACACATTAATTGTGAAGGAAATGTGTACAAATGTTTTTCCATTGGAAGTATAGGAGACAAAATTACTTGACGTCCACCTTAATAATATGGGATAAGGGCGATGGAATAGATCGCAATCCTATGTCCTGACCTTTGACCCCATTTCGTCCATTTTCAATAGGGTTCGTCCCCAGGTGGTCCCCTACCACATACTGAAATTCCATCGAAATCGAACGGGCAATGACGCATAAGGGCAATGGAATACATCGCGCTCTTATAACCTGACCTTTGACTCCATTTCCCCCATTTTGAATAGAGTTTGTCCCGAGGCGGTCCCCAACCACATAGTGAAAGTTCATTGAAATCGATCCATATTTACGCAAGGTATGACGCATAAGTGCGATGGAATGGATCCCGCTCCTACGTTGTGACCTTTAACCTCATTTGTGCCACTTTCAATAGGGTTCGTCCCCGGGTGGTCCCCTACCACATACTAAAATTTCATCGAGATTGAACCATTTTTACTGCAGTTATCGTGCGGACAGACGGACGGACGAAGCTGGAGCATATACGCTTCTTCAACCTACGGTTGGAAAGCGTAAAAAAAGATTCTTTCAAATCGGAAAATGTTTACTGAAGTTATAGCGCGAAAATGCTGGCGAACGATTCTCGCGCATTCGTACTAGTTTTAAGTACAGATTTAGAACATTTTTAACAAAAAGGATCCACTATTGTTCCGAAAGTAAACACTAAAATTTCACCGCAATCGAACTATGTCTTCGCAAGTTATCACGCAGAAGGTCAGATAAGTACCACCGCTCTTGGTTGAGTGGGTGTTCAGTGAGGACACGAGTCCAACTTTATTAACCGACTACGACATGAGCCCATAGGACATGAACCACTTCCGAAAATGGTCTGATTTCATTGCCATTGAGCGGGGGTTTTTTTGTTTTGTTTTTTTATTGGCGGTTTAACGACCACCGTAAACAACTCAAAGGGCTATAAGCAGTCGTCCATCCCTAATTTAGCGTCATTGATTCCAAAGAAAGGAGAGAGCCAGTGCCGTAAGACAAACACAACATCCATGCCTCACCGAGATTCATACCCGGACCCCCTTCGGAAGAATGATCAGAGGCCATCGCTTTGACCACTGCGCCACCGGGGCGGCTATTGAGTGTTCACATGTGTAAATCCGGGTAGCAGAAATTCCTTATCATAAAAACATTTCCCATGTTGGAAAGATCCCTATCCGTTCGTAAGAATCCAAAATTGTTACAAACGAAAGTAGGATATGGAGGAACACTGGGAGTGCATTTTTGAAAGCACAGGTGAAAATAAAAGGCCACACGTTCTGCCCTAATGCTTACAAGGCACCTAGGCTAAAGAGTACTTTTGGAAACTAGAAGCTATTTTAAGTTAGATACATTAAGTATGTATATAATTTAAAAATTAATTTGAGACAATTAAAAATAAAATGAGATTATTAAAAATAATATGAGACAGAATTAGACACAACATATTGATTCTGAGCAGCTTACAAAGAACATAAGCTTAGGTCTTATTTGTAGGTTTTAAGTGGTAAGCATAATATTTGGTATGTGCACATAGGAAATAATATTTGTAAATAATAGGATATATCAGTTACATTACTATGTATATTCCCCTCAGGTTACTGAGAACCTGCTAGCATCATGATAGTAAAAAACTCGGTAGCGTTGGACTCCCCTTTCTACACGGTGCGGTTCTTTTGACTCAATAAAAAGTGGTTAAGCATTTAAGTCGCCATAAATTAAACTGTGGCTTCCATACATCAGCTTTTTTAGCGACTTTTGAATTATGATATGAGTGTCACACAAATTTTAGCTACTCTTAGGTTTTTAACCAAAGAGATTAACCATTATGTCATGGTCTCTTTTCCTTTTTACTGAGCATTTGATATCTCTCGCACGAAATATTTAGCGTTTCGATTTTAAGAAAGAATCACGGGAGGTAAACATTAATCTTTTTTTTTAAATCACTCCGTCAAAGCTTATGCGAAATAATGTAATAGCATCCCCCTCCCTTTTTTTAAATTATAAATGTTTTGCACCACTCTGTTTTTCTACTTGGCTTTTTTTTTCGATTAAAACAATAAAAATAGTTTTAAACCCTAGAGATAAAACTAGCTTTTTTTTCATGGTAAAAGTTATCCTTTATTTAACACAAGGCAGATTTAGTATTTCGATAAAAAAAATTACGAGAGGTAAAGATGCATCTCTTTTTAAATGCGAATCAAGTATTCTTTTCTCGCCTAAAATGCGGAACCCATTGACTTTCGACGTACGAATAATAGGCCAAACAAGAATAGGCGAATCATGAAAACACGTCTTGAAAGTACGGAAATACTCCAGCTGTTGACTGATGTTCGCTAACGTCTGTTAGAAGCATGAGCTCTTTTTAACTTCATGAAGAAAAATCTTAATTTCAGTTAAACCATCGACAAAACTACTTAGAACATTTCCCATGCTTAATCACATAACGTTACCTAGAATTACAAGGACATCCCTCAGTGTGTTCCCAAAATGGCAGAAGAAGCTCATGCTGGAAGAAACTGAAGCATATGAATATGTGTAAACATGGAATAAAATATTATCAAGGGTCAATAACGCATTGAACCTGAAAGTCTTTATTGTGTCCCTGGGCGTAGGACTTTTCTGGTGCACCCGCACACGCGTATTAACCTATGCGATGCTTTGTTTATGAGGTAGGTGCTTTTTTTCTTATTTTACCACATGTCTAAGATTCAGTTTGGAAAGCTTAGTTCAAGTTGCTTCCCCTGTAATGTGCCACTCACAAAAAGGGCCTTAGGTGCTGTTATTCTTCGAGGATGAGCCATGCACATATTCCTTCGAACAATGAACCTCTTCTACCATTTTGGGAACAAATTGCGATGTTCTTGTAATGCTAGATAACGTTACGTGGTTGAGCAGAGGAAATTCGCTCACTAGTTTTGTCGATTGCTTAGTTCAAAATAAGACATTTCTTCATGTATGAGGTAACTAAGAAAAATCCCATGTTTCTAACAGTCATAAGAAAACATCAGTCAACAGGTGCGTAATTTCCAATTTCAAGAAGTGGGAATTTTCCCATACCTACTTGTTTGTGAAAATTGCAACACCATGAAGGACTGCTGTTATTAGCTTGAAACTTACAGGATACGTGCAGCAGATCGGAACACTGAAATGATTAAAATGTCAGTGAAAATATGCATTCGGTGTCGGAGCAGCGCCCTCTGAACTGTCGTATAAAATGCTGGCTCAAACGAGATGTTGTAATCGGAGCCGCGGATGGCTTAGTGGTTAGCGAGTTAGACTATCATTGCAAAGTCCTCAGGTTCGAGCCTGGGCTGATCTTTCGGAGATGGTGTGATTTACTAACAATCGCTGAATATCCGCAGTGCATCGGACGAGCACGTTTAGTGGACCCGCTGGTTAAATGGGTATCCTTTCCTATGCCCCCTGAAATTCTCTCACCCCTCTGTGTGAAACATCGTAATTGTTCGGTGGCGCCATCTACTGTATTCTAATCTCACTACAAACTGTTCTGTCAAAGTAGCTAGACTTGCTCTCATTGCTTCCGTTTCTGTGCCCTGCCCAAAAGGCGATCTCGCTGTAGGTGGCTGGGACCTATACTCTACTCACTGTGGACGGAAGTCCTACAAGAAAGTAACAAATACTGTGTGTGAAATGTCCTCTAACAAAAATGTTGTAATCAGCGAAGAGCCGACATTGAGTTAAAAGGGTGTTTCTTGTGTCTCCCAATGCTCCGTCGCCGAAGAAGTTTGGATTATAAACACATGACGGCCTTTGAGCGATGAAGAATTGTTGGGATGAGAGAAGCTGGATTTTTCTACCACGAAATTACCACTCGTTCGAGATGAAACGCCAGTACAGTGAAGCAAAAGTGGTGTCTAGGGACATATGAGGCTCGGCCGCACAGAAATCCAGGAAATTTACCCTAAAATCGCACGACTTCACGGAATGACAGACACCTCCAACACAGTGACATCCACGATGTTAGCGCAGCAGTGGAGCACGGCCACAAGTCAGGCTTAGTTCTCTAGCACAGTTCAACGTCGTCTGCTTAACAGAGAACTGGTTGCTCATTGCTGCTCATTACTTTGACCCATATCAAAGACGCCTGAGGCAGCAAAATGGTCTCGAACACTGACATTGTCGCGCGCTGATTAGCAACAGGGCATGTTTTCTGACGAGTCACACTTCAACATGATGTGGTGAACGGCATCTTGCAGCGTCATCCCGGCCCAACGTCAAGGTTTGAGGCGGCATTGGGTTCATTTCGCGATCTTTCCTGATACGAATTGAGGAAACCCTCAACATCCAGCGATACATCAGGGATGGTTTAGAGGCAGGGATGGCACCCTTCCTTCAGAGTTGTCCTGGAGTTATATTCCAGCAGGACAATGTTCGGCCACATGTGGACCGAATTTCCCAATACCTTTTCCATGCACGGCAGATACCGCTTCTTTCCTGGCCTGCACGTTCGCCGGATATGTCCCCGAACGAACATATCTGGGACACGGTGGCTAAGCGACTGGCCCGTCAAGTACCTCCCCCAGTCACTACAAATTAACTCTGTTCTCGCACAGAAGCAGCCTGGGAAGATATTCCCGAGGACGATCTCAAAAACCTTCTTCAATTCAGTGCCACGCCGTATAGAGGCTGTTATTTTTACTCGAGGTGGCTTCACACGATACTGAGTTTTGAAGCGAAAAAAATCTTGTATCGTTCTACAAATGTAATAAGAATTCTCCTGTAACATGAGGAATCTGTAATGAAAATTTCATTTGAATAGCGCGGTTCTTTCTTGGTGTTAAAATTTTCACAAAACAGTAGTACATTTTCGAAAAGTGGACATTTCTTCTGTAAGCATTTTGGGCATTATTTCTGTGAGTATATTTTTCCGAGGGCATTCCTTCGTGCACTTATTGGCCACCATGGGCAGCCTTTGGGGCAATAAGCGGTCGACCACCCCTAATTTAGCGGTGGTCGACCGCTAAATTAGGGTGGTCGACCGCTTATTGAAAGGAGCAAAGCCAGCTAAATCAGACAAGCACACCATCCATACCCTTAACCGGGACTCACATTCGGACATATATGGGGCAATAGTCTGCATTATCTGTATCTGTGATGGCATTTCACAAATTCTATGCAATAATTTCATAGAGCTTGGGGTTCCACGTGCCCCGCCACACTGGCTTCCATGTTGCAAGATCCTTACGGAAGGGGGTCACATAAATCAGAGTTCCCATGAGAGCACCGCACACATTAAGCAAAAAATTCTTCTATGTTTGATTTGTTACTCGAAAACCAAAAATTCTTATAATTAATCAAAAATTGTTTTCATTTTCACACTTATGAAATTAATAATCACACCATGGAATAAAGTTCTAGAAAAACGTTTACTAAGCGTTTAGTTCCATTGAAAATTGATTGCTTCCTTTTGTTTTAATATACGGGGTGGTTATGAAATAAGTATAATTTTTCTCTGCCGTCTACAAAAGATTGAAATGGAGATATCATGACGAAACTTGTCACATAGGTGACTGATGACATAAGAAAACCATTTAGTGGTAAAACATCAATTAGAATTGCGCCTTTAGGGGACCAGTGGCGCTGCACACGAAAGGAAAGAACAGACACGTCCGTGAATTTACCGTTCATTGGCAGTACAAACGCTTCGGTACAAAATCTGAATGATATGCTGGCCGCCATAAGGAATAACATGCAGCAAATAAAGAACGGCATGTGGCACGGAGGCTCGCATCATGTTGCGGTCGAAGTTGGCCATTTGATGTCTGATAATCTTTTTCAGATCTGAGAGAAAAAGAGAGAGCGTATGCCATCCCGATAAACTCCGTCTAGTACACCCAAAGCCATAAATCACATAGAGTAAGTTCCGGCAAGCGAACTAGCCAGGACAGCGGAAGCCCTCGAGAAATTATGCGTTATTTGCCGAATGTTCAACTAGGAAGTTCCTTCACTGGCCGACCGACATGTGGAGGTGCACCGTCTTCCACGAACACGGTAGGGTCCAAACATTTCCGGTTTCTTCTCTTGGATTTCAGTCGTGATCCTTCTGCTGTATATCACAGGTAATCTTTCGTGATGGTTATCATATTCAGCAGAATTTTTCCCGAAATGTTGGTGCTGTCAATGACCAGTAAATCAACGCCCATGTACGTTATTTTCCTGCTTCTGCATCACAAATATTCCCCTAACGGCGCAAATTTTGAATAAAATCACTTTCCCCTTGTTATATTATTTTTTATGCTCTCAATAAACTACCTACAAAGTTCCGTCGATATATCTTCATTTATCGCTTTTCTGGAGACCCCTTAACAGGGCCACTTATTTTATAACCACCCGGTATTCATAACAACCGGCGTTTAACGAGTACTGTTAGGTCTTCACAGTTTACGAAAGTTTCTGGAAACCGTTATTGGAGAGTTTTCTCATGTGTGGAGCTCTATACAAAAATGGCCTCCTCTTGAAATAGCTTAGCACAGAACAATAAATTTATTACCGGTGCGGGATGTATTGAGTAAAGTTAAGAAGATTACTTTTTAAGTGTTTCTACATTGCCTAAAACAATATTTACTTTTGTAAACGTTCTGCCACAAACTACTTAAGGACTTCTTAACAAATCAAAATTATTTTAAAAATACTTTTCTAAATTACATCAAAATTCTTTAAATTACATAAAATACTACTTTTAAAATATTTTTCTAAATTACACCAAAATACTTTAAATTACATCAAATACTACTTTAAAAATACTTTTCTAAATTACATCAAAATACTTTTCTAGACGTTCTGCCACAAACTACTTTAAAGACTTCTTAATAAATCAAAATTATTTTAAAAATACTTTTCTAAAAAAACCAAAATACTTTAAATTACATCAAATACTACTTTAAGAATACCTAAATTACATCAAATACTACTTTGAAAATACCTAAATTACATCAAATGCTATATTAAAAATACTTTTCTAAATTACATCAAAATACTTTAAATTACATCAAATACTATTTTAAATTAGATCAAAATACTTTAAATTACATCAAATAATACTTTAAATTACACCAAATACTACTTTAAAAATACTTTTCTAAATTACATCAAAATACTTTTCTAAACGTTCTACCACAAACTACTTAAGGACTTTTTAATAAATCAAAATTTAGTAGGAAAAGTTTCCCCTTTTTCCCCCCTTTTTTTCGACATTTAATGGCAACTAGGAATTATTTCCATGTTGAGACCATTGGTTCCAGGACAGGAATAGTACCAACGCCATCAGACAGGCGCACCAGGCATGTCTAATCCAGTACTCGAACCCTGGGGGCATCTCGGAAGAACGGTCAGACTCAGGACACTTCTCCACCTGCCTGCCTTTCCTTTACAACCCCAAGTTCTACCCTAAAAGTAAATGCAAGTCAGATACAAATTACTTGTTTAAAATCAAAGCAAAAAGCACTGGCGAAAAACACTGTCACGCAATCCTCCTATTTTAATTACTGAAAATGAATTATTTTGCAGAAAATTAGTTTCTAAATAATTATTTCTCTGTCATTAAAGTGTTGAAAAATTCTGGCAAATCTAAAACCTTTATGTTTTACACTAGTGACCGCGGTTTGTCTGCTTACAGGAAATTATAACTGAAACCGCAAACGTATTTGCTGAAGTTAAAAATATCTGCATATTTCTAAACCTTCGTACCAATATTGTTTGATAGTATTTAAAAGATTTTGTACGAATGCTTTCGAGGGTTTATTTCTTTTTTTATGAAAATATCACACAAAAATGTAACAGTGGAACAAATCAAGAAATTAACCACTTAAAATCCCAAGGAAAATTAAAAAAACCTGTAAAAAAACGCAATTGTTTTTTGCAAGGTACAAGTAGCTCGATTCCACACAAAGAACGTACGTGAAATGTAATATTACGAACATCGTTCTGGTTCTTATAAACCAACAAAGAAAGTTCCAGTACACATAGTGTGGAACGACATGAAAGGACAATTATTTCAAAAGTCGATATTTGTGTAATATATGCGAAAACATAACGCCCTACCTCACATCAGTGTGCCCGTAATATTACGGATATCGATTTTCTTGTACTATCATTCGTTAACAGTGACGTATATTCTAAATTAACTGGGAAGCACGAATAGACGTATATTCTAAATTAACTGGGAAGCACGAATAGTTTATTTGAAATGTAATATTACGAACATCGTTCTGGTTGTTATAAACCAAAAAAGAAAGTTCCAGTACACATAGTGTGGAACGACATGAAAGGACAATTATTTCAAAAGTCGATATTTGTGTAATATATGCGAAAACATAACGCCCTACCTCACATCAGTGTGCCCGTAATATTACGGATATCGATTTTCTTGTACTATCATTCGTTAACAGTGACGTATATTCTAAATTAACTCTCCTTTTTAGTTTCTTTCCGTATTTAAATTTTAAGTTTGTTCTCAGGTATAATTCACACTTAACGTGATATCTTCTCTCTCAAACGAATACTGTTAGGGCAACACAATTGAGGTAGAATGAACGTGACGTATGCCTGTTATGAAATAAGAACCAGAGATAAAAACTACGAGTCAACAGTTGCTCGTGTGAAGTGTGGGGTATTGAATGTGGTTGATACTGAATTGTTAAGTAAAATGAAAAGTGCTATGATGTATTGATGAAAACATCTGGAATAAAGCCATTTCCGTAAGTTTGACTTCTCTTTAGATGTTTTGTCTGGCCGTTAAGGTTTAATTTAGGAACTCTTTCATCGTATGGTGATGTTTTAAAATAACATAGAAGTGCGAAAAGACATTCTGAGAGCGAAACTACTGGTCACGTGACGTGGCCCCGCCTCCTACTTATGCCTCTGAGGCGTCCACGTTATAGGTGCCACTCACAGACACAAGGAAGCGTTTCTGTTTCTCATAAACACTCCCTAAATTCTATTCGGGCGAACAAACGAAGCCTTCCCCACTTTGTTATGAAATCTGTGATCCAGGAAGGCGGATCAAAACAGCTGAACAAACAGAATAATAATGACAACTAAGATATAAGGATCTCGACATGATTTATCAATACAACACAAACATTTGTTAAATAGTCAGTTAGGTTCTGACGGGGGTGTATTAATCTTCCTCTAGCCTCGAATTTCCCTAAGGCGTAGATCTGACATTCGTGTAGACACGAAATCTAGGAGAATCACTTCCGAAGAAAAATATCTAAGTCCTAGCTTTCGGCGTTGACGTTCTCGAGATAATCTACCTACTATTAGGTAGATCTGTATCTCTGGGAATACTATTATAAGCCTATTCGTGCTTCCCTGTCGTTGCGAATTCAATCTTACCCAGTACTAATCATTGACTTGCGGTATAGGAAGGAATATCTACTATGCAAGCGGGATTTCTGGAGTGGGACCTGTACCGCTGCAATTGCATATAGATATTTACCCTTTTGCCCCCTAGCGGAAAGTCTATGATTTACTTGAAAATTTTGAATTTATAGGAAAAACATTTCGCATCGGAAACACTATCCAACAAAGAAGGAATTTTTCAAATCGGATTTTTAGAAGTCGAGATATTGACAAAAAAAGGATATACGTCTACGTCCCCTGGCGTAGAAACCGTGCACTATTATAAGAAGAAAATATTCCTAAAATGTTTGTCGAAATGAGTAGTATCGGTCCACAAAATACTTTTTTTCAATCGAGATTTTAGAAGCTCATATTTTGCTGCAAATACATCAGAAGCGGAAATTAAGATTTACGCCACCTGGTGGCCAAATAATTTTTTACAAAAATTTGAAATTACGTGCAAGCGATTTCCCATCAAGAGCTGTATCCGGCGCAGAAATTTTTTTTTCAGATCGGAGATATAGAAGCAGAGATATAGGCGGAAACGCAATTAACCTATACGCCCCCTAGCGGAAAGTGTATAAATTACTTGAAAATTTTGAATTTATAAGAAAAACATGTTACACCAGCAAAAAAATTCCTTCAACAAAGAAGGAATTTTTTAAATCGGACTCTTGGAAGTCGAGATATTGACAAAAATAAGATATACATCTACGCCACCTGGCGTAGAAACCGTGCACTATTTTTAGAAGAAAATGTTTTTAAAAGGTTTGTCGACATGAGTAGTATCGGTCTACAAACGATTTTATTTTCAATCGAGAAATTAGAAGCTCATATTTTGCTGAAAATACATCAGAAGCGGAAATTAAGGTTTACGGCCCCTGGTGGCCAAACCATTTTACAAAAATTAGAAATTTTGTGCAAACGATTTTCCATCAGGAGTTGTATCCGGCGTAGAAAGAATTTTTCTGATAGGAGATTTAGAAGCAGAGATATAGGGGAAACGCAATTTACCTTTACGCGCCCTAGCGGAAAGTCTATGAATTACGTGAAAATTTTGAAATTATATGAAAAACATGCGACACGGAAAACACTATCCAACAGAGAAGGAATCTTTCAAATCGGACTCCTAAAAGTCGAGATATTGACAACAATATGATATACATCAACGCCCCTGGCGTAGAAACCGTGCACTATTATAAGAAGAAAATGTTTCTAAAACGTTTGTCGGAATGAGTAGTATCGGTCTACAAATGACGTTATTTTCAATCGAGAATTTAGAAGCTCATATTTTGCTGCAAATACATCAAAAGCGGAAATTAAGGTTTACGCCCCTGGTGGCCAAACCATTTTTTCACAAAAATTTGAAATTATGTGCAAACGATTTCCCATCAGGAGCTGTATCCGGTGCAGAAAGAATTTTTCAGATCGGAGATTTAGAAGCACAGATATAGGGGGAAACGCTATATACCTTTACGCCCCCTAGCGGAAAGTCTATGAATTACTTGAAAATTTTGAAATTATATGAAAAACATGCCACACGGAAAAAAACACTATCCAGCAAAGAAGGAATTTTTGAAATCGATCTCCCAACGCTTCCTGGGTGTGCACTTAGTAACTGTACAAGACCTCACTAACTCGGATCTATCCTGGCGCCCTCTCTCTGGACTCCCCCCTGCTATTCTCTCGTCCCCATCCGCCCATTTGGTCTATGACTCTCTGCTAACTGCACTTCTTTCGCTTTTCCCTGATCTTGTCTCCCCCACCGGTCTCGTCTCTGTCTTTTCAGCCCCTCTTCCGCTGCCGTTTTTCCTCCGACTCACAAACTCGGTTCTTCCTCTCTCCTCTCTCTCCTCTAAATCTCTTTATCGTTTTCTAGTGCACCTTGCCACCCCTTCACCGCTTTCTATTCTGGAGGTTCCCCCTGCTTCTCTTCCTCTTGTCTGGGCCGCTGCCCGCTCACCCTTATCTGCCCCTGTTGAAATTAATACCCACTGGCTCTTTTTGCATAATCGCCTCCCTGTTCCGTATTTTCTCTTTCGCATGTCTCTTCTCTCCTCCCCTCTCTGCTCCTTCTGCGCACAGGAGGCAGACGTTTCTCACGTCTACCTTTACTGTCCCATCCTGATGCCTCTCCTCCACCAGGCTTTCCGGATTGCCAGTCGCTCTTGTTCTCAAGATCTTCCGTTCACTGCCTACAGACATCTTCTTCTGCGGGCTCATCCACCTACAACTCTTCCTTCAGTATGTGCCTATCTTTTCGTGCTGGTTAAACACGTTATTTACGTATACCTTCAACAACTCCGCAGCATTTCCTCGCCGGTCTCTTTACACCAGGCCAGCGCAGCACTTTTGTGCCATTTTCAAGATCGATTGCTTTCTCGACTCCGCCTGGAGTACCAGTAGGCTTCTTCCAGTCGTCGAGAAGCCACCTTCTATGCTACCTGGGCGCCGGCCGCTCCATGGTTTGCGATTGATTCTGGACTGCTACACCTATCAGAACCCTAGGACATTCTACACCTCCTTTGCTGAGTTCCGTGGCACCCTGGTGGCCCTCCTCCACTCTACGACTCGTGCAATCCACACTACCGTTGAATTGTGAATGCTAATGCCATCTCAGTGTATTTTCATGCTTACTCGTGTACATTACTTACTTTCACCCCGCCTGTATTATGTTGCTTTGGTGCCCTCGTTAAATAACTTGCACAATTGTGCACGCTGTGTTTTTATCTCATGTATGTAATGTTTTACCTTCACGGCGGTGTTTGTGCTGTTCTTTTTCTAATTGTGTACTATTGTTTCGCCTGTGTTATCCTGTAAATCATGCCCAGCCAATGTCATGTGACACGATGTGTTTCTCTTTGTCACTTCTGCAATTTTTTATTCAATAAGCTTTGCTTGCAGCATTTGTTATTCATCCCCATTGTCATTGCAGTGTATATACCATCATGTTTTTTAACAGTTTTGTATTATTTCCCAGTGAGACGCCCAATACTGTACGTCTCCCTCTTATGTTTTCTTATGATAAATTAGAATAAAGCGATTTTGAAACCTAGAAATCGAGATATTGACAAAAATATGATATACATCTACGCCCCCTGGCGGAGAAACTGTGAAATATTTTAGGAAGAAAATATTCCGAAAAGGTATATCGATTTGATATCAGTCCGTGACTGATGCCACATCAGTCCACGAAAGAATTTTTTCAATCGATATTTTAGAAGCTCAGTTTTTATTACAAATACATCAGAAGCGAAAATTAACACTTACGCCCCCTGGTGGCCAAAGTATTACTTACCAAAAATTCGAAATTATACGCAAAAGATTTTGCATCAGGAGATGTATCCGCTGAAAAAAAAATTTCAAATCGGAGTTTTAGAAGAAGAGTTATCGGTAAAAATGCAATTTACTTTTTACGCCCCATAGCGAAAAATCTATGCGTAATTTGAAAAAGAAACTATATCCAAAATACTCTTCGACATAAATGGAATCGAAAGATAAAAGTATTTTTTAAATCGGATGTTTAGAAGCAAATATGTGGAATAAAACGTATTTTTGAAATCGACATCATCTGCATTTACGCCCTCTAGCGGCGAAATTGTACATCGAAAAAAAAAACGAAATGAAGGATCATCATTCGCATATTTCACGCTTTCTAATGCAAAAAGAATTTTTCAAATCGGACTAATAGTTGTAGAGATACCGTGGGTACAGACGGACGGACGGATGGACAAACCGATAACATAAGCACGATCTTTTTTTACAAAAGACGTGCTAACAAGTCTCTGGCAGGAAACATTTCATGTTAACAAAGCTAGACATAATATAGGTAATCTTTAATATGTCTTGCTTATACGCTACAAAAAAAGAATATTTTTAGTCGTTAACCAGACGCTCACAGAAATCCTGATAGTGCTCATGAGAACCAAACACGATGTGGAGTGATATTGATCATAACGTCAGTTCTTCAGTGTTCAAAAACTTTTTCTGATAAACCTCGAAAAACTGGTATAGAAGTTATGCTAATAAAAATTTATGCTGTCTAGCGGAAAAAGATTTTTTGAAAAGAAAAAAAACAAGAAAGTTGACACCGAATTTTCGGGTGTAGTAAGCACGTCTTTTGAATCCGTTCTGACGCAAATAAATTTATCAAAGCTATTCAAAGTCAAAGGAACCGGTATGGAAAACAATAGATCTGACGAAAGAAAGAAGATTTTCAATCGGGTTTTTAATCCCTTAGATATTGCTGTAAACAGAATTGTGAGCTTACGAACTCTTAGAAACAGAGATATCGACAAAAATGAGATGTGACTTTACGTCCCCTGGTGGGAAAACCATGCATTATTTTAGGAAGAAAGTATTCTCAAAAGGTTTATCCGTATAAGCGGTATCGGTCGAAGAAAAAAAATTTAGTCGAGTTTTCAGGAGCTCAGATTTTGCAACAAATACTTCAGAAGCAGAAATTAACACTTATGACCCCTGGTGGCCAAACCATTCCTTACCAAACATTAGAAATTATGTGAAAAATATTTTCCCTCAGGTCTTGTATGCGATACAGGAAGAATTTTTCAAATCAGAGCTTTAGGAGCAGAAATAACGCAGAAAACGCAATTTACCTTTGTGCCCCTAGCGGAAAGTGTATGATTTGCTTGAAAATTTTGAATTTATAGGGAAAACATTTCGCATCGGAAACACTATCCAACAAAGAAGGAATTTTTCAAATCGTACTATTAGAAGTAGAGATATTGCCAAAAAAAAGATATTCATCTACGCCCCCTGGCGTGGAAACCATGCATTTTTTCAAGAAGAAAATTTTCCTGAAAGGTTTGTCGACATGAGTAGTATAGGTCAACAAACGACGTTTTTCTTTCAATCGATAATTTAGAAACTCATATTTTGCTGCAAATAAATCAGAAGCGGAAATTAAGATTTACGCCCCCTAGTGGCCAAACTATTTTTTTTTACAAAAATTAGAAATTATGTGCAAACGATTTTACATCCGGATCTGTATCCTGTGCAGAAAGAATTTTTCAAATCGGAGATTTAGAAGCAGAGATATAGAGGAAAACGCAATATACCTTTACGTGCCCTAGCCGAAAGGCTATGAATTACGTGAAAATTGTGAAATTATATGAAAAAACATGTGACACGGAAAACACTATCCAACAAAGAAGGAATCTTTCAAACCGGGCTCCTAGAAGTCGAGATATTGACAAAAATGAGATATATATCTACGCCCCCTGGCGTAGAAACCGTGCACTATTTTAAGAAGAAAGTGTTTCTAAAAGGTTTGTCAACATAAGTAGTATCGATCAACAAACGACGTTTTTTTCAATCGAGAATTTAGAAGCCCATATTTTGCTGCAAATACAACAGAAGCAGAAATTAAGATTTACGCCCCTTGGTGGCCAAACCATTTTTTTACAAAAAATTAGAAATTATGTGCAAACGATTTCCCATCAGGAGCTGTATTCGGTGCAGAAAGAATTTTTCAAATCGGAGATTTAGAAGCAGAGATATGGGGTGAAACGCAATTTGCCGCAACGCCCCCTAGCGAAAAGTCTATGAACATACTTGAAAATTTTGAAATTATATGAAAAACATGTCACACGGTAAACACTATCCAACAAAGAAGGAATTTTTCAAATCGGACTCCTAGAAGTAGAGACATTGACAAAAATAAGATGTACATCTACGCCCCCTGGCGGAGAAACTGTGGAATATTTTAAGAAGAAAATATTCCGAAAAGGTTTATCGATGTGAGTGGCATCAGTCCACGAAACAATTTTTTAATCGATATTTTAGAAGCTCCGATTTTATGGCAAATACATCAGAAGCAAAAATTAACACTTACGCCCCCTGGTGGCCAAAGTATTCTTTACCAAAAATTTGAAATTATATGCAAAAGATTTTCCACCAGGAGATGTATCCGCTGAAGAAATTTTTTTTGAAATCGGAGTTTTAGAAAAAGAGTTATCGCAGAAAATGTAATTTACTTTTACGCCCCCTAGCGGAAGATCTATACGTATTTTGAAAAAGTAACTATATCTAAAATACTCTTCGACATAAATGAAATCGAAAGATATATTTTTTTTTTCAATCGGATGTTTAGAAGCAAATATGTGGAATAAAACGCATTTTTGAATTCGACATCATCTGCATTTACGCCATCTACCGGCGAAATTGTACATCGTAAGAAAAAAACGAAAAAAAAAGGATCATCATTTGCATATTTCATGCTTCCCAATGCAAAAAGAATTTTTCAAATCGGACTAATAGTTGCTGAGATATCGTTGGTACAGACGGACGGACGGACAAACCGATAACAGAAGTACGATCTTTTTTTACAAAAGACGTGCTAAAAATGCATCATAAATTTCGATCATGGTGCAACTAACGCATGCTAAATGAGGTATTCAATGGATTAGACGTTGCGGCGCCAAACGCAAATACAGGTTCATACCACTTCACAGTAATACACAGTTATGCCACATAGCGGGGAAAATTGGACACACGGAAAACTTATATGATTTCGCTTTGTGGCTTTGTATTTCAAACATAGAAATGACTTTTAGAAGAAACATGATCGTCACAAATACACAGAGACACGTTTACACCTTAAACGTGTAAAATTATCAATCAAGAAGAGAGGAAGATTGTTTTCTTATCCCATTTACAGAAACAACATTAGAATTTTTCGATTAAACTTTCTGGACATCGTGCTCAAGGACGAAAAGAAGATATCGTGATAAGAAAAATGGTGGACATACGGGCGGACGGAATGATGACGTAAATATATCATTTCTGGTGCTGAACATTATGGCTATCACTTCCCGTTACGGAATGGAGAGGAATATATATATATATATATATAGATTATGGCACTGAGAAAAGAAGATGGTTCTGTAACAAGAAATAGAGGCGAAATTTTGACAAGAGTGAAAGATTTCTACTCCAAATTATATGAAAGGGATGATATATACACTCCAGACATCATGAAAGATACCAGTACCAGAGTTCCTCCAGTCCTTCCAGCAGAAGTTGCACATGCAATCAAGAACATGAAGCGGGGAAAAGCTCCAGGAGAAGATGGAATTACTGTAGACATCATACGAGAAGCAAGTGGAGAAATCGAAACAGTACTCGCCCAAATTTTCACTCGATGCCTTAATGAAGGAAAGATTCCTGAGGATTGAAACACCGCTACAATGATCCTGCTGCATAAGAAAGGTGACATTGAGGATCTCGGAAACTACAGACCTATCAGCCTCCTATCAGTAGTTTACAAAATCTTCACTAAAGTTCTTTCACACCGCTTGAAGGTAACACTGGACATGGCTCAACCGAGAGAACAAGCTGGATTCAGGAGTGGCTACAGCACAATAGATCATATCCATGTGCTGAGAGAACTAATTGAAAGAGCGAGGGAATATGAACTTCCATTGTGCATGACTTTTATGGATTATGAAAAAGCCTTTGATTCGGTGAAACCATCAGCAGTTACAATGGCTCTGAAAAACCTGCGGTATTGAAGATGCATACACTAATATTATTAATAACATCTATGAAAATGCAAGTGCAAAGATTAGGCTGTTTGAAAAAATACAACACACATAAAAATTGGAAAGGGAGTGAGACAAGGTGACACCATATCTCCGAAGCTCTTTAATGCCACATTGGAGGGTGTTTTTCAGTCGCTGAGCTGGGAAAACAAGGGGATAAAGATTAATGGAGATTATCTAACCCACCTTCGTTTTGCTGATGACGTAGTCATTTTTGCAACTACCCCATCAGAGCTACAGAGTATGATCCAGGAACTTGCTGACAAGAGTAAAGAAGTGGGATTAAAAATGAACTTTCAGAAGACAAAAGTGATGTTCAATGCTTTTACAAGAAATGAAGATTTATCGATTGATGGAGAAAAAGCTGGAGATAACAGACACGTACGTTTATCTTGGACAGCAGATATCAAGTGAGGGTCACATTGATGAAGAAATTAATCGGCGTACAAAACTTGCCTGGAGAGCTTTTGGAAGAAACAGCATAATTTTCAAGAGCAATATGCCATTATGTCTTAAAAGAAAAGTGTTTGATCAATGCATCCTTCCAGTGCTTACGTATGGTGCAGAGACGTGGACCTTAACTAAAAGAGACATACAAAATCTGCAGACAACTCAAAGAAGCATGGAGAGGTGCATACTTGGTGTAACCAGGAGAGATAAGAAGAGGAACTCGTGGATCCGAAAAATGACAAGAGTGGAAGACATCATGATCAGAGTTAAATCCCTGAAATGGCAATGGGCTGGACATACTGCCAGAAGGACAGATCATCGATGGACAGCCGAAATTTTAGATTGGATTCCAAGGGACAGGAAAAGACCCAGAAGAAGACCACATGGGAGATGGGTGAATGAAATTCGAAAGTATGCAGGGGTGACATGGAGGAGACTGGCACAAGACAGACCGCTGTGGAGGAAACTTGGGGAGACCTTCGTCCAGCAGTGGATTGATAATGGTTGACAATGATGATGATGATGATGATGATACACTATCTACCAACAAGTAACTGGATACCTGTGATAGCAAAGGAAAACGAAGTTTATTCACCTTCAATAGTTGGTGGAGCCACCACGAGCGGCGATTACAGCTGCGACCCTCCGGTGAATACTATCAACCAGGCGTTGTACGACGGCTAGCGGTATTTTCTTCCACTCGGCTTGGAGAAGACAGGTCAGTTCCTTCACCGATATCGGACGGTGGGGGCACCCCTTAAGTCGACGCTCCAACTCGTCCCAGAGGTGCTCGATACGGTTTAGGTCCGGCTCTGCGCAGGACAGTCCATTCGATTAACCCCATTGTCACCATACCAAGCCATAGTGAACCTCGCAATATGACAGGTGGCATTGTCATCCTGAAAGTAGCATGGATCCACCCTGTAAAACTGCCACTACTTATTAAGCGCATGGTCATCCAAAATGGTGCAGTAGGTCTCTGCGTTGAGTCTACCAAGAATTGCGACCAAGGGTGCCGTGTCATAACAGGAGACACACCCTCATAGCATAATTTCACTGCCGCCGAACTTCACAGTTGGCACAATACATTCCGGCAGGAGGCGTTCTCCAGGCAGACGCTAAACCCAGACCCCGCCATTAGAACGCTAGAGGGTGAAGCTTGATTCGTCGCTCCAGAGAACCTGTTTCCACTGTTCAACGGTCCACTGTCGAAGTTCTTTGCACCACGTTAGCCGAGCAGCGCTATTGGACTTGGTGATCAAAGGCTTGTGTGCGGCAGCACGTCCATGATAACTGAGCAGATGGGCTTTCTTACGGATGGTATTCATCGAAAGAACACTCCCGGATGCCTGTTGAAACTCCTCGCAGATGTGGCCCATCGATTTGGTGCGGTTCTTCCGAATTTCTCTGGCCAGCACCCGTTGATCTCTAACTCACAGTTTTGTGGTTCTGCCGGGTCGGGGCACATTCCTACAGTCACCTCTCATCTTCCACTTGTCAATCACGCAGGCCACTGTCGATTTTCGGTACTTCAACTTGCTGGATATGTCACGTACGGATCGGCCCTTTCTGTGATACCCGAGGATTACACCTTTCCCGAAATCAGAGAGCTCCGAACTGCGTGGCATCTTGCATGCGACTGGTTTGCGTTGTTGTTTCCCACATTATATTTAACGGTGGCGGCCGTGACGTGTATCAGGACCGCAGATATCGTCGATTGCAGGGGTGTCTAATTACTTGTTGGCAGATAGTGTATATATCATATTACACTGCTATACTCCCAAAATGCAACACCAAGAAGGACACCAGATAGCAAAGTCAGATCTACTGGACACATAACAACAGATACAAAGATGAAACGATTGAACTTACAGGCCCATGCGACTTGCGGAACAAGCAGACATCAATAGTTCGCATGGCCCCCATGGCTGGCAATAACGGCTACTACACGCCGCGGCATCGAACGAAAGAGGCTTTGGATGTGGGCTTGGGGTATATCGGTCCCGGCTGCTTCCCCACGTTGCCACAGTTCATCAGGCGTAGCCGCGGGTGGTGCTTGCCGGGCCACTCGGTTGCCGATCAGCGACCAGACGTGTTCGATGGGCGACATATCGGGATAACAGGCGGGACACGGCAGCAGTGACACCTGGTGGGCCGTGAAGAATTGTTGCACGATGCGTGCCACGTGCGGGCGCGCCTTGTCCTGTTGAAACGTAGCCGCTGGCAGGTCCTGCAGGTAAAGGAGGACTACAGGCTCCAAAACGTCGGAAATGTAGTGCTGGCTGTTGAGTGTACCGGCGATGAGTACCAGAGGGGTGCGGGTGTCATATCCAATTGCGCCCCAAACCATAACGCCAGGCGTCGGACCGGTATGGCGATGCATCATGCAGGCGTCATACCGTCTCTCGCCGCGGTGCCGCCATACGCGGATCCGACCATCGAGGTGTTGCAAGCAGAAGTGGATTCCACTATTCGTCCTCTGTGGAACTCCGAAACGTGCTGGAATGACTGCTGTATTCTGCGACGAGGCATCAGGAAGCTTCCCACGCACAGGTCCGGCAGCACAACACACTTGCACTACTTACACCCTGCCTTCTGTGCACCCATCTTATAGTGCTTCTCGGTGGCGTGCCGATCGCACATGATTTGAATATGCCCTGCAAAGCTAATCGCTTGCCTGTCCTCTCGCGGGCGACGCAAGCTGCGAATTTCAGGCCAATCGGACGCTTTCTTCTTGGTGTTGCATTTTGGGGGCCAGCAGTGTATATATATATATATATCCCTCTCTGTTTCAATGTGTGCGTATATATACATCATCATCATCATCAACATTGTCAACTTATATCAATCCACTGCTGGACGAAGGTCTCCCCAAGTTTCCTCCACAACAGTATGTTTTGTGCCAGTCTCCTCCATGTTACTCCCGCATACTTTCGAATTTCATGCATCCATCTTCCACGTGGTCTTCTTCTGGGTCTTTTCCTGTCCCTTGGAATCCAATCCAAATTTTCGGCTGTCCATCGATGGTCTGTCCTTCTGGCAGTATGTCCAGCCCATTGCCATTTCAGGGATTTACCTCTGATCATGATGTCTTCCACTCTTGTCATTTTTCGGATCCACGAGTTCCTCTTCTTATCTCTCCTGGTTACACCAAGCATGCACCTCTCCATGCTACTTTGAGTTGTCTGCAGCCTTTGTATGTCTCTTTTAGTTAAGGTCCACGTCTCTGCCCCATACGTAAGCACTGGAAGGATGCATAGATCAAACACTTTTCTTTTAAGACATAGTGGCATGTTGCTCTTGAAAATTATGCTGTTTCTTACAAAAGCTCTCCAGGCAAGTTTTGTACGCCGATCAATTTCTTCATCAATGTGACCCTCACTTGATATCTGCTGTCCAAGATAAACGTACGTGTCTGTTATCTCCAGTTTTTCTCCATCAATCGATAAATCTTCATTTCTTGTAAAAGCATTGAATATCACTTTTGTCTTCTGAAAGTTCATTTTTAATCCCACTTCTTTACTCTTGTCAGCAAGTTCCTGGATCCAACTCGGCAGCTTTAATGGGGTAGTTGCAAAAATGACTATGTCATCAGCAAAACGAAGGTGAGTTAGATAATCTCCATTAATCTTTATCCCTTTGTTATTCCAGTTCAGTGATTGAAAGACATTTTCCAATGGGGCATTAAAGAGTTTCGGAGATATGGTGTCACCTTGTCTCACTCCTTTTCCAATTTTTATGTGTGTTTTATTTTCAAACAGCCGAATCTTTGCACTTGCATTTTCATAGATGTTATTAATAATATTAATGTACGCATCTTCAATACCACAGGATTTCTTAGCCATTGTAACTGCTGATGGTTTCACCGAATCAAAGGCTTTTTCATAATCGATAAAAGCCATGCACAATGGAAGTTCATATTCCCTCGCTCTTTCAATTAGTTCTCTCAGTACGAGGATATGATCTATTGTGCTGTAGCCACTCCTGAATCCAGCTTGTTCTCTCGGTTGAGCCATGTCCAGTGTTACCTTCAAACGGTGTGGAAGAACTTTAGTAAAGATTTTATAAACCACTGATAGGAGGCTAATAGGTCTGTAGTTCCTGAGATCCTCAATGTCGCCTTTTTTATGTAGCAGGATCATTATAGCATTGTTCCAATCCTCAGGAATCTTCCCATTCTTTAAGGCATCGAGTGAAAATTTGGGCGAGTATTGTTTCGATTTCTCCACTTGCTTCTTGTATGATGTCTACAGTAATTTCATCATCTCCTGGAGCTTTTCTCCGCTTCATGTTCTTGATTGCATATGCGACTTCTGCTGGGAGTACTGGAAGAACTCTGGTACTGGTACTTTTCATGATGTCTGGAGTACATGTGTCATCCCTTTTATAGAATTTGGAGTAGAAATCTTTCACTCTTGTCAAAATTTCGCCTCTATTTCTTGTTGCAGAACCATCTTCTTTTCTCAGTGCCATTATCTGTTTTCTTCCCTAACTGAGATGTCCCTTGGCTATCTTTAGGCTTTGATTGTTTTCAATCGCTTTCCTTACTAGTTCACGGTTGAATTTCCTTACGTCTTCAGTGATACTTTTTCGTACTGTCTTGCATAGCTCTATATATTCCACTTTGGAAGTCACATCTTCTTTAGTTGTCCTCATCTCTCTTCTTTTTTGCATCAACATTTTGGTTTTTCCTGATAATTTGTTCACATGCAACTTGTTCTTAGACCCAGCTAATTTTGTTGCTGTTTCCATAAGAGCTTTGGTTACTTTTCTGTTAACTTCTGAAATATCCACTTCTTCCGATGTTAGGCCTTCTAAAGCAGAGAATGTGTTCTTCAGTTGCAACTTGAAGGTATTATGGTGCTTTTTAAGGTTGGTTATGTCAATACATTTTGTTTGTCTTATTAGCTTGCCACGTTCGAGTTTAGTGTTGAGGTGCATCTTTCATCTCACTAATCTATGGTCACTACCTGTGTTGAACATGTTTAGCACACTACAGTCTTCTATGACAAATTTTTTGTTACACATAATAAAATCAAATTCACTTGTCGTCCCTTTTGGATGTCTCCATGTCCATTTCCTGTGTGGCTTTTTCTTGAAAAAGGAGTTCAAGATGAAAAGCCTTCTGCCTCTGCAAACTCAACGAGAGTATTTCCACGCTGGTTTCTGTTGCCGTGACCGAATTTACCTACTGAAGTTTCATTCTGTTGTTGTTGTCCTACTTTTGCATTGAAGTCTCCCATAAATTTCTTCAAGAGCTGCTTACCTTTATTATTTAGATGACGAATTTCCTCATAAAATTCCTCAATTTCTTCTTCAGGATGACTTGTAGTGGGTGCATAAGTTTGAATAATATGAGCCTGGTATCTTCTCGAGAGTTGGATAACGAGTCGTGCAGCTCTGTCAGAGGAACTTTCAACTTCTACAACTTTATCCTTCAGTTTCTTGTTTATTATAAATCCAACACCACTAATTCTGCCAGTATCAGTCCCACGATAATAGAAGAAATGTCCACTTTTCAGTTCAATGAGACCTTCTCCTTTTCTCCTTACCTTACTTAGCCCGACGATGTCCCACTTGATCCTTTGTAGTTCCTCTTTCAATTCAAAAAGCCTTGAATCAGAAGATAGGGAGCGTCCATTATACGTAGCCAAGGTCAGCATCAGATGGCAGCTTAGTCCGGTCCTCCAAGGATTCATAGCACCCTCTGCCTTCATGTCGCACTGGTCGCTGCCTTGGCCATGTAAATTCCAGCTGTCGGAGACTGAGGGCCAAGATTTATGTTGTAAAGTCATTTTAGAGGGGTTTGGTCATAACTCACCACGCTGGCCAAGCGGGTTGGCGAGTGTGGGGTAGCATTTCCTCTAATCCCGATGGTATAGTTATACCGCTATTGGCGGTGGTCAGAGCCCCTTTAGTGGGAACAGGATGTACCACGAGAAGGCAGGGTTGACATTTGTCAAGGAAAGGCTGTGATGTTACGCATCACCTGACCTTACAACCTTAACAAGTAATTGGACACACAGATGAACAATTACTTGTTGGTAGATAGTGTATATGTACATGTATATATATACATATATACATGTATGTATACAGTATCTAGCAACAAGTAATTGGACACCTGTGATAGAAAAGGAAAACGAAGTTTATTCACCTTCAATAGTTGGTGGAGCCTCCACGAGAGGCGATTACAGCTGCGACCCTCCGGGGCATACTCTCAAGCAGGCGTTGTACGACGGCTAGTGGTATTTTCTTCCACTCGGCTTGGAGAAGACAGGTCAGTTCCTTCACCGATTTCGGACGGTGGGCACCCCTTAAGTCGACGCTCCAACTTGTACCAGAGGTGCTCGATAGGTTTAAAGTCCGGGCTCTGCGCAGGCCAGTCCATTCGATTAACCCCATTGTCACCATACCAAGCC
The DNA here is from genome assembly GCA_039090855.1 of Macrothele yani. Classification (NCBI taxonomy): domain Eukaryota; kingdom Metazoa; phylum Arthropoda; class Arachnida; order Araneae; family Macrothelidae; genus Macrothele; species Macrothele yani. The sequence goes on along the minus strand of CM076989.1, from coordinate 60,718,399 downwards.
ATGGTTGACCTCGCAACATGACAGGTGGCATTGCCTTCCTGAAAGTAACATGGATCCACCCTGTAAAACTGCTACTACTAATTAAGCGCATGGTAATCCAAAATGGTGCAGTAGGTCTCGACGTTGAGTCTACCAGGAATTGCGACCAAGGGTCCCGTGCCATATGAGAGAAACAGCCCCATAGTACAATTGCACCGCCACCGAACTTCACAGTTGGCACAATACATTCCGGCAGGAGGCGTTCTCTAGGGAGACGCCAAACCCAGACCTTGCCATTAGAACTCTAGAGGGTGATCCTTGATTCGTCGCTCCAGAGAACCTGTTTCCACTGTTCAACGGTCCACTGTCGAAGTTCTTTGCACCACGTTAGCCGAGCAGCGCTATTGGACTTGGTGATCAAAGGCTTGTGTGCGGCAGCACGTCCACGATAACTGAGCAGATGGGCTTTCTTACGCATGGTATTCATCGAAAGAACACTCCCGGATGCCTGTTGAAACTCCTTGCGGATGTGGCCCATCGATTTGGTGCGGTTCTTCCGAATTTCACTGGCCAGCACCCGTCGGTCTCTAACTCCCAGTTTTGTGGGTCTACCGGGTCGGGGCACATTCCTACAGTCACCTCTCAGCTTCCACTTGCCAATCACGTAGGCCACTGTCGATTTTGCGTACTTCAACTTGCTGGATATGTCACGTACAGATCGGCCATTTCTGTGATACCCGAGGATTACACCTTTCTGGAAATCAGAGAGCTCCGAACTGCGTGGTATCTTGCATGCAACTGGTTGCGTTGTTGTTTCGCACACGACATTTAACGGCGGCGGTCGTGACTTGTATCAGGACCGCAGATATCGTCGATTGCATGGGTGTCCAATTACTTGTTGGTAGATAGAGTATGTATATATATACAAACATTCAAATCGCAAGGAAGATGGACGCCAAAATATGAACAACCAAAAGGATTATTGACAGGTTTGGGAGCCGCCGTGGTGAAGATTTAGCGTAAATGGTCGTAAATTGTACACACAGATCCGCTCAGTGTGCAGGAAAGAGACGGCACCTTTATCTGACCTTCATCGTGATCGACGGTTGCTGCGTGCTGTCCAAGCCAACAGAAGGCTCAGATCCCTCAAAGATAAGTGAACTACGACTAAGAAATAGAAACAAACTTTCTAAAGCACACATTCTAGCGGAAGCTTTTACGGGCGTATGGCGTCGGCGGCTGTTTTTTATGCTCATGTTGACCGATCGACATCAACAACAGAACCTGCAGTGAGAACAGGAGCACAGTGTTTGCACACTGCACGACGAGAAAGGAGTCGCCTGCTCCGATAAGTCAAAATTCCAGCTCCAAGATTGGATTTCTTCTTATTCAGCGCGGGAAAACAGCTTCATCCTATATAAAACAGTCCGTCGTCAGCGATGTCAAGGAATGGAATGGAGATTGTTACCATGGAACACACCACGCTCCCTCATTTCTGTTGAATACATTCAGATCCTACCTAGGCATTGTTTCAGACAAAGTGTTATCTTGTATTTGTTATCTTGTACATTGTTATCTTGTAATTGAATGGCACTTGCCACTTTCAGAAGGACAACTCCCGGTGTCACAAGGCCCGCATTGTGCAGGAATGATTTGAGTGCATATTGACTCATTTCTTATGTTACTTTGGTAGCTAAAGTATCTGGGCTTGAATCCCGTCCAGCATTTGTGGGATGTAGTGAAATGCAACATTCGCAAGACCAAGCCAGAGCCACATTCCGGCGCTGAAATCCGGGACATTGCTGTGCCTAGATGGTATAAAATCCCTGAAGACACCTTCTGCGGATTACCTGTATAGATCCCACGCCGGATGAAAGAGTTTTTTGCGGGAAAATGTAGCCAAACACTCTGTTAGGTAGGTCACCTTCATGTTAAGTCTCTCATGAGTGCAAATGTAATTAAAAACTGAATGAATCAAACTTAACATTAAGTGGGCATTTCTTATTGTTTCCTATGCTGTAAGCCCAAGACGGTATTATAGATCTTCTTTTATTGTGCCATCGGTTTATTATTGGCCCAACAGTTTTATTGTGACAAAAGAATTATGACTCATACATTATAAATTTAGCATAGTTTGCCTCCATTTCTGTTTGAGGCTGATATGTCTCCTAATTGAAACAGCTCTCAGCGTTTATTCTAAAACGTAGTTACACAAGTTCCTTTGTAAAAAGATTAAATTTTAAGAACATCTTGTTTTTCTTTAATGATGAATTATAGAGAACTTGTTTAGATATCTCTACAAATAGAAAGCAATTTAAACTTTTCGAGACGGAATTCAGTATCTTCGGAGGATCAGTTTTGAGTTTTCATTTTTTCATTTACTTCCTTCCAAAAGGAAAAAGAAAGGGCAGAAACCATGCAGCATGTCGTTAATTCCGAACTTATTTCTTCGGACTATACTTCTGTGACTTAGTAATCGAATTCGAACATGGGCTTTGGAATTCCCTTGCTTACGTCTTCGTTTCTCCGTATAATTTTGAAACTGGAAGAGCTCCTAAGAAGTAAAGAGCAGCTTAAAAAATTTAAGATTTCGGTACAGTAAAGGAAGTAAATTAAGATGCCCTCAAGAGTGGATTCTCCTGTTCTTTTTCTTTTTATTCGATTCGATTTTCAAGGACGCAACTGATGCAGCCTCATATTTCTTTCTATTTCTTAGCTCACGTTTTTGCTTTCTGTAAAAAAAGAGAGAAATATTATTTGTATTTCTGTGTTCAATTCCGCAATATATACGGACAATCGCTTTCTGAATTGTTCAGCAAATTTAAGACACACAGTATTCAGAGGTGTTTTCGGGGTTTAAATCGCTTCTGCGTCGTTATTTTCAAATTTTATTTTTACCTCTTGAACTGCGGTGGAACATTTCTGTCATCAACCTACTTTTGTCAGGATGGTGGCAACTTAGATTCGCAAATGTTGATGAAATTTTATGAGATATGATGTTGGTCTGCCGCTATGCTTTCAGCTTCATTTTTTTTAATTTCTGAATGACAAATCCTGTACGTAATTCAACTGAATAGCATGTTAATCAGTCCAGTACCTTTACAACACCGACTTTATGGTGTGAAGTTGAATATAATGGATAATAACAAAATTAAAATCTTAGATAAGTCGACTTAGAAAAATCCTCCTGCTTTGCTAAAACGTAAGAAAGCAAATGGCTGACACATTTAGCTATTTCAACTAAAACTGTACTTGTTTTTGAAAGGACAAATTAATTACATCGGAAAGTAGTAAGCCATCCAGTAAACCACATTATTTTACTAAAACCTAATGTGAGATTCTCTCACCTCGGCTGAGAAACGATCATTATAAATATGGAATTATTATGTTCATTCCCACGTGGAATTCCGTGGTTCGCGCTGTTTGGCGGAGATTTCAAAATACGTATGTCAAAGTATTGTACTGAAGCTGTTGAACGAGGTATTATCGCTTGTCCAACAGCTTCAGTAAAACTAGTTAGGGATTAACTCAGGATCACAATTGGATAAGAGAAATTGTTTTGGTGAGGAGAAGGTGTGTCTGTTTTTTAAAGACGATTTTTGATCTGAATGTAGGGGCGTTTAAAGTGAAAGGAACGTTTTTGGAAGTTTTCGGTCTTTGCGCCGCAAGGCGTATTACGAGCACAACGGTAGTAGTCGAGCTAAAAGCGCGTTAAGGAGTCCAAGTCGGAAAGACGGACTAATACTGGAATATGCCAGTCTCTCATTCACTATACTAAGTGAATTTTCCAGCGACGGAGTAAAATAGAATTAAACGACTTGACTGTTACTATTACAAAGAAAAATCTGGACTCAATATTTTCAAGTATGTAATTCTGTGTATCGAACCAGATCAGTTTCCTCAGAGGCGTCAACAGAATTAAGATGAACTGACTGATTATACTCTGAGTTTGATCAAACCAAAATAAAATGTAAAGACTTGCTGTGTTGCAGATATATTTGATAAAGAGACGTAAAAATAGGGAGGGTTATTATACCCAACTGAAGTGTTTGAAAACGCAGAAAACGGTCATCTGATGTCTTACTGGTTTACCATACTGAATCTAACAGCATAGAAGCACAAAATGGCTGAACTAGTAATATCACACTGTTTTGCAGAATAAAAGTTAAATTACTGAAAAACAGAGGCGTCTCCATAATGAAATCACACTGGTTGGAAAAGAAATAGTTTAAGAGATTGAAAACAGCTCAGCAGTCCAAAAAACGGACCGTGAAGCCCTCGTGACCCTGATGCTGCAAGTCTGATGGCGAATTGAAATGATGCGAGTTTGCTAAAGTTGAGATACACTGACAGAAAATAAAGCAGCTGGCCCAGCGGATAACATTATGCTAAAACTAAAGTTAATTGATTTGGAATCCTATAATCGGTTCAGTATATTCATAATGTTTTCTTGTAAACACGAAAGTAATTGACTAGAAAACAGAATACCCTTTACAGAAAAAATTACGCAGTTTGCTAAAACTGCAAACACCTTTAGTTTAATAACCGAAAACAGCCTGTCCAGTGTAATCGTACTGCTTCATAATAACCACAGTTTCCTGACCGGAAGAAGAATCTCTGGTATAGAAAATTGTGCAAAAGTGATGTTCACTAAATGGAAATATAGTAGCTGTTCCGTTGTACTTAAACTAACTTTGCTAAAAATAAAGTTAATGGACAATCTGATAGCTGGTTCAATGTAAACATAATGTTTAATAATAATGCCAACTGACTGGAAATACAGTTGTGGGCTCATTGTATTCGTAATGATTCGCTAAAATCGTTGTCAATTGGCTGGAAACAGATAAACTGGTTAGTAAAGCCATGTGTATCTAACAGAAAAATAACATCTGAAACACATTGCTGTGCAAAACTTAAGGACAAGCCAGGTTTTAACCTGTAGCGTCACACATGAGCAGCCTGGAATGTGAAATTCAAACAATGGAAATCCATTACTTACCGAAATGATAACGGAAACACAACCGACACAACTGCAGATACTAAAGGATATAGTGGAACTTAATGAAGATTTGGTTACTGGATTTTGTTACTTGTTTTCTATACTCCCTAACATCAATGCATGATTTGCACCGTCTGTTCATGTTTTTCACTAGATTATTGACGAGTTCTTGCGGTAACATCGCCTATTTTTCAGTCAGAGCCGTCTTCAGATGTTTGGCAGTTTCCGGCGTGTGTTGACGTGCCATTATGCGTCTCCCCAGGGCGTTCCACACGTGTTCTATGGGGTTTACGTAGGGGACAATGTGCTGGCTATTCCATCTGCTGAATGTTTTCACTTTGCAACAGCTGGTTAACAGCCACCGTACGATGGGTTGTGACGTTATCGTCCATTAACACGAACTGTGGGACAATGGCATCTCGGAACAGAAGAGCATGGGGAAAGATTATTCATTATAGTTTCGCGCACTGGTTGCAGTACTTCCGTCCAGTACCTTGAGCTCCGCTCGTACAACGTTCAGCATGTCTCTTCATACGAAAACACCGTGGCCGCTATGTATATTCCTTTCATTGATGTTTCGGAGAGATACTGAGTGCCTATCTCACGCCAGATTAGCTGACGTCCAGAATCGCTAGAGAGACTGAATATATTCCAAAGCGAGTACATGGTAAGCGTAGGAACTCCAATTGAAATAGGGAATCCCCGAAACCTCAGCTCCATCTGGCGGTGAGAGGGCAAACCATCATGACCACATGACAGTCCTAAACCAGTAGCGACCAGTAGGACCAGATTACAAATCTTTGGTTAGAAGTGCACGCTTTGCATGCGATCTGGTTAATTAGTATATCAATATGGTGAAAAATCGTTGTCATTTTAAGGATGATGCAATTACAGATGAAGTCAAATTGAGCCTTTTTTGATTTCCAAAGCAAAAAGATCGTGAAGTGTTTCTTTGGTATTTATTTCTTTCGTAATGTAGTTATCTGTTATTGCTGACGAACGAACGTGCAGCTTGTGTGATGCTGATAGTGGTGAATCCAAATTTGATCCTATGAGCTTACTTCGAGAAGCAAATTTTGCTGGACATGTTTTGGAGAATCAAAAATAATAATTAATAAAGTATAATAATTGTAATACACACGTGACTCCAGCACCAGCTCGGCAGGCATGTGCTCCCACAATACATTGCGCGCATTCTGTTTTTTCCCTTGGCCGCTGCTTCAATTGGCGCTGCAAGCAGAGAATTCCTGGGTCTCGAGGCTCTCGTTTTTAATGTTAAGTTCCCTCGCTTACTCTTGTACTCCCTTTGATATACTCTTTTCACTAAAGACTATCGTACCCCACCGTTCTGATGTCCAGTCCTTATGTTCTCTAGACCTGCAAATAGTGTCTCCGATGAGCAATTTTTAATGGAACACAGCGTCCTGGTTGTCGAGCAAACAGTCCACTTTTGTGTACTGATCTGGCTATAGTAAATTGGGATATTATGCGTCATGTGCTCATGTTCAGTTGTTTTCTAAGATTACTTGATGTCTGGTGTCATTCACTCTTGACCTGTAGGAGCAGAGAGCGATCTTTACTGGTGTGGTTTCAGTGAACAACCACCACCGGTATTTCGTAGAGCTGTACCTGTAATCCTGAAAGCCGACCACACAAGCGATACGGTGCTATGAGCGATACCGAGCTCTTGGGTCACACTTATTACAGTTCGCCCCCTTCGAACCTCCAAATTATTCGACCACGAGTAAATCTGTTCCTGGACACAGTCCTGAGTTAATTTATGTTTGGGTGCTGCTGCTATTTACCGCGTTATTTTACTTTTTCCACTTAGTCTTTAAGTTTTGCACACTAGTGTATGGAAAGGCACCAAGAAAAGTAGATTTTGCAACTCCCTATGTGGTTTCATTAAAAGTGTTTAATTGTAATCCAATGCAGACCAACCTACAGAGGTTAATAACGCTGGTTCGGTCCGGTTGGTGCAAATCATTTGTAAAAGTAATGACAGTTCGGTTGAACCGTTTGTCAAAATCAGCGTTCGAATGAAAAGCATCATAGCAGGCATTCGGCAGTTCAACACTGACTTTTTTTTCTTCATTTTTTTCTCACTGTTTAATTAGGGTGTAATATTGTTATTTTACTCCAGGAAACCATGGAACTCAGCCTGTTGAAAATGATTGATGCCGAATCAATATTTCGAACATAGCAGAGAGATCTGTTTACTTAAAATTCTGGAAAACAGTTCCCATTTTTTTCCTATTTCGATGGAATTTCAGCATTTTTTTTGTGACTGTTATCAGAGGGTTAAACTTATTGGATAGAGATAAAATCACCAATTTACTTGATAATCTTTCAGAACTTAGGGTAGATAAATAAAGGTTTTATTTACTTGTAAAATCATGGCAGTATTTTAAAAAAGGCTTTATTTACTTACTTTAATTATTTAATTTTCAACTATAAATAATTAATAATAAACTTAGGGGTTTCGCCGTTCGCACTGATAAGTAAACAGGTATGTCCGAGAGATTCAATAAGGAATACATCTCCTTCCTGATTGCGTTTCTTTGTTATTTTTAAAGTTCAGCACATAACGCATCAAATGCATAAACAAACGTTTTAACTTAGATAGATTAATAAAAGGAACTTTAACTATCATATATATTCAGAAAAAATAATTTTACTTATATCGATGCAGCAATAAAAGTTTGAACTTTGACCAACAACGTAATTTAAACCCCTCCTCCCAGCGACCGCAATTCATTTTGTGGTTAGTAAGAACCAGTTTTTATCAATTTAGCACATTATCCCTTCCAATCGAGTAACCTTTTCAAGGATTCAAGTAAATACAATATAATATAAATTCCAGGTGAGATTAAAATAAAGATCGCAAAACCTTATCTCCTTAGTATCTTTTCATAAAATCATGCGTGCTTACCAAAAGTACGATTAGTTCTTTAAAAATCAAGCAACTCAGACTAAGCATAATAAATACACAGTCGATGTGGGTTAGGAACATCAAATAGAAGTCATCGCTCTTTTCACGTTTATAAGTGAGTCACGGAAAAATTCTCATCGGCTGCCACCGGGAAGGGTCTTCCAGTTACGCGCCGGACATGCTACCACTGCACCACAGCGGCCTCGAAATTCTGCAGCCTCACATACGACAAACTGCCAAACCACATGGCAGGTTGTTACTTTGGAGCACCGCACAATGGTGGGGATTAACCAAAGATGAACAGCAACAACTGAACAAATAACTAGAAGGCGAATGAATATTAAATACAGAGTTGACGTGGATTAGGAACATCAAATAGAAATCATCACTCTTTTCATGTTTGTAAGTGAGTCACGGAAAAATTCCCATCGGCTCCCACCGGGAATCGAACCCAGGGTCTTCCAGTTACGCGCCGGACATGCTACCACTGCACCACAGCGACCTTCTAGTTATTTGTTCATTTGTTGCTGTTCATCTTTGGTGAATCCCCACCATTGTGCGGGGCTCCAAAGTAGCAACCTGCCATGTGGTTTGGCAGTTTGTCGTATGTGAGGCTGGAGAATTTCGAGGCCGCTGTGGTGCAGTGGTGGCATGTCCGACGCGTAACTGGAAGACCCTGGGTTCGATTCCCAGAAGCAGCCGATGGGAATTTTTCCGTGACTCACTTATAAACGTCGAAAGAGCGATGACTTCTACTTGATGAGACTAAGCAAACTTAGCTTCTGAAGATGAGGATGGGAGATAGGTCAAAATCTGAGGATGGGAAATGGTTCATATCCTTGCTTTGTCATATATGAGGAAGCAAGGATTTTTCGACTAGTGAAAATCTGAGGATGTTCAGATTCCTAAGCTAAGTTTTGCTTAGTCTCAGTTGCTTGGAACTTCACTGTCGTGGGTAGTGTAACGGTTAGCAAGCATACTCGAACGGTTATCGGGAAATGCAGGTTCGGTTCCCACCCCAGAGCGATGAAATTTTTAAGTTTTCTGAGAGATGTTACATGGATGACCAGCAAGTGGTACATGCTAATTCAGAGTTTATATTCTGTTTGCTTAGAATATTCTATCGATTTCCCATGTATTATGAGGAATATTTCTTCCTTCATTGATTTATCTGTGAAACTGGTCATTTTTGAGAAAATATAATTTCTTGTATTACAAAACTATTACGTGGTTTGCAGACAAAAACACGGGAACTGGCTACCTTTTCTATAAAACTCCATATCATGGCTAGCTAGGACTAAGGTGGTTTCTAATGAAATAATACGTAATAATAAAATTAGTCTATAGCAGTCATAAATGCCATCCCTGACAGTATTCATAAAATCAACTTACAATTGAGCATCATCCAATTATGTTACCCTCGACGTTCTCTTTTGTGTTCTAGTACAGTAATCTTCAGCACCATTCATTCTTTCAAAAGCACATCTGCTATTTTTTAAAGAGGCACTTAATACTGAAAACATAAAGATGGTACAAAATCTCTCTTTAGTAGCTTGTACCTCACGTTAGGTACGTAATTGTCAGTATGAAAAGGCTTATAACTTACGCTAGATGGTGAATTGTCATTTTGTTGAAAATTTTGCAGAGATATATGTTTCAACCACAGTTGCTTTAGATTACATGATGATCTCAAGGGAACTCATTAAATGACATTCCCACATTTGTCTTCTTAGAAGACGGAAGACGTGCACATCAGCACACAACAGTAAATCATATTGAGAATGGATATAATATTTTGTGGTAAAACTAGTTTTTTGTTTTTAAAACTGTAGGGTTTTTTATAACAAACCCAATCCAGCAGCTCAAACAATGCGGAAACTGTGTCGTTTATACCTTAGAACGCATTGCCATCTAACGGTAGAAATCGTCTCTGACGCTCATTGTTCAATCACCAAAAGTCTGTTATCTTTAAGGTTAAAGCTATAGTCTGTTCTTCATCCAGTTCAGTTTTGTTTTAGCTGAAATAACATTGATTTGGCGGCTGGTCGAATTACATTGCAATGTCATTTGTTTGCCTTGATCTTTCATCAACATAAAGAAAAGACAACTGAGAACTCCAGATGATGGACAGCCACATGCAATGGAATTGTAGTAATTTTCATCCAGTAAGTTCACGATAATTTGTACAAACTAATTCAACATTTATTAGGTTTTTTTAATAATTATTTGTCGGTTACTCCTTTAGGTGCTTAGTCTATCTGATTCCTGATGTATACGTAAATCAAGCACTCACAAGTTTAGAAGAGGGATGTTTTACTTTTTGAAATGTGTCATCGCTTAAACATTTACCATTTTAGATAAAATAAAATTCATTTGCATTTATTTTTATCTTGCCATTTTTACCCTTAAGCTAAATATATTATGAATGCCAGTGTCAATTAATTTAAAATAGTTTTTCTTATTTTATTTTTTGCCAGTCCCCGTTTTTGCATTTGTACCAAATCTGAGAAAAGCAAAGAAATTAATAAGGAAACTTGGCGGCATTTCAAGTATCTCCTGCTTAGGAGAAGTAATTGATGAGAACTTGACTAAAATTCAATAAACGTTTTCTTACAACCAGACACGGAGAAAATGCAGATTTCATGGACTTTTATGCTAGAAAAAGACAACAGAAAACGAAAAATTGAATGATTTAAAATTTGTTAGATAATGTGTTTCCCATATGCCCAAAAATGTCATTTTACTTGGAGTCCGGAAATAATATTTTTGAATTTGCTGAAATATACGAGTATCTATCGATAATTTTCTGCTTTCTTTCCATTTAAAATTTTTTTGTTTCTTGACTTGTGAATTCCACGTTGGTGCAAAGGATCAGTGAAGCGTTAACTGTTAATTAACATCCAGAAGAGTACGTAAACAACGTAAAAATATCGCATTAAAACTGTTTTTTTTTCTTTTTCTTTCGTTACAAAAAGAATTGAAACATATTCTCAGTAGTAGATGTCAATGACATCACCTGTTTTCTTCCGTATTGTACTAATATCAACACAAATGTTTTAAACAAGAAAGATGACACTGAGGTTTCGGGTGTAATGAGCACTTCATCTGGATGTCTCCCCACGCAAAAAAGTTTTCTAACCCTATTTTTCCAGAAAGAAAATATCCGCGAAAAAGAGTATGTAGTATATCTGCCCTAGCGAAGAAAATGCGCGTTAATTAAAATATCATCATCATCATCATTGTCAACCATTATCAATCCACTGCTGGACGAAGGTCTCCCCAAGTTTCCTCCACAACGGTCTGTCTTGTGCCAGTCTCCTCCATGTCACTCCCGCATATTTACGAATTTCATCCACCCATCTCCCATGTGGTCTTTTTCTGGGTCTTTTCCTGTCCCTTGGAATCCAATCTAAAATTTCGGCTGTCCATCTATGGTCTGTCCTTCTGGCAGTATGTCCAGCCCATTGCCATTTCAGGGATTTAACTCTGATCATGATGTCTTCCACTCTCGTCATTTTTCGGATCCACGTGTTCCTCTTCTTATCTCTCCTGGTTATACCAAGCATGCACCTCTCCATGCTACTTTGAGTTGTCTGCAGCCTTTGTATGTCTCTTTTAGTTAAGGTCCACGTCTCTGCACCATACGTAAGCACTGGAAGGATGCATTGATCAAACACTTTTCTTTTAAGACATAATGGCATATTGCTCTTGAAAATTATGCTGTTTCTTCCAAAAAGCTCTCCAGGCAAGTTTTGTACGCCGATTAATTTCTTCATCAATGTGACCCTCACTTGATATCTGCTGTCCAAGATAAACATACGTATCTGTTATCTCCAGTTTTTTTCCATCAATCGATAAATCTTCATTTCTTGTAAAAGCATTGAACATCACTTTTGTCTTCTGAAAGTTCATTTTTAATCCCACTTCTTTACTCTTGTCAGCAAGTTCCTGGATCATACTCTGCAGCTCTGATGGGGTAGTTGCAAAAATGACTACGTCATCAGCAAAACGAAGGTGGGTTAGATAATCTCCATTAATCTTAATCCCTTTGTTTTCCCAGTTCAGTGATTGAAAGACATTTTCCAATGTGGTATTAAAGAGCTTCGGAGATATGGTGTCACCTTGTCTCACTCCCTTTCCAATTTTTATGTGTGTTGTATTTTCAAACAGGCGAATCTTTGCACTTGCATTTTCATAGATGTTATTAATAATATTAATGTATGCATCTTCAATACCGCAGGATTTCAGAGCCGTGGCAACTGCTGATGGTTTCACCGAATCAAAGGCTTTTTCATAATCGATAAAAGCCATGCACAATGGAAGTTCATATTCCCTCGCTCTTTCAATTAGTTCTCTCAGTACGTGGATATGATCTATTGTGCTGTAGCCACTCCTGAATCCAGCTTGTTCTCTCGGTTGAGCCATGTCCAGTGTTACCTTCAAGCGGTGTGAAAGAACTTTAGTGAAGATTTTATAAACCACTGATTGAAGGCTGATAGGTCTGTAGTTCCTGAGATCCTCAATGTCACCTTTTTTATGTAGCAGGATCATTGTAGCATTGTTCCAATCCTCAGGAATCTTCCCTTCATTAAGGCATCGAGTGAAAATTTGGGCGAGTACTGTTTCAATTTCTCCACTTGCTTCTTGTATGATGTCTATAGTAATTCCATCTTCTCCTGGAGCTTTCCCCCGCTTCATGTTCTTGATTGCATGAGCAACTTCTGCTGGAAGGACTGGAAGGACTCTGGTACCTTTCATGATGTCTGGAGTACATGTATCATCCCTTTCATATAATTTGGAGTAGAAATCTTTCACTCTTGTCAAAATTTCGCTTCTATTTCTTGTTATAGAACCATCTTCTTTTCTCAGAGCCATAATCTGTTTTCTTCCCTTACTGAGATGTCCCTTTGCTATCTTTAGGCTTTGGTTGTTTTCAATTGCTTTCCTTACTAGCTCACAGTTGAATTTCCTTACGTCTTCAGTGATACTTTTTCGTGCTGTCTTGCATAGCTCTATATATTCCACTTTGGAAGTCACATCTTCTTTAGTTGTCCTCATCTCTCTTCTTTTTTGCATCAACATTTTGGTTTTTCCTGATAATTTGTTCACATGCAACTTGTTCTTAGACCCAGCTAATTTTGTTGCTGTTTCCATAAGAGCTTTGGTTACTTTTTTGTTAACTTCCGAAATATCCACTTCTTCCGATGTTAGGCCTTCTAAAGCAGAGAATCTGTTCTTCAGTTCCAACTTGAAAGTATTATGGTGTTTTTTAAGGTTGGTTATGTCAATACATTTTGTTTGTCTTATGAGCTTGCCACGTTCCAGTTTAGTGTTGAGGTGCATCTTACATCTTACCAATCTATGGTCACTACCTGTGTTGAACTTGTTCAGCACACTGCAGTCTTCGATGACGAATTTTTTGTTACACATAATAAAATCAATTTCACTTGTTGTCCCAATTGGATGTCTCCATGTCCATTTCCTGTGTGGCTTTTTCTTGAAAAAAGGAATTCAAGATGAAAAATCCTTCTGCCTCTGCAAACTCAACGAGAGTATTTCCACGCTGGTTTCTGTTGCCGTGACCGAATTTACCTACTGAAGTTTCATTCTGTTGCCGGTGTCCTATTTTTGCATTGAAATCTCCCATAATTATCTTCAAGTGCTGCTTACCTTTATTATTTAGATGACGAATTTCCTCATAAAATTCTTCAATTTCTTCTTCAGGATGACTTGTGGTGGGTGCATAAGTTTGAATAATCTGAGCCTGGTATCTTCTCGATAGTTGGATAACGAGTCGTGCAGCTCTGTCAGAGGAACTTTCAACTTCTACCACTTTATCCTTCAGTTTCTTGTTTATTATAAATCCAACACCACTAGTTCTGCCAGTATCTGTCCCACGATAATAGGAGAGATGTCCACTTTTCAGTTCAATGAGATCTTCTCCTTTTCTCCTTACCTCACTTAGCCCGACGATGTCCCACTTGATCCTTTGTAGTTCCTCTTCCAATTCAAGAAGCCTTGAATCAGAAGATAGGGAGCGTCCGTTGTAGGTAGCCAAGGTCAGCATCAAATGGCAGCCTAGTCCGGTCCTCCGGGGATTCTTAGCACCCTCTGCCTTCATGTCGCACTGGCCGCTGCCTTGGCCAGGTACATTCCAGCTGCCGGAGACTGAGGGCCAAGATTTAAGTTGTGGAATCATTTTGGAGGGGTTTGGCCATAACTCACCACGCTGGCCAAGCGGGTTGGTGAGTGTGGGACAGCATTTCCTCTGATCCCGATGGTATAGTTATACCGCTATTGGCGGTCGTCAGAGCCCCTTTAGTGGGAACAGGATGCACCACGAGAAGGCGGGGTTGACATTTGTCAAGGAGAGGCTGTGATGTTACGGCACTGTGAAAGAGACAGCGTGCTAAGTCTCTTTCACAGTGAATAGATCCGGTTAAAAAAATTCAACCGGATTTCTACAAATCGTAAGATATCCACAAATAGAAATAGATAATTACGTCCAGTAAGTACAAAAATGTGTGTTACGGAAAATCACGAATTATACACGAAACGTTCACCATAGATGAAGATATCATAGGGAAATGGAATTTTTCAAATGAAGCAATTAGAAAAATGGGAGTGGAGGACAACGTGATATGACTTCTACCCCTCTAAAGACAAAGCTGTGCGTTATTACAAACAGACATTGGGCAAAAACTATTCTTCACTGAGAAGGGTATCTTACCAAGAAAACATTTTTCGGAGGGATTGTTTTTTAAAGGTGATACTTTTTCAAATGTAAGTATAGGATCACGCCACTGGCGGCAAAACTATGAAGACCGAAAAAGTAGAAAGTATGTACATATATTCTTGGTAAAGGGACGAATGCGATAGATAATGTATTTTTCAAATGCGAACTTTAGAGCGAAGCAAAGATAGCAGTAAAAGAAAGGTTATACGTACTTACCTACATACACGCCCCAGTAGAAAATTTATGCAATGTTTAAAGAGAAAAATGTTCGTAATCTTTACCGCAGCGAAAGCTAGGGTAAAGATTGCGAACATGTGCAAACAGAAACTGACACCACTTAGGGTTAGAACTCTGCATCACGAAACATCTAACCATTTCATGCAAAATGTTTCGCAAAATGAAATGTTTCCTGAATTTTAGAAGCAGAGATATCGAGAAAAATAGAATAGGCTGTTGATCCCCCTAGCTGCTAAATTGTTTATCTATTTCTATCAGTAGAGTGTGTACACTTCAATTGTCCGAGGTGTTGCTGCGTGCGTTAACCACAATTTTGTGTTTACACTGCAAATCCTCAGAACACAGTAAGAACACATTAGGACTTTATTTTAGAACGCAATGTGTTACAGATTAAGAACACTTTAATGTGTTCTTATTTAGAACATATTAGGAACACATTTTAAGAACATATTTTGAGAACACATTAATGTGTTTTTCCTAATGTGTTTTTAATTAGAACACATTGGGAGTAAGTTTTAGAACGCATTCCGTTCCAGTTTAAGAACACATTAATGTGTTCTCAATGTGTTCTTGATGAGAACACAATAATGAAATGCGTTCCCAATGTGTTCCTATCAGAACACATTCTTAAATGCCTTCTGAAATGTGTTCCCAATGTGTTCCAATTCAGAACGCATTGGCAGTAAAATGTAGAACACATTCTGTTACAGTTTAAGAACACATTTGACGTGTTCTTAATGTGTTCTAATTTAGAACACATTGGTGTAAATTTTAGAACGTATTCTGTTTCAGTTTAGAACACATTGAGAACATATCAGGAGCACATCCATAATTGATTGGGAATATATGCAAAATAAGTTAGGAGCCCATTACCAACATATTGGAAACATTCAAAACATATTTTGAACGCATTCTGGGTAACTTGTGGACAAAATGGATTGTTGTGAAATACAAGTGTTCCATACCAACAAACTCTGAATTTCAAGTGGGTACTAAGATGGATTATACACATGCAAAACATGTTAGGCACCCACTACGAACACATTCTGCAAAAATCATAGACAAATGCATTGTTTGTGAAATACAGGTGTACCATGCCAGCAAACTCTGAATTCCAAGTGTGTATTGCGGATTAGAAATTTATTTCAGATGTTTTCCCCCGGAAACTGATGAAAATTTTGAAACTTCTCTTAAGGATGGGTAACATTCGTCTAAGACAGTTAATTGTTCAATCTAAATTTACTCTCTTCAAATTAATACTGCTGAGTGATGAAAAATATTTTGGATGTTTGTGGGTAAATTTTGAACTATATTTACCAATGGAATTTTCACCATAAAGTAATAACATATTGCTTCAATATGAATGAAAAATACATGTTCATATAAATGTAACACAAACAGTTCACTATACAGCAAAATAATTCGACAATATTTTTATTTTTAATAAGGACTTCATTTAGTTTCCCAAACAACATACTTTTCTTTTCATTCTATCACTTTCATGATATTGAGCTCATAGCCTTTCTGATTTTTGGCCTAGTGAATATACGGTCAGTGTGGCTGTTGTCTGGAGATATTGTTTTTTAGGTAGTTCAGTTCAGATGTGTAGTAAATGTTAGCAGAACAGTTGACAGGGACAGTGTCTGGGCAATAGTGACAAAATTCCCATGGAACAGAACAGCCGCATCTGTTGTTTGTTTCCACTCTATTTTTGCTATCGCATAGGGTAGTACATACTCTTCTACACTCTGCACTTTTTCTATGAATTCCGCAGCATCCTGAAATTAAAAAAGACAAACAAATAAGCTGTATATGCCACTCTGAGCAATGACTTAAGATATTTGAAATTATGGATAGCAAAACCAAATTTGACATTTTTTACGCTTTCCAACCGTAGGTTGAAGAAGCGTATATGCTCCAGCTTTTTCCGTCCGTCTGTCTGTCTGCACGATAACTCACGTAAAAATGGTTCGATTTCGATGAAATTTTAGTATGTGGTAGGGGACCACCAGGGGACGAACCCTATTGAAAATGGGTGAAGTGGGGTCAAAGGTCACGCCATAAGAGCAGGATCCATTCAATTCCCCTTATGCGTCATAACTTGCGTAAATATGGTTCGATTTCGATGAAATTTTAGTATATGGTAGGGGACCACCAGGGGATGAACACTATTGAAAATGGGTGAAGTGGGGTCAAAGGTCAGGCAGGGCATAAGAGCGGGATTTATTCCATTGCCCTTATGCGCAATAACTTGCGTAAAAATGGTTCGATTTCAATGAAATTTTGGTATGTATTAAGGAACCACCTGGGAACGAAACCTATTGAAAATGGGTGGAATGGGGTCAAAGGTCAGTACATAAAAGCGGGATCCATTTCATTGCCTTTATGCGTCATAACATGCGTAAATATGGTTCGATTTCGATGAAATTTTAGTATGTTGTAGGGAACCACTGGGCACGAACCCTATTGAAAATGGGTAAATGGGGTCAAAGGTCAGGCAGGGCATAAAAGCGGTATTTATTCCATTGCCCTTATGCGTCATAACTTGCGTAAAAATGGTTCGATTTCGATGACATTTTAGTATTTGAGAAGGAACCACCTGGGGACGAACCCTTTTGAAAATGGGCGAAATGGGGTCAAAGGTCAGGGCATAAAGGTGGAATCCATTCCATTGCCTTTATGCGTCATAACATGCGTAAATATGGTTCGATTTCGATGAAATTTTAGTATGTCGTAGGGAGCCACCTGGGCATGAACCCTATTGAAAATGGGCGAAATGGGGTCAAAGGTCAGGACACTGGAGTGGGATCAATTCCATTGACCTTGTGCATCACAACTTACCAAAAAATGTTTCGATTGCTACAAAACGTTATCATGTTGTTCCGGAGGTATAGTGAACCGGTTCTGTTGAATATCAACGAAATGGGGTCAAACGTCATTGCACAAAAGCAAGACTTATTCCACAGCCATTATTCTCATAACTTGCGTAAAACTGCTTCTATTGCGACAAAACTTTAGTATGTTATTCTTGAGTTGTACTGAACCGGTTCTGTTGAATATCATCGAAATGGGGTCAAAGGTCAGGACACAGGAGCGAGATTTATTCCACAGCCATTATCCTCATAACTTGAGTAATAATTTCTGGTATGTTGGAAAGCGTATCATAATCAATGCATTGCATAATTTTACTAACTTGTTTAAAATAAAATTTAGGACAAACATGCTCAGAAAATGAAAAACTTTTAATCACAATTTGCATTTGCAGGTTCAAGAGCAAATCATTTGTTTAATAGAAAACTTATCTTTTCCCATAGTCTGGTTTTCCTTTAAGTATATTTACAGAAACATATATATTTTATGTGAAATCTAACACTGCTATTCATTTGTGTTATTTCTCCTCCCCTAAAATATGCGTTCTTTTTACAAAAACAAAAGTTATAGATTGTATGAGCTGGCACTGAGAAGTAATATGTGCTAATGTAATATATATTTCACCACTTTTTCCATTGCCACAACTGTATACAATGATTTTTATGGATATGTACTAACAGGCTTTGAACTTGTAGCTTATTCGGATATCATATAAAGCATTATGTTAAAATGTACTGTATGTAAGGTTGTTTCTCTAGTATCTATAGAAATATTCTTAGTTATAATCACAGTAAAAAAAGGCAATTCTGGTAACGTGATATATGCATCTTGGTAGATCTCCAAGAACTTTTCTGCATTCAATAAATTAGCTATTTTATCTGCCTGCCACTTCTTTTCTCACTTTCCTTTATCTGTTCTAAGTATGAAGCATATATATAGCATGGGACTGCTTCACATCATTCAAGAGCTGTTTAGCAATTGGAATGGAATTAATGGAGTTTTTATGCAATCAGATTGCATCGTTACAGACATATGGAGTGGATGCATGCATCCAAAAGAAATTCTTTCCTTTGTAACAATGCAATTATTTTGTGAAAAGCTCCTTTTCATCTGTATGTTAGCATGTGATAGTGTTAGACCTGCTTTAATGTGGGCTAGTAAAGACCCAAATTTAAATGCACCAGCAGAATCTTTAATATCCGCAAACTCGAACCAATATTTACAGAAATTTGTATCTTCTGAGTTTTATAGATTCTGTAACTATATTATATAAGATTATCCCTCAAATTTCACTCGAATCCAATGAAAACGTATCAAATTACACATAAACAATTTTAGTTAGCTATTTAGAGAAACACTGCCATTATATGTACCTTGGGGCATAATGTTTTGAGGAAACTAATATCCAGTCTTTGGCCCATTATTAGAAATGCTGAAATTTTTAATGGCAGGAACTATAGCTTCCTGTTATCGCTTTTGGAGGAGAGGGAGTGGGAAGCATTGCAAGTGGTCGTTATAACATTCTAATCCAGGGCAAGTTCTTTATTTCACTGTTGTTAATTGTTGTTGCCTAAGAACAACAAGAAAAAAAACAGTACAAATTTCAAGAGTGAATTATCATATTTTCAAAATTTCAGAACAAAATGGTAAAAACTAATGACTTTCCAGGACACAAAAAAGAAAAATCAAGAATTTCAGGACAACTCTAATCCCTGCTTTATTTATAATTCAAATATTGTTCTTTAGTTACATTATAATATTACCACGGTTCTAGGAGTTAAATGTTTTACGATGTTTTAAATTATTCACTGATTAGTGCAAAGTTTAAATACCTTTATTATGTCAAGAACCAACACTTTACAATGCATACTGTGATTTCAAGTGAAACTGCTAAAACATTCCTTTCATGATACTGACTGAGCAGATTTTACATTTTGCCTTAGATTATCTAATTTCCTCCTGAGACATATTTGCCACATGATGTTGACCCCATCATGTAATTTTTTGATTCCGTATAAATTGTAATACTTTTCAGTAGCTACATCACAGTTTATTGCAAATTATCATTCTAGGGTAATAACACAAATAAAAAAAAATCCAGTTTTAGAGAAACTCAATATCAAATTTTATATTGCACGACACTGAAATTAAATTTAAAAAAAATGTGCACTAAAGTATCATTTTGAAGCCTGAAAAAAGGCACTTACGAGACACTAATTTTCTTACTCTGTGGTAAAATTAACTTGAGTTATATTTCTCCAATGTAAGCAGCAGAAAAATGAGACAAATTTTCTAATTTTTTTTTATTTTCCCGCTTTGCTAATTAAAAAACTATGGTACTGAAAACTTAACTCACAATCACGTCTTATTTCTGCTAACAAAACTGCAAAGTTTCATGAAAATCCAAGGTAGTCAAGTTGAAAATGCACAAGGCAAGTAAGTTCCCCTGAAAAGTTGATGCTATAGTAAATTCTCTGTAATTTTATTTTCAGTGGTTTATGAAAATCCTTTTGTATTTCATTATCAGCACAAATATTTTGCCTGGTATATTCATGTAGTTTGAAAAAAGCAAAATTGCACTCATACACCACGAACAATGGATAACTGAAAAAAAATTCCTTCTGGAAATGAATCAGTAAGAACAGCTGTGCCAATGATTCTCTGCCACATGGGCACCAGACTAGCTGCTGCTAAGGGTCAGGAAAGAGTATTAATAAAAGTTTAGCTTTCACCATCTTTACACGATATTTCAGAAATGATTAAGACAACATTTAAACTCCAAAATTTAATTATATTTAAAATCAGCAGTTCCTTCAAAACGCCTTGCGATTAATGAAATTAGATCTTGATTGTGGCTGTGGGTATGCATTTCTTGAACCCCATGGTTGATGTCTATAAAACAGTGTTCCCTGTTGTGCTTGTATGTCATTTTACCTGATGGTGAAACGCAAGGCGTTTTGAAAGAACTCGTGATTTTAACTATCATTAAATTTTAGAATTTAAATGTTTAAATCATTTCTAAAATATCATGTAAAGATGGCGAAAGCGACACTTTTAATGTTCTTACAGCATGATATTAGTCTAACCTACATTGTTTAAAGAGTATTATTATTAATGTTATTATTATTATTTGAGAAACATGAAATGTAAAAGAACGTAAAAAAAAGAGAGGGGGGGGCAAAGCACAGTTCGCCATATGAATAAAACATTTCATCATCACTAGGTAGTTGACAATGACATATGTTAGACTGCTGTTAAAAAAGTTCCACTTGGATAATTTCATACTCCTACAAAGACGTGTTGTCATGGGAATGTTTTAGGTGAACATTCTTCTAGGTGATGTAGAACAGTACTAAAGTTTTTTTGTTTTGTTTTGTTTTGTTTTGTTTTTGTACGAGAGAGAGAAAGAGAGGAAGCTTTTAACTTCTTACTGTTGATTGTTTTTCAGTACGAGTAGTTTTTTGATGTATGTGTGGGAGAAGTGTTTACCGGCAGGAATCTACGGGTTTTTGAGTAGGGGTAGGGATGTTTGACTGTTCATCCTCTTAAGAAGAGGCTACCTCTGAGCATCGGCAAAGGAGAATGCATGATTAATGATGGAGAAGAAAGCGACAAAATTTGGCATCAACTCCTTGATGCCATTGCATGTATTCATGGAAAACAACCAGAATAGTAAACTAAAAAATCGTTACAACCAGAATAGTAAACTAAAAAATCTTTACAACCAGAATAGTAAACTAAAAAATCGTTACAACCAGAATAGTAAACTAAAAAATCGTTACAACCAGAATAGTAAACTAAAAAATCGTTACAACCAGAATAGTAAACTAAAACATCGTTACAACCAGAATAGTAAACTAAAAAATCGTTTTCTCATGTCATTGGAAGTTATGTTTCCTCCAGTGATAATGACCCTGACACTTAGCCACCATTGAACAAATTCTGAAAATGCAATTTGTTTTTTCCCTTCCAAAGTTTCCTTCATATTCTAAATTTCTTATTCTAAATTTATTTTTTCTTATTTTTAATCCTACTTTTCGGCTGGAGAAATCATTGGGTCGTGAAATATTCACAAAAGGAATAAAAACACAAAGCAAAACTTGTATTTGTATTCATGAATGAATGTAGTTTGTCATTTGAATAATGACCTCCCCCCCCTTCCCATCCCATCTCAATGTATCATCAGCCTTCCCTGGTGGAGATCTAGCTACGGCCCTGCTGTACATACAATACGCCAGAAAAAAATTGATACTTTTGTTCCGAGTTTGCTTTAAGGTTCTTAATGACCACTTGACGAACTCTGAGGGCTATAAGCAGTTTTCCATCCCTAATTAAGGACCACTGGTAAGTGGTTTTAGGAAAGACAGTCAATGCTGTAAGATAGTAAAACACATCACCCGTGCCGTATCCAGGAGCTGAACTTGGGCCCAGCTTGGACAATTCATGACAAACCAGTGTACCCACCCAGGCGCGTCACAGAGTGCATGTGACAAGGACGACCACATGGAGATATAAGCGGCTGGTCAGGACAGATGAGCCATAGTGTGTTAAGTAAACACAATGGACAGAGGCAGTGATTTGACAGATGTTCAAAGGGAATGATAATTGGCTACCACACCAAAAGTGAAAGCATCTCAGAAACAGCGCAATTTGCGGGCTGTTTGCAAGGTGCTGTAGTAAGGGTGTACTAAGGATGGACCGCTGGCACACCGAATACCTCCCGACGTCATAACTGTGGAGCCCAAAGTTATCGACCCCAATGGAGAATGTCGCCTCCGTTGACTGGTAAAGGGCAATTGATGCGCACCAGTACAGCAATTGACCACGCAAATGAACACTGGGGCACCCACGTACATGTCCCCAATAACAGTACAGCCAATCCTCTCACACATGGGTCTCTGGAATCAACGCTCCGTCAAGGCACCCATGATAACCTAGGTCCATCGGCAACAAGGTCTGCAGTTCACATGGGATTACTGTCATTGGACAGTGGAAGACTGGGAAAAGGTTGCCTTCTCAGATAAATCGACGTTTGTACCCCACAGAAGTGACTGGCATTGGTGGATAGAACGTCGGACGCATGAGAACTAACACCCGGACACGCTTGTCGGCCAAGTACAGACTGGAAATGGCAGTTTGCATGTCTGGGAGGTATTTTCCTGGTATGGCCTGGGACCTCTGGTACCACTGGATGGGTCCCTGAACTCGCTGACCACATGCATACCTTCATGTTAGATGTTTACCCGGGTGGCGATGGTGTCTACCAACAGGACAATGTGCCCTGTCATGTCGCTAAGGGGGTGCATGACTGGTTCCAGGAACATGACAGCGGTGTCTGTGTTCTCCCTTGGCCGGTGAAATCGCCCGACCTCAATCCCATAGAGCACTTGTGGAACTATTTGGATTGACAGGTTTGACGTGCTGACCCACAAACCATGTCATTTCCCGGACCTTCGGGCTCTGCTGCAGTCCCGATGGGCCCGTGTGCCTCGGACAATGTTCCAGGGCCTCATTATGTCCATGTTACTCCGTCTCGCCGAGCTGTCATCCAGGCCGAGGGTGGTTATCCCCATTATTAGGTAGGTGGTCATATTATTCTGATACAACCGTGTATGTTTTCCATGAAGGAAATAATTTCACTGATGCCTTTTTTTAAATGGCGTTAATAAAAAATAAACAATACAAATCAAGCTTTCTATTATGGAAGCAAACTGATATGCTTTTAAACCTGCAGTTTAACAAGTATAGAGAGAAAAATAATATTTGCACTTCATACATGTTCTTTCTGGGGGGCTAAGTTTAACAAAGCTTTCATTTCACAGCATCTTAATGTACAATATTTCACCATTATTCGATTTCCTGCCTTCATTTGTACAACACAAAGGAATGACTTATGTATTCACAGGCAATCAGACATCAGAGATTGTTACAATTTGATGCACACACAGGGTGTTAAATATCATAGAAATAGTTATGAATTAAAGCTTCCTTTGTACCCACAGTGAAGTAATTAATTGAAACCATGTTCTGTTAATCAATTTAAATATATTTTTGTTTAGGATCTCTGAGACCTCAATTATTATTTTTTGAATAGACACTACTACAAAAACAGCTGAAGAGAAAATGTTTGAAAATTCTTTTTGCTGACTATCACAACAAAGTATTACGAATCTAATTTTAGATAACTTTACCGAGGAAAAGTTCCTGGGTAAAAGCTCAAAGGGTTCGATATTTTGATTGATAAATATTTCTTTTCATCTGGGCTGCTGGACAGAAAAGAATAGAAAAAGGGCATTAACGATATGCTGCATCGAATGGAAAACGACGAAAACTTTCTCAGTACTGTAATTTTTAGTGATGAATCCACATTTCATGTATCAGGTATTATGAATCGTCACAACTGTTGGATATGGGGCACTGAACCGCCTCATGCTGCAATTGAACTGGAACGTGATTCTCCAAAAGTTAATGTGTGGTGCGTCCTATCAAAAAGAAAAGTGATTGGCCCTTTTTTCTTCGGCGAAAAAACCATAAATGGTGACATTTACTTGGATACGCTAGAAAATTTTGCTATACCCCAGATCAAAAGATATGACGTCGTTTTCCTCTGCATTAGTCAATGTTGGTACGTAAGTGCCTAAATGAGCATTTCCCCAACAGATGGATTAGGCGTAGTGGTCCCATTCCGTGGCCTCCTCGCTTTCCAGATCTAACTCCATTGGATTATATCATGTGGGGTTATGTGAAGAACCGCGTCTATCAAACGCCTTGCACTGATTTGCAGGAACTGAAGCAGCGTAGCACAGCTGCTATTAATTCCATAACTCCTCAGATGCTTGCCAATACCTGGCATGAAATCGAGTATCGCTTGGACGTACTACGAGCAACCAAGGGATCTCACATTGAAATTTATTAAATTGTGTGGTTACACTGTACATAAGTTAGTACAGTCAGTTTCCTTCTATCTGTTTGATGTTTTGTTTTATATAATTTTGTAATGTGCCCAATAATTCTCGGACACCCTGTATATAAGCTCACCAAACATGAACATTAATACATGAAGTTGCATAAATACAAATTTAAGTATACTGCATTATCCTTCCCTCATATTTTTCTTAACTTCCTAAAACTGTTATTAAAAAATATTTTTACCCCATGAGCTGGTGCAAAGTAAATATTACATATAGTATAAAAAATAAAGTTGGGTATATACGTTTTAAGTTTACAAGACCATTGCTGCTTTTCCTCAGACATCCAAATTGCAGTGCTGCCTTCATACTCAATAAATTATAATTTTAACAGCTATCTCTACATACAGTATGACTTGAATGAACAACACAGCACTCAATGTCATCTAATTTTATAACCGAGCACTTTTAATCATCCATAAACATGTTCATATGAAGTAAATAGACAAGTGAACAATTAATATATCACTCCCTCTAACTGATACATGTAAGTAGTAATGCTTTTCTTAAACTTAATTTTTTCTTTGACTAAAACTTGTGATTTTTTTTTTTTTTTTTTTTTTTTTGCTGAGGAACAAGTTATAACACAATTTTTTTTAAGTTCTCTTGAAAAACATCAAAAACAAGAAAATGGCATAGGATAGACACTGAAGGATTGAAATGGTGATGAACAAGTTTTGTTTTTCTTTTTGCAATGATTCGATCTTTTACATGAACTAAAAGCCAGCAAATTGGCTTGACTGCAGTAGGAACAAAATGATAAAAAGGAAGCTTTTCTTTTTCTTCTTAAAAACGCGCTTTTATAAGACGAAAAAAATTTTCCAGCTGGAAGATATGTAACTAGATAGTCCATTATTATAAATGGCACCTTCACTGATGCAGAAATGCACAAGCTTTGTAAAGGTATGCCATACCTTGGGGACATTCTGTGTCTTAGTTTTTCCATGGTGAATTGCCCTATTGTAAAATATTCAAGCACTGTTGCTTTTAATAAATTTGCATAAGTTTAAATATTTATCATAGTGTTTGAAATTCAAAAGTAATCTTTTGGATGGAAGTTCTTCATACACTGCTTAAAGAAATTTTGCTTCTATATTCTGCTTCTGGGGCGTACTGTGCCTATGGTATTTATTAAAAATATCTTCTCCACCGACTTGATCGGCCATAGCTACAGGAAGGGCAAGGAGAATGGTCATTCCAGGGGCATAAATTCATGCTCTGGGAATTGTTAAAAAATAGAAATTCTAACTGAAAAAGATAGTTACACCCTTCAGTATTTTCTTTTTAAAGACTTGACTTAGTCTCATACAGCATTCCATGCAGTAAAGAGTAACATACACTATGAGGTGTGAACATCTCATATATCCAGGAAAGGGAATTTTCTAAAACAGTGGAAGCACACAAAACAAATGCTGTTATGCCTGACCTCCATGACCTTTTCAAACATGTAGTTGGGATGAAGACCTAATTTATAATGTGTGCTCTGTCACAAGAAGTCTATCCCAGTGTTTAACTTTTAACGGAATTTTCCCAAGCCCTACCCAAAGCTTCAACAACAGGAAGAAGCCTAAAGTTTCTTCCAATTGTTACGTTCTTTTTCTTTTTTTTTTTTATTGAAGGTTTAACGACCACCATGAGCAACTCAATGAGCTATAAGCAGTCGCCCGTCCCTAATTTAGGGTCACTGGCTCCCGGGAAGGGAGAGAGCTAGTGCCATAAGACAAACACAACATCCATGACTCACCGGGATTCAAACTCGGATTCCTTCCGGACGTATGATCAGAGGCCATAGCTTAGACCACTGCACCACCAGGGCGGCATTGTTATGTTCACTATCCGGCACTTATTTGTTCTGCACTGGTTTGTTTTTCGCTATGCATTTCTGTGGAGTGTTGTGTTGTTGGCATTCACATAACGTTTACGCTTTATCTGGTATTTACAATTTGTGGTCCTTGAGTATTCACGTAGTTTTTACATTTTTAATAAAATTATATCAAAAACCTGATGTGTAATTTTTGAATGATCATAATATCTTCCTATATAACGGCAACGTGTGGGAAAGTAAAAGCCATGTATTATTTGAATGGAAGTCAAAGGGACATAATTTCCAGTCTCGCCCTACCAGATAAGAAAAGCTTGCTATGGTCCTGCTGTCTTGTGATGAGCATTTAAACACCACCTGATGGACGGAGTAGCTTGTTTTGTTTACCGCTCATTCTGTGTCTGAATGTAATGCAACGGTTTTTTTTTTTTTTGAGGGGCGGGGAGCAGGGCACGGCTTTTTAAATCATTATTATTTTATACACGATGTGTTTATCTTCTAAATTCAGTTACTTACTGCAGAAATAAAGCGCAATAAATATACAGCTTGAACCAGTATCTGCTGCTCCTGTGACGCCCTGTGACGCAGTGGTCTAAGCTCTGGCTTTTGACCATTCGTCCTTGAAGGGGTCCGGATTCAAATCCCAGTGAGGCATGATGTGTTTGTCTTACGGCACTGGCTCTCTCTTCCCTGGAGCCAGTGACCCTAAATTACGGACGGGCGACTGCTTATAGCCCATCGAGTTGCTCACGGTGGTCGCTAACGCTTCAATAGAAAAAAAGATCCAGTATCTACAAAATTATGCCGTCAGTTTTCAAACAGATATTTTGAAATTATTTTATGTACTCTAACCATAAGATTCATTCTACTTACTAACAATTGTAGAAATATCCAGTTGCATCACGTGCTGTTTGAACAACAGTGGAACCAAAGCCTTCGTGTTGCTCACATGTTGCTCCACAAAAGCTGCTTGCACGTTTGCTCAGTTGGTAAAGGTTGGAACTTTGTTCCCTTGTGATAATCTGATTAGTGAATCTACACCGTGGTTGTTAGAAAAGTGTAGGCTGTTCTACCTACGTCAACATACAACGGAAACACTGTGCCAACGAATTTAGGAATAGAAAAGTAGAGACGGTTGCTCAGTGTTGCCTTATTTCCGCACGTGCACAGGACCTTATAATTGGATAATTGGGGGGGGGTTCAGAACTATCTTGAAAATAATAATAATATAGATCTTCAGCAAATATTCTTTTAAACGGCTGATTGAAAACTTTAATCGAGTGGAGGAGGGTATGCACAGGATGTGCACAGGGCCTTGACTAGGCTAGGTCGATCCTTGCTTGGGCCTATGTTAAATTGCAAGCCTGCGTGTGTGCTGCCTGGATTAAGAAGAACGCAAAACTTATTCTAGCAGCATAGTAGTCCATGCAAAACCCATATTATTATCTCATGCTTAGCTTTCTTAATCGGGGACCGACTTAGACAGTTTGGGGCACTAGGCAAGAGGCTTTCAGGGGTCCCCCGGCATCCCGTGTGAATCGCTTTGGTGCAAAGCAAGTATTATATAGCTATATCTTAGGGGTCACTCAAAGTTCGAGGCCCAGGGCACGTGCCCCGAATGATCTCTCGTAAATCAGGCCCTGTCTTTGATGCCTTCATCAGCTGAGCTCTCTCGAAATGAAATTCTCAAGATTTCGTAAAAAGAACAAATACATAATAAACGAAGTTCATAAAATGGGCACCTGCTTCAATTCATGAAATATATTACTGACACTTTACAATAAAAAAATCGCAAAATTTCTTTAAAATATTGTGTTTCGACAGCGATTGGATTATTGATTTTCAAATAATAAGTCTACGTGTGGAATCAATCAACATGTTGTGACTATAAGCTCACAGTAAACTGAGTAACAATAAATCCTTCTATCAAAGGTTCGCTGACAGGCAGGTACACTGAGCGTATGTACGTATAAGTGGCATGAAAAGTCAGTATGTATGCAGCTTGAACCATTATTATATCTTTCTTTGTTTTGAAAAAAAAAATCATAAAACTTGGCTTATAACTTTTTGAGTACTTTGTATAAATCTTCATATCATGGCGAGTGCGAGGCAGCGCTGCTGAAATGGAATAATCGATTCGTGCAATTGAGAGAAAAAAATACTAAAGTACAAAATTCGTAAAATTCAGATCACGAGCTTTGTGTCTTTCCTCACTGTACAAATAGAACTCAGTATCTCGGAATGTGCTGTTCGTATACAGCACATTCCGAGATTTGAAAGTGTGTAAATAATGGGTTAATGTAATCGTATAAGAAAAGCAAATAACGAAAAAAAAACCCGTAAAATACATGATTTAAAAATATATTATTTTGGGGGAATACGCCCACCTTCCCCATTAAAACTCCGTATGGCGGCAGATGCGAGTGCTGTAGACCGCGTAATGGTGCGTTTGTTCAACCATCTGATTTGCCGATTTGTTAAATTATATTAAGCTATGATTTCATTGTTTCAACCAGAAAAAAATCTTCTGATATGGAAACGCCCAAGAGATGAAAAATTGCTCAAAACGAAAGCAAATATGAGACATAACAATTCGGAATACATTTAGAACACATTCGTAATATGTTCCCAATGCTTTCTAAATGTGTTCCGAATGTGTTCCATTCTCACGCGCAAAGTGTTCCGAATGTGATCTGGAAAATAATATGTTCTAAAAATTAACACTAGAGCACATTGTACAGGAGAAGAACACATTTGGAACATATTTGGAGCACATTTGTCGTCAGCAGAACACAACCGGAACACATTTGGAACGCATTTATAAAAAAAAGCGTTCCCAACGTATTCCAAATGTGTGCCGAGCGTTTGCAGTGTAGATGAGAGTGTCTTTTTGGTGTTATATTGTTTATTAGAGTGGCGTCTTCTCTTGCAGTCCAACGGTACCAGCTTCGTGTAATTTCGCGGGATATTGGTTTTGATTGACACGTATTGTATTGGAGGTCAACTGCGTAATCGGGTTGCTTCAATTTTCCTGCACAAGACGATGTGCCCGTTGTTAACCTCTGGAATCTCCCTTTCGTTGCTTTTTTTGCATTTGTGTCACCGGTTAATTTTTTCGCGATTTCGGCACTGTTCCTGGTACACTTCAACCACGGAAGCCCTCGGAAAACCCACAAGTATTGCCATTTCAAAAATAGATGCACGAACTCCTCGGAAGTCCACAATTTGGCCTTTCATAAATTCTAATATATCCTTGGTTTTATCCATAACGTCCTAACTTTGCTCTCAACTGAACCACCAACCTCTTACATACACTTCTTTAGCTTGCAGGCCACTTCCTCTTCCTCATTACGTTAGTACTGGGGTAACTCATTTTACAGATGATTGGCCGTAATTCAGTGATAAGTCAGTGCAGCTCCTGTAAGTAATAATATATTGAGTAACAAACGAATTGTAAATAATATATTAATGCATTTCTTTGCTTCGAAATCGATCAATTGCGACCTTTCGAACACCCTGTATTTCTTTTTTCAATTTCTCGAGCCAAAGCCACTCGTCGTACATAAAGTATTTAATAAAAACAACGATCATATACATTAACTTCATTCATTGAAATATAGAATGATTTTCTTCCACTGCAACTGATTCATTGTCGGCATTTTAACGACAGCAGGTTTCTACACCAATAGGGAGTACTTAGTACGGATACCGAAAACAAAAGAATTGTTAGCAAACGTTCCAAAAAAACAAGGTTTTTGTTTGGAACTTCAACTGGGCAAGTGCCAAAAAAGTGTCAGGAAAGACACATCGTTGAAATGAGAAAAAGGTGGACGCAAGGGAGCGTCCGCTCCGGAAATTAGCCTTCTGACGGAATGAACTAGGCGAGTTGAACTTCCACTGCAAAACACGTGTCCCGAATGAAAACACAGGCCAGCTGGATGCAGGAGATGATCTTCAATGAAATGTTAGAATGTAAGAACACGATTCTTTCA
This sequence comes from Macrothele yani, assembly GCA_039090855.1. Lineage (NCBI taxonomy): Eukaryota > Metazoa > Arthropoda > Arachnida > Araneae > Macrothelidae > Macrothele > Macrothele yani. Next base: position 60,687,863 of record CM076989.1, on the reverse strand, counting down.
GAGTTATTTGCTCACTTCAGAAAGCCTTGCAGGAGATGCGCTATGCAATTTATCTGGAACAAGAGCGGTGTTTGATCGTTATTTTGTGAATGTTTGTATCCGTTTGTTTTGGTTGCTTCTAATGAACCCATCCTTGATCCCTTCTTGTCACTTACTCTGTTTTCATTCCTTGATACTTCGCTAGTCTTTTGTTTCTCTTTAGAGTACCTCAGCCTTCTTACTTTTCCAACTCCATTTTTTTTCAAAAAACAAAGCAAATTCTCTCTTTGGATCTTTGGAAAAATTTCACAGTAATTTCCCAAAGGGAAGAGGAAGTTAATCTTGTTTGGAGATATATAACATGTCACTGAGATGATAAGGGTGTCTAGAAGACACAAAAAGGGAGGCGAAGGAGCTGCGTGGGGGGTGGAAAAGTGAAAGCAAGGGATCATTGAAGATGTGCTCTCAAGCATCATGAAGATACGATTCGGTGTGTTTGAAATCCCCTGGAGGATGGAGCACGTGGAGAACAGCGGAGGACGAGTTCTGCATAGTAGAATTACGGATGGAACGTCACAGCCAACAGCCCTCCGCGTTTTCGCAAAGTTTACCTAAGCCTTCCCAACAAAAATTTTCGCATCAATCAGTATGTTACGTTAGAAAGACGGTCCATAAATAATAAATTCTTGTTTATATACCCTCGCACAATATATTTGGGAGCTTTAGTGGGTAACTCTCTTTCTCTCTTTTTTTTTTTTTTTGTTCCGTATAACCTCTCTTCGGCATGAGTAAATTCTGGTGCATGGTGACTGATGCGTATAAATTGGTGTTATTTGTTTTCCTGGAAAATATTCATTCAATTTCTTTGGGAGTTCCACGTAGTCATCGTTTACGTAATTGGGTGGAAATACCTAAATCTCATTTCCAGGACATTTATTCTGCACCCTACAATCCTTATAGGGATTCAAATGAAGCTGAGCCTCACAGAAAATATTGTTTTAGGAAATTTGTAATCAGATACCGTTTCAATTCAGTTTATAAGTTTAGCATTCTGTCTGTGAAGCCTAGTAAAGACTTTTGTTGTGGAAGAATGCTAACGAGTAAATCTCCTTAACAACCTCTGATGTCTTTCTGCATCATAATGGGAATGAATGTGCCTGTAAGATTAATCCAAAAATGCAGTCTAATTAGAAAACGTCTATGCCTTATTCCTCTTGTGTTGATGCATAACGTGGTTCAGACCAAGCTTGATACTGTATATTTCATAGGCAATGTTTCTCAAAATTCTGTGTCAATGACACTACAGTAAAGTCAGAAAAGCTAAGAGTTCTAAACTTTTTTTACTTGACCGTAGTCAGAAAAGTTTAGAAGGACTTCTATTAAATATAGTAGAACTGTTTCTCAAAGGCAATGTTTCTCAAAATTCTGTGTCAATGACACTACAGTAAAGTCAGAAAAGTTAAGAGTTCTAAACTTTTTCGACTTGACCGTAGTCAGAAAAGTTTAAAAAGACTTATATTAAATATAGTAGAACTGTCCTGATGCTGTTTGAAATTTAATTATGAGCGTCTTGTTGAGCTTTTCAGGAAAAATAGTAATTAAAATGTTCAAAAATTTTAAATTTTAGTAAATTAGAAAAACGTGAAACATGCACAGCTTTCGGAGATTTCCATGGACGTCAATGAAAATGCTTGCTTCACAGACATATTTACTCGGATTATTTTTAAAATCAATTGCATATTGCGAAATTTTTGGCAAAACACTAAACTGTTAATCTGCAAACTACAATACTTTGTAAATTCTCCATGGTGAAATTTTTTTTCAGTTAATCTCTATATTGGTGTGCGAAATTATTCCTGTGTCACCTACAAGGTAATTAGAATAAATTTTTACGTGACTTGAGGAAAGAGAAAATCGGTACAAAATTTGTTTAAATATTAAAATGTGATGAGGTACTTTTGTGGTTGTTATGCCAATCCTATTACAGCACCTGTGACAAAAAGAAATGTGTATTGTATTGTGTCGATGTGCAACTCTTGGTCATTCCGCATGTTTAGGGCATCTTGGTGGACTACCGTATCATCTACCTTCATGGCCTATCTTTTTCACGAAACTTTGTCACGCAAAATTTTTATTTTTCAGACGTGGCTCAGTACTAGTGAGGAATCTGTATTCTTCAAAGATCGATTTTATTTGGACATACGTCTGCTTCCAAAAACCAAGTCCATCCTCACCTGGTTGAAAAATTCCCATAAATGGAGAAAATTCAAGGAAATATGAGGTTAAAAATTCCATAAGAGAAACGCCCGGAATGTTTTGGGAAAACTTTCTGCGTTGAAAGGACCAATATCAAATGGAATGTGTAAGATGAAATACGTGTGCTAAAAAGGAAACCCTAGATTTTAATTGCTTTAACATATACACTGAGCAGCCACTTTCTAATGACCACCCCCTCAGTACTTTGTTGCGCCACCTTTTGCCTTTAATACTGCGTCGATTTTTCGTTTGTGGAATCTGAGACCATGCTTGATGAATAGCACTTTCCAGGAGTGTGAGATTACAGGGTTGTGGATCCAGATGTCCGATGGCTCGTTGAACTTCATCCCACAAATTCTCAATGGGGTTGAGATCTGGTGATAGTGGGGGCCACTTAAACAAAGTAGCTCACAGGCATGTTCCTGAAACCAATCCTGTACAATACGAGCATTATGGCAGGACGCATTATCTTGTTGAAAATAGCCATCGCCATTGGGATAAACCATCCACATGACAGGATGCACTTAGTCCGCAACGATGTTTAGATATGATGTGCCAGTCAGACGTTGATCAACACAAATTAAAGGGCCCAAAGCATGCCAGAAAGACATTCCCCAAATCATAAAGTTGCCTCCACCAGCTTGAATTGTTGTAGCAATGCATTTGGGGTCCATGCTTTCGTGCTGTTTCCGCCAAATTCTCTCTCGACCATCGGCATGGTGCAACTAAAAGCGTGATTCATCTGACCACATAATTTGTTTCCGATTATCAACTGGGCAATCCTTGTGCTCCTGTGCGAACTGGAGACGTTTTCTCTTGTCAACTGCAGACAGCAAAGGTGTTTGAATAGGCCTTCGGCTGCCATATTCCATCCGATGCAGTGTACGGCGAACAGTGCGTGCAGAGATCATTTGAGGGGATCCTTGATTAAGATGGTCTGTAATTTGCTGCACTGTTGCCCTTCTGTTGTGTGCTACCAGTCTGGACACTCTCCGTTCAGCCCGAGCAGTCACTAGTGGATGAAGACCACACGTTGCACGTAGAGACCCAGTTTTTTTGCTGACAGTCCAGTCTATAAACACTTTAACAACAGCTGCTCTGGAACATTTCACGAATGAGGCAGTTTCGGTGATACTCGCTCCATGGCTCCGAGCTCCTACAATCACCCCACGTTGAAAGTCCGTCAGATCGCATTTCTTACCCATCTCGTCACCCAAAATTCACTATACAACTGTCGCAAGCACTAAGCTTTCCCTTTTTGCACTAGCCTTGCCCTCTGGTGACAACAGCGTGCAGCCATAGCTCATTTGTTTAAAACTGTCAGGTGGTCATAATAAAGTGGCCACTCAGTGTATAGGTGCGGCAGCATTCATAGCGTATTAAACAAATCGCACAGTAAGCGAACAAATGTTTTTTTATTTGTTACTCTCTATGTGAAATAGTAGTTACTCTTATGTCATTGATCAGTCAAAGTTTCAATATGACCCCTGTCGAACGGCGACCTTACTGCACCACACATTCTTGTGAGCGGCGTTGGAAGGAATCCATTACTTGTCGTAACATATCGCCAGGGATATTGGTGACGGCAACTCTGATACGACCCTTTAATTCAAATATGGCGGCACAACGTGTTTGGAAGACGTCTTGCTTGAGGTACCCCTATGAGAAAATATCAGCACATGTTAGATCGGGGGACCAGGGTGGCCAAGGGATGTCACCATAAAGGGAAATAAATCTATGTGGAAAGGTATGTTGTAAAAATCCATGCTTATGCGTGTCGTGTGCGCTGTCGTCCTGTCGAGTTGGAACCATAAATGGTCCATATCCAAGTTCGGCATCTGTAATTGAGGCAGCAAGATGTCTTTCAGTATTCGTAGATAACGATCATTGGAGACAGTTAGAGCGACAAATTCATCGTCCTTGAAAAAGTACTGTCCGATAATTCCAAAGGAAAAAACTCCACAGACAAGGAAGAAACTCCAAACAGCGACACGGGCGCTGTGCAAGGGCTTGATGTGCAGTTGACTTGGGTTTACATCACTCCAATAATGTACATTCTGCTTATTCGCCGAACCACATAACTCGAAGTGTGTTTCATCGGACGTAATCAAGGTGTGTAACATCTGTGGATTTTCACGAAGGAAATCACACATGGTTGTGCAAAACTGTTCGCGCGCAACCGAATCTTGAGACTTAATTTCTTGAACAATTTGGGGCTTATAAGAGTGAAAATGGAGATCTTCTCCTGAACGATCGGAAATGTGCAAAGCTGTAGACTGTCGCCGAACAGATCTTTTAGGGTTATGCAAGATTGCAGCACTAACATTTTCAATCATTTCCAGTGTCCGCACAGTCCTTTCGCTACCTCTTGGTTTACGATTACAAGCCGATGCTGTTAATCTAGAGGAACTTACCCACCTTATAATGGTGCCACCAGCTGGCACATTCCAATGACGTCACACTTTGAAATGACGCCGGAATAGACGTTGTGTAGCAACTATAGAATGGTTGTTCTTGAAATACGTTTCAACAACAAAGGCGCGATGTTCAGCAGTCGCGCTCGCCATGTTGAATAAAAAACAAAATGGCAGCTCATTGACGTAAGAACGCCGCGTCATCGGGCGCGCATTGATACCTGACGTCATTGTACGACACGCGGCAAATTACCCTATGAACGCTGCCGCACCCTGTACTTTGGAAATTGAGAATTTTCAAAATTCTTCCTGTGCCGTGTATTCATACCATCTTCTCAAACTATCTGATACGGTGGACCATTAGTCGTTGTACTACGGACAGATGTAGGGATATAACTAAGGTTTTAGAAACGCACTTTTCTTTCCTGGAAGCTTGTGGCAGGCTTGCACCCGTCAGTGAACTACCATTGCGAAAAGCACTGGTGTAAGAATCCAAGCTACTTGATAAATACCAGTATTTGTAAGAATGATCGTAAATGCAACTTTCAAAAAATGTAGTTTTTAAATAAAGTTCGTGAGATGATAATTCCTCTTTATAATACATTTTCTGTTTCTTTTTTCTTTCAAGGTTTAACGCGTTCCATGAGCAACTATAAGGGCTCTAGACACTTGCCGTCTCTAATTTGGGGCCACTGGTTCCGGGGAGGGTTAGGAGTGCCGGTGCCTCAGGTACCGACCGGCTTGCAGGACTTAGAGCTCTCAACCCTAAATGCAGCACTTTAAACAATCATTTACCTTTTCTGTTAACTGCCAGCGTCTTTCTGATTTTGGGTCGTCAAAAAGGCTCAGTGGAATTTTATTCTTGTCTTTTCTATAAAACACTTTCCTTTCCAAAACTTTTTTTTGAAAGGCAAAGGATTTAACGTTTTGGAAAAAGTTATACAAATCAATAATTCAAACAAAGTCCCAAAGAGTTTGAGTGGACTGAGGCATTGTCAGTAGTGGAGCAAACTTAGCTGGGCCGCGAGCCTAATTAAAGACTTTTCTCCAGAATGGTGCGGCAGGAGAGCTTTTTAGCACGTCTTTTGTAAAAAAAGATCGTGCTATGTTATCGGTTTGTCCGTCCGTCCGTCCGTCTGTACCCACGATATATCTGCAAATATTAGTCCGATTTGAAAAATTATTTTTGCATTGGGAAGCTTGAAATATGAAAATGATGATCCCTCATTTAGTTTTTTTTTTTTTTTTACGATGTTCAATTTCGCCGCTAGAGGGCGTAAATGCAGATGATGTCGAATTCAAAAATACGTTTTATTCCATATATTTGCTTCTAAACATCCGATTGAAAAAATTATTTATCTTTCGATTCCATTTATCGTGAAGAGTAATTTAGATATAGTTACTTTTTTATCAAATTATGCATATATTTTCCGCTACGGGGCGGGGCGTAAAAGTAAATTACATTTTTCCCGATAACTCTTCTTCTAAACCTCTGATTTGAAAAAAACAATTTCAGCAGATACACCTCCTGACAGAAAATATTTTGCATATAATTTCAAATTTTTGGTAAGAAATACTATAGCCACCAGGGGGCGTAAGTGTTAATTTTTGCTTCTGGTGTATTTGCCATAAAATCTGAGTTTCGAAAATATCGATTGAAAAAATTATTTCGTGGACTGATGCCACTCACATCGATAAACATTTTCGGAATGCTTTCTTCTTAAAATATTCCACAGTTTCTCCGCCAGGGGGTGTAGATGTATATCTTATTTTTGTCAATACCTCTACTTCTAGGAGTCCGATTTGAAAAATTCCTTCTTTGTTGGATAGTGTTTTCAGTGTGACATGTTCTTCATATAATTTCAAAATTTTCGAGTAATTCATAGACTTTCCGCTAAGGGGCGTAAAGGTAAATTGCTATCCACCTATATCTATGTTTCTAAATCTCCGGTTTGAAAATTTCTTTCTGCATAGGATACAGCCCCTGATGGTAAATCGTTTGCACATAATTTCTAATTTTTGTACAAAAATGGTTTGGCCACCAGGGGGCGTAAATCTTAATTTCCACTTCTGATGTATTTTCAGCAAAATATGAGCATCTAAAATTTCGATTTAACAAAAAGTCGTTTGCTGACCGATATTACTGATGTCGACAAACCTTTTAGGAACATTTTTTTATTGAAATAATGTATGGTTTCTACGCCAGGAGGCGTAGATGTATATTTTATTTTTGTCAATATCTCTACTTCTAAGAGTCCGATTTGAAAAATTCCTTCTTTGTTGGATAGTGTTTCCGATGCGAAATGTTTTTCCTCTAAATTCAAAATTTTCAAGTAAATCTTAGACCTTCCGCTAGGAGGCACAAATGTAAATGGCGTTTTCTGCCTTATTTCTGTTCCTAAAACTCCGATTTGAACATTTTTCCTGTATCGCGTACAAGATTTGATGAAAAATATTTTTCACGTAATTTCTAATGTTTGGTGAATAATGGTTTGGCCACCAGGGGGCATAAGTATTAATTTCTGCTTCTGATATATTTGTAGCAAAATCTGGCCTCTTGAAAACTCGAATTTTTTTTTTTTTTTTTTTTTTTTTTTTGGGCCGATACCGCTCATATGGATAAACCTTTAGAGAATACTTTCTTCCTAAAATAATGCATGGTTTTCCTACCAGGGGTCGTTAAGTCACATCTTATTTTTGTCGATATCTCTATTTCTAAGAGTCCGATTTAAAAACTTCTTCCTTTGTTGGAGAGCGTTTCCGGTGCGAAATGTTTCTCATATAAATTCATGTTTTTCTTAAAGCACAAGTCTGCAACCAGAGGGCTTAAGCTCACGATTCCGTTTACAGCAATATCTAAGGGATTAAAAACCCGATTGAAAAATTTCTTTCTTCCGTCAGATACTATTGTTTTCCATACCGGTTCCATTGACTTTGAATAGCTTTGATAAATTTAATTTGCGTCAGAACGGATTCAAAAGACGTGCTTATTACACCCCATAATTCTGTGTCATCTTTCTTGCTTAGTCTTTCTTTCGAGACAGGGTGTTATTTTCGTTTGTGTTGTTCCTGCAAAACCCCTCACTAGTTTACTCCATCTTTACAAAGCAGCTGTGAAAAAAGGTAAGTCTTGACACGACGTATTGCTATCCTTTCGAAAAAAGGTATCGTCCTTTAGATCAGATCAGATTATATGTAGAGGATTTCAGGAAGGGAGTGTTTGACCCCAGGTCCTAAACAACCCTTAAAAATAGGAAGCTAGGAGATTTTCGCTAGAGTGCCCAATATGAAAGTTTCACGGAAGCTAAGTAGAAAGGGGGAGGAAGACGCTCTTATTTATAACCTGGGGGCCAGTACCCGGGATCCGACGGCTTAACGTGCCCAGTATGGTTTTATAGGTGACAAAACTCGCAAATTATACCCTTCCGCTTACATTTTGACGTTTGAATGCTGTCTTGCGTACAGTAGAGAGAAGTTACAAATTTGAAGAAGTCTGTGAAGGTGAGTGTGTTTCTATTGGTGCATGCAAATCAGAATGTGAATGATATTGAAAATTAATTCCTTAATGCTTCATCCATTCCCTAGTACTCCCTAATACATTGCCGTCTGGCTCTCTGTTTTACCTGCTGATTTTCGTCATTCAGTCAAACCATCCAATGGTGTATCTACTTAATAGTAAAGTGCAACTGAGATCTCGAAATAAATTCATAAACCAATTACGGTATATCGTATCGAGCAAGGAGTGCAATGGACTGAGCAATGGCAATATCAATGGAAATTCTTTGTCTTAATAGTGCCCTATGTATCAGGTGTGCAACTTTATTCCCGGTCCCTAGCCGCAAGCGATCATAGAACGTCGTCAACTGCAAATAGCTGTGTGCTATAATGGCTGATTGCATCGCCATCCAACAGCTTTCCAAGCAACCGTATCCGCTCACAGCTGGTGTGACAGAAGGGACGAAAGTTGGCGGTGAAAGCAATGTCGTTCGAGAAGCAACATTTGAGGCACTGCCTCCTATTCGTGTTTCACCTAAAAAAAAAAAAGTGCCGCGGAAGCCCAGGAAATGATCTGTGCTGCTTTGGGTGAGGCTACTGTGTCCTACAGTACGTGTAAGAAGTGGTTCCAGAGGTTTAAGCAGGGAAACATTGATCTCCGTGATGTAGAATATCCGAGACAGCCACAGAAAGTTGACGATGAGGAACCGGAACAACTGTTGGACGCGGATAAATGTCACACACAGTCACAGCTCGCCCAGGAACTCGGAGTAACACGGCAAGCCTTTGCAAAGCGCTTGCACAAACTTGGACGGATTCACAAGGAGGGCCGTTGGATGCCACATCAACTCACAGCTGCGAACAAGTCTAGGTGCTACGATGTTGCTGTGTCCTTGCTCTCCAGATTCAAGAAGAAGGATTTCCTCCACAAGATTTTGACCTGTGATGAGAAGTGGATCATCTACGATAATCCTAAGCAGCGCAAATCGTGGGTTTATTCAGGTCAGCCTACCATCAGTACCGCCAAACCGAATATCCATGCCAGGAAGGTGTTGCTGATTGCTGCTCATATGGTAGGATCTGCGCATATGGTGGGATCAGCTCACTATGAGTTGCTCAAACCTGGTGAAACGGTCAATGCTGAGCGTTATTGTCAGCATCTCATTCGTGTGAGTGACGCATTGGAAGCGAAAAAGTCATACACCGGCAAAAGCAGAAGGTCGGTCCTGTTGCTTCAGGATAACGCGTGTCCTCACACCGTGAAAGCGACTTTAAACACGATCACCGACCTGGGATGGGAGATTTTGTCCCACCCGGCGTATTCTCCAGACTTTGCCCCGACAGATTGTCACCTCTTTCGCTCCCTGCAACATAACCTGAGTGATACGCTCTTCACTTCTTTCGAGAAAGTCCACACAAGTATTGAGAACGTTATCACTCGAAACAGCCCTCATTTTTCCGCAGTGGCATTCGGCAGCTCCCTGACCGATGGCTCAAATGTGTCCAACACCACGGGGATTATTTCCCTGATTAGGTACGTATTCGATTTGCTATAATTTGCTGTCAGCATGTCGTGCCTGTTGCCGAGAATTAAGTTGCACACCTAATAAATATTTAATACTGTACTGAACACTAACAAATACACTCACTCATGCTTTGAGACTGCGACATTGTATTCTAGGAAAAACACGACATTTATTGACATTGGCCGATTTACAGCTCTAAATTTGGCAATACCCAAGCTGTCGGAATGGCTTGACCCCTAGCATAACTGCACTGTGTTTTGTGTTAATGATCTTTGTGTTAGGACTGCTTTTTCATTTCCTAAAATATCCGACCAAATTGGGTTGCGTAAATGGATAACTTAAATACACTCATGTTGATGGTTTCGATATAAAAAATGAAAAACATTATTTCGCGACGAATTACACACTTCGAAAAGTTTTGTGTTTCTTTTGCAAAAAGGTGTATAAATCGTTTATTTTCGAAAATAGAAAAGCATCAGAAATAAGAGTGGGGTTCGTTGTGTGTCCTGAAAGTTTTGTATCTCAATAATTTTGGTGTTCCATTTTTTATGCTTGCGATAATATATTTATCTGAAGTATCTTGCGATAATAATATTAAGTGATCGATTTTTTATCCTGTTATGAGAACTCAGTTACCCGAGCTAAGATATAAACAAAAGGTTTTGTGAACATTTTAAAATTCCAAATTTCATAATGGACACAGATGAACTAACCTTTCACCTATTTTTGCTAATATTTTCCAGTTGAGGCGCAACATTTCACTAGCTGTTGAATAATTCCAAACATGGTACCTGTGGTGACTGTCTACAACACGGTATCGAATAACAGTCATGTACGATATTCCGATTTCCATCTACTTGGATTTCTCAGCGCCTTACGGATAGAAGTACGTAGTCTACACTTTATCTCTTTGGCTGTTCTGGCATCAGTACTGCCAGAAAGATACCATGATTTAAGAGTGATTTTTGCAAAGTATTTTCCTATTATTAACATTCTTTTTAAGTTTTTTTCTGTCATGTAAATTCTGTTACCTCTTTCTTATATTTTTCATTCTGAACGTCATATCGAAACCGCCAAGTTTCCCCGACGTTTTTGCAACGGTTGGCAGCTAGTCAGGAAGTGAGTAATACTTACATTCCTTTCCTTACTTCTCTGGGTATGATATCGATGGGGGCGAGCTAGTGTGTCTATAGAGTATTGCCGACGAATGTAAATGCATGGTTATGCTAAAGTTATAAAACAAGTTGTTTCCACTTATAATATTATAGTTGAAGCTGTTTAATTTAGAATTGTGATGTTGTTGTTCTGCGAGTTAAGTTACATATCAACAACCATCTAAATAAGGAAGTTATTTGGATATTCTGCAAGTCCTATTTCTTAATTTATAGATTCAAATGGCCATTAAAGGCTATTTAAGTGTAGTGTTAAGCATTTAGTGTGAAGTAACTGTTTGATAACCACAAGTTCCTCACATGTTACAATGAATACAGTGCTGCCAACTACTAGAAAAATTAATAAGTGCGCATTTAAGGTTTGTCGTTAAACTACCTGGAATATCTTGATGGGCCAATGTTTTCATTTGGCATTTCTTCGTAAATGCAGATATCAAAAGAGTATCTCTCAATTGATCACGATTCTTGGGGTTTCTTCTCCAAATTCTTTTCATTGATTTGACCAAAGGATATCCCCATCTCCTTGTAGGTCTTCCATGTTTTCTCTTTATTTTCCTCGGGTACCTGTAGGTGATTCTGCAAGTCATTCTATTGTCCTGCGGTCTTGCCAAGTGACCAACCTATCTCAGTTTACTCTCGTATATGTGCTTCACTCAAACTTTTGCACCTCTCTTTTCACGTATATTCGAGTTTTTAAGAAAACACTTATATCAAGGATGTAATGTCTTTCATTTGCGTGCTCTTAAATATTTTAAAATGTGATATACTGAATTTAAAAGATCTAGTCAGAGCATTTTGATTTACCATTGCCGAGAAAAATGGTAAGTTCTCCAAACACTCTCGGATTAGCCCTCGATTTTTTTTCATGCAGGTAGAAGAAGCCATTATCACTAGCGACATGTTTACGGTTCGTACGACTGAGATAAGACGACAAAAGAAATGTTTATCCATAGCTTTCGTACAACCCAGCCTCTAAAAGGTTTAATAAGGTGTTGGACCAAAATTTGCCTTTAGTACAGATTACAACCTTCCTCGAATGGATTCATACAGCTTTTAAATAGTCTGCAGCGGTATGTTGTACCATTCGTCGATCAGAACATTAGCTATTTCTTCAGAAATATTGTAGGACAGGCTGTTTCTCTGACTGCTCTTTGAAACTGCCCACAGTGGTTCGATGTTATCCAATTAAGGTGATTGATCTGGCCATGACAGATGTTGAAGTTCATCTTGGTGCTCATCAAATCAAGACTGAACTTATCTTGCTGTGTGTAGGGGTGAATAATCATCTTGAGAAATGGCATCATTGTTGGGGAACAACATTATTACCACAGGATGCACCTGATGATCTAGAATGTCCAAGAACTCACTAATAGTAACTCGACCATATAAGGTAATAATGGGGCCAGCCGAATACCAAGATACGGCCTCCCAAATCATCACAGATCCGTGCCAGTGTTAGACAACTGGAATCAGACATTTGGAACTGTACACTTCCCTGGGGGTTCTACGTACATCAACCTGACCTGCTGTTGGGAATAATGTAAATGAGGACTCGTCAGACCATATTATCACACGTTTCCAGTCGCCAGATGTATAGGTTTTATATTCATGGCACCACGTTTTTCGCATTATAGCGTTGATTTCTATGACTTAAGGTTTAGCAATTGCAGCTCTTCCATGGATGTTGGCTTCGTGAAGTTCCCGGCTGACTGTTTTTGTGGAAACTGGGTCCTTCGGGTAGATATTGAGATTTTCTGTCCCTTTTTCTGCAGTAGTTTTGTATTTCTGTTGTCCCCTCTTTTGCAGTAGTTTTGTGTTTCTGCTGTCCCATTTCTGCAGTAGTTCTGTGTTTCTGCTGTAGTTCTGTATTTCTGCTGTCCCTTTTCTGCCGTAACTGTGTTTCTGCTGTCCCTTTTTCTGCAGTAGTCTGAGTTTCTGCTGTCCTTTTCTCTGCAGTAGTTCTGTGTTGCTTGGACACACTCCTTGTTAGTGTTCGACTGTCCCTCTCATTCAATCTCGGCTTTCACCCACTACTCCTCTTCACGGATGAAGTCCTGCCCTGCTTTGTGTGAGCACTCATAACAATGGTGGTGACTGCTGCTCTTGAAATCCTAAACAGGTTCGCTGTTATATGTAGTTACAGACCGTCCTTCTAAACGGGCTCCCAGGATTAGTCCCCTTTGGAAGTCTGACAGGTCACAAATCTCACCGACCGCGCGACGAACCGTTGCTGAACATAACTTGTACTGAACCTGCATACAACCTAGCGAACATGTACAAAGAAGGATACCCAAAATATATTCACAACTTTTTTTTTTCACTGTAGTTTACATGAATAACATTAAGCCCTATATTTATGGTGTTCACATTATTTTGTACAATCCCTGTACGTATCACAAATATTTCATAAAAATGAATTTTAATTCACGAAGTAGTCTCGCTTTTAATACCAGGCACTTTTTACAAGTTTGAAACTTCATTCAAAGAAATTTCATTATCCTCTGAAAAAATAGTTCTCAGTTGAACCCCTCAGGTAAAAGTGTACGCTTTTTATTTTGATCTGCTACTCTTTCTTTATTGAAAACGACTCCCTTTAAAATGCTTCTGACACGCTACCGTGTCTCAAAAAAATTCAACGTGAGTATCGAATGTGAAAAACGGGCTTTTTGAAGTTCACTCGTAACGCGAGATGACAACACTGTTACATAAGTGGGCGTCTTAGAAGATTCCATGATGGATGAATTAGCCGACGACGAAGTCTTCTCTTAAAATCCAAATATATTGGCAGTCGTTTTATCAATCAATAAGGCGGCTTTCTGCTCAACTATGCACTTAGGTTCCAAAAATAGCGCCAACGATGGCGATCCTCACTTGATGGATCATTTTTAATACATACATATGTTCGCTTGCCGCCATCACTTTTACTACTTCCTATAAATTCTGCTCTGGGAGAGATGTCGAAATTGCTTGCGTACCTATTTGGTTTCTAATCGTCAATTAAAATGCAATGCAGCAAGGCTTTTTCACGCAATTTGTATTTCTCATTTCAATTTGATTCCTAATAATTTAATTTTGGAAATAAAAGGAACTGTTAACGTGAACAAATTGTGTGATCGTGCTAAAGATTCATCAAATATCTACAACGAAAACTGGCCAAAATGTTTCACCAAAATTGTAACAAGAAACCATTGCACTTGTAATAGTGAATATTGCAAACAACACAGCAAATTAACACACTAATACTTTTGTATGAATTCAACACAACTGTCTTAATATCATTTTGATCATATTCTAAAGTGTGACCTAAGACGTAATGTGAAATGTGCAAAAATCAGGTTGTCTTTTATAAAGCATAGAATACTTAAAATCGGGAATATTCCGATGCTACGATAATAACAGGATGTAGCATGAAATTGCTAAAAGAGAAATACACATTATAATTAAATTAATTTTGATTTTTGAGAAACTTGTATTTCTATTTTTGTTTACTTTTGAATACTAATGCCCATGCATTCTTAAAAATTAAATCGGAGTAAGAATGCCTTACGTAAAAACTCACATCTGGCTATCTGCGTGCTATTCTACTGTATGAAATTAACGGAAGACAATTGAAGTAAGTGACTGAAAATTCGTATCACCTGTAAGCATAAAACATGGATCCTACGCGGCATAAATTTGTCGACATAATCAGAAAAATGAATATCATAATGTTACAACATTCAGAATAATCTCACCAAATATTCGAAGAGATACGATTAGTGTTGAAAAATTTGGACTAATTTTACGGTATTTCTAGTTTCGTTTTACTTTTGAAGAATTGACAGTCGCAGAATGTTTCGTCGCAGAGAGATTGGCGAATGTCTTGACTTTATCAGGTCTCTTGAAAAAAAAGTAAGTGATTTTTTAGTACCCTTTGTCCGTCTGTCAGTTCAGGGACACAACACCATTGCATCTATTGGTCCGATTTGGAAAAATTATTTTTCCATTGCACAGCCTAACCTGTAGGAATAATAACTAGCATCCTTGGTACATCCACATACTGTCTACTACAAAGGAAACATCATGTGCATATTTTCTTTCCAAAACGAAGCATACTTTTCCTACTAGGGAGCGCAAATATGTACTTAGTTTCCTCGGTATCCGTGATTCTGGGATTCCGATTTGGAAACTTCTTTTATATCGATTGCCATCCACCAAGGGGAACATTATGTTTATAAACAGTCGAGTCAAATTATTGTGACCATCTCCTACTTCTGACGTCAACAGCGCGTAGCCAATGAAAGAAGGCACGTGTCGTGAGCTGGCTTGGAGGTTATATAAGGTGTGCTGCAGGCATTCTGGAAATATCGGGCCGCGGGTGGCCGAGTGGGCAACGTTCGTGACTGCCACGGGAAGGGCCTCAGGTTCGATCCCAAGCAGGTACGAACGCTCGATCCACTAAATACCCGCCGTGCGTCGGATGAGCACGTTAAGCCGTCGGACCCCGGGTACTGGCCCCCGGTAATAAATAAGGGCGTCTTCCTCCACCTTTTTACTTCGCTTCCCTGTCACTTTCCTATCGGGCGCTCTAGCCCAAATCTCCTAACTTCCAATTTCTAAGGGTTGTTTAAGACCTGGGGTCAGACACTCCCTTCCGAAAATCCTCTACATATGATCATTTGATCATGATCATTCTGGGAACATATCACTCGTTGCTGTCATGGATAAAAGGATCGATTTATCAGATTTGCAAAAACGGATGATTATCGGCTTTCGGGCCAAGGGTGGCAGTATTTCTGAAACAGCGCAGTTTATGAACTGTTCGCGTGCTGCTGTGGTTAAAGTGTATCGTGATTGAGAATTGGCACCGTTGCAAAATAGCCGCCTTATTGATTGAACGTCGGCTGCGAAGTTCCGTGGATGGCCGATCGACACGCTACAGTGGGGCAACTCACTGGCAGAATGAACCAGGGGGATACCGGAAGTGTGTCTAAAACGACAGTTCAACGAACCCTGCTGCATATGGGGTTCCGATGCAGACAGATGCTCACTGCACCTATGCTAAACAAGGTGCATCGGCAGAAAAGACTTACATTTGCACGGCAGTATCGTAATTGGACCTTCGCTGATTGGCAAAGGATTGCCTTCTCCGATGAGTCATGTTTTCTGCTTCATTGAACGGATGGACGTTGGCGTATAAAGCGAGAGACATCGGAGAACTTCAACCGTGCTGGAAGAAAACAAGCTGATGGGGGCAGCGTTATGGTCTGGGGAATGTTTTCGTGGCATTCTCTGGGTCCACGCATACCTGTGGAAGGCACTATGGACAGAATTCGTTATGAGTCCATCCTTTCAGAACACGTACACCCATACAGGCTGATTGTCTTCTCTTGGGCGGATGGGATCTTCCAGTACGACAAATGTGACGCGTATACAGTTAGAAATGCCCAAGAGTGATTGGAAAAGCACGATGAAGAATTCAAAGTACTTCCCTGGCCCCTTAATTTCTCATACTTAAACCCAATTGAGCATGTGTGGGACAACCTCGATCGTGTTGTTCGCTCTATGGATCCTCCACCACGCACCCTCCAGCAACTTTCAGATGCACTGCAGTTACCATGGCTTAACATACCTGTGAACACCTTCCAGCACCTCACTGAGTCACTCCTAGCCCATCTAGCTGCTGTCAGCGCTGCAAACGGCGGTTACTCTGGATATTACCTGGTGGTCACAATAATGTGACTCTACCCTGTTTCTTTGAGTTTATTAAAATGCAAATTTTTGAGTCCAGGAGGCAATTTCTGTGTTGAACTGCATGTCAGCTTCTAAAAATCCTATTGAAAAGCATTATTTGTACTGCATATAAGTGATGTATCATTCGTGAACGTTTCGTTCACAACAAACGACGTTTCAAAGAGAATAGTGTATGAAGTACTGCAGAGGTGACGTACATGTCAAGGTGGCAAAGTTCCAGCGATAAACTTCGTTGGCGTCATTTAATTAAGAAAACATTCGGCTCCGGAGCGGAAGGATGCTGGTTTGATGCCACCACAGAAAAATTTGTGTTTTCATAAGTGAATGGTTGACTGTCACCATTGTGGATGACAATTCAATTCTTCATTACCGCGCGCACACTGCAGTCACCGCACATTTAACTTTCTTCCCCCTATTGAGTTCGATAACAAATTCCCACTAAGATAAAGCAATGCCAAAAATTAATAAGTGTGTGTGTGTGGGAACCAGGAAACATGGTGAAACTTAAGAATGGGAATTTGAATGATGTTCCCGAATCGCTCGGCTCGTGGAAAATCATTCATCGTGAAACTTAAATGAACAAGAGCGTTCGTTCTTTGGGGCAGTTTGTCAAAAGGAGTTGTGAATGATATTCAATCTGACATTACTGCGACACTCACTGAAGTGGCGACACGTTAAAGTTATTCCGCCACCATGAGTTCGGAAACGAATTGCCAATAAGGAAAGTAATCACGACAATTACCGTTGTCCACCTTTGTGTGAGTTAGCAATCGGCAGTCATCTAGGAAAATATGGTAAAACTTAATAATAGGAATGATACCTGAATGGCCACCTCGGTCAGGGTTCGAATCCCGGTGCGGCATGGATGTTGTGTTTTTCTTACGGCGCTAGTTCTCTCCTTTGCCTGGAGTCAGTGGCCCTAAATTACGAACGGACGATTGTTTCTAGCCCACTGAGTTGCTCACGGTGGTCGTCAAACCTCCAATATAAAAAAAAAAAAAAAACAGATACCGGAATGTCATTCGAGGCCGTGCCTGATCATTCATCGTTAATGGTGAACGTCGGAAAGGCCGCCCCGGTGGCGCAGTGGTCTAAGGCGCTGGCCTCTGATCATTCGTCCGTAAGGGGTCCGGGTTCGAATCCCGGTCGGGCATGGATGTTGTGTTTGTCTTACGGCGCTGGCTCTCTCCCTTCCCTGGAACCAGTGACCCTAAATTAGGGACGGGCGACTGCTTATAGCCCATTGAGTTGCTCACGGTGGTCGTTAAACCTCCAATCAAAAAAAAAAAAAAAAACAGATACCGGAATGTCACTCGAGACCGTGCCTGATCATTCATCGTTAATGGTGAACGTCGGAAAGGCCGCCCCGGTGGCGCAGTGGTCTAAGGCGCTGGCCTCTGATCATTCGTCCGTAAGGGGTCCGGGTTCGAATCCCGGTCGGGCATGGATGTTGTGTTTGTCTTACGGCGCTGGCTCTCTCCCTTCCCTGGAACCAGTGACCCTAAATTAGGGACGGGCGACTGCTTATAACTAATTGAGTTGCTCACGGTGGTCGTTAAACCTCCAATCAAAAAAAAAAAAAAAAAAAAAAACGTCGGAAAGCTCGCGCTCCTTTAGGCGGTTTGATCATTTTCACTGTGGCCTTCAATAAGCTTTTGTCGTGAACACGGGATCCATGCAGCAAATGATTTATTAATTAATAACACGGAACTGTACACCAATTACACTTAAAATACACTGGTGTGCAAAAATGAAGGATGAAAAGGAGAAATTAGCATAACAGCGGAACGAGCAGGCAGAACGGACCGAAAGACCACTCAAGAGATAGACCAGTGTCCGATACGGTAGGGCATGCGCATATATGCAGCATGACGTAGGGTAGGGAGGAGTGTCGGAAGGGTTTAAAGCACACGGGCGGTGTACGCTCAGCAATTCGGTGTAAGCTATTGCACGTTGTACATCGGTTTGAACGACGTCGAGTTGCTCCCACCGTGTGATATGGCCAACAAGCAATCCAGTAGACGACATCTGGATGACTTTACCTGAGGTCGCTTCATTGGGAAGTTGGAAGAAGTTCGAAGTGTGACTAGTGTGGCCGATGAGTTCGGGATCGCTCACAGCATCGTTCCACGAGCTTGGAGAGCATTTCAAACGACAGGAACAGCTGTCCGAGAGTTTAGCAGTGGTCGTCCACGAGCAACAACGGCGGCGGACGACCGGTATATTGTCCTACAGGCGAGAAGAGACAGACGGCAGAGAGAGGGGAAAAATCGCAAGGCACATGGAACAGACGACCGGACGTCCGTTATCGCCTTTTACCGTGGCCAGGAGGCTCAACAAAAGTGGTCTATCTGCACGACGACCAGTACAGTGTGTGCCATTAACGCCTGCTCATCGGAGACGGCGGTTTCTGTGCTGCCAAGAACACAAGAACTAAACACATCAGCAATGGGGTCGAGTTCTCTTTACGTAGGACAGCCGATTTAGTCTGAAGAGCGATTCTGGACGTATACACATCTGGAGAGAGCAGGGAGCACGCAATCACACCTCCAACATCATCAAAAGGGACCGGTTTAGAGGTGGAGGAGTTCTCGTTTGGGGCGGTATCATGCTTGGTAGCCGTACTGACCTCCACATCTTCCAAGGAGGTTCACTCACTGGTGTCTGCTATTGTACAGAGGTTCTCCTGCCTCACGTGCGTCTGTTTATAGGTGCTATAGATCCTGAGTTCCCCTTCATGGACGAAAAAGCTATGCCTCATCGTACAGTGGCTGTCGTAGACCTGTTGGAGAGTGAAGATATTCAACGTATGGATTGACTTGCAAGGTCCCCGGACCTAAATCCAATCTAACACGTGTGAGACCTTCTCGGGAGACGCTTGGCAGCACGTCACCAACCGCCAGCAACGATTCCGCAGCTGCGATTGACGCTACTAGAGAAATGGGCCGCGATGCCTCAAGAGCTCCTTGACAACCTCGTGCTCAGTACGGACAAACGTTGTAAATTCTGCAACGCAGTCAGTGGTGATCATGTCCCCTACTAAAGACTGGATATTTCTTGGCAGCCGCCTGTCACATGGACGTTTCTGTCTTCTGTCCAGTTGTGCTCGAAGCTACCTTTTCAATAAAGTGCCTTTGTATAATTTGGATTCCTTGTTTGGACGGTTTGGCTCACTGGTTCCATATTCTTACATCTTGGGGATCTTATGGTATGATTTGAGTAAATGTGGAGCACTTCTGCGCGACGTTACATTCGAAAAACCATCTCGTGCTTAATTTTTGCCCGCTAGTGTAGTACTAGTGGTCCGAATTTCTTGGCGTAGAATATAAATCAAAGTTTCCAAGCTTTCGCACATCAACCAGATGGCTTTTTCAATGAAAGTAGACAGCTAACTGCAAACTGGATAATGGAACACTTCAACAATTTGAATGAGGTGACTTGACTAGACAATAAATGTATAGGCGCAAATGTTATCAGATATTCAAAGAAACGAGGTCACGTTGGTTTTTTTTATTATTGGAGGTTTAACGACCACCGTGAGCAACTAAATGGGCTATAAGCAATCGCCCGTCCCTAATTTAGGGTCACTGGTTCCAGGGAAGGGAGAGATTCAGTGCCGTAAGACAAACACAACATCCATGCCTCACCGGGATTCGAACCTGGACCCCTTTCGGACGAATGGCCAGAAGCCATCGGTTAGACCACTGCGCCACCGGGGCGGCCACGTTGGTTGGGCGTGTGGTACTGTGGTAGAAAACATATCACTATTTGAAGAATTGATTCCTAATGCGTGGCAACCTGAGAGGTACACTATCGTTGCAAGCATCGCTGCTAGTCAAGATTTCCAAGGATTCGCGAATGACAGCAGGTTTAGGTTTGGAGTATGAAGCTAATTCCTTGATATCATTCCACATCGGATCAGTGGACATGAACTTTACCTCTCTTTATAGAGCAGTGGTTATTTTAACGTCTTTTGTATCCCTTTTATGATCGTTGATTCTATTTCTAAACGAACGTTTGTTCATTCCGATGTAGTATCGCATGGAGCCGTCCGGATATTGTAGTGGGATTGCGTGAACACCTGCCTCATTAAGAAGAGGGGGCTTCTCAATATTTCTCTTATTCCAGCTATAATTCCAGCTACTTCAGTTTCCAAGGGCAAGTTTATAAGCAAGTAAATGGCGCTCCGATGGGATCTTCGCTTTCAGCCGTTCCTGCAGAAGCAATACCTCGCCCCATTGAGCAACATGTAATCACTAACATCACTCCAAGGCCTACCACCTGGCTGCGATATGCGGACGTCGTATATATCATATGGCCTCACGAAAAGGAGACTCTCCCATCTTTCCTCGATTAAGTCAATTATATACACCCTACAATCAATTTCCCTATGGAGCTTGAACGCAGTGGTACCTTACCTTATCTCGACGTTTTAGTGAGGAAATCGCATAGCAATCGCCTTCGTACGGAAGTCTATTATAAACCCACCTCCGTTCCCAACTTGATGCTCCGCAGTTCATTCTGCCCTGATTATTACAAGACGGCCATCTTCTATTCACGAATTAGAAGAGCCTTCGCCGTCTCTTCCGACGTTTGTTCTAGAGAATCGGAACTAAAAATCATCGTCGAATTAGCTACTGAGGCAGGATATACGGCAAAGCAGATGCATAACTTAATCGAAAAGCCAGAACCAGCCATGTCAATCTTTCCAAGTCGCAACTTCGCTACCTGGCCTCTATACCTTACATACCAAAAGTTTCCTATCAACTCAAAAAATACGCTCAGGAGGATGAGCTTCGGTGTCGCCATAAGGTCTCCGGGATCTTTATATACGATGCTTTAGAGAAATATTCAGAAGCTCCCTCTTCTCACTTCTCAATGAGGCAGGTGTTTATGCAATCCCAATACAATATCCGGACTGCTCCAGGCGATACTACATCGGAATGACCAAACGTTCGTTTAGAAATACAATCAACGAACATAAATGGGATACAAAAGACGGTAAAATAACCACTGCCCTATCAAGAGAGGTCAAGTCCAAGTCCGCTGCTCCTACGTGGAATGATTTCAAGAAATTAGCTTCATACTCCAAACCTAAATCTACTGCCATTCGCGAAACCTTGGAAATCTTGACCAGCAGCGATGCTTGCAATGATAGCGTCCTTCTCAAGTTGCCACGCATTAGGAATCAATTCTTCAAATAATGCTATGTTTTCTACCACAGTACCGCGATCCCATTCAATGTAACCTCGTTTCTTCGAATGTCTGATCACATTTGCGCCTATTCATTTATTGTCTAGTCAAATCACAACGTTCAAATTGTTGAAGTGTTCCATTATCCAGTTTGCAGTTAGCTGTCTACTTTCCTTGAAAAAGCCATCTGGTTGATGTGCGAAAGCTTGGAAACTTTGATTTATACAGGGTGTTCGTAAACTGTTTTGACAAAAGAAAAGGGGTGTTAGTACCCATCAAGACGAACAATATCTATAAAGGAACCTAGCGTCGCATTCCACTCTGAGTGCCAGAAAATAGTGAACTTAGATGTCCAAGTTGAACTTTCAACAGTGCAAAGAAAAAGAATTAACGAAATCATAAGTTGCATAATCCCATTTATGGAGATCAGGGACAGACCCGAAATAGATGCTCAAAGTGGCTGCCACGGGTGCTGTTGCACAATTCACACCGGCGGATGAAAGACTGGCGCACCCTCTCCAAGACTCCTGGCGTCGTGTTTATCCTGTCCGCTGCAACAACGATTCTTGCGACAAGATCTTCCACGGAGTCCACAGGGGTCTCGTACACCAATGGTTTCATGTGCCCCCCAGAAGAAGAAGTCCAGTGGGTTTAAGTCCGGTTAGCATGGAGGCCATGCCACAGGTCCGCAACGTCCAATCCATCGTGCGGGATGTGTGGTATTCAGGAAGTGTCTACTGCACCTTGATAAGCCAATCAGCTGCAAATGTCAATGCTGCGTCTTTTCTCTGGCAATTTGCATACGGTAAATGCTTGACGGTGATGTTCTGTCGATGTGCTACTTCTCCGGAAAGAACGAAATGACGTCTGAGGTGACGACTTGTGCTTGTTGGACGTATTTCGAAGTTACTCTTTTCTGACACTCAGATTGGAATGCGACCCTAGGTTCCATCGTAAATATGGTTCGTCTTGATGGGTACTATCACCCCTCTTATTTTGTCAAAACAGTTTACGAACACCCTGTACACTACGCCAAGAAATTCGGATCACTAGTACTATTTTAAATGATTTACTCATTGAGCGTAGTGACAACCTAGAAATTGAATTACGATTTGTTCGAGTGATCATTTACAAATGGCTCTCTTGCGTGAATGCTGAATGAACTCCCAAGATGGAATTACTTATGTCATCCCTACTGTATGCTATCCCCTGCGATAAAGATTTCGAATATTATTCACTTTAAATAGTGCACAGATTTACCGCTAAAAAACGTGTATGTATAAGGATATTTTTTTGCTATATCTGCTTCTAAAAGTCCTATCTAGAAATTTATTCTCCATCGCATAGTTCTCTCTGTTAAAAATATTTTGTACATATTTTTTATAATGCTGAATTCTGCTGCTGAGGGAAATCGGTGTACGTTTCTATGTGTAATAGTTTCTCCTAGTCGGAAAATCCGGTTGAAAATAATCATTTCTTAGTACGATATCCTTCACTAAAAGAAAATTTTGTGGCCATTTTGTTTTTCCAACGCGATAACCATTGACTTTTGTTATTTTTATGATAAAATCGTTATCCATAAAATAGGCATTTATCTTTAGACAAACGATGATATTTTTCTCCTATTTTATGTTTCTAAAAATTTCCACCAATTCGTGAACATCTCAGCAAATCTGAACTAAGTGTGCAATTACCGAAAATATTCCGACCACTTGAATCCGAGATATCCTTTCAAAAATTCGATTCAGTTGCTTCCTTTAAATTTGGAAACAACAGTACAGTGTACAGCTTTGGTGCTCGATTTTTACGTAATATATATTACACAGCGAGATTCTACCACTAGAAGCTCCACACGTTGCTCAACAAAGTACTATGTATTTAAGAATGTCAGGGAAAATTTATCGAAGCATTGCTTAAATTCTATTAAGTACACTGTTAAAGCTTTTTATGATATTTTTAATAGTGTATCATAAATTTGCAACAAAACGTAGTGCTACACCAGCTGTACCACTTTCTGGGAAACGATACACTACTGTGCGGTGCAAACAAAACCCAATAGCATAGTGCTACTTTTTGTCGCGTTATAGTACAAGGTTGCACCACATTATAATGCAAGGTTACACCATGTGTTTCAGTTTTGTTTTCACCACACAGTGGTGGTGATTTTTTTAGAAGGTGGGGCAGCTGATGTTGAACCACATTTTGCTGAAACCTACCATAAAAGTTTTAAGAGTGTAGATAATATATTGCTACGTCGCTAATGGCCTTGTAACCCGAATCAGAATCGAGATGCCACGAACAGGATGAAACCGGAAAGGTCGATTCGACCTCTGGGTCAGAGAGCAACAAAGAAGACCGTGCAAACGTAAAAATTTCCTCTAGAGAGCATCAAACCAAAAAGATGACAGCAACATTTAATCAGTAAAATACATGTGTGGATCAGAAAATACTGCACAATTACGCTAAATAAGGAGAATGAAACAACGCGTGTGTAATCAGTATGTCTGACTGTCCCTAGCTACTGAGCTCAGAAAGCAAACAATTTCGTTTGCACTGCAGGCAATAATTGAGTTCTCCAATCTTTCCTCTACGGCTTAATCATTTCAGTTCTTTTCGACATAAATGATCTACTCACATATGAATAATGCGAATGTGTAATCCAGTTACCAATCTGTCCTTTAACATATACACACACACGCAGGCACACATGTACACACACAGAGCCATTTGATCCATACTCACTCATGAGAACGCTCGTCACAAAACCACGAGTATCACTTCCCACTCTTAAAACAACACTGTTTTTCAACCTCTTGCTTTCTTTTTCATCTGCAACCACGATGGCATCACGTGACCAACACTCAGCTCTCACGAATCTAAAATGCACTAATGAATTTCTTTAAAAAAAACATATACAACGTTCTTTGATTGCAAAGTTTCTCATAGTAAGAGATGTGAGAATTGGTGGAAACACTAATTCTTGTCACAGCTGCAAGCTTGGCTTCTAATGACCATTGTTTACAAAAACGCCAGCAAATCACTTAAGATGGCTTCTCGAATCTTTGTTTTCGCATTTGGCAATAAAAAGGAATTAATTAATTAAGTAATGTAACAATATATTGCGTAATATTCTGAACCTGGTAACTCCTGGGACCCAAAACGTAACTACACGTGACTCTCCAAATTTTCAGAAACTTTCTTTAAATTGCCTCCAAAAAATTTCTTTGAAATTTTTGAGAGTGCTTTCCGTATATGATTTCTCTATCAGCAAGTTTCACAGTCTTGATAGCTTTAACCTAGGGATCTTTTAGCTATATTGTTTTATTTATTTGGAAAACTGATGGATTCTTTAGTATCCAAAAACTTTCAGCTTCCCTTATGTTTGCATTTGATACGTGACACGCTGCAGTATCGTCTTGAAAATACCCAATGGCTAATTGCTTTCTGTCAATAAATTTACCAATTCTGGGATAATTTTTAAGCAAGCTTCAGAGAGAAAACTGCACTCAGAGAAAGTACTGAGGGTATTTCGTATGCGTGATACTGAACACACCACGCCCCCAATGCATGCAAATGTTCCGCATGTACTGCGCGGGCATGATTTTGTGCTCATACATATGTTTTATATAAGTTCATATACCGCCTTTTAAATGAAGCCCGCTTGATTCCTAAATTAAATGATATCCAAATCACTAAGATTTTCCTCCACAAAGTGCTGAATACATTAGTTCTTCATAAACATAAGCAATTTTGAAACACCGACACAGGAGAAGGGATCATATTTTGTTTTGTACTGAAGAGACACATATAGCATAGCAAATCAGTTTATTTTTGTGGTGTAGTAAACTGATTTACTATGCTATATGTGTCACAAAGATTTCACAAAGATTCGCTAAGCTTTCGCATTCCACTGGGAGGCGTTTTCGAGGAAATGGTAGACATAAAAATGCAGGAAATTGGAACACGTAAGGAACAAAGATGATTTTTGAAAATAACGTGAGCGACATCACGAGCATATTACACAAATTTTTATCATGCAAGTATACGGTGCGTCGCGATGTGTTTCTACCTGATAAAAATGTAAAAATAAAAACATAAAATAAAAATGAAAATGTGTTTACGTGATGAAAATTCGTGTAATATGCTCACGATATGACCCACGTTATTTTCAAAAATCATCTTTGTTCCTTACGTGTTCCAATTCCCTGCATTTTTATGTCTACCATTGCCTTGAAAAAGCGTCCCAGTGGAATGCGAAAGCTTTGCGAATATTTGTGTTTACTACAACACACAAAAAAAAACACGGATTTAATAGCTATATGCGTCTCTTGAGTATTCACAGTGTGGTGTATTTATAATTACGGTTATTTTTTATTTATTTTTAGCAAGCCGGTAACACGTAGAACACTACTTTTTAATCTTCTGGAAGTGTTTATACAATGATTTGTTATGGTATAATCTATAGACAGCCGTTTACATCTTCGGTTGTCTGTTTAGAAAGTTTTGGCCTCCTACATGTCGATTGATGAGGCTCTCCGTTGATTGCAACTTTGTTACTAATATCTGGATGCAACTTTTCGAGAATACGCTTCAAATGGATTTCGAAAGCCTTTTGAATAGTCTTAAATGGCTCCATTTGCTAGTGTATGTCGGCCAGAAACACACGCTGATTTACTGTGTACGACGTACATCTTTCACAACGCAATAATCAAGCAGAATCTCTCTTATTCATCAGCGCGATGCAGAAGTGTTTCAAAGTCACATGGAATGTGACTTTGGATGTTGTGTTTGTCTTACGGCACTGGCTCTCTCCCTTCCCTGGAACCAGTGACCCTAAATCAGGGACGGGCGTATGCTTACAGCCCATTGAGTTGCTCACGGTGGTCGTTAAAGCTCAAAAAAAAAATATGATGGAATATCGGTGAAACATGCTAATTCCAACTCGGACAAGTGGTTAGGGAAAAACCACACACTTTTATGTACGAGTGAAACACAATTTGAAGGAGCAATAGGCAGTTGAAACAGGCGAACAGGGCACACACTGCAGATCTCGGAAGGCGTGGTCGGCAGGCCAAATTATGATGAATAATTGGCAAAATATGCACTTACCAACTCGGAGTGGTGGCAAAAAGGATATCGCACACCATTATGCACGAGCAAAGCATAAATGTCAGAAACAACAGGCAATATGAACAGGTATTTTGGGCGCACACTGCATATCTCTGAAGATATCGGAAGGGCGTGGTCAGCAGGTGAAATTATGATGGAATATCGGTATAATATGAACTTACTCACTCAGAAAAAGGTCGAGAAAGATAGCACACTCCTTTACACACGAGTGGAGCACAAATTTCACGAG
This sequence comes from Macrothele yani, assembly GCA_039090855.1. Taxonomy (NCBI): domain Eukaryota; kingdom Metazoa; phylum Arthropoda; class Arachnida; order Araneae; family Macrothelidae; genus Macrothele; species Macrothele yani. The sequence continues at coordinate 60,660,736 of CM076989.1, read as the reverse complement.
CAAAAGGCACTTTAAACAGGCAAACAGGGCGCAAAAGGAAAAGCTCTGAAGGGCGTGACCAGCACCCATAAAGCAAGCACTGTTTCAGCGTGGTTTGACGATAATTCCGTATCGTGTGTGGACTGGCCCTCATAGAGTCCTGATCTTAATCCCATAAAGCACATATGGGATGAATTAGAGCGCCGCATAAGAAGTTTGAAACCAAGGCCTACTACTAAGCAACAGTTAGCGGCTGCATTATGTACTGAATAGAAGCGCATACCCATCGCTGTGTTCCAAAACCTTGACGAATGCATGTCTCGAAGGGTCAGTGCATGCATTAAGGCCAAAGGTGAGGCGACATCGTACTAATGTATGTCAATAAATGCCATGTTGTGTTTCTCTTCTAGGTGTCCGGTGTCTTTTATTAATATAGTGTATTCCAATTCACGAGACACGGCACTTTGGTAAAGGAAACTAAGCAACTCCAAATTTCGTGGAATTAATACACTGCAATCAAACTAATTTCTAAACGGAGGTTTGTGCGTCAGAATCAATTTCAACTAAGGAAATATAACCTAGAATTTGTTATGAAAATAATAGACACAATTGCTTGTAAAATATTAATTAAGAAACCAGATTGAAAACTTTTCTTCTAAAAAAAGTGGTGTAAAAATTAAAAAAAAACTGTGACTGTTGTACAGCAGAGCATGAAATACATAGCCTTAAAATAATTCACACAGCCCATTACAGAAGTAATATTTTATACAAAGGACAAATGTTCTTCTGAGAATCATTAAAACGTGATGTAAAAATACGTGTATTAGATATTTGACAGAAATCCTTGGAAACAGTACCTACAAAGAAATCTCAGAACCCTTGTAAAATAAATTACACACTGCGTTTAAACAGATGTGAAAGACTGCTAAGGAACTCCAGATCTGAGCGTTGTTTAGCATCAGAATATTGGTATACCACCGGTAGTCGTTAAAAAGATATAGTTCAGTTTTTTGTGAGTGTTTAACAGAAAGTATAAAAGAACTGAAAACAGCGTGAAGAATGTTTGTAATACAAAACCGGAGAAACTTTTCTTCCTTTGCAAACTTAATAGTTCAGTTTCGACGTGGTAATATGTCATGCTCGTTGCTCTTTGTCAGGCAGTTCACTAAATATTCCTCCCTTCAATATGGATCTACCCTGGATTTTGTTTTTAGTGTAGTATAAATTTACCCTTAAAATACATATGCGTACGCAGTTTCAGTTTTATGTATGTAATGCCTGCTACATCCAAGGGCACTTTCTTTGACTGAATACACAACAGCTTCTCTAATCGGATATAAAAGCATATATTAGTTGAAATTCTGCTTCCGGTAGTTCATGTACACTCCAGGAAATTTAGACTTCAATAAACGAAGGTAGTAAGAATTTAGCCGGCATTTCCTGAATCTTGAAAACTTGTTCAGTTGGGTATTAAGGCATTTTGCTTAAGCATTAGGACCCTATAGAACTTGAACTATTCGCCTTAAATAATACCGTATGTCATTTTAGAACACAAATGTTTAACTAATTTCACGGAATAAACAGTTTATCATTAGTTCACTTTCTCTCTTGCTTCAACTTCGGCGTTGATCGACCTCTTTGTAACATTTAATCCTCTTAAACATTCTGCCGTGCATTGGTAACGGAGAACGTGAAGTTTCTCTCCCCGTTCACGGATAAAACATATTGATTCTACATAATTTGAACACCATTCGCCAGAAAACACACAATGAAATGTGACTAATTAATCATTCCTTAACATACTGACAACTATTCCTCACAAAATCCGTGTGAAGTGCTCTCAGGCAACGTATAATTCATAGCGTTGGAAATAATCGGTGAAAAGATTTTCGAAACTGAAGCTCCTGTTTATTGTGAAAGGGGGTGGAAAAGGGGAGCTGTCTGTTGGACTTCAAGTACTGCTCCGTTTCGTGTCAGAAACATCCGGAGCTACGAAGACGATTCGAGATAATGAGAATGGCGTACGGAGTCTAGGGTGTTTGCATGCATTCAGCCAAACAACAGAAAGCATATAATTGCAACGAAGTCAACAGGTTTCATGCGCCCATGCGAGCACATTTCATCCCCATGTCATTCAAAGTCTACCGAATCTCATGAGCGTTCAATGCTCAGAGATTAAACGCTTATAAGCCCGTGTGATCATTTGTCTGATTTTGGACGCATCTGCGTATAAGGAACAGATAGAGGGACGGGAGGATTGGAACGAAGAGATGAGAGGGGAAGGGGGTGAGAAGTGGGAGAAAATCTAGCTTTCTGGCAGAAGAGACGCACAGCGAAGCGCTCGAAAGCGTCATAAAGTTTCATCTTAAATTAATTAACAGAAACGAGCAAATTGTTTTCGGAGTCATTAATAACGCTAACACAGCAGCTGAAGGCTCTTCCTATCTGAAAACCGGGAAGAAAAATACAGAACATTAAAGGGGAAATTTCTCACGAACAATGCTTTTCGGGGACTTAAAGAACAAACTAAAACTATTGGCACACAGAATTAAAAAAAAAAAGTTAAAAAATTTGTCAGCCGTGCAGTTGACTGAACTGCCCAGTGCTGTTGAAGAATTCTTGTTATCAGATAGAGCGCAAAAACGCTAATGAGGATCTGGTTAAAGGAACGTATTTCGATTTTTTTATTCTTCTTGTTGGCGAACAATATATTTTGAACAAAAATCAGCACCTTTACAAACGGGAACCATGTTATCGCCGGCGAGGGACGCTTAAAACTATTAATCAAACTCCAAGAGCAACAGCTCTTCGCTCTTTAGAAGCGTGGTTATTCTCGTTTATAACGTACGTGACGTAGTTGGGGGATGGGTGGTTGCGCCGCTAAGATTTGTTCGTTTCGAGCCCCTATCCGCGGGAGAGCTTCTTTCCCATATCATTAAGAGTTCTAAAGCGAAAGCCCGTTTGCCATAAAATATAACATCTCGTTAATGAAATGTTTGCTATATTTTTTTCAGAGTATCGGATATTTCCCGCATTTGCTACGTTGAAAATGAGAGAGTCGTAAAACATAATGTTGCTGCAACAATGTTTTGAAAGTACATATTTCCTGCCTAGGTTAGCAAATTTCACGTGTGATGATATTGTTTCGTTTGGATAATTTTTCGGTCTTTTTCTGGCCACAGTGGTGCAACCTTTCGTTATGTAATGAAGGCGATAAAACATTACACGTATTGAGGATTGCGAGTTTCATTTCCATTTCAAGACAAGATTTTAGAAAACAGATCGTGCCATTTACGAAACCCATTACACAAGATATATTCCACAGATGAAGACAGAATTTATTTCTCGGTTGAGTTGTGCAAGTTCGTACACTATTCTATAGCTGTACCATATGACTCCTGCGAAAATTTTTTCATACTCCGATTTGGAAAGAAACCCGCGTTACATCGGATCTAGCAAAACGAAATTAAAAATGCTTTACAAAGAGGTGGGTATAGAATTTCGTGTAGCCTCTCGTAGAAGGAATGTCGAAATGTTGAGAAAACCCTTTATTTTTCAATATTTTCCTTTCTTAACCCTTTAACCGGCTGGAAGGAACTAACTCAGGATTAGCCACACGGACTGAAATCATCAGGAACGAACATATTCGATGCCTAAGAAGTGGCCCGAATGCTGCTGGCACGAGTGACCCTGCACATCCTAAAGCGTTGGTTTCCCCTTAGCTTTATTTTCGAAAGTGGTCTTTTAGGGGATGATTGACTCTAATGCTTTCTGACTGATTATCTTCTAAAAGGGTTATAACTATAGTAAAGGGCCTAAAAAGACAGAAGTTTAAGTCAACTGTTTCTATCCGTGACATTGGGACTTGCCCTTCCTCATCATGCCTTGAGTCACGGAGCAAAGAATAAAGGACTAGAAGGGTTCCTTTATTGCTAGTGAGATGTTTATGGTCGCTACAGCTGAGAGTACAGGAGGGAAGTAACTGTTTTGCTTTCGTAAAACACGGCCTCCATGTGAACAATTCTGTCTCGGGAACGTACAAAATTTTGCCCCCCCTTTCTCTGGTTCAGGTACATTGGCAGCTTAAATGATTACGTAATCTTACTTCCTGACACCATCCACTAGCTTTCTTAACACGCTAAAATAAATTTCAGATAATTTAAACTCAAGCCATTTTTTGAATGCAGCATTTTCACTATCGAATTTCGACCATTTCAGATATGTTTCTGAGATTAAAAGATAGGAATTAAATTAATGGGACCAAATCCGGTAAGCAGGGAGGAAGATATAATAGTTTGAACTGACAATCACGTGTTATTGCCTGAGTAGCAAAAAATATGTGGCCTGTGCATTGTCTTCGAGGAAGATGAATACTTTGGCCAGTTTCGTACGCCTCTTGAACTTTTATTCGTCGTGGAAAGTCTCAGTACTTTGAATAACATTCTTCATTGACAGTGGTATCACTTTCTAGCAAATCAACCGAACAACTGTTTTTCTATCCCAGAATACCATAGCTTTTCCAGCCGACTTGTATACTCGAAAATTTTCTGGGAGGGAGAGAAGAGGGATGTTTTCACCAGTGTTTCAATTGTTCCTTTGTTTCAGGGTTGAAGCAGTGCGCCGGTGTTTCGTCCATAGTGACATACCGTCTCAAAAACTGAGCTTCATTTGCTTCAAAATGCGGAACAATCTTATAACGACACATCACTCTGTCCCGCACCAGGAACCTACACTGGTGTTCAAAATTAAGAGAATTTTCACATTTTGTGGATTTTCGCAAAACGTACGGAACCAAAGTTAGAAATTATGCTGCCGAATAAGAATGCAAATTTTCAGTTATAACGAAGTAAATTTCTCCGTCATTTCTGTCCGCGCCAAGATTCGAACCCGGGTCCCCTCATTCCGGAATAAGTCACTCTACCAATTGAGCTACGCTGACGTTTTATTCTGATTCCTATCTGCCTTTATGTCGTGTGCGTCCTTCTGGCAGGTACGTCACATCTCCCCCCCCCCGAAAGAGGGCCGGGGGCATGGCCCACGGGTCAGCCGTGACCATGAATCGTTGCAGGCAGTCATCCACTGTAGAACGTGCACTTGAGAACTCCCAGGCAATCTGGTGTGTGGAATGCAACGTCACACACATTTATTTTTCGAAGCGCTGGAGAAGGGATTCTCTGAATTTTCCTATCTCGCGGTGTGGAAACAACATCACACCATTGCGAGATTTTGAACGGTCGGGTCATCCGGATAGTTCGGGCGCCATTATAACGAAGTAAATTTCTCCGTCATTTTTGTCCACGCCAGGATTCGAACCCGGATCCCCTCATTCCGGAATAAGTCATTCTACCAATTGAGCTATGCGGACATTTTATTCTGATTCCTATCTGCCTTTATGTCGTGTGCGTCCTTCTGGCAGGTACGTCACACAGTGTCGAATACGTAAGCGTACACGCGCGTGTGGGCGGAGCTGTGACAGCCGAGGGCATGAAAATAACACGTTGCTTTTTCCGCGATTAGTTCTCTCGTACTCCTCCGTGACATTCGTTATGTTTCTTGCAGGAGTTGGTTCAATTTCATAAGCAATCAGGTAAAATGAATTGCCACGAACGCATTGATGATGGAATGAGTTGGAGAATCGTCGGTAGATTAGAGGCAGGGCAATAGCAAGTGCAGGTCCCTACAGAGCTCAATGTAATGCCCAACGACGTCTGCAATTTGTGGAAACAGTTTAAGGGCACCGGATCCATATCGAGAAGGCCTGGGAAAGATCGTCCAAGACAATAAAGATCGTTATTTGGAACTTTCAGCAAGGCGCCACAGGACTACTACAGCTGCACAGATATCTCGTGAGCTGCATGCCGCCACTGGAACCCGAGTTTCAAGGGTCAGTGTTTCCCGAAGGCTTCATGAGAGAGGTATTTTTGCCAGAAGACCCGCTGTTTGCGTCCCGCTCACTTCAGCACACAAGAGAGTGCGTTTAGCAGGGTGCAGACAACATCAGCCTTGGACCAGACTTCAGTGTGGTAACGTTCTCTTCACAGAAGAGGCGCGATTCAACCTGGACACTGATTCTCGACGTACCTTCATCTGGAGAGAACCTGGGACCTATACCTTTCCTCCGACATCCGAGAAAAGGACCGCTATGGTAGCGGAGGTGTCATAGTCTGGGATGGCATCATGTTGGACGGCCGCACACCTCTCCATGTGCCTGAAAGAAGCTTTCTGACTGCTGAGAGGTATAGGTATAAGATCTTACAGCTCTATGTTCGACTTCTGAGGGGCACAGTTGGACCTCGGTTCCTTTTTATGGACGACGACGCTCGTCCACATAGGGCTCACCTGGTCGACGATTACCTTGAAAGTGAGGATATTCTCCGGATGGATTGGCCAGGCAGATCGCTAAACCAAACCCTATCGAACATGTCTGGGACGCTCTTGGGAGGGCAATTGCAGCTCGCCAACCCCCTCCGAGAGCCATCCAGGAGCTGAAAACTGCGTTGCTGCAGGAGTGAGACCGTCTGCTACAGGGACTCATCAACTGCCTCGTTTCCAGTATGACGTCGCGCTGTGAGAGCTGCATGACTGTGAGAGGGGACCATACCCCATATTAGAGTCATTTTATGTTCGATCTTGCAACGTGGATTTAGGACATTCTTGCGCTGATGAGCCTTACTGACGATCATGAGTGCGTACCATGACTGCCGTGTGGGATAATTTTTTTCTTATATAACTGTGCATCTATACCAAATTTCATTAAAATGTGTCCATTAGTTTTTCAGAAATTCGACAAAATGTGCAAATTCTCTTAATTTTGAACATCAGTGTATTAACCTGCTTCCCACACCGCGATGCATCCTTAACACTGTTTCTTTTCAATCATAAGTTCAATGACCAAGTTTTTGGCCATGGCATATGAAGAACAAGGTACCCCTAATATTTAATATTTTCTGAGCTGCCCTCAAATGTTTTTTTGGCAACATTCTCCCAAACTGAAGGTACCCAATGACTACATGTTGCTTGATGCTCTCAACCGTCGCCGTTTTTACTCAGCTTGCTCATTTCAACGCCATTGTAAAGGAGCAGAAAATAGTTTCACACCTGGAAATTTCTGTGAACACAGAGAAAGATCGATTAACGATACTGACGGATTAGCAACATTATCTTACACAAAAACCTTTACGTTCTGTATGGGGTAACAGATCTTTCAACCGCCTTTAGAGTTCCATCGCTTAGTAAGAATAATATGTCCTTAGGAAATTTTCGTATTATAATACTGTAGAAAATGAAAAGTCTTCATTGTGCTATTTTTTCCGAGACGTGATAACTTTCCTCTTGATGTTATTGCATACCGTCATATTAAACAGTCCTTATCCGTCCTGCATTTACTCAAAATAAAGAAAATAAGGAAGATGACACCGAATTTTAGGTTGCAGTGAACACGTCTTTCGAACCCTTCCGACGCAAAAAAAAATTTCCAAAGTTATTCATTATCGATGGAACAGGCTGGAAAAAATAATCCACCGGATTTTTGATATAGATAAAACATCTAGAAACAGAAACAGCTTCTTACAACCACTAAATTATGAAAAGTATGAAACGAAAATTAACAAATTTTGCTCAAAACATTTCTCATAGCAGAAGGAAGACATCAGAGAGAAACGATTTTCGAAATGAAACGGCAAGAAGAAATATAGATGAAACCATGATATAAATCTACACCTCCTTGCAGAAGATTTTTTTATAATGGAAAAGGTTGAACGCGAGAAGTATTTTTCATATAATAGCTTTATGGGACTATTTTTACTGCCTAAAATTAAAATGGCGCTGAATAGTAAACTATTTGATAGAGATAATACAACATAAAGCGACACAACTGCTAATGGCCGTTTCAAAATATGACTTTAGCAGGTACTTCCCAAAGTGGGTAGTCCGTTGGATCCAGTGTTTGCTCTGAGATGGAGCCTCTTTCAGCGGGAGTTTGTGTTCGAACCCGGTTCGGTAATACGTTAACTACTTTGGAATTATGGTCTGGTTTCGAATAGTAAAACATAAGGAAATCTCTGAGTATGAGTGGCTTATGATATTTTGCAACCCTGCCAACAATGAACGGTGACCAGGAAACATAGGTGTACGAGTTTTGAAGGCAATACAGAATCCAGAAGAAAGGATTTCCTACAACTAATTCAGGCATTCGTGATGGGGTTTGTAGCAAAGAAACTAGAACTATAAGCGTACGATGATCCCTTGAATCGCGTTATCAGTCGCATGCCTTCAATAAAGCTATCATGTTCATGGTTCCGCTGTTCAAATCCCCTGAATCTTGTTGATTATCATGACGATCTTAAAATGGAAAAACATAGTGAATTCCATTGAGGACGAAAGGCAACCCCGATTCATTTTTTTTTTTTTTTTTTTTTTGAGTGGAGGTTTAACGACCACCGTGAGCAACTCAATGGGCTATAAGCAGTCGCCCGTCCCTAATTTAGGGTCACTGGTTCCAGGGAAGGGAGAGAGCCAGTGCCGTAAGACAAACACAACACCCATGCCTGACCGGGATTCGAACCCGGACCCCTTACGGACGAATGATCAGAGGCCAACGCCTTAGACCACTGCGCCACCGGGGCGGCCCCCGATTCATCCGTGGAGTTCATAGGATCTTCTTCTGTGACGATACAGAAGAAGGTCCATCTGTATCGTCCGTGGGGATGAAGCAAAACAATATCATTCTCGGTGTCTTACGTTCGGGGAACTATATCCGGGACCTTCATCTGTGACGATACAGAAGAAGGTCCATCTGTATCGTCCGTGGGGATGAAGCAAAACAATATCATTCTCGGTATCTTACGTTCGGGGAACTGTATGCGGGACCTTCTTCTGTGACGATACAGGAGAAGGTCCATCTGTATCGTCCGTGGTAATGAAGCAAAACAATATCATTCTCGGTGTCTTACGTTCGGGGAACTGTATCCGTTCGAAATACCACCTTCGCAGATGGTAGTAGGCTTGACCTTGTTTTATGACGTAGACCTGTGGCGTTCATAGAGGCTAATTATTCACTATGACAACATCTCGTGATAGAATCATTTGTCAGCGCGATCTCCTTTCTATGTGTCTGTTAATCTCCTCCTTCGCAAACGACTTTTTCACCAAGCATTCAAATCAATGCTGTCTTGTCGTTCCAAATACGACAACATGCGTGTGCTAATGGCATTATTCGTTTATTTCTGTTGGAAACGGAAATAAACTTGCGGTAATTGCATTCACCGCTATCTTCTGCTACTTTCTTTGCTTCAGTTCTTATCATTACGTGAATTTCCTTTGGTTGTTCGACGAGTTATTCTGTGTTCAATTTGTCTCGTTTAAGTGGCTTCGGTCTATATGAATCTTTTATTGAGAGTGATACCTGCGTATTTAAAGTTATAGTATCTACAGTATATAAATAAAATTACCATTGTCTGTCAATCTGTCTGTCAGTCGCTTTCAAAAGAAACTACTGAACGTAGAGACTTGAAATTTGGAAAACAGAAAGAGAGGCAAATGGGGTTGTGCACCTCGAAGCCCTTTTTCTGTAATTCCAATATACTGAGTTTCAATTAATTTTTGCCGTGTTTAAAGCATTGAACAATTGTTGAAGAAAAGATTGCTGAAATCTGATTTTGCGGTATGCTGTCTTTTGAACTGACGCAATAATAGTTCATTTTACTGCTACTCAACAATATTTTATTAAGCTATTGCTCAAGAATATTTCCGCACGTTCGACATAAGCATATCAATATGTCATTGCACTCATGCGTAAATTACGAGAACCTGATGCCAAACGGGATAGAAGACATTACAGAAATTCGCTTTTATTGGCGTAGTAACTTATATGTGCCGAACTTTGACACACTTACGGGTGGCCTTATCTAAGCAGACAAATACTACAGAACTATGCGGAAGAACAACTACGCGAGAAAGAGGCTACCATATTAGTACGTTGTGCTGAAATGTTTTGGGACGCACTCCCGAAGTTTGACGCCTGCCGTTTCGCCGCAGTTGCAGGGGGGTTTGTTTATACACTGGCGTGCAAAAATTAAGGATGAGACGGTTTTTCGAATGTAACGTCGTGAAGAAGTGCCCCACATCGACTCAAATCATACCATAAGATACCCAAGATTTAAAAGAATATGGGACAAGTGAGAAGAATCGTCCAAACAAGGAATTCAAAGGATACAAAGTCACTTTATTGAAAAGGTAGCTTCAAGCACAACTGGACAGAAGACAGAAACGTCCATGTGACAGGTGGCTGCCCAGAAAAATCCAGTCTTTAGTAGGGGATATTATCACCCCTGACTGTGTTGCAGGATTTACAACGTCTTTCCATACTGAGGACGAGGTTGTCAAGGAGCTGTTGACCAACATGAGGCATCGCGGCCCATTCCACTTGTAGCGCCTATCGCATCTGCTGAATCGTTGCTGACGGCAGGTGACGTGCTGCCAAGTGTCAACCGAGAAGGTCCGACACGTGTTCGATTGGATTTAGGTCCGTAGACCTTGCGGGCCAATCCATGCGTTGAATATCTTCACTCTCGAACAGCTCTGCGACAGCCAATGTGCGATGAGATGTAGCGTTGTCGTCCATGAAGAGGAACTCAGAACACACAACTCCTCTAAACAAATGCACGTGAGGCAGGAGAACCTAGGTACAATAGCGGACACCAGTGACTGAACCTCCTTGGAAGATGTGGAGGTCAGTACGGCTACCAAGCATGATATCGCCCCAAATGAGAACTCCGCCACCTCCAAACTGGTCCCTTTCGATGATGTTGGAAGTGTGATTGCGTGTTCCCTGCTCTCTTCAGATGTGTATACGTCCAGAATCGCTCGTCAGATTAAGTCGGTTCTCATTCGTAAAGAGAACTCAACCCTATTGCTAATGTCTCTAGTTCTTGTGTTCCTGGCACCACAGAAACCGCCGTCTCCGATGAGCAGGCGTTAATGGCACACGCCGTACTCGTCGTCGTGCAAATAGACCACCTTTGTGCAGCCTCCTGGCCACGGTAAAACGTGATAACGGACGTCCAGTTGTCTGTTGCATGTGCCTGGCGATTTCTCCCACTGTCTGCCGTCTGTCTCTTCTCGCCTGTAGGACAATATACCGGTCGTCAGCCGCCGTGGTTACTCGTGAACAACCACTGCTCAACTCTCGGACAGCTGTTCCTGTCGTTTGAAATGCTCTCTAAGCTGGTGAGACGATGCTGTGAGCGATCCCAATATCCTCGGCCACACTAGTCACACTTTGACCTTCTTCCAACTTCCCAATGACGCGACCTCGGGTAAAGTCATCCAGATGTCGTCTACTGGATTGCCTGTTGGCCATATCACACGGTGGCAGCAACTCGACGTCGTTCAAACCGATGTACACCGTGCTATAGCTTTCACCGAATTGCTGAGCGTACACCGCCCGTTTGCTTTATACCCTTCCGACACCCCCCCTACGTCAAGCTGCATATATGCGCATGCCCTACCGTACCGGACCCTAGTCTATCTCCTGAGTGGTCTTTCGGTCCGTTCTGCCTGCTCGTTCCGCTGTTATGCTAATTTCTCCTCTTCGTCTTTAATTTTTGCTCACCAGTGTAGTTTTGATCGCTGTTCTCCTTGTGCTACTCGCACTATAAGAATGTAGAAGCTATTTCTGGGTGAAAAACTAGATTCCTTCAACTACTGTTTCGAATTTGACATAACGCTTGCGATTTACAATTTTAAAATTTGATCTTACTGTTTACTGTGTTAGACTTCCAAAGTGTGGCCTTCTGCCGAAGTTGTCCGGGTGTTTGTTTATGTTTCAGACAGTGCCTCCCATTGTGTAACTACGCACTCTATATAGGTCCAAGCTATTTTACGGAAAGATTTTTACTAGATTTCTTCAAAGATTTTTTCAAATTTGACATAACGTACGCTAATTACAATTAGAAGTTTTATCTTTCTGTTTAATGCGTCAGACTTCCGAAGTATTTCATGTATCCTTCCGCCTTAGTCGCCAGCAGATTGTTCATGTTTTGCACCACTGCACTCTGTGTGTTACTTCTCGCTACAATTAGTTCCAAGTTACTTGGACGGAAAGATTTTGACTAGGCCTCTTCAATCATTATTTTGAATTCGATATAACGATCACGATTTACAATTTAAAATTTGATTTTGTTGTCCACTGTGTTCGACTTCCGGAGTTTCGCTGTATCCTTCCACCACAGTTGCCGGCAGGTTTGCTAGGGTTTTACACCGTAGCTCTCTATGAGTTTCTACGCGACATGAATAGCACCGCTATTTTAAAAACAGTAGTTCAATGAAATGCAAATTGAATACATGAAATGAAATACGAGGAAAACGTGAGTTTTCTTGCATTTCATTTTTTCAAAGTTTAATATTCCTCCATTCGCCCATTCTCTCACATAATTTTAAGGTTTTATTTATTTTATCGTGATGAAATCCGTATCCTCCTGCACTCTACCAATGGAACAGAACTGACTATCAAGAAACTCATGTCAAATTAAATCGGAGCTAATGTCATGACTGGCCATGGTGCAGGGGACCACGATTTTATCTCACACATTCCAATCGTACCATCTGTTTTCCTAGTCCGTTTAAACGCCTACAGTTTCCTGTTGTTCTCAGTTTAGCCATGATTGTCAACAAGACACAGGTTCAATTGCTAAAATTTGCTGAACTCAACCTGCCAAATTCATGATTTTCCGTGGCCAGCTCTGTATTGATTTCTCCCGAGATGGTAAAACTGAAAAGCTTCTTGGTCCAAATTAAAGAAAACTCTACGTTGCTTGAAAACTCTTCAAGGATAAACTTACTTGCGCTTCGAATTAACAGTACATTATGCTGATCACAGCACGATAGAAAAATGTTGATGTTTCAAATATTTCAGATTTTCTCTGTTAGTAGTCAAGAAAGACTGCTGGTTTAGTCCAATTCTGTTGTCACGAGTATAGATTTTGTTCGTTTGGGGGGGGGGCAGGAGGGGTGTTTTGTATTATTTTATCATTTTCTTTTCATTGCTGGAACACATTTTAATTAAATGTTTCTGTGCAATAAATGCTATTCATAATTTTAGGAAAGCTCGGAAAACGCTGGCCCAGAATTTGTTAAACCCCGCTAACGCAAAAATTTTTTTAGGAAAGCTCCGGAAACGCTGGCCCTATTTTTTGTTAAAACCCGCTAACGCCGTGTACCTCCACTAGTAGTAAATGAATAAACAAAGTTAAACGTTCTGCGAATTAAATAATTCCTCATTAAAAACAGTGTGGTCAAACACTCAACACTTATTACTGTTTCATGAAAGATTTAGAAGGCTGTGATGATGGGTTTATTTAATCGCTTGTCTGTCCGTCATTCCACGAACTTCTGTAACCCTGAAATTCTTGCCCACAAGCAAACAATTTAATCTCACTGGCGGCCGTTTCGAAGAAACTGTACTCATGGTACTGCAATTAAGGGAAATGTTGGAGGCAGGCTGCCCTTTCCTGACGCAACTGACGTTTCTACTCGAAGGGCACAAGACGTGCACCTTCACGCTAAGCCCAACATCACAAAGACAGCAAAAACACAAGTGTGATAATACGGTGGATAGTATTGTTATCGTATTTTTGTTGTGTTCTTCTTTCTTTGTAGCTTACAAAAACGGGTATACCTTATGCTTACACCCAATAGATCTGCGGAGTATAAGGATAGCTGTATTTGCCGAATATGGTGTTTGGCAAGACATTTTACCCCAGCTTGGAAGAGTATGCAGGCGTGTTTTCGTGATGGAGTTGCAGGAAACCTTGAATCTACGTTTCTTGCTTTTTGTGGCCCATACGGTTGAGGACTTCTGTACCGCGCTGTTCGTTTACCGCCTGCCCTTACGGAGCTCACTCATGATAAAACAAACGAAGGATACTTCGAGCCCCAATTCGGTTTTGGCTCGAACTTCGAGAGACTTTTTGGCCCTGGGAAACTATGGTATCTCCACTATAATGACTGCATTTTGGTCTCCGGGTGGTATCTGTACAATCTTGCTTCATTTCCAGTTATGATATATTTTAAGAAATTTTCGTCTACATACCGTAGCATGTCACTGGCTGTCATCAGGCTATTATTTTTCTGCTTATCATTCAGAAAAGCCACGGCAAGAATTTTTCTGACATACACCTCATTGTATTTCTTTAGTCAAATTTGAACCAAACGAGATGTCCAGTTCATCGGGCTGTTTCACTATTGTAATTCTGATCATCTTTTATTGCTTTATTCACATTTATGATCACATGCTGGTGGAAACCGGTCTTGCATGCTCATCACCGTCCACCACATTGGACCATCCATAAGCCTGCAAAACAACATGAAATATTGCACACGACTAATTGAATCACTCTCTGGAACTTTTTAATCTTCTTGTAAGTTTCGAGAATGTTTTTCCTATGTTTCTGGCAAAATTTGATGCAGGAAAAAATATTCAACCATCGTGAATCAGACATACAAATGAAACACGACCGTGATCTGTGATTAATTGTGACTGACTGAGCAGTTATGGATACCTGCTACAACTCACGCACGCTGGAAGTGTTGAGGACACCCATATTCCATTCTTACTTTCAAAAGCACACACTGTGCGGCAATTAAGTAAAGAGACAGATTTTTTTAAACCCACTTAGAACACACAGGTAGGAAAGCACGATTTTTTTATAAGTCATTTATCAGCTATGCGGTGGCAACAGCGTATGCGTGATATTTGCGCAGATGGTTATTTCCGCTGTGCATGACGTCATTCGTTGAAAGAACATTGTCACAACTCCGTCATGGAACAGAGAGCAAATATTCGGTTCTGTTTAAAAATCGGTAAACTGAGACATCTGAATAGTTGCGGGATGTGTATGGGGATAATTTCTTATCTCGTGCACCGACGGTATGCACGTTTTAAGTATGGGCGGGGAGATTTAGACGCCTGATTTCAGAGTTCACGTCTGAACTCATTAAGAAAAGTCCGCAAAAGGATAAAAAGAGATCGTTGTGTGACCTTGAGCATCAAATAGAGGTCATCGCTCTTTCCACGTTTATAAGTGAGTGACCTTGAGGATGATGGAAAGTGAGCTCGGTGTTAATAACGAGGCGATTCGCCAAATATTAGTGCATGACTTGGGGAGGGAGTTTTTGTTTCGTGTGTTTTGTTTTTTGTTTTATCACCAAAAGTAATTAGCAGTAGATCCCCAACTCACCTAACTCACGCAGGTGCATGCCTTTTCCGTTTCCTTTTCTTTTTGTTGTTTATTTAGTTCTAAAGAGAAGAAGATGCTATAAATTTACCACATGATCAGATGCACGCCTCCTTCGTTTTCCTTTTTTTTTTCTTCCGTTTAGTTTTGACACCATCAATAAAGTGCAGTAAATTTTGATCTTAGTCAGATACATTGTTTCTATTTGTTTTGTTATATTTTTCTTGCTCGTTCATTTATTCAACGACCGCTGAACAGAAGCGATTATCATGAAAGCATCAATCTGATACATTTTTTACTAAAGACAACAACTTTCCGCATATAACATATAATCAAGGCATCGTGCAGACTTTTAAAAATATTTTCAGCACAAAGACTTCTCAGACTTGCAGTTAAGGCTACTGAAGAGAAGAATGGAATATCTTTGAAATAGTTCTGGAACAAATAAGTTGTTTACAGAACTGTTAAGAGCACCGATATCTCCAGCTATCTCCCAATTTGTTCAAGACTCTTCAAACGGCAAATCAAAATTATTAACCCAGTTGAAACGCAAAAGGAATTAGGATTACATCTTGAAGAAAATGTTCCTAACGGACTCTTAGATTGTCGTGTAAAAGAAATGAGGAATGGAGACTGAATGGAGCCCAAAACACGTAGAGAGAAAGACGAGGCTAATTCGCCAAAATGACTCAAATCAAGCAGATAACAGAAAGTTTAACATAATGTGAAGAGGGGTGGCTACTTTAGCGGCACAGAAACCAAATAAGGAAATGTTTGGGGTAATTTTTCAGGAAAGGATGGGATGACATCGCATGCTGTAAAAGCGCCTTGTCAGGAGGAAATTGCTGCAGTATAAATTTCATTGAAAATTACTTCTGTGTATTAGATATCCAATAATTATATTACAGTAAATATACGTATTAAACATTTTGTTTTCATATGCCTATGCGTTTCTTCTAAATACGAATAAATTGTTCATCGTTCTTTTAAGAGTTTGTCTTTATATGAACCACCTTTTCATTTTCAACCGTCCTTTTAAATAAATCCACATGCGGAGTGTGATTGTTGAACTTCACGATTTTAAACTTGCACAAAATCTTTCGAAATGAATTTATATCATAATCTTGTAGCTTCAAATTTGAAAACGAGTTAAAATTAAGACCAACAACAGGAGACTGAGGCAGTTACAACTCGTTGAGATGTCGTGGTTAGCACTTTAAAATTGAACGGATTGTTTGCTCAACTGTTGTCCAAATGCCAATTCCGAAACGGGGAGGAGTTATTGGAAGCAAAAATAGTTGACCTGCTACTCTTATGTGAGCCTGGAAGTAATGACCGAGGCAGCTGAGACACGTATAAGACGTTGAAGCCGCCAATATAAGGAAGCCGTTTTTCTTTTTCTGATGCACTCGTGACAGGAACTTTCATGCAGGCGCCAATCGCTGCGCGTGCTCTTACTGGTCCCGTCATGAAAATGTAACCTGTCACCAGTGCATCAGCAGACGAAATACGACTTCCCTTATTTACGCATTGTAATCCCAGAGGTGGTCACACATTTTGGTAGTGACAAATCTAAGACACTCTCACAATGCAGTGTTACGATACCTAGTTTTCACATATTTACTTGAGTTGGGTAAACTATTTTGTTTATACGGTATGTACAGAATTGAATAGCTTGTGTGTTTGTTAGCTTCAGTTTGAATTGAATAGCTTGTGTGTTTGTCACTTTCAGTTCTACACCTGCAAATGTATATACTATTTAAATGGAGTCCATTAATATCGGATTAAAGCACATAATTATCTGCTCATTTGCTTCAATAAAAATCAGAAAAAACAGATTGCATCTTGAAAGTTTGACCCGGGAATCGCTACTACTTAGTATTACGTCATCCTCTAGTAAGTTTAAATTAAGAGCGTTAGTCGGAAACTTGTTGCATTTAATTATATGTCACGTTCGCTCAATCGCTTCAGAGTTCAGAACGAAGTAACTTCTTCGTTTGTTCCACTACCTGTTATTGCCAGTCACGCCAAACACGAGGAATATATACATATTTTTAAAATATAAGGATCACCCAAATGAAATTGAGACTGTCGGTTTTTTGCCGCAAGGTTTTATATGTTCGAATATGTGAACATACAGGAAGTAAGAGTGATACATGGGCTACATACCCGCTGCACATAGTCGACTTGTTAGTTCAAACAAGTGTCCCAGGGCGGCACGAGATTGTGGATACCGCGAGCGAAGAACCGCCGTGGTCGGCTATGGAACCAGTCTCCAACGGCGTCCCAGAGCTTAGCGTCGTTAGCGAGCTGGCGGCCTTGAGAGTTTGTTTAGTTGCCCGAAGATGTGGTAGTCACAGGGCGACAGATTTGGGCTATAAAGGGATGGTTGAGGACTTCCCAGCAGAAGCTGCGTAGCACATCTTGGCACACTCTCGCCATATGTGGGCAGGCGTTGTCGTGCAGCAGTATAACGCCCTTTAACAGCTTACCAGGTCGCTTATGCTTGATGGCCGTTTTGAGGTTGCGTAACATACTGCAGTATGTGGTTGCCCTGACCTTACTACCTGCGTCCAGCCAATCCAACAGCAATGAACCATTCTGATCGAAGAAAATCGTGAGCATCACCTTTTCACTTCTTAAGGAGGATTTAGCTTTTTTGGGGCGTGGAGAGTTCGGATTCCGCCATTCTATGCTTCTCCGTTTTGTGGCCGGATCGAAGTGGTGGCACCAAGTTTCATCTACGGCTACAATCTTGGAAGGAAACTGTCCTCCCTCTGCGTAGTAACGATGCAGGTGCTCCAGGCAAGCACCCATTCGCCGAGTCTTCTGCTCTTCCTGGAGGTGCTTGGGAACCCATTGTGCCCAAACCTTGCTGTATCCCAATCGGCGATGGAGAATGGTGTTAACAGTTCCTTACTCACGGACAATGGTGCCGCAAGCTCGAGGGGGTGATCCGGCAATTCTCCTTAACAAGGTTGTCCACGGAAGCAGTCAATTCCATGGTGATGGCCAGGTGTGCTTGCCCAGGTCTCGGCATGTCCTTTGTGCTCACACGTCTTTTTTACGAAATTCACTGCACCAGCGGAACACTGTACACCGTGACTGACACATATTTCCATACACATCCTACATACGATTATAACTTTTGGCACCACTAACAAGTTCTGCCGTCAAAAATAGCATAACTACCCGCTGGGCCTGTTTGGACGAATCTATGTCACAACCCTACGAAGTCAACTTGCCTCCGCACGTGCCAACAGCACTCTGACACGTTCCGTTGATAACAGCGTGCTTCTTGACATGATACGCCATTTACCGGCCATATACAACGATGCTATTACACCAGTCTCACTTTCATTTGGGTGATTCTTATACATTAAAATGGCGGGTTAATGAAATTCAATGCATAATAGACCTTAGGTCGCGGTGCTGGGTCAATGTACCCCCCTCCCCCCATTAGTACGAGTAATTAAATTCATGTTTTTTGAATTGGAATCAAATAGTATCGAACATTACAGTTGTTTCTTATGCAAAGTTGCATGAAATGCATAGAATATTTTTCTTTGTTTGGAGGTTTAACAACCACCGTAAGAAACTCGATGGGCTATAAGCAGTCGCAGATCCTTTATTTAGGGCCACCTGGTTCCAGGGAAGGGAGATAGGCAGTTACGTTAGACAAACACAACATCCATGCTACACCGGGATTCTAACCCGGATTCATCTTGAACGAATTATCTGAAGCCAGCGGTTAGACCACAACAAAAAAGTGCGCCACTGGGGTGCCATAGATTAACTTGGAACTAAAATAATTTCAAGTTTTTCCTTTAGAAATAATGAATGGTCAGATAATTTCTACAAACAACAGTGTGATGGCAGCATAATATTGAAGTATATGTAATTGCAGCATTAAATAAATATTCACTTCGTTTGATAGATTGTACATAAAATACGTTGTAAATGTATTTCGATTCATATTCAAAATATTGCATTAAAATTTTGTATTATCGGATTCTTTTGAAACATGTTCTTAACTAGTACTTTTTTGTTGTGGTTAATTTCACAAGCAATATTTTGGAAATTTTAATAAACATAATCATAAAAAAGGGAAATTTAAAATATAAATCCAATTATTTTCTCTTTCAAAAGCTTTATGAAAATTATGAGAATGGGTAGCTAAGAGAAGCTTTTTTTGTTGAGTTAGGGAACGGCTACAGGAAAGGAAGAATACAAGAACTGAAGAAACAATGTGGCATTAATGTATTAGCCACTACTCGAATTCCGATTCTCGACGCGAAATGTCGGCATCGTAATTGATCAATGATACCTAAATTGGAGGTCTGAATTATTTTTCTTCGGTAGTTCGAATGCTGTCACAGATAGAGATTGAAAAAGGCAGAGGTACTGATTTGAAAACTGTTAGCTCCAGTAAATAGTCAAAGCAAAGGTATGAATACCTCACCTGTCTGTCTTTGTTGAATAGAAACCAAGATTCACTTAAAGAAAAGCTAAATAATCTACATGAAAAAATACGTATCAGCACTGAAGTGCTTACATCAATACAAACATAGCTGCGAAATTTCTTGCTAGTCATTGCAAAATAATAACTACAAATGAAGTCAATTGTGATGAAAAATGTATTGAAGCTTAAAATTGTACTTAGAACAGTTGTGATTACTAAACCTATTTTCTAAATTTCTGATATTTGCATAGTCTTATTACTATTGTGTGTCCCATGGTTTCCACAGACACTATTCGTTCTTTTCATTTTCCTTCCGTGAGTTCTGATTATCACTTCAGTAAAACATTTTGTTTAAATTGTTGGCTTCGTCTAGTAGAACAGGCATCAAATGCTAACAGGCAAGAACAAACTTGCCGAATAGTGTAATAAAAATGCAGTTCTTTTGATCAAAGTGATATAATACAACTCGATGGTTGCTAGCTTCACTTTCTTTTTCTATACTATCTTTTTGCTTGCAATATCAGAATTTAAAGTGTGGTAGACTACGCGTCACAAGGTCGAATCGAACAGAGTGTCCTTATCTGTTCCCATGCCCTCCATATACCCATAAATTAGTTATCAGCTTCTTGCACTTTCTACTACAACACAATGACAGAGAGCTTACCGACCCCTAAGGGAATGGTAAACGTTTCTTCTTCACAGAGGGATGAGACCTACTTTTATGTCACATTAAGACTAAAAAGTGCTGAAATGTCATGAAACAATTCCATCAATCTAAGCTACCAGTAACTGCCTAACACACGCCGCTGAAAAGAGTATTGAATTGAATTGAATTTTGTCATGTTACGCTATCTAACATACAATCAAATCGCACACACGATTTCTGTACAAATAAAAAAACTATTAACCAAATACAAATCGCACCATACGCAAATATAAAAGAAATACTATTCATATACCGGTATGTAAGAAATACATTAATACGCACAAAAATGAAAATATAAATAAAAATGCAACTAATACAAACACATGAACTATCACACATGCAAATACAAATAATATACAATAATAATATACATATAATTCAAAGTACAAATGAAGTAATAGTAATACAAAAACACATATGACAATACGAAGAGTACTACGTATATAGTACTAAACACTTATACAAACATCTGTTGTGCAATATAGCATGGAGCCATGAAAAAAAAGGCCAGTGTAGGCCTGACGCCTGGTCCTCTAATAAAAAACAGAAGTGCCAAGTCAAGAAATTATCCTCCTATAGAACTGCAATTTATATAATCACAAATGTAGATAGTCAAACCACAAACGAATTAACTATATATCAAGTATTCCTTTAACTCTCTTTTAAATGAAGCATAGTTGACAATTGATCTGATATAAATCGGCAACCCGTTCCAGAGACGAGGGCAAGTGGTATTGATATTGTAATACACTGAGTGGCCACTTTATTATGACCTGACAGTTTTAAGCAAATAAGCTATGGCTGCACGCTTTGCCGCCAGAGGGCGAGGCTAGTATAAAAAGGGAAAGCTTAGTTCTTGCGACAGTAGTAAAAGCGATTTTTGGGTGACGAGATGGGTAAAAAATGCGATTTGACGGACTTTCAACGTGGGAGGATTGTAGGAGCTCGGAACCATGGAGCGAGTATCACCGAAACCGCCGCATTCGTTAAATGTTCCAGAGCAGATGTTGTTAAAGTGTTTATAGACTGGACTGTCAGCCAAAAAACTGGTTCTCTACGTGCAACGTGTGGTCGTCATCGACTAGTGACTGCTCGGGCGGAACTGAGAGTGTCCAGACTGATAACAGGCAACAGAAGGGCAACAGTGCAGCAAATTACAGACCATCTTAATCAAGGATCCCCTCAAATGATCTCTGCACGCACTGTTCGCCGTACACTGCATCGGATGGAATATGGCAGCCGAAGGCCTGTTCGAACACCTTTGCTGTCTGCAGTTAACAAGAGAAAACGTCTCCAGTTCGCACAGGAGCATAAGAATTGGACAGTCGATAATTGGAAACAAATTATGTGGTCCAATGAATCACGTTTTCAGTTGCACCATGCCGATGGCTGAGTGAGAATTTGGCGGAAACAGCACGAAAGCACGGACCCCAAATGCATTGCTACAACCCTTCAAGCTGGTTGAGGCAACGTTATGGTTTGGGGAATGTTTTCCTGGCATGCTTTGATTCGTGTTGATCAACTTCTGACTGGCACATCACATCTAAACATCGTTGCGGATGGCATGTGGATGGTTTATCCCAATGGCGATGGCTACTTTTAACAAGATAATGCGTCCTGCCATAGTGCTCGTATTGCACAGGATTGGTTTCAGGAACATGCCGGTGAGTTTACTTAGCTTAGGTGGCCCCCACAATCTCCAGATCTCAACCCCATTGAGAATTTGTGAGATGAAGTTGAACGAGCCATCAGACAGCTGAATCCACAACCCTGCAATCTCACACTCCTGGAAAGTGCTATTCATCAAGCATAGTCTCCGATTCCACAAACCACCTATCATCATTTCGTAGAGTCCATGCCACGAAGAATCGACGCAGTGTTAAAGGCAAAAAGTGGCCCAACGAAGTACTGAGGCGGTGGTCATAATAAAGTGGCCACTCAGTGTATAACACATTTGTCCGAGCTATGGGAATCACCAAATCAGCATATCCACGAGTGTGATATGCATGCGTAGGACGACACACAGTAATTAGATTTAAATGCTTATTAGCATAGGCACGCTCATGCATTAATAACATGTCTGAAAATGTACAGTTTCTCAAAAATCAGTGATTTATTACAATGGAACAAACTATTCACATTTTCCGATTGATTTAACAATCGAACAATTTTTTTTTTTGCAAAGTAAAAATTCTATTAATATTTTCTCTATTTGTCATTCCCTAAGCTAAAAGACAGTAAGGCATTAATGGGTGTGTACAAGAATAATGAAAAAGAATAATGACCCTGGTGTAGTGTTTCTTCTCTTCCTTCTGGATATTGTGAGGAGTGGAAGTATGCCTTCAGCGGTGAGTGGCTTCCAAAGAGACTTAGCCTGAAGCTGATCACGTTAAAGTGTAAAAAATGTAAGTAACAATGATTTTACCATTATACTTCTCATTAGTTCTGTGATATACATTATAGAATATATTTTTCTCTGTATATGCTGGAGAAACCTTTTAAAATATAAGGAAGGTTGGTCATATAGCGCATCTACCCACCACATATCGTGTGAAATAAGCAAAAACAATTCAATACAATTTTAATAATCTTCACATGCACAATAATATTGCATTCACGCTGTAACGATAGTGATGTAAAGATTTGCACATGCGCCGTTGTAAGAAAATTGTTGAATATAATAAAATAAATTGCAGCTCTTGAAATCAATCTAACATGTTCAAAAATAACAAAAATGCACCAAAAATTAGCCCAACTTCTTGACGCATTGTGTTCTTATTTTTATACATTCAGCAAAAATATAAGAAGTTACAACGAAGCATAACTTGTTTTTAAATTATGGGGTGATGTGTATTTAAAAACGCAAAGAACAAATTACATAGTCACACCAGAAAATGAATAAAACATTGCTTGAATAAATATTTTTTGAACTCATTTTCAATCGTTCATCTCTTGTATAATGGGATGAAATAACACATTTAAATGTTTAAGGCTGTTGTAATTAGAAAACTGCAGGAATTTTTCAAATATTCATTAGATGTGAATTGGCACTAAAACGATGACATTTTTCTGTTGTTGAAGAAAAGCAACGTTATTCTGCTAAACTCTTACACGACCTTAAAAAGAATCGAGGGAAAAAATACAGGCTTTAACCCTGTCAAAGTTAACTTCTCCAAAACATTTATCGAAGTCTCCACATTAGAGAAAAAAATGCTGAAACGAGACATGCTATTTTTCCATTCGCAATCTTGCAGAGAAATGATTCTCATCAATTTCAACTGCCACGACAAAACCAGAGAAAAAACGTAATCTCCTTCTGTCTTCTCCTTTTAAATACCTAAAAAAACCAGGCTGAACAAAAAACAGAAAGAAGGTAAAACAAAACTCTGTTAGGTTTTCTCTTTTCACTTGATGAGAATCAGTGCTTAAAGCCAAATTTAATTAAAAAACTATAATGTCTTTTGCTCTCACTACTGCTACTTTGTACTTTTCTATTTCTGGTCCGTTGGGATCCCCACTTGCTTTCTCGCACGACGTTCGCCTTTATCTTTTAGTTAAAACACCTTGAGCTTTCCGCCGTTCCTCACTGGGCGACTGAAAATGAGACATCAAGGACAAATGTTTTCTGAGATAAAATATTTAAATGGATTTCTGGAAACAATTAAAATTCTGGTGTGCTGGCATATCTCTGCAGAATGTAATGTGTGTATAAGCTATTATGATCATTAAAAGTAACAAATGGGCTCGACTTTTAAAATGTTGATACAATTCATCATGTAAAGTAAAATAGCGGATTTACTCGACGTGCAACCGATACTGATTATGTTATTCATAATTCTAGACGGATTCGGATATTTAATTCGGAAACATTAATAAAGAACTGAAATGATTATCCAAATATAAGTGAGCAACTAATGATACGCGATACTAAATGAACCTGTTAAAAATTTAGAAAGTACGGTCTGTTCTTACGTAAACAATATGAAACATGTATTCTCACAACAATAATAATTTTTAAAATAAACTGCTCTAAAACAATTACGAATATTTCGTAAAACAACACCATGCCTTTAATTATTAACATAGAATGCAGAATACAAAACAGATATGAGGTGGTCAGAAAATAGGTGTATATGCCCCTGAAACGATAACGCCCATGGATCGAACTATCACAGTTTCCGTGTGCACGTGCTTGCTTTTCCCATCTCCTGATTTTCCTACGCTTCTTGGTGTTATTAGATGAGTTTTGCTTTTTTTTTTTTTGTGCTGTGTGTTTTATTTAAATTTCTGTGGCTTCGTGTTTGTTGTTAGAGGTAGGTATTACTCGTTAGTTTTTGTGTACTAACTGTATTCTGGTTTGAGTACTTGCTCACTAATGCTGTTCTTCAAACATTGCCGCTATATTTGAGAGTTTCACTGCTGTCGGTACCGCAGTTAATAAATTTGAGACCGAACATAAAGTACTGTGACTTCTGATGCTTCATGGACTTTCACACTAAGTGCCTTGGGGAGTCTTCAATTCGTCCAACTGCTTGCGCGTTGTAGCCAGGCACTGAATTAGCTGTTATGACATTACCGCTCTTGAATTCCATAACAAATCCAACTTCAACACCAAGTCATTCATGAGTCAGAAGCCAATAGCTGTGGTGCACTCTCTTATCGCTTCGCAGGAATATTGTGGGCCTGACACTGTTGTTACCTCATCATTCTCTGAAACTGGACTGTGTAATGCTTTGCTTGTAAGCGCCCCTCAAATGTTGCCACATGGTAATCATTTCCTCATAATGTCAACATTACCAGTAACACCGATGATGGAAGCGATGCTTGCTACAGTAATTTTTTGTTTGGAGATTTAATGACTATCATGAGCAACACAATGGGCTGCGAGCAGTTGTTCGTCACTAATTTAGGATCACTGGTCCTGGAAAGTTAACGACACAAACTCATCATCCATGGTTCACCCAGGTTTCGAATCCGGAACCAGCTCCGACGAATAATTAAAAGTTAACTATGTTCTTTCCGCCTTCAATAAATGTAAGGCGCAATTGTCATTTCAACTCACGGCAACAGGGTTTTGGATAAAACTCTATGGCACCTTCTGTGCCCGGCTCTACACCTGATCATGCAGTTTCGTATGAACGAAGGTTACTTACAGAGCTGTCAGCATCTGCTGTTGCACTCTTCAGGACTTTCAGCACGACAGCAGCTAAAAAGTTATTCTTCTGCTAAAAATGGCCCATTAAGAGGATGGTGTTCCCCTCCCTACATAATACTTTGCTTTTCCTGTATCTTGATGCTGAGTCGTTACACGAAACGATATCGTGTCCATTGAAAATTTGTACAAAATGTGTTTTTTATGTAAAATCTATTAGTACAAAGTCAACATTTTTACTAATGGTATAGTCACTAAACCACAGCATCTGTGACCTCGTTCGCATCCATACATACTTACTACGGAATCTATATCCAATACACCTCAAGAAATCACCAATGAATTGCTTAGGACAAAACTCATTCGTTTTGGCACAAGGTAATAAATAGACTATTGTTCATGTACCGGCAGCAACATAAGACCTAAAGTGTTAGGTGTTTTCGTAGAGAAGTACGAATGATTTTTGCTGATGAAACTGAAATTAAGAAGCTTCCCTCACGTATTTAAATGATGATAGAAGGGTTCACACGTGTGCTTTTCTTGATGACCAATGTAGTATGCTGTATGTATACCACATCGGGCCATGTTCAATCAAAATGTCCCAATACCAAAGAATATTCTTCTGTAACGCCTGCTGCGCAGTACTCGACAGAAGACATTGATACTTGTACTGCGAACCGTGGATTCTCCATCCCAGGAATGGAGACGTTGAGTTCAATAACGTGGAAACTGAAATCGGTCATCCTGCACGGACGCCGAATACTAGGATTCTACCAGAGTCCCCTACATACCAGGTTCCTGCTTTGATTCCTAAGTTGTCGTTAGGTGCTGTAGTCAGCAATACAGGAGCGGGTAGCTGTTCTAAAGCTCCTGCATTTGCTGACTACAGCAGTAACTGGAGTGTATTTTCCTCCAGATTCAGAGGAAAATGCACTCTATTTATTCTTTATTTTTGTTTTGAGAGGCAGAAATGCAAATCTCTGTAGCTACGGTTAATTTTCAAGTATTCGCTTGGTCCCTTGCAAATGCGGTACTCTTACAGTAGTTCTCATCTCTCTGGTCTGATATTATATGTATCCAAGAATCAAGCGTTACTTCGACTTCGACGTAGTCTTTTTCTTTCAGTTCTTGTTCGCCAACACAAGCTGCTGGCTTATTCAGTGGACAGCATCGTCGTTTTGCAGCACAAATTCCTTCTCTTCTAGTCAAAGATTAAGTAGTGGGTGTTAGTGATGAGTTCGGGCTCAATTTTAGAAGCCCGGGCCCACCCGAATCCGAAGGCATAGGGCGCGGGGCCGGCCCGCTTTCTTTGATTACATGTGTTTGCTGAGCCTAGGTCCGGATTCTTGGAAAAACTTTGCTTTTCAAGGCTTGCATTTATGCATTATACACTGGCCAAAGATATGGCACAAGCAAGGATTAGTTTAAAAGGAAGTTTAGTTCAGCTAATCCACTTCACAATACTAATATGTTTTAGAAATACTACGCATAAAACCAAATGGTCTAAAATGTGGTTTTGAAAATAAATAAATAATCAACGTGCCCTTCGACCCTTTAGAAACAAAACATTCTATTCGTTATTTCTTTTTGATTTCTAAATTTACTTTTATTTTGGATAAATTGCATTATAAAACGTACAACGCCGTACAGACAGTTGCAAGTGTTTGAAATTTTGACTCTAGAAAACTAATCTTTGCAATACAATTTACATATATGCTAATTGATAAAGGTTGTTTAGAGTGATGTATTTAGTAGAATATAAAAAAAGCATGTAGGGAATAGGGAAATTTCCAAAATTAAAAAAAAAAAAGAACGTAAAAGCATTCCAGACCAAATATTTCTGCATTTTGTAACATTAACAAAGCTTTGCGCTTAATAGTATAATAATCACAATATTATCATAGGTGTGTGCAGTTTCCAGAACAAGTTCATCATGAAAAGAGAGAGAGAGAGAGAGAATTGCATCTAATGCCTCAGCGCTTCAACTTGATCTTCTTTTCTCTAAAACTCGACCTGCTGCACTAAAAACCAACGTCACCCCGAAAATCGCGAGAGTGAGGAAATTTTAAAAAATAAATAACAATACTTCTAACTGCAAAATTTAGGAATTAATACATCATTTTAAAGATAAGATTATTGATTTTTAATAAAATACAAAAAATGGGAATGTGATTTTTTCCTAGTTTTCGATACCAGACCTTAAACCAATCCTTGCTTGGGCCACAGCTTTGGACAATGCATAATGTAATTCTTGCTAAGCAAAATTTGTCTTACAATGGCAGGTAGCTTAGGAAATTGAAAATCCTTCCACCATGGTAACAAATCCACAATGAAATTCAACACGTGTAATTCAACCGAGCTCGGAATTACACGTGTTGAATTAATTACAATAATGAAATTCAAGACGTGTAATTCCGAGCCCGGGCCTGGGGTATTCGGTATTTAATGAATTCTGAGCCCGTCCGAGCCCGGGACAGGCCCGAGCTCATCTCTTGTGGGTGTGATGCAATATGTGTAATTTGGTTTTGAATTGATGCACCATGCACAGAAGAAATTCTTTTAATCGATAGTTTAACAGCAAAGCTATTATTTAATATGCTAATGTACATTTCCGCCCCTTAGTGGCAGAGGAGTTCACCATGGAAAGCAGAAAAATCATACACCGAACGTTTCCCATAAAATAATTACCCTTTCCGACGTAAAAAGAGTTTCTGAAACTGGCTATTCAACATAAGAGACAATCAGAGACATAAATGTGAATTTTCTGCCCATAGGAAAATACAGCGCGTTACTAGGAAAATACAGCGCTTTACTTAAAACACCAAATATGTGCAGTGTTTTTCATAGTGAATGATATGTGTTTAAGAACCATTTTTAAACCAGATTTTTGAAAAAGGAAATGCATATTCTAACAGTAATATGGATTTTTAAGAATTACGAGCAGATCTTTTGCTTATGAAAAATCTGGAATTATACAAAAATGTTCCATTGAATGGAAGACAACTGACGTAAAATTGGGTTTTCTTCTGACTTCAAGAAGCAGTGATATCGAGGGAAACATTGCATAGCTTTACGCCCCCGCCCCAAGAAGGGGACTGCTTTATTTCGAAGAGGAAAATTTAAACAAAATGTTTGCCATGGTCAAGGGTACCCGATTGAAAGCGAATTTATTATTCAGTTGGAATTTTAGGAGCAGAAATACTGTTGCCAATAGAAATATACACTGATGCCACCAGCGGCATAACAGCGCAATGTAAAAAATTAAAAAATGTACACAAAAACATTCTTCATAGTAAAATCTACTCGAAGAAAAACGATATTTTCAGTTGTTACTGTCAGAAATAGAGGTAGCAAGAAAAACATAGCATGTGGTGAAACGGCATACGCCCCCTAATTTGAAGTTGCCAATGTGCGATATCTTCATCATAGTGAATGGCATTCAGTGGTGAAAAACTCTTTATCGGCTTCTAAAAAAACAAAGATACAGTTGAAAATACAAATTCATATTTAAGCCACTTCCAATAATGTGCGGTTTTCACAGTATTATGTACATTATGTTTTGCTTGCTACCTCTGCTTCTGCCTGCGTTGCCAAAACTGGAAAATGTACGCTTGCGCAAAATGTTTCGAGTGCTGAAAGATATCTATGCAAAAGGTATTCTCTACAAACACAATTAACAAGGGAAGCAGATTTTAGGGTAACGACACCGATTGTGAAAACCGCGAATTAATTTGTTCAGAAAATCTGCGTAATGTATTTTTGGTAGTGAGTGATATTTAATAAAAAATGATTTTATATGCACTTTAAAAACTCGGAATGCTCATTTACGTGCAAAGTGTGAAATTCCGTGCATAGTAAAATATCAGAAAATGTACACATAAAATATTTCTTTCAGTGGAAGTTATGCCGCGCAAAAGAAATTTTCAAACTAGACATTTGAAAGCAGAGATAGCGGGAAAAATAAAATATATACTTGCAAGTCCTAGCGGAAAGTTTTGCGTAATTCGAAGGAAAATATGTCAGCAAAACGCTTTTCGTTGTAAAAGGTATGCCAGGATAAAATAATTTTTCCCATCGGAGGACATGGGATAAAATTTAAATCAAGTTTCAGTAGCATCTGAAATTTCGCCCGCAAGTGATATGATTATGCATCAGCAAAGGGCCAAAAGGTGTAAATATTCATTCGCTCAATTGAAGCTGCCCTACCTGAATTCGCTAATCAGTGTTAATATATGCTACGCACAGACATACGGACACACAAATTGATTCTCAAAGCAAGTAGATTTTTTTCCAGAAGACATACTGAAAAGGTGAAACATTATTTCTAGCGTAAAGCTCAAGCCAATGTTCAGCAATGTTAAAAGTGTAATAACTTCATGCTTAGGTTCGAAATAACCTTTGTAATCTTACAGATTATCGTCTAACTGTTTTTTGCATTTCACTCTTTACCCTCATGAAATTATTTGGAAATAATCTACGTACTGTTGTTCACTTAAAAAGTTTTGTAATTTTAATTGACGTATCGTACTCTAAGCTACCCGGGTGTAAATTTTAAGAAATTATTTATTTACTCTGATTTTTACTGCAGTCAATGTTTGTGTTGTGAGTACCACTTCTTGAACCACTAAAAATATTTTTATTTTCATGCACTATATATCTGCAAATCTTGTTAGCAGTGAAATGATAATACTTGTATATGAACACGGAAAAATTCTTAGTTATGAGTTCATAATAACTCCTTATATACCACGTCAATAGTATTTCTAATGTTTCTTTTTTTCTCTGCATTTCCGTTTCTTTTCTCTCCATAGCTCTAGCTGCAAACATAAGAATTTCTCTTTAAGTTTTTTGAAGTACCACTGCGAACAAACGCAACAGTCGATTTTGTAATTGCGTCTGGAGAACAGTTATGTTTATTTCGACATTTGTCGGAGTAACAAATCTACTGAATTAGTCTAGATGAATGTCGTGCTAAAGCGCTTGCAACCCTTAGAAGCTTTCCAAGTATTTGTCGTTTTCTTGTAGGACTTCCGTCCACAGTGAGTAGAGTTTAGGTCTTAGACACCTACAGCGAGATCGCCTTTTGGGCAGGACACAGAAACGGAAGAAATGAGAGCAAGTCTAACGACTTTGACAGAACAGTTTGTAGTGAGATTAGAGTACAGTAGATGGCGCCACCGAACAAGTACGATGTTTCACACAGAGGGGTGAGACAATTTCAGGGGGAGCATAAGAAAGGATACCCATTTAACCAGTGGGTCCAGCCTGAGGGGCCATCACTTAACGTGCTCGTCCGATGCACGGCGGATATTCAGCGATTGTTAGTAAATCACACCATTTCTGAAAGATCAGCCCAGGTTTGAACCAGGGAACCTTGCATTGATAGTCTGACTCGCTAACCACTACGCCATCCGCGGCTCTTAGAAGCTTTCCTGCATGACCCTCGGATTTTGTTTGAAGCCTGAATTGGTTATGACGTCATGAGACTTTGGGAACTTCTATCTCGCAAAATAAGCCCTCAATCAAAAAATGTCACTAAATATTTTTTGCTCAAATGTGTCCAAAGAATTACTCCCTTGGGGGTTTTATGCGCCATTTTCTGATCACCCTGTCTATCTGTCCTTCACCTTTTTCGCTGAAAATTTGAATTCTAATAATTGAAACGTTTTTTAAATAACATACAAATGTTAAATCACTTACAAAGGCTGAATTTAACCTCTTGGCATTAAAATAATTTTATATGTGTCGGTGTGAATCGATAACCCTTCGAAGATAATTTCTAAATAATTTCATTCACTCTATTTTTATGAACAAGATCCTTCTCTGACTGTTTACCAAAAACATTTCTGAATGTCTTCATATTTGATAAGGCCTGAGAATTGTATTCAGAACAGCAAATTAAAATGTTCTTGTGATTGTTCTATTCTGAATATGGAAGAATCTTTTTCGTATCGAAAACTCTCTTTTTTTCCTTGTGTACTATCACATAACATTAAATGACCGAGTAAGATAAAAAGATCCCTTTTGCAGAACTACCGAAAATTAAAAGTTTAAATATATATAAAATCATCTTGGTGATGTCATATACAGAGAGTGCCTTTGAAATTTACACTGACAAAGGAAAATATTCGGAGATTATTCAGCCGAGCTGAGGGCCATTGCCCCAAATTGAGAAATTGTTGAGGTTCCCTTGAGTGTGTAATGTCCTTCTGTGGGCCTAGTAATGCTTACTCATCATACAGCATGTACCATACCTGTTTAAAAAATAAAAAATGTAAAGTTAACGGCTGCTGTTGCGACGGGCCATGTTGGGACTGAACAACTGTTTCTCTACGCACTTTTGTGAAGGAAAAGACTGTAGATGGTACATCCACTCTTAATAAACTGAGCGACTGCCTATGATAGTACTTTCTCGTCCGGTAATGTGTCAGGAGGACGAGCAGCTCGCTTCAATTCGTTCGACAGCAGACAAAATGGTTAAAGACTGGAGACAGGAAATTATGCGGATGTTTCTCGGTCTTCGAGTACGCGCACCCTTTTAATATGGTGATATGCACCATTTTTCTTATCAACTCAAACATCGCCACTGGGAAACAATGCTAACGTGGGTCAGTGCACAATCCTGAAAGAATGTTTCGAGAGTGATCAGTGCTCATGCTACGTTCTGGAGGTTTTTGGAGACTCCAAGATATCTGACAGAAACTTTACTTGATCATTGGATTACCGGTGCAATCCCACACACTCTCTCTCTCTTCACAAGGAACATTCAGACCACAGTTACAAGTAAGTTTTCTGTTCATAATGACTGCTGTTTACTTTATGAAACTGAAATCTGGACTGCGATTCTGGGAGAATATGAGCAGCATTTTTCCACATGTGTGCGTTCGGGTGTGCTTGTGCGTGTTCATACGTATACAAACACACACACAATAACACACATATACAAATGTTGTAGGGTCAGAAATGTGGAATGACCTGGCGATGACTGTGCATTTCATTCGACAGAGCATTTGTGCATTTCTCAAGATATTTTAACTGAATGCCTAGATCGTTGTCACAAATGCCAAATTCCTTGATGACCACCAAAAAAAGGTTATATTTTGGTCCACCCCGAAAACCCAGTTTGTTCAGGAGTACAGCGGCGAAAAAAGGTAGGTGGAGAAAGATGACGGTGACTACCGGAGTGTACTCGAATCATTGAATGACGATTCTGATTTCATTTGTCATCCGTTAAAGATATTTTCTTATAGACTTTCAGGCGCATTCGAAAATTTCTCATGAAGCAGTTTTCAGGTCCATACTATACAAGGCATTTAATTAATCTCAACACCTTTGGTCCATGGTGTTTGCCTGAAGGTACAGGAAGTTCAGTTTACTGTTCTTGTTGTTATAGTTGTTTTCAAAAGTGACCACAAAATCTTTCAGGGAACTTTAGATACATTCTCCGTAGCATTTTGCGATGGGCTGTTTTGTTGGTTGATTGGAAAGACTCGCACCTCGCCCAGCAAGACCATATCCTTCAACATGTAAATACTGCAGTTCCCTAAAATAGTACTATCGACAGTACACCGAGGCGCCCTTGTGGTATTGTTGGTAATTCTCTGAGTTGTATGTTTTGTCCAGCGGCCTTTTTGATGGCATTCTTTGTAGACATATTTTAGGGCTACCTAGGAGAGAGAGATAGTGAGCCATTGCTGCAAAGGATGTCTCACGATTATCCAGAAGCTGGTGCCTCTGATCATTGTTACCCTGGCGGCGACCGTTGAATCATAATTCGTGACTGGGTGTGCTAGATGTCGGAATGAACAAAGCATACGCTTCTTAAACCTTTCTATTATCGTAGGATAAACGTTTTATTTTTTTTTTTATTTTACTTTATTTTATTATTATTTTTGATGTTGTTTAACGACCACCGTAAATAACTCCATGTGATATTAGCAGTCGCCCACCGCAAATTCAGGGCTACTGGTTCCAGGTAATGGAAAAAACTAGTGCCGTAAGAAAGAAAAGCATAAGATCTGTATCTCACCGGGATTCGAACCAGGACCCATCTTGGACGAATAGTCATAAGCCAGCGCTTCGATCACTGCGCCAGCGGGTTTCTAGTTTGTGCTTGCAAAACGGCATGTGGTGTCTAACTGCTGTGCCACACAAGCAGTAAATTGATTGGTTTCCTGTGGTTGCACGTCAACGAGATATACTTGTGTGCAAAAACTGAGGACAAAGAGGAGAAATTAGCATAACAGCGGAACGAGCAGGCAGAACGGACCGAAAGACCACTCAGGAGATAGACTAGGGTCCGGTTTCGTAGGGCATGCACATATATGCAGCATGATGTAGGGGGGGTGTCCGAAGAGTATAAAGCACACGGGCGGTGTACGCTCAGCAATTCGGTGAAAGCTATTGCACGGTGTACATCGGTTTGAACGACGTCGAGTTGCTGCCACCGTGTGATATGGCCAACAGGCAATCCACTAGACGACATCTGGATGACTTTACCCGAGGTCGCGTCATTGGGAAGTTGGAAGACGGTTGAAGTGCGACTAGTGTAGCGAAGGAGTTCGAGATCGCTCACAGCATCGTTTCACGAGCTTGGAGAGCAATTCAAACGACAGGAACAGCTGTCCGAAAGTTTAGCAGTGGTCGTTCACGCGCAACCACGGTGATGGACGACCGGTATATTGTCCTACAGGCGAGAAGATACAGACGGCAGACAGTGGAAGAAATCGCAAATCACACCCAACAGACAACTGGACGTCCGTTATCGCGTTTTACCGTGGCCAGAAGGCTGCACAAAGGTGGTCTATTTGCACGACGACCAGTACGGTTTGTGCCATTAGCGCCTGGAGAGTGAAGATATTCAACGCATGGATTGGCCCGCAAGGTCTCCGGACCTAAATCCAATCGAACACGTGTGGGACCTTCTCTGGAAACGCTTGGCAGCACGTCACCAGCCGCCAACAACGATTCTGCAGCTGCGATTGGCGCTACAAGAAGAATGGGCAGCGATGACTCAACAGCTCCTTGACAACCTCGTCCTCAGCATGGACAGACGTTGTAAATCCTGCAGCTCCGTCAGAGGTGATCATATCCCCTACTAAAGACTGGATTTTTCTTGGCAGCCGCCTGTCACATGGGCGTTTCTGTCTTCTGTTCAGTTGTGCTCGAAGCTACCTTTCCAATAAAGTGCCTTTATGTCCTTTGGATTCCTTGTTTGGACGGTTTTGCTCACTTGTCCCATATTCTTACATCTTGGGGATCTTATGGTATGATTTGAGTCGATGTGGAGCACCTCTGCACGACGTTACTTTCGAAAAACTGTCTCGTCCTTAATTTTTGACCACGTCAGTGTATATTTGCATGTGAAAGGAACGCTATGGGAAGTTCAATATGATATTCATTAGTTTCGCTTGCATGTTTTCCCCCGTGTAAGTACTTATCACGGTAACCAATAAACAGCCCCCATGCATGCTGTTTAAGAGACATTACTTTAGATACCATAATTACTTCCTATTTCAAAGTTTGTTTAATTGTACTGCTCTTTTTAAATACGATCCATAAGCCTTTGAAGATATTTAGGACAATGACTGCCGAATCACTTCTTACTTCCTCCCGTGTCTCTCATTCTTCAGCAAGGGTGGAAGTCATAATTCATTGCAAGTTGAAATCTATGTGCAACGACTCGGAAATATTAAATACCATTCACATGTTTTATAGAGCTAGTCAGCCAAAGACAGGTATCTCTGAAACACATTTAAGGTAAACTGCAACAAACAATAATTCAGTCGGCAAAATTCACAAGGATATGGCAGCTTAAAATTAAAAGATATGTTTTGGTAAACGTTACAGACAGCGGTAATAGAAACGAAGTACATAATTAGTTCACTGCATTTTCTAATAATCAGTGAAAGTTACCTTGACCGATTTGTTAGGAGTTGGAAAAAAGAAAGAAAGAAATTATCTTTTCTTGAAGAAAAGGAAGAATAATTTTTTGTTTTACAAGCGAGATACTATTTTCTGCACGAGACAGCTATTTACGTTTGATTTAAATAACAATGACTGAAATATGTGACCGTGAATTGAAAAAAATTTTGATATATTCAGCTTCACGACAACACAATTACACTACTCTACATAGATCATGATACACCACAAAGGAGTGCAAGAAATGAGATGAAACTAACATGACGTATAGACAAGTTAACAAGAAAGAAGGGCTTTCTTTTCTGAGGAATTATATGAAGGCGATGAGCGAGGAGACAGTATAATATGTCCGGAGTCAGTCGGCCGTACCATGCTGGGCTATAACATTCGGCGACACGCCGAGGAATCAAGTGGAAAAGTTCCCAGATGGTGTTCCAAGGTATCGTTGTCCGTGCCTCTTTGACCTTTGTTTCACCGACTTTGCGAGGAAGCCGTGCACAGGCGTTATGTCGTTTATCAATGACTTCCATACGTTCTCTAGTGGAGATAAGTCTGGAAATGGCGTTGAACTGAGAAGAGCCTGGACACCTTGTTAGCAGTCTTCTGAAGTTGTCAGTGAGAGACGGAGGTAATCTTGTTGAAACTGGGTATCAGGAATAAAACGGAAATAAGGCAAAAGACATAAACTGACTGCAGCAGCTTATGGACGTATCGTCGTGATGTCATCGTACCCACGATACGTACGAGTTGAGAAAGGTTGCTGAAATTGAAAGAGCTACACGCCATGGACCATCCGGGAACCACGTCGTCTCCAGACTTTCAAACGACGATGGCTCGTCACTGAATATGACATTGTTTCATTCAACCTTCCAGGCATGAATGGAAATGCTACACTTCAACCTTGCGTGACGATGTGCTGGGGTCAGTGGCAGTCGTCGCTAGAGCTGGCTGGTGCGCGAACCTGCATCAGCCAATCTGCGATTCACAGTCCGTGTCGATACGGGGATGTCTATTGCTGCCTGTACATCTCGTCGAACGTCTCCGGCTGGGAATTGTAGGGCTACTACATCATGCCGTCGAACGCAGCGAGCGATGCTTTCGAACGTTCACTTCCGTGCACCAGTCCTACTTCAGCTATGCACGTTACTTTCCTCTAACCAGAGTCGGCACTTTCGGCCAACTGTTGTTGAATCACGACAAATTTCTGCCCAGACACGACGCAGGTGCAACCAAACGAGGGTGGCCCAATGATGAAGCCTCAAGTAAAAGTGCCCGAGTGATGATAGAATTCCCGATGGCGTCATTCAGGCATTCTCACGCGCCTTACACGTGCTTTAGCAACCGGGATCACCCCAAATCAGTGCTTCACACGTCAAAGTGATGACGGCCAAACGTCGCCACGTTGAGCCGTTTTGCCCTTTTAGCTCTTTCACCTATCACGTAATTGGTTCTCAACAGCAATCATTTGCACATCACAACTGTAGACACATTTTGTATATGGAAATTTAACGACACCATGAGCAACTCGATGGGCTATAAGCAGTAGCCTGTCCCTAATTTTGGGTCACTAGATCTAGGAAAGGGAGAGAGCCAGTACATTAAGACAAACACAGCATCCATGCCTCACCGGGCGGGATTCAAACCAGGGCACATCTCTGACTAATGGTCAGAAGCCAGCGCTCAGACCACTGCGCCACCAGAGCTGTACTGTGGAAACATAGGCGCCACTTTGCCTGGTGCTCTGGGAAACACTTCCTGGTACGGTATTTTCTGTGTCCAGCAGTGTATCTAACTTTTGTTTTTACTCATTACTAATTTTCTTTAGTACTGTATTGTAGCATTTCCTTTATATTGAAAACATTCTTTTCAAAAGATTAATTCCATTCCTCATTTTTATTAAATTTAAGCTCTGATAATTCCCATACAGTGCTCACTTTCAGCTCTTCCTCATATCATTTTCGAAATAACAGCAAATACGTATGACTTACAGATACGACGGAAACGGATAGATACGATACCCTGTGACGTGCCTGCCCAGCAAGAAGCACACGACATAAAGGCAGATAGCAATCAGAACGAACGTCCGCGTAGCTCAATTGGTAGAGCGACTTATTCCGGAATGAGGGGACCAGGGTTCGAGCCCAGGCGTGGACAAAATGACGGAGAAATTTACTTCCTCATAATGGCGCCCGAACTTTCCGGATGACCCGGCCGTTCAAAATCTCGCAATGGTGTGATGTTCTTTTCACACCGCGAGGTAGGAAAAATCACAGAATCCCTTCTCCAGCGCTTCGAAAAATATATGTGTGTGGCGTTGCATTCCACACACTAGATTGACTGGGAGTTCTCTGCCTGCGACAATTCATGGTCACGGCTGACCCGTGGGCCATGCCCCCGGCCCTCTTTCGGGTGGGGGGGAGATGTTACTTGCGTGCCCCGCAGGACGCACACGACGTAAAGGCAGATAGCAACAACAACGAACGTCCGCGTAGCTCAATTGGTAGAGTGACTTATTCCGGAATGAAGAGACCCGAGTTCGAGCCCCGGCGTGGACAAAATGACGGAGAAATTTACTCCGTTATAATGGCGTCCGAACTTTCCGGATGACCCGGCCGTTAAAGATCTTGCAATGGTGTGATGTTCTTTCCACACCGCGAGATAGGAAAAATGAGAGAATCCCTTCTTCTGCGCTTCGAAAAATAAATGTGTGTGACGTTGCATTCCACACACTAGATTGACTGGGAGTTCTCAAGTGCACGTGCTTCAGCGGATGGCTACCTACGACGATTCATGGTCACGGCTGACCCGTGGGCCATGCCACCGGCCCTCTTTCGGAGGGGGGAGATGTAACGTGCGTGCCCACCAGGACGCACACGACATAAAGACAGATAGCAGTCAGAACGAACCTCCACGTAGCTCAATTGGTAGAGCGACTTATTCCAGAATGAGGGGACCCGGGTTCGTGGACAAAACTGACGAAGAAATTTACTTCTTTATAACCCTTAACATTTCAAGCACTTATGTAATTAAATATCACTCATAACTGCACAAGTCAAAGAATACTTTGGTTTCTTCTGAGTAAAAAAGGTATAAATGATACCCGTTGGTTGATATTTGTTACTTGCATTCATATTCTATACCTTATTCCAATTTACCGCAATGTTGAGAATTTAATTTAAATCTGCTGCATCAATGCAGAGTTAAATTTTATCATCTGCCATTACCCAGGGATGATTTATGTTCCAAAACAATTTCATCTTAACTCTCTATATTATTAGGTAATGACACTAACGTATCATCTTTTCTTTTCTGCAATCAGTTTTTGCGAAAATTGAGCTGTTATTTATATTATTATTGTCGTGAGAGCTATATTTTTAATGAAAGAATGGCAGAAAAATGTTTACAAGAAGGAATACCACAATATAATTTAAGCTGCATGAGCTGATTTTCTTTAGTCTGCTTGGAAATGGCAAACTACAGAAGAAGTGAGTTCCTCCTACTACCTCGGAGAAATAAATGAAATTCATAGAAACGTAGAAAATGAGATGGAACAGAAAGTTCAACAACCTTGGGGTGCTGTTGGGAAAAGTTAGGCGATATATTCAGGGAAAAGCATTTCATTTTCTTTAAAAGGAAACCTATCAATCAATGCATTCTTCGGATCCTAAAATATGCTGGTCAGGCATATTTTAAGATCAGAAGAATGTTAAAGGCAGGATAGTCAAATAATGCACGAATTTCTCAATGACAGATGGAAATGTGTCATTGAGAAATTCGAAAGATAGAGAATTTTAACTCTGAAAGATAGAGAAAAAATAACTAAGTAAGAAAGCAAATTAAAACAGCAAATGCACGAATTCGTCGCTAACGAAATGGAAATGGTCCCACTTCAAGGGAAAATGGGAGATTTTCTAGTAAAATTATTATGTAGGAATCAAACCTTGGATGCCGAAGTTGTTCGGGGTTCGACAAAGATGGCTGAATGAAATAAAAAGGACTCCAGGAGGTGTGGGAGGACATGCGGAGATCAACAGCCAAAGGCAAAGATACACTGCCGTGCACAAATTAAGGACGAGGCGGTTTTTCGAATGTAACGTCGTGCAGAAGTGCTCCACATCGACTCAAATCATACCATAAGATCCCCAAGATGTAAGAATATGGGACAAGTGAGCAAAACTGTCCAAACAAAGAATCCAAAGGATACAAAGGTACTTTATTGAAAAGGTAGCTTCGAGTACAACTGGACAGAAGACAGAAACGCCCACGTGACAGGCGGCTGCGAACAAAAATCGAGTCTTTAGTAGTTGATATGATCACCTCTGATTGCGTTGCAGGATTTACAACGTCTGTCCATGCTGAGGACGAGGTTGTCAAGGAGCTGTTGAGGCATCGCGGCCCATTCCTCTTGTAGCGCCAATCGCAGCTGCGGAATCGTTGCTGGCGGCTGGTGACATGCTGCCAAGCGTCTCTCGAGAAGGTCCCACACGTGTTCGATTGGATTTAGGTCCGGGGACCTTGCGGGCCAATCTATGTGTTGAATACCTTCACTCTCCAACAGTTCTGCGACAGCCACTGTACGATGAGCTGTATCATTGTCGTCCATGAA
The DNA here is from genome assembly GCA_039090855.1 of Macrothele yani. Classification (NCBI taxonomy): domain Eukaryota; kingdom Metazoa; phylum Arthropoda; class Arachnida; order Araneae; family Macrothelidae; genus Macrothele; species Macrothele yani. The sequence continues at coordinate 60,620,674 of CM076989.1, read as the reverse complement.
GAGGAACTCAGGACCCACAGCACCTCTAAACAGACGCACGTGAGGCAGGAGAACCTCGGTACAATAGCGGGCACCAGTGACTGAACCTCCTTGGAAGATGTGGAGGTCAGTACGGCTACCAAGCATGATACCGCCCCAAGCGAGAACTCCGCCACCGCCAAACCGGTCCCTTTCGATAATGTTTGGAATGCGATTGCATATTCCCTGCTCTTTCCAGATGTGTACACGTCCAGAATCGCTAGTCAGACTAAATCGGCTCTCATCCGTAAAAAGAACTCGACCCCATTACTGATGTGTCCAGTTCTTGTGTTCCTGGCACCACAGAAACCGCCGTCTCCGATGAGCAGGCGTTAATGGCACACACCGTACTGGTCGTCGTGCAAATAGACCACCTTTGTGCAGCCTCCTGGCCACGGTAAAACGCGATAACGGACGTCCAGTTGTCTGTTGCAGTGCCTTGCGATTTTTCCCGCTGTCTGCCGTCTGTCTCTTCTTGCCTGTAGGACAATTACCGGTCTTCCGCCGCCGTAGTTGCTCGAGGACGGCCATTGATAAACTCTCGGACAGCTGTTCCTGTCGTTTGAAATGCTCTCCAAGCTCGTGAAACGATGCTGTAAGCGATCTCGAACTCCTCGGTTACACTAGTCACACTTCGACCGTCTTCCAACTTCCCAATGACGCGACCCCAGGTAAAGTCATCCAGATGTCGTCTACTGGATTGCCTGTTGGCCATATCACACGGTGTCAGCAACTCGTCGTCGTTCAAACCGATGTACATCGTGCAATAGGTTTTACCGAATTACTGAGCGTACACCACCCGTGTGCTTTATACCCTTCCGACACCCCCCCCCCTTAAGTCATGCTGCATATATGCGCATGCCCTAACGTACAGGACTCTAGTCTATCTCCTGAGTGGTCTTTGGGTCCGTTCTGTCTGCTTGTTTCGCTGTTATGCTAATTTCTCCTTTTCGTCCTTAATTTTTGCACACCAGTGTAATTGGGGGCCACAGGAAAGTTTTCATCTAGCAGTGGACCGAGCCAAACTACCAGTATGATTTTTTTAAAACTTTCAGTACGTGGCAAGATATTCTAGAAAAAAAGAGACAGCGAGAGAATGTAAATCGTACAAAAATTATCGTATCTGGGATAGAAAAATTATTGCAGTTCTGAAAACAGGCAACGAAATGTTTTCACATGCTGACCATGGGGATCTCGCGAATACCATCACGGGTTTCCATTACCGAGCCCCGCACGGGGATAACTGGTTTTCCAGTTATTTGGGGAGCGGCGCCCCCACGGCCCGAGCTGACCTTGTGACTGGTCAACATCTGATGTCATGCCACAGCTTGTTTTTTTCTTCTTTTGGTGCTGTTGGTGTTTGCAGGGACGGCTGTTCATCCAGCTGTTGGGGAGTCGCGGCCCCACGATCCCGAGCTGGTCTTGTGTCTCGCTTTTTTGTTTTTCTTTATTTTCTCCACTGGCTAGTTGCCCGTGTTGTATTCTACCTAATCGCTACCACGTTGTGTACTAACACCCCGGTCTTGTGGTTTTGTTACCCTCCCCCACTAACTGATTTATATTATCCGCTCAGTTCGTAGGTTGCTGAGATTCCGTTTAGGTTCCCTTCCAGGATTTGTCTTCTTCGGATTTCTTTTTTTCCTTTTAGCTGGTTTGGGTACTAGACCTACCTGCATGTTTGCCGCGTGCGGAGACCCGTGAGGCGGAAATGGGATGTCTGGCGGCTGAGGTCGCAGGAGACCGGATAAGTGCCTCCTGTGTACCAACACTCCTCTTCGACCCCGGCTTCGCTGTAAACGGGAGGCTAGAGACTAACCCACCTCTAGTCAGAAGTCTTGTACCAAGTTGTGTGCAGGGCTTTAGCGGCTTTTTTGTCGTATAGCACGGCAGGGTGAGCCCGGGGTTGTGGGATCATGCCAAAGGCGTTGGCATGACGGTACCAGGAGGTCGAAGTGTCCGCCGAGTGCGTGTGATCACAGCCAACGGACTATATCTGCAACGTATAAGCTCCAGAACTGTGTCCAGCGTCATTTTCTTGACTTGCGGACCTCCAGTTCTCCCTTGTTGGACTCGGTGGTGGGTGGAGTAGTTTGCCGACGAATCTTCCTCCTTTTTTCCATGGGCAAAAACAAAAAGAAAAACTCCAAATTTAAGTCACCTGCGGAAATGTTTGTTGACAACGACTCTCCTTCGTCTTCTCAACCTACCAAGTCTCATACCCTTAAACGGCCTTTAGACCTTGACCAAGAATGTGGAACCTCTTCTTCGGCTGCTGTACCAGTCGCTCCGAAGCGTCGTCTCCCCTCAATTGCTGTGACTACGCATGCTACTCACTTGCTTGTAGAATCCATCGATCCGAATGAGAGACTGTCCACCAGATCTCCCTTTTTCATTTCTAAAGCTTTGGACGCTGCGGTTGGCCCCTTGAAGTCTGTGAGGAAGCTTCGCTCTGGGGACCTGCTTGTCCAAACTTGCAGTGTTTCTCAAAGTAACACTTTTCTGAACCTCACTAGTCTTCAAGGCATTCCTGTGAAAGTGACACCTCACCCGTTTCTTAACACCTCTCGGGGTGTTATTTCGGAGTTTGATCTCTTGCCATGCAGTGAAGACGAATTCGTGACTGAACTTGCTGATCAAGGTGTTATTGCTGCACGTCGTATGATGTTCCGGCGTGATGGTTCCATGATTAAGTCAAAAAATGTCATCTTGACTTTTGACTCCCTGAAAGTTCCGACAGAAATCAAAGCAGGCTACTTGGTCTGTGCAGTTCGCCCGTACATTCCCAGTCCTCTGCGCTGTTTCAGGTGCCAGAGGTACGGGCATTCACAACGATTCTGTAAGAGTTCCGCTCGTTGCGCTAATTGTGGCTCCGGTGAACATGACGGGGAAGGTTGCACTTCTGCGGCCTGCTGTGTTAACTGCGGTGAGGCCCATGCAGCTTACTCCCGCAACTGTATGAAATGGAAGGACGAGATGGCGATCCAGCGCCTCAAGACCCTGGAAGGCCTTCTCGTACCCTGCTGCCAAAGCCAAGTTGGGTATTCCCAACACCCGACAGCGTAGTTTTGCCGCAGTTGTTAAGTCTCTGCCACAACCCGTGCAGCCCTTTGTTCCGCGCCCTGTAGCTCTCGCAGCGCTTGCCAAGCGATCTACAGCTGACCAAGCGACACAGGTGTTTTTCCCCGAGCTCGCGATTTTTCGACTACCTGATTCTGGGCCTTCTCTTTGCAGCCGACCCTCTCTTCCAGTTTAAAGCAGAAAGCCTGCACGTGCGGACGACCCGGCCCTCAATCCGCAAAGGTGTGCAGTGTCCATCCAACTGTCTCGGCCTCAGCGAGGTCCCCACCCTCAACCAACATTATAGAGGAACATAGGGGGGGAGAGTGACAGTTCGTCCCCAGCCTCAAACAACATTGCAGAGGAACATGGGGGAGAAGAGAGTGACAGTTCGTCCCCGCCCTCTGCCAGCATTGCAGGGGAGTGTGGGGGAGGAGAGTGACTCATCCTTTGTGTAGTTCTGTTTAAAAAAAAAAAAATTATAATTATAATAGTCAATTAATAAATTTTTATATAAACCTAATTAACTACCTTGTCTTCACAGCTTTCATCATACTCTTTTTCAACTTTTACCAAGCCTGTCTGCTCTTAATCATTTTCCACGTTTTTTAACAATCTGTGGCTGATAGTTCTTGGTCTGGCGCTCTTTGGCCAAACCTGGCCCTTGCGCCAATAAAATCCAACAACCAACCAACCAATCCATTACCGAGAGACTATTTCATGGCTTTCTTTTGTCAGGGGTGCGTGCTGTTCAGATGGCCGATTCCGAGCTTCAGGAATGGGGATGTGGCGAACAATTTATTTCAACTCCCTCGTCCGCGGACGAGGGAGCTGAAGAAGCTTGTGTCAGACAACTTGGCCATTGGGGCGACAAAGCTAAAGAAGAAGGTGAAAAGATCACTATTTTGCAAGAACTTCACACAGTTTGTTATATTAACAGTAATTTTTAGCTGGAGCCTCTCGTGTCGTGGGGGAAGAACAATATATCTTCAGCTGACGAATACTAGAAGTGTGCGATTTTACTGTTTGTAGTCTGTCCATCTTTGAATGTTATTGCTACGTGGTCCGGGGTCAGATGTCGTTAGATGAGGAAGCTGCCAAAAGAAACTGGCCTAGGACTTGCGTTGCAATGCAGGACAACAACACGGGATAGGACACATTAGTTTCTGTTAAAGGCGATGCATTTGGTGAGCCGCTACAGAGCAAATAGAAAAGCAATGTCTCCCAGAATTATCGAATGCTTTTTGAACGAAGCCGTTCCTTTCACTATTGATCCATCTCCAGGACACCAGTGCTCTCATCCCTTTCCAATGACTGTTTTCAAAATGACGATCTTCACACCCATACATCGTGTATAATACGTCGATTTCCTTATTTCTTCCAGCGCCAGTTTCAAAATCTCCATCTTTTTCTAATATATCAACTGCAGCACGTCGATTTCCTGATTCCATCATACGCCATTTGCAAACTCTCGACATCGGACGTCCTACTCCAACTGAATTTTGCAAAGCTTACCTTCCTTCCTACGCCATTTGCAGAGCGTGGATCGTCTCAGTCTTAAGCAATTCACATAATGTCAACCATTCTACAACTGCGGTTATTATTTTCATTTTAACACAGGGTCGACCTAATGCTGCTAAATAGAATCAGAAACCACTAGATACACTTAAAAGAAAAATGTTTTTCGCCATGCTAGCACATTTATATCTTCTTTTTCCTTTTGTTTCGGGGCCTAAAGATCACATTGAATATCTATGGGCTCTAAGAGGTCTCAAATTTCTAATTTAGAGCCACTGGCTTCTTGGAAGGATGAGAGACAGTGCCATGAGACAGAAAACCACTCATACCTCATCTGGGAATTAAACCGGGAGTGGGTATGGGAGACTAACCAGAAAACTATGAATCTGACCTCTCAGCCACTGGGGGTCATATGCAGTGTCAGATTCATTTGGGGTGTCACTGTTCTCTGTTGTATTAAAATGGAAGTGTTCTATGACCCCGATTTAACAGTAAAGTCGACTGGGCGTCAGAGGTATTGAGTGTGCGAGTATGCCTATTTAGACAGAAGGGTTTTCAGTCTCATATGGTGCTGAGATGAGAAGAGCATAGATTTCATTTATTAGAGGTGGACAATGTGTTAAGATTGCCCTTTTAAAGAAGGAGTTCGAATAGTTGTAACTAGAGCGGATCTAATTCATTCTTGAACGATTCAGGTGCTGGGGGTAAAACAGGCTGACGGTGTTCCAGAGAGTCTAAATCAATTGGTTTTCATTATTAATCAGCCAGGGGTTATGTGGGTCAGTGTTCAGAGATTTGTGGGCTAATCATAGTTTTATGCCTATCGTCTTAAGAGTGATGAGAAAGTACGATTTTTTTTTTGATTGGAGGTTTAACGACCACCGTGAGCAACTCAAATGGGCTATAAGCAGTCCCCCGCCCTTAAGTTAGGGACACTGGTTCCAGGGAAGGGAGAGAGCCAGTGCGGTAAGACAAACACAACACCCCTGCCTCACCGGAATTCGAACCCGGACCCCTTTCGGACGATTAATCATAGACCATCGCTTAGACCACTGCGCCACCGGGGCGGATGATTTTTTAAACAGTGGCTGTAGGAAATTGGCAGAAGTTGAGGTGTTAGTCTCTTAAATTAATTAAGGATAATAAAGTTAATTTAATGTCAGTTTCTCAGGATTCAGAAGTAAATATTCCTCAAATAAGTCCTATAAATTGAGTTTTTTCTTCGTTTGTAATAATGTTTTTAGTAAGGATGGATGATGGTAACAATGGAGTGGCAATGGAGGGTCGGGTTGAAGAAACTTTATTGAAGATTGCAAAGTAATGATAATACGATGATAAACAACATTACAAAGTGATGATATACGATGAAAAGCAACTCATACCTCATCTGGAAATTAAAATGGGAGGGGGACGGAAGACTAACCAGAAACCTACGAATGTGACCGCTCAGCCACCGGGGCTGTTAGGTTGTATCTTGGAGGGGAAGATATAGGCAATTTTTTTTTATTGGAGATTTTGTGTTTTTTAATGATTTATTGGATCATACGGGACAAACAAGCAGAAATAAACAGGATACAGATATTTCACGTCAACAAGTACATATCATACATGGTTTACAGCATGCCAAGTGATCAATTTACACAGAGATAGCCAGTGTTGATCAAGTAGCACATGTGAACATGTACACATCAAACATGGCGTTTGCAGTATGCTAAATGACCAATGTACACAAAGAGCCAGTGTTGGACAAGTAACACATTGAGAGCCAGTGCCTAAAGACAAACACAAGCATCCATGCCTTACCGGGATTCGAACCCGAACCCTTTTCGGTCTGGGTTCGAATCCCGGTAAGATATCATAAGCCAGCGTTTAGTTTTATTTTTTTCATCATAAGACATCTTGGGGCCACCGGGACCCCAAGATGTAGGTTAAACTATCTGATGTAGTGTGTGCTGGGTGTCCACATCATACTACGAGGGGAAACAGTTTTATTGTAATTTCGTCGTAATTAATAACCAACTGAGACTCACCGGTAGCGCAGTGGTCAAAGCGCGGTGGTCAAGTCCTTTCGTCTGAGTGGGTACGGGTTTGAATTTCGGTAAAGCATAGATGTTTCGTTTGTCTTACCGCACTGGCTCTCTCCCTTTCCTGGAATCAGTTACCCTAAAGTAGTGACCGGGGACTGCCGTTTTTTGCCAACTGAGAGTCTCGCGGTTGTCGTTAACACCCTACACACAAGGAAAAAAACTTAGCCAAGTCACACACATCGCTTACATTTATTATCATTCATCACAATCGAAAACTACAGTGTTTACTTGTGATTATAAACGTTTTAATGCACGAGAAAATGAATCAAAGTTCCGTGATTGAGGGAACTTTTCATGCTACGTGCATGCTTTAATTTCCTTATTAAATTCTAGAAAAAATACGTTTGCAGTTATTTCGACGAACATACTTTTGCTATTCCAAGTTGTCTTTTGTTATTCTAACACACCGACAGATTGCCCTATGGAGAAAATAGTGTTTTGTTGTTGTAGAAAAGATTTCAAGCACATATTTCCATAGAAGGATCGTTTTTAATTTTTTTCTCTCGCCATCACCGTATTATACATGAACAGAGAAGCAAAAATTAAAATCGCTTACTCCCTTGAAAAATCAATAAAGAACGCGTCCAATCGACAGAAACATACGGCTGTCATAAATAAAGGAAGAACAACATCAGCAGAAACATTAGCTCACTCGGCATCAAGATGACTTGGGGGAAAAAAGTCTTAACTCATTTTCAGGGCTTGTTCTTATTAGTTGATGTTGTTGCTGATCGCTTTTTTTTTCCAAGTCTTGGAGAGCGATAACGTTTTATAAACGACAGTCGTTGATGAAGAAGACAGATGAAGCGAAAAAAGAGGGAAGTCGATGACTGCTTCCCAGCAGTTCACAGTTTAAAAGAGTGAAAGACAAATGAACATAGATAACACTGATGAAAGCTTTGAGCAAACAAACAACAAGATACTCAAAAGAAACACATAAAGTGAACACTACGGACAAACAAACAAATAACAAATATCGTGTTCCTTCTCCCCTTCCAAATGAAACTCTGCTTCTTCTTTTTTTTTTTTTCTCATCGCAGTTTTCTTTTCTTACTTGCAACACTTTTTCGTCCCTTGGCAGAAAAGGTGATTGGAAATGTCTACGGATCTACTCACTTGGGTGTAAAATGAACCTCACAGTGCGAACCGTGGAAGTAATTGTGTTGTCTGTAGCTTTCTTGGAGAAAATTGCCGCACTTCTTCTACTCGCTGATCGTCCCACTTGTGATATCATCACTTAAGTGTATGGTAAAGCATCCATAAATTCAAAACATTACAGATAACGATTTAGGCAAAGAGAACAGGATGATTCTTTTATTATTATTTAGCTCCTGTACTGTTTTATTCAAGTATTTCTGAAGAAAAGATAAATTTTCCGTTTTAGAGATTTCTAAAATTCAACACGGATTAGTAAAAATATTAAAATCAAAGAAATCCTTCAGAAACGTTCGAACATTTGAGCATGTTACATAGAGGAATGTGTGATGTGCCTGCGCACATGAGACAAAGGCAGATAGCAGTGAGAGCATACGTCCGCGTAGCTCAGTTGGGAGAGTGACGTATTCCGGAATGAGGGGCCCCGGGTTTGATGCCCGGCGTGGACAAAAATGACTGAGAAATTTAATTCGTTATAAAAGATAATACCGAGTAATGTTCCAATGGGGGTAATATGTTGCGTTCATAAGCTGAGCATTGTGCACGGGGTTCGTAAGACGTCTCCCAGAGAAACTGGAATAAGATTCTACAACTTGATTTCAACATGCTACATTTACAACATTTCGTCTTTTTGGGGGGAGAGGGGCCAGAGACCACCGTGAGCAATGAAAACGATAATAAGTAGCCGCCTGTCCCTAATTTAGGGCTCCTAGCTCCAGGGAAGGGAGAACATCAGTGCCAAAAGGCAAGCAAATCACCCATGCCTCATCCGGGATCTGAATCCAAGCTCATTGAGACGAAAAGTTCTAAAAGTTGCCATTTATTTTATTGGGGCCCTTGAAACCGTTTTTCGCCACAGCGGTGGCGCAGTGGTCTAAGCGATGGCCTCTGGTCATTCGTCCGAAAGGGCTTCGGGTTCAAATCCCGGTGAGGCATGGATGTTGTGTTTGTCTTACAGCTCCGGCTCTCTCCCTTCCCTGGAACCAGTGACCCTAAATTAGGGACGGGCGACTGCTTAAAGCCCATTGAGTTGCTCACGGTGGTCATTAAACCTCCAATAAAAAAGGCGTTTTTCCTATAGCTTTACGATCAACGGTAGCAGAAACTCAAAACATCTAACAACAGTGTGACTACATTGTTGTACGTAGATGAGAGGTCGGATTTCCCAGACGCGTGTAATTGCCAAGGAATCTATTAATTATAACACATCGCGAGATGTGACTTGTGATATCTAAATTTAAAGCGTCAACACTGCTGCTTATAAAACACTAGCTATTTCACCAGTGGCCTTGGCCACAACGAACTGTACCACATCGAAGAGGACGATGGATCAGAGCCCAAATAACATCATTTTCCTATATGATTTTAAACTTAGACACCATGCATTGGAGACAGCTCCCAACATATCACTATGTTCAAACAGTTCCGGAACTTTTTATATTAAAAAAGAATGAGTACAGATAATACCTGTTTATGAGGTGTTTCCTTCGAAGTAGTTACACTGTGCAACTATGCATTTTTGCAAGCGCTCATACAAAGATTTAAATGCAGTTTGCAATCCTTCTTTTGGCACATCCTCCAGTGCCTCCGTCGCAAGTCGTTGAACTTCTTCGGCACTTGAGAAGCGTCGCTCTTAAGCACATTCTTCATCTGGGGGAAAAAGAAAAAGTCACACTGGACGAGATCAGAGGAATACGCTGGTTGCGGAAGAACGGGAATGTGGTGTTTTGACAGGTAATCGGACACCAGGATGGATCTGTGAGCCGGTGCATTATCGTGATGGAACACTCACGAGTTGGTCTTCCAAAAATCGGGTCGCTTGCGTCTCACTGATTCTTGGAGACGTTTCAAGATGTTGACGTACTCTTCTTGTTGAACAGGTTGAAGGAATTTCTTGTGTACGACCCGCTTGCAATCGAAGAAAACTGTTAACAAGGCCTTTCCTTTGGAGCTGTCAGCCTTAAACGTTTTTGCTCGAGGTAACGACGGTGATTTCCACACTTTTGACTGTCGGTTGGATTGGGGGTCGTACAGAAAGCACCAAGTCTGATCGCCAGTGATCAATCGATTTAAGAGATCGGGATCTGAATCCACCGCGTCGATGTTATCTCCGCAAACTTGCATTCGCTCATCCATTTTTCCTGGTGTCAGGTTTTTGGGAACAATTTGTTGGCACACGTGATGCATGCCCAGTTTCTCTTTTAATATAGCATGGCAACTTCCAACTGAGATGCCGGCAACTTCTGTAATCGCTGCAACAGTTTTTTGAACGGTGATTTTTCACAATTTCTTTCACAATGGCGATTTGTTCATCCGCTGTGGATGTTGAAGGTCATCCTGACCTCTCATCATCCTCGATACTCTGTCGCCCGTTTTCGAATCGTCGATGCCACTCATAAACTTTAGTTCGACTCATTGCACTTTCACCGTAATCTGACTTAATCTTTTGAAAAGTCTCAACGAAAGATTTTCCGAGCAGAACACAAACTTTTACACTTGAACGCTGTTCAAAATTCGACATCATTGCCCTCGCGACGGAGAGCCTCTAATGCCTGTAATCACGAAATACGCACATACGCTCTACGTGTTGGATCTGGATCGAACCGGTTCTGGCTGGTCGTTCACATCATGCTCTTCGCTTGCTCTGCGAGGAACGACGTATTTCACTGACATTTGGCAAATATTCAAAAAGTTCCGGAACTTTTTGAACGTAGTAGTATAAAGATTAGTTCAATGCATATAAGATTACCTTAATATCTCATTTGGGGAAATTACTATTAAGGAACGCAAGACACAACGTTAATTTTGTAAATTTTAATCAGGCGATATGGGCCTCGATAATGAACCACGCGATAGACCAGAATCAGCTCTCAATGATAACGCGATGGAAGCCTTGATTGAATCCTATCCTCGTCAAACGGTACAGCAAAAACTCAGAGTACACTATGCAAGCATTTACTACTATTGAATACCTAAAAGCAAAGTGAAGATGGATAAATGGGTGCCACATGAGTTGACGAGTAATGCTCTTTGGTGTTTGGTTAAATGTTAGTGAAACGTCTGCTTCACTAACGAATAGTATTACTTAATATGAATTACTCTAGTACTGTGTCATTCCGTAGCGTTATGTGGTGCTTCCGATAGCTGAATTATACCATATTGACTAAATTAAGCACTTAATAGCTTTAACGGCAAAGAAATGCTTCGGATAGCTGAATTATACCATATTGACTAAATTAGGCACTTAATGGCTTTAACGGCAAAGTAATGCTTCGGATAGCTGAATTATACCATATTGACTAAATTAAGCACTTACTGGCTTTAACGGCAAAGTAATGCTTCGGATAGCTGAATTATACCATATTGACTAAATTAAGCACTTAATGGCTTTAACGGCAAAATAATGCTTCGGATAGCTGAATTATACCATATTGACTAAATTAAGTACTTAATGGCTTTAACGGCAAAATAATGCTTCGGATAGCTGAATTATACCATATTGACTAAATTAAGCACTTAATGGCTTTAACGGCAAAGTAATGCTTCGGATAGCTGAATTATACCATATTGACTAAATTAAGGACTTAATGGCTTTAACGGCAAAGTAATGCTTCGGATAGCTGAATTATACCATATTGACTAAATTAAGCACTTAATGGCTTTAACGGCAAAGTAATGCTTCGGATAGCTGAATTATACCATATTGACTAAATTAAGCACTTAATGGCCTCAACGACAAAGTAAGTAGCAAGTATTATACTTACAAATTCCAAAATCCTTATTTAGTGCTCTCTAGGGACTCCGACATGTTAGAATCATCCAGTACTTTGACATGTGGATACAACAGGTTCCTCGTAGTGAATAACACTCTTCAAGTCTAACTAACATGACTACAATTTAATGCTTCAGTCTCAAAGCCATATAACAATATAGCCAACTTCTAACAAGAGCGAGCCTCTTAATGAGAGCGTCAAAAATTTAATAAGAAACTCAAAACATCAACAAGAGCGTGAGTACATATAACGCGTCCCAGTCAGTACATTTAACGAGAGACAACAATCTCAATCTAACGAGAGTCAGTAGAACACATCTAACGAATTCCAGCCTAATACAACTGTAAACATCATTCATATCTGTGCTAAAAACACACGTTATTAAACTCTTGATCTCAATTCAGGTTGCCAAAAAAAAAAATTCATCGGGAGAGAAATACATCGTTAAGTTAGAAACTGCTTAAAGAGTAAGAATCAAAATTTACATAAATAACAGGAACTGAAAATGACAATTAAATTGTAGTATACGTCATAAACAGAACTGCACAAAATACGATGGTTTGAGGTCTGCTCTTCTGTGCTTATTCACTACTAAAAGAATGACATTTTGAGCCTCTTGTCACCTGGGATGAGAAATGAAGTCCTATGAAAATCGCCGAAGCTTGGATCAATGGCTCGACCGTAATGAAGCCCTAAAACACACCTCGAAGCTCGTACTTGGTACTCCATCCCGGGAAGACGATGGTTAGTGTTTGACGGTCCACAGTTATCGTGATCCACTACTTTTCCTTACAACCTAGTCAAATCATCACGGCGTACAGGTATTGCCAAGAACTTGACATTATGAATGAGAAAATAGACAGCTATTGTTAGTAAATCGCCATGGAATTCGGGGAATGTGGAGTCTTGCGTTGTTCCCACAACACGAGACTCCACCTTCCACCTAGACGATCCCGAAGCCGCACCAATTGAGATTCGAAAGCTTACCTTATTCGTCTTATTCACCTGATATCCCTCATACGGATTACCAACTACCGCCTACGGATTATCACTTCTCCAAACAGCTGAACACTGTGCTAGTATATCGATTCTGAATCAAAGATCAGTTGAAACAGCATTCCATGAGTTTGTCGCATCTTGACGCTCGATATTTTTTTCACGACGGCATATAGAAGCTTATATCTCGCTGGGAAAAGTGTGTTGCTGAGAGAGGTTATTATGATGCTTAATATAGTTCATTTTGCACTGTGTTTTGGGTGTTTGAAAGCTCTATCAATATTCCGACATTTCATCTGCAACAACCTGATAGTTTAGACAGTTTGGTGACATGAATTCTTTTTTCCTTCTAGTCGCATTCCTCCTAACGTATCATACATTACTGATATGTACTGGCATTTGATTCTTTCTTAGAAAAATTGAATATAATGGTGTTCAGTAAAACTAGGATGCAGCTGGCAAACAATTCTCAAGTGTTTCACCATCAATGAACTAACTGATCTGTCTTCTAATCCAGATCAATTCGTATGAAAGCACACTATAAAACCAAACTGCCGGGAAGAGTCAAAAGTTATTAGCAACGTATGTATTAGCAAAATATATTGCACCAGTTGAGAACTTACAATGGCATCTCTTTTATATTTTCTTCGGAATTTAACGATCGTCATGAACAACACTGAGGACTCTGAGATGTTGTCTGGGTTAATGGTTCCTGTGACTACTAACCTGACAATTTTTGGGTTAGTGGTCCCTGGGAAAAGACAGAACCAGTGGCATCCGACACACACACCACCCAACTTCACCCAGAACTCGAACCCGTGCCCTGTTGTTTCAAAGCCCGCGCCTCAAACCACTCTGCAATTGGGTTGCTACACAACATTTTAGATATAGTCCCCTTTCTTTTTCAACGCCTTTGGTCTACACGAGCTCTTTTGTTCTGTCAGAAGAAATTATTTTGCCTAGAAGCCAGCCACTCAAGCATCACTTTCTCAATTTCCTGGTCCGTGGCTTTTAAACGATCCTTAGAATTGATCAAATAGGTGATAATCTAAAGGAGCGAAATTAGGACTATACGTAGGCTGCTCAAATGGTACGCTTTATACCATAGACGGACGTACCAGCGCTCAGGGAACAAGCAGTGACCTACCACACGTCATCAATAACCGGGCTTGGCGTAGATTATCCATGCTCCTAAAGATCTACCGCTCGGCAACAGTGGTGCAGATCGCATCCAGGTTAAACGTCGGAAACCCAAGCAGCGTGAGCGAACGAACGGTATGGCACTCGAAGCAGACTATGGGCTACGGCAGCCGACGCTCTACTCGTGTGCCACTGTTGTCTGCTCGTCATCAGACATTATGACTCCAATGATGCCAGGAGCATCAGAAATGGACCTCTACTGAATGGCGCCGCATCGTGTGGTCAGATGTATTTCGTTTTCAGCTGTACTAAGCTGACGGGATGGTGCGGGTGTGGCGTTGATAGCATGAAGCTACGGCCCTGTCCTGCCAGGTCGACTCTGTTCAAGGCGACGGTGGCTCTGCGATAGTTTGGGAAACTTTGTCATGGGACACATTAGGTCCCTCGGTGTGTCTGGAGAGGTCCTTAACCGATGCGCGCTACCCGCATGTGCTGGCTGATCACCTACACGCTTTCATGGCCTCCGCGCATCCTGCGGCCGATGGTTTATTTCAGCAGACAATGCGCTTCCACATTGGATCGCAACCACTCAGGCGTGGCTGGAGGAACACTAGTCTGAGTTTGGAATAATCCATTGGTCCTCAAGATCACCAGATTTAAACCCTTTGGAAGCTCTATGGGATGCCGTAAGAGGACTATTAGGTCAATGCATCGTGGATCGACGTAGGGCGGAGTTGTGGACAATGCTGCAACGCATATGGCTGGCATTACATCAGGAAACCCTCCACAGCTGGTGGACTCGATGCCTGTACGTGTACAGGCACGTGACATATGTGATTCGCGCTAGAGGAGGACCAACACACTGTTAGGTAGGAATATCTAATGTTTTCTTCCATTGAGTGTACTTCATATAGAGTAAGTATGAAGTTAACGCCATTTGCACTGCATGTTGGTGGAGACCTGCATATTTCAGCCCTACATCTACCCAAAACGATGAATTGTACTCATCGATGATGCAAAATTGGGATTAGTAGTTTACAGGTTTGCACGAATGCAAATTTTTCTGTGTGTTATTATTCATTTATCATTCCAAATTGTGCTGATCGAATAACAATTTATTCTCCAGCCGGTTTTTGTTTTCATCTCTCTCGTTCAGGAGAAATGAATAACAGAAACGGTAGAATGCATACTACTTCGCAGAAATTGATAAAATGGTATCGTTCATACAATACTGTTTTTGCAGAAATTTAAAATAGTATGTACATGATACGATATAAATCAAACTTGAAATTGCAAGTGAAAATATATTCAAGAGTTCAGATCCATTCTACGTGTCCAAAATATTTACTCAGGTAGTAATGCTCAGTTCTTTAAACTGCTTTAAGAAGGACTAATTACCCTTTAACAACAACTTTAGGGAACCACTAAGAATGTTTGCCCAAGATGATGTCGGCCAGGTCTTCACTCTTCATAGAACACTGCTTTACGGCACCAGAAAGTGCGGCTTGCGTTTAGGGACAGCACAAGTTCAATGAAATTTGGAAATGAAACCTTTTCATCTTTCCAGTAAATTCATGGTCATTTTTAAACTTTCGTCTTTAAGAACAACCAAAAAAAAAAAAAAAAAAGAGAATGCGAAACTAGGACTTGTTCGAATAATTAAGCTTATTGTGTCCTGAATTCGAAAACAACATTGTTCTTCTGAAGTGCGGATTCTGTCTTGAAACAAACCATGAGATGCGCCGTGAAAACAAACCATGAGATACCTCAGATAATGACACTTCGCGTTCATATGTAACCAGCTGATTCAGAATAGTCCACATGCTTCACATATGTCACGTGATATTTTCTTCGTTTGGTGTCAGTCCGATGTTTTATACTCTATATTTTACAGAATTAAGACACAGTCTTGAAGCTACTGCTTTGGAATCTTCGTTTTAAAAATATCTCGTTTTTTTTCAATTTCCTGACGTACATCTATCGATCACGGTGACAACACAACGGTCTGTATCTGTTTTTACGTCCCCTATTGTTGCCTTTCCCACTGAGAAAAAATATAATGTGCGGGAACTTAACAACTAGACAAAATCTGAAAAGCTGTTTTCTCCCCTGACATACGCTGAAAATTTTTGAAACAAAGAAATTTGGAAAAAATATTTGCATCTGAATTCCAGTTTATTTTCAAACAAGATCTTTTTGGTTGACTCTTGACACAAGAGAATCTGTTTGAAGGGTTCAGTTACTAGGCAGATTGTGTTCATTTTTGCCTAATTGTTCCCAAACGTGTATTTTAAATTACACTGCTCTACATAGAATACGCCACATCAGGAATTATTTCCCTGAGCTCCATGCAGATTGGTTGGTATGTGTCGACAGTTCTGTTATGTAAATTGTCGGAGTTGTGACCCAATTACAAGATAGCTGAGGGAAGATGAAAGTGCAAAATACCTCAGCGTAGCTAAGTTTAGTCCTCTTCACTTGTGATTATGGACTAAGAAACCACATATAAGTAGTGAAATGCCTGGCGGATGCCGTGGGGGAGCCCTACCATCACACGGACGCCTTTATCCAACGCTTCGTCATAGAGATAAGTACGTCTGGTCGGTCCGTGCGTCACACTGCAGCGGAAGCGCATCGAGATGCAGCAATTGTCGTCCGAATGTGAAGACAATGGTTTGAAGGAAGGTAGCGTGTGTCGCCAAAGTGGGGCTGGAGTATGTATGCTATCGACAGAACGCCTCCATCCCCGCATTCAACCTCAAGCGGTAGCAGCTCCACAATCCAAGGCTGAAGGCATTCAAAGAGGTATATAGGCAGCTATGAACATCCCATATGGACACGGTCTATGAATCTCGTATTAGCAGAGGCAGGTTTGCGCTCTCGCTAGCCATTGCAAAGACTGCCACTCACCTCAACATAAGGTTACAGTGGTACCGTACCAAATAAACGTGGCAGGACGAATGGAGCCATGGCGTATTTAGCGAAGAGTCTCGCTTCTGTCTCAGAGCTAACGGTAATATTTTGAGAGTCTGGATACGTGGATATGACGTGCTTGCCAGTATAATCTTTTTGCTATTCGTGAGCGTCCTACTGCTTCTCAGTTTAGTATGACAATTTGAGACGTTATCAGTTTCAACAGTTGTTCACGGCTGTTGTACGCAAAGTGGCTACAATGACAGCACGACTGGTCGTCGATAAGGTATTAGAGCCCTTTTGTTGCCGTATATCTGGGGTATCCCTGTTGCTCAGTTTCAACAAGATAACGCTCGCCCATCCACTGACAACATCAGCAGACAGTGCTAAAAAAGTGCGTAGGTGCTTCTCTGGCCTCCGGAATCCCCAGACCTCTCTAACAGGGAACTTGTGAGGCCTCACTGGCAGACGACTTAATACCTCTTCACGATCTCCTTGCAATGTTGAAGGAGTTTCGGGTACAGGTCAACGATGCATGACCAAAGATATCTCAGCACTCGATCCGGGAAATTTCCCACTCAATGCTACGCCGTCTTGTCGAATATACACTGAAGAGCAATTGAATTAGAGATACCTGTCTAGTAACGTGTAGCACCACCTTTCGTCCCGATGACGACAGCGATTCGTCTCGGCATGGACTCGACAAGACGCCGGAAGCGTTGGGAAGCCATACGGATCCACGACCCCTGAACAAGCTCCCACAGTTCACGAAGATTTCATGGAGAACGGAGCCTCGAACATTCTCGATGGGATTGAGGTCAGGTGACCTAGCTGGCCAAGGAAGCAAGGTCACGTCGGGGGAGGGTTCATCCAAATATATTCGGATACAATTCGGGAGCGATGACACGCTGCATTGTCTTGTTGCAGGATGAGGTCACCAGTGGGACGCTGAAGACGCACAAACGGGAGCAAATGGTCGTCCAGGATATCCCTGCGACGTTGACCTGTGAGGGACGATGTCACACGTACCAAGGTCCCATTTCAGTCCACGTAAACAGTCCCCATACGAGAATGCCACCCTCACCAGCTTGAAAAGTACCCTGCTGGCAAGAAGGATTCATCGTTTCATGTGGTTTGCGCCGTACTTGTATCCTGCCATCCGCATGTACCAAAGTGAATCTCGACTCATCAGTCCAGGCAACATTTTCCCACATGTCTAGGGTCCAGTGGCGATGTTCCCGCGCTCATGCTAATCTTTGCACCCTGTGATGTGCGATCAGCAGCGGTACTCTAGTGGGACGGTGGCTTCTGTACCCTATAGCGAGGAGATGGTTCTGGATGGTGTGGCTGCTTACACGTTTTTGTGCACCAGCGTTAAATTGCCGAGTGATTTCTTGCACTGTGGTCCGTCTATCCGCTGTTACAATGCGAGCTAGCCTACGATGACCCCGCTCATCCACACGCTGTTGTCCACGGCAGTTGGCCCTTGCAGGGATGGTTTTACCGGATTCGATATTCTCACGGTGCACTCGTGACACAGTGGCTCGTGAAAATCCCAGTGCCTGCACAACTTCCGAGATGGAGTGAGCCATTCGTCGGGTCCCGACAATTTGCCCACGATCAAATACGCTTAGATCCTTCGTCTTACCCATACTGCGTCCGATTCTTACTGATTCCCGTCGCATCATTCCTTATATTGTCGGATCGCTGCATACGTCATGTCGTTTCCGTTTACAGGGCTGCCCACAGCGCCACATTTGCATAACGCCAGGTGTCTCTAATTCAATTGCTCTTCAGTGTATATCCCAGCTTGACTATCATACAACCCACTGTCTCAGGGCACATTATACGGTTTCCTCGCCCATCGGATTCATTTAAACCCTCAAAAATTACATTACTTCGTTCACATCTACTTGTCTACATGTGTGGTAAATTTCGTCTGATTTCGCGCATTCCTTCATGGTGTGCAAATTTCTATGCCGAGCTGTGTAATTATCTTGTGCGTTAATACACTGGGCCTTAAAATACAGTCACTGTTAGAAGCAAACCCGAAATTTTTATTCACTGAAAATTATGTGTTATTCAGTTTCGGGGGATTATTCATTATGTCGACAAAAAAGTTGGCTGTATTCCGATATTGAAAATGCCTGAGTTAATGAAAACCATTAGACTGATGCAATTGCTATGGTACAGCCGTTGATTTGTTTTTGCTATGATGTTTGCAATGCAGCCTTCTCGATATTGTTGTGAAAATTGTCCGCAAAACATTCTTCGTCTCTCAAAGAAGTTTGACATCTTTCAAACAATGGGTAGTGGATTCATGTTTGTGTTTTAAATAAATCTCCTTCTCCGAAGATAGTTTGGAATATTCCGTGTGTCTGCAAGTTGTATACCAAGCTTGAAGTTAAATCTGATGCCGATTCCTTTACCTTTCAGTTGGCTCGTTCAGAAATCGCAGTTTGAATACACACTACTGCGCTCACCACCGCCCGGAAAGAGACTGACCATGCGTAAAATGGCAAAAAGTACTCTAACATTCGATTTCTGAAAATTCTCCAAAAAGAAATCGCTCTTTCCACGTTTTAGTTACAGACAGCAACCGAAAATGTGTTATTCGGTCACCGCTGGGAAATCGAATCCCAGATCTCTCGATATCTAGCCGAGTAGCAATGATAAGCACTCGTCGGTATAATGTAAGGCTCACGCGCTCGGCTAGATATCGATAGATCTGGGATTCGATTCCCCAGCGGTGACCGAATAACAATTTTTCGGTTGCTGTGTGTTTCCAAAACGTGGAAAGGGCGATGTCTTTGTTCATTCGATTTGTATACCGGCAGATAATTAATTGTTCCGTCATTTGCAGTAATTTTTGCGTGAGGATGCCAGAAAAAGTTTCATCACTCCTGCACATTTCACGGCAGACAGACTTGAAAAACACTCTTTTTGTAAATTCGGAGTTTACCGCTGGTGTGCAGTTATTATCTTACTTTCTTCTAAAATGAAAGTGATGTTGATCGTGATATTATTTTCAAATGAATCTAAGGATTATGACGTACTACAGAGGGTACGCACATGTGGAGACGATAAGCAGCAGTGAAAAGCACTTGTCGGTGTAGCTTAATTCGGAAAGTAGTCGGCTGCGGAGCAGAAGGATGTTGGTTCGATCATCAGCACCAGCAAATTTGTGCTTTCACTTTGACGCCCGAACGTAAAAATGGATGTACTAAAATGTACTAAATGGATGTAATAATGGGTTCTTCGAAAAATGTGTGATGCTTCTTCTTCATGCCGTCCGGAAATAGTGATAATTCTTTCGTCTACAGAGAGTTACTTCAAGCATGGTTTGGGGGTGACCTAAAACCTGCGAATTTTTGCCCCTGTCTTTCTCAAGGGAAGGGATATACGTAACGTACTACATGCCAGGAAGCCAAGTAGCAGTGATAAGCACTCGTTGGTGTAGTTTAATTCGGAAAGCATTCGGCTCCGGTGCAGAAGAATGCTGGTTCGATCACAGATTAATTTCTATTTTCACAGATTTTGTAATACGCATGCGTACTTTTGCGCTGAACAATAATTTATTTTCACTCTCAGTTTTTCAGTTCCGCTAACGAACGTTCATAAGGTGCATCAGAATATTATTCCAGATCACATTTTGACGTTCAATTATGGAAACGTATTTTTGAGTAAAGAAAAAGATAAAGAGGTTTCCGAAAGGAAAAAAACAATGCATTAAATGAGGGAAGATGGTAAACCATTACGATCATAAAACTTTTGATGTTCTTGAGCACAGTTTAATAGCTCGCCACAAAAACTGTTTTGCGGATTATCCAGAAGGATTCAACTTTGCATAAAAGTTTCAAACTTCTCTTTTCTCAGCTTCAGCGCAGCATATTAATGCCCTGCTTCATCACATAAACAAGGAAAGCTGTAACTGTAAAAAAATGGAGAGAGGGAGATGGAGAAAAAGAAAAAAAGGACTGGGATCTGTGGAACTCTGTCAAGATCTTCATAAGCTGTTTTGACATTCACGTGCACATTTCACGGCAGACAGAATTCCCGATCCGATGGCTAAACCCCGGCTTCACCTTAACCTGCAGACATGGAAACGCAGCAATGGAGGCCGGGAGGAGCCAATTTATCGCATTCGACTTACGATGGTTCGATAACACCTGACAAACTGCAATTTAGAGAAAACTGGGAAGAGAAGAATCCTAAAATACCCGAAAGCACATGCACGACTTGTAAAACAGCAGCCATGTAAGGAAGGTAGAAAAAACATCAAAAACAAGATTCGCCGTGTAATATTCCGTCGAGCGGCGGCTTCGTGCAAAGGGTTCCAACAAACAGTAAAACTTAGCAGACTGGAAAGTTTCCGAATAATTTTTTTTCTTTCTCAGTAGAAATAATAATTTTGAACTCGTATCACATTCTCGGATTTAAAATAAACTGACAGGAAATGAGATGATCAATTAAAGGTTTTTGGTACTCTTTTCTTTCAAGAACTTTTTTCCTTCCCTAAATAAAATCAGACGGCGTGATTTTTTTCGGGACAAACTTGGGAGTTTTGAGTTTTATTGATGTTCACTTTTTTTTCTCAAAATGGGAAAATTTATCACTGGAATACGTGTATGGATTCCATGTTATTCATCTTTTCTCATTTAGTTCTTCTTTTACGGAAATGCGCAGGGAAGACTGAACGAGCAGCTTTATGGATCGCTTTCTCGATTTGTCGTCGTTGCGTTTGAGAAACTCTATAATGTTGCCACATATTCAGCAACTTAAAGATCTTCTCTTTGCCTTATTTTGGTTTGCATTTATTTTTTGATGAGCGTCTTTGTCCAAAGTGATTAAAAATGCTATCATTCTATTAATTAAGATGAGGTATGCAATTCTCCCTTATTTGCTGCACCTTCGAAATAATTAATTTTTGAAACGGAGTACTTTGTTATTACCCTAGATAATATCTTGCTCAGCGAAATTAAGTGGAACAGTTTGAACAGAGGTGTCTGAGCAAATTGCTGAACACGACGTTTAGCCGTGTCCCTTTCTCTTACTACCAAATGTGTCCCACATCTCCCCATACATGATTTTTGAATCGATCATGCTACTTATTGATGCATTTAAATCTCACTATGAGGAAAAAGAATGCTCTGGGGTATCATATTGAAGGGTATTTCACTTTTAAGTTACTTGTCCTGTTAATTTTGCATACGTGATCACCATTCCTTTAATCACTTTGATTTTGTTTTTAATACAGCCCGATTTATTATTTTCTTTTAAATGAAATACAGTCAACCCTTGATGTACCGCTTTGTTTCATTACATTGTGGCGTTTTTATCAAATGTGTCGTTATATCAAATTTATCAATTGTCTTTAAGTAATCCAAATGTTGTTAAGTATAATTTCTCAAAGATAACAATTAGCACTCAATTAAAAAGATGTTGATTCGGAAAAAATGCAGTTATATGTTGTGTAATTGGTGCGCCCTTAGATCGGAATGTTCGTTGATCTCGGGAGCTTCTAGTACACTTTAAATGCGGAAATTTACTTTTCATTGTAGAAAGGCAAAATGTACATTTTAATTATAAGGCAATGAATACAAAATCACGCTGCTACTAAACTTTTATCAAGTAAAATTAATAGCATTGCACAAAATCGTTTTACATACCTTAGTTTATTTTTTAAAAATCGTCTATTTTCACTGGTGTTTTAGATTTCAATGTTTTCATTGCCATCCTGGCAAATTACAGTCTTCTGCTTTATAGTAAGGACTGTTCTTTTCAACATTTTTTTTTTCAAACAGCAAACCAAAAACATTTTTTTTATTTTCATTTTTGATTTCGATGATTGTAAACAATTGCAGACTGATTTGCAGGGCCAAGAAGATAAACTAGAGATAGTAAGTATCATGCAGGATAAAAGTAGCGTTATATCGCTGGAAAAGCTGTCAAGTCATTTATCATCTTAATTCACAGCTTGTAGAGGGTAAAGAATGCAAGCATTTCTCTTTCGCCAAAGAGGACAGGGCGGGATGAGAAGCAGACAAAACTCCAACTCACAAGACAGCCGCTTGAGTCAACGCAGGCACTTTTTGCTGATGCTTCTCAGTACGCAAATTGTTAAGAGGTAAAGAATCGTGAGACATCCATTAAGTCCTAACAAATAGAAATAGATTAACGCACAAAAAGTTGCAATACGTTCATTCCCTAATGATATCCCAGATAAACCTCTGTGACCTATTCCTTTTCTTTTGTGTCTGTACCAATCTACAAAACGGGAGTAGTCCAGATAGACTCCCTCATTGTGGCATGTTTTCGAATGGACCAGGCAACATGTGCCGTTTTTTTGGCCATAATGTTCGCCACAATTGAATCATGGTCCGAAGAAAGGGAAAGAGAGTTCTCACACAGCTTGCAAGAGCCGGTATATCAATTATGCTTCGTGTTGGAAAAGGCAGGTTGGTGCAGTAATATATACTGGCGGTTGGGCCATGGCCAGGGGTAGCAGTATATCAAGAGAACAGCGGATGTTGCACATAGAGCACGTTTCTTCAGACCCATGAAGTGGCGTTATGCAACGGCGTGGTTGCTGTACAGCAAAACAACTGTTTATCAGTGACGCGGTTTGAACTCTCGTCTTTCTGCTGTGCTTCCGAATGCTTTTCCAATTAAGCTACACTAATGAAGATTGCCGCTGCAATTTTGCGGTCTTGGTATTTTTATCACCTAGGTAACTACGTCACATACATTTCCCTCCCCCTTGAGATAGGTGGGGGCACAAAATCGCAGGTTTGTGGTCCCCCGCAACTCCTGCTTGAAGGAACTATCTGTAGAAGGAGGAATTCTCACTAACTCCGAACGATGTGTGGAAAAAAAATCCCACATTTTTCGAAAAACCAAACGGCCAGTAGATTCATTTTTACATACCGACGCCAATGTAGCGAAACAAGTTTTCTGCCTGTGACGAGGCTCGAACTCGTATCCTTCTGCTCCGGAGCCGCATGCTCTCCCAATTAAGCTACACTGACGAAGTTTACTGCTGTAGCTATGCCGTCTTGACATTTGCGTCACTTCTGTAGCACGTCACTGCTGATCTAATATAGGTGAAAACAGGAATTTGTCGGTGACGAAGATCGGAACGCGTCTCCTCGCTCCGGAGTGAGTTGCTGTAACCAACCAAGCTACACCGACGGAATGTATCGTTGCAGATTTGCGTCTTGACACGTGCTTCACCTCTGTAGTACGTCACACACAGTGAGTGTTTTTTGATAAATTCTAATAATTCTTAAAAATAATTTCGCGATAGCAAGACCAACTTTTGATATCAGCTTCCCCTGCTCTTATTTTTTCTACACAGTCACGCGTTTCATTTAAATAGGTCTTTCAGATCCACTATAAGAGCTACCATAGAGTTTTAGAGTTCAAGGTGCTGGGATTCCACATGTACCACACTGAGCTTGAAATCTATGCTGAAAGATTAAAAATGTTTGAAGAAATACTAAGAAATATTTATTTATCTAAGACGCCAGGCTATGCAAGATCTTTATATTTAAATATTTTTAAAAATTCAATGAGCTCATAAATCGAATTAGTATTTTAAAAAGAAATGTCTAATATAATTGTGATTAGTGAGCAATAAGCCGCTTCTCCAAGTTTTGGTGGATTACAGAATGTTAAATAACCAGCTGGCTCGGTCTCTATGAAATTAAAATTTCACAGAAGATTCTGGCTCTTGTATAGTTGAAAGTAGAGGGTACTATACACTCTGGAGATAATGGTGTTCAGGAAATTTGTTAAAATAAGCTGATACACCAGTTATTTCCTAAAACCGCCCACTGAATTACTGTTTCAAAAAAAATATTTGGAAGTCGGAAAAACTTTTATTACTAAACTAAACTTTCAGTTGAGAAACTGTTGAGACCGAAAAAACACAGCGGAGGATTTAAGTTTTTAGACGATTTAGCTAAAAAAACTGAGATGTGTATGTCAGCATCAACTACACTGGTTTTCAAAGATTAAGGAAAAAACAGAACAATTTCTATTTTTTGAGAAAGAAGAGTTGGAAACCACGAAACTTCGGCGTATGACATGAAATGTAATGCGGAGTCAAGGTATCCTATGCAGATGAGTGCCGATGGCATGGTTTATGCAAATGAGCCCCAGCATAAAAGTAGATGTTGGGGGAGGGGGCGTCACATCGTTTGCGAAGCGTAAAGAAAGGATTTTGAGATAGAAAATTTGTTGAGACTCATTAAACAGCTGGACTATAAGGTGGTGAGTGATCGGAAGTCTACAGGCAGGTCAAAGTCAATTGAAAGTTGCAAGATGACAGTATATATGAGTTCTTCTGGGATAAACAAACTGTGGCGCCAACTTCAAAATACGCAATCGTCTTCCCAAAGGTACCGCGTATAAAGGCCTGGGGCTACAGCATCAGTGGATGACCGATTTCCCCAAATAACTGCGCAGAGAAACGAGATGGCTATCCCAACGGAGCTGCAACTGGTCCTTGCTGCGGCTACAGGAAGAGTGGTATTTGTTTATTCTGTAATCAGAAGGCTTCACAGAAGAGGTCTTAATGCTAGCAGATCAGCATTGTGAGTGCCCTGACATACACACACACGCGCGCACTATCTGGAGGGTGCAGGAAACACTGTATCATTATTCTATGACCGATGAAAGGAACACCTGTGATGTTGGTAGCGTGCTGGTTTGTGCTGGCATCTCGTTAGGTGGACGGTGGACGCACAGACCTTTATGTGCTTCCTAGAAAAACCATGAATGCTCGACGCTATGGGCATGACGTCCTGAACCCTTATATTCGCCCTGATTGTAGGTGCCAAAGGAGATACATTTCTTCTGTAAAACAACACTGCTCGTCCCCATCGAGCACGGCTTGTAGAGCAATATCTTCAACAAGAGAATATTATCCGTATGGATTGGCCACTCAGGTCTCCCAACTTTAATAGAATCGTGCATGTCTGGGATGCCCCAGGGAGACAGGCTGTACTCAACCCCTCAAAGGTTATCTAAGATCCTCCAGGATCTTAGATAACCTTTGCGCGAAAAATGATCGTCACTACCTACTGAGCTCCTACACACCATCATCAACAGCATAAAACATCGCTGTGAGGGGTGACAACAATACTTGTTAAGTTACTTCGACTATTTTATTTTGCCACCATATTTTTTTCCTGGCTCTGTATATGGACATTCTTTGTCGGAATATTTTGACAACATTTTTAGAGTATTTCTCTAACGTACGGTATGATATAGAGTTTCACCAGATTTCATAACATTTTATCACACTTTTTTGTATTTATTGAGATTTTTCTCTTTTTTCTTTACTTGTGAAAACCAACTTACTATATTTTGTAATTTTCTTCGATGTGAAAACCAACTCACTACTCAGTATTTTTCTTTACTGGTGAAAACCAGCTCACTATATTTTGTAATTTTCTTCGATGTGAAAACCAACTCACTACTCAGTATTTTTCTTTACTTGTGAAAACCAACTCACTATATTCAGTAATTTTCTTCCATGTTACACCTGCATGCTTTTGAATTTCATCCAATCATCTTCCAGTGATCTTCTGGGTCATTTTGAGTCCCTTGGTATTCAGTCTAATATTTCAGCTGTCCAACAGTGGTCGGTTTTCCCACCAATGTTCTCACTCAATTGCCACTTGAGGGTCATTACATTGATCATGATGTCATCATATTTGATTCATGAGTTCCTTTTCTTGACTCCCTTGGTACCAGTGTTCATGTATCTCTCCAGCATCTTCCAAATGTCTGCAGACCCTACATATCTGTTTTTTAGTTAAGGCCCATGTCTTTGATCCATAAGGGAAAACCCGAATTGTATATTGATTAAACACTTTTCTTTTAAGACATAGTAGTTAATTGCCCTTGAAAACTGTCCCGTTTCTTCCAAATGCTCTCCAGCCAAGTTTCATACGCCAATTACCTTATCCCTCGATGCGGCCCTCGCTTGACATCTGTAGTCCAAGGTAAATGTAGGCATCAGTTACTTCTAAATTTGCCCCTATACCTTCAAAGCCTCTAAATCTTCAGTTCTTATAAAAACAATGTGAATAAATTTTGTTTTCCGTAAAATCATATTTAAACCTGCTTCTTTACTCTGGTCAGCTAATTGATGTATCATCATACTCTAGAACTTTGAAGGGTTCTTGCAGAAAAATTACGATGTCATCAGCAAAACGAAGGTAGAATAAACTATGCCGATTAATCATTATCTCCTAGACTGCCTAGCTCAATGATCGAAAGACGTTTCGTTATGGGGCATGGAAGATATGATGCAGCCTTGTCCTACTCTCTTTGCGATTTTCTGTATGTGCGCGCGCTCTTGTGTGTGTGTGTGTGTGTGTGTGTGTGTGTGTGTGTGTGTGATATGTCCTCGTATATATACACTGAAGTATCAAATTATACAGGTGTCCAAAATTAACCTGACAAACACAAAATCATGAATAACCCAAAACCCACACCACAGAGTTAAATGCAGTTGGTACGGATATACATTTATATACATTAATCGGTAACATAGTAGTATACAACAGAAAAGGAATGCCATTACCGCACAAAGAGGAAGATGCTTATGCGAATGACAATATGGTAGTCCAAAACTGATGAAGCAAGTGGCGTGGATTCCGAAGAACTAATAAGGAGTGGGATTACCCCAAACAGCGATACAGCTCGCATAACGAACCCTCAGAATTTCACAACACTGTGAATGGAAGTTAGGGCAATAAGTGCCATTCCTCAATCAAGGCGCATCGTAGTCACGGAAGGGTTCTGGAAGGGAGTTGCTGGCTTGCAATTGCTCTTCAGTGGCATCCCAGACATGCTCTATAGGATTCAGGTTTGAAGATCTTGCGGGACATTCCTTCGTGGGAATATCCTTACTCTCCGGGTATTCGTAGACTAGCCGAGCCCTATGGGGATGGACGTCATCGTTCATAAAAAGGAACGGGAGACCAACAGCTCCCCTGAAAAGCCATACATAAGGCTCTAGGGTGTTATACCTGTAGCGTGCAGAAATCAGTCAGGGTGCTTCCTGGACACACGTGCATCGACATGTATCAATCCAACATGGTGCCAGCCCAAACCAGGTGACCTCTACCACCATAGTCGTCAATTTCTCCAATGTTGCACGGAAGATTTTGGCTTCTTGTTCTCTCCAAGTGTCACACGTGGAGAATTGTTTAGGCTATTCAGCGACTCGTCACTGAAGAGAACACAAGTCCATTGATCAGGGTTCAGAGAGGATGTTGTCGGCCCCAATTAAGACGGACCCTTCTGTGCGATGCGGTGAGTGGGATACAGACCGTTCGCCTTCTTGCATACAGACATTTCTCATAGAGTCTTCTGTAATCTGCTTGGCTCGATATCGTGGTTCCTTAGCAGAAGAGAGCTCCTGCGCGAGTTTCCTGGCTGTCGACTCCCCATGGCGGCGAGCTGTTATAAACAAATACCGATCGTCTTGACTCGTTGTGACTGGTGAGCATCTTTGTCCCGGCCTTGTGGTTATTGTTGGGATTTTCTGGAACTGTCTCCAGACATTGTAAACCACCCTCCACCTTGACACATTCGGCAATCTTGCTGCCAGAGCATGAGATTACCCGGCTTGCAATCTATCAATCGTTGTAAACCGTAAAGAATCCTCTAAGCGATGGTGTAGTCATTCTTCTACCAACAATCCAACTCAAGCTTCAGTTGCGGCACCCCACTCAGAAGGTTTATCAAGGTCACGTGCCTGTCAGCTGGATGACGTAGGTCATCATTTGCATATTTTCATGGCGGCTACCACAATGTTGCTGGGTACGTCGACTAAGCGATTCCCCTTGCATGCCTCTGAAAAATCTCTATGATCGGTCGTCTCGTTTTGAATATATTCTCGAATTTGTATTTCTTACGTTAATTTTGAAGTTTATTAGTAACACTCAACATTAATCAGATACCCTTAATCAGGCCAAACCCACGCGCATACTTAATGCATTTATAAATTCCCAACTAAGCAATAATTTTCGCTGTCGGAAAATGCGATTCTCTGTGGATATGAAAAATGAAGCTTGTGATCAAACAATTTATTTTTTGATCTGAATAAGAGTTTAAAAGTCATAAATGAAGGCATACAAAGTCATAGAGAAAATCTGTATCATAAATGCCATATTAAAAATCTTTTGTCCCCCTGGCCCCTATCAGTATCCGCACCGGAAAAATAATCAAGTATTTTTGAAAGATCTTAGCACCAAAAACAAGGATTTTCATTTCAGACGCGCTTTTGACAAGCATACATTTGTATACAACTACATAGCTAAATACCCGTTCTTCGAACGTGATGATATTAAAAAACAGTTGAAATACAGATGATATACGTATATGATATACAGTTGAAATGGCCATACCATACAAATTTCTTTGCTCTTTTGGGAAACAAGTCTGCCTGGCTTATTCTGCTAGACGACACATAAGCAATTTCGTTCATAACGGTAAATTTAAAACTTCAAGCCTACACGAAACAAATCAAAATCCTTCGTTACTCTTCACTTTCATCGTTAAAGTATTAATGAACACCAGAACAAAATAATAATAGAAAACAGAACAAAATAATAATAGAAACCAGAACAAAATAATAATAGAAACCAGAACAAAATAATAATAGAAACCAGAACAAAATAATAATAGAAACCAGAACAAAATACGTTGTTACTTTTAGCAGAAATGTAAAACGAACCTTGCGTAAAAACAACTTCGTTCGAAACTGTCCATTTAAAAGCTAGCAAATCAGATGTTTTTCGAAACGTGAGCAAAATTGTGTTGCCATCGCTAATATCTCAAGGGGGAAACATTTTTTTTCTCAAGTTTCAATTACTATGGAAATCTACCACCGTATTTATATTTATTGCAGTCACCTTACCACTTATTGTCATGTGTTTGGCGCTCTTTGGCCACACATGGCCCTTGCGCCATAAAAATCAACCAACCAACCAACCAACCAACCTTACCACTTATATGACGTCACCGTTGCTTCGGTGAAAATGAATGTTGGTAATTTGATTTTGACTCCCAAAAACCACTTATATGACGTCCCCGTTGCTTCGTTGAAAACGAATGTTCGTAAGTTCCTTTTGACTCAAAAAAACATTGGCATTCGATATGTCAAACGATAATATAAATGTTTAAATGCAATGCAAATATCACGTTAAAGCGCTATATCATTTTATTATACACTGCTGGACAATTGCTAAGGACGGATCATAAACGGCTATATAGCGCATAAAAAAGTAAGTGTGGTTGGATGCCAAGTGAAATAAAATGATGTCAGAATGCCAGGACATTACAAGAAAGACAATTTATTGTGCTCTGAAATCCAGAAGGCTTTGGAACGTGTTCAAGGGACAAACAGGCCATTTTGTGCAGAATACGTAAACGTGAAAAATGCAATTACCGTCCGCAGGCGTTCCGGCGTAAGATGTCAATACGAGATATGGCCACCATGGAGGGCGATGCAAGATTCCACACGTCGTGTCATGCTTTGCACAACGTTATCAAGCAGCTGTTGGGGTAATTTATCCCATTCCTCTGTCAGTGCACGGATGAGGGTGTCCTTGTTTATTGGAGGGCATTGGCGACCAGCAAGACTCCTCCCCAAAGCATCCC
This sequence comes from Macrothele yani, assembly GCA_039090855.1. NCBI lineage: Eukaryota > Metazoa > Arthropoda > Arachnida > Araneae > Macrothelidae > Macrothele > Macrothele yani. Next base: position 60,590,334 of record CM076989.1, on the reverse strand, counting down.
ACACATTTTCAATGGGATTCAGATCTGGAGAACGTGCTGGCCATACGAGGCGTTGAATATCCTCGCTTTCAAGACACTCCTGGACAGCGACTGTTCGATGACACGTTGCGTTGTCGTCCATGAAAATGAATCTATCACCGACAGCACCACGGAACATGCGAACATGAGGTAGCAGAACATCATTAATGTATCGTTGGCCAGTCATAGTCCCAGTTGGAAGCACATAGAGGGACGTACGGCCATTGATCATGATGCCAGCCTATACCATGACACTACATGTCGGATATCGGTCCCTTTCCTGTATGTTTGCTGGACAATATGCAGTACCACTATCACGCCAGATCAGTTGTCGTCGACAATCAGACGATAGACTGTATCTACTCTCATCTGAGAAGAGGACAGCAGACCAGTCGTTATCAGTCCAATTGCAATGTTGATGGCACCATTGCAAACGGGCGGTACGGTGACGTCTGGACAATGGGATGCAGACAACAGGACGACGGGCGTATAGTCCTCCTTCATGCAAACGTCTGGCGATAGTTTTTCGGGAGATCCGCCTGCCAGTAGCAGCCATAAACTGATTTGCTACCTCACTAGCTGTGCTGCGCCGGTGTCTTTTTGTTGATAGCACTATGTACCGATCTTCTGCAGGTGTCGTACTGCGAACACGACCTCCCCCGTGACGTTTGCTACACTCTCCATTTGTTTGAAATGTTTTCCAAAGCCTTGAAACAACACTGTGGCTGACGTCAAACTCCCTGGCAACATCTGTTATTTTTCGCCCTTCTTCAATCTTGCCAATAATACGGCCACGCGTAAAATCATCTAGGTGATGTCGGGAAGACATACTGAAAATTGTAAGTTCGTCAATTAAATGTTTCCCTTTCAACTTTGCGTTTGAACAACAACGGTCAATACGCGCCAAACCCTTTATATCTTTTATCAGCGCTATGACGTCACGAACAAGTTCGGCAATCCAAAATTTGCATACGCACAACACGTCTTACTGTATCCCGCACTTATGCTAATTTCCACATTTTCCTGCCTTCCATTTTATGGTTGCTATCGTTGCTCTTGTCATCCGTCCTTAGCAATTGTCCGGCAGTGTAATATAGCTCTTTTACGTGATAATTTTAAAAGTTTTTTTTTGTTAAATAAATGTTTAAATGCAAAGTATATTATGATACAACGCGTTTTACGTGATTTGTAAGGTTTTTTGTTAAATAAATTTAGAGCAAAATATATACTGAGCAGGTTAATTCGAGTCATTCAAAACTTAGGGCGGGGCTTCAGTTGCTTGGCAATAATGGCTCGATCATTGCAAAGCGACCTAGCGTTATCAAAGCTGGGTTATTTAAAAAAAACATTTCGACTCACTTAAAGTTATCGTAGGAAAAATCCTTTCTTAGGGCGCCTCTATGTTGTACGAGGAACATTCCTGCCAAATGTGAAAGTTCAAAATTCAGTAGTTTCTGAGATACGGTGATGAGTCAGTGAGTCAATGAGGGCTTTCAGTTTTACATGTACAGATTGAAGTTATTCATTCCTTTGATCTCCTGTGGGCTCCACATCTCACCTTTCGCAAGTAGTAATCAGATGAGAAAAGTTACTTTAAAAGTGGAAAGAGCGACAGTTCCATTTTAGTTTGCAGGTAAACTTCTCAAAGTAATTGCAGGTAAACTTCTCAAAGCAATTGCAGGTAAACTTCCCAAAATAATCTTATTGGGAGGAGATTTCCACCACGATATGTGACTGTGGCTAGCTGATCGAAAAGACATCATCTGTGGTCTGAACTTCATGTAATGAAAGTCATCCGAAACATCAGGCTTGATACTGGGAGCGAATTTGCCAAAATTGCTACAAACATGCCTTGTGATGTACATCACTATGCTCACCTTCCTCTTGAGTTTCTGACCGTTTGTGTGAATTTGGTTACTTTTTGTTAGAAACTTTTCTGACTTAATGACACATTATTTCTCTCGACGAGTTTTCAAATTTGGCAATCAGTGGTAATGAGTCAAAAATAATTAATGCGAAGTTATTTTCCAAATACATAATGCGAAGTTATTTGCCAAATACATAATGCAAAGTGCTAAGGGCGATAAAAGATGTACGAGCGAGATTAGAGAGAACGGTAAGATTAGGCGAGCAGATATACACTATATTGAAAAAAGACACCTAGAAGAAAAACACAACATAGCATTTATTGACATACATTAGTACGGTGTCGGTCCACCTTTGGCCTAAGTCACGTTTTTCTGAGCTCCGTGTTGTGTGCCTATTTAGTGTGTTTCATCGTGTGGTTCGTCATTTTCCTTTCGTGTTCCTTCAAGCTGAAGGTTCGTGCTTTGTTTTGATACATCTCCCAAGTTGGTGAGTAGTTTATTCTTTCTGTTATCATCATTTGAATTGTCGACCTAGCTGGTCGATTTCTCAGGCAGCCCTCGTCATTAACAATGGCGGCGGCTGCTGCTGATAAGAGCGATGCCCACGCCCATATCAGCGAGGCATTTCCTGCCGCCTCCTCCTCCTCCTCGACACGAGACCAATCTCCTCCAATGCTTGTAGGTGACGTCACCCAACCACTAGAAGTGGAAAGTGACTCCTCAACTACAGCTCAAGCTTCTTGCCCTGCTTCGACCAGTGACGTCAGTGCAGCGCAACTCTCTGTTGCTTTAAGTGAAGACATGGATGTGTCTGACAGCGCTGCTAATTTACCCTCTACTTCCACTCAGTTCAAACAGCAGGTTGCGTTGCAGCCTTCACGCTCGAGTCCTGCTCCTAGGGCATACTCTGCCGCTCTTACTGGAACAAAAGCTCCTTCCAAGTTTGTTGCAGAAGTCTTACCAGACTCGTACGTCATTGTTGATGGCCTTACTGCCACCATAGATATTCCCGAAGATTCCCCAGCGGGAAAACAATTCTATTCTAGAATTGACTTCGGAGTGTGTTTTGATGCGCTCCCAGACACAAAGTTGAAAGAATATAGTATGGCTCTCAAGCAGATACTTCCAGCTGGAGCCAGTATTACTCACATGGCTCGAAAACCTCGAGCTGTGTTGGTGTACTTTGCTCTTAAAGAGCATGCGGATCTTGTCTTGACAGAAGGTTTGTCCCTCAAAGACGTCCATCTTCTACCAGAACCTGTCTCTCAGCGTCCAATACAGGTTACATTTTATCCGGTTCCACCTGAGGTGTCAGACGTTGCGCTGTGCACTGTACTCAGTAAGTTCGGCCGAGTTGTTGGGCCAGTTACTACTCTTTCAGCCGCGCCAAGAGATCCAGACGATAAATCCATAGGAGGATTTCGCCGAAGTGCAAGAGTGATCTTTCCATCTGATGAACATTTGCTCGCCTGCCCAAAGGTGCTCAACGTTCGTTGTGGACAGCAACGTAGGAGAATTTAAGTGACTACCTTCCTCTACTGCACTTTTTGCCACGGAGAGAATCATTTACGTGTGCATTGCCCACATCTAGCATCACAGGCTCCTGATAATTCTCCTACAACTTCTGGCCCTCTTCTGAGCCGAGCAACACCTTCTTCCACTGCACAGAAAGCTTCAGAATCGAAACTTTCACAAAAGTCGACTGCAGGAGTTGGTCAACGCGTGTCTACGGACCCTTTATCCTTCGACCAGCAACTGGATTTTCCCTCACTTAATTGTTCGCTTCCCATGAGTCGTCATTCTGTAGCGGAGTCCCCTTCAGGGGGTTTCTCCACTGCCCTTATCATTGATACTTCTAAATCTGCTGATGACGGATTTTCTGGCCACGAATCTCGAGTTAATGAGAGCTCAACTGAGCCTTCGCTGAAACGTCGTGGTTCTTCTCGAAGACGCCCACCGAAGAAGCCGACTGCCGCATCACCCCGCACCTCTCCCCGTACTGGTAGTACCTCTCGAAAGAATTCACCATCAAAGGCTGCTACCTCTTCTGTCCAGGCCGACGAAGAGCCTCCTCTTAAATTTGAGGATCTTGTCGAACACCTTAAGGATGGCTCGGTTCCTACTGGGCCGATTTCATTTGAAGATTTACATCAATACCTGTCACATAAGACAGACCACTCCACAACGCATGCTTTACTCTCAAAGTATGCATCGTTTCTCCCTCTAGTGCATGATCAGATCCAAGTCCTTAATCAATGCATCTCCCACCTTCGCAAGGAACATCCGTGGGCTAAAACCTATTTTAATCGACTCAAATCATTTCCTCCTGTTGTGAAGGCTCTTCAGCAAGCATTAATGGAAAAAAGTCTTCAAGATTGTATCTCTTAATTGCAGGGGATTTGCATCCCCATTTTCTAATGCCTTGGTACATGAAGACCTCACTCCGTTAGGAGCTGATCTTCTCTTACTACAAGAGACGAATTGCCAATCCACTACGATATTCTCACGATGGCGCCAGTGGAACTACACATTTCACCACGCCTACCAACTATCATCCCATAATGGTCTAGCTATAGGTATCCGCCATACTTTCAACTCCATAATCACCTCTTTTTCGGTTCGAAACTTATGTCGAGACCTATTACAGTGTGCATCATTCACCATAGCTTCCACATCTTATCATATATTTAATATTTATATTCCAAGCTCTTCAACCCACTTGACAATACTTTTTACTCGCCTTCGTCGTGCCTTGTCTCGCATTCCTCCCATAGATCATGTTTTAATTGGAGGGGATTTCAATTGCACTCTGAATCCTACCCTGGACCGATCTCCTTCCACCAGAGAACGCCGTGTTAACTTGGTGAATCTTCTTCAGTCAGTGGTCTCCGACAACTCCTTCATTGATCTTCACCGTCCCTTCCATCCTTCATCGACTGTACATACTTGGCGCTCGCAACATAATCAAAATCCGTACACAGCTCGCCTTGACAGATACTACGCCTCATCTACTCTGCTTACAGCTGTGACAGAATCTATTATCACTCCTACAGCTTCTTCTGACCATTGTGCCATCGTTCTTATTATTCAAGCAGTTCCAGCACAACCCCGTACAATTCGTCCATGGACTCTTGACGACACTCTTCTTACAGATCCAGACTTCTGTACTTCAGTACGCTCCTTCCTTAAGGACAAACGACCTCAACTTCAATCAGCTCCTTGTGGTCTGACTTTTTGGTTGGACATTAAACAGCAACTCGTTCTCCACGTTCGCAATCTTTCTTTTAAAGCAAAAACGCTTCAAAACATGCGTCTCAACCATGTCCGTTCCATGCTCTCCATCCTAAGCCTAAGTGATCCTCTCTTCTGCCACTATCAAGAAGAACTGCGATCAATCCTCCTTCCTCTGGCTCAACAAGCTCTACGACGTCTCCGGCTACAACATCTATCGCCAGACGCATCCAATTACGATTTCCTTACATCCATGGAAAAAACACGAACAGCATCGAATTCACTTCGGCACCTTCGCCTCGCATCTGGAGAGGTGTCTGATGATCCACTCACTCTATGTTCCCAGGTCCGAAAGTTCTATACAGAGAAGTTCTGTGAATCTCCTCCGCCATCCTCTTCAGCTTTGGCATCACTTCTTTCTAACCTACCACAAGTTCCTCCCCATCTTGCCTCTTCTCTCCTCCTTCCTCCCACGTTCTCTGAACTATCCTCTACGTTTTCTTCTTTAAACTCTAGGGCCGCACCGGGTCCGGACGGCCTCACTTTCCTCTTCTATAAAACCTTTTTACCTCTCCTTCTACCATTTCTCTTTTCTGCACTTTCTGCTGCTTTCAATCACTCCCCTCTACCTAGGCGATTCACAGTAGCATATGTTGTACTATTCCCTAAGAAAGGGGATCTCCTTGACCTGGGGAATTGGCGCCCTATCTCCCTCTTAAATCTAGATTATAAACTTTATACTAAACTTCTTTCCCAACGCCTTAACCCCATTCTCACTCACATTCTCTCCCCAAATCAAACTTACACAGTTCCCGGCCGTTCACTTTCTCATAACATCCATCTACTAAATGATCTAATCCATCTTGCCCGATCTCGCTCTGAACCCCTCGCCCTTCTCTCTCTTGACCAACAATCCGCTTTTGATAATATCTCACATTCCTATCTATCAGCTACACTCCTTCACTTCGGTTTTCCTCCTTCCTTCGTCTCTCTTCTTTTCTCACTCTATCAAGACGCCGTTCTCCAGGTCAAGCTCCCCACCTTTCTCACAGCGCCTATTCCCTTCCGCCGGGGAGTGCGGCAGGGTTGCCCACTCTCCGGATAACTCTTTGCAATCGCAATTGAACCCTTCCTCCGCTCTATACACCAATCTTTTACAGCAGTTCTGATACCACTCTCTGCCTGCACAAGACATCATGCCACTACCTCTGTTGCATACGCAGATGATGTCACCATCTGCATCCGTCATGACTCACAGTTTCCGTGTCTCCAACGTCTATTCGCAGCTTATGCCTCATGCTCCGGTGCAGCGCTCAACTCATCTAAAAGCACTGGTTTATGGTGCGGCTCATGGGCACATCGTGTAGACACCCCTTGGGGAGCAAGCTGGTCGTCCATCTCACAGCGCTTCCTTGGAGTTCATCTTGGTTCCTTGCAAGCTGCCCCCCTCTACACGTGGAATGCTATTCACCCACGCTTGCTCAGGTCAACTGCCTCCTGGAGGAGAGCCCAGTTCTGCTCATCATTCTTCCAGAGAGCTCGCCTCTCTCGAACTTACCTGATTTCCTTGTGCACACACTCTTGGCTTGGTGTCAAGTCTCTACAACTCCGCCTTCATGAAATTACCCGTTGTCTTACTTCTCTGATTTGGACCTGCCACCACTGGGTCAGTGTCACAAAGCTTTGCCTCCCTTCTGATCACGGCGGCATCGGACTCCTTGATACACAGGAGTACTACAAGGCCGTCAGAATCACTACTTTTCTCCGTCTCTTCACGTCGCCAGTACCAGATGCCGTTTTAGCTAGGGACGTCATCGCCTCCCCGAGCAACCCTAACTTTTCTTTTCTCTCCTTACTACTCATGGACCACCGATCCCTCACCCTCATTCGACTTCCCCCTGTTTACCGTGAAGCTCTAACTTTCCTTCGTTCCCTCCCTCTCTCTCGTTCTCCACCTGATTCCACAACTGAGCTCCTTGCTGAACCCCTCTTTTATTCTTCGATTATTCACCCCTCTCATCTTCCGTACTTTGCCTATCCTACCTGGCTCCGAGCAGGTGTGGTAACAGTTAAAGATCTCACTAACCCTGACCTTTCCTGGCGACCCTTCGCCAGTCTCCCTCCCTCTCTTCTCCTCTCCTCCTCCTCTCGTGACATCTACGACTCTATTCTTTCATCTATCATTTCTCAATTTCCTCATCTTGCTTCCCACTCAGGTCTTTCCTTTGTTCCTTCTGCTTCTCTCCCATTTCCTCTTTTCTTGCTTACTTCTGGCTCAGCTCATCCCATTTCTTCTCTCTCGGTGTCAGCTCTTTATCGGTTCCTCTCTATGTCCCATTCTTCTCCTCCTCTCCCCATTCCTGATGTTCCCCCTGCTGCCACTGCTACGGTGTGGTCAGCCGCCCTGTCTCCTCTTTCTGCTCCTCTAGAAATTAATACCCATTGGCTTTTCCTCCATCGCCGCCTTCCTGTTCCCTCCGTTCTTTTCCGAATGTCTCTTCTCGATTCCCCTCTTTGCCCTTTCTGTGCTCGGGAGGCTGATGTCTCCCATGTCTATCAACACTGTGTTATATTACTCCCAATGCTGAACTTAGCATTTACTGTCGCCCAATGCTCCATTACAGCAGATCTTACATTTGATGCATATCGGACTCTTCTGCTACAGAACTATCCCCCAGTCAAGCTCCCATCAGTCTGTGCCTATATTTTTATTTTAGCGAAGCATGTAATCTACGTGTTTCATCAACGCTGCAGATATTTGACTACTCCTCTGACTGTGCATGAAGCTTCTACGGCATTATTATGCCATTTCCGCGACCGTCTGACATCTCGACTTCGGCTAGAGTATTCTGTTGCAGTTACTCAGCGTCGGGAGAGCCAGTTCCTTGCCACCTGGTCACCGGCTGCCTCATGGTTTACCAGCTCGCCAGCGTCATTGTACCTGACGGTCGGCAGATTTGGTATTTGACCTTTTTGAATCAGCAATGCATATGTAAATATCAACAATCTGTTTTCAAGATCTTTGCACGGCTTGGAAATTTACCGCATGGGTTTTTTTTTATAAAGGGCTGTACGTGTTTACACAGCAAATTGTTTTTTGTGACACTCATCTTGTATTTTTTTTTTTTTTTCCTACATTGACGTTCAAGTTAGTTCGTCTTTAGTTTACATTTTGAGTATAAATATTGCAGTTAGTCATTAGCATAGTGCTGTATAAACATAGATATTGTTTCTGCAGTATAGTTTTTTGTAATTTTGTTCTATTTTGTTTCCCGAACATGTTTGCACTGTGCTGTATAATTGTACATAGTTTTCAAAATATGGCGGAACAAGTAATCCATCTTATTTGCATCAGAATGTCCAAGTTTAGTTATTTCCTGTTATTAAACATTCCAATGATTTGTCTGATAATCAGTTTTTTTAAATTGCATAGTACTGTACATCCTTGTAAATATGTTGTGTTAAAACTCACTGTCATATCGTACCTTCTTTCAAGAGACATGTTGACTAATGATTCTTACTGTATTTATTTTTGCACAAGTTAGTCAATTGCATGGTGTTGTACTCATGAGTAATATATTTTGAAAAACATTTTACCTATTTTGTTCTTTTGTGTGAGGTGATGCTTGGTACTATCATTCTTCTATCACTACATATGGATAGTGAGAATATGTTAAAGCTTTCTTCATCGTGTGTTTTCTTATTATACTTACATTTTCTATCTGGTCAACAGAATAGTGTTACATTTCTGTATATGGTCCGCTTTTGATTTGTAACATGTTGACACTGTGCTGTATATCTGTACATTGTTTTTGAATATTGCCGAACAGGTAATATATTATATTTACCCCAGGAAGTCCAAGTTTGTTCTTCTCCTGACATTCATCATTTCATTGATTTGTCTTATGATCAGTTTGTCAATTGCTTTGTACTGTACATTCTTGTAACTATGATGTGTTACACCTTACTGTCTTATTGTACTGTATTTTTTTTTTCAAGAGAAATGTTGTCTCCTGAAGCTCTCAATTTTCTTGAACAAGTTTGTTAATCGCACAGCAATGCACTTATGAGCAATAAGTTTTTTTGTTAAAATCCTTCCTCAATGCCCAGACATGCTTGTCGCTGTTCATTTATCACTAGCTGTAATTTTGCTCCATTTTTCAACTTGTGCACTATGCTGTATATTTTTATATAGGTTTTAGTACTTTAACGATCTTTGATCGTATTTTATTTGTATTTAGACGTCCTTATTAGTTCGTCTCCTGATTTCTACCTTGAATAAAGATATTTTGAAACCACCTTTGGCCTAAGTCACGTTTTTCTGAGCTCCGTGTTGTGTGCCTATTTAGTGTGTTTTATCGTGTGGTTCGTCATTTTCCTTTCGTGTTCCTTCAAGCTGAAGGTTCGTGCTTTGTTTTGATACATCTCCCAAGTTGGTGAGTAGTTTATTTTTTCTGTTATCATCATTTGAATTGTCGACCGAGCTGGTCGATTTCTCAGGTAGCACTCGTCATTAACAATGGCGGCGGCTGCTGCTGATAAGAGCGATGTCCACGCCCATATCAGCGAGGCATTTCCTGCCGCCTCCTCCTCCTCCTCGGCACGAGACCAATCTCCTCCAATGCTTGTAGGTGACGTCACCCAACCACTAGAAGTGGAAAGTAACTCCTCAACTACAGCTCAAGCTTCTTGCCCTGCTTCGACCAGTGACGTCAGTGCAGCGCAACCCTCTGTTGCTTTAAGTGAAGACATGGATGTGTCTGACAGCGCTGCTAATTTACCCTCTACTTCAACTCAGTTCAAACAGCCGGTTGCGTTGCAGCCCTCACGCTCGAGTCCTGCTCCTAGGGCATACTCTGCCGCTCTTACTGGAACAAAAGCTCCTTCCAAGTTTGTTGCAGAAGTCTTACCAGACTCGTACGTCATTGTTGATGGCATTACTGCCACCATAGATATTCCCGAAGATTCCCCAGCGGGAAAACAATTCTATTCTAGAATGAACTTCGGAGTGTGTTTTGATGCGCTCCCAGACACAAAGTTGAAAGAATATAGTATGGCTCTCAAGCAGATACTTCCAGCTGGAGCCAGTATTACTCACATGGCTCGAAAACCTCGAGCTGTGTTGGTGTACTTTGCTCTTAAAGAGCATGCGGATCTTGTTTTGACAGAAGGTTTGTCCCTCAAAGACGTCCATCTTCTACCAGAACCTGTCTCTCAGCGTCCAATCCAGGTTACATTTTATCCGGTTCCACCTGAGGTGTCAGACGTTGCGCTGTGCACTGTACTCAGTAAGTTCGGCCGAATTGTTGGGCCAGTTACTACTCTTTCAGCCGCGCCGAGAGATCCAGACGATAAATCCATAGGGGGATTTCGCCGAAGTGCAAGAGTGATCTTTCCATCTGATGAACATTTGCTCGCCTGCCCAAAGGTGCTCAACGTTCGTTGTGGACAGCAACGTAGGAGAATTTAAGTGACTACCTTCCTCCACTGCACTTTTTGCCACGGAGAGAATCATTTACGTGTGCATTGCCCACATCTAGCATCACAGGCTCCTAATAATTCTCCTACAACTTCTGGCCCTCTTCTGAGCCGAGCAACACCTTCTTCCGCTGCACAGAAAGCTTCAGAATCGAAACTTTCACAAAAGTCGACTGCAGGAGTTGGTCAACGCGTGTCTACGGACCCTTTATCCTTCGACCAGCAACTGGATTTTCCCTCACTTAATTGTTCGCTTCCCATGCGTCGTCATTCCGTAGCGGCGTCCCCTTCAGGGGGTTTCTCCACTGCCCTTGTCATCGATACTTCTAAATCTGCTGATGACGGATTTTCTGGCCACGAATCTCGAGTTGATGAGAGCTCAACTGAGCTTTCGCTGAAACGTCGTGGTTCTTCTCGAAGACGCCCACCGAAGAAGCCGACTGCCGCATCACCCCGTACCTCTCCCCGTACTGGTAGTGCCTCTCGAAAGAATTCACCATCAAAGGCTGCTACCTCTTCTGTCCAGGCCGACGAAGAGCCTCCTCTTAATTTTGAGGATCTTGTCGAACACCTTAAGGATGGCTCGGTTCCTACTGGGCCGATTTCATTTGAAGATTTACATCAATACCTGTCACATAAGACAGACCACTCCACAACGCATGCTTTACTCTCAAAGTATGCATCGTTTCTCCCTCTAGTGCTTGATCAGATCCAAGTCCTTAATCAATGCATCTCCCGCCTTCGCAAGGAACATCCGTGGGCTAAAACCTATTTTAATCGACTCAAATCATTTCCTCCTGTTGTGAAGGCTCTTCAGCAAGCATTAATGGAAAAAAGTCTTCAAGATTGTATCTCTTAATTGCAGGGGATTTGCATCCCCATTTTCTAATGCCTTGGTACATGAAGACCTCACTCCGTTAGGAGCTGATCTTCTCTTACTACAAGAGACAAATTGCCAATCCACTACGATATTCTCACGATGGCGTCAGTGGGACTACACATTTCACCACGCCTACCAACTATCATCCCATAGTGGTCTAGCTATAGGTATCCGCCATACTTTCAACTCCATAATCACCTCTTTTTCGGTTCGAAACTTATGTCGAGACCTATTACAGTGTGCATCATTCACCATAGCTTCCACATCTTATCATATATTTAATATTTATATTCCAAGCTCTTCAACCCACTTGACAATACTTTTTACTCGCCTTCGTCGTGCCTTGTCTCGCATTCCTCCCATAGATCATGTTTTAATTGGAGGATTTCAATTGCACTCTGAATCCTACCCTGGACCGATCTCCTTCCACCAGAGAACGCCGTGTTAACTTGGTGAATCTTCTTCAGTCAATGGTCTCCGACAACTCATTCATTGATGTTCACCGTCACTTCCATCCTTCATCGACTGTACATACTTGGCGCTCGCAACATAATCAAAATCCGTACACAGCTCGCCTTAACAGATACTACGCCTCATCCACTCTGCTTACAGCTGTGACAGAATCTATTATCACTCCTACAGCTTCTTCTGACCATTGTGCCATCGTTCTTATTATTCAAGCAGTTCCAGCACAACCCCGTACAATTCGTCCATGAACTCTTGACGACACTCTTCTTACAGATCCAGACTTCTGTACTTCAGTACGATCCTTTCTTGAGGACAAACGACCTCAACTTCAATCAGCTCCTTGTGGTCTGACTTTTTGGTTGGACATTAAACAGCAACTCGTTCTCCACGTTCGCAAACTTTCTTTTAAAGCAAAAACGCTTCAGAACATGCGTCTCAACCATGTCCGTTCCATGCTCTCCATCCTAAGCCTAAGTGATCCTCTCTTCTGCCACTATCAAGAAGAACTGCGATCAATCCTCCTTCCTCTGGCTCAACAAGCTCTACGACGTCTCCGGCTACAACATCTATCGCCAGACGCATCCAATTACGATTTCCTTACATCCATGGAAAAAACACGAACAGCATCGAATTCACTTCGGCACCTTCGCCTCGCATCTGGAGAGGTGTCTGATGATCCACTCACTCTATGTTCCCAGGTCCGAAAGTTCTATACAGAGAAGTTCTGTGAATCTCCTCCGCCATCCTCTTCAGCTTTGGCATCACTTCTTTCTAACCTACCACAAGTTCCTTCCCATCTTGCCTCTTCCCTCCTCCTTCCTCCCACGTTCTCTGAACTATCCTCTACGTTTTCTTCTTTAAACTCTAGGGCCGCACCGGGTCCGGATGGCCTCACTTTCCTCTTCTATAAAACCTTTCTACCTCTCCTTCTACCATTTCTCCTTTCTGCACTTTCTGCTGCTTTCAATCACTCCCCACTACCAAGGCGATTCACAGTAGCATATGTTGTACTATTCCCTAAGAAAGGTGATCTCCTTGACCTGGGGAATTGGCGCCCTATCTCCCTCTTAAATCTAGATTATAAACTTTATACTAAACTTCTTTCCCAACGCCTTAACCCCATTCTCACGCACATTCCCTCCCCAAATCAAACTTACACAGTTCCCGGCCGTTCACTTTCTCATAACATCCATCTACTAAATGATCTAATCCATCTTGCCCGATCTCGCTCTGAACCCCTCGCCCTTCTCTCTCTTGACCAACAATCCGCTTTTGATAATATCTCACATTCCTATCTATCGGCTACATTCCTTCACTTCGGTTTTCCTCCTTCCTTCGTCTCTCTTCTTTTCTCACTCTATCAAGACGCCGTTCTCCAAGTCAAGCTGCCCACCTTTCTCACAGCGCCTATTCCCTTCCGCCGGGGAGTGCGGCAGGGTTGCCCACTCTCCGGACAACTCTTTGCAATCGCAATTGAACCCTTCCTCCGCTCTGTACACCAATCCTTTAAAGCAGTTCTGCCACCACTCTCTGCTTGCACAAGACATCATGCCACTACCTCTGTTGCATACGCAGATGATGTCACCATCTGCATCCGTCATGACTCACAGTTTCCGTGTCTCCAACGTCTATTCGCAGCTTATGCCTCATGCTCCGGTGCAGCGCTCAACTCATCTAAAAGCACTGGTTTATGGTGCGGCTCATGGACACATCGTGTAGACACCCCTTGGGGAGCAAGCTGGTCGTCCATCTCACAGCGCTTCCTTGGAGTTCATCTTGGTTCCTTGCAAGCTGCCCCCCTCTACACGTGGAATGCTATTCACCCACGCTTGCTCAGGTCAACTGCCTCCTGGAGGAGAGCCCAGTTCTGCTCATCATTCTTCCAGAGAGCTCGCCTCACTCGAACTTACCTGATCTCCTTGTGCACACACTCTTGGCTTGGTGTCAAGTCTCTACAACTCCGCCTTCATGAAATTACCCGATGTCTTACTTCTCTGATATGGACCTGCCACCACTGGGTCAGTGTTACAAAGCTTTGCCTCCTCCGGATCACGGCGGCATCGGACTCATTGATACACAGGAGTACTACAAGGCCGTCAGAATTACTACTTTTCTCCGTCTCTTCACGTCGCCAGTACCAGATGCCGTTTTAGCTAGGGACGTCATCGCCTCCCCGAGCAACCCTAACTTTTCTTTTCTCTCCTTACTACTCATGGACCACCGATCCCTCACCCTCATTCGACTTCCCCCTGTTTACCGTGAAGCTCTAACTTTCCTTCGTACCCTCCCTCTCTCTCGTTCTCCACCTGATTCCACAACTGAGCTCCTTGCTGAACCCCTCTTTTATTCTTCGATTCTTCACCCCTCTCATCTTCCGTACTTTGCCTATCCTACCTGGCTCCGAGCAGGTGTAGTAACAGTTAAAGATCTCACTAATCCTGACCTTTCCTGGCGACCCTTCGCCAGCCTCCCTCCCTCTCTTCTCCTCTCCTCCTCCTCTCGTGACATCTACGACTCTATTCTTTCATCTATCATTTCTCAATTTCCTCATCTTGCTTCCCACTCAGGTCTTTCCTTTGTTCCTTCTGCTTCTCTCCCATTTCCTCTTTTCTTGCTTACTTCTGGCTCAGCTCATCCCATTTCTTCTCTCTCGGTGTCAGCTCTTTATCGGTTCCTCTCTATGTCCCATTCTTCTCCTCCTCTCCCCATTCCTGATGTTCCCCCTGCTGCCACTGCTACGGTGTGGTCAGCCGCCCTGTCTCCTCTTTCTGCTCCTCTAGAAATTAATACCCGTTGGCTTTTTCTCCATCGCCGCCTTCCTGTTCCCTCCGTTCTTTTCCGAATGTCTCTTCTCGATTCCCCTCTTTGCCCTTTCTGTGCTCGGGAGGCTGATGTCTCCCATGTCTATCAACACTGTGTTATATTACTCCCTATGCTGAACTTCGCATTTACTATCGCCCAATGTTCCATTACAGTAGATCTTACATTTGATGCATATCGGACTCTTCTGCTACAGAACTATCCCCCAGTCAAGCTCCCATCAGCCTGTGCCTATATTTTTATTTTAGCGAAGCATGTAATCTACGTGTTTCATCAACGCTGCAGATATTTGACTACTCCTCTGACTGTGCATGAAGCTTCTACGGCATTATTATGCCATTTCCGCGACCGTCTGACATCTCGACTTCGGCTAGAGTATTCTGTTGCAGTTACTCAGCGTCGGGAGAGCCAGTTCCTTGCCACCTGGTCACCGGCTGACTCATGGTTTACCAGCTCGCCAGCGTCATTGTACCTGACGGTCGGCAGATTTGGTATTTGACCTTTTTGAATAAGAAATGCATATGTAAATCTCAACAATCTGTTTTCAAGATCTTTGCACAGCTTGGAAATTTACCGCATGGGTTTTTTTCTAAAGGGCTGTCCGTGTTTACACAGCAAATTGTTTTTTGTGACACTCATCTTGTATTTTTTTTCTTACACTGACGTTCAAGTTAGTTCGTCTTTAGTTTACATTTTGAGTATAAATATTGCAGTTAGTCATTAGCATAGTGCTGTATAAACATAGAAATTGTTTCTGCAGTGTAGTTTTTTTTTTTGTAATTTTGTTCTATTTTGTTTCCCGAACATGTTTGCACTGTGCTGTATAATTGTACATAGTTTTAAAAATATTGCGGAACAAGTAATCCATCTTATTTGCATCAGGATGTCCAAGTTTAGTTATTTCCTGTTATTAAACATTCCAATGATTTGTCTGATAATCAGTTTTTTTTTTTTTTTTTTTTTAATTGCATAGTACTGTACATCCTTGTAAATATGTTGTGTTAAAACTCACTGTCATATCGTACCTTCTTTCAAGAGACATGTTGACTAATGATTCTTACTGTATTTATTTCGCACAAGTTAGTCAATTGCATGGTGTTGTACTCATGAGTAATATATTTTGAAAAACATTTTACCTATTTTGTTCTTTTGTGTGAGGTGATGCTTGGTACTATCATTCTTCTATTACTACATATGGATAGTGAGAATATGTTGAAGCTTTATTCATCGTGTGTTTTCTTATTATACTTACATTTTCTATCTGGTCAACAGAATAGTGTTACATTTCTGTATATGGTCCGATTTTGATTTGTAACATGTTGACACTGTGCTGTATATCTGTACATTGTTTCTGAATATTGCCGAACGGGTAATATATTATATTCACACCAGGAAGTCCAAGTTTGTTCTTCTCCTGATATTCATCATTTCATTGATTTGTCTTATGATCAGTTTGTCAATTGCTTTGTACTGTACATTCTTGTAACTATGATGTGTTACAACTTACTGTCTTATTGTTTTTGTTTTTTTTCTTTCAAGAGAAATGTTGTCTCCTGAAGCTCTCAATATTTTCTTGAATAAGTTTGTTAATCGCACAGCAATGCACTTATGAGCAATAAGTTTTTTGTTAAAATCCTTCCTAAATTCCCAGACATGCTTGTCGCTGATCATTTATCACGAGCTGTAATTTTGCTCCATTTTTCAACTTGTGCACTATGCTGTATATTTTTATATAGGTTTTAGTGGTTTAACGATCTTTGATCGTATTTTATTTGTATTAAGACGTCCTTATTAGTTCGTCTCCTGATTTCTACCTTGAATAAAGATATTTTGAAACCACCTTTGGCCTTAATACATGCACTGACCCTTCGAGACAAGCTTTCGATAAGGTTTTGGAATACAGCGATAGGTATGCAATTCCATTCAGTACTTAATGCTGCTGCTAACTGTTGCTTAGTATTAGGCCTTGGTTCCAAACTTCTTATGCGGCGCTCTAATTCATCCCATAGGTGCTCTATATGGTTAAGATATAGGCTCTGTGCTGGCCAGTTCACACACGATACGGAATTATCGTCAAACCTCGCCGTAACAGTCCTTGCTTTATGGCTCGGGGCAATATCCTGCTGGTACCAACAAGGATCGGTTCCATAGTAATGCCACAGATTTTGTAGGGCATAATTGTCCAGAAAATCGAGATAGACGTGCTGCATAGCAGGTTTGTTCACGATAACCAATGTGCTGGGACCTTAGGCCGAAAAATACCCCCACACGAGTACACTGCCAGCTCCAAACTTGAGAGTAGGAACAGTACACTGTGGTAAATGGCGTTCCCTTGGCGGACGCCATACCCACAGACGGCCATCAGACTGATGGATCGTGTACTGGATTCATCAGTCCATAGGACCCGTTTCCATGAATCTACGGTCCACGATAAATGTTCTTTACACCATGCTAAACGACGAATAGCATTCCGAGTGGAGATGAAAGGCTTATGAGCTGCCCACGACCACGGTAACCCATGGAATGATGTTCTCTGCGAATGGTACTTGTACATACCGAGGTTCCAGCATTTTTACTCGCCTGTACACTGAGGTCTTGTGCAGTACTCCGTCGATTAGTTGTAACGACTCTCCTGACGCTTCGACGTCCTCTATCACTGATTTTCTTTGGTCTGCCGGTACGTTTTGCTGCTTCAGGCACGCCATGTGTCTTCTACTTATTCAGTGCATCCAAAACAGTTGACTTGGGTATGTTTAAACGCCTCTCGATTTCTTGTATGGACAACCCACTAATATAGCTCCCAACAATCTTTCCTTTCTCAAAGTCAGTTCTCTGTCGTAGCGACATTTTCACTCAACCTCACAGTGTAATATGATCGCGGTCAGCTACAAGCTTGTTTTTATACCGTTTGCAGCTGTACCGCGCATCTTAACAACGCAGCGGATCCGTTCGTTTGCTTTTGAAGGGTGTCCGATGACTTTTGTCAATATAGTGTATATGTGAATTACGGCTTTGTTGTAGTGAGCTAAAATCTGATAATTTTATCTTGAGTTTTAAGTGTTTGATTTATATAGTTTTAATTATATAGTTTTAAGTGTTTGATTTATATCTTCGTCTTATTATTGCGATGTGAAATATCTTCAGTGTTGTTTCTCCTTGTCGTGCCTACCTAGTGAAATCTACTGAAAACTCTTGGACACTGAATCAGTAAGTAACCGATTTTGTTGATTCCTAACTTTGGGCGGTTGTCTTGATATTCAGATTTGTCATTACGCCTGGCATATTGCAGTTACAACTTCTTCAAACAATGATTCAAATTAATACTCAATGATTCAACAAGTGCCTTTAAGTCAAAATAAGGCAACTCGTATTGTTTTACTTTTTTTATATTCTTCTGTATGCGATACCGTATGTTATTAGCTTTATCTATGGTTATCAACAGATCGCAAGGCCAGACTTTCAGCAAAATCTTTATTTCTTACCAAAGCCATATTTTAGACATGGTCAACTTGAAGTAGGTCTCTCGGACGTAAAAACATTTGATTCTCTAACGGTTGTATCACCAAGGCAGGAGATCGAAAGCCTAGCGTATGACAAATGTTGTTTGATATTGAGCAAAAACGTTAGACGTAATAAATACTCCGAAAGGGCAACGCTAGTTTATTTCTATAATCCGTATTAATTACAATCGAACTACTCATAATTTCTATTCCTGTTTCCATTTGCACTAAGGTTCATAAAATTGCATTGTCTATGAACTTCATATGCGGTAATGTTTTAAAAAGCAACAAATAATGAAACAGCACTTCAGGGTGAAATATGTAAATGGCATTTATGTAACTTTCAGTGTATAACTGCTTTTTAAAGTTGAATTTTTGTTTTTTGTATCTCTTATTCAGTAAAGCAACATCTGTAAAAAATAATTAACGACATTTAAAATCCTATTAGTCATATTCATTTGCATTGGTATAATGATATTATGCAGCTGAAGTTACAATAAAATTACCCAATACACATTCAAGAAACGTTGGTATAGCAGAGCACAAAAATAAAGCAAATAAACTAAATGTAGAAGGGAACATAATGGCGTATCTTTTCTTTCATAGTTTTCTAATCTTACCCACTGCAAAAATTTTCTACTGCTCGTACTTTGAATCGTACCTGGTTTTAACTAGCATTTCATAAATATCCAAAGTTCAATGCAACTACCAGCTGGAGGAAATGTGAGAGCCACCCCAATGGTGCAGTGGTCTAAGCGATGGCCTCTGATCATTCGTCCGAAAGGGGTCAGGGTTCGAAACCTGGTGAGGCATGGATGATGTGTTTGTCTTACGGCCCTGGCTCTCTCCCTTACCTGGAACCACTGACCCTAAATTAGGGAAGGGCAACTGCTTATAGCCCATTGAGTGGCCCCCGGTAGTCGTTAAACCGCCAATAAAAAATTGTGAGTAAAGAACATTATCATAATTGTATAAAGATTTATTATAATGCACATGTGATATCGAATTGTGACAATTTTTGAGCAATAGAAGGCGCGCGCCGTCTCAGGATCCGACTGGTCAGAATTGTGGATTATTGGCTAAACGTCCCAGTTTGGACCTGATTCGACTTCTGAATGAGGCATGAATGGTGCGTTTGTACAACTGCAATATTTCTATTCCCTTACTAAAACGAGTATCCCTATATTAGGGCTTGAGGAGGTTTAGATTGGTGGAGGCTTAACGACCACCGTGAGCAACTCAATGGTAAGCAGTATTAGGGCTGGAGACCCATAATAACATTAGATGCCCACGCCTGTCGTTAAATTTCAAAAGTAAAACATTGATCAGACGCTTATAGCTTGTAACAAGGAGGTTCAGAGTTGGCTTAATATGCACCTCTACAAATTCTCATTTACAGTATTGGGTAATTGCTACTGGAATATACGAGTAGTAATACCAGTGCTTTTGCCTATACTGCCTGGTTAACGGCTGCTACGTATGTAGCCGATTCCCTACAGGGCTGTTCGTCTCAAATATACTCTGCTTGACAGAGAAAATGCCACACCACGAAGACGTAAACGCAGCGCCATGCAAATTGCAGGGTTGGTGCACACGTACAAGTTATGCAAATAATTGCATTTGCAGGCAAATCGCAAGAACGGCGTACAGGATATAAGCAGACAACCAGCCAGTGAGGCCATCAATGGAAACGTCGTCATGGTCGCAAGAAGTGCGTAGTTCTGCTGTAACCGTGTCTGGGGTTCGCGATTTCGTCAAATGGATGAGTTCACGAAAGGTGTCATCGCAGGCCTTCGTACCACCGGATGGTTCTTGCGTCGTATTGTGGAAAAAAACGCAACGTGATGCCACAACCGTCGGTCACATTTGGAGACAGAGGTCCCAGGAGGGATCTGTGCAACGTCGTAGAGAGATCAGACCACGGAGACGGACGTCCGAACGCACCGATTGTCGCATTCGACATCATGCCGTAGAGTACATACAGGCCACAACGGGCGACGTTTTGCGGAGTGTACATGGATACTTGGATGCTCCGATATCGAAGCTAATAGTGTCGCGCCGATTGGCTGCGTCAGGTTTGCTGTCCATCCGTCATTGTGAAGGCTACCCTTAACAGCGAGCCGTAGTAGTCACCTCTTGGCGCGGTGTCACTCTGGAACTGCGTGGGTGACGAATGGAACAGGGTGATGTTCAGCGACGAATCGCGGTTCTGTCTCACCACGGGTGATTGCCGTGTGAGAGTCTGGAGCCGACGTGGCAAATGGGCGGATTCCTTCGCCATTGTGGAGCACCAAACGCACCGGCAACGTGGAATCATGGTGTGGGAGGCTATCACCGCCAACAGCCGCTCACGGCTGGTACGCATTAGAGGCACATTGACGGCACGCCGTAATGTTCACGAGGTGCGGCGCCCCGTGGTGCTACCGTTTCTGCAGGGCATTCCAAACGCCGTTTTTAAAGAGGATCACATCCCGCCGCATACAGCTTGGATCAGCCTGAATGCTTTACACGGTTTGCGGATGCTTCCGTGGCCAGAATGATCCCCCAACCTTTGGCCCATCGAGCAACTGTGGGACATGATTGGACGTCGGTTGAGTACCGTCCCACTCCCGCAAAATTAAAGATGAACTGTGGACTCGGATCAACACCACATCTTTCCACTTTACCCCAGGACTCTGTTCGGACACTCACTGCCTCGATGTTACGTTGGATTCAACGCTGTATCACCCAAAATGGGGGCCACACTCCTTATTGATCATCCTGTATATTCGGCCATTGGAACCTACTCTGTATATGACAATTAAATAGTTTCTTCAGAACCTACTTCGGTATCTGTGTGTGTAATTTGCTTTATTTTCGAGCATTATTTCATGGCGTGGCATTTTCTCAGTCAGGCAGTGTATTTTGATGTTTTAAATAATGTATCTTGCATACCTCCTGTTACAATGATTTTCCTTCAGCGAAACACGACTGCACTTATTCAGTCTACGTATGCAAACAACATAATAAACTCGAGCTCTACTGAATACTATATATCTTCAGGGTACTGGTCGAGGAAATAGAACGTAAATATCGGCAACCTAAGAAGGTTGGACACCCTTTGACATTAATGCAGCATCATAAACATTCATGTAGCCTAGGTAGATGTTACCAAACAATTGTATGATCAGTAGCTGGAAAACGGTGTGGTGGGGAGCATGTACGGACTTCAGATTTGAAGCGAATGAAATACCTATTGCCGATGACATTGTTTAGCTTACCACGAACTAGGACTGGAGGAAGTTGTCGCTGACAATAAGAAACAGATAGCAGATGGTGAAGCTGAAGAGAAGCACCCGAAAAGAAGCCTCAGCGCTGGGCTCTTGGTGAGTATACTTTTCAAAAGATGCCCCAGAAAGAAGTCTCACCACAAAAAATATTGATAGAGAGCATCAACAAAATCACGGATGGTCCGGATCTCTGTACTTAGCATTGCACAGATTTCGAACTCAATACTGTAACGAAGATAATTCCTAACGGTACGATTTTCTGCTAAAACGAAAATCGCTGGGCCAAGAAGCTTTGGGAAAAGCACTAAACTCTTTATGCCCTCTTCACGTAAGAGTACTTGTCACAATCAGGAACTACTTCAAGCGCCTCCTATTTTTTGTCTCAGGACTAAAAGTTTCGACATGTTCAAGGTTACGCAATGCGAGATGGTAAGTACAGTCAACTGTTATCATTTAATGACGCAACCCCAAAGATGCCGAACCTTTCCTTTCATTCAACTCTTTCTTTCATTGTTGGCCATTTGATGGTGCAGAATGTATTTACAAAATAACGTTTACTTTCTTTATCACTGTGTAAGCAATCTAATACCCGTAATCTACACTATCTTGTTGGACTGCCAAATGGTGAAGCGTGATAAATCACTCGAGGGAACGTGATTCCACTGCTTCAGAGTCTACTGGTGCTGAGCTTAACACCACTCCAACTAACGCTTGGCGTTCATCTTTCTGATATTAGGTTTCTGTGCAGCTGCTTTGCCACGTAAGCTTATTCCTTTCAGCTCTCAGCGAACCGTTATGTACTGGCGTTGCTTCTAAGAACATTTTGGAACCACTTTGTGAGGAGCGTTCCAACCAAAGACAGTCGGTTATCTGTCACCAATCGTTTCAGCATTCGGCAGTTCCTCGTGACCTACTGTGTCGCGATTGCACCGTTAATTCTCCTTAGCCTTTCCACTTCACAACAACATTACTCTCAGTTGATCGGGGTAGCTGAAAGTAAGGCAACGATTTCTCGAACTGCGGTCATGACATCCTATGACTGTGCCCCGTTGAAAGTCGCTGAGCTTTGCAGTAATGCCCATTTAAACGTTCGCCCTTGTTGTCTATGATGTTTGCTGTGCCACGTGCACCTTTTTATACCTGTATGGGCCATGACTGTGACGTATATGAGCAAATCAACTACTCAAAAGGGTGTCCGAAATTTTAACTATATAAACTGGTGTCCAAAATTAAGACGACGAATACGAATTCGAGAATATGTCTAAAACGAAAAGACCAATTGCAAATATTTTTCAAATGCATATGCAAGGGGAAACACTTAGTCGACGCAGCCAAGCAACATTCCTATAGCTCCTATGTAAATATGCAAATGGTGACCGTATGCCACCGAACTGGCCAATACGCAACCTTGATAAACGTTGTTCTGAGAGGGGTGCGACAATTGAAACATGAGTTAGACTGTTGGTAGAAAAATGACTCCACACCATCACTTAGAGGACTCATTACGGTTTTCAGCGATCAGTAGATTGGAAGAAAAGCATTTGCAAACTGAGGTAGCAAGATGGCTGAACGTGTCGAGGCCGGTGGTCACCAGACAGTTTTGGGAAACCGGAATAATAACAAGAAGACCGGCACAAGGAAGTTTACGAGCCACAAGTCAAAAAGACCGGTTGAATCCAATAGGTGACCACCATATGGAGTCGACAGCCAGGCAATCTCGCAGGAACTCTTCTCTGCTACGGAAACCGCGATATCAAGAAAAACAGTTTACAAAAGACTCCACGAAAGAGGTCTGTTTGCAGGAAGACTAATGGTTTGTATTCTATTCGTCGCATCGCACAGAAGGGTCCGTGTGAATTGAGTCCGAAATCATCGTCCCTGGTCCCGTGATCAACCGGCCTGTGTTATCTTCAGTGACCAGCCTAAACACGAATTTTCGACGAATGTATATTTGGAGAGAAGAGAAAATCCCAAATCTTCCCTACACCCTAAGCATAACGGAGATCGACCACTACAGTAGCGTAGAATTCCTAGTTTTGGCTGGCATCAGGTTGGATGGGCGCACGTTCGTGCTCGTGTTTCCCGGATTCAACGTTACAAGGAAGACATTCGACAGCCCTATGTACGGCTTTTCGGGTGAGCAGCTGGTCTATTAGGATGGGCGTTATCTTTTATGAAAGATAACGCCCATCCTCATAGGGTTCGTCTGGTCGCGAATACCTGGAGAGTGAAGATGTCTGAACCCGATAGAGTATGTTTAGGATGTTCTAGGAAGATCAATTGCAAGTCGCCAGCCTCAACCAGAACCCTCCCGGGATTCCGACTCGTCCTGTTGAAGGAGTGGCACTTATTGTCCTTATTCACTGCCTTGTAAACAGAATGAGGGCTCGTTGTGCGAGTTGTCTGGCTGTTCGGGATTATTACACTCCGTATTAGCCTCTCGAATTCCGGGCCATTTGCTGCATTACTTTTGGACTGCCATGTTGCCATGCTCGTGTTTCCTCCTCATGCGGTGATTACATTCCTTTTTCTGTTGTGTATTGTTGAGTTATCAATATATGTATGTTAGTACCAACTGTCATTAAACTGTAGTATGAATATTGCCTTATTCGTGATTTTGTGTGTTTGTCAGGTTAATTTTGGACACCAGTGTAATTTATCGCAAAGAAAGGTAAATTACGATCTTCAGGAACTCATTTCCCTAGACACTATGACATAGGGACCATGAATAGTACCCTCTTCAAAGAACGCATTTTCTACGCCAATCGGGAAATTCTTGTGAATTGTTACACAGAGCTTATTACTACAAAGGTTTTACCAAATGGAACAAAACTGTTTCTTGATCATGAGTCTTTTTCAGCTCTCATTGTCTTCTTAAATTTTATCTGAAATGTAAATTTTTCGAAATTCAATCACTAATTTTTTACGTGTTTAGAGACCTCTGCAAGAATTTTAATTAACATTTACCTACACACCATCCAGAAGTACGAAAAAAGTATTCCAATTCAGCAAGAATTATACATGATGGACTGCTCTTGTGTTCTATAATAGATGTAGTGCGCTTCGTTTTGTAAAGTTCTATATTATTATGCTTCAGTACACCTACACCATAAACGTGCAACGCCCAAACTGCTTGACAAACAATGTCAAAGTTCTAAAATGGGTAACGGAACTGTTATACCCATGAATACCCAATGGAAAGGGTTAATAAGGCTGCTGGATGGAGCTCAGTAATTTTGCAAAATTCAATTGAACCTAATAAATATAGGTATTTTACTTATTCCAATCGATCATGAATTACGGTACTCATGATCCTGGAAGCTATCTCCAAATATTTAAAGTTCTATGTTCATTGATATTCGACGTCTGGAAATGTTGATCGCAATCTCCGTGGACGAGTGGCCTATGGTGCTTGCTTCTGACGATTCATACCATGTGTGTCTGGTGTTTAGTCCTGGATAAGGCATTCGTGATGTGGTTATCCGTAGCTCTGGCCTTGTGTCTCTACTTAATAGTTCCCTTGCGTTCATACTTGATGGCACCCTTTGATCACTATGACCTTGGAACCAGTGTCTCCAAATTAGGGACAGGAATTTGCTTCTGGCCCTTAGAATTGCTCATGGTTGTCGTTAAACTCCGAAACAAAACAAAAATGTAGATGATATGAAAATGTATACTATAAATAATTCCAATAAACTCTCTATTAGCAGTATTTACGCACGTAAACGTCATTGGATGCTTTGGTCGGTGTGAACATATTGATCTTCAAACAAATCTTTGATGTGAATGATTGGCAAATTTTCGGAAGTGCTCACACTTCGAAGCATAATTTCTTTCAAAGGAATGGAGAGGTTATAACTCTATATCTCGAATTGCAAAATGTTCGAGTCATATGAGACCGATCTAGTATAATGGTACAATAATACAACTAAACTGAAAATAATTTTTTATGATTTATAGCTTCTGAAAAATGGGCATTTATTCCACTTTCTTTTGAGGTTTTCGTAGAAAGTATGCTTTTCTAATTATGTGTTACTTTGACGAACTGTTCTGACGTTAATACACGTTGCCGGAAAAACATTCCTTTGTTCTAAGGAAAAACTATTACAAATACTTTTCTTTCCTGTGTTAATTGGTGTTACTGAGAGCTACGATGACATACAGTAATGAGCTGCACGGCAGACATGGCAGACATGCTCTTAATATGTGGAAAATGCCCGGTACATCTCGGATAATATCTTTCTCGGGCAATGCTTCGCCATTTACATTCTCATTACATTTTACCAGTGTAGCTAATAATTGATTTACCACACGTGTTCAATAAGTAATTCCTCCGTGCAACTGTTTTGCTCCTTACTAGTTGCCTAGCAATAAGTCATATAGCAAACGATTCGTTGTGCCATTAGCTTCATTTCACTGCGTAATATAAATTTTAAAACATACTTTATTTACAGAAATATAATACATGAAGTTTTACAGGGCGACGGAGCTTTTGCTCGTCAGAAGAAATGAGGAAGAAGATGAATAAGGTGAATATTTACATATGGTGATGATTATTTACAATAGTTTTGCTCTTTTGAGCTACGAGAGTCTTTTATGTGCGAGTGGAGAGTTCAGGATATTTTTGCAGAGAAATATTATTTAGTGGTTCAGTTGCACTTTTGTTGAGCTTTGGTCAGTCTATGGCAGATGTGGTATAGTTCATAGAACAATTGCATTGGAGAGTGGAGAGGCAGCAGTGTGGAATTGTTTTCACCTGTATTGCTTTGCTGCGGCTGGCGTCAGATGGGTGAAAGCAAGAGTGGCTGGTGGTGGTACTTTCCTGTCGGAGGGGCGCGTCAGTCGAGGCAGATCCTGTTGCTGCTGGTGATGGTAAATCAGCTTCTGTGAGGGTTCCATCGCTTCCAGAACTCGCTGAGGGTCGCCGTTCTGTGCGCTTCTGAGTAGTCAGCTTGCAGTCGGGCGTTGACTCTGTTCTTGAAGTGATGGACCAGTCGAGTGCTTGCTGGAGGTTCTGTGAGTGGGGTGTTGTTTGTGTGTTGGAGGTATAGTTGGTATATGGTGTATTTGGCGAGGAAGAAGAAGTGGGTGCATGTTGTTGAGGTGTGAGGTGCAGTGGGTGCAGCGTTGAGGAATTGGTAGTGTTCCATCTTGTGGGTGATAGGGCATACCTTGGAGGCCAGATACTGCGTACATCTATTTGTTAGTATTTAATTGTGTTTAAAATGGATGATTCTTTTTAAACTGTTGTCGGGTGTCAAGCAAAGTTTTAACTCATAAAAATGTTCCTCCGAAAGAATTTCACGCTTGGTAAGTGTCAGTTTTTGGTTCTGGAACTTTGAACATATGCACTGTTTGTTGTTGAGTAAGAACATCAAGGGACAATGGAGGAATATTGACCGTAAAAGATTAGCCGCGGAGTAGGAGGCTTGTAAACGCAAATTGCGGTTTGAACAAGCAAAAAGTCGATGAACTCATGAGAGAACATTGAAGAAAAACTCAGAGAACCATAGTATGTAAGCTGAACATTAGTTTAGATAGTGTCCATGGCATTGTTAACGTTTCAGGATACAATAACGTGTGTGCTCGTTGGGTATCGCGTCACCTAACGACAAAACTTGAAACATGCCAAAGATTGCTTGCTCGCTATGAAAAACATGGAAGTGAATTTCTCCAAAGCGTTTTGGCTGGTGATGAGAGGTTGAGTTCACCATTATGACCCAGAAATTAAAACTCAATCGCAGGAATACCGACAACCATCTTCTCATTTAGCGAAAAAACTTAGAAACTCAAATTCCTGCCGGTAAGTGCATACATGCTTGCTGTGTTTTGGGATGACAGAGGCATTATCCACCAAGAGTACATGGTCAAATATACGACTATCAACTACCCTGAGAGCTCCGTGCATACTTTAGAAAAGTTAAAGCAAAGAATATTCCAAGCGCGTAGGGGAAAAAAAACAACTAACGATTCTGTAATATGACAACGCCAAACCCACGCCAGTGCTTTCACTTCAGAGGCAATACAAAAAATCGAGTGAGAAGTTCTTGAACACCCTACCTACAACTCAGGTTTGGCGCCTTTGGACTTCAGGTTGTTTTCTGCCCTTAATAGACATCTGAAAGGAATTCAGTTTATCTGTGACGCGGATGTTGAAGGTCTGACTAGGAAATAGTTCCGAGAACAATCTGAAGATTTTTACAAAGACGGGTTTAAAAAACTTGTTAAATGTTGGCGTATCTGTATTAAGTGTGAAGGGGGACTATGGCGAAAAACAAAATATGTGAATTTAAAGTAGAAATTTTGAGCTTTTTTCTTGCTTCGTTTCAATTTGATACGTGGCCACTGGACTTGTATGTAATATATGGAGGCATTACTTTCTGAACAACCTATGTACATCTGTAAACTGCTTCCCATCTGAACGAAGATTCACATGCATTGTCTACTTATGTTGTTTGCATCTAGCAATTTTTAGTATCTAAATGGCTCTTCACAATTCCGTTGAAGGTCTCTTCTTCGAACGCCACTTCCCTTGGGAAGAAAACACTCTTCACTTTTCTTGAACAGCGTTCTTTTCAAACGATGCTTTTTAACAACACAATCAAGAATTCATTTGCTCTTTCTCACCTACAACAAATTTTATTTCGGTTTATTTGTTGAGCTTTCATTTACACCTCCATTTGTTTCTTTGTACAAAGCTTCTCTCTGACGGTAAAGCTTTTTTCGCACTTTTGAATGTCATCCTGTAGCGTTTCCGATATACAGTCAATTTACATGGGGTTTTTTTCTGAAAACTACAACGTAAACATAGTTTGAGCAAAGCCACACCAATTGCATGAAACTGGTATTTTCAAAAGAGAACTAAGCAACAGGAGAATATCTTCAAGTTTCCTCTGCATGCTTATTTGTATTAACATTTTCAAAACAGTTTTTGTTAACGAATTCGTAAACTTACGAACAAAACGCCGCAACTGAATTTTATAACATAAAGATAAATATATCCCTTACAACGCGAACTTACAATCCGGGTACACTTTTATGCCAGAATTCATTAATTTTTAAGCCTCTGGAAAATCACCCAATCCGTGCAGCGAATTCTTCAGCTGAATTCCTTTTCCATGTTTTTTTTTAAAACCTAGGGATCAAATATTCATTTTCCTTGGGGCTAAAACAATTCAACTAAAAGTGGAAAAGAGCAAATAAAAGTATCTAAGCATAGCGCGTTGTTCCCGCGTATGTGATAACGTTCTTTTTGAGCAAACACAATGATCCCCAGCAATTTCTGAATATGACTAGGAAGAGGGAAAAAAACTATGCCATACTAAAGACGTCGCTATCCGACACGCCTCCAGTCCTCGTGGTGCTTTCAATGACGGTGTGACAGAATCTATCAAGTCCTCTTCCGAAGAGAATTAATGACAAGCGTTCAGTAACTGTCACGGAATTTATTGGCTCGTAATTGAATGGTGTGAAGCAGCGTAGTGGCACAACTTTTTTCTTCATTCCCGATTCTCCACTGATTTAACGCATAGAGACTTTCTAATTTCTCGCCGTTGCATAATATGAAGAAGGCCCTTTTGTTCTCGATGTCGCCTTGGTTTTCTCTTTAAGCATCTTTGATTTTCATTCACACGAATAATTAGCAGCTCAAAGGAAAATTGCATTTGAACAATAGAGTGGAGATTCTTTCATGTCACTAAAATTGTCAGGAATCTAAGGATATTTAAAATTTTTGCACTGTGCGTTATTCAGGGTTTTCAATGCGAACTAGCTAATTCTTTGGAATTTAATGGTATTTGTGGACACTCCAAAGTTTGGTACGCTCCTCCTAATATCACAGACGGGCGATTAATCTCTTCGCCATAAAAATTCATGAAACTAGTACTGTAATGCCGAGTTTATATTTTCTCCTTGAAAAGAAATAAAAGATCTGTAATTAAAGAAACTTTTGAAAACCTAAAGCCTCAATAAGCCTGTTTAATCAAAGAGGCAGGCTTTCTTAAACATCACAGCGTTCAATAAACAGTAACTAATAAAAAGAAAAGAACGTTTTTCTTTGGCGACAGCGTCCCTGAAAAGTCTTTTCTCGGAAAGTTGCTAACGCTTGAGGCTTAACAGTGTGTAAGGCATAAAAACAAACCATCTTATTCTTTTTCGCTGATTTCCATTTAAAAAGCATTTTTGTTTCGCTTTGCAACCGGAACAAGCAAATGTTTTTTGACTGGTTGCAAAGAGCGTTTGATAAATTATTATATTTCTTCCCATTTTGCATGCAAAATCTTTCAGAAATGCTCAAATGTGAACAACTTCAATTAACTGAGTGCGTTTCATATCACATCTGCATCCGATCTAGTTTATGTTTATTGGAAGAAAAATGTGATAAGTTCACATCTTCGGAAAACGAATATATCTTATATACTAGCTTATGAGCAAAACGTTTTTAGAAGAATTTTTTTTTTAAGTGTAGTGGTCGGCTAATATACAAGTCAGTAAATTCTTTGGCTGGAAAAATAGGCTTAATTATGGGCTAGCAAAATGGCTGAAATCATCTTAAACAGTTATATTCGCTGTCTAAGAAGTGGTCCGAACGCGGATGGAACGAGAGAACCTGCGCACTAGGAAGCGTTGCTTTTCCCTTAGCTTTGTTTCTCAAAATGATCATTTATGGAGATACCTGGCACTGATTTTTTCTGACTGTTACCTCCTAAACGTTCAACAACAATGTAGACGAACCTAGAAAAGGAGACAGAAGATATTTGAGCACTTGTTTATACCCCATTGGTATGGTGTTCGTGTCAGGAGATCGGGACCTGTCATGCCTTGGGTCACTGAGCAGATAATAAAGGATTAGATGGAAGCGCTTATCACCAGTGGCAGATTTACGGTAGATACTACAGAGATGAGGGGAAGAAATTATTTTGCTCAATTTTTCTTAAACCCGCCCGGCTGCCAGTGAGTGCTTCGGTTTGCGGAGCGCCAAAAATTTTGGGCTCCTTCTGGTTCAGATACATTTAAAAATATAAATAATATAAATATAAATAATGAGACCTTTTTGAACCCAGCATATGATTTAAAGAAACAACCCACCCGCACTCCTACGGGAACATTGCCGCTAATAT
Source organism: Macrothele yani (assembly GCA_039090855.1). Classification (NCBI taxonomy): domain Eukaryota; kingdom Metazoa; phylum Arthropoda; class Arachnida; order Araneae; family Macrothelidae; genus Macrothele; species Macrothele yani. Next base: position 60,559,683 of record CM076989.1, on the reverse strand, counting down.
GAAAACTACGAAACCGTATCCTGTATCAAATTGAGACCCAGAAATTCCTTACTCCCAAAGAGGAAGTAATTTTCTTCACCATTTCCCTGTGGAACTTTGAGCGTGTCACCCCACCTTTTGTACGGGACACAGCGCATCAGTTAGACATCAGATAAATCAATCAGTCATCTTCGGTATTTCAATTCTGGGTGTATCTTCTTGAGACTTTCCTCGGTATCTTTGTTACGAACTTGCAAACTTCTGATCTTTTCCAAAAAATCCTGCTTAAGTAATGCCATAGATGGTAAAGATGATGATTTTATTTCTAATTCAAATGAAAGGGAAAAAAGCAGCCACGACGACATTATGCGAGAGTGATTATACGCGGGTATATACGACAATAAAGTTACATATAACTGAAGCCGTACTATAAAAGACAAGAATGTAATGAAGAACTTAGATTTCTTGTGAAACAATCCATTCCGCATTTCTCAGTATTTTCTTACAATTAAGATCCGATGCCCAGAACGTAAGATTATTATCGCAATACCTGGTGCCCGTAGTTTGCTTTTCTGTTAACCTCATATACCATTCTGATATTCACACTTCCTTCATCTTACTTTTTTTAGATGAAACCAAGTGTTCAATTGTATGACTCATTTCTGCTTCATTTCTTTCCTTGTAGCTTCGATTAATCCTGTGAAGAACGAGTTGGGTTTCCTAACAAGATTTTAAAGTTCTTAAGAATAGAAGGTCACTTTGTTGTTTGAAAGTGAAGCTGCAAAAAACACAAAGTAATGTAAATAAAAAATTCGGCGATATGCGCAATGAATTCGATAAAACAGTTGGAGGCAATAAATTAAACACGATGTGGGTCAATCGAAATATCTGCTGTCATCCAGTCCCCTAACTGTAATCTGTTTTTCAAATTTCAGATTTTCCAGCGGCTTTTCATAAATTGGATTTATCTCTAGCCATATCACCTTTTCTGCGTGGCTTAGCGCAGTACATATCCATCCGCTCCCACGCACACGCGAGAGCCGGAGAGTGAAATTTATAAACGTCAGATATATCGGATAATTAGATTCATCTTCGCAGTTGATTAGGTTTGGTTGGAAATGATTTAAATTCGCATTTACTGTACAATCTAAAGTGCTTATCTTTCGGCTTTGTGCCGTTTCGATGCTTTATTGTAGATGGATCACGTCACAGAGTATTTCATTCCAACTGGGTCTTTCGTGACAATGATTACTCCGCTGCCATCGTTAAATAACGAAACTCATATGCAGGAAAATGACAACTGATGCCTCTGCCTGTATATTGGAAACGCAGAATACGTGTACACTTTGTTTTATCATCTACTCTTTCCATGTGTAAATTTACAAAACTTCTTTGGCACTTTCAAAAGCACTTTTCTTTGGATAAATCACCTCTACATATGTATATACCTGAAGTTCAGAAAATGCAGTGAGGTGTCCCTAAGGTCGCCAATTTCCCTATAAAAACTCGTGTTATATTGTATTCGAAAATTCCACCAATCCGTCAATTTGATACAAATTTTCTGCCATTTCTTTATATGGATGACAATCTCTGCTACCTTCTGCATGAAGTGTATTTCCAAACGATTCCAGTTTTCGAAGCCTAAATATCATCCAGAAAGCTTTGATGAAAGATGCTACAGATACTTGGAAATGTGCTACAAATTCTTGAAAAATCCTGACCGGTTAAATAATTGATTTACTTGGGAGCTTGTAACCCCGCTCGCTGCAAGCAGTAAGATTTTCTAGTTTCACGTCGTGTTCTGTGAATAGACGATTATTTCTAATATCACTACAAAACGTAAAGATAAAAGAGCAATTTCGTACATTATATCAAATAAGATAAAACATTCACCGCCTACGTACGATATTTAGTAAAATACGAAAGATATTTACAGTTAAAATACCCCACTAGCACTTTCGGGGTAACATTTACCCTATCATCAGGTGGAACAAAAGGGTAATACAGCACTCGCTTAGCTTTTTATAGGAGTGGAGCAATGTACTATGGGTAACAGTGCGTACCCAGAATTTCTTCAAGGGGGGAGGGGTTCATCCTTCAGGTTGTTTTTACCCAGTGACGTCGTGAAACAGAATTACATATCATCATCATCATCATCATCATTGTCAACCATTATCAAACCACTGCTGGACGAAGGTCTCCCCAAGTTCCTTCCACAACAGTCTGTCTTGTGCCAGAGTCCTCCATGTCACTCCCGCATACTTTCAAATTTCATCCACCCATTTTCCATGTGGTCTTCTTCTCGGTCTTTTCCTGTCCCTTGGAATCCAATCTAAAATTTCGGCTGTCCATCGATGGTCTATTCTTCTGGCAGTATGTCTAGCCGATTGCCATTTCAGGAACTTAACTCTGATGATGATGTCTTCCACTCTTGTCATTTTTCGGATCCACGAGTTCCTCTTCTTATCTTTCCTGGTTACACCAAGCATGCACCTCTCCATGACTTTTTTACTTGTCTGCAACCTTTGTTGTATGTCTCTTTTAGTTAAGGTCCACGTCTCTGCACCATACGTAAGCACTGGAAGGATGCATTGATCAAACACTTTTCTTTTAAGACATAATGGCATATTGCTCTTGAGAATTATGCTGTTTCTTCCAAAAGCTCTCCAAGCAAGTTTTGTACGCTGATTAATTTCTTCATCAATGTGACCCTCACTTGATATCTGCTGTCCAAGATAAACATGAGTGTCTGTTATCTCCAGCTTTTCTCCATCAATCGATAGATCTTCATTTCTTGTAAAAGCATTGAAAATTACTTTTGTCTTCTGAAAGTTCATATATTGTATTTTGACTCCGGTATATACAAACTCTTTTAGTGTTAAGTTAAGAACATGTATTTCAATATTTGCCATAAGAAGTGTTACGGAAAAAGAACCGTACTAACTGGACTGGGAAGTCCTTATCCTTATCCTAGAGCAAGTCTCGCCAACTCCAGACGTAACATCCTTGTAAACAAACATAGTATTTTTTTCTCACCTCCGGAAGTAACTATCCACGGAGTATGTTTTCCCCTTCGGGATTACGTCATAATTTGAGACTGCGTACGACGTTCGCTAAGTATTGCATCATACGTTGCGAAAAGTTGAGTCCGCCCTCCTACTTTACACGTAATTTTCTGATTGGCGGAGTAGTAATGTTGATTTTGAGGATTACGCTAATTCTTATGTACGGCCGTAAGCAAGTGTATTTAAGTGTTGTAGTTCATTTGTACTTTAATCTTTTTTGCCGATAACTATCATGTAAGACTTCGTAAAGGTATTCGTAATATATTAATGTTTTGAGATTCTTTTTCATTCATTGTTAGATATTACAGTGAATTGCTTATTGCTGTGTTATTTAGTTGAATTGTAAATAATTAAATTAATGTTTGTTTTCATAAATTTTAATAGAATTTTAAAATATTAGTTTTTATTTTCGGGAAGAAACACGCTCTTCTACCTAACAAGAAGCCCAAGGAATAGGTCGTAGAAAATAAAATAAAATGAACTCACTCACCAAGTGATTCAAAGGAGGAAACTAACACATATTCAGATCTTTGTAACTGTTATTTTGTTTAGTTCTAATGCATCATTGAACAATTGAAGAGATAATTCTCAATACTTATGAGTAAATGCACTGATTTGTTACTATACACATTGCACATTACAAGGCAATGTCCAGTCGACGAGGATTCTTAGCAAGTTCGATTAATACGTCTTCCAAAGTAGGGGTATAAATCCTGTGAATGTTTAGAAGAGCTAGACCGTTCATTCTTACACTGCCAGTGGAATTGCGTAGGTATGTCTTAAGACGGCGAAGGGTTGAGAACGATCTTTCGTTTGTGCAAGTAGAAACTGGAAGGGCAGCTAATATTTCCAGGTCTAAATAAATTAGGCATAATATTTTGATTGCAAATAGCCAGAGCTTCTGCAGAAGTTTTCGGGGGCTAACTTTGTCATGTCTCACTCTCGTTATTCTTTTATACCACAATGTTAGCTCAGAATTTAAGTTTTCCTGGCAACCGTCCAAGTCGTTAGCATAAAATTGAGTGAGCGCTGCGAATGCTTCAAGCTGCGTAGGTTGCAAAACTGAAGGATTGATGGGTAGAATGCACTGGAATCCTTTAAAATTTTATCGGTGCGTTAGGAAGCGTAAATCCAGCTGGGACAAAAAGAATCGATACATGGAATGAAAATATTCACACGGAAGTATCTTTCTGGTGTCGCTGCTGATATGTTGACGCGATTTGTTTGTCTTCCAGCTCCCCGAGGGATTTTAATGGATGATCTTAATTTCTCTAAGGCTTCCGATGCAGAAATAAATATTTTAGAGAATTCGTCATTGGCATTTTTGCGCAAGGTTTTTATTTCAGTACTAATGTCTTCCACAAGGTTCACTGCTTCACATAAATCAATCGTCGACTTCTGCAGAAACCTACACAAATGCACAGTCAAAGAGAACACTTTGTGAATGCAAAAGAGCGAAATCACAAACTATCAATTTGTTAACGTGCACAGCAGAGAACTGGCTTGTGTTGATGAATCTTTATCTCTCCAGTCTGATATTTTTTGGAGTCTTTCAACACCTGGATCGTAAAGCTCTAATACTGCTGTTACAGAGCCATACCTTTCCAACCATCTGGTTGCACAGAGGTGTTTCAATTTTTCTCGTCGCTAAGTAGGTATATTCATCTCATTTATTGCCGTAGTAAACACATGTTGCCTTTTTGGAGTGTTCAGGAAATCATACAAGGTTGCTATATAGTTCCTATGCAATTTCTTATTGCTGTGACCTCAGACGCAGTTGATACTGCCAAGTTCAGGCTGTGGGCGGAGCAGTGTACATACCGGGCTGATGGAATCATTTCCCTTACATGGGCTTGCACACCATTTATTTTCCCGCTCATTGATGCAGCTCCATCGTAGCCATGGCCACGCAACTTCTTCATCTCCACATTTAATTACTGCAACTTGTTTACTATTGCCTTTGCAATTCCTTTACCGGTTACATCATGGACTGGAATAAAGTGTAAAAAAATTTCTTTCGCGGCGAAATTTTCTCTGTCGATATAACGAACGCATAGCGATAATTGTTCTATACCTGCTATGTCAGTCGTTTCGTCGGCGAGGATGGCAAAGCAAGTTGCGTTATTTATTTCTCTGACAAGCTTGCGAAGTATCAAATCATTGCAGGCTTCAATTACTTCATTCTGAATTCGGGGGCTGATGTACTGCGCATTTCCACCGCTGGATTCCAACATGTGTTTCAATACAGGGTCCCACTTGCTTCGGAAACGAAGCAGTGCTCGAAAGTTTCCGTCATTCTCGTCTGGTTTTTCGGTATCGGTCACCGCAATTCTCCCCGAATCCATGTGCCCTCTCAACGCGAGACCTTGCTCTCCACAAAACAGAACTGTTTCAATGATTGGCGTGATATTTTTTCTGTTTTCTAATTTTCTTCTCACTGCCGCAGTGTCTATTTGCTCATCCACAGACCTTTTCTTTCCAAGCGTGATATCACTCAAAAGTTCCGGCAATCTCTACCGATTGCTTGTGATGATGGCACTTTTCATGCTCAGAAAACCGTTGGATGGAATTTTTCCAATTATGAAATTTAGCTTTACATAGCTGACCTAAGGGTTGCTTACCAGATCCAGCACCAGCACCATGCGCAAAAAGTGCACAAAATTTGCAAAAGGCGCCACCCTGAAAATCTGAATAGGCAAGCCATTTCCAGCGGTAGAGCCATTTACACTGGAATCGCAAATTTCTTTTCCCTTTTGCTGGAAATGCAAATCCTGGATTAGGTTCCCAGGCGTTGTTGAGTATATCCAGTTTTTTATCATTCGATATATCTTTTGCTGCAAAGAGTCTAATATCATATGGCTGTACTTTAGTAAGACATTGAGAGGCATTCGGGATCGTTTCACATTCGTCGGATTTAGGTGGTACACATGACATTGCACCATTAATCAATACCGGTATGAGTGTTGAATCAGCGGGGACTTCACTGACAGAACAAGAGGAATTGTCAACAAAAACACCACATTCACGCTGAGTGGGAGAAGAAACACTTGGGACGGATGGCGTTATATCTGCACCACCCATGCGAGAGTCATTTACACGTGGCTTTTTGCCAAAGAAATGTAAAATTGAATTATGCGATCTTTTGGACATGCCGATTACAAAACAGTATACCGTAACTGAATTTAATGTAAAAATATATTCCGAATATCAAATCAACAACACGGTTACCGAGCACAGTTTGCGATTAACTGACAAAAAGTCGAAGCTTGAAACACCAGCACGCTAGGAATTAGGAAACAGGTTTTCTCGCTATGCCGGAGACGACGCTGACACTAAAGAAATTTTCAACAACAAATAAGCGGTGAAATTGGAGACGCTGATAAGCGGAACCTGTCAGAGGGAGGAAGGCCACGCGGCCGGACGACAGACCCCGAAGTTAGAACTCCAACTCTGGCAGTGACGAAGAGCATGTTAGGTACGAATACGATCATGCTAGCGTGCTTTCTTTCATAATACGTAGGTGTAAAGAAAATTCCAACGCCTATTGAAGTCTCAATAATGGCCAGCAAAAGACGTAAGCCGTACAACCGTATAACGTACTGACCCTTGAGCAGAAAATCTAAATTATTGAACTGCATGACAAAAGCGTTACAGTCAAAGAACTGTGTGAGGCTGTGAGCTATTTAAATGTCGTAAAACCCAAATTTACACGACACTTAAAAAGAAAAGTGAAATAAAAGAAGAATGGGCTCAAGGCGCAACTTATAAAAGAAAAAGGGGAATAGAAAACTAAGATTTCGATGATATAGTATGGACATGGTTTGTGGACACACACGAAAAATAAATCATTCTCGCTGATTTTTTTTTTCTACAGCTTGTTACCAGCAGATTTCAAAATTGCTACAAAAATCTTGAAGGCAGCTTAAATTCTAGCACTATATTTTGGTTCAAGGGAGGGGTTTTAACCCCGTAAATGGTATGTAAAGGTCTTAAGAGTCACTTGGGTAGTGGTTGTTGCCATCACATCAGAGCAACAGATACAATTTCTAAACATTAAATTCACATGATAATACAGAAATATTGATACGTAATTAAAGTTATTGTCAAATTTAAATAATGTTGGTTTTATTTAATTTCATTTATTACTATATTTTAAAATTCAAGTTAATAATATATTCATGTGTTCTTTCCAGACATTTCAAAAATGTGGAAATAACATATTACCCATTTGAACTGTAAAATATAGTAATAAATAAAATAAATAAAACGAACAATATTTAAATTTGAGAATAACTTTAATTACGTATCAATATTTCTGTATTATCATGTGAATTTAATGTTTAGAAATTGTATCTGTTGCTCTGATGTGATGGCAACAGCCATGACCCCGATTCCTATAAAAAGCTAAGCGAGTGCTGTATTACCTCTCTGTTCTACCTGATAATAAGGTAAATGTTACCCCGAAAGTACTAGTAGGGTATTTTAACTGTAAATATATTTCGTATTTTATTAAATATCGTACGTGGACGGTGAAGTTTTTATCTTATTTGATCACTACAAAACATTATAGTATTTGGATTACCATAGGTTTTGAAAAATAAAAAAACAGTTAATTTTGGCAGTATGAAATTTTGAAGGGTTTCGAAGACGATGCAGTACGATGAAATCCTCAAAAGGTTTAGATCCCTTCCAGCTGCAACTCGCTAAGTCTGTTGGTAAGGCTGAAAAAAACAGAAAAAAAAGTAGATGCAGAGTAACATTATAGGAAAGAATAGAAGAAAAAGTTTGAAAAAAATTAGAGTTTCAGATGTATATTGTTTCCCATTAAGAAGGTGAGGCTGTAAGCTGCCCTGTATACCGTACTTACCTATTTTCTCACCCCGAAGAGCAACCCAGGCGACAGGAAGCAGTGAAAGGAGGAAAGAACAGGAATAGCGTTCTTAAAATATAGATAACCTGGATATTGCTTATCCTTATGTCGATCATACAAATAAATCATGACAATCCGTTGGGTAGAAAGCTGAGTTTTGTTTTTCCCTGCTTTTGGTAAAAAGCTCTGGAAATACTGCACGACGCCTTCTGCCACACCAGCAGCTATAGAACAAGAGTGAAACAATCTTATCTTTTTTCTAACTTTCAATTTTGTTGAAATGTTGTTAGGATTAAAACATGGATTTTGCTCCATAATACTGAGGATGCAAGTTCAGATGTATGTCTGGGATCGTTATCGTAATCAGCCATGCCAGTAATATTGCTTTAATATTTAGAACGAAACTGTTATAATAAATGTTGTAAATGTCAGATTGAAGAAGAAATGCACGATGTCCGGTGGATTCGCGTGCTAATTCCGTTTGAAACTCAGCATACATTCAGCTTGTAACTAAGCCTTTTCATGTGCATTCCAGTATGAATTCCTACTACAGCCATAACACCTGTAATTTTTGGCTACTTTTAAAATCAGTTTTCATGAGCACTATATAATCCCAAAAGAAAAAGATCTTAAGAGGGCAAAATCTGGGATTGCAAGATAACCTGGATATTGCTTGTATTTATTTATTCCCAAAAAACAAGTATTTGAAAAGCAACCTCGCCGTCCTGTGAACTTAGTTTTCAACAGTGCCAGTAAATTTAAATTGATAAATCCAATGCTTGATACACTTTTCACCAAATTATTTATTAATATTTTGGCTGCACGATAAGCAGCGACTCAAATTTTGTTTCCTATAAAATATATTAAACTCTTTGTTGAACTGATGCCGTCTTTGCACCGTGGAGCAGAATTTGGTTAATATATATCAGAAAATTTTGTGTTGATAAGAATAAGAACGTATCCAATTCTAACCAATGAATGTCGTAAGATTTCTCTAAAACTTTAAATCCCATGCCGAAGTTTGAATACAGCTTGCGTGTGTACTGAGTGCTCGCATATTTATGACCACCGGTACAACATTTGTGGCTCAATGAGTAGTTACACCCGATACTCTCGTAACGAGAAGGGCGTAGCCTCTAAGCTAAAAGGGTGTATGTATGAGGTTGTTAGTTCAACTGAGAATAAATTTACAGACAACATGGGTAAAAACAGGAATTACGCGGAGTACAAAAAAGGCCAAATTGTAGGCTTACGAAGGGTTGATGAATCCATTTTGGAAAAGGTCACAAGTTGTTCGAAGGCTTGTGGTTAAATTGTACCAGGTATGATGCCGAAATGACGAGAGAACCGGCCGGTTACCCAATTGTAAAGGACGGCGAAAGGTCAATTCTAGAGGCGAACAACGGTTGAGTTCCCTTATACATGGCAATCGGTGCAGCAAAGTTTTGCAGTTGACCGCCTATCAGTCAACTAGAAGCAATGCCCTATAAGGTGGCACGGATAGGCTACAAGAGTAGAAGCCCTGTACGTCACTCTCTGCTTACAACTGTGCATTGCCAACCGCACGCGGTTTCGACCATAGAAGATTGGGAGCAGGTATACTGGTCGAACTTATCATGCTATGTACTCCATTTTGCCTGTGGTCGAGTTCGCATTTAACGTCATCAGAATGAGGTTCTGAGTTCTCCATGCATAGCTTCGACTATTCAGGCTAGTTGGGAAGGTTTAATGATATGTGTCACATTTATCTGGCATGGACTAGGTTTCCTGACGCGTGTGGACAACCTTATGGATGCTGGCTGGTATCAAGGATTGTCTGCGGATCACTTACACTCCACATTCTTTGATCCAAAGGAGGTATGGGTTTTTTCAGGACGATATGACGTGTGCCTAGTGCAAGAATGGTTCTTCGAAACTAGTAGTCTCACCGCAACCTAATTGAACATCTGTGTGATGTTTTGGAACATTAGTTGAGGCAGTTGGACCCACCATCTGGTTGTATACCGGAACTGAGGACCGCAATAGAAACAGATTTGTTGTAGGTAACCGCATAACTAGATTCGATGCAACGCAGGGTCCTGTCATTCTTTGGGAGAAAGGAAGACTCACAAAATATTAGGTTCGCGGTCGTATTTAAGTGAGCACTTAGTGTATGACGAAACACACACATGGAGGTCATATCCAACTAGGGTATCCACAATATAAAAGAATTCGGAATTCTACGTTGCCAAGCACAATGTTTGTTACTACTGTAAATCATTTTTCTTCCTATAAACGCACATAATGTACTACGCGACATACCGTAGATGACGTACTACTGAGGTGACGCTTCAGGTAAATCGACGGTGTTGCAGTCATAAGCCTGCCGGAGTAGTTCAGGTGGGAGAACAGCCGCTCCCGAGTAAGAAGACGTGATTTTGAATTCATCACAGCCAAAAGATTATATGTTATATAATAGTACACGCATTTCAAATAGCCGCAACTATATGTACTTGTATAAACGTGTGTATGTGCAAATAGGTTACTTTTATTCAGCAGATTTACAGCTATTCCCCTACCAAAGCTACATTAAAAAAGACGATACCGAATTCATGGGTTCTTGAACACGTCATCGTTTTCATCAAATACTGCGAAGTAGCATGTAACTTAGTAATGATCAAACATTTAACGGAATATTAATTCTCCTAACCGAAGGTTTTTTATTATTTCAGACGGCCTTTTCATCCTACAGAAAGTAGTTCAATTCAGACTGGAATTTTCGAAATCTGTTTTTCAGAAGCAAAGAAAAGGTTACAACTCGAAATACCTATTTGTGTTCCCACCGGAAAATCGAATTACGGTGGAAGAAAATTCACGCAAAATATTATTCACAAAGAAATCTGTCTGTAGGAAAAACTTGTTTTCGTTCAGCCTTTCAGAAAATGGAAATTTGGTTGCAAATAGAAATAAACACCTGCGTCTCTAGTAAGAAAAAGGAGCATCATTCGAATCGAAACAGGTAATGTATCTAAATCTTTGTCGCAGCGATTGTTATCCATGCAGAAGAATTTCTTTCAATCATTAATTTAGAGCCACAGGTATGATATATACTATTAAGCATTTCTGAAACTTACCAGTGGAATTCACCATTATTAAATACAGAAAATCTACACTAAGCATGGAAGAAATATTCTTCACAAATACATGGAATAACTACACTCAGTGGACAGAAATCTTGAGATACCGACCAAGTAAGAGGTAGACCGCAATTTCTGCCACATATTGGCAGTCACACGGCGAGGAATTGCGTCCACTAGGTCAGGAAAATGCCCCACAGGTATTTCCATCCATGGTTGCTGCACCGCTGTCCATAATTCCCTTGCATTCCTGGGTTTAGGATCCGAAGCTCGGATGGACCTATCCGCCGCATCCCATAAAAGATTTCCACAGGGTTCATATCTCTTTCAAGAGCATCTGCTCTTTCAAACATATGTATATATATAATTCAAGAACATGCTTACGAGGTACCCATCAACCATTTTGTACCGATGCCACGATACTTAGCACCTCAAAATTAAGATCCTCCCTGCTTTTAACTGAAAGCTTGTTAATATGCAAAATGAAACAGAGATGTTGTGACAATTATAACCCATGCGTAATTCCTCTACCGTGGGAGCTCTTGGTCGACAAGGACAGACAAAATGAGACTGAACTTATTCTATCGTCCCATTGACGATTTCGTGACTTTCATTCACCATACATTTCACCATATTGTTACGTCACTTTATGACATCTAACGTACACCAATATATAATCTACACTGGCGGAAAGTGAAAGAAGAAAACCAAGAAGGAGACGTCTGATACCAACGAAATTTATACAGCATAATAACGGAATAGAGAGAATAACGTGATCAAAACATTATGGCAAAATACAGCAGTATTTGCAAGTAAACTGAAAAATAACATTTCCATGTAACATGGTTAGTACGAGGTTGAACCGCCATGAACTGCGTCACACTGTGCAATTCTGGCATGGAGTCTGTCGTACAGATGTTTGATGTAAGTTTGGGGTATTGAGTTCCAAGCATCCTCAACCTGGACGCGTAAATCGGGTATGGTAGTGGCTGGCCCTGGAGACCGGATAAGTCGTTGTCTCATAAAATCACACACGTGTTCAATGTGGGACAAATCCGGTGAACGCGTAGGCCATGGAAGTTGTCTCACACCCTGAAGTGTATGTTGCGTTGCACGTGTCGTGTGTGGGCGTGCGTTATCTTGCTGGAAAACACCACGATGGACCGACCTTACAAATGACACAACAACGGACTGAATGATGTTGTAGATGTAGGAGGTGCTGTTTAGCGTACCCGGTACAAACATTAGTTGTGTACGGGAGTGATAGCTGATCGCTCCCCATACCAGGAGACCAGGTGTAGGCCCTGTGTGTCGCTGGCGGATGCAAGAAGGGTGGAGACGCTCCCCTGTGCGTCTGCGAACACGCATACGGCCATCCGAGGCTCCCAAGCAGAATCTGCTTTCATCGCTGAACACGATAGATCGCCATTGCGTTCTCCAGTGCAGAAGTAGGCGACACCACTGCAGTCGTTCCTGACGGTGAGCTGGAGTCAGAGGTGAACATGCCAGAGGCCCACGTGCACGTAGTCCTGCATCTAGTAGACGGTTGAGGATTGTTTCCACAGTCACCTCAGGTGCAACGGCAGCTCGGATTTGCGTCGCAGTGGATGTTATGCTTTACAACGCCGCTCTTCTTATGCGTCGATCGGTCTGCTAATCAGTCCATCTGTGACTCCCGGTTCCACGTCTTCTCGTGTGGGAATGTTCCTTGGACCATCTACGCCACCATCGTACCACCACCGATACTTCCCGTCCAATTCACTCCGCAATACGACGATACGACCACCCGGCCTCGCGGAGTCCGACTAGACGACCTCGCTCAAAGTCCGATCACTGCTGAAATCGTACACGTCTTCCATGTCCAGGCATTGCAGCTTCTTCAGGGTCTTCGCACGTGTCCGTACGCCGACGACTGATTACATTCACTTCGCCGTACTCCTTAAATACCACCGACGATAATTTGCATATTATGCCGTGCTGTGGCGTAAGCGCTCATCGGTTGGTCCCGAAATTAACATCACACCTACGTACACTCGACCCCATTAACATATGTAAATTTCATGATCGTCCGCCAATTCCTTTTTGGTGTTCTTTTTTCACTTTCCGCCAGTGTATATTCTTGTCCAGTTTAGGTGCATTGTTCTCACATCTGAATATGAGTTAGGAGGTTACTCGAAAGATCATATGTAGATGTATTTTAACTGGTGTTTTAATATTAAACTATTTTAATCGTGTATAAGATGGCATTAGTTTAACTATTAGTTAGGGTTTATATCTGGTAAGTGAGGAATCCATTCCTGATGGGACCATCTGCGGCATGCTCTTCCAATCATGTAATAGTCACCATGGCTCTGTGGGGAGGCGCATTATCCTTCCGGAAGAATCCATTTCCCTGTGGGTGCATGATGACCATGAAGGGATGCAGATTGTATGCAAGAATGGATAAGTAGCATGGACCGTTCATATAGGCATGTTGACTATCCAGACGTCCCAGCGTGTACTTGTTTAACACGCCTCATATCATAACCGAGCCTCCATTACTGAACTCTTTGTTGTTGAAATGCAAGGTTTATCCATTCGTGCGGTTTTCGTCCAACTCGCACCCTTTCGTATGCGCAAAATAACTGCAAACGAGTCACATCGGACAGAAACCCGTCTCTAGTCATCCAAGGCCCAGTCCCGATGTTCTTTTGCCCTTTGGGGCGTACAGACCCGTAATGCGACGTTAGGGATAGGAATCTGGTTAGTCGGCTGCCTCCATCACCTATTCCGACTAACGGTATTCTGGTGGTTTCTGGCACCTCCCCGTTGAAGTCAACGGTGACTTATGCCACTGTTTGTCGCCACTTAGTTTTCATCTATGTGAGATTGACATGGACGACAACGTTCGCCCACCGCCATTCTCCATCCACATCTTTGTCCGCGATGCAATGTTATTCTGCAAATGTCGTACTCCTGATACCCATAGTGGTGCTGTCGAACGGGGATACTGTCGCTCTTCTGCCAGTACCACGATAAGGGGCCCACTATCATTTCTCTTTCAAACAATGTTAACTCACGATATTTATCCATAGTGGAAACGAATTACCTTCTACGAAAATGCAGTGATGTTATTCTACGTACACTCACCGAAAATGAAATTTGCGCACCAAGTAGGAAGCATTGGATTGAACTGAAATTTTATGGACGTAATGATACAGATGAATGATGGCAAAAACAGAACTGCAGGTCAATTACAGAGGGATCTGTGGCACGCAGTCCGGTCAACTTCAATAGCGCGTCGCACCACATCGTGCTGCGATACATGCTGCAATACGGCCGGCATGGAGGCGAACAGACGCCGGATGTTGTCCTGCGAAAGACTGGCCCCACTTGTTGGACGGTGAGCTCCAAATCCCGGATAGTGGGACACTTCGGCATCTGGCGTTTCAACTGGTCCCACACATGCTCGATAGGGGACATGTGCGGGGAGCGGGGGCAGGCCATGGAAGTGTCTGGACATGACATAGGCAGTCCTGGATAACACAAGCCGTGTGCGGGCGGGTATTATCCTGCTGGTATAGCACACCTGGAATTCCAGCCAATAACGGAAGCACATGGGGCCGGCCGTAGGATCTCATCCACATACCGCTGGCCCGTCAATGATCCACGTACCACTACTAGAGCTGATGAGCTATCGTAGACAATGGCTCCCCGGACCATAATGCCTGCAGTGGGGGACGTGTGGCGCTCGATAGCGAGGTGGGGATTGTGCCGTTGACCCGGGGACCTCCACACCCGGACACAATGATCATCTGTTACCAAAACAAAGCGGCACTCATCGCTAAACACCACACGTCGCCAGTCTATGGCGTTCCACGTCGCTCTGGCCTAGCACCACTGCACACGGAGACGGAGATGTTCCAGTGTTAATGGCAACACACGTAAAGGGTGCTACGATCGCAGATTTGCTTCCGAGAGCCGTTGGGAAATGGTTTCTGGACACATAGGGGCCGCTACATCTGCCTGTATAGTGAACCGGGTCCCCGTGGTATCCGTCGGTGCCTGGCGCACGATCCGTCGATCATCTCTACCAGTGGTCCTCCTGGTCAGTCTGGAGCCGCTCTGTCGTGTGGCAGTGCCGTCACGTGTCCACTGCTCCCAACACAGTCGGACAGTATGGTCATAACGATCCACGTAGCTGGGCTATACGCCGCGCCGACCACCCTGCGGTTCTCAGCCCGATGATCCGGCCTCTCTCAAAGTCCCTAAGTTGCGTAAAGCGACGTCTCTGGCATCTACCCGGCATTTTTGTAACGCTGTATTCTTGCTTGCGTCGGCCGGTGCTTTTCGCTTTCATGGGGCATCGACTACATGCCGGTTTTTAAGGCTGCCGGTTCGTGCTTGCAGCGCCACCACAGGATGTACGGCCATGCGCACTCGCACCAAACGTGGATAATTTGCATACCAGCACGCACTCTAGCTATCTGCAAAGTTTCGCGGTTGTGGCATGTTTTCTTCTAGGTGCGCAAATTTCATTGTCCGTGAGTGTATATACCCGTCAAGGGTTCCTTATATCTGGTTCCTTCCTAGCGAAAAGAACCAGATATCCCATAATTTTACCCGTTTCTTAGGAACCACGTAGCTCAAGATTTGATATCTGCCCTCTCAGTGAAGAGAATTTGTACAACAAGACAATTAGATAGCATGTAACATCGCATCAGAAAACATGAAAAATACATTTCCCTGGAGCGAAAATACAACCGGGATCTCCCGATTTCCGTTGAAGCGTGTTATCTTTACACAACCTAGAACAACGAAGCCCCAAGTATCTGAAGATTAGCAATCTGAACCTTAACTTTTCACCACTCGAAGCAATCCTATGCTTCCTCATATCGTAATACATCAGCAGTATCTCAGATATCGGAATTTTAGAACATGTTTTCACAAAAACATGGTACAACTACAGGATTATTAACACAGAAAACAGAGCAGCCGAAATTGCCATGTTTAGTGTTCACCCTACAAGATCTATCAGAAACCTTCAAAATTACTTCTGCCTGGAGCAGAATCGTATCCGTACCTCCAGATTTATGTTTATTCTTCCGTGCACTAGGATGGTGTAACGGGCAGCATGCTCAAACGGAAACTGGAAGGTGGGGGTTCGATTTTCGCTCCTGAGTGATGCAATTTTCATGTTTTCTGATAGTGTTAATAGTGGACTAAGTGCATCTCATGTCGGAAGCTTTGCAACAACAACGATAACAGAAAAAGAAAACAAGATTTAGTTAGAGGTGATTACCGAAAAAGATAATGCATTTACTCCTCCAGCGGAACAATTGGGGCGTTATTGAAGCAGAGTTTTCCCAGTCTTCTTCACAATGACGGTATCACGTAAGCTCAAATGGTTTATAAGAAATCACATGAAATCTCACACAGAAGAAATCTCACATTTTTCCGCTCCCAAGTTGAAAAACTGTGTGGAATTTAAAGAAGAAAATAGGCACCCAAAATGTGATTCATATTCAAGATAACCCAACCGGAAACGATTTATTAAATATGATTTTTAGAAGCGGGAAAACTCTTACAAATAGAAACATAAGTTGATGCCTCCTAGCGGAAAAAACTGAATTAACTATTCATGCATATGCGCCATCAGGCGGGATAACCGTGCATAATATCCTCAGTCTTCGGAATAAGGAATGGCATATGAAACAAACTACCCGATCGAAAAAAAAATCGCATACCCTTGACTGCAGAGAACATTTTGTGCCTACGTTCTTCTGCAATTACCATGCAGCACAATTTTCCCTTCTAAGGGTGTAATGCTTTTTTCAAAAATATCGCTGCTTCTGAATTCGATTTGAAAAGTTCATTTCGGCCCAGATGCCTTATGCTTAGAGGATAGCTTAATTTAAAACTTCCAGCCTGACCTGGCTCAGACCCGAAATTTAGGGATTCGGCATTTGCCTGGTCCGTCTCAGAGTTTTCATTTTACGGCCAGGACTGTTTCATAAATTCATCTTGCGTTTTATTCTACTAATTACAGACAATTTATTCTACAATTACAAATAATGCAAGGGTTCCTATGCAGAAAAAAAAAGCTGCTCTACTGAACTGAACTATGTCAGTAGTAGACGGAATGTAATGAATGCAGAGAGACGTATAACTTTTCGCAGAAATTTCTCCTACTGATCAGACTACTTACTTATCTTTATTATAAATGCAAACGCATTTCTCCTTCCGCATTTAAGTGTAAATATGGTAGCCTCAATCCCCCGATATGCAAACAAATACTTCGAAGTTTCTTATCTCCGTTGTAGCAAGGAATCATGTTAAAAGCTCGGTCATCTTGTTTCGTGAAGAGGAAATATCTGCTAATGTATACATTTCTCAGAAACAAAAAAAACACGTGTTTTAGTTGCTAAGTCTACGTATATAGACATCGGTTAGAACTGCCAGTCAGGTGTTGTATGACATCAAAAGGCCCAGATTATTGTTACATCCCCAGTAATTATCACATTTTACATGAAATTTGAATAGCAGTCAATCGATCCGGACCGGTTCCCGCAGTTCTAGATATAAGTGGTCAAACTGATTTTCTTTCCAAAATGAACTTCAAACAAAAAAAAAAACAGAAAATAAAGGAAAAGAAAATCCACTGAGTCATGAAGTAACTGCATCATGGGTAAAACGTACACGTACAGTAGTTACACAAATCCCGACCGCTATCGTAGTCACAGTATTAAAGAAAACTAAAGTCAGCAAAGTGAAAACAGAATTTCATTTCACCTTTTAAAAAATAAACCTGGGCGTTTCAAGCTCTCATCTTACAGCCCGGCTTTTCAATTTTAGCAGTAATTGTTCAACACATCCGGTGGCGGATGGGCCTCCATGTCTTTTGTTTCACTCAGTGATCTTCGCCATCTAATTATTAACAAGCGAGTCTTTGTTTGTGAGTCGACTTTCCAGTGCCGAGCCAGGTCCGTCTCTGTCTTCCGTTATAAAGATAATTTTGCGTTGGGATTTGGATATTTAATAGAGCACATTTCAGAAGTTGATAGGCGTTAGCGCTTATTTTCACTAGTATGTGTTTTCAAGACTCAAATTGAAAAAAAAAATATTTGTACCTCGTACCATTAATTATGAAAAATGCTACGCACATCTTGCATTTTAATTAACTCGCAGTTTCTTGGTTGGACAGATTAAATGCATTTCCCTTTTTCACTGATTTTCTGCTCTTCTGAAAACATGCTTTGAAAACTTATTCTTGCCTCTCAAGGCTTTTATTATAGGAAACATTTTGTGCACTCTTTTACAACCGTTAGGTTGTAAATTCGAAGTCATGACTCTCGAAGAAACTTTTTCTGCATAAGACAGAGTCGCTGTGACCACGATTTATAGATATTGCCTGCTTCTGATGCCTCGCATTACATTTTTCCTACTATGAATTCAACTACTGTATTTGTTTTATTTGCTACTAAATTTCACTTATGAAATTCAACCTAAAACATTCATCAGATGCATTTCTCGTTGAATAATATTTTCCTTGAATTTTCGGCTACTATTTTCTAGTTTCTGGTAAGGCGCAAAGCTTTTAACAGCTTTTCGAGAAACGTTAAAAGAATAAGTCAGTGACAAACAAAATTTTTTTTTTTTTTAGTTTTTAGGTTTGAGTAAATTTGAACGCTTGAGTTTCGTTCACAAGTAATTCTTCTTAATCTCGATATCAGACTACATAAATTTCGCTTCAAGCTTGGGAAACTTCTTTCAAAAACACATCTCATGAGATATACTTTCTTTAGAGGAAATTCCACGGAGCACGAAAACCGTGCGGGACAGCCATCAAAGTTTCAGCAATTTAGCTTCGCTACAAAAACCAATACTATTGATTTCAAAAAGTCGAAGGCAATCGGAATGGCACTTTGTGATCATATTACTCTTATTGTTTTTCGGTTGATGAAGAGCTATCAATACTGCATGAAACGGAATTCCAGGCCCTGAAGAGTGAATGAAAGTGCTTACTTACTACTTAGTACCATAAACATCGTTGGTTCTTGGCCGCCTTCGTAACCGAATACCATTCATTATATTTCGTCCAGAACTGGAAACAGGTCAAAGATTTTGGTCCCGGAGTCGCATAATAGGACCAGACTCGGACCCGCGGATCCGTAACTAGCCCGGACAAATGTGCTTTGAACTATAAATTCTAAACTCAATTTCTAATTCTACCTAATCCTACAGTATATATTATCAATCCTCTGCTGGTTCAAGGCCTCCCCAAGTTTCTTCTACAGCGGTCTATCTTGCGCTAGTCTCCTCCATGTCACTACAGCATGCTTTCGAATTTCATCCACCCATTACCCTTGTGGTCTTCTTGTGGGTCCTTACCTGTCCCTTGGAATCCAGTCTAGAATTTCGGTTGTCCATCGGGGGTCCGTTCTTCAGGCAACATGTACAGCCTATTGCTATTTCAGGGATTTTACTCTGATCAGGATGTCTTCCACTGTTGTCATTTTCCTTACCAACCGGCTTGTTGACGGGCGTGGTGAGTTATGGCGAATCCCCCTCCCCCCCCCCAAAGATGATTTCACAACTTATGCACACATATATATATATATGTAAGGTCAGGTGATGCGTAACATCACAGCCTCTCCTTGACAGATGTCAACACCGCCATCTCATGGTGCATCCTGTTCCACCTAAAGGGGCTCTGACGACCGCCTATAGCGGTATAACTATACCATCAGGATTAGAGGAAATGCTATCCTACACTCACCAACCCGTTTGGCCAGAATGGTGAGTTATGGCCGAACCCCTCCAAAATGACTCCACAACTTAAATCTTGGCCCTCAGTCTCCGGCAGCTCGAATGTAACTGGCCAAGGAAGCGACCAGTGCGACATGAAGGCAAAGGGTGCTAAGAATCCCCGGAGGACCGGACTAGGCTGCCATCTGCAGGTGACCTTGGCTACGTATAATGGACGCTCCCTATCTTCTGATTCAAGGCTTCTTGAATTGGAAGAGGAACTACAAAGGATCAAGTGGGACATTGTCGGGCTAAGTGAGGTAAGGAGAAAAGGAGAAGGTCTCATTGAACTGAATAGTGGACATCTCTTCTACTATCGTGGGACTGATACTGGCAGAACCATTTGCGTTGGATTTATAAAAAACAAGGAACTGAAGGATAAATCTGAAAAAGTTCAAAGTTCCTCTGACAGAGCTGCACGACTCGTTATGGAACTCTCGAGAAGATACCAGGCTCAGATTATTCAAACTTAATGCACCCACCACAAGTCATCCTGAAGAAGAAACTGAAGAATTTTATGAGGAAATTCGTCATCTAAATAATAAAGGTAAGCAGCACTTGAAGATAATTATTGGAGATTTCAATGCAAAAATAGGGCAACGGCAACAGAATGAAACTTCAGTAGGTAAATTCGGTCACGGCAACAGAAACCAGCGTGGAAATACTCTCGTAGAGTTTGCAGAGGCAGAAGGGTTTTTCATATTGAACTCCTTTTTCAAGAAAAAGCCACACAGGAAATGGACATGGAAACATCCAAATGGGACGACAAGTGAAATTGATTTTATTATGTGTAACAAAAAATGTGTCGTAGAAGACTACAGTGTGCTAAACAAGTTCAACACAGGTAGTGACCATAGATTGGTGAGATGTAAGATGCACCTCAACACTAAACTCGAACGTAGCAAGCTCATAAGACAAACAAAATATATTGACATAAATAACCTTAAAAAAAGCCATAATACCTTCAAATTGAAACTGAAGAACAGATTCTCTGCTTTAGAAGGCCTAACATCGGAAGAAGTTAATATTTCTGAAGTTAACAGAAAAGTAACCAAAGCTCTTATGGAAACAGCAACAAAATTAGTTGGGTCTAAGAACAAGTTGCATGTGAACAAATTATCAGGAAAAACCAAAATGTTGATGCAAAAAAGAAGAGATATGAGGACAACGAAAGAAGACGTGACTTCCAAAGTGGAATATATAGAGCTATGCAAGACAGTACGAAAAAGTATCACTGAAGACGTAAGGAAAATTCAACTGTGAACTAGTAAGGAAAGCAATTGAAAACAACCAAAACCTAAAGATAGCAAATGGACATCTCAGTAAGGGAAGAAAACAGATTATGGCACTAAGAAAAGAAGATGGTTCTGTAACAAGAAATAGAGGCAAAATTTTGACAAGAGTGAAAGATTTCTACTCCAAATTATATGAAAGGGATGATACATGTACTCCAGACATCATGAAAGGTACCAGTACCAGAGTTCTTCCCGTTCTCCCAGCAGAAGTTGCACATGCAATCAAGAACATGAAGCGGGGAAAAGCTCCAGGAGAAGATGGCGTTACTGTAGACATCATACAAGAAGCAAGTGGAGAAATCGAAACAGTACTCGCCCAAATTTTCACTCAATGCCTTAATGAAGGGAAGATTCCTCAGGATTGGAACAACGCTACAATGATCTTGTTACATAAAAAAGGTGACATTGAGGATCACAGGGACTACAGACCTATCAGCCTCCTATGAGTGGTTTATAAAATCTTCACTAAAGTTCTTTTACACCGTTTGAAGGTAACACTGGACATGGCTCAACCGAGAGAACAAGCTGGATTCAGAAGTGGCTACAGTACAATAGATCATATCCACGTACTGAAAGAACTAATTGAAAGAGCCAGGGAATATGAACTTCCATTGTGCATGGCTTTTATCGATTATGAAAAAGCCTTTGATCCGGTGAAACCATCAGCAGTTACAATGGCTCTGAAATCCTGCGGTATTGAAGATGCGTACATTAATATTATTAATAACATCTATGAAAATGCAAGTGCAAATATTCGGCTGTTTGAAAATACAACACACATAAAAATTGGAAAAAAAGTGAGACAAGGGGACACCATATCTCCGAAGCTCTTTAATGCCACATTGGAAAATGTCTTTCAATCACTGAACTGGGAAAACAAAGAGATAAAGTTTAATGGAGATTATCTAACACACCTTCGTTTTGCTGATGACGTAGTCATCTTTGCAACTACCCCATCAGAGATGCAGAGTATGATCCAGGAACTTGCTGACAAGAGTAAAGAAGTGGGATTAAAAATGAACTTTCAGAAGGCAAAAGTGATGTTCAATGCTTTTACAAGAAATGAAGATTTATCGATTGATGGAGAAAAGCTGGAGATAACAGACACGTAATTTTATCTTGGACAGCAGATATCAAGTGAGAGTCACATTGATGAAGAAATTAGTCGGCGTACAAAACTTGCCTGGAGAGCTTTTAGAAGAAACAGCATAATTTTCAAGAGCAATATGCCATTATGTCTTAAAAGAAAAGTGTTTGATTAATGCATCATTCCAGTGCTTACGTATGGTGCAGAGACGTGTACCTTAACCAAAAGAGACATACAAAGGCCGTAGACAACTCAAAGTTGCATGGAGAGGTGCGCATGCTTCGTGTAACCAGGAGAGATAAGAAGAGGAACTCGTGGATCCGAAAAATGACAAGAGTGGAAGACATCATGATCAAAGTAATATCCCTGAAATGGCAATGGGCTGGACATACTGCCAGAAGGACAGACCATCGATGGACAGCCGAAATTTTAGATTGGATTCCAAGGGACAGGAAAAGACCCAGAAGAAGACCACATGGGAGATGGGTGGATGAAATTCGTAAGTATGCGGGAGTGACATGGAGCAGACTGGCACAAGACAGACCGTTGTGGAGAAAACTTGGGGAGACTTTCGTCCAGCAGTGGATTGATAATAATTGACAATGATGATGATGATGATATATGTATATTGGGATTCAGTCCCCGGCAGGTGGAATGTACCTGGCTAAGGCAGCGGCCACTGAGCCATGAATGCAGATTGTGCTAAGAATCACCGCAGGACCGGACTAGGCTGCCATTTAATGTTGACCTTGGCTACTTGCAACGGACGCTCCCTATCTTCTGATTCAAGGCTTCTTGAATTGGAAGAGGAACTACAAAGGATCAAGTGGAGCATCGTCGGGCTAAGTGAGGCAAGGAGAAAATCTCATTGAACTGAAGAGAGGACATCTCTTCTACTACCGTGGGACAGATACTGGCAGATCTAGTGGTGTTGGATTTATAATAAACAAGAAACTGACAGATAAAGCTGTAGAAGTAGAAAGTTTCTCTGACAGAGCTGCCTGACTCGTTTTCCAACTCTCAAGAAGATACCAGGCACATATTATTCAAGCTTGTGCACCCACCATAAGTCACCCTGAAGAAGAAATCGAAGAATTTCACGAGGAAATTCGGAATCTAAATAATAAAGAGAAACAGCACTTGCAGATCATTATGGGTGATTTCAAAACAAAGTAGGGCAAGAGCAACGGAATGAAACTTCGGTTAGTAAATTCGCTTACGGGAACAAAAATCAACGTGAAAATACCCTCGTAGAATTTGCAGAAGCAGAAAGGCTTTTCATCATGAACTGCTTTTTCAAGAAACAGTCACACAGAAAATGGACATGGAGATATCCGAATGTGACGACAAGTGAAATTGGTTTATTATGTGTAACAAAAATTCGTCGTCGAAGACTGCAGTGTGCTAAACAAGTTCAACACAGGTAGTGACCATAGATTGGTGAGACATAAGATGCACCTCAACACTAAACTCAAAAGTGGCAAGCTCATAAGACAAACAAAATGCATTAACATAACCAACATTAAAATACGCCATAATACCTTCAGGTTGGTACTGAGGAAGAGATTCTCTGCTTTAACATCAGAAGTGGGTATTTCTGAAGTTAACAGAGAACTTACCAAGGCTCTTATGGAAACAGCAAACAAAAAAAATACACTAAGAACACGTTACATATGAAGAAAATATCAGGAAAAACAAAAATGTTGATGCAAAAGAGAAGGAAGATGAGGACGAATAAAGACGTAACTTCCAACGTGGAATATATAGAGCTATGCAAAACAGTGCGAAAAAGTATCACTGAAGACATAAAGAAATTCAATTGTGAACTAGTGAGGAAAGCAATTGAAAACAACCGGAGCCTGAGGAGAGCAAAAGGACATATCCGTAAGGGAAGAAAACTAATTATGGCTCTGGGAAAAGAAGATGGTACTGTAACAAGAAATAGAAGCAAAATTTTGACAAGGGTGAAATATTTCTATTCAAAACTATATGAAAGGGATGATACATCTATTCCAGACATTACGACAGGTATCAGTGCAAAAGAACATCCAAACCTCCCTCCAGAAGTTACATATGCAATTAAGAACATGAAACGGGGAAGAATTCCAGGAGAAGATGGAATTACACTAAAGAAAGGTCACAAGAAGCAAATGCAGAAATTGAAACTACACTCGCCGAAGTTTTCAACGGGTGTCTTAATGAAGGGACGATTCCTGAGGATTGGAACAATGCTACAATGATCCTGCTCCATAAATAAGGTGACGTTGAGGATCTCAGGACCAACAGGCCCATCAACCTCCTACCAGAGGTTTATAAAATCTTCACTAAGGTTCTTTCACATCGCTTGAAGGTAACACTAGACATGGCCCAACCAAGAGAACAAGCTGGATTCAGGAGTGATTACAGCACTATAGATCATATCCATGTACTGAAACAACTAATTGAAAGAACAAGAAAATATGAACTCCCATTATGCATGGCTTTTATTGACTATGAAAAGGCCTTCGATTCCGTGAAACCATCAGCAGTAACAATGGCTTTGAAATCCTGCGGTACTGAAGATGCATACATTAGCATTATTAATAACATCTATGAAAATGCAAGTGCAAAGGTTCGGATATTTGAGGATACAGCACAAATAAGAATTGGAAGAGGAGTGAGACAAGGTGACACCATATCTCTCAAACTCTTCAATGCCACATTGCAAAATGCCTTTCAATCATTGAACTGGGAAAACAAAGGGATACAGATTAATGGAAATTACTTAACTCACCTTCGTTTTGCTGATGATGTTGTCATCTTTGCAACTACCTCTTCAGAGCTTCTGAGTGTGATCCAAGAACTTGCTGACAAGAGTAAAGAGGTGGTATTAGAAATAAGAAGACAAAAGTGGTGTACATAGCTTTTACAAGAAACGAAGATTTATCGATTGATGGAGAAAAGCTTGAGACAACTGATTCCTACATTGATCTTGGGCAGCAGATATCAAGTGAGGGTCATTTTGATTAAAAATGTAAATCGGCGTATAAAACTTGGATGAAGAGCTTTTGGAAGAAACAGTACAATTTTTAAGAGCAGTATGTCATTTTGTCTCAGAAAAGTGTTTAATCAATGCATCCTGCCAGTACTTACGTATGGAGCAGAGATATGGACCTTAACTAAAAAATACATACAAAGACTGCAGACAACTCAAAGTAGCCTGGAGAGATGCATTCTTGGTGTAACCAGGAAAGATGAGAAGAGGAATTTGTGGATAAGGAAAATGACAGGAGTGGACGACATCATGACCAGAGTGAAATCACTGAAATGGCAATGGGCTGGACATGTTGGCAAAAGAACCGACCACCGATGGACAACCGAAATTTTAGACTGGATTCCGAGGGACAGGAAAAGACCCAGAATAAGGCCCCATGGGAGATGGATGGATGAAATTCGAAAGTATGCTGGAGTGACATGGAGGAGACAAGACCAAGACAGACAATTGTGGAAGAAGTTTGGGGAGACGTTCATCCGTTAGTGGATTGATAATAGTTGATGATGATGATATATACCAGAAAAAAACAAGCAAAAGCACACAAATTCTAAAGCGCCGAAGGCTGCACTAAAGAAAGATCAAAATAAATACGGATATAATGCCAAAAACAAAACAAAAATAAATTAAACAAAAAAAATAAAATAATATTAGAAAAAGAGCAAAAAATAATAAAAGTAAAAAATGGCAAAACTTCCTAACCAAACGAGCACCGGAGCTAATGAAAAACAAAAAAACAAAAAAGATTTTTTTTTTTTAAACTAGAAGAGCAGAGGGATTGCAGATCATATGGCTGAGTCTCTCATGACTAGGGCAGGGCAATCACGAAGAAAAACTCTCATATATCTACAAAGACTTGGGATGTGTGGGTTTTTCTGCTCATTTAGTTTGCTACGTTTTCGTTTTGTGGTTCTTTTAGTTTTTTTCCGCGGGTTCTTTGATCCTCGTTTGAGTTCCTTTGTTCCTGTAACCGCGTTTTTGGTTACAACAAGTTGCACTGCGTTTTCAGGCTTAGGGGATGCTTTCTGTTTTATTGACTGATTAGAACAATATTTTGCAAATAGTTGATATTTTTCTAACAATACTTTATGTTTTGTTTTCACGGCTGTTCCATCTTCTGTAGAGGTGAAATGAATATTCGTCATTTCTTAGTAATGTTCTTAGACTGACTTCCTATGTATTTCTCGTGTGTGTCTTGGGCTTTTAATCTTCCTTCCTTGAGTTTTGCACCTTGGTTCATGATTTATTTTTTTCGTTGCTGGTTGTCCTTAGATCAGCTTAAGATTTTCATCTCTCCCATTATTACAGTGTTTTTATTTCTCATGCTCTTTTGGCTTCTGAGCTTTTTTTTTTTTTTTTTAATTTTCAAAATTTCAAAGTTGTTTGAACGAATGCTTTCAAATAAATAAACCTTTTTTTTTCTCTTCACTTTTTCATCATTTAATGATTTTCACTCTCTTGTTTTGTGTTGTAGTGGGTGTTCGTCTTTATTTGAAAAGTAGTTTGCATGAATTCTCTTGAACAGGTTATTGGTTAAGTGTGAGTCGGGCAATGATTATGCTACTCAGCAAAAACACAAGTGCTGGGAAACTGCTCGCCACCAGCTGGCAGTGATGGGTCACTGTTGGCTGAAATCTGCCGCTCATGGCCCGGTAGCGGTCCGTTGGTGGCAGCGCTATCAGTTAGCGAGCCATTGATATCCCTGCAGCATCGCCGTGAATTGTGGGCCTCCAAGCAAATGCCACTAGTGGCCCGTTGCTGTCAACCAATGCTACCCCAACATCAGGTGGAAGCAACGGGACTGCGCATGCGCAGAATCAACACTTGCTGTGTCTTTCATGGTACCAGTTAGTTGAAGACGACGCTATCGCCATCGTGTTATTTTAGTAAATGTTAAGAAAAAAAATCCATATGTAGAGAGGCGAATTAATTTCCTAATGAAATTCCACGTCGACGGTGTTATCACATTAAGCCATGAAATACTAGATTACAGCCATGAAATACACCCACTCCATTCCATTCCCGTGAATTGTTATTCATGGAATGGAGGGGGGGGGAGAATAACAAGAAAAATTTGAAACCGCTTGAAACAAATGTCCTGGAAAACCATTAAAAAAATGTTTGTTGGGGGGGGGGATTATACGCGTACAAAATTTATTAATTATTTGAAAAAAAAATAATAATAAAAGGAACTCTATGTGCATATAATGTACTGATCCATGGGTTGAATACACAAGACTGGGAGAAATTCGCTTCTAAAAATAACAAGCAGTAAAATAAAATGTATTTCCTCTTTAAAACAAATGTAGCTTCGGACAACGGAAAGGAAAAATACATCGTTAAAAATGTAACAGAATGTGACATGAACCCGGGTAAATATATTACAATTCAACAATCTCCTTTCAAGACGACAACGGCAGTACAAAACTTTGAAAAGCGACTCTAAGTTGGTACACTCCTTAAAAATGAGTGAAGTTCCCTTACGGTAAATAAAAAAAACTATCATTACGTTGAAAAAATAAATTTATGAATTATATGAAACTGACTTTTATGAAAAATACCTCGCTATAATACACTGCCGGACAATTGCTAAGGACGGATGACAATAGCAACGATAGCAACCATAAAATGGAAGGCAGGAAAATGTGAAAATTAACATAAGTGCGGGATACAGTAAGACGTGTTGTGCGTATGCAAATTTTGGATTGCCGAACTTGTTCGTGACGTCATAGTGCTGATAACAGATATAAAGATTTGACGCGTATTGACCGTTGTTGTTAAAACGCAAAGTTGAAAGGGAAAGAATCGATTGACGAACTTGCAGTTTTCAGTATGTCTTCCCGACGTCACCTAGACAATTTTACGCGTGGCCGCATTATTGGCAAGATTGAAGAAGGGCGAAACATAACAGATGTTGCCAGGAAGTTCGACGGCAGCCATAGTGTTGTTTCAAGGCTTTGAAAGTCATTTCAAACAAATGGAGAGTGTAGCAAACGTCACGGGTGAGGTCGTGTTCGCAGTACGACACCTGCAGAAGATCGGTACATAGTGCTATCAACAAAGAGACACCGGCGCAGCACAGCTATTGAGGTAGCAAATCAGTTTATGGCTGCTACTGGCAAGCGGATGTCCCGAAAAACTGTCGCCAGACGTTTGCATGAAGGAGGACTATACGCCCACCGTCCTTTTGTGTGCATCCCATTGTCCAGACGTCACCGTACCGCCCGTTTGTAATGGTGCCATCAACATCGCCATTGGACTGATAACGACTGGTCTGCTGCCGTCTTCTCATATGAGAGTAGATACCGTCTATCGTCTGATTGTCGACGACAACTGATCTGGCGTGATGGTGGTACTGCATATTGTCCAGCAAACATATAGGAAAGGGACCGATATCCGACATGTAGTGTCACGGTATGGGCTGGCATCATGATCAATGGCCGTACGTCCCTCTATGTGCTTCCAACTGGGACTATGACTGGCCAACGATACATTAATGATGTTCTACTACCTCATGTTCGCATGTTCCGTGCTGCTGTCGGTGATAGATTCATTTTCATGGACGACAACGCAACATGTCATCGAACAGTCGCTGTCCAGGAGTGTCTTGAGAGCGAGGATATTCAACGCCTCGTAGGGCGAGCACGTGCTCCAGATCTGAATCCCGTTGAAAATGTGTGGGATGCTTTGGGGAGGAGTCTTGCTGGTCGACAATGCCCTCCAATAAACAAGGACACCCTCATTAGTGCACTGACAGAGGAATGGGATAAATTACCCAAACAGCTGCTTGATAATGTTGTGGAAAGCATGACACGACGTGTGGAATCTTGCATCGCCGTCCATGGTGGCCATATCCCGTATTGACATCTTACGCCGGAACGCCTGCAGACGGTAATTGCATTTCTTTCACGTTTAAGTATTCTGCACAAAAGGGGATGTTTGTCCCTTGAACACGTTCCAAAGCCTTCTGGATTTCAGAGCACAATAAATTGTCTTTTTTGTAATGTCCTGGCATTCTGACATTATTTTATTTCACTTGGCATCCAACCACACTTATTTTTTTATGCGCTATATAGCCGTTTATGATCCGTCCTTAGCAATTGTCCAGCAGTGTATAAAATGAAAGAGGGAACCATTCGATTACACATTCCGCACCAAACAGACAGTTTCAAGCACCCGCTCGTGCGTGGCAAATTAGTCCGGTCGGTGGAGAGCTCAGCTCCCATGCCGACGGCCCTGGTTTGAATCCCCCCATATCCAAATGGGTGTTTTTCCGGTCTGTTGAGAAAATTTCCCCAGCGCAGTGCTATATTTCACAAGTTTCGTAAGGGGAGAAAAAAAAGTTGTAGCTTTTAGAAACTGCCGTTATCCTTGATTATTTTTTTATGGCTACTACTGGGAAATGGGCGGACAAGATTCGGCAAGCCACCAGTTGCGTCACGTGGCTGTCGACTGTCACTACCGGCAAACTAGCGCACCACATTAGGCTAGCCATCATTTCATGGCACGTCCTTGCAGGGATGCTGAAGGGCCACTTGTGGCAGCTACTACCTGTGATGGATAACTGATGGCTCTGTTGTGGCATCTGGCAACTGATGGGGTACTAAATGTTGGCCGCCAGGATATTTAATGGACGGTTCAGCAGCTGCTACATAGTGCTGGGCCATTGCTGGCTGCCAGCTATGTCCCAGTGGTGGCCCAGCAAGACTGTTTTTGCTGGGTAGTAGTGGGTTCTTTGTCCCTTTTAAATTTGTTGAATTTACCCTTAACTTTAATTTAGTCCTTTGTAGCAAACTGAATAAGCAGAAACCCCCACTTTTCTGGTCTTTGCAGATATATGAGAGTTTTTCTTCATGCTAGCTCCTGACGAAGCCATGAGACTCTGCCCTATGATCTGCAATCCCCCTGTTATTCTATTTTTTTTATTTCTTTTTTTTTCTTTTTCGTTTGCTCTGGTGCGCGTTTGGTTTGGAAGTTTTGGCATTTTTTACTTTTATTATATTTTGCTCTTTTTTTAATATTGTTCTATTTTTTCGTTTAATTTATTTTTGTTTGCTTTTGCGTTGTATCCTATATTCGTATATAAGCTTATATATATATATCATCATCATTGTCAACCATTATCAATCCACTGCTGGACGAAGGTCTCCCCAAGTTTCCTCCACAACGGTCTGTCTTGTGCCAGTCTCCTCCATGTCACTCCCGCATACTTTCGAATTTCATTCACCCATCTTCCATGTGGTCTTCTTCTGGGTCTTTTCCTGTCACTTGGAATCCAATCTAAAATTTCGGCTGTCCATCGATGGTCTGTTCTTCTGGCAGTATGTCCAGCCCATTGCCATTTCAGGGATTTAACTCTGATCATGATGTCTTCCACTCTTGTCATTTTTCGGATCCACGTGTTCCTCTTCTTATCTTTCCTGGTTACACCAAGCATGCACCTCTCCATGCTTATTTGAGTTGTCTGCAGCCTTTGTATGTCTCTTTTAGCTAAGGTCCACGTCTCTGCACCATACGTAAGCACTGGAAGGATGCATTGATCAAACACTTTTCTTTTAAGACATAATGGCATATTGCTCTTGAAAATTATGCTGTTTCTTCCAAAATCTCTCTAGACAAGTTTTGTACGCCGATTAATTTCTTCACCAATGTGACCCTCACTTGATATCTGCTGTCCAAGATAAACGTACGCGTCTGTTATCTCCAGCTTTTCTCCATCAATCGATAAATCTTCATTTCTTGTAAGAGCATTGTACATCACTTTTGTCTTCTGAAAGTTCATTTTTAATCCCACTTCTTTACTCTTGTCAGCAAGTTCCTGGATCATACTCTGTAGCTCTGATGGGGTAGTTGCAAAAATGACTATTTCATCAGCAAAACGAAGGTGGGTTAGATAATCACCATTAATCTTTATCCCTTTGTTTTCCCAGTTCAGTGATTGAAAGACATTTTCCAATGTGGCATTAAAGAGCTTCGGAGATATGGTGTCACCTTCTCTCACTCCTTTTCAAATTTTTATGGGTGTTGTATTTTCAAACAGCCGAACCTTTGCACTTGCATTTTCATAGATGTTATTAATAATATTAATGTATGCATCTTCAATACCGCAGGATTTCAGAGCCATTGCAACTGCTGATGGTTTCACCGAATCAAAGGCTTTTTCATAATCGATAAAAGCCATGCACAATGGAAGTTCATATTCCCTCGCTCTTTCAATTAGTTCTCTCAGTACGTGGATATGATCTATTGTGCTGTAGCCACTCCTGAATCCAGCTTGTTCTCTCGGTTGAGCCATGTCCAGTGTCACCTTCAAGCGGTGTGAAAGAACTTTAGTGAAGATTTTATAAACCACTGATAGCAGGCTGATAGGTCTGTAGTTCCTGAGATCCTCAATGTCACCTTTTTTATGTAGCAAGATCATTGCAGCGTTGTTCCAATCCTCAGGAATTTTCCCTTCATTAAGGCATCGAGTGAAAATTTGGACGAGTACTGTTTCGATTTCTCCACTTGCTTCTTGTATGATGTCTACAGTAACGCCATCTTCTCCTGGAGCTTTTCCCCGCTTCATGTTCTTGATTGCATGTGCAACTTCTGCTGGAAGGACTGAAAGAACTCTGGTACTGGTACCTTTCATGATGTCTGGAGTACATGTATCATCCCTTTCATATAATTTGGAGTAGAAATCTTTCACTCTTGTCAAAATTTCGCCTCTATTTCTTGTTACAGAACCATCTTCTTTTCTCAGTGCCATAATCTGTTTTCTTCCCTTACTGAGATGTCCCTTTGCTATCTTTAGGCTTTGGTTGTTTTCAATTGCTTTCCTTACTAGTTCACAGTTCAATTTCCTCACGTCTTCAGTGATACTTTTTCTACTGTCTTGCATAGCTCTATATATTCCACTTTGGAAGTCACGTCTTCTTTAGTTGTCCTCATCACTCTTCTTTTTTGCATCAACATTTTGGTTTTCCTGATAATTTGTTCACATGCAATTTGTTCTTAGACCCAGCTAATTTTGTTGCTGTTTCCATAAGAGCTTTCGTTACTTTTCTGTCAACTTCAGAAATATCCACTTCTTCTGATGTTAGGCCTTCTAAAGCAGATAATCTGTTCTTCAGTTCCAATTTGAAGGTAATATGGTGTTTTTTAAGGTTGGTTATGTCAATACATTTTGTTTGTCTTATGAGCTTGCTACGTACGAGTTTAGTGTTGAGGTGCATCTTTCATCTCACCAATCTATGGTCACTGCCTGTGTTGAACTTGTTTAGCACCCTGCAGTCTTCTATGACGAATTTTTTGTTACACATAATAAAATCAATTTCACTTGTCGTCCCATTTGGATGTCTCCATGTCCATTTCCTGTGTGGCTTTTTCTTGAAAAAGGAGTTCAAGATGAAAAACCCTTCGGCCTCTGCAAACTCTACGAGAGTATTTCCACGCTGGTTTCTGTTGCCGTGACCGAATTTACCTACTGAAGTTTCATTCTGTTGCCGTTGCCCTATTTTTGCATTGAAATCTCCCATAATTATCTTCAAGTGCTGCTTACCTTTATTATTTAAATGACGAATTTCCTCATAAAATTCTTCATTTTCTTCTTCAGCATGACTTGTGGTGGGTGCATAAGTTTGAATAATCTGAGCCTGGTATCTTCTCGAGAGTTGGATAACAGGTCGTGCAGCTCTGTCAGAGGAACTTTCAACTTCTACAACTTTATGCTTCAGTTTCTTGTTTATTATAAATCCAACACCACTAGTTCTGGCAGTATCTGTCCCACGATACTAGAAGAGATGTCCACTTTTCAGTTCAATGAGATCTTCTCCTTTTCTCCTTACCTCACTTAGCCCGACGATGTTCCACTTGATTCTTTGTAGTTCCTCTTCCAATTCAAGAAGCCTTGAATCAGAAGATAGGGAGCGTCCGTTGTACGTAGCCAAGGTCAGCATCAGATGGCAGCCTAGTCCGGTCCTCCGGGGATTCTTAGCACCCTCTGCCTTCATGTCGCACTGGCCGCTGCCTTGGCCAGGTACATTCCAGCTGCCGGAGACTGAGGGCCAAGATTTAAGTTGTGGAGTCATTTTGGAGGGGTTTGGCCATAACTCACCACGCTGGCCAAGCGGGTTGGTGAGTGTGGGATAGCATTTCCTCTAATCCCGATAGTATAGTTATACCGCTATTGGCGGTCGTCAGAGCCCCTTTAGTGGGAACAGGATGTACCACGAGAAAGCGGGGTTGACATTTGTCAAGGAGAGCCTGTGATGTTACGCATCACCTGACCTTACATCCCATATATATATATATATATATATATATATATATATGCTGTATTGGATGTAAGGTCAGGTGATGCGTAACATCACAGCCTCTCCTTGACAAATGTCAACACCGCCATCTCATGGTGCATCCTGTTCCACCTAAAGGGGCTCTGACGACCGCCAATAGTGGTACAACTATACCATCGGGATTAGAAGAAATGCTATCCTACACTCACCAACCCGTTTGGCCAGAGTGGCGAGATATGGCCAAACCCCTCCAAAATGATTCTACAACTTAAATCTTCGCCCTCAGTCTCCGGCAGCTGGAATGTGCCTGGCCAAGGTAGCGGCCAGTGCGACATGACGGCAGAGGGTGCTAAGAATCACCGGAGGACCGGACTAGGCTGCCATCTGATGCTGAACTTGGCTACGTATAATGGACGCTCCCTATCTTCTGATTCAAGGCTTCTTGAATTAGAAGAGGAACTACAAAGGATCAAGTGGGACATCGTCGGGCTAAGTAAAGTAAGGAGAAAAGGAGTTCTCATTCAACTGAAAAATGGACATCTCTTCTACTATCGTGAGGCAGATACTGGCAGAACTAGTGGTGTTGGATTTATAATAAACACGAAACTGAAGGATAAAGTTGTAGAAGTTGAAAGTTCCTCTGACAGAGCTGCACGACTCGATATCCAACTCTGGAGAAGATACCAGGCTCAGATTATTCAAACTTATGCACCCACCACAAGTCATCTTGAAGAAGAAATTGGGTATTTTTTGAGGAAATTCGTCACCTAAATAGTAAAGGTAAGCAGCACTTAAAGATCATTATGCGAGATTTCAATGCAAAAATAGGGCAACGGCAACAGAATGAAACTTCAGTAGGTAAATTCGGTCACGGCAACAGAAACCAGCGTGGAAATACTTTCGTTGAGTTTGCAGAGGCAGAAGGGTTTTTCATCTTGAACTCCTTTTTCAAGAAAAAGCCACACAGGAAATGGATATGGAGACATCCAAATGGGACGACAAGTGAAATTGATTTTATTATGTGTAACAAAAAATTCGTCATAGAAGACTGCAGTGTGCTAAACAAGTTCAACACAGGTAGTGACCATAGATTGGTGAGATGTAAGATGCACCTCAACACTAAACTCGAACGTGGCAAGCTCATAAGACAAACAAAATATATTGATATAACCAACCTTAAAAACACCATAATACCTTCTAGTTGGAACTGAAGAACAGATTCTCTGCTTTAAAAGGCCTAACATCAGAAGAAGTGGATATTTCTGACGTTAATAGAAAAGTAACCAAAGCTCTTATGGAAACAGCAACAAAATTAGCTGCGTCTAAGAACAAGTTGCATGTGAACAAATTATCAGGAAAAACGAAAATGTTGATGCATAAAAGAAGAGAGATGAGGACAAGTAAAGAAGATGTGACTTCCAAAGTGCAATATATAGAACTATGCAAGACAGTACAAAAACGTATCACTGAAGACGTAAGGAAATTCAGCTGTGAACTAGTGAGAAAAGCAATTGAAAACAACCGAAGCCTAAAGATAGCAAAGGGACATCTCAGTAAGGGAAGAAAACAGATTATGGCACTGAGAAAAGAACATGGTTCTGAAACAAGAAATAGAGACAAAATGTTGACAAGAGTGAAAGATTTCTACTCCAAATTATATGAAAGGGATGATGCATGTACTCCAGACATCATGAAAGGTACCAGTACCAGAGTTCTTCCAGTCCTCCCAGCAGAAGTTGCACATGCAATCAAGAACAAGAAGTGGGGAAAAGCTCCAGGAGAACATGGAATTACTGTAGACATCATATATGAAGCAAGTGGAGAAATCGAGACAGTACTCGCCCAAATTTTCACTCGATGCCTTAATGAAGGGAAGATTCCTGAGGATTGGACCAACGCTACAATGATCCTGCAACATAAAAATAGTGACACTGAGGATTGGACCAACGCTACAATGATCCTGCAACATAAAAATAGTGACACTGAGGATCTCAGTAACTACAGACCTATCAGCCTCCTATCAGTGGTTTATAAAATCTTCACTAAAGTTCGTTCACACCGTTTGAAGGTAACACTGGACATGGCTCAACCGAGAGAACAAGCTGGATTCAAGAGTGGCCAGCCCAGTAAATCATATCCACGTACTGAGAGAACTAATTGAAAAAGCAAGAGAATATGAACTTCCATTGTGCATGGCTTTTATCGATTATAAAAAAGCTTTTGATTCGGTGAAACTATCAGCAGTTACAATGTCTCTGAAATCCTGCCGTGTTGAAGATGCATACATTAATATTATTAATAACATCTTTGAAAATGCAAGTGTAAAGATTCGGCTGTTTGAAAATTCAACACACATAAAAATTGGAAACGGAGTGAGACGAGGTGACACTATATCTCCGAAGCTCTTTAATGCCACATTGAAAAATGTATTTCAATCACTAAACTGGGAAAACAATAGGATAAGGATTAATGGAGATTATCTAACCCACCTTCGTTTTGCTGATGACGTAGTCATTTTTGCAACTACCCCATCAAAGCTGCAGAGTATGATCCGGGAACGTGCTGACAAGAGTAAAGAAGTTGGATTAAAAATGAACTTTCAGAAGACAAAAGCGATGTTCAATGCTTTTACAAGAAATGAAGATTCATCGATTGATGGAGAAAAGCTGGAGATAACAGACACGTGCCCTTATCTTGGAAAGCAGATATCAAGTGAGGGTCACATTGATGAAGAAATTAATTGGCGTACAAAACTTGCCCGTAGAGCTTTTGGAAGAAACAGCACGACTTTCAAGAGCAATATGCCATTATGTTTCAAAACAAAAGTTTTTGATCAATGCATCCTTCCAGTGCTTACATATGGTGAAGAGACATGGACCTTA
Organism: Macrothele yani; assembly: GCA_039090855.1. NCBI lineage: Eukaryota > Metazoa > Arthropoda > Arachnida > Araneae > Macrothelidae > Macrothele > Macrothele yani. The sequence goes on along the minus strand of CM076989.1, from coordinate 60,523,295 downwards.
ACGAAAAGAGACATACAAAGGCTGCAGACAACTTAAATAAGCATGGAGAGGTGCATGCTTGGTGTAACCAGGAGAGATAAGAAGAGGAACTCGTGGATCCGAAAAATGACAAGATTGGAAGACATCATGCTCAGAGTTAAATCCCTGAAATGGCAACGGGCTGGACATACTGCCAGAAGGACGGACCATCGATGGACAGCCGAAATTTTAGATTGGATTCCAAGTGACAGGAAAAGACCCAGATGAAGATCACATGGGTGATGGGTGGATGAAATTCGGAAGTATGCGGGAGTTACATGGAGGAGACTGGCACAAGACAGACCGTTGTGAAGGAAAGTTGGGGAGACCTTCGTCCAGCAGTGGATTGATAATGGTTGACAATGACGATGATAATATATGCTGTATATATAGAAATGCACAACTCAAGTAGCAAATTTTGAAAAAACCAATACTGACAAAACATAAAAACCGAGAAAGAGCAGAAAACGAACAATCACCAATCCCCAACCGTCCGAAGCAGGCAAGCTCCTAACTATTAAAATCAAACGATCAGAAGAACGCAGGGAAGCATATTAATGACTTCTCCGATGGCTTCGTCAAGGGCAAGCATAAAGGAAATCACTCATCAATCTACTGAGACCAGAGAATTGTGGGTTTCTGCTAATTTAGTTTTCTATATGGACAGATTAAATTTAGGGATAAAATAGTCACATTAAAATGGGATTTTTAATAAAACCAACACAGCAAACTAAAAAATATTGCCCGACCCCACAACAACCAAGATAAACACTACGTAAAAGGAAAGAAAGGGATACGAGCATCCCCAAAAATAGCAAAACCAAGGGAAAATTAGTACTAAAATAGCGGGAAGATCCTAACAAAAAAAGGTACAGAAATGATAGCTTTAAGCTGGTCACGGTAAAATTGAAAACTTTTGTCCTGTCACAGAAAAAGAAAAGCAGGATAAAATAAAATAAAAGCAGAAAAAACTAAATTTAAACAAAAAGAGAAACTTCACATTTTTGAAAAAAGCAAATTCAAAGCAACAATTTTAAGAAAAAAAAAGAGGAAACAAAATGTGCATAAGAAACTTTGTACAGATACAAAAAACAGAGAGTTAACATAAATAATCGAGTTGCTTGTCTCAGAAAAGCGTGGTAAATGCCCAATACCCACAGCGATGATATTTAAAAAAATAATAAAGTTTAAATCCAAAGTGCTAGGTTGCAAGTCACAGAGAAGCAAATTATATGCCCTAGACACACAAGAAAACATTTAATAGATAGTTAAGTTTAGTGCACATCTATAATAAACGAAAATTTACTCCATTACTAAACAAATGAAAATTAAAAAAATAAACAGCCTACAAATAAAATAAGAAATGAAATTACTTGTGATGCGGTGCTTTGCAGGTACAAGGTAAATTATTTACAAAATATTGTTCCAGTAATGAAGCTCACAGGAAGGCTCAAAACTTACGAAAAATGAACTTGAAACAAATCTTTGCGAGAACAACAAAGGGACAAAGAAAGCTGACCAAAGTTTCGCGGAAAAACTTTAAACGCTGCCAAAGCAAACAACCTACTTGCAAAGAGTGAAAAACAATCCAAAAAAATTATACAAAAAAATAAAATTAAAATTATGAGCTGAAACAAACAGAAGACAGAGAAACAACTTACCAGGCCTGGGAAGTGCATGTGTTTTGTCCTCTGGTGTGAAAAAACTAACTGCAGGGGCATGTCTATCGCAGCGCAATCTGGCGTCCAACTTTAGAACCTTCCTAGGATGGATTACAGTGAATTTCCTCAGAGTAAACCTCAAGAAACAGACTTGAGTAACAGACTTGATGCTCTGAAAAAACCGCTACGAGATTTTAGTGCAAACCTAAATACCAAAATGTCCTTTCTGGGAATAGGGAATGTGTATCTCTGCTTCTAGGAGTTCAAAAAGTATTACATTAGCAGCATTCTTCCCAAACCTTTGAAATTTAAGTATTACTATTTTTTCTTGCTTTTATTTTTATAAATATTTTTAGGAATTTTTTCATAAGAGTTTAATGCTTTTTTTGTAATATACTCTTGATTTTTGGTTAATTCTTTTTGTTGTTTTTTGCTATGTCTTTTCAATTTATCATTTGCAGCTCTGCGCGATTTTATTTGAAAACTTTCTTTGCAAGATTTAGTTTATAGTTTCTCTCCTTTTAATATTTTTATTATTTTTTTTATTTTTTTTTTTGGTTTTTCCAAAAGTTAGGTTATTTTTATTTTTCTTCTTTTTATTGTTTTATTAAAAAAAATTTGGGGGGCAATGCAGTTACTTGTAAAAATATTTGAGCGTAGGGCGGATCATTTGGCTGGTTCTTTGCTGGCAGAATGTGTATTGGCTTTTGACAATGATAGGGGTGGAGTCCGAGTCAGATATCTTAATACTTCCACTTGGGCAAGCTAGCTCCCTAACCCTGTGTGAACTGAAAAGCTGGCAAAAAGAATCTTATTTTATGCAAAGATAAAAGGTGTATCACCTGCAAGTCGGCGAATCCTAAGCTATTTGAGAATATTCAACATGAAACAGGTAATAAATTTTGAAAGTTTTTTTATTCCATCTGTAAACTTACTTGCACCATTTGTGGTTTAGTTTACATTTAGTTTCCAAGAACCCTTTGCACCTTAGAATTAATGGGCACAGGTCACTGGTTAGTAAGTTTCAGCCTGGAAGTGAACGTGAACATCAAAGGGATACGAGAATTTCCACCCATGAACTCGAACACTTCCACCTTCATGGTTTTGATAATGTGAAGATTGAGGTGCTGCACATTATTCCTAACTTGCAAGACAGGCTGGCTGCGGAATCAGTTGAGATTCTTAAACAGCAGGCCTTGTACACATATGGGTTGAATTCTACCATTGCAGATAGTAAACACTCTCGGTTTAAGTTGGCATTTAGAGAACTTTTCTCCTTGTTTCCGCAACAAGCATGCAGCAGAGGAAATAGAGGGTCTTCCAAAATTGTTAATTTTTCTATATTAGAACAGATTCTCCTTGAATTAAAAAATAACAACAATTTTGTAAAAATTCTGTTTCCCTTCTTAAAAAATTCAAGCACACAGTGCTAAAAGCCTTCTTTAGCTCCTGGAATTCTCAAGCTGGTAATATAGATTATCATGTTTTCTCTCTTGTTTTAGATATTTTGAAATTTATTCTTAAAGATAAAATAACCCCCGTCAACTTCCAAAAACTATATTACCATTAGGTTCCTTAATAAATGCTATGACTCCCTCAAAATTAGAAAATTGTCTACAATAGTTCTAGCAGCTTCCCTATTCCCTATCACCAAACTGTAGTAAGTTTTAAATATGCCAAAATGTTAGGTTCTTGCGCTAAGAATTACCAGTCCCTTTCCAACCTTACCACCTTAGCAAATATCAACTGTAAGTGTTGTGGATTTTAAGATACGGTGTTTTATGATAACTTTCATAAGCACATAATTACTGGTAATTTAGATTTCATTGAAAATCCTCATTTAAGAAGAATCTTAGGTTTTGCGACCAAGTTCAGACCTTCGTTCTACCTCTCGAAATCAAGACTTAAGTAAATATATTGTTAAAACTAACTTAGCCTACAACATGCCAATCGAAGCCTTTGCTGAATGGAAATGCAAATTTTTCAAGAATTTAAACAGAATTTAGCAATTCAAATTATTTTTTACAATAACAGCCTTGCATTATCTCCTGAGTTGAAAAAATCCCTTTCTAAATTACAAGAAAATTTTATCTTTACCACTACAGATAAAGCCAATAATAATTTTGCAATTATTTGCAAACAATTCTACTATGAATTAATTTCGCAAGAGCTGCATAATAAGGTCACATATATGTCTACTTCTGCTTCCTGTAAGGAACTCATCAACAAATTTAAAGCATTTCGCAGACAGTTGTTGCTTAGAACGGCAAATAGTTATGAGCCTGAATTTCCTTATCTTTTTGCTACAGCAAAATTTCATAAGGAAACGGTGAAATTCAGATTCATAGCTAGTGGTACTACTAAAAGCCCTAAAAAAGTAATAGACCAATATTTTGAATCAGTTTTGAAGAAGGTTTTAAACATTATTAAATCCAAGGTAAACCTAACATGTAAGAACTTCTGGATTATTAAAAGCAATGCTAAGGTCATTTCAGAAATTCTTGATTACAAGCCTGCTGAGACCAATTGCTATGACTTTGAAAACCTGTATACCAGTCTTCCGTTAGAAGACATTATCAGTACCCTCAAGTTTCTCTTTAAGGAATTTAAAATATACAGCATCATTTCGGAAAGTTCTTGGCATACACTTCTAAATTGCTGTATTAAAAATAATTTTCTCCTCTACAATCACATGTTTTACAAACAGGTTAATGGAATCCCCATGGGGTGTTCCCATTCCACGAGTCTATGCGATTTGTTCTTGTTCTTCAAAGAATTTCAGTTCATGAAGTTAAATTCCTCAAATCAGGAAAGTTACTCTCACACCTACAGATACATAGATGACCTACTTTGCTTAAATAATTCAGGAAATATCGAAAAAGACTTTGCAGCTATTTATCCTAAACGCCTTAAACTAAATAAAACCAATGTTAATAACCAAGTTCTGGAAGTTTCGGATTTAGCTATAAATCTTAATGCAAGAAACCCAATCATAAAGCTTTATGATAAGAGAAATCAGTTTAAATTTAAAATAGTCAAATATGGTATGTGGTGGAGCAATATTTCCAATAAAGTAATAGAAAATGTAATTATATCCCAAGTCCTAAGGCTTTCTAGAATATGTAGCTTAAACTCTGAACTTGAAAAATATGTTATCGTTTTAATCAAACAGTTTCCTGAAAACCAAGTACCTGGAAACTTCTTAAAAATTTCATTACGAAAGTAATTCTCAAGCATAGAATTAGGATGGAAGGCTTAATTTAATTTAAATCTTGTTGACCGAATGAATTGTTTAAATTGAAGCTATTTTTAGAGGTTTAGGCAATGATGTGGTCAACTATCATGTAAGGAACCTATAATACACTATTCTATCCCTCCTTTGATTAACAAAAAATAAAAGGGTTATACATATTTTTTTTAATTTACGAAAAAAGCAAAAAACTCAAGAAAATATTTCTAAAAATATTTATAAAAATAAAAGCAAGAAAAAATAGTAATACTTAAATTTCAAAGGTTCGGGAAGAATGCTGCTAATTAGGTTATGTAATACTTTTTGAACTCTTAGAAGCAGAAATACATATTCCCTACTCCAAGAAATGACATTTTAGTTTTTAGGTTTGCTTTGAAAACTCGTAGCGGTTTTTTCAGAGCATTAAGTCTGTTACTTGATTGAGGTTTACTCTGAGAAACTTCCCTGTTATGCATCCCAGGAAGGTTCTAAAGTTGGACGTCAGATTGCGCTGCGATGGACGTGCCCCTGCAGTTAGTTTTTTCCCACACCATAGGACATAACACACGAACTTCCCAGGCCTGGTAAGTCGCTTTTCTGTCTTCGGTTTGTTTCTTCTCATACTTTTTATTTTATTTTTTTGTATAATTTTTTGTTATTGTTTTTCACTCTTTGCAATTAAGTTGTTCGCTTTGGCAGCGTTTAAAGTTTTTCCGCGGAACTTTGGTCAGCGTTCTTTGTCCCTTTGTTGTTCTCCCAAAGATTTGTTTCAAGTTCATTTTTCGTAAGTTTTGAGCCTTCCTGTGAGCTTTATTATTAGAACAATATTTTGTAAATAATTTACCTTGTACCTGCAAAGCACCGCATCACAAGTAATTTCATTTCTTATTTTATTTGTAGGCTGTTTATTTTTTTAAGTTTCATTTGTTTAGGAATGGAGTGAATTTTCGTTTATTATAGATGTGCACTAAACTTAACTATCTATTAAATGTTTTCTTGTGTGTCTAGGGCATATAATTTGCTTCTCTGTGACTTGCGACATAGCACTTTGAATTTAAATTTTATTATTTTTTTAAATATCTTTGCTGTGGGTATTGGACATTTACCTTGCTTTTTTCTGAGACATGCAACTCGGTTATTTGGGTTCTCTCTGTTTTGGCATCTGTACAATGTTCATGTTCCTTATGCACCCTTTGCTTCCTCTCTTTTTTTTTTTCTTAAAATTGTTGCATTGAATTTGCTTTTCTCAAAATTGCTAAGTTTCTCTTTTTGTTTAAATTTATTTTTTTCTGCTTTTATTTTATTTTATCCTGCTTTTCTTTTTCTGTGACAGGACAAAAGTTTTCAATTTTACCGTGACCAGCTTAAAGCTATAATTTCTGTACCTTTTTTTTTTTTTGTTAGGATCTTCCCGCTATTTTAGTACTAATTTTCCCCTGGTTTTGCTATTTTTGGGGATGCTCGTTTCCCTTCCATTCGTTTTACGTTGTGCTTATCATGGTTGTTGTGCGGTCGGGCAATATTTTTTAGTTTGCTGTGTTGGTTTTATTAAAAATTCCATTTTAATTTGGCAATTTTATCCCTAAATTTAATCTGTCCTTATAGAAAACTAAATTAGCAGAAACCCACAATTCTCTGGTCTCAGTAGATTAATGAGTGATTTCCTGTATGCTTGCCCTTGACGAAGCCATCGGAGAATCAGTCCTTAATATGCTTCCCTGCGTTCTTCTGATCGTTTCATTTCCATCGTTAGGAGCTTGCCTGCTTCGGACGGTTGGGGATTGGTGACTGTTCTTCTTCTGTTCATTCTTGGTTTTTTTGTTTGGTCAGTCTTCGTTTTTTTAAAATTTGCTACTTGAGTTTTGCATTTCTGTTTTGGTTTCGTCTTTCTTCTATGCAGCATTTGGCGCTTTTGAATTTCAAATTTGTTCTTGGTTTTTGCTTAATTATTTCTGTTGTTTTTTGCTATACTGTATATCATCATCATCATCATTGTCAACCATTATCAATCCACTGCTGGATGAAGGTCTCCCCAAGTTTCCTCCCACAACGGTCTGTCTTGTGCCAGTCTCCTCCATGTCACCCCTGCATACTTTCGAATTTCATCCACCCATCTCCCATGTGGTCTTCTTCTGGGTCTTTTCCTGTCCCTCGTAATCCAATCTAAAATTTCGGCTGTCCATCGATGATCTCTCCTTCTGGCAGTATGTCCAGCCCATTGCCATTTCAGGGATTTAACTCTGATCATGATGTCTTCCACTCTTGTCATTTTTCGGATCCACGAGTTCCTCTTCTTATCTCTCCTGGTTACACCAAGTATGCACCACTCCATGCTCCTTTGAGTTGTCTGCAGCCTTTGTATGTCTCTTTTAGTTAAGGTCCACGTCTCTGCACCATACGTAAGCACTGGAAGGATGCATTGATCAAACACTTTTCTTTTAAGACATAATGGGATATTGCTCTTGAAAATTATGCTGTTTCTTCCAAAAGCTCTCCAGGCAAGTTTTGTACGCCGATTAATTTCTTCATCAATGTGACCCTCACTTGATATCTGCTGTCCAAGATAAAAGTACGTGTCTGTTATCTCCAGCTTTTCTCCATCAATCGATAAATCTTCATTTCTTGTAAAAGCATTGAACATCACTTTTGTCTTCTGAAAGTTCATTTTTAATCCCACTTCTTTACTCTTGTCAGCAAGTTCCTGGATCATACTCTGCAGCTCTGATGGGCTAGTTGCAAAAATGACTACGTCATCAGCAAAACGAAGGTGGGTTAGATAATCTCCATTAATCTTTATCCCCTTGTTTTCCCAGCTCAGTGACTGAAAAACACCCTCCAATGTGGCATTAAAGAGCTTCGGAGATATGGTGTCACCTTGTCTCACTCCCTTCCAATTTTTATGTGTGTTGTATTTTCAAACAGCCTAATCTTTGCACTTGCATTTTCATAGATGTTATTAATAATATTAATGTATGCATCTTCAATACCGCAGGTTTTCAGAGCCATTGTAACTCGCTGATGGTTTCACCGAATCAAAGGCTTTTTCAGAATCGATAAAAGCCATGCACAATGGAAGTTCATATTCCCTCGCTCTTTCAATTAGTTCTCTCAGCACATGGATATGATCTATTGTGCTGTAGCCACTCCTGAATCCAGCTTGTTCTCTCGGTTGAGCCATGTCCAGTGTTACCTTCAAGCGGTGTGAAAGAACTTTAGTGAAGATTTTATAAACTACTGATAGGAGGCTGATAGGTCTGTAGTTTCCGAGATCCTCAGTGTCACCTTTCTTATGTAGCAGGATCATTGTAGCGGTGTTCCAATCCTCAGGAATCTTTCCTTCATTAAGGCATCGAGTGAAAATTTGGGCGAGTACTGTTTCGATTTCTCCACTTGCTTCTTGTATGATGTCTACAGTAATTCCATCTTCTCCTGGAGCTTTTCCCCGCTTCATGTACTTGATTGCATGTGCAACTTCTGCTGGAAGGACTGGAGGAACTCTGGTACTGGTATCTTTCATGATGTCTGGAGTGCATGTATCATCCCTTTCATATAATTTGGAGTAGAAATCTTTCACTCTTGTCAAAATTTCGCCTCTATTTCTTGTTACAGAACCATCTTCTTTTCTCAGTGCCATAATCTGTTTTCTTCCCTTACTGAGATGTCCCTTTGCTATCTTTAGGCTTTGGTTGTTTTCAATTGCTTTCCTCACTAGTTCACAGTTGAATTTTCTTACGTCTTCAGTGATACTTTTTCGTACTGTCTTGCATAGCTCTATATATTCCACTTTGGAAGTCACATCTTCTTTAGTTGTCCTCATCTTTCTTCTTTTTTGCATCAACATTTTCGTTTTTCCTGATAATTTATTTACATGCAACTTGTTCTTAGACCCAGCTAATTTTGTTGCTGTTTCCATTAGAGCTTTGGTTACTTTTCTGTTAACTTCAGAGATGTCCACTTCTTCCGATGTTAGGCCTTTTAAAGCAGAGAACCTGTTCTTCAGTTCCAACTTGAAGGTATTATGGTGTTTTTTAAGGTTGGTTATGTCAATAGATTTTGTTTGTCTTATGAGCTTGCCACGTTCCAGTTTAGTGTTGAGGTGCATCTTACATCTCACCAATCTATGGTCACTACCTGTGTTGAACTTGTTTAGCACACTGCAGTCTTCTATGACGAATTTTTTGTTACACATAATAAAATCAATTTCACTTGTCGTCCCATTTGGATGTCTCCATGTCCATTTCCTGTGTGGCTTTTTCTTGAAGAAGGAGTTCAAGATGAAAAACCCTTCTGCCTCTGCAAACTCAACGAGAGTATTTCCACGCTGGTTTCTGTTGCCGTGACTGAATTTACCTACTGAAGTTTCATTCTGTTGCCGTTGCCCCAATTTTTGCATTGAAATCTCCCATAATTATTTTCAAGTGCTGCTTACCTTTATTATTTAGATGACAAATTTCCTCATAAAATTCTTCAATTTCTTCTTCAGGATGACTTGTGGTGGGTGCATAAGTTTGAATAATCTGAGCCTGGTATCTTTTCGAGAGTTGGATAACAAGCCGTGCAGCTCTGTCAGAGGAACTTTCAACTTCTACAACTTTATCCTTCAGTTTCTTGTTTATTATAAATCCAACACCACTAGTTCTGCCAGTATCTGTCCCACGATAGTAGAAGAGATGTCCACTTTTCAGTTCGATGAGATCTTCTCCTTTTCTCCTTACCTCACTTAGCCCCACGATGTCCCACTTGATTCTTTGTAGTTCCTCTTCCAATTCAAGAAGCCTTGAATCAGAAGATAGGGAGCGTCCATTGTACGTTGCCAAGGTCAGCATCAGATGGCAGCCTAGTCCGGTCCTCCGGGGATTCTTAGCACCCTCTGCCTTCATGTCGCACTGGCCGCTGCCTTGGCCAGGTACATTCCAGCTGCCGGAGACTGAGGGCCAAGATTTAAGTTGTGGAGTCATTTTGGAGGGGTTTGGCCATAACTCACCACGCTGGCCAAGCGGGTTGGTGAGTGTGGGATAGAATTTCCTCTAATCCCGATGGTATAGTTATACCGCTATTGGCGGTCGTCAGAGCCCCTTTAGTAGGAACAGGATGCACCACGAGAAGGCGGGGTTGACATTTGTCAAGGAGAGGCTGTGATGTTACGCATCACCTGACCTTACATCCCTTCGTTATATATATATATACGGCGTTCACCAAGTCCTTCCGCATTGGAAATCGTAAATTATATACTGTAGAAATCAAACAAATATATTACGGCAACATATAATTTACTGACTTTTACGTACAGGAAGTGTTGAGACTGTCGTCCTTCATTTGGAAGACATAACCTAACTGTTTCACACATGTTTTCAAACACGACTGCGAGAGTCAAAAAGTCCCTCCGCATGGATTTAAGGCTGTTCCACTTAGTTATGATAGCGTTACAGTCAAAATGTTTTATTTAAGTAACGTGATGTATGTTTAATTTCAGCTTTAGCTGTTTTGTTGATAACATATTAAGCTTCAGAATATGTTCCATAGCAATATCAATTTTCACAACCTTCTGATGAGCTTAAAGTTTTCAAAAATCTGGATGTTGATTTCATCATTGCCCTTCAGGAGGAATGGACACTCGTGAAATCACCATACACATTTTATAAGCTTCCAACTCATCACAAGCTTGCAAAAATTGGTGTTGCTGTGAAACATTCTCTGGTTCCTTAATGAGACGAAACAACTTCCATCTTTCTCTCTTTCCCTTTTTGTTTTCAATAAGCACGTATTTCATGGCCTCGACGCCTTCTTCAATCTCCTTAATAATAAATTTATCCTTATTAAAAAATTAGGCATTAATTCCGACACGACATACAATGGGAACGGGATGTAAAAAGACTGAATCCTCTAAATACTCAATGCAAAAGATGCGATGTGAAAATTAACTCTGAATTTTGCAAATGCGACACGCGGGGTGTGAGGGGATGAATCAGGTGAGAAGCAGTCGACAGACGTTTTCCTGTACTTTGCTCTGGACAACCGCAATGAAAACAAACGCAAAAGAAGTATCGTTTTACGATATGGTGTCGGTGTGTCTAGCGTCGGCACCGTATCGTCTGTCGGTGTAAATCACTGCTTTAAGAAAGAGACGACAATATGTTTGCATGAAAAATAATTTTCACTCCCCTGGCACAAGTATCGAGCACAAAATTCCACAGTACACATTTTTCTATGAATGTTTTTGTTTGACTTTTTAAAAATAAAACGGAAATAAAACTGTCGGAATCGGGTCAGAAACACTCTGACACAATCCGTTTGACCCGCGAGTAATCGTCGACCCGTTGACCTTTCAACTAATGACCCGTGACACGTTTCCATTTTTGATTTCGTCTTGAAGATTTTCCAACTCCCCTGGCACATAAGATCTCACTCAACTTCTCTTTGGACGTCATCTTCAACAAAGAATATCACTCTTACAAAATGAGCAGCCCACCTTGATCTAATTTTATTTTGATGAGCAATGTATTTAACGCTTTCGTTATGCAATTTCCTGTGCGCATTGTACTCTTGATCTATTTAGAGTCAAAGATTCTTCTCATCACCTTTTTCCCCAAAGCTCTAAATTTGCTTTATACTCATTTAGATAAGGTCCAGGAATTATACCCATAAATTACAGTGAGTAAATATTATTGCCCTTTAAATTTAAAATCACACAGTCTCGAAAGAAGAGTTTTCTCTTGCTTCGCATCATGGTTCATTGTTACCAAAAGGAAGTGTTTCGGAAGCGACTTAGTCTTCAATTAGATGAGTTTAAATATGTTTCGGTTCCTGCACTGTAGTATCAGTTCTTCTGAATATCTCCTAGTGCACATGCAAGGGCGGTTTGGCCCACTGAGACATTTTCCAGTGGACCACTGGAAAAATGGCCCACTTTCTCGTCTGTTTTTTATTACCTGGATTTTTTAAAATAAACGAATAATTATTTTGGTACTTATGAATAACAACAACTAAGTGCGTGGGAGCTTTATATATGTCTGAAAAGCTAGTTCCTTAAAATAAAGAAAGCGTTCCTTTTTATCTATATGTTGGGCGTCTGCTATTAAATTACACAGCAAAATTATCTGTACACATGTGAGAAAAGCAGTGCCAGAACAAACACGCTCTAGCTTAATTAGTTTATAAATTTATTTAGCTAAATCTAATTATACTTAGACGTAGGCCCTTGCACTTTGAGCCCAGGGTCATTGGTATGCCTTATACTATTTTCATAATCTTGAAGGAGACACTATTTTTCAGTATGATGGCCCATTTTTGCTTCTCCCTTTTCAACGGTCTGACCCAGAGAACAAAGCAGTTCTCCTGCAGAGATATTCCGAAATCCGTTTCCCACCTACATACGTCGTATAGCCTATATTAAAAGAAGCAAAGATTTACCAGTAGTGATTTCTGTGTGAAAATAATAGATAGACGTCCACTTAAGGAGGAGGTAACAATACCATTGCGCAGTATTCGATCAGGGACCAAATAAATATATAAATATTAATTACGTAGGAAAATTGCTATGTGGCATGAGCACATTTCAGCTTTCAGAAAGACCTTCATGATGAATTAGTTGGAAATGGCATCTTAAAGAGTCACAAGGGTTTTTTTATTATTTTTTTTTATTTTTTTTAGCTTTTGTCGAACCTGAATTTTTCAAAGAAAGATAATTATCTGGTACAACACCCCGTTTTGAGCGTGGTTTGGTATGCTACATTCAATCATGAGCAAACGTTTTAGAATTCTTTCGACATTAAATTATTGTTAAAACTTGCTCACGACTGTATGTTTTTTACAATGCATATTTTAGCAGATCCAAATTGTAACAGAATTTTTTCATGAAGGACTGACTTTATGATATCTTCCCCTGTTGTTATATGTATTTTTGTAGTAAACGGTAAGACAAGAATTTCCAGATGAGTTTGGTCATCCCAGCCAGCCCCTGTACACGTATAATATCTATTTTATTAACACAGAAAGTGCATTTTCTAACATGCTTAGACATATTTAGTCATTCATTTCTTTTTCTTCGTTTTTCCTTATGTAGAAAAATTCGATTTGCAGACCACTCCCTATGATTTATTAACACTCAGAATAATACATTTTCTACTTTTCGTTTTAATCTCGGTCATAGTTTTTCCCTCTTTAATATGAATTATGAAAGCCTTTTCTTCTGTGTGGACATCACATCTGGTTAATCCAAAGATGTCAATAATACATCTTTCTTATCCTTCCCCTTCATCTTTCCGACGCTAACAGCTGTCTGGCTGGTGCTTGCTTAATCCATTGCGTTCTACATAGCACGACGATTCTTTAGAATAACACCAACTTGAATTACTCCAAGAAACTGTCTACAAGAACTTCGCTTTGCTGATGACGTAGTCATCAGCAAAAAGTGCATAATATTTCAAATCGTAGGCTACTTACAGTGTGAAGTTATATATGAATAAAAAAATCAACACTCAGAAGCCATGATTTTTAGCACGTCTGTATTTAAAAAAGTACGTGCTTAGGTTGTCACTTTGCCCGTCCGTTTGTGAACATCATATCTCTGCAACTATTAGTCCCATTTGAAAAATTCCTTTTGCATTGGAAAGCTCGAAATATGAGAACAATGACCCCTGGATTTCGTTTTCTTTTTTCAGTTGCATACCCCTAGCGGGCGTACATGCAGATGCTACAGAATTCAAAATGCATTTTATCCCATATCATCATCATCATCATTGTCAACCATTATCAATCCACTGCTGGACGAAGGTATCTCCAAGCCTCTTCCCCAAAGGTCTGTCTTGTACCAGTTACTCCCGCATACTTTCGAATTTCATCCACCCATCTCCCATGTGGTCTTCTTCTGGTTCTTTTCCTGTCCCTTGGAATCCAATCTAAAATTTCGCCTGTCCATCGATGGTCTATTCTTCTGGCAGGATGTCTAGCCGATTGCCATTTCAGGAACTTAACTCTGATCATGATGTCTTCCACTCTTCTCATTTTTCGGATCCACGAGTTCCTCTTCTTATATTTCCTGGTTACACCAAGCATGCACCTCTCCATGCCTTTTTTATTTGTCTGCAGCCTTTGTTGTATGTCTCTTTTAGTTAAGGTCCACGTCTCTGCACCATACGTAAGCACTGGAAGGATGCATTGATCAAACACTTTTCTTTTAAGACATAATGGCATATTGCTCTTGAAAATTATGCTGTTTCTTCCAAAAGCTCTCCAGGCAAGTTTTGTACGCCGATTAATTTCTTCATCAATGTGACCCTCACTTGAAATATGCTGTCCAAGATAAACGTGTACGTATCTGTTATCTCCAGCTTTTCTCCATCAATCCATAAATCTTCATTTCTTGTAAAAGCATTGTACATCACTTTTGTCTTCTGAAAGTTCATTTTTAATCCCACTTCTTTACTCTTGTCAGCAAGTTCCTGGATCATATTCTGCAGCTCTGATGGGGTCGTTGCAAAATGACTACGTCATCAGCAAGACGAAGGTGGGTTAGATAATCTCCATTAATCTTTATCCCTTTGTTCTCCCAGTTCAGTGATTGAAAGACATTTTCCAATGCGGCATTAAAGAGCTTGATAGATATGGTATCACCTTGTCTCACTCCCTTTCCAATTTTTATGCGTGCTGAATTTTCAAATAGACGAATGTATGTTTCTAAATATCCGATGGAAAAAATTATTTCCTCCCTCCGATGCCATTTATAATAAAGACTATTTTGGGTAGAGTTTCTTCATCAAATACGAGTAGTACCTGACTTTTCCACTAGGTGGCATAACAACCTTAAATTGCGATTTCTCTTATATCTTTGCTTTTACTGTGAAAGTCCGATTTGAAACATTTATATTGCATCGAATAGCGTTTCTCGTGCGAAATGCGCTTGCACATAAGTTCTAATTTTTAGTCAAAAGTGATTTGGGCACTAGACGGCGGATGTCTACGTTTCTATTTCTGATGTATTTGCAGAAATATCTGCGCTTTTGAAAACTTGAATGAAAAAATTCCTTTGTGATCAGATACAGCTCATACGACAAATCTCTTAAAAATGCCTTGTGCTTAAAATAATGCACAGCATTTCCACCAGGGGCATTGTTGCAGTATATCTTATCTTTCTCGATATCATTGCTTCTAATAGTCTGATTAAAAAAATTCTGTCTTTTTCAGAGAGCGTTTCTGGTGTGAAATATTTTCTATATGATATCAAATTTTCATACCACACAAGTTTGCCACAAGATGGCATTAGTCCGAGTTTTTGTTTTCATCATATCTACGGCAATATCTGCACAAATAAACCTCAGATTTAAAAATACTTTTTCGGCCAATGCTTTTAGATGCATTTGGAGAATTATTTTTTCTAAGCAAACTTTTGCTATGAATACTTTTAACGTATTTTCTGTTTTTCCAATTGTTCAAATTCTTCCGGCTGGTAGCGTCAGTATGTATTTTTATTTGAAAGAGTTAATTTGTTTCCGAAAATCCGTTGGGAAAATCCAATTCTGGTAACATACTCTTTATTATAAAGAGAGTTTTAAGCCCATTTTCTCCCTTAAGTAACACAAAGCTGATCTGCTAGGGAGCATGAAGACGTATCATGTTTTCCTATATATCTCTTTTTCTTACTGTTCGATTTGTAAACCTCTTTGTCTCTGATATGTTCCTTCCGCTATAAAAACTTGTTGTGCACAATTTGTTTATTTTCTTAACATGATTTTCAGCCGCTACTGGATATTTCTATTTCTGGAGGTTTTATCGATTCAAGATGGTTGACTTTTTTTCTACTGGTTCCATTCGCTATGAATATCCTTGCTCATATTACGCATTTTAAATTATGCGCAGTTTTATCCGATGTTGTGTAAGCGTGTTTTCTTATTCTTTTTTTGCTGTATTTTTTGATTTTCTAAAAATGTGTCTTGAGATATACCTTTCGTGTCTGAAATATTCAAAAGACGTGCTTATTACAACCGAAAATTCGATGTCATCTTTCTCGTTTTGATTTTCTTGTTGACCATAGTTTCCTTGTACTATGGCCCACTTCTGATAAAGTAGGGCCACGGTGCTTCGAAACTGCGTTGGACAATAAAATAAAACGAATCGTTGAGACTAAATATTGATTTCTTTATTTCTATACGAGTGCATAACAATTTGATTTGAAGTGCACTTTAAGAAACCTTCATTTGTTGCAGACTTTAATTTTTCGTCTTGTGACGTATCTCTTTAATTTGAGTTTCTCTATTCGTATGTAATGTTTTTTCGTTAAAGGTTTCTGACTGTTGATTACATTATTTCCCCAAAGAGAGTTCTTCAGTTTCTCATCAGTGATAGTGAGCCGAAATACGAAAAAAGATAAAAATTTAATGTACTCAGGAGGTATGATAGCAGAGAGGCTTGCTAGAAAGAGGCAAGATACAAAATGCCTGTTACGGGTGCCCAGATATTATTACGCAGATTTTATCAATAAATGTTACTCTGAGTCACAACGAGTTGTATATGTGGAGAATGTGATGTGATTATTGTTTGAATTGAAGCTAGCGAGCTGACATTCCGGCGAGGGTTATCTCTATCTTCTGAAGTGAAAGTGACAAGAAATGGGCTAAGATAAGTTCGTTCTTGGATTTATAATCTTGGCCATCTTGTTTTCTATGTTGAGAATTGAATATTCACAAAGTTCATTCAAAATATTGAAGAAACACATATAAGCAATTAAGCAACGTGAGCACATATAACCTTACGGCTACAGCTTTAAATTTAATAAAACGTTATAGACTTCTCCGTAAATAATAATTTTTTGCGCATTGAACCTCTGAAGAGAGTTTATCTCAAACATTTTGAAGTTAATTTTTGGGAAAACTTTTTAGGAGCTTTTAACATGGTTACAACTTTATAAGTTATTTATTTTCTACCGGAAGGATCTGAAATGGAAATAATGTTAGTTAGAAAATTAGGAAAGAGAGAGAGAGAAAGAGAAAGAGAGAAATGGTAATAAGAGAATGGTGCTCCAATCAGGTAACACATCGTTGTTTTTCCTCTTTGGTTGCTGACAGATCTTAAAAATTACGCATTTGAGTTTCGGCACACAATTGGACATCACAATTACATGTACACTTCTTACGAGGAGAGCTGAAGCCTTGAATTTGAATATGTGTGCCTGCAAAAGCATTTTTACTCTGCTTCGTTAAGTGACTTTTCATTTTAGTATGTCATCAGAGGTTTTGGAACCCTTTTATTTTCTGCAGTTATATTATTGTTTGAAAATCAACATTTTGGTGATGCCTGAAAAATATCTTGGTGAGTTACAGCTTTTTCGTTTGGAGAGCGGTAAACTCATATGCTGAAGTTATGCAACTGAAAAGTTACACTACATAATAAGGGCATTCAATAACATAAAATACAAAAAATTGGGACTTACAGATTCTAACTAGAAGTCTTATCTGCTTGAGTCAATGGTTAAAGATCTCCATGAGCCTCCTAGTGCGTGGCCTATTCGTAATTTAAAATATTTTATTCAAGATGAGGTAGAGAACCAAAACATCAAGAGCCTCGCATTTACAGCTTCGCGCAGGGTTCGAATCCAAACTAGAAATCAGATTCCAGTGCACAAAACCACTGTACCTCGTAACTAGTGCTTTTGTAGCTGCAATGCATAAATGCTTACAGATCTCTGTAACTTACTACGTAGCATGACGTATAAGACGTACTACTGGGGTCACGCATGTACCAAATCGACAATGAAGCCGCAATAAATCTATCGGCGTAGTTCAGTTGGAAAAACAGCCGCTCTGGAGTAGGACGGTGTGAGTTCGGATCCAACTATCGGCCAAAAATTGCTACATCTGTTTCAACAGATTGTAAAGTACTCACATAGAAGACATATAATTGTGATGCAAGGAATGTGGAAGAATCCTGGAACAACAGCGAATGAATTAAGGTATATATCACTTAGTGTTCTCCCAGAGCGAAAGAAACGACGTTCCTAGGTTCCCAGACGATCTGGGTAGCATGAGCAAACCACTGTTTAAGATAAGTGTTATTTCAAGAGTAGTTTAAGATTTTATTTTTCTGCATTTAAACTACCCCTATGAAGTCATGTTCTAAATTTAGGGTGCCTGGTTTTAGGCAAGCGGAAAACTAGTATAAGAACAGGCGTAAGTATGTCGTAAGTATGTCGTTAGAAAATCAGTGATCGGAATGCTACAGGGAGCCCGTGGAAACTGGACGTTAATCTAAATACTCTAAACTTGGGTTTTCGGAGGTTAATGAAAATAACTATGGTGTTTTTTAAGAGAATAAATATTTGACATCATTTGTTTTTGTACTGCAGTTTTTAAAGCAGTTTCGAAACGATGCAGCACGTAAGGAACATAATTAAAAAGAAACGAGTTCTCGACGTGAATCAGTAGGTACAGCACTGCTAATGGCTCTCTGTCATCTGGCCACAACACTTGTACGTGAAGGGAGAGAGATGTGTCTTTTATTTTAGGCAAAACCCGAAATTTAGGGGGATATCGAAGAAGACGGAAAGGCGTAGTACCGTTGAAGACGGAAAATAGATTCGTCGCTTTAAAAGTAACTATGGGATATTAAGCTGCCGTTAAAAATATCCCAAATACTCAATTGCCAAAAAAAGTATTTCGGTACGAAGGATTTACGCTCCTGTCGTTGGACAATTATGTTTGAGGGAACTCCCTGCTCGAAAGAGAGCGAGACAAAATGCGTTTGACTTCTTCCTGTTTATTGCTTTGATATCAATAAGGTGACTTCCCGGTGGCGCAGTGGTCTAAGCGATGGCCTCTGATCATTCGTCTGAAAGGGGTCCGGGTTCGAATCCCGATGAGGCATGGATGTTGTGTTTGTCTTACGGCACTGGCTCTCTCTCCCTTCCCTGGAACCAGTGACCCTAAATTAGGGACGGGTGAGTGCTTACAGCCCATTGAGTTGCTCACGGTGGTCGTTAAACCTCCCAAAAAAATATCAATAGGAGTATTTTTACAAAGCTGTTTTGTTTTGTAGAAAACAGTTGGTTGGCCAAAATCGGAGGGTTCTTGGTTTTCTAGTAGGAAGAGTAGAAGGGGTTTAGCTGTTAACCAGATAGAAAAGAAGCTATCCCGAAAAACAGAGAAGAAGAATTCTTCGTTAAATCTGAAGTAGGAAAGTCGATCCGAAGATGAGGGGTCGAAAGAGTCGAAATACGATACCAGCAACTCCTGGATGTCATTGCATACATCTATAGAAAAAGTCAAAAATAGCTTACTGGAAAAATCGTCAATTTTCTTATACCAGCTGGGAGATTTTCCAGGGATAGAGAACTGCCGCTCAATAATAAAGAAAATTCAGTGAGTTCGATTTATTTTTAAGATTTGAAGAATAGATTTCCCTAATTTTTTGACCACTGTGTTTCATTGCACTGAACACATAGAATAATTGCATTACATAAAATAAGAACTCGCAGCATTGTGATATTTGAAAGTAATTGGGAATGCTACCACGACGAGCAAAATATATCAACGGCATCTTTAAATGTGGCTTCTGAATTTCTTTTCATTACTTCGTGGAATTTTCTCTGTGATACAATAAACCTAATTTTAGGTCCGATAAGGCGCCTGTTTTCGGAGTTTAACGACAACCATGAGTCACTCATAGGGCTATGAGCATTCGCTCTTCTCCAAATTTGGGGCTAGTTTCAGGAAATGAATAGAGCTAGCGCCATCAGACCAACACACCACACATGTCTCATCTAGTGCTCAAACCCAGGCCTATAATGGACAAATGGTCAGAGGCTAGCGTTTCAGACCACTCGGCCACTATGCCTTTGAGTAAAAAAAATGGCTTCATAGCTTCCTCTATGGCGTGAAGTGATGATACTTCAAGTAAGATAAAGTAAATTATTTTTTTACAGACACAAATCATGCCCTATTTTTAAAAAAAATATGTCTGAATACCTTCACAACAGCTCCATTTTTATGATAATACGAAATAAAGTGTAGCAAAAATTTTAAAGTTAAATGCGGTGGAACAGAATTTTTAAAACGGGACAGGAAACCTACAGCCGGCTCAGTCTTCTTTTTGTGAACTTGAAAATTACAGCACGTCATGGGAAAAAAACAGTTACATGCATGGTCCTTGAGCCTACAATTATTTGTTTGATTTCTCATCTATGTCCAGCTTCATCATAATTTGCAAGTTAAGCACATCATGCACAGTTTTTACGTAACGAGGAGATTGATTCCCCGTGCTGTTGAAAATTGAGAAATTTCCGGTAAGCGGTTATGTCTCAGATATGTTTCCGAAGCTGTGATCCCCTTATCGATAAAGGCCGTTCTCCTTATCGATAAAGGCCGTTCTTCTAAGTTCAGGTGGTTTTCTGAGAGCGTTTTCTTTGAAGATGAAGAACTCCTTCTGTAACTTTTTCATACAGATTTAGTCGAATCATAGGTGAAACAGATGAGCTCCTTTTTTTAAAGCCCTTGTGTTTTCAAGTTATCAACCGAATATTTATATCCATTGCTTCTATCTATGGAACGTTTCAAGGCTTGTTTAGATTTTCGATGTAAGGCTTCTTTTGCTGCCAGGTTGCTCCTGGAACAAACAAATGGTTATAATATTTGCAGTCAACCTGCTTCCTAAGTTCTTAAACAAAGTTTTTAACACCATCTTGCATTCTTAAGTTAAATACGTCTGACATGAACGAGCTCATTAGAAGATATATGGAGTGCTTTAACTTCGGGGCAATTATTCCTCTTTAAATATAGGCTTATTGATGTCAATGTTTAAAACCGTTATTTCACATGAAGATGAGATAATAAGATATTTTTTATCTTCAATGAGTTTGTATTATGAGGAATAAAATACGCACCTGCATACTAGCTCTGCAGTTTAATTTAATTTGTCTCAACCCCAAATAAAGCAGATGGCTATCGCGAATGCATTGCAATTACTTTTGTGGCGTAAGTGTGTTTGTGTGCTCGAAATGATATATTATTTTAAGGAAACATTCTTTTTTATTGAAATCCTTTCTCCCCAGAGATAGGAGTGAGCCCAGGGCCAACAAGATCGAAGTCATTTTCCCATAGAGCCCGTCGTCTTTTACAAAAGACAGGATGAGATGAGTAGGTGATTAGTGTTTCTCCACGTTCTCTTCTATCGGCCGTTCTCCTGGCCGGTCCCTGATAGATCCCTGATTGATTGATACTCCCTATATTTAGGTGATCACGAGGAATGAAGAGTGAGGAGGCAGCGGCATAGCGGTGGAAGGAGCACGATGCTGCTCTTGGCATTGAAGAAGAATGCATCACCCATTGGCTTATCGATCAGTCAATTAATCTATCTTATCTATGTCTTTCTCTGCTCCTCCTTCACTAGCCCTGTCTCTTTCTTTCTATCTCACTCTTTCAGCCTTTTTATCTATTTTCTGACGTTCAATGGCCGTCTTCTAAGATTAACCTCATCTTTTGCGATGTATTTCCTACAACATATTATAATCTAGATCTACCTTTTCGGACTCAAGCATTTCCTGTTATTAAAACGTACATGAATGGGCCATCACACTAACTGCATTCCTCATTTAGTGGAAATATCTCGGTCATTTTAGTAATAGTAAAGCGTTCGCCAAGCCGAAGGGAAAAAATGTTCATAGCACTTTTTTACGTGCTGTTAGATGTATGTCGGATAAATTATTTCTGTATTCTGAAAGTGAATGTTAGAAAAAATCCATTTTCTCCAAAGAGGAGATCTTGGAAGTATCCATTGTTTTTAATCTCTTTGAATGGCTACAGATTTATAGCGTATGTTTTATACAAAGCAAATAAATTACTGCATATCATTTTCCAGAAGATACCTGTATGAAAATGGACAGAAAAGCTCTCTAATTGTGATTTCCAGATAGTAAAATTATTATATTTCGCATGAAATTAATCATTCTGCAGAAACGAATGTATGCAAATGAATGATAGAAAAGGAAAGGAAGTAATAGAATACATCAAGAAGCACAGGATTACGGAAAAATAATGGAAAATGTGTTTCTTTGTGAATTTATCATGAACACGGAAGACATTCTTTCCATAAGATCGGCGATCACGTGTGGCACTTTATATTCCTTAGTAAGCTTCACAGATGCCTTCTGAAAGTATCCAGACTACGTCCTGTTTGCTTGTCCACTAACACAGGGCTCACAACAGGTCATGAACTTAAAAGTAGTTGAAGTAGTGACCAAAATCTCAAAAAAGGTGACAATAGTGACTTTACCCTCTGGATTTCTACAAATTCAAAGGTGACAATAGTGACTTTTCCCTCTGGATTTCTACAAATTCAAAGGTGACAATAGTGACTTTTCCCTCTGGATTTCTACAAATTCAAAGGTGACAATAGTGACTTTTCCCAGCCTAGAGAAATGAGTGAACGTGGAGACCGAACGGTGGCACAGGTGAGTTTCACAGAGCAGTATATATATACTACCCGAGAACCAGCTTTCAGTTAGTAGAGTGTTCGGAGTCAGAATGGGAAAAGCTACCGATTTATCGGAGTTTGATAAAAGACAAATTGTGATGGCACGACGCTTCGGAACTACGATCTCGGAAACGGCGTGGCTTGTGGGTTGTTCACGTACCGCTGTAGAGAGTCAGAGTACGTATCAAAAGTGGTGCGCAGATGGCCAAACGACGAACCGACGTCCAGGCGTGTGTCGTCCGCTGCTCATTGATTGCAGAGGGGAGCGGAGACTGTAGCGCATTTTTCACAGCAATCGCAAGGCCATAGTGTTACAAATCGCCTGCAGCTACAACAGTGGTGATCAGGGCAATGTGTCACAGCACACAGTTCATCGTAGCCTTCTGCGCGTGGGCCTGCGTAGCCGAAGACCCAGCCAGGTCCCCATCACTGCACGTCATCGCCAACAACGCATAAAATGGGCCTAAGATCATTGAGATTGTTTTTTGTTTTTGTTTTTTTTGATTGAAGGTTTAACGACCACCGTGAGCAACTCAATGGGCTATAAGCAGTCGCCCGTCCCTAATTTAGGGTCACTGGTTCCAGGGAAGGGAGAGAGCCAGTGCCGTAAGAGAAACACAACAACCATGCCTCACCGGGATTCGAACCCGGACCCCTTACGGACGAATGATCAGAGGCCAACGCCTTAGACCACTGCGCCACCGGGGCGGCATCATCGAGATTGGATCGTGAATGATTGGAAGAAAGTGGCCTGGTCTGATTAATCAAGATTCCTGTTGCATCACGTAGACGGCCGAGCGCGGATACGCCGATTACCAACGGAGGCTATGGCACCTGGTTGCACTGTTGGGCGGAAACAGGCCAGCGGCGGCAGTGTTATGCTGTGGGCGATATTTTCTTGGCCAACACTTTAGGCCCTATTACCCCAATAGCACAAACCCCAACAGCTGTCAGGTATCTGAACATCTTTGCGGACCAAGTTCACTCATTCATGACAAATGTGTTCCCTGCTGATGGTGGCCATTGCCAACAGGATAATGCGCCATGCCACACTGCCAGATTCGTCAAGGAGTGGTTCGAGAAACATGCTGGTTACTTTCTGTTAATGCCCTGGCATTCAAATTCAACTGACATGAACCCAACTGAACATTTGTGGTTCGACTTGGAAAAGCGGGTTCGCGCTAAATCACCACCACCCAGAAATGTACGGGGACTGAAGGTTTCGTAATCGCTTTATTAAAAACTAAGAGATACATGGAATGCGGATAATATACAGGACAGAAATACAAAGACAGTCGTGAGCAAGTACATGAAATTATACAGGAGAAATGCTGTGAGGTAAATAAACATAGACATGCGAAAACTACATGGTAAATGGGAAAAGGTAGGACAAAATACACTAGGTGAACACAGAGCAAGGCGTGATCATATTACAATGAGCGATACAGAACAATTGTGAAGTAGTCAACCTGGAAGGAGGAACATACAGGAAAAGTGGGCACGGAGGCCACACCATGTGTGATATGGATATTACAAATGAGCAGGGAGAGAACAAAGAATACAAACAAATACACTGGACAAAATATAGCAGGAGATATTCAGGTAGAAGGCTGTGGGCTCACCTGCCGGACAATTTCGGAAGGACAAAGGACGTAAGACCGAAGATCACAAAACCTGCATTTCATACTGGTAAGAAAACAGAGTATCGGTACGGACGTAACGTTCGTGAGAGTCAAAGTCAGATGATGAATAAGGATCAGCAGAGAACGGTTTACGCGGTTTCTGCCGCTGAGATAAACGAGTCTGGGAAATATCAGCAGAGGAAGGCTGAAGATGGGACAACGTGCATGGACAAAGGATCACTAGGAGGTGCTAACGAAGAATCAGGAACAGTATCGGGAAATGCCGGGGAGACATCAGAAGGTGTAGTGGCAGAGGATAGCACTCATGAAGATAAAGTATCACACTGGAGACTGGATGAAGCAAGTTCCATAGACAATATGACAGGCGAGACGAGCTGAGGGCAAGCAGAAATGTCTGGAAAAGTAGAGCTGGGTAGTGGTGTAACAGGAACGTTTGAGGGTAGAGATGCATCGGGAGCACCAGAGGACGGAACTACAGGTGAAGAAAGAGGTAAACGAAGAACAGCAGTGAGGGAGGACTGTGAAGAGGAAGCAGATCCGGAACCCTTTATGGTAGTTCTAACTGAAAATAAACTGGAAAGAAGTGAACACATAGGCGTACTGGTGGTAGATGAAGTAACATCCAGGAGAGAGGATGGGAACAGGTGATGCGGGAAAGACGGTGTCAACAGAAACAAATGACGAAGGAGTATCACAGAGCGGAAAAAGCCCGCCTGCAGCAAGAAGCTGTGATGACGTAGTAGAATGAGACGGCAAGAACGGATACGACGAAGGCAAGGTAGACGAGCTTACTGGAGCAGACGTGGCAGAAGACATCGATGGCAGACAATCGGTGTCCCAAGCTGGGCAGGACGAACTATTATGGTCAGGCGATTTGCAATGGAAGCAATGAAGGGCGGTGAAAACATATACTGTGTGGGTATGACGACCACAGACAACTTTGAAGGTGGTCGGACGAGATGCATTAGACTGTTCACCAGAGAAGACGACGAGAGCTTGCTGACGAAAACTGAAGGACGGTCCCCTTGATTGTCAGAGGCAGCAGGCAGAGTACGAATAGGACCAATAACTGAACCACATTGGGAAAGGAAGTCAATTAGTAGGTCATTTGAAATTTCTGGAGAAACTGGAGATGTACTGACGAGTGTTGAGCATTGTGCAAGAGGAATGGCGTACAGACTCTGGACGCCAACTAAAATGGGAGTACATATGACCTGTGCAACTTGACATATTACCTGTGCAACTTGACATATGACCTGTGCAACTTGAGAAGGACTGGAAAAATAAACAAGCACTGAGCGGGACTTACGCGCCATGTGCGTAATTGCAGCAGGTGCAACAATCAGACGAAGAGCTGAAGTATAAGCTGTAAATTTGGTAATGCAAGATATTTAATATTTAACTCCTAGGGCTAATGAGGCAATCAAAGACTTACCTCGGGGTAAGTACTCAAGAATATAGGCGGTATGTATGGGAGGAACTGGAGACGTGCTGACAAGTGTTGAGCTTTGTGCAAGAGAAATGGTGTACAGACTCTGGGCGCCAAATAAAATGGGAGTAGATATGACCTGCGCAACTTGAGCAGGACTAGAAAATTAAACAAGCACTGAGCTGCGCTTCCGCCAACGTGCGTATTTGCAGCAGGTGGAACAATCACACGAGGAGCTGAAGTATAAGCTGTAAATTTGGCATTCTGTAATGCAAGATATTTAACTCCTAGGGCTAATAAGGCAAGCAAAGACTTACCTCGTGGTGAGTACTCAGGAATATGGGTGGTTAAAACTGAGCCAAGACAAGAAATACGAAATTCCAAGGAGGATGACTGTAAATCGGAATGTATGATATGGGCGGTGGGTGAAGAGGGAGGAAGTTGATCTTAAAACAGAACATCGGAAGGAGGTGTCAATGGTGACAGATAATCAGTAAGTGTAGCAGAAGTCACGAGCAGCGGAATAGTGAAGCACAGGCACAGGATTGGACGACGATGAAAGTGGCGAAGGCGCGATCAAAAGCTGGACGATGGCAGAAGACGAATCGATGACGTCACACGAGGAGCTGCTGTAGACGGGTGGTGCACAACCAAGGAGGTTAGAATAAGATATATGGAGATGCCCTTGTTAATGAAGCAGTACCACTTTGCGTGAAGCATATAAACGTGAGCGACGGTCGTCAAAGTGTGGGAAAGCTGATGGTTTGCAAGGCTGTTGCAAAGCATTTTGTGTTGGCCGAATCGCATTCTTTCGTCGCAAAGGTTTCCGATTTTGCATTGTAACTTGTTGCCAATGTGTGAGAAAATGATGAATTTATAAAATTCTTAATTATTTCGAGGCTATTTCCCATTTCTATTTTAAATTCAAGTACACGAACAATAGTGCGAATTCTACACGAAACATACCGTTAAAATTCCAAACTTCAATCGTGTAAGAAAAACAATTCATTCCGGTTTGATATTAACATGCTTTCTTCAACCAACACTCACGCAATTCCAAAATACATACAGTTGAAATAACACAGGTATCACGTAAACAACGTCAAATTCCCACAACTTCCGGCTTCACGGTTAAGAAAATCGGGGCACCTCCAGAAGTATTGTATTATTCTGACCTTCTTTTGCACAACTGAAGAGTAGATGGCCGCCCCGGTGGTGCAGTGCTCTAAGCGATGGCTTCTGATCATTAGTCCGAGATGAGTCCGGGTACGGATCCCGATGAGGCATGGATGTTGTGCTTGTTTTACGGTGCTGGTTCTCTCCCTTGCCTGGAACCAGTGGCCTAAATTAGGGACGGGCGACTGCTTATAGCCCATTGAGTTGCTCACGGTGGTCATTAAAATTCCAATAAAAAAATTAAAAAAAAAATTAGATGACGTCACTTGAGTTCCACTAGCAGAAGGTGACGTGATACGGGAGGTTCTTTTTTTTTTTTTTTTTTTTTTTTTAATTGGAGGTTTAACGACCACCGTGAGCAACTCAATGGGCTATAAGCAGTCGCCCGTCCCTAATTTAGGGCCACTGGTTCCAGGGAAGGAGAGAGCCAGTGCCGTAAGACAAACACAACATCCATGCCTGACCGGGATTCGAACCTGGGCCCCTTTCGGACGTATGATCAGAGGCCATCGCTTAGACCACTGCGCCACCGGGGCTGCAGGGGAGGTTCGTAGATAAGCGCAGGAACAGGAGCATAAAAGGCAGCGTGTAGGAACGCTTGTGAAGAAACAGCAGAAAGTCAAGTCGAGTCACGATATTTACTGGAGTAAACGACGAGGATTCAGTACAAGACGACTCAATATACGTCGAAAATAAATATAGTAGAACTTACTGGGCAGGACGAGTCGCTGGAACGAAACACGTGAGCTTTATAAGCTGAGAGAAAGCACTCACGCGAGGTAAGAAGATTCTATTCCATCCGTATGAGGCACAAAATCAGGAGCTTGAGCTGTCGGCAACTGGAGGACCTGCTGTTGACATTATGGTACCAGATACCCGAGGATACCTGTCATCACGACATCGTATCGATGCCCAGCCGAGTGGCCGCTGTTTTGCGGACTAAAAGCATCCTGCATCTTATTAGGGAGGTGGTCTTAATGTAATGACTCATCGGTAAATATATATATATACAGGGTGATCCCTTTAAACCAGTACCCTGAAAAAAACTTACATTTTTGCAAAGGATGGCGCAAGGAACTTCTTTTTTTCAATAGAAGCAGCAACTTCTGGTGAATGAAAACCGCTACAGTGAAGAACATTGTTAACCGTAATTGTAACTCAGATCGTGATTTGTTTGTTGTTGCGTTGTCATTTACTTGCGTGCATTCGGAAACATGCAGTACTCTGTTCCAGAGCGTGTTGTTTTAGTGAAATCGTATTGGGTAACCAATTCTGTCATCAAAACGCAACGAGCATTTCGAAGAGAGTTTGGAGTTCGAAAAGTTCCAAACAAGTCAACCATTCTGTCGATGGCAAAAAACTGGAGCAAACCGGTTCTCTTCACAGCGGTAGCGGTAGACATCACCATCCGATGCCCCAAACGCGTGTGGACGATGTTCGGCAACGTTTACTTCAATATCCGACGAAATCGTTGCGCGGATTAAGCCAACAGACAGGATATTCATACGAAACTTGTCAAAGGGCAGCAAAAAAAGCGAATATTCGACCATTTAAAGTGCACGTAATCCATCAGCTGCAGGAACCGGACAAGGGAAAGAGAGTAAGGTACTGCAAATGGTTTCAAAATTTTCTTAATTTGCGATCTGATATTCTCTCCATCACATGGTTTGCGGATGAAGCGTGGTTTCATCTGTCAGGCTACGTGAATTCGCAAAACAGCAGATGCTGGGCTGCCGAAAACCCACACGTTATGTGTGAAACACCGATGCATTCACAAAAGGTTGGTGTATGGTGTGCGGTTTCGGCTACGAATATTATTGGCCCCATTTTTTTCTCTGAGACTGTCAACACTAACGTTTATTGTCGCATATTCAATGAATTTGTGAAACAAATTGATGACATTGAATTGACAGAGGGCTACTTTCAGGAGGATGGCGCTACGTGTCACACATCGAAAGTCTCATTGGAGCTCATAACCAGCTTCTTTGATGACAGATTAATTTCAAAAAACATATGGCCTCCCCGATCTCCGGACTTAACTTCCCCTGACTTTTTTTTATGGGGCTACTTAAAGGATAAAGTTTACAAAACCTATTCAAAAACATTGGATGCATTGCGTGAAAAAATCACGACTGAAATTGGTGATGTTACTGCTCGTACTCTACATGAGACATCACTGAATATGCTGCGGCGTGTTCAACTGTGTTTACAAGAAAATAGAGGACAATTCCAACATTTGCTTTGATAAAATGATTCTCCAATACCACATGTATAATTCTCAACTTACTGTATGATTTTGTTGTTATTTATAAAAACGTTATAAGTAAATCACATGGTACTGGTTTAAATGGATCACCCTGTATATATATATACACTGAAGTGCCAGAAAAACTGGTACACCAGTCTAATACTTAATAGGTCCCCCACGGGAGCGCAGTACTGCAGAAATACGACGTGGCATGGACTTCACTAGCTTCTGGAAATATGATGTAGGCAATGCACACCCTACTTCCTGCAGAGCGTTCCATAATTTGGGTGTATTCCGAGGTCTCGGATTCCTGTGTTCAATAGCGCGTTGCATGGCATCCCAAATATTACGTTCAGACCTGAGGACTTGGGTGGGAATGGCAATTCCCCAAACTCAGATGAATGCTCCTCTGACCATAATGTGACGTCCCGACACTTGCGTGGAGGTGCATTGTTGTGTTGGAACAGGCCCAACCCATCAGCATGAACGCAGGTCATGAACGGGTGTACCTCGTCAGAAAGGATGCGCACGTAGCTTTGGCCGGTCACTGAAAACGCGATTCGTCAGACCAGGCTACTTGTTTCCAGTCATCAAGTGTCCAGTGGCGGTGTTGCCGTGCCCAAGCAAGGCGCATAGCTCTGTGTCATGCACCCATCAAGGGAACTCGAGTTGGGCGTCGGCTCCCAAATCTCATATCGTGCAGGGTACGTTGCACAGTCTGGTCGCCGATGCTTGTTGAGGCTCCAGCATTGAATTCCGATGATACCTGCGAGCACGCCTATCTCGAAAACGATTCTTGGCAGCCGACGATGGTCACGTTTCTGCAATCCTTACTATAAAGAGCTATCACATCAGAACATGTTGTCTGTTGTGGAGTTTGCGTATAATATGCAAATACCAGCGTCCTGCACGAGGTTCATAATAAATTGATAAGGTAGTGTTTCCCATGAGTGAAATTTGCTGTTCGCGCATATTAAATTACTTTCGTCCTAACTCGTCAAAGATACTTGCGAACCTTGTGAAGAATTTTTGTACATGTTATTCTTGCCCTAAGCACTTTCATAGAAATTCGTTTCAGAAAAGGGATTTTAACACTTCCCAAAAGACCAAAGCCAATTTAGTAATGATTTTATGAATGACGTGTATGTTGTTCATTGTTCTCCAAAAACCACTCACATTGTTTCAGTTGCTGCATTAAGGTTTTTTCCCCGGGTGAGTTTAAATGTTTTTAGTTTTCGTGAGAAATTTGCATTGGATTCAGTGAGCACAATAACTGAAATCTAACTCTGAAGGTGAAATTCATCTCTAAACACGGACTTTAAGGTTGCTTCCTATTTTGTGGTCGCAGCATAAATATTTGATTGTTCAGGTAGTACGCGAATACCTTCATTGTCGTATATTTTGGAAAACTGAAGCAGCAACACATGCGATATCTGACAATTGCGTAGTACCTTCTTCGGGCTCAGCTAGTGCCGACCGATCGTCTAGTGAAAGTTGTAATAAGAATGGAGCAGCTGAGCCGACCAGTGACAGTGGAAGAACAGCGTGTTATTTTTGTGTTTTTCTGTTGTTGTTGTTTTTTCTTGAAGTTTTTTTTTTTTCAATTAATGAAAGAGCTTCGCACAGAGTCTTTTGCAAACAGCAGTAGGTGAAAATGTCCTTAAGAAAACGCGGTGTAAATTTGATGATGAGTGCAGAAAATCTCCCAAAGGTGCTTCAAGGTGCCGTCGACCGATTTAGACTTCCAGACAAAAAGCCAAACGATGCACCCAAGAGGCCTTACAACAGTTGTTTAGGGTGAGTGCAAGTAACCTTTCCACAATATTGGGTACTCCTCACACAGCGGTTTATGGGTGGTGGCGCAGTAGTCTAAGCGCTGACTTACGACCTTTCGTCCCAGAAGAGTCCCGGTTTGAATCCCGGTGAGGCATGGATGTTGTGTTTCTCTTACGGCACTGGTTCTCTCCTTTCCACGGAACCAATGGCCCTAGACTAAGGACGGGCGACTGCTTATATCCCATTGATAGGCTCACGGTGGTCATTAAAACCTTCAAAAAAATGTAGGCTGAATGAGCAAACTAGGGACGTGGGTACCGCACACACACTGACCACGACATAGAAGGAATTCCGCTGCAAATCTGTTTGAATAGGGAGGTGTTTAACTACCACTGCGAGCAACTCCGTCGGCTATAAGCAGTCGCCCTCTCAAATTTATGTCCACTGGTTAAAGGCAAAAGGGAGCGCCAGGGCTGTAAAACAAACCCAATATCCATGTCTCACTGGAATTCTAACCCGAGCTATCTCGGATGAATGGTCAGAAGTCAGAAATTAGACTACTACACCACCGCGTCTGCCTAAGAAGTTTCACGGAGTAGCTTGTATATTATGGTCGCAATAGTAGGGTTCACTCACGAGGATCTTGTGTTTATATGAAAATTTGATGGGACTTTAAGCCCTCAGGCAACGGCAACAGTCACGGTACTTGGTTTCACCCGGTACTTAGCGCCGTCTTTACCCCGTGAAGAATTGCATGAACGTAAAATCTTAGTGGTCGTTGGTATGGATTTTCACGGCGTGGATTTTGGAAAGATGTAGGATGAGAACATCACCGTGATATCGGAAAGGTATAAGTCATTTCTATTGGATAATATCCCGGCATGGCCACTGCGACATCATGTGCAACGACACGTTTTCGCTCTGCTCTTCTTTGAATAAAACGGTTGAGTGGAGCTGTCCCATCAACCGTATTCACCGGTTACGAACCCCTGTGATTTCAGCTGCTTCGGCCATTTGAAAAGGAAGATGTCATGTACTCACTAAAACAACAAACGGAATTTGGATCTCTGAGTTACAGACGTTTTCTAGAGACACAGGTATTTTAATGGTGTTCGTGAACTGCACACAATTTGAGAACGTATTATTGATATAATGAGGGTAACGACTAATATTACCATCAAATATTGCGATTATTGCTTTACTATTACAGGAAACGTGGCAAGCTTGTTCACTTTATTCCCGAACGACCTAACATCTGCTTTACTTTGCCTCTTAGGGAGACATTATAATCTACTTTCCC
The DNA here is from genome assembly GCA_039090855.1 of Macrothele yani. Lineage (NCBI taxonomy): Eukaryota > Metazoa > Arthropoda > Arachnida > Araneae > Macrothelidae > Macrothele > Macrothele yani. The sequence goes on along the minus strand of CM076989.1, from coordinate 60,491,358 downwards.
ATTTTAAGTATGTTGTATTAAATTTCTACTTAAAGAACTGAAGGAACATTACATATCCATACAGCCAAACCTTTCTCGGATGTATGTACAACTAAATGCTCTATTTTTCACGAAATTTGAAAAGAAACGACAGAGCTTGTGTCGTAAAATTATTGCTTATATGAAAATCATGCTTTACCAATGTGATTCTCACATTTCAGACTGCGGCCGAAATCGGCTGGAATGGGGGAATTCAGATCAATTATGCTGCAACTTATTTTACCACTGTTTTTAAAATTTCTTACCAAATGGTACACCAGTGTGAAGAGATTCGGAAACAGAGTTACTTTGCTTACTTGCTAAATCATTACCGCTTGTTCCTATGTCAGCTGACTTCATCAAGTAAAAATAACAAATTTACGGGTCTTCATCTTCTTAGCGGTGCAAGGTTTATAAGATGAAATATGGAGAGGAATTTACAAAGAGGAATAACCTTTGGGGGCCTGATCTTCATTTCATTTATTTTGAACATAACACGCCTAGATTGTAACGATGGTGTTTACGCAGTGCAGTGGGAAATAAAAGAAATAATGGAGTACACAAAGGATTTCACGGGTGAAAGATAAGTGGAAGTGTCCGTGAATCGCGATGAGCTTCATGATTACTCAATACACTGCACATGTCATGAGCTTCATGATTACTCAATACACTAAGTACAGCAAACTCTCGATTATCCGTGCCAATCACCGGATAAATGTGCAAGGATAAGTAAAAAAAACGAATATAACGATTTTTGCTTTTTACTGAACAAATTACCTTCGTATGTACTATACAGTATAAAAAAATACACTCACGAACAATAAAGTTTGCGCACCTAGAAGAAATCATGCTACAACAGCGAAACTTTGCAAATAGCTAGAGTGCTTGCTGGTATGCAAATGATCCACGTTTGGAGCGAGTGCGTATGATCGCACACCCTGTAATGGAGCTGCAAGCACGAACAGGCAGCCTTATAAACCGGCGTGTAGTCGATGCTCCATGAAAGCGAAAAACATTGGCTGACGCAAAGCAAGAGTACAGAGTGACATGAATGCCGGGTAGATGCCAGAGACGTCGATTTACACAACTTACGGACTTTGAAAGAGGGCTGATCAACGCGCTGGAAACAGCAGCGTGGTCGGCGAGCCGTATAGCGCGCCACTTGGATCGTTCTGACCATACTGTCCGACTGTGCTGAGATCAGGGGGCACGTGACCGCACTACCACACGGTGGAGCGGCTTCGAACGGACCAGGAGGACCATCGGTACAGAGGATTGAGGGATCGTGCTCTAGACACGAACGGGTCCCACGGGGACCCCGTCCACTATACAGGCAGAAGCATCGGGTCCTGTGTGCACACGAACCATTTTGCAACGCCTCGCGTAAACGAATCTGCGATCCCAGCGTCCCTTACGTGTGCTATCATTAACACCGGAACATCTCCGGCCCCGTTTGCAGTGGTGCCATGGCCAGAGCGACACGGAACGCCACAGAGTGGAGACGTGTGGTGTTCAGCGATGAGTGCCGCTTCGTTTTGGGGACATATTATCATCGTGTCTGGGTGTGAAGATCCCCCGGTCAACGGCCCAATCCCAACCTCGCTTTTGAGCGCCGACCTCCCCCACTGCACGCCTTATGGTCTGGAGGTACATAGCCTACGATTGCCGATTAGCTCTAGTAGTAGCACGTGGATCATTGGTGGGCCAGCGTTATATGGATGAGATCCTACGGCCCCATGTGCTCCCATTCCTGGACAGGATTCCAGGTGAGTTATACCAGCAGAATAATGCCCGCTCGCACATGGCTCGGGTTGCCAAGGATTTCTTACGTCATGTCCAGACACTTCCATGGCCTTTCCATTTCCCGGACATGTCTCCTATCGAGCATATGTGGGACAAGTTAAAACGCGAGCTGCTACCATGCCACACTACCCGGGATTTAGAGCACACCGTCCAACACGTGTGGGACAGTCTGCCGCAGGACAATAACAGGTGTATGTTCGCCTTCATGCCGGATCGTATTGCAGCATGTATCGCGTCACGAGGCGGTGCGACGCGCTTTTGAAGATAACCGGACTGTGTGACACAGATCCCTCTGTAATTGCCCTGCAGCTCTGTTTTTGCCATCATGTGTATCATTCATCTGTATCATTGCGTCCTTAAAATTTCAGTTCAATCCGATGCTTCCTTCTCGGTGCGCAAATTTCGTTGTCCGTGTGTGTACATTTGACACATTGAACTGTTAAGAATAGAGTATATAAAATTATAAAATATTGGTATTATACTTACAATTTCGGAACCCGAAATTGGTATTGGTTCTGATCGCTTTTCATGAAACCATTGTAGCAATGCTGCATCCAAGTTTTCGTTTGTTGATGTTTTCATGCATTTCCTTTAGAGGGTTCCGCTTCACTACTGCAATTTCTAGTAAATTCCACAAGTTTCTCTTTGTTTTTTTTATGTCTCTAAGTGTCTGAATACCAATTTCATAATCACTGGCTAATTTCTTTGCTGATTCTACTTTTTCGAACCTTTCAATTAATTCTAGCTTTTGTTTTAAGGTAAGAAGCACTTTCTTCCGCTTTCCTGCCATGACTTACTGTTGTCGCCACAAGCCGCGTTATGAAAAGGATCTCTTTCTATGACACGTGTCAAATTGAGGCAGCAGATTCCTATACTACAGACTACTAGAGATGGGTCGTAAATCACGTGACTGATATTTTGTCACTGATACGGGTATGTCACCATCACCGGCTGTCACTTGTTTGCTGAAATATCAGTGACAGAATCACTGTAGGTGCCACTTGTCGCTGTAACCTGCCGAAACTTTTAGCTCCACAATTGCTGCTCTTTGGAAACGAGTTTGGATCCACTGAGCTGTGACAGTGATTTCGGAAAAAAAAAAAACTTTCTTTTACTATATACAGTTGACAAAAGAGTAAGCTTGTATAATTAATGATTATTAAATCTCTCATTTTATCTGTCTATACGCCTCGTAGAGCTGTAGTTCCATTGGTTTCCGTAGTTTCAAATCAGCTTCTTGCCTGTATGTAACGTCACCTGCAGGGCGGGCAGTGACTTATAGCGGCCAGTTGTACGTGGATATAAGCTCGATGCTTCTGTCACTTATACACTGAGTCACTGACGGACTATCGTTACACGGTCTGGAGGCGCTGCTGTTACCGACTGGGATTTTTTCACTGATACTTCTCTGAAACCGTCACAGTTGTCACTGATACTTAAAAGTCACCGTGAAACTCGCAACTACAGACTACAAAGCTGCACTCAGCAAAGATAAGTTGGTCACGGGTAGTTGATGATGCAGCGCAACGCCCGCAGTCAAACTCAACGCTCGGTTCACATGTATTAGAAATACTGCAGTGAGTCACTGACGGACAGGCGTTACACGGTCTGGAGGCGTTGCTGTGACCGACTGTGAATTTGTCACTGATACTTTTCACTTATACTTCTCTGGAACGTTCACCGTCGTCACTGATACTTAAAAGTCACCGTCGAACCCATCTCTACAGACTACAGTATAATAAAGCTTCGCTCAGCAAAGAAAAGTTGATCACGGGTTGTTGATGATGCAGCGCAACGCCCGCAGTCAAACTCAACGCTCGGTTCACATGTATTAGAAATACTGCAGTGAGTCACTGACGGACAGGCGTTACACGGTCTGGAGGCGTTGCTGTGACCGACTGTGAATTTGTCACTGATACTTTTCACTTATACTTCTCTGGAACGTTCACCGTCGTCACTGATACTTAAAAGTCACCGTCGAACCCATCTCTACAGACTACAGTATAATAAAGCTTCGCTCAGCAAAGAAAAGTTGATCACGGGTTGTTGATGATGCAGCGCAACGCCCGCAGTCAAACTCAACGCTCGGTTCACACGTATTAGAAATACTGCCGCGCAAAGAAAAAAGCAGGGCACGGATAATCGAGAGTTGTGTGTAACCCAAAAGACCGATTTCCACCTGTGCTATGCTCCGTATTCTTCACATTTGGAATGAACAAAATGACTAATGTCCCGTGTAAGCTATTTTGTTCTCGCTGCTAGACCGGCGCTTTTGTCAAGCGTACCGGCGCTGGAACTTTCATGACTACTGCAGTCGTTTTCATCCAATGAGACTAGACTTCTACTGCCTTACGTAGATACGAGTACAAACCATTTTTTTGAAAGCAGGATCAGGCTGCAAACATATCCTCCAAGCGGACGGTCGTATTACGGTATGTATTAGGATTCTTTAGGCATTCTACTACCTACTGGTGTTTAAATGATGAGGATTATAGAGACATGGCTGCGAATCATTTGCATCCGTTTCGGCGCATCATGTTTTCGAACAGACCTGGTCTTTTTCAACAGGACAGGGAATCCTCCCAGTAGACAGTTATGTCCAGCTGTAGCCGAAAGAGTGTTACGGTGACTATGCTGCTCCATCTTAACAATGACTGTGAACCAATTCTGAGATAGTTCTGTTTTTCACTGTCCGCTAATTTTCTGGTATAGAATGCTGTAAATCCTTCATGACCGTTGAAAAATCTCGTCGAGTGGACTACACGACGAATTTCTACCTTTCCTTGCACTCAATAGGAATCCACGTGTTCTTAGGCAATTAACCTTTTTAGTGCCTTTTAGCTAAATGTACATACATGAGGAGAAATCTCCGTTAAGGGACGTAAGATAGTTTTGTTTCCATCATGGCTTATTGTTTGATAAAGGCAGCAATATATGATTAGTAGTTGAATGCACATTTTTCTGAAGAAAATTTCATGTTTTCATTACTAAGACTGTAATACTTATTTTCTATAGTCTACCTTTACCATAAAGAAGCTTTTTGTTTAGATAACACAGGGTGTACTCCAATGAATTTAAATTTCGAGATATTAAAAACTACACACATATTAAGAACACGAACTTCTTCAAGTTAAAATGGATGACGTTTGAAATGATCTCAGTGTGTCAACGCAAGCTAAGTCAGAGTATTCTCAGCTTCTTTTATATTGGTGGTCTCCTTAGACTAACGAAGCTGCTTAAACCTTCGGAATAGTAGGAATCAACAGCTGCCTTTTTTTTGCATTTGCAACGATAATCCAATTGGCAAATTGCAATGCAGCTTAAAATCTAGTGTGTAGACACTCTATCTTCCAGGATGTCATTAGCAACAGAGTCTAAACGAGGACTCGAATTTCGCTTTAAATGGTGTAAGGTGGTTAATTGGTTGGTTGCCATTTGAGTTAAACGGCAACAAGAGCCTCACAGAGCCCAAAACCTCCAAGCACCGCTCTTCCTCAAGATAATGTAACATCGAAACAATACAAAATAGCACGTTCAAAGGGGGTACACGAACAAGATATAAAGTGGTGTTCAGGGCCAACACAAAAATGATTAACTTTATCTGAGACAATAATGCAGTGTATAAATGACAGAACGGAAGAACATTACACTGAACGTTCAAACGACGCCGAGAGTTTCTGCGTTGTCTTATACAGTAGATAAAAGAATGAAAAGGAAACATGCAGGAGCAAACGGCAGCCCACTTATATGTACAATGATCAGAGGGGAATTGCACGTCAAATGCATAGCGGCAATATCGCCTCACAGAAGCAGCAGAGAATAAGAATATAATGTTAAACGCCGAGACGATAGAGTACAGCTTCCTCTCTACGATTCTAACGGAAGATTTAAGACCAAATTCCAAGAATCGGTGTGATGACGTGAGAAAAATTGGGAGATTTTAGGGTCGGAAAGGTGAAAAATAAATACAAGCTGGGAGATGGGACGCCATTTCTGGTCAGCGAAAGGGAGGATGGCGATGGGTCGGCCATGTTGTATGTGCCAGTGGAAGAAAAGAAAAAAACAAAACAAAATCCTTTCCTCAGTGAATTCTACCAAGGACGACGACCTGCGCGGATGGCCGGTATTTTCGGCATTCGGCACGGCGGAACAGGACAGCTACGCCGACTCATTTCAGATCTGTGTTTGCGGCTGTCACCGGACGGACAGTATCAGCTTCGCCGGTACGCAGAAGGTTTCATGCAGAAGGACTGTATGCTCGGCGACCGGTATTATACGTACCCAACACCTGCGGCACCGGAGGAGACGTTTCAATTGGGCACGAATGCATGTGAACTGGACTCAAAATAAGTGGAGGTCCGTTCTGTTCACTGATGAGTCGCGATACTGTTTACAGACCGATTCTCGTCGAGTTTACATCTGGAGAGAGGCTGGTTCACGCTATCTTCCCTCTAATATCCAGGATAGAGACACTTCTGGTGGTGGTAGGGTTCTGGTGTGGGCAGGCATATCGATTTGCGGTCGTACTGACCTCTATATGTTGCTACATGGAAGCCTCAATGCTCAAAGATATGGAGACGACATTCTGGACGTTATTGTTCGTCCTTGTGTTGCTACAAATGTATGTGACTCCTACGTGCACCAGTACCTGAAACAGGACACTATAGTCTGAATCCCATTGCGCATGTCTGGGAGGCTCTCGGGACTCGCGTTGCTGGTTTCCAGCCTCGTCCCCGAATCCTGCAGGGGCTCCGCGCTGCTTTGCTCGAGCAATGGACGCAGCTACCCATGGAACTGCTCTACACCATAACAGCATGGAACATCGCTGTCGGGCCTGTAATGCTATTCGGGGTAACCACACTCCAGTTTTAAAATATATTTTTCCTATTTCATCTTGATACTTATATTTCTGTATTTTCAAATTTGCATCACTCATACAAAATGTACAAATCACATGTTCTTGCGTTTTTTGTTGCGTTTGGTCTGATAAACTTAGCACCAAATTTCATCCGAATCTGTTGCATACTTTTTGAGTAATCACGATTTCCCCATTTGTTGCTCAATTTATGGAAACCAGTATAATTTAGTACTTTAGTTGTCCAACGGTGGTCAGTTCTTCTAGCAAGTGCATCAATTGCCACTTGAGCGTCTTACTTTGATAATGATGTCATCAAATCTCTTTAGTTCCCTAATCCATGTGTTTCTCTTCCTGTCCTTCCTGTTCACACCAAGAAAGCATCGCTCCATGCATCTTTCGCAGCATATGTGTGTCTTTTTCAGTTAAATCTCATGTCTATAATAATAATAACTGGAAGGATGCGTTGATTAAAAACTTTTAAGATATAATGGCAAACTGCCCTTTTATTCTTTCTTTCAAAGGCTCCCAGCCAAGTCCTTTACTAGTATTTATTTCTTTTTCGATGCAACCCTCGCTTAATATCTGTCGTCCCAGGTACTTAGTTCTGAATTCATTTTGGGGAGGGCGGCTCGCCCGTTACTCACACCACGCTATCCAAGTGGCCTGGTGAGTGCGCATAGCATTTCCGATAACCCCCATGATATAGTTAACTGTTTGTTGTTGACTGTCAGAGCTCCTTCAGTTAAAGCAGACTCACCACGAGAAGGCAGGTGTGATATTTGTCTAGTAAAGGAGTAAATGTTGCATACTGCACATAAGCTTGCCTAGACCTTGCGCCTTGGAAGTAGTGATAATATGACCTAAAAGATACGTATTTATTTGAGTGTTGTATTCACTAAAAACGCATTTTTATTTCTTCGTTTTTTGAATTTTTATTTTCATAACTACGATATGGTAAATATTTAATGTAACTGAGATTTTCCGAAAAGGACAGGGAAGCGAGACGATCTAGGTGCAAAACTACACTGAGAAGATATAAAGATTACGTGGAATGTTGAATTTTTGATTAGAGAATTTATAGAAAAAATTAATAAAAGAACATCTAAAATGAAATACAGTCATTACTTAACAATGTCAGTGAAGAGAAAAACTTGAAAGTCAACGATTGGCAATGTAAGACAAATAATTTTGGAAAGGAATCAAAAAGACAAACTACTAGGCAGTCCGTACTAGAAACGTTCCTCCGAAGAAAAGGATTAAGATATTGACTGGATTAAGTATAATAAAGTGGAATAAATAAAATCAGCAAGTCACATCCATTGAACTAAGAAACAAATCTAAAACGCTGCTCATTATATTTTCTGCAGTGACCTTTCTTATATTTTCTGCAGTGATGTTTCTTATTAGACGTTTCTCCGCATGTCATCTAGTGAGCAAAAAAGTGCCATTTGCTTTTGGGTATTTTTCAAAGCAATATCTTCTTCTAAGTGAAAAAACAATAGCGTAATTGAAAAAGTAAATTCTCAGGGAAAATCGTGTAAGTAATTCAGCTTTTTCTTCCGAATGAAATATACATTTAACCAAGCACCCGAGTTGGTGGAAGAGAAAAAGATTAGTGTGAAGGAATTCAGGAAATTTTATCATACATCTCTAATTTTGTCTGTAGGTCATTCAACTTCTCCAGTCAGTATTTCCAAGAAAGTTCATTATAGATCGTTGCTCCGGTTTTGTTCATTTGGTACTTTCGTTACTCTTCTTTATTTAAGCATATAGTGTATATTCAAAGCGAAATTTGAATGAGGGTTTGGAGAATGGTAATCATGTAGCCTATAAGAACCAGGTTTCCGCCTCCAAGCACTGGTTAACCTATGTTCGAATCCCTGAGAAGTTGTGAATAATTTATTCGTTCTCATTATGTTGTTTCTGCCTTTTTCTGGGGCAATAAATCAGGTACTTGGTCATGCTGTCGAATGTGATGCTAAACAATTAAAAAAAGCAAAAGTGGTTTTTCTTGAAAGTGGTTTCTTTTAAAATGCTTCTATCCACTCAATTCCTTTCATTCGATTAGGAAAAATTTGCGAAAAGCTGTATGCTGAAAAAGGTAAAATTAGCAAATTTCTTTTATTTTTTTATGAATTAGTAAATCAGCCGTAAACTCTAATGCACTCCATTCGTCTGATCAAAGATTTTTATTAAAAATCTAGAGATGTGCAACATAATGCTCTATGAGATTAGTAATATATTTTGCCACTATTCCACCATTCCGAAAACCTTTACAGCGTAAACAATAACGAAAATAATCGAATGACATGAAATACCATTCATTTAACATTTACAAAATTTACATGAAAATTTCACAAATGAATTTTAAACAAAGAAGAAATTGTTAGTGAAATGAATACCAATATACTTTGAAGGGCTGAAAAAAATGAGATTTCGCTACACCCAACATTAATTATCTTACCATTCAGGATCAATACATGCAATATTATTTTATCCCATACTTTCGGGCTTCGTGTAGAAAGTTAGCTGCATTAGAAGTAGGAAATCCATCGATCAAAGAATTTAGAAATACCAGAATTGATGTTCATTCCAGGGCTTAGCCACATAGAGAATTGAAAGGGGAAAAATAGAAACGTTTACCTTTGCTGCGTAGTCTTTAATCATATAATTTCGGCTGAAAAACAGAAGTTTTTCAAGAACCAATCCAGTTATCAAGTGATATTTATTATTAACTATGATTAATATTTCTCAAATGCATGATGAGCGTTTTAGTTTTCAGTGTGATTAGAAGTTCTGGTAATCCTTATAATTCTACAGATCTTGAAAAATTCAGATAGATAGTAATTTGTGTTCAGCTTAGTAAACTATATCCTCAATCTGGTACTGTTTTCCATTACATGATATTGCAACAAGATATGCTTTGTTAATTACTCTGCTCGGTATAGAAAATGCCCCACTACAAAGGATTTATTCGAGTGCCATGTAAATTAGCGGGTATGTGTCGACAGTTGGTTTATGTAAATAATCGCATTTGCGGACCAATCACATGACGGGTGTGGGAGATAAACGAGCAAAACATCTCGGCATAGCAACGTTTTTCACGTGGGCATGTGGACCACTGCATCGGTGTGATGTCGATGGCGAAAGCACGCGTAAGGAGTGAAAAAGCTTGGATGACGTCATCAGGTGTCCTACCATCACAGGGATAAATTTACCAGAGACTTCATCATATGGCTACGTCTGCTAGGTTTCTGAATATTGCTCACCACAAAGGCTAATTGACGCAAAAAATATATTTTAAAACATTTGTATTTTGTAACTTTTCATATCATGAAAAGTTACAAAATACAAATGCATATTTAAGTTCCATGGCAGAACATGTGTGAATTATTTTAACAGGAAATATTGCCAAAATGTTTTTCCTGGTAAGTGGTATTTATCTAGATATAAATTTTCAATTGGGCCTTTAGAATCATATATCCGGCTGCAAATTTGTTGCAAACAGAAATATGCACTTACGTCAACTGGTGACAAAATCGTGCGTTTTCAAAAATTAAAAATTATATACACACTGTTCCTCCCCATGAACACTCTCCGTCGCAAAATAATTTTTCTAGTAGGACTTTTAGAAGCAGAAATATTGGAAGACATGCAGTCTTTTGCGAGAAAGATTGCATTATAGATTACATATCACAGGATAGGACAGCTTTAGCAGGAAAACTGCATTATTTGAGTAAGAAACTATATACAAAATCGTCTTCGTGGTAAATAGCGGGAAAGAAAAATCAGGATGGTTTCAACCGACTTTTTAGTTACGGAGAAAATATTTTTGGATTCAGTGATATTTACGTTTACGCCGCAGCCGAGGAAGTTGTGCATCGGGAAAATATGAAACGGCAAGAATCATGATTCTTACAGTTCAGGCTCCCAAATGCAAATTAAACTTTTTGAACCCGACTAATATGTGAAGATATAACATATTCACAGACGGACAAGGGGCCGTCCATAAAGTATGTCCGAGATCACAGGAGTTCCTGACAACCGGACCAAATGTGACATGTGGAAGGGGGAGGGGAGTTTTAGTAATTCGGACGTCCAGCTGTAAAAATATAGTGGATGGTATGTCTTCGGTTGGGTTTTTTTTTCTTTTTTTCTTCTTTTAGTATTTAACAAGTTAGTAAAATCATGCAATGCATTGATTATGCTACGATTTCCAACATACCAGAAATCATTACTCAAGTTATGAGGATAATTACTGTGGAGTAAATCTCGGTCTTTTGCCCTGACCTTTGATTCCATTTCGATTGTATTCAACAGAACCGGTTCCGTATACCTCCGAAATAACATGATAAAGTTTTGGCGCAATAGAAGCATTTTTACATACGTTACGATTCATAAGGGTATGGAATAGATCCCACTCCTGTGTCCTAACCTTTGACCCCATTTTGCCCATTTTCAATAGGATTCGTCCCCAGGCAGGCCCCTACAACATACTAACATTTCATCCAAATCGAAGCATTTTTATGAAAGTTATGACGCATAATGGCGATGGAAGTAATTCCGCTCCTTTGTCCTGACCTTTGACCCCATTTTGCCCATTTACAATAGGGTTTGTTCCCAGGTGGTCTCCTACTACATACTAAAATTTCATCGAAATGGAACCTTTTTTACGTTAGTTATGACGCATAAGAGCAGTGGAATGAATCCCGCTCCTATGTCCTGACCTTTGACTCCATTTCGTTCACTTTCAATAGGATTTCTTCGCAGGTGTTCCCCTACTAAAATGTCAAAGAAATCGAACGATTTTTACGCGAGTTATCGTGCGAACAGACAGACAAAGCTGGAGCATATACGCTTCTTCAACCTACGGTTGGAAAGCGTAAAAAAAGGTATGAAATGTTTCAGATTGCTGATGATATTTAGTTAAATCAAAATATTAAGTTCTCGTATTTGTACTACCAAATCTATCGTATTTTGTGGATGGTATGATCGGGAGTGTTGCTTCCTTGAATGCGTGCGTTCATTTGTAGATCTTTATTTCAGAATGATAAAGTATGGGTAGCATTTGGGAATAAACTAATGCCTAAATAATAAATATTTTCAGAAGAAAAAGTGTAAATATATGGAAGATTCCTTTAAATAATTACATGTTTTCTTTCTGTTTCTCAACGGACTTCTAAAAGCAGTTGTCAAAAATAAAGGGAGTTGCGGGAATTAGGACTTACTTTTTAGGAGGGAGGTGTCAACAATCGGACAAAATATGACATCGGAGAGCGGGGAGGGGAGGGGAGGGGGAGTCTAAAAATAGTAAAAAATCACGGACGTACTTTATGCACGGCCCCCAAGCCGACGATTGTTGTGATACCATAGATGCATTATTTCTTTCAAATAACGAGCTAAAAAAGCCGTTGACCACTTTCATTGCTTATAAATGCAAGATGCTGCCATGGCTTTACCTCCTGAAACGTACTGAAGAATATTTCGAAAGGATTATCATTCAAACCAGCAGTTGTTGTTTTCATTGCTTATAAATGCCAGATGCTGCCATGGCTCTACCATCTAAAACTTACTGAAGAATGTTTCGAAAGGATTATCAATCAAACCAGCAGTTGTTTCTATTGCTTATAAATGCAAGATGCTGCCATGGCTTTACCTCCTGAAACGTACTGAAGAATATTTCGAAAGGATTATCATTCAAACCAGCAGTTGTTGTTTTCATTGCTTATAAATGCCAGATGCTGCCATGGCTCTACCATCTAAAACTTACTGAAGAATGTTTCAAAAGGATTATCAATCAAACCAGCAGTTGTTTTTATTGCTTATAAATGCAAGATGCTGCCATGGCTTTACCTCCTGAAACTTACTGAAGAATATTCCGAAAGGATTATCATTCAAGCCGGTAGTTGTTTTTTCACTGCTCTAAGAACTTTTGCTGTTGGTTAATGGGGCTTACCTAAATTTCTGAGAACAATTCTCCAGGTATGGGGAAACTTTAGATGCATGTAGTATGTCCAAATTTGTTTAGAAACATACTTTGTGTAACTCAGAAAAAGAAGTACTGGCTTTCCTAAGGAGAACTGGAACAAAACTTCTAACTAAGAATAAATAGGTTGCAACTCTCTCACAAATGCTAATCAGAAAAAAAAACAGTTCACCTCATTTGTAGCTAAAAACAGCAAAGTAATGGGATTTTGAAAGCATTTACTGTTAAACATTAATGTAACGCCAATAAGAAAAATATTTTTCGTGATTTCTAAATTCCGTGCTACTTTTTCATGTATGAAAATCAAGTTTGTGTGAATAGTTTTTAGTCCTGGTGGTATTTTTTGCTGATGATTAAACATGTTATAGCGAAAACTAATGAATAAAGAAATGTTCCCAACTGATACACTATTAACGGGGCGTATCTGCTATATTCATTTATGATTGGACGGAATATATTATCCTCTTCATTACATGTGTTAAGAGCAAATATTTAATGGCATAGTAGTTCATTGTATGTATCTGTCAAATTTTTTTTTTCGGCAAAGAGGAAAGGTTCAAGTCATTAGCTTCTCTCACGCACATTTCCCACATCCATGCGAAGCAACTTTAAAGGGCTCATATGTAAATTACTTCATTAAAATACAACTTGAAGCACAGATCATGAAATACGACCGCAATCGCTCTGGAGAATTCCGACCCATATTTTAGGGCGCAAACCCTTGTACGTACATAGTGAAACCTAGGAAGTCCTCTGCCCATTAGAAGTTATGATCTGCACTTACAAGCTTTTAATAAGGTCACACAATTTTTAATTCCTAGCGCTGAGGCTTTTCTGGGGGTTGAACACAGTATTTTCCTTCGCAGACGGGGAGATCTCTAAGCCCGTGAATAAGAAGAACGCTGCAAATTCATGAATACCATATCAGCCCAGTCTCAGGAGCAGCAAGCTCTTTCCGTTTAAACTATATGCGCTTTTAATAACGCAATTATCCACGACATTAACTTCCCTTACGTGACTTGGCCCATTTTCCTTCTAAAACTCGCTCCTTTCCTGAGTCTCATTACCATGTAATACTCTCTTTCTAAATGCTCTTTCCTGTCTGGTCCCCGAGCTCTTACTGCAACGGCCTTTTCCAAATCGTTTAAGTCAAAGAAACTCGTTTAAGGGGCCATAAGGATTATGCATAAACATTCGTAATTAAACCGAGGGAGAAGGAACGCCAGCGTCCTGCACCAAACTTTTTCCCTTCCTTGATAGAGTTTTTCTTTTTCTTTAAGGGGTCTCTCTTTCTCTCTCCTTCTCCACACAGCATTCACAAGCAACTGTTTCCTTCCCATTCTCGTTGCTTCTTTTGAAGCCCTACATTAAAGCTGTTGCATTTAAATGTGCCTTCACTAAACGATATAAGATTTTCTTTTCTGTCAGTTGATGAAGTTTTTCAAGTCAATTAGCCGACTCTCTGAGATAAATTGATGTAAAATTTAAAGATTCTTGCGTGATTCATCAGCTGTAGATTACTTTTTTACGCTGGAAGTTCATTACAGCCAATGTTCCTTGTTACGGTTTAATCACTCAAGTGAGTAAGATGTTCTTTAAAATTTTCTATTGAACAAGAACTGGAAATTACAGTCCAATCAATACATATCAAAAATATTTCGCAACCGGTATTGCTGCTAAGAAAAGCAAAAAATGGCTTTCTAATCTTAAAACAGTCCTGACGCAGCAATGCTTCATTTTTTGTTCTCATAAACTAAAGGTTGCCAAATGCAAAAAAAAAAGGATCGCACTTTTTAACACCTAAAAAATAAGATTAAACGCGAAGAGAAAAGACCAGAAAATAACTTCAAAGCTATTTCATTCGTCTTTAAACGATCAGCGAATTCCCTTTTAGAGCAGAAAGCATCCGCTTTATTCCTGCTCTCTTTTAAACAACATAATTACTTGCTTTACCATTTCTACAGGAATTTTCAGTAGGGCTGATACTAATATCACCATTTCTATCCTATCTCTCAGTACTATTGATAACTATTCAGCTTCTCTATCTATCCTTTCTGCAGTGCAAGTACTCATTTTACCATTGCTTCAGTTCGTGTAGCATTATATATGTTTCATTTTTTCTACAACCTCTTCCAGCACAGCAAATATTTATACCAACACTTCTGCCAGCTCTACAGAACTAAAAATAGTTACTTCACATGTCTACCGGGTATATTGCTTTAACCACCCTACGAGCTTTCTTAGCATTATATACACTATATTGACAAAGGTTAACGAACACTCCTTCAAAAGCAAATAAACGGATCCGCTGCGTTGTTAAGATGCGCGGTACAGCTCCAACGGTAAAAAAACAAGCCAACATTTATCGTTGACCGTAGATCAATGGAAACGTGTTCTATGGACTGATGAATCCAGATACACGATCCATCAGTCTGATGGCTGTGTGTGGGTATGGCGGCAGCCGGGGGAACGCTATTTACCACAGTGTACTGTTCCTATGGTCAAGTTTGGAGCTGGTATGGTCACGGCTCATTGGTTATCGTGGACATACCTATCAAACAGCACGTCTACCTCGATATTCTGGACAATTATGCCTTACCAACTCTGTGGCAATAATATGGAGCCGAGCCTTGTTGGTACCAGCAGGATAAAGCACCGATCCATAAAGCAAGGTTTCAAAATCGCTTTATTATTATTCATCATAAGAAAACATAAGAGGAAGACGTACAGCGTTGCGCGTCTCACTGGGAAATAATACAAACTGTTAAAAAACGATGGTATATACACTGCAATGACAATAGGGATGAATAACAAATGCTGCAATCAGCTGCAAGCAAAGCTGATTGCACAAACATTGCAGGAGAAGTGACAGACAGAAACACATCGTGTCACATGACATTGGCTGGGCATGATTTACAGGATAACACAGGCGAAACAATAGTACACAATTAGAAAAAGAACAGCACAAACACCGCCTTGAAGGTAAAACATTACATACATGAGATAAAAACACAGCGTGCACAATTGTGCAAGTTATTTAACGAGGGCAACCAAGCAACATAATACAGGCGGGGTGAAGGTAATTAATGTACACGAGTAAGCATGAAAATACACTGAGATAACATTAGCATTCACAATTCAACGGTAGTGGGGATTGCATGAAAAAAATGCAGAAGGAACAGTAAGATCACAGAGCAAAACTAGGAATGCACACTAGGATGACAAGAGGAATTAACGCAAAATGAAAGCACTGTACGACGCAATAGATGTAACTGGTACATTAACAAGACATGATGAACCATATTGTACACAGAGATGACCAAAGAAAGTACACAATGTGAAGACACAATACAGCGCAAGAAATGTTACAAGTACAGTAAAAAGCACACGATAAACCATGAGTGCACTCTGGGATGTTATGAGTATATGCATAAAGTGAAAGCACAGGACAAGCCATGGGTTCTGACAGATGACAGAATTTATCATAAATTTGTACGTGCACGATCAAAGCATTAACACAATGTGAAAGCACCATAATAGTATGTACACAATGTGGAAGTATAGAACTGTACAAAAATCAAACAGGTGCAATGAAAATGGCTAAACACTAAGAAGGTGTGTGAGTGCGACAAATATAACAAATGAGAGATAGAGACGTACACCACATGACATCTCAAAGTAAAACACACTACAAGAACACGGTGTAATACACTAGGTGCATAGACAGAAAGCACTTAAGGTGACCAGGGTACAGCCCCAAGCACATAAAAGTAACGGGAGGTCACGGAATCAGAGGGCACACTGATAACAATGTAAATATAGTAAAGCATAGTATGACACGAAGAACAACAATTCAAATGACAAGATCACAATGATATGCACACTGAAAACGAGTAAACAAAAACTTGGGTATTACAGCACAATCTGTAGCACGATCTCATGATATACATGGAGACGAGTCGTAGAGTTTAGGAGGCGCACCAGGGTGCCACGGAACTCAGGAAACGAGGTACAGAATGTCCTAGGGTACTGATAGGTGTAGCAGTCCAGAATCAACCGCATACCATGGAGCGACCGACGCCCAGGTAGCATAGAAACGTCTGCCTCCTGTGCGCAGAAGGAGCAGAGAGAGGAGGAGAGAAGGGACATGCGAAAGAGAAAATACGGAACAGGGAGGCGATTATGCAAAAAGAGCCAGTAGGTATTAATTTCATGAGGGGCGGATAAGGGTGAGCGGGCAACGGCCCAGACAAGAGGAAGAGAAGCAGGGGGAACCTCGAGAATAGAAAGCGGTGAAGGGGTGGCAAGGTGCACTAGAAAACGATAAAGAGATTTAGAGGAGAGAGAGGAGAGAGGAAGAACCGAGTCTGAGAGTCGGAGGAAAAACGGCAGCGGAAAAGGGCAGAAAAGACAGAGACGAGGCCGGTGGGGGAGACAAGATCAGGGAAAAGCGAAAGAAGTGCAGTAAGCAGGGAGTCATAGACCAAATAGGCAGATGGGGACAAGAGAATAGCAGGGGGAGGCCAGAGAAAGTGCGCCAGGATAGATCCGAGTTAGTGAGGTCTTGTACGGTTACTACACCTGCTCGGAGCCCAGAGGGGAATGAAAAGCAGGGGAGATGGGGGGATGAACAAGGGAGTTGAAGAAGAGGGGTTCAGAAAGAAGCTCTAGAGTTCAAGAGGGAGGGGAGCGAATTAGGGGGAGAGAGCGAAGATGAGTGAGGGCTTCAGAATATGTAGGTGGGAGTTTGGAGGGCGGGAAAGGACAGCAATCCAAGAGAACTAAAGAAAGAAAGGAAAAATGTGGGTTACGCAAGGAGGCAAGAACGTCACGTACCTGAACTGCGGAAGCCACTGGAGCCGTGAAAAGGTGAATGAAGTTGATCACTCGGCTTGCTTTGTAGCACAGCGGGACATCAGGTAGGCCAGCACCACCATAGGAGGGAGGAGCACAGAGCTTGTGGACGTTAATCCAGTGATGACCCGCCCACATTACTCGAGTAAGGCAGCGTGTAACCTCCTGGAGACAGAAAAGCGGGGTCGTAGATGCAATCCAAGAATGCTTGCAGATGGACAGAAGGTATGTCCTGGTGAGATTTGCACGCTGGTAGTAGGACGTACAGAACTGCACACGATACCAGAACGCAGCTGTGCGGAGGAGGCGAGGATGGAGTTCCGTGCGAGTTGCACTGGATATAGCTTGTGGTGAGCCTAAGTGCACACCCAGGAAGCGTTGGGTAGTGGATGACCAGGTGGCCCCCCATGGAGCATCCATGCGATTGGACCTCGACCCGCACCACAATCCAGTGCTCTTAGACGTATTCAGTTCAGCTGCAGAACATGAAGCATATGCGGAGAACAAACGACGAAGCAGTTGGAAACTGTGAGCAGCTACGAATGCAGACGGTAATGTCATCTGCATAGGCAGAGTAAATGACTGAGTGATGCCGTGAGCTGGCAACTGGTGGTGGAAGTTGTGCTAGGAGAGATGTTTGCAGAGAGCGTAGAAAGGGCTCGACGGCAATCGCAAACAGTTGACCAGAAAGCGGGCAGCCCTGACGAACTCCCCGCTTGAAGGGAATATGTGCTGTAAGAAAAGATGCCGTCTTGACATGGAAAACGGCGTCCCGGTAGAGGGAGAGAAGAACAGACAAATTGTGGAGGAGAGCCAAAGCGTAGCAGGGTTTGTGTTAAATAGGCGTGTGAGATATTATCGAAAGTGGAACGGAGGTCTAAGGAAAGGAGAGCAAGAGGTTCAGAATGAGTCTTGGCAAGATGAATGAGATCGCGAAGAAGTTGAACATTGGAGGAAAGAGAACGGCCAGGAACAGTATAGGTTTGAGAGTCAGCAAGGATGTGAGGAAGGACAGAGTTTAGTCGACGGGAAAGAAGCTTAGTATAGAGTTTATAATCTTGATTGAGAAGAGAAATGGGGCGCCAATTTCCCAAGTCAAGAGGGTCACCCTTCTTGGGAAATAGGACCACATGTGCGTTCGTGAAACTCCTCGGAAGGGGGAGCAGTTAAATGCAGCAGAAAAAGCGGAGAGGAGAAAAGGCAACAGAAGAGGCAAGAACGCACGATAAAAAGGAAAAGACAGGCCGTCTGGACCCGGAGCGGCATGGGGGTTAAGGGAAGAGAAGGTGTCGGACACCTCCGTGGATGTGGGTGAGAGAGACAGGGTGTGAGCAAGATGAGACGGAACTTGAGGCAGGTTATTGAGAAGATGAGGGAGAGCAGAAGGAGCAGGGGGAGGAATTTCACTGAACTTGGTGGTGTAGAACTGACGAACGTGAGAGCTAATCGCTGCCGAATCGGATGTGATTTCGCCAGAGAGGAGGCGAAGATGACGAAGCGAGGTAGAAGACTAACGTGCAGATTCCACTGATGTTAGAAAATCATAGGTGCATTCCTCCGGATTGAGATGTTTAATACGCAGACGTAAAAGTGTTTGCTGTGCAAGAGGTTTCAGCAAAGCCTGGAGCTCCGCCTGATATATTGGAAACAGCGGATCTGACAACCCAATCAGTGCGAGCATCTGCCTGGCGTGATCGAGGCGCATCTGACTAGAAGTCGGTCATGGTGAAGGAAAGTTGCTTGATATGTAAGAAGAGCTGATGCTTTACATGAAGCCAATACGTCAAGGTACAGGGTGCGGAATGCAACCCTGCGCGACGAGCAGCGAGGAAAGAACGGACAGAGTCACAAAAGTCAGGATCAGTGAGGAGATTAGAGTCAAACGTCCACGGACGTACAGTCCGAGGGAGTGACGCCGCAACATACATTGTGAGGGTGACCGTGCAGTGGTCTGAGGAAGCAGTAGGTTGATGTCGCAACTCGGTAATAGACGCAAGAAGCGGTGTGGAAGCGTAAACCCGATCCAAGTGTGCAGTCGATGGAAGCTGACTCCCAGACGAGCACCACGTGTGTGAGGTCTCTTGTGGATGTAGACGCCTATAAGCATCGGTGAAGGAGAAATCAGCAACAAGGTCATGGAGTAGTGCGACGAGATCCGTCCGACACTCTTGTGACGAAGGAGAGAGATCCAGTGCCGGGTCAAGGGTGCAATTGAAGTCTCCACCCAAGAGCACACGATCCGAAGGCGAGACTTTCGAGAGAGCTTGACGGAGTTTGGTGAACAAGATGGATAAATGAATAGAGGTGCACGAAATATACACATTAAAAATGTGAAATCGAGCTCCGCCAACTGTGAAGGAGACTTGCTGGAGTAAATCCCAGCATAAGTTCTGCACTGAGAGTGCAGTGAGGGTGGATCGGAACTGCTGATGTATTCCGATAGCAAGCACACCATGAGATGAATAGCGAAATGCATGATGGAACACATAATCGCTAGCACGCCAGCGAGTAAACAGAGTGGAGGAATGGCAGTTTGTTTCTTGCAGTAGTAACAGATCGGCCCCGAAGGGCGAGAGGTCTTCCATTACAAGAGCATTCGCTAGGGGGCTAGCGAACCCTCTAAAATTAAGGGTCGTGATCTTGAATGGACTGGTCAATCGTTGATTGGAGGAGTCGCGGAGCAACTTTCAGGAGTTGTTGTAATCGGTTTACGCAGCCAAGGGTCCATGAGTGGTGCAGGGGGTCATGTACAAATCCACGAAGGTACTTAGCAATGCATCCGGCTTGCAGGAGCAGCGCGGGAAGAATGTCTTCGCGCTCTCGGAGGTAGTCATACGTCGACTCCAGGTTCGTGGTGTGGGTGCAAAACGGATAGTAATCTCCAAGATTGAGAGGTTCTGAAGGAGCACCACATTTGGAGAGTACACTTGAAAAGACCTCAAACGAAGGCGGAGACCCATCATCATCAGTGTCCCTTTCAATTTCTGTTGGCGCAGGAGAGGGAGAAAAATCTCCTGAAGATTTGGTAGCACGGAACGGTTGCCCATCCGTAGAGGGAGATTTCTTCTTCGTCTTCTTACGTCGGGTACCTGTACGAGTGCCAGAAATGCGTTTTCCATGGAGCGACGATGCTCGGGAAGCAGACGCAGAGTCAGAGGAGTTATCGGCGCCGCCGTCACACTCGGATACACCAACAGTGAAGACTGGTGGGAAACCAGCGGCGAGGTCTCCCGATGTTGCCACGTGATCAGGAGTAATAGGTGAGGCGAGCACTGGAAAATGAAGGTAGGAGGTGAGGTCAGCCTCAGAAGACGCTCGTTGACAAGAGGCTTTAGATATACTTTTTGTATAATTCTGCCCAGGGGCAGTTGGCACACTAGAAGACGGTGCAGGTCGAGAGCGAGATGTAGCAGGAGGCTGCTTAGAGGCGGAAGGCACTCTAGAAGCCGTGGGAGCTGGATACTCGTTGTTGGGGCAACGAGCACGCTGATGCCCAAGTTCTTTGCAATTAGCACAGTGTTCTGATGTTAGCATGTCAATTCTGTAGGAGAGCTGCCCGCTTCGGATGTTTAGGATCCGTGGGAACTTACGGAGATGCTCCTCTGATGGAAAGATGAGTCGAACACTCCGGCGAAAACTACGAACATTCTTATTTGCAGGGTCCTTGGGCGCAGCTGAATGTGTGATAACAGGACCAACAATCTTACCACAAAGTGCAGTAAGTGCAGTACATAGCATCGCATCCGAGATTTTGGGGGGCACCGGATGCAAGGAGACCTGAACAGGGCGCCTGGCCATCGGTTCAGCTTCAAGGTGGTGATCTCCCAGGTCAAGACCAAAGTTTAGAAGAGTGTCTGCATGCTCTTTGGATGTGAAATAAACAATCACCGTCCGCGGCCGGCTGGTGAGGTGAGTAATGACTCCGGCTGGAAGAAAAGCAAGGAGCGTATCACAATAGGCCTTCAACGGTGTATTCGGAAGAGCATCTAGGCACACTCCCAACTCGCGGGTGGAGTGAAGTTCCTGTGCAGCCGGTGAGAAGTGCGGAACGTCCAATTGAAGTGAGTCAGCATGTATCTGGACATGGGCATCCGCAAGGGTAAGGCGAGTCGCTTGCATCGGTAGGAACGCACCTGAGGTAACGCTAGAATAAGAGCGGGAAGGCAAACCTCCACTGGAAGGCAGAGGTGCAGCGCTGGATGAAGTAGCTGACCGAACGCTGGGCAAGGCTACCGAGGGCAGAGAAGCAACGTCCTCAGAGATATCCATTACGTCATCGGCAGCATCAGAAGTGAATGACGTAGCATCACCACCAGGAGGGGTGGAGTCAGTGAGTCGAAGCATAGAAGAAGAAGAGCAATAGGCATCAGGAGGAGGACGATATTCCTTATCATTAAGGACGGACGCTGATTGGTTTGCTCCGTCAGAGATAAGGATCTACGTAGTAGGAGAAGTTGTGAAAAAGCGGGAACGCTGCTCTTACCAGCAGTCGCCATCGCCGATGGCGAGGCCTAATTTAGTAAAAACTACCAACTGGTCAAGAAAATAAAGTGCTGATAGCTAACTGAAAATAGTACTCACCGACTCAGGAGATGTCTTAAATGAAAGATACAACCTTCGTCTTGAAGGCACGCACAAAAGTTAAACGACAGAGCACATAAAACACACTCAGTAGACGGCGAAACACGGAGCTCAAAACAGACACGACTTTCGTCCCATAAAGCAAGGACTGTTACGGCGTGGTTTGACGATAATTCGGTAACGTGTGTGGACTGGCCAGCACAGAGCCCTTATCTTAATCCCACAGAGCACCTATATGATGAATTAGAGAGCCGCATAAGAAGTTGGAAACAAGGCTTACTACTAAGCAACAGTTATCGGCAGCATTATGTACTGAATGGAAGCGCATACCTATCGCTGTGTTCCAAAACCTTGTCGAAAGCATGTCCCGAAGGGTCAGTGCATGCTTTAAGGCCAAAGGTGGACCGACAACGTACTAATGTATGTCAAAAAATGCCATGTTGTGTTTCTCTTCTAGGTGTCCGGTGACTTTTGCCAATATAGTGTATAATTTTATCACCATTGATGATAACACTTTTACTTTAACCTATTTCATTCTTCTTTTCATGTCTTGAAACCAGATAAATGCTTAAATAAACATACATGCAGGTCTTCCAGCACCATAAATACCTACATCACTAATCTCGCCCTGTAGACAAAAGTATTCTAACAAACGGAATACGCAAACAGACGTGCATTTGCAACACCAGATGCGCACACGTGAGGTCTGTTTGGTGCTGTGCATAAAGTGGAGCGTTAGCACATCTGTCAGACCGCATTGCAAGAGACTGTGCCACGCGAAGCTTAACTGACTGACTTTGAAATGGGCATGATGATTGGATGCCACCTGAGTAAGCAATCAGTTCTCAGTATTGTCGCTCTTCCGAGATTCCCAAAATATACTGCCGATGATGTTCTTCATCGAGGGAGAACTATAGCGAAGCTGCGCTCTGGAAGACGCTCAAACGTGCCAAATAAATCTTCCTGCGGAATATGTGGAAGACACACACGTACGTCTTTCATCACATACCTGGCCTTGGGCATCGTAGAAACCAATATAAGAGCTACTTATTTGCCACAGAACAGTCCGTCCGGAATCGTATGCCGATGTTTAATATGCTAGATCAGCTGGGCATAAGCCCTACATCACTCCAGGCAATGCCAGCCGATGACTGAAGTGACGAGCGAACAAGAGTGGAAAAGGGTCGTGCAAAGTGAAGAATCATTGTGTTCACTCTAGTTGGAACAAAGGCTTGGGTGTGACATTTGACCGTGGAATGCTGTCAGGCTGACTTCACTGTTACTGAAGTGAAGTTTGGAGAAGTATCTGAGATCGCGTGAAGCTATTTTTGCCGGAAAGTACTCGGTCTTTTGTTGTGGTACCGTACAGCCTGACGGCCGCCAGGTGCGAATATTTTCTGAACAATTCTGTATTACCTACGCTGTTGCAGTACTTTAGCACTGATCCCTGCTAGTTTCAGCAAGATGGATAGACTTGCGACATTGCAGGGTTTGTCTAAGCATAGTTTTACGGGCAGCATGTGCAAGTGTTGGATCGGCCCGTTCAGAGCGTAGATCTGAATCCAACAGAACATCTATTGGACGAGCTGGAACACCGAATCGGATTTCGGTCGGTAAGTAATTCTTTTACGGCAGAGGTGGTTGAAGCTTTGCTGGAAGAATGAAGGAAAATTCCAGTACAGACCTACCTGCATCTCGCGCAAAGCGCCCAGAAAGTCGCTGTACTTATAACGGTCAAAGGTGAGGGTACTACATTCTGATTTCGGCTAATAAATGCTCTTTTTTTCTTTTAGCTTAAGTGCCAGAATACCTTTGTCTACACAGTGTGTGCATTTGGTTATTTCTACTAGCCTTTTCTGCAGTGTAAATATTTGAGTGACCAATGTGACAGTGCCGGAAGCATTTCCCAAAAATAATATTAAGGAATCACAGGAAGTTCTCCTTCTCTAAAGCCTCATGTGCGTTGATTTTTTATAGTTCGTCTTTTTCAACCTTTGAAAAGATAATAAATTATCGCAGCTGTCTTCAGTTCCGCTTCCGTATTGATAAGCTTAGAAGAACATGGCAGTATAAGTTGATCTGAGCAAAACGGTGTGTTAATAAATTTGCCACTTGTCTTCTGATGCTATTCGGGACGTTCTACACCACGGTGACGTTTCCATTGATTTGATAGAAAACTGTTGGACAGCATTATTTTGGAGTGCAATTCAGACAGTTCCGTATGCTCCCCTACTCAGAAAAATATCAGCATCCTTTGTTTGTTTTTTTACTCAAGGTATTTCATGTGCACTAATTTCCAAAAATGTTTTGGAAATTTTATTTTGGAAATTTCTGTAACTTCAGTACAACAAATACGATAAAACTTGGGTGGCAGCCGAAACTAACAATGCTGCTATAAAAGACTATATTGTGTGAATTTGAATAGCCTACCTCCAATGTAACGCGATCACCAACGCGTAGCTGGTTCTTCCATATAACTTAGCAGCCAGAAAGACCAGTTTATTTCCGTTGCAACATGGCTACCGCTTGTAGTAACAGTGTGTTCTTCTTCTATCTGTCTGGCTTGACGTCGGACAATTCCAAACAGATGTCGCCCTATGACTAAGTTTTGATCGTTCCATTGTGCAAGATTTTCGTGACGTATTAAAAAAAATACAGTTGTCCCGAAGACCGGGAGGACCTACGGCCGCTACATCACGTGACTTACGGCACTGCGGCACTGTTTGGCAACACTACCTCAACTACATTCTGACCTACGTGCAGCTATGGAGACTTCTGTTTCTGCAGCCATCAAATGCTGGAGGTTGCAGGAGGATGTGCTGTATGGCATTTGTACAGTGGCGTGTGCTACTCTGACGCCATGTCGCAGGATAGTGCAGTTGAATTGATGCAGAGAGCATGTGACCTGCTATGAAGACCCATAGAGTTGTGTATGGTTTACTAAAAATTCACAATTTCAATTACGTAATGACTTTCTATTTGCACTCACCTCGAGTGAACCTTTAGCACATCATCATCCCACTGAAATCATTGAACGAGACTCCTATTTAGGGCGCAGTGTCATGGTTCGGGCATGTATTTCATTGAGAGTGCGTACCGACCGCTATCTGCCTTCTGGAAGCAGTATTACTACTGAGATGAATAGAAATGAGGTCCTGGACTCCATATGCGACCTTACGCAGATTCAGCAGAAAATTTCTTTTACAACTTGATAGTGCTCGACCTAACTCTGCAAGACTGGCTAACGTATATGTAGAAACCATTCAGTATTAGCCTTATTGAGAGACCATCACGATCTCAGTCTAATTGAGCATGACTGGAATGCTATAGGGAGGCAGATCACTTCCCTCCAACCCTGCTCTCCGCACTCCCACAATCACGACATAACCTAGCAGATGCCACTAAGAACAAATGGCCATTCTTTTCACGACAGCCTTTGGGCAACCTCATAAGCAGCATGTTAGCAGTCAAGGGTGATCTCACCCATTACTGAGCATCTCCTATTCCACAAGGTATGCCATTTTCCCCCATTTGCAGTAAGCTTTGAGTCTGAGTGTATTTTTATTTATGTAGTAGTAACTATTTGCCAATCAGCAGAAATAAAAATTACATGTTATCACCGTGCGAATTTTGAGTCAAACATTTGTACAGAGGTATATGATGTGATAATTGTTGTGAATGTGCTTGAGTTTTAAAGGCCAGTCTATTTATTTTATTATGTTAATTCGTTGCGTTAGCTTTAATGTATTATAATTAAACCGCACTGTTATACATGTATGATGTTATCAACAGATTTAGTAAGAATAAATTGGACAGTGTAGATAGATGTTCTAAATTTTCACTAAAGCACGTAGAAACTTCTTATTAGACAGTTCAAAAAGAGTTTTCGCATTTATAGACAAAAGTGAAAGTAAAACTTTTTGCATGCCTTTCCTACTTTATTTATTAGTAGTACAGGCATCATTATTTTCCGGTACCTCTCGTCATCTGTTGTGTGACTTGATTTCATCCGTCTAGAGCTCTGATTATTTGGGGAGCAAATAACTCGACAGGGTGATAAATTGGCGTGCACAAATTAAGGACGAGACGGTTTTTCGAATATAACGTCGTGCAGAAGTGCTCCACATCGACTCAAATCATACCATAAGATCCCCAAGTTGTAAGAATATGGGACAAGTGAGCAAAACCGTCCAAACAGGAAATCCAAAGGATACAAAGGCACTTTATTGAAAAGGTAGCTTCGAGCACAACTGGACAGAAGACAGAAACGTCCATGTGACAGGCGGCTGCCAAGAAAAATCCAGTCTTTAGTAAGGGATATGATCACCCCTGACTGCGTTGCAGGATTTACAACGTCTGTCCATGCTGAGGACGAGGTTGTCAAGGAGCTGTTGAGGCATCGCGGCCCATTCCTCTTGTAGCGCCAATCGCAGCTGCGGAATCGTTGCTGGCGGCTGGTGACGTGCTGCCAAGCGTTTCCCGAGAAGGTCCCACACGTGTTCGATTGGATTTAGGTCCGGGGACCTTGCGGGCCAATCTATGCGTTGAATATCTTCACTTTCCAAAAGCTCTGCGACAGCCACTGTACGATGAGGTGTAGCGTTGTCGTCCATGAAGGGGAACTCAGGATCCATAGCACCTCTAGACAGACGCACGTGAGGTAGAAGAACCTCGGTACAATAGTGTACACCAGTGACTGAACCTCCTTGGAAGATGTGGAGGTTAATACGGCTACCAAGCATGCTACCGTCCCAAACGAGAACTCCGCCACCTCCAAATCGGTCCTTTTCGATGATGTCGGAAGTATGATTGTGTGTTCCCTGCTCTCTCCAGATGTGTATACGTCCAGAATCGCTCGTCATACTAAATCGGCTCTCATCCGTAAAGAGAGCTCGACCCCATTGCTGATGTGTCCAGTTCTTGTGTTGCTGGCACCACAGAAACCGCCGTCTCCGATGAGCAGGCGTTAATGGCACACACCGTACTAGTCGTCGTGCAAATAGACCACCTTTGTGCAGCCTCCTGGCTACGGTAAAACGCGATAATGGACGTCCAGTTGTCTGTTGCATGTGCCTTGCAATTTCTCCCGCTGTCTGCCGTCTGTCTCTACTATCACCCCTAATAGCTTAGCAGGCCCGCGCACCGATTTGTGACGTCACTAGAGTAGTCCGTAGTCGCGGAGAGGAGCATTACGGCGATGTGCGAGCGAACGCGTCTTTACGTACACCAACTAACCAGGTCGTGCGTTCTTTTAGAGTTTCACTTCATTTAAATAAGAACTTGTGTGTTAGTTTTCAAATAACTGCAGAGTTAACAAGTTTGTTTAATAATCTTTTAAAATACAGAAGAAAAAGAAATTACAGCGTAAAATTTAGCGTAGCAATAATTTCGACTTGAAAGGGTAAGCAAGACAGATTCGTCAACTTAATGAAAGCATCACTGTCATTTAACTGGAAGTGATAAACCATTCCTATAATCGAAATTATAAACTGTTGTCGTAGTTTCACTTGAAGTTATAGTGTCTTTATAGTTAGCCGAACGATTTCTGTACTTGTGAACAAATCGTTCTTGTACTTGAAAGATTAGTTTGAGGGTCCATTACGAAGTATCGCCGTCGTTTCAAAAGATGTCGATTGACATATTTAAGGAATCAGATTTTTCATTCATTGCAAACTTATGACTATGAAAATTTTAGTAATGAAATAATTCCTTTAATGAAAATGTATTTTATATGCAATCCGTGATCACTAATATATAAAAAAAGGTCAAGAAAAACTGAATTTTTTCTGTGTTTTTTAATTATTACCAAAGGCTCAATAAAACACGTTTTAACATACATACAGTGAATTGCTGCTTGATCCACTGATTGCATCAAATAAATTAAGATTTCAAGAAAATTATGCCATTGCTACATTATTAAACGTACAATAATGACATAACAAGTTTTCCTAATTTTAGTACCATCTAGTTACGTGTTTGGACAACTTCATTTTGATAAGCAAATATAAAGTTCATAATTTTTGTCTTCCAGAGCACTATTTCAAAAAAGTTACCTTGTCAAAGTTCAACACATCTGTATTAAGTATATTAGTAGCATTAAGCAAAACTATTTGGATCCACAATATAAGCATTTCTTTTTATCTGGAAAAATACAAGTAACTTATTGGCAGAAATTTCCTGAAATTTGATTTTCAAGAAGTATTCAGGAAAACTGCCAATGTACATATAATTATGGTTGTGTAGTTCTTTGTATATCACAAGCACAATTTGATTAAGTGTCCGTTAGCTGTTCTTTGAAGAATTTCAAAGACACGTTTCTAAGAAAATCTGAAATTTGTTCCAATAATTTCTTAAAGTATTTTTTCAGATAATTATTATATTTTTTGAGAACCTGACAAATGCAGTTATTGTACTGAATAAATCTAAGCAATTGTTTTGGTACTATAGGATGTATTTTAAAAGATGTACATGTTTCATTATAAATTGACTAACTTGATGTACCATTTTCTCAGAAACTATAAAAAGCAATGGTATAAAATTTTGCACAAATGTTTTGTCATTACTAAAGCTATTGAAAAAGATTGTTTTTCCTTTTTTTATGATTTTGGTTTCAAAATAAATTCTATGAAGGATTGAAGAAGTTTTTCCCCATACAAAAATTGACACCCACCCTCACGTTTGGAAGCACACTTTCCAGTAGTTATCGGATAACATGAGATATATTACTTCGAGTTATTGTTGCTGTAGTTTGTGAAGACACAGTGCAGGAAGTCTGGAAACAGATAAGTCTAGATAAATGAATAAAAAGTTGATCTCTCATTTTAAGCAAATGTTTTCAAAAAAAAAAAAAAAAAAAGAAAGAAAGGAGTATATATTTCTGCTTGTATTTTAAAAATCTTGTTTGTTTATAACATAGTTTCCACAATATGTGGATTCATGTCGATCCACGTACTTTTCTTTCTCTTAAAAATAACAATATCCAAGGCTTAAAAATACCATGCCCGAGATGCCCAGAGCATGTAAATCATTCGTCTGGGCAGATAAATAAAACATCTAATTGCCTGTGCATGGTAACTAAATTTTAAAATAAAAAAGTTTGTAATAAAATTTCCTACTACACAAGAAAAAAAAGACAGTCATCACATGTCGTGTTTCATGTCATTGTTAATTAATGGAAGTTGTATTATTGTTACGAAGTACCAAGGAAAGAGTAATCTCACATCTTTAATTATGTTATGCTCTACGCCCAGAAATCGGAAACCTAGTTTTGCTCCAAATTTTGTTTATAATCAACAACAGTATGTATGCCTCTGATGTAACTGACCTCTCATGTTTAGTGACAAAGGGAGAAAACTTTAACAAAAGGAACATGGCATAATCACTAAATTTCCGAAACACCAGTTTCATCATCGTACCATTTCATACCAATTTTAGCATCAGCATCTTAAAAATTGATATACACACGTTTGTGCATTGAACATTTGTAACACAGACCCTTAAAATGGAAGTGCAAACATGTTAGAACAGTTCATATTTTTAACTTAAAAAAAATAGGGTTCTGGTTTGTTATCTTAAAAGATACATTTTCCTGCGCATCCAGCTTTTACTACCTGGGCAAGTAAATAATTTCTTGCCCAGGTAGTACTGATATATTTCACCTAATTTTTAAGAAATTGAATGGTTTTGATAAATTCCCATCCTACCACAGATAGAGCATACACACTGCTCACACGAGAGTTCTTCAATGTGTTGGTTTGTAGAAAAATGCTTCAAAATCTTTAAACGGACATTTTAAAGGCAAACTTACTCCTGAACTATGTGTGAACTTCTGTTTTTGTGCATTTATATCTAATTTTTGCTGTCTATACTTGATTCAGTGTTTGTGTTCCTTTAGTAATAAATATTAAAAATGATAATTCAATGCAATTCTCTATGTCTGCAAACACAAAAGATGTATTTCACATGGCAACAAGGCCTTAGCATTTATATAAAGGACATAGGCATGTTAGATGTGTACATGACATACATATATTTCGTATAGGATATAAGTATTTTACAAGCATTTGTGCCCAGAAATAGGGACCCCAAAAAAGTTAATCTGGCGCTGCCTAAACACTTAAATAACTAAGTACGAATGTATCAACATATTACTCTTGGGATCAAAAACATGCAACCATTATTATTTTGTGTCCATAATAAAGTTTAAAACCCCTTCCTAAATATACATATTTTACTTTGAACTTATTTGATACATTGGCAAAAACATGTTATGGGTTACTATAACAACACAAGTAATCTAATCTTTCCATTACAAACATAAATTTCATTTTTCAAAAATCTTTTCAGTGCTTTGACTTCCCGCTGTGAGATGCATTAGATTATAAAATTAGCCAAATTTAAATTTTCTAGTTCAAAATTTTTATTTTACGAGTAGTTTAAAATAAGGTTAACAAAAGGTTTCCACGTACCTTAGAGTTGAAAATTTTCACGCTTTATTGCTGTATGCCATTTTCTGAGAACCTCCCCATTTGTAGGGAATTTGAATACTTTTAATATTCCTCCATGAAAATAAATTTAGTTGACAATTTGACAACAACAACCACGCACATCCGTAGTCACGCTTACACTGAGTGAGCAAGCTCATGCATGCTCGACCACCCACCACGGACATCAGCCTACTCTCCCCTACGTCACGCATCTTCCGGCGTTCGGTGCGCGGGCCTTCTAAGCTATTGGGGGGTGATGTCTCTACTCGCCTGTAGGACAATATACCGATCGTCCGCAGCCGTGGTTTGTCGTGGACGACCACTGCCAAACTCTCGGACAGCTGTTCCTGTCGTTTGAAATGCTCTCCTAGCTCGCGAAACGATGCTGTGAGCGATCCCGAACTCCTCGGCCACACTAGTCGCACTTCGACCGTCTTCCAACTTCCCAATGACGCGTCCTCGGGTAAAGTCATCCAGATGTCGTCTATTGGATTGCCTGTTGGCCATATCACACGGTGGCAGCAACTCGACGTCGTTCAAACCGATGTACACTGTGCAATAGCTTTCACCGAATTGCTGAGCGTACACCGCCTGTGTGCTTTATACCCTTCCGACCCCCCCCCTACGTTATGCTGCATATATCTTCATGCTCTACCGTACCGGACCCTAGTCTATCCCCTGAGTGGTCTCTCGGTCCGTTCTGCATGCTCGTTCCGCTGTTATGCCAATTTCTCCTCTTCGTCCTTAATTTTTGCACACCAGTGTATTTATAGGCCAGCAAAGAAGAGAAGCCTATCCTGGTGGAAGACAACTGCTTTCTTGTTGGACATTTGTCATCAAATGCGGCCTTCAGCTGTACCACAATTTATCACTTAGTTGCTCGGCTACAGTTCGTAATAAAAGAGTTTCTTCCAGTTTCACCACAAACAGATCATTACCTTCTTGGGATACAGACCGGCTTTTTTGTTACTTCCCACGATATTTTCGGCTTCACCTTGGTGTACACAATTCATTTCTCATTGTCCATCACCATATTTTCAGCTATTGGTTGTTTTCATCTAGTTTGAGCAGTGAATCACAAACATATATGCGTTTAAGACCAGATTTCCTCACTAAAATTGTAAGGTACCCAAACATCAAGTTAATTCACACATCCAAGGTTTGTCAAATGCGTTGCCTGTGTGCAGTAGGATATAGGCAAAGTCTACGCAGTTGCTCAGATGGTTTTGTGTGGGTTGCTTTTAATTTATTCCTTGATTTTGACGTCAACTTCAACGGCTTTTACAGAATGTGGTTCATCGAAAAGTGAGAAATTTCCATTACTAAACTTTAAACCAATCAAATGCTTTCAGCATCCTCACCGTACAGATGTACATACTGTATGTTATCTTTTATATATAGGCGTGTTTGCTTGGCGTTTTTACCCTTGCGATAGCAAAATAGTATTAAATTACGAAAATGAACCGACTTATCTCTCATTTTCATACCTACGCAAAATAAACACAACTGAAGTGACCATACCGATGTTCTTTTGCAACGCAAATTAACATATAAAATTGAAACTTACGCCATCCATCGCCAAAATGCGAAAAAAATTATTACATATCCCAATGCATTTAATACCCCTGGTAATGAAAACTAAATGATTGAATGCGGTTAAGCAGGAATCGGGACATTATGCATCGTGATTTTCCCCGAGTCCAACAGTTATTGTCTTATCTATTACATCGCTGCGAAAGTACTGAAAACGTTTTGAATGGCATCTTTTGATTCAGTCAATGTTACAGAATTGTAGCACAATAGGTTTCATTTCTGCACCCTCTCGCGTATTGTGCGGGGTCTTGAAACAGACGCGCATCACTTCAGATCTGCCTAGCCAGAAATGAACCATAGACAACCCCGACCTCATAAGCTACACAGTGCGTCAAACAATTTTTAAGACTGGCGCTAGATTTCAGCCTACGGTGGCGCCACCAGTGTAATCGCGAATGTGTTATAAACCGTGACCATCTGCTTGCTTTTTGCCAAAATTACTGCGCAGTTGTTAAAGTAACTAACGAAACGGCCGTTCATTAGAGAAGTAAAATTTTTTTCATGTTGAATTATTAAGATGGAACAAAGGGCTGTTATTAAGTTTAACGCAAAACTTGGTAAAAGTGCCTCGGAAACGTACAAAATGGTGAAACAAGTTTACAGTGAGTTTTGTTTAGGTAGATCAAATGTTTTCCTGTGGCACAAACGTTTTTTGGACGGAAGAGATACGCTAGAAGATGATAAGCATACCGGAAGACCAAGTTCATCTAGGACACCTGAGATTATTGAAAATGTGCGTGATTTCGTGGAAAACAATCGATGTGCATCACTGAGAATGATGGAAGAGTCTTTAAACATCAACAAAGAAACGATTTGAACCATCCTGCATGAAGATTTGGGCAAAACAAAAGTCTGTGCTAAATTTGTTCCACACACGTTAACCAATGAACAAAAATCAAGGAGAAGTGCACATTGCAGAGACATCATTTCAGCCGCTGAAAATGATCCAAACTTCTTAAAATCGATTGTTACAGGTGATGAAACATGTTGTTTTTAATATGATCCGAAAACAAAGCGATAAAGTGCGGAATGGAAGTCAAAAAACTCACCACAAGCCAAAACAAAAACAAGTAAAGTTCCATTGAAAATCAAAATAATGCTCATTACATTCTTCGACGGTAAGGGTATTATCCGCAAAGAATTTGTTCCAAGTGGACAAACAATTACGGGTGAGTTTTATTTAAATGTTTTGAGGCTTTTGATGGCCAGAATTAGTCGTATTCGTCCAGAATATCAGGATGAAAACAGTTGGTGTTTGTTGCACGATAATGCACCCAGTCACACCTCACTTCTTGTTCGTAGATTTTTGGGGATTTTGGTCTGTGTGTTGAATCATCCACCGTATCCGCCTGATTTAGCAGCCTGCGACTTTTTTTATTCCCCAAACCTAAAATAACGTTGAAGGGTTGTTATTTTGATGATATTTCGACCATACAAACAGCTTCGACGCGTGCTTTGGAGGCAATTCCGCAAAGTAAACTGGAACAGGCATTCGAATCATTATTAAATCGCTGCAACAAGTGTATTGAAGCCAAAGGGACTTATTTTGAATAACAAACCAAAACAAATTATAATTTCTTGTTTCTATTTCATTTTACAGACCCAGTCTTGAAAAGTACTTTGCCACACTGTGTATTTAGCAAGCATTTAGCTACTTGTCAATTTGCACTATAGCACGTACTCCAGCCGCCTAATCACGGTTTCTACTGGTTAACGGATGTCAAATGTGCTCCTAAACCTTGTAACATTCTTCTCAATTTTCCGCTACTCCACCGCCAAAAATACTTTTAACGGCTTCTTGTTTTTTCTACGAAAACTAATCGTCAGCTGACAAGCATTTATATCCGAATTGATGTTGTTTCATACTGTTAAGGTTACATTACGATCGCTAGAAAAATGTTTTGTATTTAGTGATTCAATGCTCATCTTGGACATCTGAGACCCTAATAAAATGAGTGAAAAAAACTTCATTGATATGCAGCAAAGATTAAAACATAATAATTGTGTACACGTTCCTTTGTAGTCCTGTCTTTCGAAGATACTAGAGAAGTCTTATCCATATTTAGTCCCTGGTTGATTTATTTAATTTATCTCTTCCTAGAGGAAAACATTTACTAAGTCAGTACCTTCTTCATTATCCTCTAAATGGCATCACATCTCAGAAGAATAAATTACAACGAATCAATTTGCCAGCCGGTTTATAATAGAATGTCATCCAGTTCGTGTATGTCCCAGGTAATTTTAAATTGCAAGCTTTGGTTTGAAATAAACTGAAACATAGAGAGCGACAAAGGTGGCAAACTTGTTTGCACAACCAAATGGTGCGTGTTCTCATGTGTCGATTGTACGTAGAATTAGTATTATATGAATTCCTGTTTATTCATTTCAAATCACCTTTCATTAATTCAGGAGTCGTGTAATGAGGCGTTCACTCCAGGTCTGTTCGCCATCCTAAATCAATGATCTCTTCGCAGTATAAAACGTCCTTCATCGTGCATTCACTGGTGGCAAAAATTGTGCAAACGTTTCGGAAAATTTGTATTTCTGAGGCATGATGTCTCATTACATTAGTCGTTTTTAGAATATTACCATAAAATTATACACGGTCGAGTCACATTATTGTGACCACCAGCTAATATCCAGAGTAACCGCCGTGTGCAACGCGGACAGCAGCTAGACGGGCTGGGAGTGACTCAATAAGATGCTGGAAGGTGTTCACAGGTATATGGAGCCATGCTGACTTCAGTGTATCTGACAGCTGCTGGAATGTGCGTGGTGGAGGATTCATAGAGCGAACAGCACGATCGAGGTGGTCTCACAGATGCTCAATTGGGTTTACGTCTGGAGATTAAGGTGCCAGTGATGTACTTTGAAGTCTTCCTCGTGCTCTTCCAACCATTCTAGGGGATTTCTAGCTGTGTGACAAGTCGCATTGTCATGCTGGAAGATCCCATCCGCCCCAAGGAAGACAATCAGCATGTATGAGTGTACGTGGTCTGCAAGGATGGATTCATAAAGAATTCGGCCCATAGTGCCTTGCACATGTATGAGTAGACACAGAGAATGCCCTGAAAACATTCCCCAGACCATAACCCTGCCTGCCCCCACCAGCTTGTGTTCTTCCAGCAATGGTTGTAGAGTGTTTGTTCTCCAATGTTTCTCGCCTCATACGCCAACGTCCATCCGTTCTATGAAGCATAATACGTGTCTCATCGGAGAAGGCAGCTCTTTGCCAATCAGCGGAGGTCCAATTCCGATACTGCCTTGAAAATGTAAGCCTTTTCTGCCGATGCACCTCCGTTAGCATAGGTGCAGTGATCATCCATCTGCATCGGCGCTACATACGCAGCAGCGTTCGCTGAACTGTCGTTTTAGATACACTTCCAGCAGCCTCCTGGTTCATTCGGCCAGTGCGTTGTTCCACTGTAACGTGTCGATAGGCCCTCACGCACCTTCGAAGCTGACTTTCACCTCTCACAACATTGACACGCGGTGCTCCGCAGTTTCCACTTCGCTTATTCGCAATGGTGCCATTTCTCCAATCACGATACACTTTAAACACAACAGCACGCGAACAGTTCACAAATTGCGCTATTTCAGAAATACTGCCACCCTTGGTCCGAAATCTAATGACATTCCTTTTTGCAAATCTGATAAATCGCTCCTTTTATCTATGAAAGCAACGAGTGATATGTTTTCAGAATGCCTACAGCACACCTTATATACCCTCCAAACCAACTGACGACACGAGCCTTCTTTCATTGGCTACGCGCTGTTGACGTCAAACGTAGGAGGTGGTCACAATGTGACTCGACTGTGTATATCTTTAGAAAGATAATGTAACGCGGAAAGTAATGCAATACACCTTATTAAAAAATTGCATTTGAAAAGACGCTATACGCTGAAAACCATAATAAAGCGTATTTCATAGCTTCTCACCATTTCTGTTAGTACTTAGGAAACCTTTTCCTATAATTACAGCGTTACAACGGCGTCCCATGGAGTGAACTAAGCGTTTTAGTTCATCAGGTGTTACAATATAATGTAAAACCAAGATTGTATGATTAAGTTTCTTTAATCAGCTCCACATAGTTTCTATTGGATTCAGGTCACGGATATTACCTGGGTATTCTAGGAGTGTAATATGGCTTTCTGAAACGACATTTTGCACACAGAAACAAGATGACAAGGAGCTGAATCCTGTTGAAATATATGTATAAGCTTCATTATCATGGAAAAACTGAAGAACAGATTCTCTGCTTTAGAAGGCCTAACATCGGAAGAAGTGGATATTTCGGAAGTTAACAGAAAAGTAACCAAAGCTCTAATGGAAACAGCAACAAAATTAGCTGGGTCTAAGAACAAGTTGCATGTGAACAAATTATCAGGAAAAACCAAAATGTTGATGCAAAAAAGAAGAGAGATGAGGACAACTAAAGAAGATGTGACTTCCAAAGTGGAATATATAGAGCTATGCAAGACAACACGAAAAAGTATCACTGAAGACGTAAGGAAATTCAACTGTGAGCTAGTGAGGAAAGCAATTGAAAACAACCAAAGCCTTAAGATAGCAAAGGGACATCTCAGTAAGGGAAGAAAACAGATTATGGCTCTGAGAAAAGAAGATGGTTCTATAACAAGAAATAGAGGCGAAAGTTTGACAAGAGTGAAAGATTTCTACTCCAAATTATATGAAAGGGATGATACATGTACTCCAGACATCATGAAAGGTACCAGAGTTCTTCCAGTCCTCCCAGCAGAAGTTGCTCATGCAATCAAGAACATGAAGCGGGGGAAAGCTCCAGGAGAAGATGGAATTACTATAGACATCATACAAGAAGCAAGTGGAGAAATTGAAACAGTACTCGCCCAAATTTTCACTCGATGCCTTAATAAAGGGAAGATTCCTGAGGATTGGAACAATGCTACAATGATCCTGCTACATAAAAAAGGTGACATTGAGGATCTCAGGAACTACAGACCTATCAGCCTCCTATCAGTGGTTTATAAAATCTTCACTAAAGTTCTTTCACACCGCTTGAAGGTAACACTGGACATGGCTCAACCGAGAGAACAAGCTGGATTCAGGAGTGGCTACAGCACAATAGATCATATCCACGTACTGAGAGAACTCATTGAAAGAGCGAGGGAATATGAACTTCCATTGTGCATGGCTTTTATCGATTATGAAAAAGCCTTCGATTCGGTGAAACCATCAGCAGTTACCACGGCTCTGAAATCCTGCGGTATTGAAGATGCATACATTAATATTATTAATAACATCTATGAAAATGCAAGTGCAAAGATTCGGCTGTTTGAAAATACAACACACATAAAAATTGGAAAGGGAGTGAGACAAGGTGACACCATATCTCCGAAGCTCTTTAATGCCACATTGGAAAATGTCTTTCAATCACTGAACTGGGAAAACAAAGGGATAAAGATTAATGGAGATTATCTAACCCACCTTCGTTTTGCTGATGACGTAGTCATTTTTGCAACTACCCCATCAGAGCTGCAGAGTATGATCCAGGAACTTGCTGACAAGAGTAAAGAAGTGGGATTAAAAATGAACTTTCAGAAGACAAAAGTGATGTTCAATGCTTTTACAAGAAATGAAGATTTATCGATTGATGGAGAAAAACTGGAGATAACAGATACGTATGTTTATCTTGGACAGCAGATATCAAGTGAGGGTCACATTGATGAAGAAATTAATCGGCGTACAAAACTTGCCTGGAGAGCTTTTTGGAAGAAACAGCATAATTTTCAAGAGCAATATGCCATTATGTCTTAAAAGAAAAGTGTTTGATCAATGCATCCTTCCAGTGCTTACGTATGGTGCAGAGACGTGGACCTTAACTAAAAGAGACATACAAAGGCTGCAGACAACTCAAAGAAGCATGGAGAGGTGCATGCTTGGTATAACCAGGAGAGATAAGAAGAGGAACTCGTGGATCCGAAAATGACGAGAGTGGAAGACATCATGATCAGAGTTAAATCCCTGAAATGGCAATGGGCTGGACATACTGCCAGAAGGACAGACCATAGATGGACAGCCGAAATTTTAGATTGGATTCCAAGGGACAGGAAAAGACCCAGAAAAAGACCACATGGGAGATGGGTGGATGAAATTCGTAAATATGCGGGAGTGACATGGAGGAGACTGGCACAAGACAGACCGTTGTGGAGGAAACTTGGGGAGACCTTCGTCCAGCAGTGGATTGATAATGGTTGACAATGATGATGATGATGATGATCATGGAAAAGATCACGTGCCGAAAGCTTCAGTTTTGTCTCAAGTGTATCAATGATATATTTTTTGCCTTTTAAAGTACCATTAATCTCATAAATTCAGCCCATTCCTTTTTTCTGTCGTATAACACGAGATCATAGCACTAGCTGGGTGCTTCATGGTAGCTGTAATGCATTCAGGCAGCAAATTTTCTCCATTTGTTCTTCTTACATACTTCGTCACTAGAAATATGGATATTCTAGTCTAATCACTCCAAATGACTCTGACTCGTTAATCCTCAGACCAATTAACATGGTTTTTAGTCCATTTTTTAATGTCTTTCTTCTTTGTTTGGGGGATAGAAATGATTTTTCCATGGAATTCTAGAATTTAAACCAAAGTCTTTGATTCTGCGTCTAACAGTACTAGCACTCATCTTCAAACGGCATTGGGGCAATTCATTTTCAACTGACTATGATGATTTTTTATGTCACTTAAACACAGTCTATTAATTTTGCTTTCACCACAAGCTCTTGTGCACCTTTTCCTGTCTTTATCAGTTTAGATTGGAATTGACCGCGTCTGCTCATAGCTCTTGCACAGTTTAGAAATACCTCCTCCTCTGATTAGATTTCCACCTAGTTTTTTTATAATTACCTCATAAGTGTAGCATTCTTCACGCAAAGTTAGTATTTTACGTCGTTTTCTAGGTGACCAGTCAACTCTTTTCAATCTGTTTGTCATCTTTCAAAGTTACACAGTTGACTAAGCTATCAAGGAATAGAAAAATCCACAAAAAACCAGAGACCGACTTGATGACACTCACGCAACTGAATAGGAGTTCTTTTATTAGCTCTGATAACTGGAAATGAGAATTAAATCATACTAATAGCTTACTGATTCCATGCTGTGTCATAATAATACCTGATAGGCTCTCAGAACAATCAGTCTCACTGGTCAGTCTTGAGTTAAGGAAATCCACTTCTTGTTACGTAAGAAAGTTGTGTTTTCTTTTCCTTTTTTTTGTTATTTGGCTCTAACTTTGGATAGAATAAACATAGTTCAACACAGTTTCTTGCATTACGTTCTGCATTAAATTATTTTTAAGGACATAATTTTATGATATCTTTCTAAAAAACTGATGTTTTGAGCCATCAAACCTTGAAAATACAAGCGTTCCTAAAAGTTTCCACAATTTCGGCCACTAGTGTATATACATAACTACAACGACCCTGTGATACGGTGCCTATAGGAGTATGGAGCCCCAATAGGATAAAGAAATAAAGGAAACCTGTAAAAAAGAGATAATCAAGACGATTTGCAAAGAAACATGAAGAATTCCCGTCGTTATGATCTTTATCTGATGCACGAACGCTTATTTGCATTTTTTAGACCTCGGCCGCAGTGAGTGTTGTGCTCCTTGTTTCCTCACTCGTATGGTCGTATTAGTGATTCTTTTCTTTACCGAAACGACAGTTCGAAGTGAAATTGTTCTTTTAATGCTTTTTTCTCGTTAATGAGAGCCGTCAATTTATTTAATATTCAGGCTCATGAATTGTTATTGAAGCCCACAATAATTCAAAACTCATAAATTTTCATCTCTATTGTTTATTTATTTATTTATTTATTTATCTTGCTTATTGGAGTCTATGGTGCAACACTCACTTTTACACAGGCTGAGCCGAATGTTTGGCAATATTTGCATAACGGCATACGCTGCAGCGGGTATGCCACGTGTTTAAACAAGTTAAAATCGCACATTACAATCTGTTGAGAAGGATATAAAGTGGCAGTTGTTGCGGTGAACAGCATTGTATGTCGTCGTTCTGTCTGTGGTTGGGACGCCTAAAAGATGAACAGCCACAACCGGCTAATTAGGGAACTTTTGCTTTACGAGTTTAAACTCGGCCATAACGTTGCTCAAACAACACGAAACATTTGTCATGCGAAAGGGGAAGGTTTCGTGGACAACAGCACCGGAACCAGATGGTTCCAGAAATTTCACTCAGGTGACAGAATCCTCGACGATCAGCCAAGGCCAAGTAGGCCGCGAACCGTGCATTCGGAGGCAGAGCGCCAGGCCGTAGAGGAAAATTCGACAACCCGCACACGGAGATTATCAGGCGATCTGGGCATATCACAGACCACCGTGGTTCGTCACTTTCAGGACCTACGCAAAGTCTACAGGAGTTACCGCATTGTCCCTCACGAACTGACGCCAGCTGAAGCAAACAGCCGAGTGGAAGTGTGCACGAAACTTCTAGAAAACCCGCGGGATATACGTGGTTCATCAAGAGAATTGTTTCGTGCGATGAAAACTGGGTCTATTTCCCTTATCCTAACACACAACGGCAGTGGTTGAGCCAGGGCTATCTTCCTGAACCTCTTGTCAAACGTGCGCGCTTCGAGCACAAGGTGATGTTCTGCGTCTGGTGGAATTTCGAGGGGATAATCCATTACGAATTTTTTCCAGACGGTCGAACCATCAACGCCAATCTCTACTCTGAACAGCTAGAGTGGATGTATGCCGTTTTGCAGGAGAATTATTCGGCACTGGTGAACAGAAAGCGCGTTCTCCTGCAGCAAGACCGTGCGAACGACTACGGCAAAACTCCAGGAACGACTACGGCAAAACTCCTGGGTTTGGCATCGAAATGATGCCCCACCCAGTATATAGTCCGGAAATCGTCCTGTCGGATTATTACTTTTTCCGGTCCATGGTCCAATTCCTTCGCGATTCGCTCTTCCACAACCAGGAGAAGATGGCAGCTGGGGTGAAGGAGTTCTTCGTCTCAAAGGACAAGAACTGGTACCGCAGCGAAGAACTGACAGACAGATGGCTAAAGACGGTGCAACACGATGGCTTATACTTTGAATGCTAGTCCGCTTTCGTCGTAAATGTACGTATGAAGACATAAAGT
Source organism: Macrothele yani (assembly GCA_039090855.1). Taxonomy (NCBI): domain Eukaryota; kingdom Metazoa; phylum Arthropoda; class Arachnida; order Araneae; family Macrothelidae; genus Macrothele; species Macrothele yani. The sequence goes on along the minus strand of CM076989.1, from coordinate 60,450,023 downwards.
GATCGAAATATTGCGAAACTTTCGACTCACCCTCTGTAGCTACGAAATGCAAGGTAAGCAAATCGAGCTGTTGCAAAATTAGCTTCTTTTTTTCAGAGAAATTATCGTTGCTTTAATTAACTCTCAGGTGAAATCGGGTGCGTACCACTAAGATTGTTTTCTAGTGTCGGTAATTATTATGCATAATATTTATATACGTATTCACAATGAAATGTATTTAAATAAGGAAAAAGCAGTCAGTTCGATGTCAAATAACATACATGTGAAAAGCCACCATACTGACTCATTTTAACAAAAAATTAATACATTGATTGAAAATAGCCGGAAGCATTCAACTAAGGCATGTGCGGTGTGGGTACGTATGGATTTCACCTGTTACAAGAAACACTTATGCCCAAGATTACATTGATTTTCAGAATAAGTTTAAGTTCTGTTGGAGTCTCTGTTTTTTCCTCTAGTTCAGTGTCAAGATGATTACGGAGACTTTGTGATCACTGTTAATACTCATTGAAAGCGGAATGATTTTTCAGGTATGTGATACAAATGGAAAACATATTTTTCTATAAAACTATATCTTCACAGAAAGCACGATGGTAAGATTTCTGGATCTGTGAAAGCAAAAGAGATTCATTCTGTAGGGGTAAGTGATTTTTAGTATACACGTACAGAGAATAACGAGCAGCGTGGTCAAGAGAGATTGCAAAATTACACATTGAACATCTACGTGGCGAACGCCTACGAGTTTTCCAAAGTCTACTGCAGAGGTACTTTCAGTCCGTATAGCACTCACGCTTTGAAAGTTTTTGTAACACAGCAAAGTTTTCAGACACTTAAATAGGTCAGAGCTAAAAACGGAAGTACTAAAAATGGAAACACTGAAAAAAGTAGAAGATGATACTGATCTCTGGCGCCGAGATCGACAGTAGGAAACTGCTTTATTTGATGACAAGAGGCGATACAGCAGATTGCCTCTATGTTTTACATGCCAGACTCAAGCTTCAGCAAGTGTGAAATGCTAGCAGCTGGAGTCTTCATGTAAGCCGGAAAGTGTTTTTTCTTTTTTCGTTTTTGGAAATGCAGTATGAAAAAAAGGAGTTTTATAGCGGTGGAGTCCATAACAAGAAGAGTAGGTTCTATTTTGTCGATGGGTAACAACTTACTGATCATCCAGAAGATGTTTGGCCGTAGTCATCTAGATGAAAGCCAAGAAGTGTAATCGTACACATGCAGGCCATTGAATTTGAAACTTTTATTCAATACCGGGTTGGATCTCCTTTAGCCCAAGTTAGAGCATGTGTGCGGTTTGGCATAAATTCCACAAGATGATGAAATGCATCTACGCAAGAGATGCCCTAAATCTAATAAGAGATGCACTTAATCTGAACCAGTTAAGGACTGTATGTCACCAGACAGTCCTTTAACTGGCTCAGATTTGATGGCAGAAGACTTTTGCTCCCAAATCTTTTTTTCTACATTCTCAATGGAGTTCAGATCCGGGATTTGTGGTGGCCAGGAAAGGTGGTAGAAGTCGCTGTCATGCTCTCTGAACCATTGATGAACATATCTTGCGCAATGGACAATAGCATTGTGGTACATGAAACAACCCCTGCTACGAGATACAAAAATCACCATTGCAGGATTGCATGATGGTCTTGACCTTCAACGATGTTCAGATAATCATTGAACGACACCCGACCTTCCAACAATATCATGGAACACATTATGTACCAACAGTACGTGTCCCACACCACGACACTCCCTTCAAAACCGTCAGTTGTGTTTAAAAGGCAATCTGGGTCCATTGCCTCATGGGGCTTCCGCCAAGCTCTCTACCTACCGTCGGTACAGAACAAAGTGTTCTGCGACTCGTCGGACCACGTGCCATTTTTCCAGTCATCCAGTGTCCAGTCACTGTATTCCTGACACCACTGTAGACGAACTTTCCGGTTCTTCGCAGAAATCAATGGTTTCTGTGCAGCCACACGACTTCTAATACCGCTTCTCTTCAATTTCCTACGCATGCTTCGCTGATATATGGGTAACGAACAACGTGCATTTAATGCTTTGATCAATTCCTGCATACAGGAAGTTCTTCTCCGTACAATCCTTGTCAGACGACAACGACCTCGTTTCTTGCAGATTGTCGTCACGTCACAGTTACACCTCTTAAATAAGCAATGTGGGTTATTTTCCCACTGAATTAAGACCCGGGATATCTTATCTTTGAAGAGACTAGCCAGCTTTTCTTTTTTCAAAATCGCCGCACCAGTTAGACAGGCACCAACAATAAGTTCTATATCGAACTCTGAAATATCATTGGGTTTTTTTTTTTAATTTTGATCAACACTACTTACGATTACTGAAGAGAAGCAGTCTTAAATACAGGGTGTTCCAAAATTATATTTGCAACTTTCACCTCAATAAAACCTAAACGAAATAAGATAGCGAAGTTATGTTTTTGTACATGTAGCAGCAGCGCATAAAGTTTTATTAGTAAGCAAAAAGTTTTTGTTTACTTTCAGGTACGACCCTGAACTTGTGATGGCTACTCCACAGGAAAAGGGCCAGTGTGTGGCATGGCTCATAGAGACGAAGTCAGATACACAAGTTTAAGGAATTTTTGTACCAAATACCGATGTAATTCACCATCCAGACTCTCAATACGCGAGTGGCACAAGAAGTTTATGGAGACTGGTAGTGTACTTCATAAAAAGGGCGCTGGCCGGACAAGAACAAGAGAAGAGGATACGGAACGTGTTCGACAAAGTTTCCTACGAAGTCCATTCGTACGGCTTCCAAGCAGTTGAGGTTACCACCTACAACGATACACAGGGGGATTCACAAGTGCCTGCACCTGACTGCATACAAAGTGCATTTGACACAGGCACTGCACCCCGGGGATAAGCCGAAACGTTTGGATTTTGCTGTCGATATGGTACACAGGACTGATAATAAGGAAAGCTTCCTGAAACGTGTTTTATTTAGCGATGAGACAACGTTTCATGTCTGTGGTGTTATCAAGAGGCATAACTGCAGAATCTGGGGGTCTGAAAACCCACATGCTGTCCGTGAGATTGAACGTGACATCACTAAGGTTATCGTCTGGTGCAGTATCCTGCACAACGGCCTCATCGGCTCAGTCTTTATTCGCCGAAAACACAGTCACATCCAATGTCTACTTGGACATGATGAGTGAGTTTGTTACCTCAAACTGGAGAGCATGCAACCGGCCATCATCTTCCAGTAGGAATATGCATCCCCGCACTGCCCAGCAAAAACAGTGTTGCTGGGGCAGCACTAGCAGCCAGCCGTGGCCCAGCACTATATTCCCGCTACCCAACCGTCAATAAAGTATCCAGGCGGCCACCACATGTGCCAGCAGTTCAGGTCATTAGCTGGTCAACAGTTGGCACCCCATCAGTTGTCATGTACTAGAAGAGGGCCATTAGTTATCCATCACTGGAAGTGGCTGCGAAAAGCGGCCCTGCAAGCACATGCAATGAATGATGGCTAGCGCAATGTCTTCAGCTAATTTCCCGATAGTAGCAGCCGGCAATCACGTGATATAACTGATGGCTTGCCGAATCTGGTCCGCCAATTTCCCAGTAGTGACCATGAAAAAAGTAATGACCGCAATTTCCCAAAGGCATAACTACTTTTCTCTACTAAATTTCCCCAGCGCCATGCTGTACTACATCATGGCACGTCGCTGGGGAAATTTTCTCAACAGGTCCTAAAAACACTCGCGTGGATCTGGCTGGAAACGAACCAACGACTGTCTGTTTGTGAAGCGACCACTCTAGAAACTACACTGGTTTGCCACACACGAGCCTTTGCTCGAAGCTGATCCTCTTTCCTGAGCGATGTGAAACGAATGGTTGTCTTTTTAATTTTACAGTATTCCGAAGTATTTTTTAGTATTTTTTATGTCCGTTTCATATAATTCATAAATTTATTTTTTCAACATAACGATTTTTTGTGCTGTCATTGTAGTTTTGAAAGGCGATGATTGTTTAATTAATATATTTACCCGCTCATGTCACATTCTGTTACATTCTTAATGCTGTATCTTTCCTTTTCGCGGTCGAAGCTACATTTGTTCTAAAGAGGAAAGATATTTTATTTTACTTGACGTTATTTTTAGCAGAGAATTCCTCCAGTCTTGTGTATTCAACCAATAGATGAGTACATTATATCCTCACGGCGTTGCTTTTTTTTTCAAATAACTGATAAATGAATTTTGGACGCGTGTAATTTTTATTTTTTTCCCCCAAAATAATGAGTTTTCAATGTTTTTCAGGGACATTTGTTTCGAGAGGTTTAGTGTATGTTAAAACGACAGATGACACAGAAATTATTTCTTGTTATTCATGGGAAGGGTGTGGGTGTATTTCATGGCAGTCTGTATTATGGATTGTTTGTGTTTCAGTGCAGGAATTTTGCTACGAAATGAGTTTCTATAAATACATGAGAGTAATTGACTATTTCTTACAGTTCATTAATAATTATTTATATATTTTTCTTCCGACGGTAATCTTCATTGCCGATGCATTTCATTAGGAAACTAATTTGTCTCCCTACATATGGCTTGTTTTTCTTAACACCCACTAAAATAGCATGATGGCGATAGCGTCGTCTTCAACTAACTGGTACCATGAGAGACACAGCACGTGATGCTTCTGCGCCTGCGCAGTCCTGTTGCTTAAACTTTGTGTTCGAGTTTCTGCGGTTGCCAGCTACGGGCCAGTAGTGGCACTTGTTTAGAGGCGCGCAATTCGCGGCGATGCTTCAGGGCCATCATGCCGCGGCGATGCTTCAGGGCTCTGCCACCAACGGACCGTTCCCGTGCCATGAGCGACAGACTTCAGCCACCAGTGACCCATCACTGCCAGTTGGTGGCCAGCAGTTTCCCAACACTTGTGTTTATTTCTGGGTGGTCATTTCGTGTTCGTGCGTTTCTTAATGAAATATTTCCGAAGCGATGGATTGAACGGGGGGATGGTACAATTCCTTGGCTTCCACGTCCACCGGATCTTCCCCCTGTCCCCTAGATTTTTTTCTGTGGGGTGTAGGTGAAGGATATTTTGTACGGAACAAAGTTCCGGATGTGGATGTGCTAAAACACAGGGTTGCAGCTCCCATCAGAACAATTCCTGAGGACATGCTAGGAAGAACATGGCAGGAGGTCGAATAGTCTCAACGTTATTCGTGCAACCAACGGTGCGTATGTGCAGCTCTACTAGCTTCCCAACAAACTTTGGAATGTGCTGTTCAATATGCAATAAACCGATGTTTTTCCTCTTATTTCGTTTCTGTTTTGTTGAGGTTCACAGCTGTAAAGATAATGTTGGAACACCCTGCAGTTGAGTGGATCTCGTGGTGACGCACGTTACCAAGTTTTTCGTATATACGCTGCGTAAGTGACATTTATGCACACCTGCATAAAGTTTTCTAATTCACTAGCCGGCATGTGTGTGTAGTTATCAACGATACGGCCAACGGAGGCACGACAAAGCAGAATTATAATGTTTCCAAAACAGTCGAAGGGCGCTCATCTATAAAACTAGGAATGGGAAAGAGCTCCAAACCATCTGGTAAGCGTGGTAGGGTTGTCAGTTGTTGAGAAGCTATGAAAGAGTGGCTGTCAATTTCGCAGAAGAGAAGTAAGAATATTTGTTGTCCATTGTGGGAACAGATGGTTTGCGCTACAAAAAAATGTTTGGATGCCTGATCGCTAAGGAATCCGACGAGAAAATGAAGTTGAAAAGTGTTGAATTTTTGTTGAATGGAGACAGGCCCTGGCTTCCATACTGGGATAGCCACCTACGCTTTCTGCAGCTGCCTAGTACACTTTGTTCCAAATAATGCTTGTAGGGTAGGTTGAAATTTAGTGACAAAGCGATAGCGAGGGTTCAAGATATTCAGTCTGTGCTGTAGTAGACAAGTAGCAAGGGTTTTAACCATCAGTATTTGCCCACGATCGAGAGTGAGTTTTAATTCGAAATCATTTAAGAATTACAGTGTAATCCGCTGAAGATTCGTGGCCAATTTATCTCATCAAAGTATGAAGGACCTCCCAAGTGGCCTCTAGGAAATATTACACCTTGTAAGACTATTTCTCAGATCAAGGGTTACGGTAAGTCTTTTCTAACTCACAAACCACATTTGGATTTCTCTACTTTCAAGGCTTTATCAATGGCGTACAAAGAACACGTTGTATGGATGGCAGAGGTCACTGTTAGTGGTGCAAAAGAGCATAGATAGGACGTCAGCATTGGCAGTGAGAACAATCTAGTGGTAAGAGGAACGATTAGATGGAAAAGAGTAGATGCATGTCTTTTCCCGAGAAGCAGAAAAATGGCTTGAGGTCTTAGAAGAAGAATTGCCTGAACAGAAAACGCCTTTCCAATGACACTGGAAAAGGTATTGTCACTGTTAAAACTGAGATATGTTTGGTATACAGGGTTCAAAGGAAAGTCCTTATTCAGGGCAATAACTGCGGAAGAAAGGAATCGAGCGGTGCGCAAGTTATGTCTATGTATAGGAAAGGGGCGATATGGCCGATCTAATTAGAGCAATTGGAGCGCCCCTAGCGGCAAAGGTAAGAAGTTAGGATACCTAACTCGCGAACAACGCGAGATAGAAACAAAACTCCAATCACAAAGTTGTAGCACATCGCCTAATTACTAGCAAACGACATATGGTGTGCACGAATTACAGTATGCACATGGATGGGTCAAAATGCTGTGAATTGTAAATCGGTGAAGCTGGTGAAACAGACACAAAAATAATGACACGAAACAGAAGCTGTATTTATAATACTGAAAAATATTTACAGGAGATATGCCTACTTACAGGCACAACGCATATCTGCGCGAAGTTAATGTACAGCCGGTTCGAAGTGGTAACCATGCGCTACAATGTACATTCCAAGGCGTGTAAGAATAGATTCTCCTACACTATCTAGCATGGCAGGTGTCACTGTGTTACAGGCGCACACAACGCGGCGTCATAAATCTTCCAGACTAGTAGGTTCTGTAGCATACACCTGTTCCTTTAAGTAACCCCACAGGAAGGAGTCCAAAGGAGTTAAGTCCGGTGAGCAGGGAGGGTATTCCCTCGTACCGCCATAAGCAATTATCTGGTGTCTGTATGTTTCAGCCAGGAAACTCCGCACGTAGGCTGCCATGTGAGGTGGTGCTCCATCATGTCGGTACCACATGCGTAGCAGATCTCTGAGGGGAAGATCATCCAGAAAGTCAGATATCGGGCCCTGTAAGACCTGAAGGTACCGCTAACCTGTTAATGTCCCATCATAGAAAATGGGTCCAACTAGTGTGTTTCGCCAAATACCGCACCAAACGTTAGTAGCCCAACGTCGTTGATGTCGAACAGCTCGTCCCATAGATGGGTTACTCAGAGTCAAGTAATGGGTGTTATGCCGATTGACTATTCCGTCCCGTATAAAACGGGACTCATCTGTCCACAAGATATCTACCAAGAAGTTTGGATTAGCCTCCAACGTGTTATGTACAAAGTTGCAGAAATCGAAACGCATTCCCTGGTCTCCATCCATTAAACCCTGCACTAGCTGAACGTGGTACGAGTGAGCTCTATGCTCGTTCAGGATTAGCCAAACACGTTGTGCTGTTAATCCGCATTCTTCGGCGACTGTTGTGGTACTAATGTTGGGATTGGCAAGGACATATCCCAGGACAGCCTCAGAATGCACTTTAACACCCGAAACCGTAGGTCTGCCCGATTGCAGACGTGTATGTACGCTTCCCGTCTCTCGGAGGCGGCGAACAAAGTTGTTAATACTCGCTGCAGTTGGATATTGACCAGTCGGAAAACGTTTGGCATATCGCCTCCCAGCTTCGTGAGCATTGCGATGACATTCGCCATAAGGCGCGACCACTTCACAGTATTCAGCGTTCGAGTAGCCCGCCATCAGTGTTTACAACGTGTACGTTGACTGACGTTCAAATCCCCAGCCTCAGTATTTTATCTCACCGACCGGCTTCTATGTCACTATCAATATTTACATACGCATTTGAATCGTTCTCCATCGTGGTCCGGTATTTTGCATTGCCCAACCACCCAGCGACCGCGTGCACTTTATAAGCATTTTGACCCGTCCATGAACATACTTCGTGCGCACCATATGTCGTTTCCTATTAATTAGACGATGCGCTACAACTTTGTAATTGGAATATTATTTTTATCTAGCGTTGTTCGCGAGTTAGGTTTTCTAACTTCTTACCTTTGCCGCTAGAGGCGCTCCAATTGCTTTCATTCGATTGATCATCGCCCCTTTCCTATACATAGACCTAACTTGTGTACTACTCGATCCCTTTCTTTCGCAGTTATTGCTGTGAATAAGGACTTTCCTTCGAACCATGTACAGTATATGCTTTCATTGGTATAAGGAAGTGGTAGTAGGTGACAGATACGAGATAAAAATCCATAAGTGAAAAGAATATAATGGAAGTACAATAATTATGTCTAATTATGCCAGTTTTGATTTCTTTTTTTGTGGAATTGGAATATGTCGAGGTTTTCTTTGAGATTGTTTGGTATGTGAATTATGGCCCCTGAAGTAGCTAGATTGTTAATGGCGCAAGAATTAGGTGTAGTACATATTGCGTATCGTTCACTTGATCAAAAGATCCTTTGACCGAAAGTCACTTGATTGAAAGGTACACTTCACCGAAGGGTCACTTGACCGAAAAGTTCATTTCACCGAAAGGTCACTTCACCTAAAAGTCCATTTCATCGAAAGAACATTTGGTCGAAAAGTTCATTTCACAGAAGGATTACTTTACCTAAAAGTTCATTATATCGAAAGATAATTTCACCGAATGGTCAGTTTATCGAAAACTTAGAATTTTGTTCTTAGAGATCTGTTAAGAGTGTGGTGCGGGTTTTTTGGAAAACTGGCCACCTAAACATTATGGAATTTTATAAAAAAATGCACTTTTAATTTCTATGAAACACCTCTCCATAAGTAAGTTTTTTCGAAATATAACTTTAATTATAAGGCCTAGATCTGGGCCTCTTTATCAAATTTTAATCTATGGAGCTCATATTCATAAGGGTTACAAAGCAAGTCAAGTAAATAATGTTCCACTTTTACTCAACCACAAAACATTAATTTTTTTACCGTAGCGCTAGATTTTACAGGCCATTTTAACAGATTTTAATCCTACTCATATTCATAAGCATTACATAAAATTTTAAATAAAATGCGTTGCACTTTTGCTCAAGCCTAAAACATTAATTTTAAGGCCTTATAGGACTAGATCTGGAAATTTTTAGCAAATTTTAATCCTCTTTGTGCATAGTAGCACGGATGATTACAATTTGCTAAAATGCTAAAACCGAGGCCTAAGGCCTTCAAATTAATTCTTTGGGTCCAAGTAAATGCGTACAATTAATAACCACACTTATTTTACAAATCTTACGAATATAAGAGCGCCGATTAAAATTTGCTAAAAAGGCCTAACTCCGAAGCCTAGGGCCCTAACATTGATTGTTGTGGCCTGACTAAATGTGCAACATTATTAACTTGACTTTTTACGTAAATCTTATGAATATGAGCACTCGGGCAAATGAACCAGACCCATATATATTTATTTCATCAGGGTGGTTAATGCAACCAACGGTTCTATTTAAGCAGCGAGAGACACTTTTCATGAGATTTTGCAGTTTGTATTAGACAAACTTGTGATCTCCAGTTGCTGAAGTGTTGAAAGTCTCCACGCTTAGAAACAGAAGGGAATATGGCATTCGTAACTCAGGCGGAAGCTGACATAAGTGTTACAAGTGGTTAAAGTTAGTGCTGTACCCAGTTTATGGTTTTCTGAAATCAGGATATTTCACTATTTGAAATCTGGTCTAATAGTTAGAATATCCGAATATCTAGGTTTCGGTATCCGAATTTCAAACTCTGAATATCTAGGTTTCGGTATCCGAATTTCAAACTCTGAATATCTAGGTTTCGGTATCCGAATTTCAAACTCCGAATATCCATATATCAAATTTAACATTTCCAGTATCCAATAGTTCGGAGCCGCCCCGGTGGCGCTGTGGTCTAAGCGATGGCCTCTGATCATTCGTCCGTAAGGGGGTCCGGGTTCGAATCCCGGTGAGGAATGGATGTTGTGTTTGTCTTACGGCACTGGCCCTCTCCCTTCCCTGGAACCAGTGACCCTAAATTAGGGACGGGCGACTGATTATAGCCCATTGAGTTGCTCACGGTGGTCGTTAAACCTCCAATCAAAATAAAACAAAAAACAAAAAATAGTTCGGATATCTGGATTCTCCGCATCAGAATTTCAAAATTCTAGGTATGCGAATATATCAAAATACTGATTTTAAAATTTAATATTTAGATTACAGAAATCAAAAAGCAAAAATGCTTATTTGAGTTCTGAATATCAAAAGTGGAAGATACCTCTTAGCACGCTCAGAGTTAGTACAATCCCCTTCGCATGTTGGATGTTACATATGTAGTACGTAAAAAGAAAAATGTCTTCAAGCTCATCATTCCGATTGATCTGTGATCTACGACAGAGACAACCGCGGAAAAGAGCATTCTAACGTGGAAGAAATCATGTATACCGCAATATCCTTGCTAAGGTATCTTGCGGTTTGCCGGAGATTGAAAAAAACACCTTTTTGGTGTTGTACGCAGTGTCCGTGTAAAATTACGCTATAGATGTATCAAATGTGTCAGAATGATACGCAAAATTCGCTACTGGACACTCCATTCTGAGCTATGGGATCAGCAGTGCTACCGTAGGTTATGAATTACTACAGACAAAAAACCTTGTGTTTTGTGAAAGCCTGTTGAAGTAACGGTGAAGAAGCTAACATTACATTTGTTTCAGCATGGTGCCTGTTTAATTGTTTCATTTTATTCTGGGCAGTAAAGGAACAACAAATAGAGATGCACAAGGTTGTATTCACTGACAAATGTTTGCAAACGGACCCAGTTCCATGAAATAAATAACATAAATTGACAGAATTCTTGAAAACTACAGAATTGAGTCAAAATAACCTAGTTATCGTTTTCGTAAAATCAAAATATCGACATATTTCTGTTTTCGGACAATTTTTCATTCCACTCAAAGAGGGGAAAATGTACATCGAAGAACCAAAGCATTATGACTAGCATGTCCTTATGCAAATCGAAGCAACTGCAGTTAAACGGCAGTACATGTAAAGGTCATGAAACGATATAAATAATATCTCATACCGAGCTAGGTTGATCAATGTTATTCTTGTTCTTCAGATGAGAAAGACAGTGGAATTAAGTGAGTTTGACAAAGGCCAATTTTTTACGCTTTCCAACCGTAGGTTGAAGAAGCGTATATGCTCCAGCTTTGTCCGTCCGTCAGCACGATAACTGGCGTAAAAATGGTTCGATTTCGATTAAATTTTAGTATGTATTAGGGGACCACAATGGGACGAACCCTATTGAAAATGGGACAAATGGGGTCAAAGGTCACGACGTAGGAGCGGGATCCTTCTATTACCCTTATGCGTCATAACTTGCGTAAATATGGTTCGATTTCAATGAAAGTTTACTATGTGGTAGGGGACTACTTGGGGACAAACCCTATTGAAAATGGGACAGATTGAGTCAAAGGTCACGGCGTAGGAGCGGGATAATTCTATTGCCCTTATGCGTCATAACTGGCGTAAATATGGTTCGATTTCAATTAAATTTTAGTATGTGGTAGGGGACCGCCTGGGGACGAATCTTATTCAAAATGGGTGAAGTGGGGTCAAAGTTTAGGACATAAGAGCGGGATGCATTACATTGCCCTTATGCGTCATAACGTGCGTAAAAATGGTTCGATTTCGATGAAATGTCAGTATGTGGTAGGGTACCACCTGGGGACGAACCCTATTGAATGTGGACGAAATGGGGTCAAAGGTCAGGACATAGGAATGCGATCCATTCCATCGCTCTTATCCCATATTATTAAGGTGGACGTTAAGTAAGTTTGCTTACTATACTTCCAATGGAAAAACTTTTGTACACATTTCCTTTACAATTAATGTGTTCCCAAAGATGAAAATGTGAACATCGATTAAAATAACTTTATTACAACTTGGAATACTTAATATTTTCTAAAACATAACCATAATTACATTAAAAATCAATAACTTTTCCTTTGGTGGTGTTGAAACCAGAAAAAGGATGGCGCGACCTGTACTTTGATGACGTCAGTAGACAAACAAATGTTGGATTGCATAATTATGGTTATGTTTTAGAAAATATTAAGTATTCCAAGTTATAAAATGAAGATATGTTAATCGATGTTCAAATTTTCATCCTTGGGAACGCATTAATTGGGAAGAAAATGTGTACAGAAATTTTTCCATTCGAAGTACAGGAAGAAAAATTATTTGACGTTCACCTTAAAGGAGCAATTCTTGTATGTATGTAAATTATTTTTTGAAAACGGTTCTGAGGATTTTGATGAAAGTCGTTAACCTACCGTTTTCTGGTACTAGAAATCGATTTAGCTTGATCTCCACTTTAAGAAAATTTGTTTAGTGGGTTAAATAACCACCCCGAATTACGAAGTTTGCAGTGCGGTGTCATGGCGTCGCCCCTTTAGATATTGGCGCGCGGTTATGCCATCTATCTCATTACGTCACGCATTGTTTGTGGATCCTATTAAAGTTTTATGACGTCACACCTTGCTAGCAGATGGTCGCGATTCCCATCTGCCTCATTACGTCACGCGTTGTGTGCGTATGTTCGTCTGCACGATAACTTGCGTAAACATCGTTCGATTTCCATGAAATTTTAGTATGTGGTAGGGGAACACCTGGGAAGGAACCCTATTGAAAGTGAACGAAATGGGGTCAAAGGTCAGGACATAAGAGCGGGATCCATTCCACTGCTCTTATGCGTCATAACTAACGTAAAAAAGGTTCGATTTCGATTAACTTTTAGTATGTGGTAGGGGACCACCTGCGGACAAACCCTATTGAAAATTGGCGAAATGGGGGTCGAAGGTCCGGACATAGGAGCGGAATCACTTCCATCGCCATTATGAGTCATAACTTACGTAAAAATGTTTCGATTTGGATGAAATTTTGGTATGTTGTAGGGACCTTCCTGGGGACGAAATCCTATTAAAAATGGGCGAAATGGGGTGAAAGGTTAGGACACAGGAGCGGGATGTATTCCATAGCGCTTATGCATCATAACTTACGTAAAATGGCTTCGATTGCGACAAAACTTGATCATGTTATTTCGGAGATATACTGAACCAATTTTGTTGAATATCATCCAAATGGATCAAAGGTCAGGGCACAGCGGTGAGATTTATTATACAGCCATTTTCCTCATAACTTGAGTAATAGCTTGAGTAATGATTTCCAGTATATTGGAAAGCGTATCATAATTAATGCATTGCATGATTTTACTAACTTGTTTTGACAAATTCCAGGTGACTGAGTCAGAGCATTTTCAAGACGGCTAGGATTATGGAGGGCTCACGGTCAGTCGTATGCGTCGTATTAGTCGTAGTTGGTACCTTCAAAAAATGGTCCATGTGGGGAAAAACCACGAACCGCCGGAAAAATGTGGAACGACTACGACTTTTCGATTCTAGAGGCAAGCTAAGGCTATCGCGTGTGATGCGATCCCACAGAAAGGATACTGTGGCGCAACTCGCCGGTAATTCGAATGCTGGTGACTAGAGTAATGCGTCACAAAACACAGTACATAGAAGTCTGCTAAAAAATGGACTGCGTAGCAGCAGGCCCCTCCGAATGTCCATGCTAACCTCGGTTCATCGTTAAACGCGCTTAAAATGGGCACGGAGCATCAAAACTGGACCTTGAATGATTAGAAGATGGCCGTCTGGTCCGATAAATCTTGCTTCCTTTTGCACCATGTGAACAGCCGGGTACGTATCCGTTGTTTACTTGGGGAAGTGTTGACGCTAATGTGCACGATGGAACGAAAACAAGCCGATGGAATAAGTGGAATGATTTGAGCAAACTTTTGCTGAGAAACTTAGGGTCCCATCATTCAAGAGCAGGAAACTATGACATCTACCACCTACCTAAATATCGTTGCAAAGCAGGCACATCATTCCATGGCAACGGCATTCCCTTCTAGTCGTGCCATCTTTCAGAACGATAATGCTCCATACTATACTGTCCGGATTGTTTGAGAATGGTTCTTGGATCACGAGGAATACTTTCAGGTATTGCCCTGATCTGCAAATTCCCCAGACATCAATCCAATCGAGTATCTGTGGTTTGCATTGGAACAACAAATCCGATCTGCGGCGGCTCAACCACGTAACTTACAAGAGTTAAAGGATCTGCTGGTTGTTCTTTGAAGGCCGCAGTTGCTTTTAGCAATAAAGGAATGCTGACTATGTAAATTTTAGCATAAGCTTCTAAATATGACGGCGCATTAACGAGAACAAAAGAATTAGCTTTATCTTTATCTGAAGCTTAAATGAATATAACATATATAGTTGCCCTAACCTATACACTTCTGTTACCATGTTGTAACTCTCAAAATAAGAAGGATGTTCAGTTGAACTGACTCATAAAACATATTATACAACACACTATTAGAAAGATCTCAAATTCAATTTTGTTGAGAAGATACTTTAGGCTTACTGTTCTTCAAGGCATCGGGAAGGCAGTTACTTGTCACCTTGATCTGGAAAAACTCCGTTAGACACTTGATCTGGATCCGTTGTCATAATCCAAAAAAAGAGCAGTATGCACTGTATCAACACTTGAGGCATATCCATAGCAGATCGTCGTAGTTGCTTTATAATTCCTTCAAACTCCGACGACATCAGACTTTATCGACATCTGACTCGGACTCTCCAGGTCATACACCGACACATACTCCTGGCTATACTCCGCCTCTATCCGAAGAAGGCTCTTTATAGTGGCTTAATGACGATTTGTGACGTGATACGTCAACCTTGCTGCTTTGCATGATTGTGAATGTTAATTATTTTTATTTATTTTTTGTGGGTGCTGTGAAGCACTGCGGAAATTCACTATTTCCAACATTGGTAAAGTATTGGTACCAGATACCACAAAACGCCTTTAGAAATCTTGTAGCCTCCGTGCCTCTCCCAGTAAGGTATTTTTTGCGGTACGTCAAGCACCATCTTTATTAGGCAGGTGATCTTTTGACTCTTATGTGTATTTCTGTATTACTTTTGTAATCATGTGAAACGTTAAATGAATACAGTACGTCGAGTACAAAATTTTACTTGGTGAAGAATTTTTTTTTCATGTTCGTTTTTCAAAAAACGATAGATCTAAAAACGATTCTGACTTTTCATGGCGGCTTTGAATCTAATGACTACTTTAATTATTTTGTCTTTTTCCCGGAAAGATTCATAATTTAGGGAGTTCTGATTACTACATTAGGGATTCCACAATATTTTTTTTATAATATGCACTTAATTATTTACACGAATGTAAATATCAATACTGCAATGCTAAACATATAAAATAATTGCTTGTGTTTCTGTAGAAGCAGAAGAAATTATATATGACATACATATCTTTTTATATGACATACACATCTTTTAATCTTTATACATCCGCTACTGAAGATACGAAAGATATGTAGGATTTTTGGAGCACCTATTTCTGGGCACAAGTGCTTGTAAAATACCTATGTCCTATATCCTATACTAAAGATATTTATGTCATTTACAAAGGGTCAGTCGAAAGTTAATCAATATTTGGATCACTTTATATCTTCATAGTACCTTTACGACAAAAGCTGACTAGCATTCAAAAGCTACGACATCGTGTTACACCGTCTTTAGTCATCTGTCTGCCAGTTCTTCAAATCCGCGACGGTACCAGCTGTTGTCATTTGAGGCAAAGAACTCCTTCGCCCCAGCTGCGCCCTCCTCCTGGTTGTTGAAGCGCAGCCAGCGAAGATAGTGGGAACAAGTAATAATCTGACGGGGCAAGGTCCGGACCATATGCTGGGTGTGGCATCAGTTCGATGCCCTCAAGTTCCTGGAGTTTTGCACTCGTCGTTCACGCGGTATGATGTCGAGCGTTTTCCTGCTACAGAAGAACGCTCATTCTGTTCACCAGTAGCGGGTACTTCTCCTCCAAAACGGCATACATCCGCTCCAGCTGTTCAGAGTAGAGGTTGGAGTTGATGGTCCGACAGTCTGGAACAAATTCGTAATGGATTATCCTCTCGAAAAAATCACCAGACGCAAAGCATTACCTTGTGCTCGAAGCGCCCACGTTTGGCAACAGGTTCAGGAAGATAGCGCTGGCTCAACCACTGTCGTTGTGTGTTAGAATTACGGAAATATACCCACTTTTCATCGCACGTAACAATTCTCTTCAATTCATCACGCCAGTTTTCCAGGAGTTTCGTGCACACATTCAATCGGCGGTTTGCTTCAGCTGGCGTCAGTTCCTGAGGGACAATGCGGCAGCTGCTGTAGACTTTGCTGAGGTCTTGAAGGTGACGAACCACGGTGGTCTGGGATGTGCCCAGATTGTCTGATAATCTCCGAGTGTTGGTTGTCGGATTTGCCTCTACGGCCTGGCGCACTGTCTTCGAATCTACGGTTCGCGGTCTACCTGACCTTGGCTGATCGTCGAGGTTTCTGTCACCGGAGCAGAATTTTTGAACCATCTGGTTGTGGTGCTGTGGTCCACGGAACCTTCCCCTTTTGCATGACAAATGTTTCGTGTTGCTTGAGCAGCGTTATGGACGACTTCAAACTCGTGAAGCAAAAGTTACCTAATTAGCCGGTTGTGGCTGCTCATCTTTCAGGCGTCCCAACCACAGACAGAACGACAACATGCAGTGCTGCTGACAGCAACGACTACCACTTTATATTCCTTTCGGGTGACTGCAGTGCGCGACTCGAACTAGTTTAAACACGTGACATCCCCGCCGCAGCACATGCGTTCATGAAAATATTACAAAACGTTCGACTCACCCTCTGTACATGCACTGACGGATCAAAAACTCCCAACACCAAGAAGGGGTTGTGTTAGATAAACGACAGTTGGTAGGCGGTGAGAGTACATCTGCAAGATGACGTCTATATAGATTTCGCGCTCGGCGCATAGGTGTAGCGCTAGTAGCGCCCCTCGGAACATGCAGAGCAGGTTTGCTGTAAATACGCGCTGTAACGTTCGTGAGCGTTAGTTATCGTTGAGATTCGACGTAGGGTGTTGATGTTAGTCAAGAATGCCTTTAAGAAGACGTAGAAGCCATTATCAACAGCTCACGGAGTTCGAACGAGGTCGTGTAATAGGGCTACGAGAAAGTTGATTTTCTTTCCGCAGTATTGCAGAACGACTTGGCAGGAATGTAGCCACTGTGCATGATTGTTGGCAGCGGTGGTCAAGGGAAGGTACTGCCTCAAGAAGACCGGGTTCCGGCCGGCCACGTGGCACTACTGAGAGGGAAGACCGCCGTGTACGGCGTATGGCCGTGGCGCATCGTACTGCGTCTGCGGCAGCAATTCAAGCTGCAGTTGCCACTTAAGTGACACAACGAACTGTTACAAATCGGTTACTTGAAGAACAGCTCCGAGCCAGACGCCCTATAGCGTGCATTACACTTACTCCAAACCACTGCCGTTTGCGACGTCAGTGGTGTCAAGCTAGAGCTCATTGGAGGACGGAGTGGAGATCTGTTGTGTGTTCTGATGAAAGCCGGTTCTGCATGGGTGCCAGTGATGGCCGTGTGTTGGTTAGAAGGAGGCTAGGTGAGCGCCTGCAACCAACCTGTCTGCGGCCGAGACACACTGGTCCTACACCTGGAGTTATGGTCTGGGGAGCAATTTCCTATGACAGCAGGAGCACTCTCGTGGTTATCCTACGCACCCTGACAGCCCAGTTGTACGTTGGTCTGGTGATTCAACCTGTTGTGCTGCCATTCATGAACAGCATTCCAGGAGATGTTTTCCAAAAGGATAACGCTCGTCCGCATACTGCTGTTGTAACCCAACATGCTCTACAGAGTGTCGACATCTTGCCGTGGCCTGCTAGATCACCAGATCTTTAACCCATCGAGCACGTATGGGACATCATTGGACGATAACTCCAGCGTCACCCCCAACAAGCATTAACCGTCCCTGTATTGACCGACCAAGTGCAATAGGCATGGAACTCCACCCCACAAACTGACATCCAGCACCTGTACGACACAATGCATGAACGTTTGCGTGCTTGCATTCAACATTCTGGCGGTTACACCGGTTATTAATGTACCAGCATTTCACATTTAAAATCGCTCTTCTCGCGCTTACATTAAGCTGCGATCTTGAAACCTTAATCGATTAAATATGTTACCTATACAAATGTATTGCCGCCATTTCATTCCTCTACAACCATTTTTTCGTGGTGTTGGGATTTTTTTGTTCCGTCAGTGTATGTAAAATACTTTTATATACAAGGTGATCAGAATCGACGGCACAAGAAACCTGCCTGACGACTCCTCGTGGAGAATGAAGCCGAAAGCTGATGTCCGGTGTCCGATCGGACGTCGCATTCCGGAGATATACGCGCCGAAAGTTTCGTGACGTCACATCCGGTAACGCACATGCTCGTTGAAGAGCGACGTGGATAGTTATACAGACGCACGTACCACAAGGCAATCAAGCCGCCACGGTGGCGCAGTGGTCGAAGGCGATGGCTTCTGATCATTTTCCCGAAAGGGGTCCGGTTTCGAATCCCGGTGAAGCAAGCATGGATGTTGTGTTTGTCCTACGGCACTGATTCTCTCCCTTCTCTCGAACCAGTGGTCCTAAATTCAGGAGGGACAACTACTTATAGCCCACTGAGTTGCTCACGGTGGTCGTTAAACCTCCAATTAAAAAAAAAAGGCAATCATCATTTTAAAATGTGGTATTGGGTGGTTATGCAAATTCGAAGGGCATGGTGGAGTGCAATCATCAGTTGTACGCCTGCGCGATACTGCAAGTGGAGATAAAAAGGGTTGGCGACGGTAGTAGGTAAGCTCATATTGCGTTGGTACATTTGACAGTACTGTGGGTAGCGATATGTCGTACAGTTTGAGAGAATATTGTGACATGTATCTCCTATTGGGGGAATGCCATGGTTTAGCATTGCGTGCAGCAAGGGCCTACAGCGAACGATATCCAGTACGACGGCACCCAGACGCCCAGTTTATACGGCGACTTGACGCTCGAATGCGCGACACAGGCAATGTATCACCACGTCGAAGTGTAGACAGTGGCGCTGGACCCTCTGTGAGAACACCATCGCTAAAGGACGCCATACTAGAGTTCATAGAGGAGGAGCCAACGACCAGCAGCTGTGCAATCGCGCGACAGTCGGTGTTCACCAAAGTACCGTACTTGCCGTTCTACACGACGAAGACTTGCATCCATATCACATCACACGGGTGCAACGCCTATTACCACAGGATTATCCTCGAAGACAAGCATACTGTGAGTGGCTGCTACAGCAGCATGCTGCCGATAAGAGTTTCATTCGCCGGATCTTGTTAACTGATGAAGCAAGGCTTACACGGCAGGGTATCTGCAACACCCATAATAGCCATGTTTGGGAATTGGACAATCCGCACGCAACACGTGATAACGCTCACCAGGTTCGGTGGTGTGTTAATATCTGGTGTGGTATTATGGGCGATATCATAGTGGGACCATATCTTCTTCCCGAACGTGTCACAGCTGTCAACTATAAGGTGTTCTTACCTGACCTTCTGCCGGACTTACTGGAAATCATACCATTGGCTGTTCTCAGCAATCTATGGTTCCAGCATGATGGAGCACCGACGCATTAAGCTGCAAATGTTCGCCAGTGTCTGGATATGGAATATCCCGGTCGATGGCATGGCCGTGGTAGTCCTGTCGCATGGCCGACTAGATCGCCGGATCTTAATCTATTTGACTTCTTCCTCTGGGGCCATGTAAAGGAACAGGTATATCGACAACCTGTCAACAGCCTGCACGACCTAGTGGCCACCTTACACGTAGCCCTCACAACTGTAACCCCTGCTATGCTGCAACGAGTGCAGATGTCTATTCCTCGGCGGGCTGACACCTGTTGGGCACTACAAGGTGATCATTTTGAAAACATGTTGTAATCTGACACGAATCCACGTGTTTTATCACTTGTGTTGTACTGGTACACATCAATAAATTACATGTTTTCTGTCAAAGTCATTGGGTAAGTTATTTCTAATATCTGTATTCGTACCGGATGTAACGTTACGAAATTTCGGCGCGTATATCTCTGGAATGCGACGTCCGATAGGACAACGGACAACGATTTTCGGCTTCTTTCTCCACGAGAAATCGTCCGGTAGGTTTATTGTGCAGTCGATTCTGATCACCTTGTATATGTTAAGGCTTTGCCGCCTTGTAAAATACATAGTGGAGTCACATTTTTGTGACCACCTCCTACTTTTGACGTCAAAAGCAGCAATGAAAGAAGGCACATGTCGTGAGCTGGCTTGGAGGGTACATAAGGTGTGCTGTAGGCATTCTGAAAACATATCACTCGTTCCTGTTATGGATAAAAGGAGCGATTTATCAGATTTGCAAAAAGAGATTATCACCCGCTTTCTGGCCGAGGGTGGCAGTATTTCTGAAACAACGCAGTTTGTGAACTGTTCGTGTGCTGCAGTGGTTAAAGTGTATCGTGATTGAAGAAATGACACCATTGCGAATAAGCGACGTCGAAAGGGCGGAGCACCACGTGCCATCAATGTGAGAGGTGAACGTCGGCTGCAAAGGTGCGCAAGAGCCGGTCGACAAGCTACAGTGGAGCAACTCACTGACCAAATGAACCAGGGGGCTACCGAAAGTGTGTCTAAAACGACAGTTCAGCAAACCCTGCTGCGTACAGGGCTCCGATGCAGACGGATGGTCACTGCACCTATGCTGACAGAAGTGCATCTGAAGAAAAGGCTTACATTCGCACTGCAGTATCGGAATCGGACCTCCGCTGATTGGCACGCAAGTACTGGAACTGGGCCTCCGCTGATTGGCACGGCTGTATCAGAACTGGACCTCAGCTGATTGGCACGGCAGTATTGGAATTGGATCACCGCTGAGTCACGTTTTCCGATAAGTCACGTTTTCTGCTTCGTCGAACGAATGGTCGTTGGCGTATAAGGCGAGAAACATCGGAGAACGCTATTCAACCATTGCTGGCAAAACACAAGCTGGTGGGGTCTGGGGAATGGTCTGGGGGAATGTTTTCGTGGCATTCCCTGGGTCCACTCATACCTGTGGAAGGCACTATGGACCGAATTCGATATGAATCCATCTTTACAGAATACGTACACTCATACATGCTGATAGTCTTCCCTGGAGCGGATGGGATCTTCCAGAACGACAATGCGACGTGTCACACTGCTAGAAATGTCCGAGATTGGTTGGAAGAGCACGATGAAGACTTCAAAGTACTTCCCTGCCCCCTTAATTCCCCACATTTAAACCCAATTGAGCATCTGTGGGACCACCTCGATCGTGTTGTTCGCTCTATGTATCCTCCACCACGCACCCTCCAACATCTGTCAGATTCACTGCATTCAACATGGCTCCACATACCTGTGAACACCTTCCAGCATCTTATTGAGTCACTCCCAGCCCTTCTAGCTGCTGTTCGCGTTGCACACGGCGGTTACTATGGATATTAACTGGTGGTCACAATAATGTGACTCGTCCGTGTACATCTTATGTGTTTGCAGACATGAAGGAATGCATTGAATTATCATTTTTTTATATTACTAAATGAACAGAATCATTGAATCAAGTACAAAAAACAAAAATTAGAAATGAATGCACAAAAACAAAAATTCACACATAGTTCAGGAGTTTAAGTTTGTTTTTAAAATGTCTGTTTAAAGATGAAGGAGTGTTTCTACAAACCAACACCTTGAAAAACTCTCGTGTGAGCTGTGTGTATGCTCCATCTGTGGTACGATGGGAATTTATCAGAACCATTGGATTTCTTAAAACTTAGGTGAAATATATCAGTTCACAGGTATTTGTTCAGTAATACTTGCTTAACTGCCAATGTTTTCTGTGAAATTACCATAAAAGGAGAGAAATATCACGCAACGGATAACTCGAGACATGCGAGGTAAACTACCAATACTCTTATTAGCTGTAGTGAAATCTGTTTGTTGTTTTATTTATGAAATGCATACCCAAAAAAGTGTCTTTCACTGTAATCACAGTTGTGTAAAAAGGTTTACAAACATGCCACTCACTGATCCTGGGCAATAATTACATTAGAACTGCTAAGTGAGCTAAGAAAACTCCATCTGTGTAGGAAATAAATATTGCTAGTATACCCCAAAAGTGCCCTCTTCAAGTGTCAACATATCTTACAAAACAAAAATTTCTCTTCATGTGTCAACGTATCTTACAAAAATTTAAAACTAAAGAAACACAAACATTGAATCAAGTATAGACGACAAAAATTAGAAATTAATGCACAAAAACAAAAGTTCACACATAGTTCAGGTGTTTGTCTTTAAAATGTCTTTTTTCTTGCTTCGAGGTTCGCGTAGGACTTAACAACATCTTCGAACGATAACTGTTGAGCAATATCATACTCTAATGTCATAATGATAGCAAGACCTTTAAGTCTTTCTTGAAACATTGTCAATCGCAAGTTATTTTTTTCCAAGGCCATTTTCGAAAAAAGAACGCTCTGCTTGACATTTGGTCATTGGTATGACCAAATATAGTACTATTACTGTGAATACATTTGGGAAAACATCAGTCAGTTACCATTACATATATTGTGCAATGCCTTGGTAAGTAACTTATTTTTTCTTTTTTTTTCTTTGTTTGTGTTTTGTGGAGTGGCAACATTCACACTTTTGATTAAGTCATAGAACTGTGAAATTTCATACAAATCCCCATTGTAAAAATCAAAACAGTTATTTAGAGAAATTTGGTCAACAGTATTAGGAATTTGGCAGTTAAATAAATTGGAACAGAGGCTGAAAATTTTTATAAGCTAAGAGACGTTTGTTAAATTCGCTATGCAATTGATCAATAATCACATTAAATGTTTCTACTTCAAATTTCTTCCGTCCTTGAAAAATAGTTTCATTATTGCAAAGCGGTTATTACCATCTTCATATTTTTTATGTGATCGTGATTCGACAAAACTTCCAGGAGATGTTTTAGCCATTTCTTCATATCTGTTTTGTTGGGGACCAAAAAACTCCAAAAACTTCAGGCCCCTTTGCCAGACCCAGAGTGGGCCCCTGGGCAGCAGCTCTTTTATGCCCCCCCCCCCTAATCCGACTCTGTATCGAAGTTAAATTAAGGATGTGCGAAAGCAGTTTCGTGCCACCCGAGATACTTAAAATTTACGACGGTTCTCCGAACACGTGTTTAAAAATCCGAAAGCGAAAACAAGAGCGAAAGGAAAAACAAAACAAGGAAGTCGGTTGCCTGTTGTTCCTTTAAATCTGAACCGGGCGTTATTTATGCTGCACTGAGGGAAAATTTCCCAGGTGCAAGTGGCATCGGATATAGGCTGGAGGAAAGTGTTGCGTGCACCGCCGACTTCTACAGAAAGGTACTTATCTGTTTAACAGCGGACGTTGGAAGTTCTGATGAAATCGCATACAAACTCCAGAGTAGTAACAAAAAATTTTAGAAAGAAAACTGTAAAACAAAAAGGAGTGAGAAAAAAAAGACTGGAAGAAAAAGAAAGAAAAAAAAACTAAAGAACAAATGCGATAAGGTAGGTTAGAGCTAAATAAGTAAAAAAAAAGTAATAAATGAAAAGAGATAGGTCAATTATCCGATTCGAAATTTGGATATTTAAATTTTCGGATGTTCGCATCTCGAATAACCGAACGGGTTATGAAGTAATTCAGAATTCGGTTTTATAGCATTTCTAATAAAAACAATAAAAAAAAAGGCAGCAGGAGAGGTGAAAATGCCAGGAAGAATTCAGTAGTGAAATCATCGGTGCCATATGGTTCCAATGAAATTTTTTCTACGAGTGAATCACTTAGCTTTGTTGCGAAGGAACTCGCATTCAGGGGTAATGTGAGTCCACGGAAATTCATCATGTGGGACTGGAGCAATGCGTGAAAAAAGCGAAAAAGATCTTTGATCTTTGTGTAAATATTTGGTAAGATGAAGGGCATTCTCTGTGCATACAAAGCCTTCAATGAAATATTGACACACTTGGGAACGGAGTCTCAGTGTATCAGTAAGACGTGATACACAAACCGACTGTGCAGTTGTGGTGATGATCGCTGTACGCAGTTGTTTTTCTATTGATAGAAAGTACGCTGAAGGAAATCCACCTGGCAGATTTTCTGTTCTTGTAGCGAATCAGGTCTTGAATGGCTGTTTTCTCATAAGACGTTGATAGTTCTGCTTCTTCGCCAGAGAGGGGAGGTGTTTTGGGCGAATATAGTAGCTTAAAAACTAAAACCGCCATTGACTGACGCATTCGAATTTAAAGAGGGTAGTTTACTGCGAAAGATTTCAGTGCATGACATGTCCTCACTAATGTCTACCTAAGTAAACACATGGTTTCTGCATGCAGTGGGTACTGAGGATTGGGCAGGAGTGAGCACTCTACTGTCCAAATTCTCTACATTTGAGTAAAGGATGGCGGCAGGCTCTACAATATTTTTACAATCAAGTTGTCAGATATAGACGCAGATGTGTAGTAAGGAGATATAAGCTTAGAACAGATAGTCGTAGATAAAAAGATGGAGAGATTCATTTTTGTCGAGTTGCTGCATTGTGTATACGAGACAAGCACCAGACGTATGCATTTGTACAGGGGCGGAGATTACGCAGTTCTTTTTGCTTCTTTGCCTTGTTTTGTTTCGGGGCATAACAACCACTATGAAAAACTCTTCTATATGTAGGTTGAGCACCACTTTTCCGAAATACTTGGGACCGGACGTGTCTCGGATTTCGGTTTTTGGAATATTTGCGCAAGATAGAGCAATACAATAACACATCTTGGAGATGAGACTAAGTCTAAGTACTAAAACCATTTATATTTCAAGACATTAAGGTCGTTAACGACTTAGAGAAGAGAGAATCAGTAAACTGAATCACAAGTGAACGATTCTTTAGTGAAAACAATCGATTTCGCAAAAGATCCGATGCCCTCCAATAATCTATCACAATTGCTTTTCACTAGACATAGAATGTTTACCAAGCTGTTTTGGCAAGATTCATATTCTTGTCACAAAATGTAACCTTTTTCAGAAGTGTAAAAAATGCAATGAATTTCATTAATATTTCGAAACAAACTTATCTGAAAGCAAAGCGAAGAATCTTTTTCTCAAGATTTAAAACTAAATGTAAGCTGAAAATGGTTCACTAAATCGAAAGGTTCGATTTTTCGTCAGTATCGTTCGATTTTCTTTAGAAGTTTTCATTGTTGCATTGCGAAAACTGTTTATCTCTCTGACCGTTTAGAATATGACATAATATATTGGAAGTAGTATATATTCTTGATGTTGAATAAATTTGTTGTCTTGAAGTATGTCCAAGAATTAAGAAACAGTTATGAATTTACTGAATGAAACAAAATCGTGTTAGACAAGGTTCTTGCGTACTGATTTTAATATTCATACGTATAATGTTTTAATATTTTGAGGTTTTAGTTTTGTAGTTTCTGTTTGTTGAAGTTATAGTCAGTTAAATACCAAATGTTTAACGTTAACACTTAGATGACCACTGAGATTCACAGGGACCAATTTAGCAAGAAATGGAAATTACATAACATTCAACAAACTTACAGTTTCAGTTTCCTGTAGCTTGTATAAATACAAGCAGAATTCCACTTTAAACAACTTGAACAGCATCATATGCTGAATCATATTACAAACCTCGTAGATAAAACTTATTCGGCTTACAGATCATCAACATAATATGAGGACCAAATTGAAACAATAAATCATTTTACCTTCATATCACAATACACACGTCTTTACACACGTGGTGGCTTTTTATTTACATCTGACTCACTATCAGTTGTTGCTAAAAAGTATAAGAGAAGTTTTGGTGCCGTTCAGGAAGAAATACAGTAAAAAGGAGAGGTAACATAATTCACATAAGAACTGGTACTAAAAAAGGAAAGTTAAGGCAGGCATGCATGTCCCATAAGTTTAAATCATAATAGTGCAAAGAAAGTAATATCTGAAGCATAGACAGGAAACATTCCTTTGAAATGCATTTTTTTTAATTACGGTATTTGAGCTGTGGTAGCTTGTGCCTTTTACAAAGCTCATATTTGTGTGTTTGTGAAAACATGCTTCTTCGACGACTTAAGTTGAAGTTGAAGTTTGCATCAACTTCATTTTATCTTTCTTAAAATGACTGACTTGGTTTTCCATAGTTCCTCTGACCTGTAGCAAAATTTCCGATTAATGAGGTCTTTATAAAAACTAATGGAATTTGCAATGGTTAACATTTCTCACAAGAACACCTTCCGCAATGAAAATCATCTTCAGCAGCTTCTTAGTGGTGGCCTGAAATGAAACTTTAGAAATATGTCTGCTCTTTTTAGTAGTCATGTTTACTTGCCATTGTTTTCTGTCTGCCTCGAACCAAATTTCAGAAATGAGTTTTGCCTAAAACCCTTCTTTAGGCATTAGCAATTTCGAAGAAATTAAGTGGGAACTCAATGAAATTGCGTGAATATGGTTTGCCACAAATACACCATATATTCAAAAATCCGATTTATTGTTTTACTATAAGCATTTATGCTTTTTCTTTTAATTTTGTAGCCCAATGGATTGAATAAATTATTCTTAAAATAGTAAAATTACACTAGTAATCCAAATTTATTGGCTTAAAATAGAAACCAAAGTCTCCAAGCTTTCGCACATCAACCAGGTGGCTTTTTCTTAATTGCACGTTAATAAAACTTTGGTACAGCAATATGATAAACGCTAGGTCTATTTTACATCAGAGTTTCTCTTTCTTTTTCTATTTTATTTTGTTTTTTAGTTTTGGCGTTTAACGATCGCCATGAGTAACTCTAAGGGAGTTTAAGCAGTCATCTTTCCATAATTTAGGGCCACTGATTCCATAGAGGAGAGTGAGCTTGCTATGTAAAAAAGCCCACCACCCAGTCATTGTCCCAGGACAGCTCGTACTCCTGGCCAGGAAGCAGTGCTTCTGATCACCCGACCACCACGGCGGCAAGTATCTCAGTTACCTGTAAAAATTTGGCTAATAATATAACATGCAGCTCACACGTCGATTCCTGCATTTAATTTCTTGGTTGAAACCGGTTAAGTCATCGCAGTGTATTCTTACTGTATTTATTATCTTTAGCTCGTACCACAAATTAGAGATGAAAGATTTTTTAAGTTAAAGTAAATCATGGATTTGTGGAATATACCTACGTCCTAAGAGCTGCCCTGATTATGCTCCACTCATTTGTGCTACAACACTAAATTTTAGATGATAGATCAGAGCATATGAATTGAAATCGCAAATTACTGAACAATCAATCAGCTCGTGATGTGTTATAAACAGAATGATAAAAAGTAGTTCCACTAGATCCATTTCTTGAGAATGAGATTTAAATACCGAAAGCAATGAAAGAGACATTGTAAAAACTTGTAATTGCACGGGAAATTTAATTTGTCCGTATCGTGCGCGGGACCATTTTTCTTTGCTAGCTCCAGTCCCAAGAGTTAGAACGTCTTCAATAGTCAATCTTTCTCTGCCACAAGACTGCAACTCTTTTCCTTGCGGAACTTTACAGGGAAACACAATTATATAGTGAAGAATAGTAGTAGGTGCTACCTTCTTAAATCACGGGATGTAAGTGAACAACTTAGTTCAAGTGCTGATTCGGCATCGCAGTCCTGACAGTAATTTATTGGAGCCATCTTTCCTTCTCCTCTTACTCGACATCTCCCTTCGTTGCATCCATCACGCGGATAACGGCTGACTCACGCACCTTAATAGAGGGACATTAACAATTTATAACTAATGGCGATTGCCTGCAGCAATCATTATCATTACTCGGTCGGGGCCTAGGGTTTCAGGGTATTGATGACGCTACAACTGCTCTCTCTCTCTCTTTCTCCCTCCTCCCTTCTCCCTCTCTCTCTCTCTCTAGCGTATTATGCATATCTATGAGTGGTCAACGCACACACACATATGCACACCCCAGTCACGATGCTGCTGTGGAAGCCTCCTCTGAAACACACCGACTGTGTTTAGAGACAAACACCGCATTATTCTCAGTTCCATGTCTATTCCATCACTGTTCGATTGGCGGAATATTAAATATCCAAAATGCAGTGTTCAGCAAATCCATCCGGGCAAACTGCATACGGATAGTTAAGTGTTAAGCGAAACTAATTGCAGACCTCCTTTACGTTTGCCCTTTAGTGGCCTGCAGCGGCGCCGTTTGATAAAACAGAGTTGGAAATCACACTGACCGTACGTGCAGATGAAATAACATGTATACTATTTATTTCCTTACTTCTCACGAATCCGCTTCATTTATTCATAATGCCCCAAAGCTATTAAATCGCGAAAAGAATGCCGAATAGGAACATTTGAGGTAAAGCAGAGATGTACATACATCACCAAGTCTCCAGGAAGTATGTTTATGAGTTTGAATATACGTATATGTACATACGGGCAAATCTCGATTTACTGCCACTCTTTCATAAAGCCATACTTTGGTCTGAACACAAGATAAAACATCTCTTGATCCCTTGATATACCGCAACAACCTTGCCAGTGTTTATTACTGTACCAATCTGCCTTTCCCAACGCAAAATATATTTGATATATCGCCAGCTGCAAGCTCTGTGAGAATTCCCTTCCTAATAATTAGAACCGAAAATTATGGCAAACCTTATTGTTAGACACTAGCTAAACCAAAGATACGAATCAGTGTCTTTTAGTATTAAGAAGATTCTTTGAACACAGCCGACAAGATGGCGATATTTCAAGAGCACTTCTTAAATTTACTTGTGTTCTGAAAATAATATGATTGAAATCTAAAACACAAATGAAAATAGACGAGTTTTATAAAAGAAACTGAGGTATGGGAAATGATTTTGTGCAATGACATGAATTTTCACTTGATAAAGTTTTTGTAGCGTAACATGATTTTTATTAATTTCCTTATAATTAAAATGTTTATTTTTTTTGATTGAAGGTTTAATCCACCGTGAGCAATTCAATGGGCTATAAGCAGTCGCCCGTCCCTAATTTAGGGCCACTGGTTCAAGGGAAGGGAGAGATCCAGTGCCGTAAGACAAACACAACATCCATGCCTCACCGGGATTCGAACATCGACTCTTCACGGACGAATGGCCACAAGTCAGCGAATGTTAACTTTGTCCTCCTACTGTGCAAAATGAATTTCTACATTTGACGCAAATCAGAAGCTTCCGAGATAGAAACAGACACTTCGAACTACAGTATGCACTAAATACACAACATATAACTGCATTTTTTCTAATTAACATGGTTTTAATTAAATGCTAGTTATGATTTTTTGTTGAACCATAATTAACAAAATTTGTGTTACTTAAAAATAATTTGAAAATTCATACGTATAACGCCACACTTAATGTAACGCCACAATGTGCTGCAACAAAAGAAGGTGGTACATCAAGGGTTGACTGTATACAGCAAAATAATGACTCAGGAATGTGTTGAAAATAACGGAGACGGTTGTATCCTTGAAATTAGCCAAAGTGTAAAATTCAGCTTTTTTCAATGTACACTTTCGTATCAGAATAACATGACCACCCCGTAATAACAGTGTCCCCGTCCATGCGCCTCACAGAGTGCACGTGACAAGGTCGACCACACGGAGATATAAGCGGTCGGCCAGGACAGATGAGTCATAGTGCGTAACGTGAGCACAATGAGCAGAGGTAGTGATTTCACTGGAGTTCGAAAAGAAATGATCATCGGCTACCGTGCCATGGGTGGAAGTATTTCAAAAACACTCTTCGTGGGCTGTTCGCGAGGTGCTGTAGTAAGGGTGTACCAAGAATGGACCGCTGGCACACCGAGTACCTCGTGACGTCATAACTGTGGAGACCCAAAGGCCATCGATCCCATAGGAGAACGTCGCCTCCGTCGAATGGTAGAGGGCAATCGACGCGCTACAGTGCAACACTTGACCACGCAAATGAACGCTGAGGCAAACAGGTACGAGTCCCCGATAACAGTAGAGCGAACCCTGTTACGCATGGGTCTGCGGAGTCGACGCTTCGTCAAGGCACCCATGTTAACTCAGGTCCATCGGCAACAAAGAATGCAGTTCCCATGGGACTACAGTAATTGGACAGTGGAAGAGTGGGAAAAGGTTGCCTTCTCCGACGAATCGAGGTTTCTACTCCACAGAAGTGGCGGATATGGAGTCAGACACACGAGAACCAACACCCGCACATGCTTGTTGGTCAAGTACAGGCCGGTGGTGGCACTGCGCATGTCTGGAGGATATTTTTTAATATGATCTAGGACCGTTGGAACCACTGTATGGATCTCTGAACGCCAATGGCTACTTTTCCATTCTCGCTGACTACATGCATCTCTTCATGTTGGAAGTTTACCCTTTAGGTGGTGGTGTCTACCAAGAGCACAATGCGCCGTGCCACATCGTTAAGCGGGAACGTGACTGGTTCCAGGAACACGACAGCGATGTCTCCGTTCTCCCTTGGCTGGCGAAATCGCCCGACCTCAATCCCATAAAACACATGTGGGACTATTTGGATCGACAGGTTCGATGTGCCGATCCACAACCACATCATCTCCTGCACCTCATTGCTTTGCTGCAGTCCGAATGGGCACGTGTGCCATGGGTAACCTTCCAGGGCCCCATTGCGTCCATTCCGCACTGTCTCGCCACTGTCATCCGGGCCAAGGGTGGTTATTCCCATTATTAGGTAGGTGGTCATATTATTCTGATACGACTGTGTATAATATCTTCTACTTCGAGCTTTAATGTTTGAATGCTTGTTAAGGAATTGTTATTTACTTATGCTACGACTAAAAGTCTAACATGCTTCACTGTAAAGCTAAACTTCGTGCTCCGGTTAGCTTAAATATATAACACATAAAACTGATTTTGCACGTTATGGCATTAACGACCAAAATAAGAACTCTTGTACATACAGTATCGAATCGTTTTATTAGGTATGGCACGTAAACGTCAGTACAACATCACATGTGGAGTATAATTCGAATTTAGTACTCAATTAATTTTTGAGTAATATCTGAATACAGCAGATACTCGTAATATGGAATACTTTTTAAGTCTTACGAACTCGATAATAATTTGAGACTTTGATGACGAAGCAAATGTAGCATTCTAAGCGAACGATCCAATCAATTTGTATAACAACAAACGCTAATCGTGCAACGTCAACGCAGTCCTAGCTCTGACACAATTTCACACCACAACCCTGATTTAAAATGCGATCTTATCAGTCTCGATCACATACGTCATTAATTTTTGACCTAACGTCAGTTTGCCAAACTAATATTCACCAAGTGGGGAAAAATGTAGCGTTAAGATTACAGACTGCTTAAACAGAATCAATCAGATAGCGGCAAATATAAAGGACAGTTTAATTACAGTATACGTTACAAGTATGACTGGATCCGCAACTAAGTCCTCCCCTTGTTGTAAACCTACCAGCACTACACATATCTGTCCAGTATGGACATCAGTCTTCAGTTTAATTATTCGTCATATCTTTGTTTAAATAGTCACTCTATCTCTGTTTAGATCTTCATTTTCTCAAATTTTATTGATAGCGTCATGTTCATACCTTTGCATCCCACGCATTATTCATTCATTTTTACTGTATGGCCATACCAGAGCAATTGTACTTCTGCCTTTTTTGAGACTTCTGTCATTTTAATTTTCACTCTTACATCAACTCTCACTAAATTCTATCATTCCTGCTGATACCGAACACTCACTCGAGTATCTTCGTTCCTGCTATTTTAATGTTGTTTATCATACGTCTTGTTACTGGCCAAGTAGTATTTTACGGCACTGTTAATCTTACCACAGTCTTAAGAAACGTATCATTGGAAAAGTTTTATTACACTTGATCCTATATTTATTCATTCTCCTCTGCACCACTCCACTCACTACCTCCTTTACATCGCCTTCTGCCTTCAACACTCAACCAAGATGCTTAAATCTTCTTACCCCTTTTATCACTTCTTTAGTTTTTACACCACAACTTCGATTCTGGAAATCTCTTCACTTCAGCGTAATATCTGTTTTTATTCTTCGTATCCTCAGCATATCCTCTGTCTTTCAGATTTCCTTTTGCTTTCTTTTCTTTTTCTTTCCTTTCTTTTTTTTTGGTACAGAACACTACATTGCCTACGAACAGTGTGACATAAGGTTTTAATTCCTTCATTTATAGTGTTACCGCATCCAGTACAACATCAAATAAGTGCCGTAGTAGTAATAAATCATGGTGATTTACAATATAGACTTCAAATTTCTCCGTCTGCATCAAAATGTCACCTTCAACATCATTCACTACACCAGGCTGAAAGCTTACATTTTTAAGAGAGGGGTTACAAAACCACTTGAAAAAAAGGTTTCTAGCAGCTGAGATATCAAATTCAATCAAAAATCGCTTTCAATGTTTTGACTGAACACAAACAGTTCGAAAAAATCTAACTTTGCTTATAAAGACGTTATTTGCAACATAATTACAAGTTCTTTGGAAAATGAAATTAAACATCGGATTAAAAGATTTTTTCGATCGACCAAAAAAATCTCTAAAAATCTCTGCAGGTTTCAGTTGCACAATGTCTTATGATGGATTTTGTGTAAAACGAAGATTTTTCAAAAGTTGAGAGGTAAAGAATTTATTTTTGACTTTTCTACAAATTTTCAGATTTGTTCAACAAGTAATCTTAGCAGTTTTTCCAAATATCGGGAATATCTTTGCAAGAAAGGAACAAAACTTTTTAAACAATATCTTGGTGGAACTATTTACGCTGATGCAAATTGGCAAAGTAATTTCAAGCTGTAACGTCTGTATGAAGAAAAATGAATTCCATTATGATAATTACAAATCAATTTTTTTCTTCATGGGCGCATCAACCGTTGGGTTCCATTCGTGAGTGAAACTTCCTGCACGTTGCTTACACTGATGTGTGAAAAACGTGAACGGAACACCTAAGATCCCTTCAACAACAATCATTTTACCGAAAAGCATAATACAACTGTTACAGACGATTGAAGCACGACAATAACAAAACAGAATAACATTTTACAGCAATAAAAGTATTTCTCTCAACACCTTCTGGTAGAGAAGAGCAAGAATTTCATGAGAATTATTTTCCATTGCATATCAAGGATTTTTTTTCTGCACATTATTTGTTATATTTTTTTAAATCGGGATTCGCTACGATTCTCGTACTTCTCCTCCATAATTTATGAACAACTAACTTATTTAATGTTTGCAAAATCCTACCTAATTAAAATTTTCCTTTAGGTCCTTCGTCAGCAAGAAGAGTGAGATTACCATAAGAATAATTTTTTTTTTGCATACCAAGGCCCTACATTTAATCCAATTCTTTTATTTTATTTTTTGATAGAGCCTTGTTGTAATTCGCATGGGCATGCATTGCTTGACATAGAAAATGCCACACCATGGAGGAATGAACGTAATGATCCGAAATTTCCTACACCTGTAAACAAGCATGCTGGAAAGAAGTTATTTAATTCTTGAGGGATTACATGAATGTGATGGGTGACGAGACAATGTTATGTAGCTTGAGTCAGTAGGTCGTATGACGGCCATGATACATTCAGTAACACGGCGTAGCAACAATGCAAACTTCCCTGGATGTTGTCCTGCAGTATCTCTGACCAGGCATTATTGACCTGTATCCACAATTCATCGATAATACGAGTGGATAATGCACCGTAGTTAGGTCGTGTGCCAATGACGCCGGCACGATACCTATTCTTGATTACAAAGTGGTTTGGGGAACGCACTGGCCACGGAAGCACCTGGACACCTTGCAGGCATTGTCTACGTACAGCAGCAGCAGCAGCTCATCGACGCATCGTCGTGTGTCATTATACCACTATGCACGCATCGTCTGCCTCATTATACAACTATCGTTGTGCGTCATTATACACACTATGCTTACCATTGGTGAACGCTGTTGGAACTGAGAGCCCCAAACCATAAAACTACACTGAGTAGAGAGACGTCTTATACTCAAGGATGTCAGAAGAATCAGCCCGATGACCACGTGATCTCGACAATCTCAATCTGCGCTTGTCGGCGCTGAAGCAGAAGCGAGACACATCGCGGAATACGACATGGTTTCATTCGTCCCCGCTAAGCATGTCTGGTACAGCACCAGTGCAACCTTGCGCGATGATGTGCTTCGGTTATTCACAGTTGTTGCAATGGCTGTGGAGAGCGCTAGTGTGTCTCAGCCAATCTGCTATTCACAACCTGGACCGATACGGGGATGTTCATAACTGCCTGTACATTTCGTTAAATTTCCTCTGTGAATTGTGAGTGTGCTATAGTTTGCCGTTGAATGTTGCGATAGAGGCGTTCGGACGTCCGTCGACATGCACCAGTTCCACAACAGCGCGCACGTTACCTTCCTTCAAACACTCTTGCCACATTCGGTCGAAAGTTGTTCCATCCCAGTGCTTTTCCATAGGAATGCGAATCAGAAACCAGACAGCCGTACGTAGCTCTACGATGAAACCTCTCAATAAGATGCCACTGTGGCGGTAGGACTCCCAATGACGTCGCCTAGACATTCTCATACCTAACACGTTCTTTCTCCACCGAGATAACTCCGGTGCATTGATCCATACGACCAGGCGCAGATGCCCACACTTTGTTACGCCGAGGAGTTTTACCCTTCAATATTTCTTACTTATCACGTTATTAGTTCGCAACTGAAATTGTTTACATAACCCAAGTGTCAACACATAAACATCAATTTGCATGGCGCCTCAACAAATACTTCCAGGTGGGACATTTTCTATGTCAAGAAGTCTGTGTTACGAAAGGTACAACGGGAAAACAACGTGATCAACGGACTTTGAACGTGGGACTCTAGTGGGCCCTTGTAGAAGTAGTGCGAGTTCTAGTAAAACTGTTTGTTTTACTTGTGGAATTTTGAAGAGCAACAGTAGTAAACAAAATTTCATTGAATGGTTGACACATCAAAAAACCAGTAAAGCGTGAGTGAGCTGTTGTGGAAAAGTTTTGTCACATTTATTAAAGGCCACAGAAGAGCATCAGTGCGTCAGATAACAAAGAATTTGCGTCAGAGACCACGACAAATTGGATCTCAGCGCAAGATGCACCGTACTTTGCATCATCTGTGTTACAACAGTGGAAGAGCTGTCCATTGCTTTCTGCAGCAAACAAGACAAAGTTTCTTCAATGAGCTCGAAAACACCAACGGCGGACCCTAAATGATTAAAAAAGGGTCATGTGGCCTAAAGATTTATTTTTTCACTGTTCTTTGCCGATAGGTGCGTACGTACTCGTATTTGGGGACATGAGAGTGTGGATCCATCTTCAATGGTCATAAGGAAGAAGAAAACAATCTATAGTGTACACACTGTTTCCATGAGAATGTTCAGCTTGTTTGCATTCATAGCTGAATGGCCAACTGTCTTTAACCTTTTTAGCGGCCGATGCACCTGAAACAAATAGTGCCCAAACTGCTCTACGCTTCCCAAACAAAAGTATTGATATGGCAGCCGGAGTTTACGAAAATTATGGTAAAAACAATTTCTTTCCCTCTCATATATGTCTCTTATAAACGAACAAAAGGGGCACCGTTAGGATAACCCCTTTTGGAGAAAATGTTATTAGGTCCATTAAAAGAAGCAATATTTAATAGTTCCAAGAATAAACCCAGTACCTGGCTGAGATATTATACCGAAATTTTCTTTACCTCGCTATGGCAGGCATGAACTAAATAAAATTCCTTTATCTCAGCAGTATCACTCATGTACCTGTTACTGGTGATAAGCAGAGCCTTCTAGTCCTTTATCCTCTGCTTCCTGACCCAAGGTGAGATGCGAAATGGCTGGTCCCCCTGACAAAGACATAATGCCACAAATGATTCAAATATCTCCATTCTTAGGTTCGTCATCCTTGTGATAGCATTTTGAAGAGTCAGTCAGTCAGTCACAAAGGACTGGTATCAACCTTTTTCCTGCAAGACCACTTAAAATGACAAAGGTAAAGGGAATGCAGAACTTTTTGATGCGCAAGCATACTGGTTCAAGCAAAGTTAATCCCACCTCTTAGACAGCACATATATTCTATCGAGCTGATTTCAGTCCATCTTACCAACCCCGAGTTATTTCGTTATAGCCTTTAAGAGGCTTAAACATCGTTGCTGATCAAGTTCATGCTCACGTAATCGCTCTCTAACCCTGTAGTAGAAGGACAGTGCACTGGCTACGAAGTCTATATTGTCTTGGAAGTGTTTTACGAACATAATGGAGATTTTTCTCTGCTTCGTAGGTCAACTTAGTCCTCAGATCACAATCCCATGGAACATTTCTTTTATGACGTCACATCAGACGTCTGGGTGCATTATAAAATACATCAGACGTCTGGATGCATTATAAAATACATCAGACGTCTGGATGCGCAAAGTTTCAAAGTAGTCTTCGTTATAGCGGCATCGAAAGGACGAAACATTACAGAAATTTAGTTGAACCAATGTACTTTTGTTTTGTGGACCAAAAAGGGTGCAACTTATTGTTAGGTGGGTGGCCCTATTAAATTGGCTCTCCATTGACAAAACATCAAAATTTTCTATAAAAAGGTATTGAATAGGCGAGTGAGAAATAAATCCTCCGTTTATTAGATTTCTTAGATTTACATCCGAATTTACTAAACTGTGATCAATTTTCAGCTCGCCTTTTCTAGAAAAAGTACGTGCTTGCCATGTTTCCTTCTATATTTCTTTCGCCGAGCCAAACGCTCCGCGAAACTATAGTCGATGTATAATAAACCTTTGATTGTGGTAAACGTAGGTATTTTAATTTTAACTCAACACCACATGTTTTGTAGTCATAAATTATATACGTCAAAACTTCTCAAAATGTTTGTGTCAGTTATCTGTATGGACTTTATCCTGTCATAAAATTCCTGGATTAACTACAGCGCATGCGCTGGTTCTGAGAGAAGCGTGTCATAAATGTGATCAAAACTTTTTCCAAATAATAAGCCGGAGATTTGTCCGTAGTGATTATTGGTCTTATGCTTTAGCATGGTTTATCGCGTTTTAGACGTCCAAATAGTTGTGGAAGAGAGGCGCCAGGAGATACCTTGTTTCTATTTAAGTATTTTCAGGATACCTTGTTTCTATTTAAGTATTTTCAGGATACCTTTAATTTTAGCTATAGTTTTTATATTCTGATTGAGGCGTGAGTTGGGTTGTTTGGATCTCATGGACATTTAAAACAGTGGAACCTCGTTTATACGTTTCTCTTATACGCAAAATTTCGCCGATCCAAAAATTCTGAATTGTCCTCAATGTTAAATTTCTTCTTTTCCGTTTATACGTTTTTTCAGCTACACATTGATTTTGCTGGATCCCTTGAAAAACGTATAAACGAGTGTATGTAGCACCCGTAGTGCCGGGTCGGCTGGTCCTGTCCGTTTGAAAGATTACTGTGGTGGAGTCTTTCTGGAGGCTGAATATCCCTTCCAAGTCTTGTTCACTGGACTGGACTTCCTGTAACGTTTGAGGGTGGATCTGAGTTTCTCAGTGTTAAGTTAACTGTATCCTGCGTTTCTTGTTGCACTTTGCCAATGCAGCATTCCAATTCCGGAATGATGCGCTTTGGATTCGGTCGTACAAGCATTGAGAACGTCACTGCTTTTTCCCAAAGCCTTCATGTCGGTTGTTATGTTTTGTTTTCTGTTTATTTTGTTTACTGCACATGTCTTCGAAATTCCGTGCGTTTCCAGAGCGCAAAATGTCCTCTTGGCTGCTGACTAAAGCTTAAGAGGTCGTCTAATGCTGTCGGGTTAGTAAATGCCAGAAAGCTGTTGAACATTCTATAAGACTTGGCTTCTGCGCCATAAACTTTCTGTGCTTGTGTAGCGCTAATTAAAAGAGAGTTTTTCTCATGAAATCTTTCTTTCGCGCTTGAAACCAATCCTTTCAATAGCTGTACTGTTCTCAGCTGGCATTATATTTTAGGTCACGTTTCGCATTTGAATAACCTGAGCAACTGTAAAAAAATGTTGAATGTTCAATTCAGTCCTAAAGCTTTTAACCCTCACTTATAACTTTTTCCTGACTCCATCTCATAAGAAAGTGTATTCTTCCATCCACAGCAGTTTCTCACCCAAGTGGATTTAAATTGTTGTCATAGATTTAAAATTGGAAGTGTTCCGTACAGGTGAAAGAAACTTTTTTCTTTGAAAAGGGAGCAGATCCGAATTTCTTAGCATAGAGGACACATCTTTTCACATACTTATTGTACCACTCTAACATGAAGTACAAATTTAATATCTAAGGTTTTTCAGAGTTTTCTTTATTTCAAGGTATGATATGTATCTCTTTAAGAACTTGAGATTCCGTAGCAGTTTATTTTATGCACACAAACATACTCGCTTACACCACCAAGGCCGAAATTTGTGCATCAGGAAATTGGAAAAAGGAGAGAATAATTCCATTCGCGTTTATAGATGTAGTGCGAAACGTATTGTTTCACCCTATCTGATCTGTGAAAGCTAAGAAGTAGAGAAAGCAGAAATTGTAGTCTTTGGCATCTGCACTAGTGCTCGAAATTAAAGGAAAATCTACAAAAACATATATAGCTGGGATGTACGAGTATGTAAAATAATGATCTGAAAGGTGGCTAACGTGCGAATTTTAGTACGAGGGGAACTCACCCGCAAATACCTTTGCCACAGATAAGCTGAAATATAGAAATTAAGATTGTGCTGTATAGATGCGGGAGTCTTCACTCATCTTGTAGCTGTTCTACGTAACTTTTGCTTTCCCTTCAGTGGCTCGCCGATCTTATTATGTCACGAAGGCATTGTACTGATGATTTTTAGCGATGGACAGCAATTGGTAGATTGGGGGTAGGTCAGTCGCACACGGCAGTTTCCAGAGCATTGATTGGATAATCTGCAAATTGTCCTTTAAGCTTCTGGAGCCGGTTTCAATAGACAGGAGATATTCGCCGTCGACCACGACAGGGAAATCCTAGAGCCACGACTGATGCAGATGATCACTATATGATACTCAAATACAGGTTACTGGCAGATGGATGCCATATTAATTAGACGTGTAGACATAACTAAGAAAACAATTTTCATAGGTATGTAACACTATGATCGCTATATGAGTCTGACTGCCAGAGGGAACAGTGTAATGTCCGCTAGGCAACTCTCTTTGGAGCTTACAGCAGCTGCGGGAACGAACGTTTCAAAGGAAACTGCTTGTAGAAGGTTTTATGAGCAATGCCTTTCAGCAAGGAGATCAATTATTAGTGTCCTCAGCCCTCAGGTGAGCTCGTTTAACGTCGAGTCACCAAAATTACACTTCACGTCCAGACCAGTGGGTAAATTTTAGTTTCACTGATCAGTCATGATTCAGCTGAAATACTGATTCACGACGTATTCTCATCGAGAGAGAACCAGCGCCGCGCAATATTCTCTCTCACGTGAGAGAAAAGGATAATTCTGGTGGCGGTGTCAGTATTTTCTGGCGAGAATCATGGACGCACAAACATGCACATTTTTCAGAGTCCTTCTGTTACTGCCTTAAGGTGCAGAGACGACCCTCTATGACCCGTGGACGGGCCTTCTAGGCGTGCTGTGATCTGGAGAGAACGAGGGGGCACGCTATCACTCCTTTATGATCCGTGGAAACTCCTTTATAACTCCTTTATGATCCGAGGAAACTCCTTTATTATCCGTGGAAACAACTTTATGATCCGTGGAAACGCCTTTATGATCCATGGAAACTCCTTTATCACCAATTTATGATCCGTGGAAACGAGGTCGTGAACCTGCACGTTAGGCCATCCAACGAAGCCGTCCGTCCAGATTTTATTCTTATGAGCGACAATGCCCGACCTCGTCGAGCTCATTCTCTCGACGATTTTCTCGCAAACATATTCGCAGAATGGAGTGGCCACCCAGATCCCTTGGCCTCGATCCAGTTCAGCATGTATGGGATATTCTGGAAACACACGCATTAAAGCTCATCAGCCGATCGAGAGAACTTCAAGAATTCAGAACAGTCCGTATTGAGGAGTGGTCAGTAATCCTTCAAGACCTCATCAATGCTCTCATAAACAGCATAAGTACTCGTTGCTTAAGCTATATGGATGTCTGGTGTGATCATACCGTATATATATATTTTTTATTGAAGGTTTTACGACCACCGTGAGCAACTCAATGGGCTATAAGCAGTCACCCATCCCTAATTTAGGGTCACTGGTTCCATGGAAGGGAGAGAGCCAGTGCCGTAAGACAAACACAACATCCATGCCTCACAGAGATTCGAACCCGGACCCTTCTCGGACGAATGGTCATAAGCCAGCGCTTATACCACTTCGCCAACGGGGAGGCATACGGCATATTACATGTCTTAAGCAAAAGCATTTAAACATTGTTCCACGGAATGTCCTTTCATGTAAATTACAAGATTATGATGTTAGCACACGCGAAATTATAAGATTACAATTTTCTTTTGCTTGAGTTATACATACGTAATGCAATAATAAATACCTTTACCAAATTATTTCATTGAACCTCATATTTCGATTTATGTACGAAATTATAATCATTCGTTAGTTTTTTTTTTTTTTTTTTATTTTGATTGGAGGTTTAACGACCACCGTGAGCAACTCAATGGGCTATAAGCAGTCGCCCGTCCCTAATTTAGGGTCACTGGTTCCAGGGAAGGAAAGAGCCAGCGCCGTAAGACAAACACAACATCCATGCCTGACCGGGATTCGAACCCGGACCCCTTCGGACGAATGATCAGAGGCCAACGCCTTAGACCACTGCGCCACCGGGGCGGCCATTCGTTAGTTTCGAGTATCAGTGTAAATCGAAAACTGGGCCCGGAAAACCTACTACTGTTTAACTATTTTGATTGTGCTATCTAAATTGAAATTCACTTTCCAGATTTTAAAAGCGGAAAAATTGAAACAAATAAAAATGTGTATTTAACCCCAAGCCAAAGAACTATGGAGTGCGAATTAGAAAACGAACGAAAACCTTCATGGGCTGCCATCACGAAATTCACAAATTAACTTTTCCATCTGGCTTCTAGAAGACCTGATATCCTACTGAATACTAAATGCTTTAACGCTGCTTACCTTAAAAATCGAGCTGTAATGCATAGAAATCATTCTTAGTCAATTGTAACATCTGTTCCAAACAAAAAGGCTTTTCCAGTTTGACTTTTCGATGAGAAGATATCGAGTTCTGGACTATATCACATACATGTTTACACTGACGCTAAAGCGTGTCAGTTTTAGAGACATTTAGACTTTCATAAGGCTAAATATGAACTGAAAGCTGTTATGACAGCAGTGGTAAATAAAATCACGGAAACGAGAGAACATATCTCTATTTCGTTATCCGAACTTCTTCCAGAATTTTGAATAGTTAACAGTACAAAAATATCAGACAGAAATTTCTAGGTGTGCTATTTTGTTTCATTACACAGTTATTATATAATTAGCGACTAAACTAATAGCGATATTTCGTAGACCGAAAACATAAGTAAGCATAAAATATACCTTTAATCTTCGAGTTCTCTTAAAAGAAAAATCTGTTAGTTGTTCATGATTTTTCTAGCTTACTGTTTAAATATTAAATGATCCCAAGTTTTCGCATTGTCTACAACTTTCGTCTTAAACTTTAGGCAAAGAATTAAAGATTTTTTTCAGTAAACATAAGTTTCCTTCTAATGTCCTACAACTTCCAGTTAACACTTACGTTGCGCATATTAACTGTAACCTTATAAAGAATATTACGAGTCATCTGCCTCATGGAAAAGAAAAATTTAGTTCATCCTTTTTCGGTATTTTTTTCTGCGGGTATTACAGTGAACAAAAAATTCTTTCAAACACTTCTTTTTTTCTTTTTTTCTTCTATCTTCAATGTATTCATCTTGTTTGGTGGGGGAGGCTTCACAATTATACTTTTCCCGAAGTCATTTTTTAAAGTATGACGGAGTCCAGGATTACTAGACAGCGCGAAAGGAGCAAGCAAAAAAAATCGGAAATAAAAACAATCTCCAAAATGAAACTCAC
The DNA here is from genome assembly GCA_039090855.1 of Macrothele yani. NCBI lineage: Eukaryota > Metazoa > Arthropoda > Arachnida > Araneae > Macrothelidae > Macrothele > Macrothele yani. Next base: position 60,407,681 of record CM076989.1, on the reverse strand, counting down.
CGCACAATCTTCAGTTTTAAGGCATGAATTTTTTTTTTTTTCTTTCACTTTTTTTTGCTATTCTTAATTTACTTTCTTCTAAACCCATCCTTCCACTCTGCCCTTTCACTCTAAGACTAAGCTTTCCCAGTTTTTTTTTCTTTCTTCAAACCGAAACCGATTTTCTATTCGGTAGAAATCGACGTGCTTTCCATTTTGTATTTTATTGTTTTTCTTTTTTTCAATTTTTAAGGTTTATCCATTCTTTTATCGCCTTCCTTTGTTCTGATACCGATACTACGGGTTTCGGTTTTCTTTCAGAATCATGCCTCTGTGTTCTAATGAGCCGTCTTTTGTCCGCAACAGAGGAGTTTATGACCCAAGCCCTATTCAGGTTTCTGTGGTGCATAAACTTTGTAATGATAAAAATGGGGGGACTCTGAGGCAAACACAGCCAAAAAGAAGAGAAAAATAGAAGGAAGGATGAAGAAGAAAGGAAGAATGGAGTGAGAAAGAGAGTTGGAGGATTGACGATGTGTAGCAAAAACTGAACGGTTGCTACAGCTTTCCATTGTTGGCGCGTTCGTCGTGTCCTTTATGAACTTTAGCAGATAGCGATAGAAAAAAAATGAAAAAGGGAGAAGGAAGAAATGCCACTATAGAGAAAAAGATGCGTTCTTTATCAGCAGCCGATAAGGAAAAATGGAGGTTTCGTTTCTGCTTCATTTACAGAGATGAAAGCCACTGACTTTGTAAATAAAATGAATAATTAAAATTTTCTTATCATATGCTGTACCGTCCAATATCAATAAAGATATTTAAAATGGAGTGAAATAAAATAGGTACCATATTGGCAATAACACTTCTAGGCTTGTGAATATTGTTGCGAATAAAAGAATTGGCTAAAATGGCTTTCGAAGTCTTCAAGAGGAATAAGTCGGATCTTGGTTTCGAATCCAAAACTCCAACGTTGGAACGAAATAAGAACGTTTTTCTCTGATTCAAGGAATTTAAGTTTTAGGAATGCTACAAGTTACGCATTTTTTTAAACTTTCCAAGTGATCTCCTTAGTCGCCTTCAATTTCTGGGAACTGAAACTCATCCTATTACTACAGCTGAAAACAAACGTAATAATGAATTCCAGTTAACGTTTAGAGAGTAATATAGTTCTACTGATAGTAGAAATATATCGTTTTAAGATCACCACTGACCTTTCTAAATAGTTTAATAAACACTCCCTTTGGGTGCGCAAATTTCCTATGTTTTTTCCAACATCAATTTAAATGTCACTTGACTTAAATTTAATTTACTGAACCTGTGTTATTATAACTCCCATCGTTGCTTGAACATCTCGTAAATGGAAAATTTCAGTCTTAATTTCGTTCTTGCATGTAATTAACTCGCAAACTAGTTAAAACGGCAAGATTCAAGAATGCAGCAGAGGAAATGTACTTAAGAGTTTAATATCTACTTAATGGATCAAAAGGGAGCCTCAAGATGAACTTGCATATATTGCACGTAATGGTAATCAACAGCCTAGAAAAAGCCAAGCAGTTTAAGTGTCAAACTGTTGTCATATAACTGGTGGCACGCTATTCCGAATAAAATCCGAGAAGCCACACACACATAGGATACAACAGACACGGTCGGATCCGTACTCTAGGTCAGAGAGCAGTTCAGAAGACAGTGCAAACGCAGATATTTTTCAGACAGCTTGAAGTTAAAGGAACAATTCCTGTAACTAGATATACCACCTGTAGGGATGTGCTTAGAAGTAAATAAATAAACAAATAGGACACTTATTTACTTAAATACAGCTTCAAAATAATAGACCCAGCACAATTTTGTTGTACAATAGAACTAATGTAAATCGCATGTAAATTAGTACTCCTGCGTTACCTTCTGAGTTCTGAAAAACAATAGTTTGCTTTCTCCCGCGGGTGTTCAATGCATCTATAGCTGGTTTTAAACCCGAATGCACAGCAGTTGTCTTTGATATAGAAGCACAGCTTACGTTTTATACTTGATTGCAAATATCCATTTAGTACACTAATATTTTAGCGCATAAGCTTCTGAATCCGTACACTCAGTTTCAGTCTCAGAATGCACTGCTCTTTTTTCTCCTGTCACAAAACCCAAAGTGTAATCAACAACCAGCTACTTTTCTCACCTGCATCCGCCATTGATGACGTGACCAATTCTCAGCTACATTACTCCACAAGCTGAATGGATTTTTACGTAAACAATAACAAACTCTGTCGAATTAATTTGTTCCTACGCCCCAAAGAAACCGATGGCAACAAAAAATGTTTTCTTGTCAACAACTGCAAAGCTTGACTTCAAACAAAACATTGCCATTCCAATGGCGCAGTGGTCTAAGCGCTGTCGTCTTCACACCTCCCCCTCGTACTCAGCTCTCCAGCATAGCTCTTTCTAAACTTTTATCGATCTTCGCATCATTTACACTTTTACTTCACTTTGACCCACTAACAGGGGTCAAAGTGAAGTCAAAGTGAACATTTGGAACTCGTCAGGAGAAATTCTGGGGAGTTAAGTCAGAAAATATTTAAGAAGGAGAAACCAAACTTTAGAGAATACAGAAACTCAAACGGACAATTAAATTAGAAGTATACTTAACACATTTCGGAAGTCAGAAGCTACATTTATGGTAAATTTTAGGAAATTATGTTAAGAAAGCTATATCAGTATACAATTTGCGTCTAAGAAGGTTAGTCAACGGGCCAATATGAAAACTAAACCAACATTTACAAAAAATCAAATTGAGTTAACAAATTTCGGTGAACACGCGGTAAAAGTGAACAGGAAGTAATATTTCAGGAAACCTATTTTGCTGACTTCCAAATTAATCCATGCCGAATGCAATACCCTTTCGCATTCGTTTATATAACTGCTGAAAGTTATGGGAAATGTTCTGCTTTGCTATCGTCTGTAGCTGGGCAGCATTAAATATTTTTTTGATTGGAGGTTTAACGACCACCGTGAGCAACTCAATGGGCTATAAGCAGTCGCCCGTCCCTAATTTAGGGTCACTGGTTCCAGGGAAGCCAGTACCGTAAGACAAACACAACATCCATGCCTGACCGGGATTCGAACCCGGACCCCTTACGGACGAATTATCAGAGGCCAGCGCCTTAGACCACTGCGCCACCGAGGCGGCTTAAATATTCAAAATGTCAGCAAATCCTACGTTCTATTAAATGTTCAATATATTAGCAAATCCGGTGGCGCTGGCTTCTGATCGTTCGTCCAAAATGGGTCCGGGTTCGAATCCCGCTAAGACATGGATGTTATGTTTGTCTTACAGCACTGTCTCTCTCTCTTGCCTGGAACTAGTGGCCTCGAATTAAGGACGGACGACTGCTTACAGCCCATCGAGTTGTTCACGGTGGCGGTTAAGTCCCCAACCAAAAAATAAAACTATTCTTTTTGAGCCCTAATTTCAGTTAGGGAAACAAAAAGGATTCACCTGTTTCCAGATCCGGCAAATATGGTGAGGGGATTCATCGCAGCAAGGGCTCAGTTTGAAGCACAACTTGATGTTAGTTCTTTGCTTACGTTTTGCCAGGAAACAATGTGCACATATATCAGCTACCGCAACAAGCTCTTTGTACCACATGCTTTCAACATCTCCCTGTCGATTACGGACCAGTTCCCTGATATATTAGACTGCGTCATAAAAGTCACTGCACCTTTCACAATATTTCCTACTAACGAAACGCATGAGCATTCAAAATACTTGCAGCACATACTCATGCGTTTCTTCACTGGCTTGAAGTGCTGACATCAAGTTTCGTCGCCGGAGGTAGTTTGCGACAGAAATTCCTCTTTGTTGAAGCGTGTAAGGTGTTCCAACGCAACACCTATGTGCTTGGCCTTCTGCACCTCCAATAGCTGCTTGAGAATCCATTGTGCTCACACCTTTCGATACACGAGACGATCGTGGATGATACTACTGAGGAATCCCATGCTGATGTGTAGGTCCGGTGCTAGTTCTCGAAGGATTACTATGCGGCTTTCCATCACAGGAATGTTCTCCACTGCATTGGTTTGATGGCTTGGTGACATTATTAAGGTCATGGAAAGTCTGCTGTCTTTTGACGTCTCGAAATTCTTTCCACCACTTAAACGCTGTATTGCGAGTTAAGGAGTGCGGTGTTTTAATGTCTGTAAAAAAGACGGTTCATGTTTAGTAAAATACAAGGGGCATCCTGAAAGTAATGCCTCCTTAATAACTTTTGAAAACTTGAAGATATTTTAATGAAAATGCACTGACGTGTATTATGATATGTTACCAATGTGTGAACAAATTGTTTTCAGAATCGAAAGTAAAGATCATGAATGACAGAGAAAAGAAGCGAGCCGTAATTGAATTCCTGGAAAAAGAGGGATGTGAGGCTCCACAAGTCCACAGAAGATTCCTGGCAGTGTATAGAGCTGCTACAACCGATATCAGTAATGTCCGAAGATGGATATAAGCGTTTCGATAGCGAGAAAGTTTAGTGTCATAAAAACAACGGAGTGGAAGACCCGCAACTGCAGTGATAGATGTCAACGGGCAACGATTGAAAGACCTCATCACAACTTATCGTCGTGTCACCCTCCAGAAGTTGCAACAATAAACAGTGCTCACTATGTACAGACATTGAAGAAGCTAAAGGAAGCTATCAGAAGGAAAAGACGTGATATTCCAGTTCATACTGTTGTTTTACACCATGATAATGCACGTCCCCACACCTGAATGGAGACCACAGGGGAATTTTTCCAAAATGGATTTCACTAATGTATTCAAAGATGGCGGAAATGTATAGAAAGTGATGTACAATACTTTCAATAGGCTAGCATTATTAACAATATGTCCTGCCACCGAGTTTCACATTTTTGCTGCTACAAATAAAAATCTTATGAGGGCATTACTTTCAGGATGTCCTTTGTGCCTAGCACCTACCTGGGCCAAACACTGCATCTCAGCCTATTGCGTAGGCGTGGAAGCACCGATGCCGTACCTAGCGTCTCCTTGTAGCCTATTACGCTCTCCAGATTTGTTACGACAAATGATCACCTACAGTGGTGCACTTCTTTTATCTGCCTGTGAACGGTGGCACTACTGCCGGCGACGGCACATCGACTGCAAAGTCGCATTCTGCCTAGTTTATATTTCCCTTGAATGACCCTTAAATAATGCAGTGTATGATCAACAGCATCCTGACACTCCTTTTTGAGTATTGGATTTGCCCGTATACATCACAGCCATGGCTCGTAGAGATTTGCACGTGGTCACGCAAACATCAAAGACAAGCACGAACAGTAGAATGGGCCACATGATACAGCTGAGCTCAATGACTTTCAATGGTCCATGGTCATAGGATGTAATCTTAGCAACAAGTAAGTTCGGGAAATTTCAGGTGCTCCTATCAACTGTAGGTGATACTAAACACAGTTGAGCAACAACAGTGCGATCTCGACCTGGTAGGCAACGTACAATGAGAAAACGGGTCTGCCGAGTGCTGAGGTGGGTGGTGAGATAAAACCACCTGTCGGTTCCGACACTCTCAAGTGAGTTCTAAAATGTCTTTAGAAGCAATGCCAGCTCCATAACGGTTTGCCATGAGCTGAAGGAATATGTTTCAATTGCCGAGCTGCCACTTACAAACCTAACATCAGCAAGATCAACACGAAGCGTTACTTGGAGTGGTGTAAAGCTCGGCGTCAGTGGAGTCTGGATCACTGGAAATGAATTCTCTAAAGTGATCATTTACGCTCTATCATCTGGCAGTCCAACGGACGAGTCTGAGTGTGGGGGATGCCAAATGAATGTACCCTCCACGACTGTGCTGTGCTAACTGTTAAGTTTGGTAAAGGTGGTATCATGCTCTGGAACTATTTTTCATGGTTTGGGATGGGATCCTAATTCCAGTGCTTGGAAATCTTAACGCTACTGTCAATACACTGAGTGGCCACTTTATTATGACCACCTCCTCAGTACTTCGTTGGGCCACCTTTTGCCTTTAATACTGCGTCGATTCTTCGTGGCATGGACTCCACGAGATGTTGATAGGTGGTTTGTGGAATCTGAGACCATGCTTGATGAATAGCACTTTCCAGGAGTGTGAGATTGCAGGGTTGTGGATCCAGCTGTATGATGGCTCGTTCAACTTCATCCCACAAATTCTCAATGGGAGTGAGATCTGGAGATTGTGGGGGCCACCTAAGCAAAGTAAACTCACCGGCATGTTCCTGAAACCAATCCTGTACAATACGAGCACCATGGCAGAACGCATTATCTTGTTAAAAGTAGCCATCGCCATTGAGATAAACCATCCACATGACAGGATGCACTTGGTCCGCAACGATGTTTAGATATGATGTGCCAGTCAGACGTTGATCAACACGAATGAAAAGGCCCAAAGCATGCCAGGAAAACATTCCCCAAACCATAACGTTGCCTCCACCAGCTTGAAGGGTTGTAGCAATGCATTTGGGGTCCATGCTTTCGTGCTGTTTCCGCCAAATTCTCACTCGGCCATCGGAATGGTGCAACTGAAAACTGAAAACGTGATTCATCGGACCACATAATTTGTTTCCAATTATCGACTGTCCAATCCTTGTGCTCCTGTGCGAACTGGAGACGTTTTCTCTTGTTAACTGCAGACAGCAAATGTGTTCGAGCAGGCCTTCGGCTGCCATATCCCATCCGATGCAGTGTACGACGAACAGTGCGCGCAGAGATTATTTGAGAGAATCCTTGATTAAGATGGTCTGTAATTTTCTGCCTTGTTGCCCTTCTGTTGTCTGTTATCAGTCTGGACACTCTCAGTTCCGCCCGAGCAGTCACTAGTCGATGACGACCACACGTTGCACGTAGAGACATAGTTTTTTGGCTGACAGTCCAGTCTATAAACACTTTAACAACATCTGCTCTGGAACATTTAACGAATGCGGCGGTTTCGGTGATACTCGCTCCATGGTTCCGAGCTCCTACAATCATCCCACGTTGAAAGTCCGTCAAATCGCATTTTTTACCCATCTCGTCACTCAAAAATCACTTCTACTACTGTCGCAAGCACTAAGCTTTCCCTTTTAATACTAGCCTCGCCCTCTGGCGGCAACAGCGTGCAGCCATAGTTTATTTGCTTAAAACTGTCAGTTGGTCATAATAAAGTGGCCACTAGTGTATATCATATGGCCACAGTTGGATGACGGCTCTTTTCTTTACCAAGAGGACAGTAACTCCTTCCATAAAGTGATGTACGTGCAAGAATGACTTGATGAGATGGGTGTAAAAGAACTTGACTGGCCTACACAGAGCCCCGATTTCAATCCCATGGAATACTTGTGAGATGAATTGGGACGCCGACTGGCCGAACCGCTCGGCATCGGTGACAGACCTGACTAATGTTCTTGTAATAGAATGAAAGGCATTTAGTTGCGTACCAAAATCTAGTGGAAAGGCTTCCCAGCAGATAGCAGCAAACGATAGCAGCAAAATGGGGACCAACTTGATATTAATTCGTTTTTCCATCTGATTGAAGATGTAACAAAGAAAAGAAAACTTAACTGAACGAGTTTATTCCCGAGGAGGAAAGGAGTTAGTGTTAAATTCACACAGAGACATAATCGTACGAAATTCTTTTTTTCCCTCATCACTAACTCTCGGTAGAGTGTCCGGACCAGAAACCATAACAGTACTGTTACAGTGCAAAAAAAAATATTTTTTCTCATTCCTGTGTGACAGTCGGCTAACGAATAATAACAGGCTATTGGTGAATAACAGGAGTATGTGAAATCCAACCTTGAGCAATAACTTTTTTCTAAAAAATGTGTTTTCGGCGGGAGCTCCAAAATTCTCGCTCTATCTCGAAAGGCGTCAAAACCACTCCGTTTCATTCATGGTACAATACGCTACTACTTAATGTACGCTATTTTATCTCAGTATGAGGAATACTATTATACGAGGGTTGTATCGAAAGTAATGCAAAAGTGGGCATAACTTTTTTTATTAATTGACAGAAGTTGTTCAAATTGCACATGTTGGTAGAGTAATCCTTCCTCTATACAAAAGTGGGCATAACTTTTTTATTAATTGACAGAGGTTGTTCAAATTGCACATGTTGGTAGAGTAATCCTTCCTCTATACAAAAGTACTGCTCAACATAGTCTCCATCTCAAGCAATACATTTGCACCATCAGTGAACACAACTCTCGAAATCTCTTTGAAAAAATTCAGGTGTGGACTGTTGTACCCACTTCTTCACAGCCACTTTCACCTCCTCTGTGTCATCAAATCGTTGTTCCCGGAGACCGTCCCTCATTAGACTGAACAGGTGGAAGTCAGAAGGCGCCAGATCTAGGATGTACGGTGGGTGGGGGGCCACCGACCAGCCTAATTTGCTGATTACCTGATTTGTTGCCAAAGATGTGTGTGGTCTCGCATTGTCAAGGTTAATGTGGATCTTTTTCAGATTCTTGTTCGGTCTCTTCCTCCTCATGGCTTCTCTAAGTTTCTTGAGTGTCTCAATGGAACTCTCGCTGGTCACCAACCGTGACCAACGTCCCCGAAAATCAAGGGGAATGACACCCATGTCATCCCAAAAAAGAGTCACCATGATTTTCTGTGCTGATCTCTGGCTCTTGAACTTCTTAGGCCTTGGTGAAGAGGTGTGACGCCATTTCATGGATTGTTTCTTCGTTTCCGGATCGTAAAGATATGCCCACGTTTCATCCTTTGTCACTAGATCGTACAAAAACGTGTCTTCATTAGCTTCAAACGCTTCCAGCAGATAAGAGCAGACTTCCACCCTTCTCTCCTTCAAATCAGGTGTCAACTGTCGAGGTGCCCACTTTGCACATACTTTCCGTTACCCTAAATCTTCCACCATCTTCTGTATGGCATTATGCCCACAGTCCAGTTGTGCAACAAGCTCACGAATTGTGACTCTTTTCCCCGCGCGAATCAATTCATCCACTCACTGACGATTCCTGTCAGTGGTCGCAGATGATTGTCTCCCACTGCGTGGTTTGTCTTCAATGCTGGTTTCCCCTTCTTTAAACTTCTTTATCCGTCTGCGCACATTGCCCTTGTCAATGGTGTTATCTCCGTAAATATTCTGTAGCTTTGTCAAGAACTCAATGGTGGCACGTTGCTTCAGCTTGGAATCCATTATTTACCTGCACTGAAGAAGATGGGTTACTCTAGACGGAGAGTTACTCTACCAACATGTTCAATTTGAACGACTATTGTCACTTAAAAACGTTACGCCACGTTTGATTTACTTTCGGTACAGTCCCTCGTCCATATTCGAGTAGTTTAACACAGCGAAACGTCTCATTATCGGATGGGCATTGTAAATATTCTTTACGTACCAGCTCGACAAAAGGAATGATTACCTGGACTTCGCCACAAGAATCAGTAGCAAATTTTGGTGCGAATTGAGATTTTGAGCTTTTAATTTACAATTGCAAAAACATTCTACGTTATGTGCTGATTCGGTATGTGGTTTGTATGATTTCTCAGGCTTTACAAACCTGAGGAAAATCTGTTTAGTATTATGGAACGTTTGATAAAGAACGCAGCCACGATTCATCTCTCCTCAGAGTTAGGGTACGGTTTCGAATTATACAACTGTGAAGAAACTCTGTTTAGTAGTAGGGAACGAATACTGGAGAACATATCGACGAAGGGACTCGTTACGGTGCTGAGGAATGGATGCGAGTATGGAATTTTGCTACAATTAGCGAATCTGTGCTGTCGAACACGATTACAACGCAACTCTCGATAGTGATAGAAAATACATGATAAAGAACATACTTTCGTGGAAACTCAGATCATTGCTATCGATCCGCTCTCCAAGCAAATAAAACATGAATTCATAAATATAGTAAATAATTCCGTTTATAGTCATAAATATACAAAGGAATACATTTCCCGCAAGCTTTCGCCGCCTTCGGACGGCTTCATCAGGCGGATAACATGCTATAAGGAGAGAATAGAATCAAATGCCATTTGATTCTATTCTTTCCTTATAGCATATTATCCCCCTGATGAAACCGTCCGAAGTCGGCGAAAGCTTGCGGGAAATGTATTCCTTTGCCTCTTTATGTCAATGAACAGAAATATTTACTAGCTTTATTCTTTTTTGGTGTTTAGCAACCCTTATAATACAGCTACTAATGAATCCATAAATTAACCCATTTACTGTCAGGCAACATATATGCTATGACCTTACCAAATTTATAATTACCATATTGAACATTGTTGATAAACATAAGGCAAACAGAGGAATGCCGCCCCTGTGGTGCAGTGGTCTAACCGATGGCCTCTGATCATTCGTCCGAAAGGGGTCCGGGTTCGAATCCCGGTGAGGCATGGATGTTATGTTTGTCTTACGGCACTGGCTCTCTCCCATCCCTGGAACCAGTGATCCTAAATTAGGGACGGGCGACTGCTTACAATTCATTGAGTTGCTCAGGGTGGTCGTTAAACCTCCAACCAAAAACAAAAATTAAAAAGAGGGAGTAAGTTTATAACTAAGGCCGTGCTACTGTTATCCGTTGTCCTCATATGCAGGCCTGTTTGTAGTTATTAGATGTTCCCTTACCTACCGCATGTACTAAACGTATAAGCATTTAATTTTTCCTTTGAAAACGCCACAGTTACACAGCAGCGAAAATTCTCTGTAAGGAAAATTAACTCAAAACTTATATCCACAAGCGTAAAAAGGAGAAGGCAACTCCTTTTTTTCAGGTGCATTTAAAAAAATTCTGAGAAATGGGTAATTGCGCATACGACCTGCAAAAAAAAGCATAAAACGTATGCAAAATATTCCTCATAAAGGAAACTATCCAAGGCAATAGGAAATTTTACACATCGAACAATTAGAAGGAGAGATGCAGTGGGAAAAGTGATATAATTTTACGAAAAGCTGCGCACTATTTTAAAAAGAAAAGAGGAGCAAAATACTCTTCTTAATGAAGGGTATCCCACACGGAAAGAATTTTTCCGAATCATTTTAGGAATCTGAGATACTTTTCAAACTAGAAATACACCGAAGAGCCATTACATTATGACCATCCCCAGCCTAGAGAATTGAGCGAACCTGGAAACCGAACGGTAGCGCTGGTGAGGTTCACAGAGCAGTATATTAACAACCCGAGGGCCGGCTTTCTGTTTGTAGAGTGTTCGGAGTCAGAATGGGAAAAGCTGCCGATTTATCGGAGTTTGGTAAAGGACAAATTGTGGTGGCACGGCTCCTCGGAGCTACGATCTCGGAAACGGCGCGGCTTGTGGGCTGTTCACGTGACACTGTAGTGAGTACGTATCAAAAGTGGTGCACATATGGCCAAACGACGAACCGTCGTCCACAGCTCATCCATGCCAGATGTGAGCGGAGGCCGTCGCGCATTGTTCAAACCGACCGCAGGGCTTCAGTGTGACAAATCACCCGCACCTACAACAGTGGTGATCAGGGCAATGTGTCACGGCACACAGTTCATCGCATCCTTCTGCGCATGGGCCTGCGTAGCCGAAGACCCAGCCGGGTCCCCATGCTCACTGCACGTCATCGCCAGCAACGCATGAAATGGACCCAAGATCATTGAGATTGGACCGTGGATGATTGGAAGAAAGTGGCCTGGTCTGACGAATCAAGATTCCTAGTGCATCACGTAGACGGCCGAACGTGTATACGCCGATTACCAACGGAGGCTATGGCACCTGGATGCACTGTTGAGCGGAAACAGGCCGACGGTGGCGGTGTTATGCTGTGGGCGATGTTTTCTTGGGATACTTTGGGCCCTATTAGCCTAATAGCGCAATCCTTGACAGCTGTCAGGTATCTGAACATCGTTGCGGAACAAGTTCACCCATTCATGGCAACTGTGTTCCGTGCTGGTGATGGCCATTACCAACAGGATAATGCGCCATGCTACACTGCCAGAATCTTCAAGGAGTGGTTCGAGGAACATGCTGGTAACTTTCTGTTAATGCCCTGGCATCTAAATTCAGCTTACATGAACCCAATCGAACATATGTGGTTCGATTTGGAAAAGCATGCTCGCGCTAAATCACCACCACTCCGAAATGTACGGAAACTGGAGGACCTGCTCTTGATATAATAGTACCAGATACCTCAGGATACCTTTCTCCACCTCATCGAATCTATGCATCGCCCAGTGACCGCTGTTTTGTGTGTTAAAGGGGGTTCTACAGCTTGTTAGGTAGGTGGTCATAATGTAATGGTTCATCAGTGTATACGCTCACGCTCTCTCACTGCAGAATTGTGAAATGTCAAAGCGCAGAAGACATATGTAAAAGAATTCTTTACAATGAAACCTTTGCGTATTTGAAAAAATTCAAATACAACTTGTGGAATCAGAGACAGCAAGAAAGTAGTTGAACACGCTTCTGATCTTTACTGGTTTCACCAAGCAGGCGCGTCTCTCTGCCTTTTCCAGTTATTTCCGGATTCTGAATGATTTTATAGTTAAGGTCCATGTCTCTGATCCATAAATAAGAACCAGAAGACTACATTTATTAAACACTTTTTTTTATAAGACATAATGATAAAACGATTATGTCGTCAGCAAAACGAAGGTAGGTTAATTAATGTCCATTAATCTTGCCCCCCTCATACAGATTACTTAACCCACCTTCGTTTTCCTGATGTCCCGGTGGCGGCCGATGGGAATTTTTCCGAAAATCACTTATTACTGTGGAATGAGTGATGATTTCTGTTTGGTGTTCCTGATCAACATCGAGTGTTTGAATTAATTTTAAAAGTACTCCCTCAGAACCGCAGAGTATGATCCGGGAAGTTGCTGACAAGAGTAAAGAACTTACAAAAAGCAAAACTGATGTGCAATACTTTTGCAAGAATTAAAGATTTGTCTTAATCTAGAAGTAACTAGTGCCTACATTTACTTGAAAAAATCTAGAAGTAACCACTGCCTACATTTACTTTGGACATCAGATATCAAGCAAAGGCCGCATGGAAAGTATTGATAGGCGTATAAAACGTAGTTAGATTATGCAAGGAAACGGTACTATTTTAAAAAGCAATTTGCCATTATGTCCTAAAAGAAAAGTGTTTAATCAATGCACCCTTCCAGTTCTTACTAATGGAAGAGATATAAACGAAAAAAGCCATATCGACGCTGCATACAACTCATACAGGCATGAAGAGATCCGTACTTGTTATCACCAGGAAAGACGGAAAAAGGAACTCATGGATCAGAAAACGTCAAGAGTTGATGGCATCACGACCGAAGTAAAGACTCTTAAGTGAAAATGGGCCGGACATATTGCTAAAATAAATGCTCTCCGTTGGACAGCCAAAATACCAGACTAGCTTCCAAGAGACAAAAATAGACCCAGAAGAAGACCATGTGGGGGGATGAAAGTCAAAAGCATGCTGCAGTGACACGGAGGAGATAGGATCAAGACGGACAGTTGTGGAAGACACTTGTGAAGACCTTCATCCAGCAGAGAATTGATAATGATTGATGATGATGATACGCCTCTACCGAGATAACTGTGAATTATTTAAAGGGAATAATGTTCTTCTCAATCTTAACCATAGAACTTGGTGTAAAGTATAAAAAGATGTTTTAGAGTAGGTTATTCGAAGCAAATATTCATCTGTGAACAGAAATACATAATAAGCTAACAGTTACCCGTTTTTCAGAAACTAAGATATAGCTTTGTATACTGGCATATTATGAACAAGGTCTGTGATAATCTTTGGAGCAATGCTGAAATATAAATGCGGGAAAGTTCCGTCAAATATCCACTCCACTGGCAAATAGTATAGAACGTTGTTTCCCAGTCGGTGACTTGCGTACCCTCGGGGTACGTGGTTGGATCACGTTCGAAGCCAGAAATATTTCTCATAACTTTTCGGTGCGTCCTAAACGTAATATCGTGCATGTCCCGCGGCATTATGGAATATTATTTGGACGTTTAAGTCTTTATATACATGGCGGCAAGCATTAGTGACTTCTAGACCCAAGGAGCTCCATTTTCTTGTTAGTGGAGTGAAAACAGGGAATTCCAAAAGAGTGACACACTAGTTGCTGTCTGTGTTCTCTTTCTTCCCTCTCTCTAATAATCAGCACAAGATGGTGTCCATGCTTTAAATGCATTCATACAACAGTATTGTATTTTGAAAGACAATATTCTAAAATTAAGTAAATAAGGGATTGCACAAATTTTTCACTCGATGCAAGGTTACAATATAATGTTTTATTTTAATGTTTTCCACCCTCATCTAGCGATATTCTCTGAGAGACATTTCCCACATCTCTGGATGTCATTGAGTTATTAAGACTTCAGATTTGTGCGGTATTGTTAAGACATAGATATCCAATTATTTACTACTAATTAGTCATTTTGGAGACATTTTCCTATATACATGAATTTTTGGATTTATTTTGAGACCTAAGCCACTGTTGAAGGCTTTGTCTTAGAAGCAGTACTAGATTGAAGGCTTTGTCTTAGAAGCAGTACTAGATTGAAGGCTTTGTCTTGGAAGCAGTACTAGATTGAAGGCTTTGTCTTAGAAGCAGTACTAGATTGAAGGCTTTGTCTTGGAAGCAGTACTAGATTGAAGGCTTTGTCTTGGAAACAGTACTACAGATACCTCTAAAACATTAAAAAAAATTAGTTTTGATTGCTCATTTATACGCAGCTGCCTATTCGAAGTGCAACACCAAAAAAGACCTGATATGTTGAAGATAGATTTATAAGGTACATTACTTATGATACAAGATGTACGAGATTAGAAGAACAGAACTGTAAGTGACGCGAAAAACATAATACTCAGTACCTTGTGTAACCACCACTAGCACCTATAATGGCTCGTGCATGGCGTGGCATGGACTGGAAAAGGTCCTGGATGTCGCACTGCGGAAGGGCATTCCATGCAGTCTCGATTCACAACAAAAGTTCAATTTGGGTAACTGGTGTCGGAGCCCGACGGGTCAGAATTCGAGCGACCATCCCCAACTTGTTCAATGCGAGACAGATCAGTCGAACGTGTTGACCGAGGAAGTCGTGGAAACGTAGGTCGTCCAGGAGCTGTAAGACATTCCGCACCACATGTGGTCGGGCATTTTCCTTTAAAAGACGGCACCGGGGACCGTCTGAAGATATGACACCACTTCAGCTTCCACAATTTCCGCACTATACCGCTAGCTGGGCATAGTTCCTGCAATACATAGGAGGCTAGAAAATGAATGGAACCCAACAGCATCTCACTACAAAAGGCCGGCTGTCGGGACCGCATGAACCTACATAATGCATACCTCCAGCAATTCTACACCACGGCGTCGCCATACAAGGATATGCTCATTTTGGGTCATTAGGTTGGACCGCGTATCATCGGGCTTTGCGCTACAATTCATCATGCCAGTGTCTGTGTTATTGGCTGCATTGCTTGCTCTGACCTCTGTGGTTTGAGATCAAGGCAAAGGATGGCGAGAAAAGAGGTCACCTCTAAAACTGAAGGTCTGATGCGAAAGGTATCGGACAGAGCTTTCAGACAACATTGATGGGATATAGACCTTCACTGTTTTGCTAACCCTCAGGACGTATCTGTTAGGTTCTCCAACGCCATAATGTGGACATGACGATCTTTCAGTCCATTCGTCTGTCGCTGGGATGTGGACCCCTCATGTTGATGTCTCAGACCTACTTCTTCTCACTAACCCCATATTCGCATCATCTGCTCGCGTTTCGTCCAACTTTAGCGTCGATGTCCCAGAAGGAAAGTTCGCGTCCGCCTTCCCTCAGTCCAACACATCGGCCCTCACTCAAACTCCGTCAGTGCGTACGGGTTTTGTCTACTTCGGTGGGGCATACTCAGTTACTACCATACTTTACCGCCACAACTCCTGCGAATCGACTATAGCAACTTGCTCTGTAAGTCCTGGTTTTATATCTGCTGTGACAGTTCCGAGGGCGTGTCTGACACAAAGTATTTGTATGTGCGCTGCAGTTTTAATCATTTGCACTCCTCACGGGATTTATCACATCCTGTAAGCTTCAGTCCGATCACTAACGCTTTTACTGGTGTTGTGTATTCAACAAGAAGCAGTGTATGTATATCTACAGATTGAGTAATTGTTGAAGGATCCTTCAGGAGCCTTCGCAGGTGCCATGAAGCTGCGGGATACAGGTTCGAAAAAATATCTCTCCAGCTGTGAGTCTTTTTGCCTATTTGATTTTTTTTTTTTTGGATTTAACTCCCTCTGGGAGCAACTATAGGCGCCACAGTATCGTGCGCTCTTAATTTACGATAGTGGTTCCAGGGAAGGAAGTGAACCAATTCCGTAAGACAAACACTACACCGATGTTTCATCCCGGACTCAAATTAGGGTCCACTCACACGACCTATCATTAAGCCAGCACTTAGACAGTATCACCCCAGACGGTTTTCTGTACGCATAACATGATTGTTTACCTAATGAAATCACTACTTGCTGTGTGCATGAATACATGAAAACAAAAACTTTTTACTTTGTCCAAAACCTGTTTCACTGAAATCAGCAGATGACGTAAAAATTTAAAAACTTCCGGGGTCGGTTTCCCTCAAATTAAATAACAGAGAAAATCCCTGAACAATAATTTAAAAACGTGTCATTTATTTTAAGAATTCATTGCATTTTAGTACCACGAGAGTTTATTTTCGTTCCACAGTGGTGTGCAAAAAATATGGGAATACGACAAAAGATATAGATGGAGCTAGAGTGGAAACAAAAAAGTCATCATATATATATATATATATATATATATATTATCCGAGTAAATCGAGAAAAAGATAGGGAGGTTGGAATTTGAAAAATAAGGCGCGGAGATATATAGAATTGACTGAGGAAAAGGATCCCCGTAGATCGATCTAAAATCAATCAGTCCGGGATTTCCGATTCCGTTGGTCAATGACCATGTATGGATCTGTCCAGTGGGTGTCGCCAGAGAATATGCTTTCTGTCAGTTTCACCTCCATCTGGATCTCTTCCTAATCTACCCTTCATCTTATTTCTTACTCTCTATCTATATTTGGCGTAGGAAGCAACCTCGCCACAGGATACTGTATCACGAAAAGACTTTTTACACCTTCTTCCGCAAAGTTCTGGTATGAGTTATTTTGGGGTGACCATTGCAATGACGTCTGTACCGATTCCCAGAAAAATGGATTCTCTAGAAAGAAATCATCACTTTTTTCCATTGGGTCGCCACAGGAGGATATTTCTGAAAGATACTACGGGAAAGAATAAAATTCGGAATAAAAATTTTTAGCTAAATAAATGTTTTCACAATTGCTATTTTTTTTGCAAATATTTCAGCCAAAACCAAATGCAGCACATCTTTAATAAGTGATCGCTACCCACATCTTCAAAAATATGTTTCTAAGGCTATGCACTATGTATGGCCTGTTCACACACCATAACTGAGTACATATGTTACACTAGGTTTTCCTATTTTTTCGTATTTTTCCAATCATACCGAAGTTTTATGAAAGAAAGCACTTCAAATGCAAGCGTACGATGATAAAAATAAGCTGCGGCAATAACAAATATTCTGAATAATAGTAAAGTTGTCTTACTGTAAGTCTAAATGCTCCGTGTTGTACAAATTCAGCTGTGACGAAATGAGCCCACACTTCAGGTGTAACCAGTTTCTCTGAGCTGATTAACGTAAAACTACCGTTTAATACATTTACGATGAGACAATTTAGACTGTTAGATTCGTTAAATACGAATCAAGAAAAAAAGGACGCATATGCTGCCCCGATAGCGCAGGTTTCTGATGTTCGTTCGAGTGGGACTGGGTTTGATCCGCGGATCAGGCATGGTGGTGTGCTTTTCGTGCGGCACTGACTCTCACTCTCACTTCCCTGGAACCAGTCCCTTAATTATGGAACGGGTGAATAATGTTTGCCCTAAGAGCTCCTCATGGTGGTTCTTAAACCTAGAAATAAGAAACGGACACAAATAGCAGCCATCTTAACAACTACTGAGGCTAAAATAATCGTTTACGAAATTTAACCAATTTCAAGTGTTGCTTAAGAAATGCTTATTTTGAGTTTCAGTATAATTTCTTCAAAATATCGGCACTGTTTCGCAGAAAACCTGTAATTATCACGCACATTACTACATTATGATTTGTCATTTTACTCCAGCATTTTCAGTGTGCGAATTGTTTCGGCACTGCTGTCCTTTTTTTACGCTTTCCAACCGTAGGTTGAAGAAGCGTATATGCTCCAACTTTGTTCGTCCGTCCGTCCATCAGTCTGTCTGCACGATAACTGTGGTAAAAATGGTTCGATTTCGATGAAATGTTAGTTTGTGGTAGGGGACCACTTGGGGACGAACCATATTGAAAATGGGACAAATGGGGCCAAAGGTCACGACGTAGGAGCGGGAATCATTCCATTTCACTTATGCGTCATAACTTGCGTAAATATGGGTCAATTTCAATGAAATTTTACTGTGGTAGGGGACCGCTGGGGACGAACCCTATTCAAAATAGGTGAATTGGGGTTAAAGGGCAGGACATAAGAGCGGGATGGATTCCATTGTCCTTATGCGTCATAACGTGCATGAAAATGGTTCGATTTCGATGAAATTTCAGTATGTGGTAGGGGACCACCTGGGGACGAACCCTATTGAAAATGGACGAAATGGGGTCAAAGGTCAGGACATAGGATTGCGATCCATTCCATCGTCCTTATCCCATATTATTAAGGTGGACGTCAAGTAATTTTACTTCCTATACTTCCAATGGGAAAACTTTTGTACACATTTCCTTCACAATTAATGTGTTCCCAAGGATGAAAATTTGAACATCGATTAAAATAACTTCATATTATAACTTGGAATACTTATTATTTTCGAAAACATAACCATAATTATATTAAAAATCAATAACTTTTTCTTTGGTGGTGTTGAAACCAGAAAATGGATGGCGCGACCTGTACTTTGATGACGTCAGTAGACAAACAAATGTTGGATTGCATAGTTATGGTTATGTTTTAGAAAATATTAAGTATTCCAAGTTATAAAATGAAGCTATTTTAATCGATGTTCAAATTTTCATCCTTGTGAACGCATTAATTGTCCAGAAAAAAGATGGCGCGACCTGTATTTCCATGACGTCAGTAGACAAACAAATGTTGGATTGCATAATTATGGTTATGTTTTAGAAAATATTAAGTATTGCAATTTATAAAATGAAGATATTTTAATCAATGTTCAAATTTTCATCCTTGTTAACGCATTAATTGGGAAGAAAAGGTGTACAGAAAATTTTCCATTCGAGGTACAGGAAGAAAAATTACTTGACGTTCACCTTAAAGGAACAATTTTTGTATGTATGT
Source organism: Macrothele yani (assembly GCA_039090855.1). Classification (NCBI taxonomy): domain Eukaryota; kingdom Metazoa; phylum Arthropoda; class Arachnida; order Araneae; family Macrothelidae; genus Macrothele; species Macrothele yani. The sequence continues at coordinate 60,388,311 of CM076989.1, read as the reverse complement.
AAACTTTATTTTGAAAACGGCTATAAGGATTTTGATGAAAGTCGTTAACCTACCGTTTTCTGGTACTAGAAATCGATTTAGCTTGATCTTCACTTTAAGGAAAATTTGTTTAGTTGGGTTAAATAACCACCCCGAATTACGAAGTTTGCAGTGCGGTGTCATGGCGTCGCCCCTTTAGATATTGGCGCGCGGTTATGCCATCTATCTCATTACGTCACGCGTTGTTTGTGGATCCTATTAAAGTTTTATGACGTCACACTCTTGCTAGCAGATGGTCGCGATTCCCATCTGCCTCATTACGTCACGCGTTGTGTGCGTATGTTCGTCTGCACGATAACTCGCGTAAAAATCGTTCGATTTCGATGAAATGTTAGTATGTGGTAGGGGAACAACTAGGGAAGGAACCCTATTGAAAGTGAACGAAATGGGGTCAAAGGTCAGGACGTAGGAGAGGGATCCATTCCACTGCTCTTATGCGTCATAACTAACGTAAAAAAGGTTCCATTTCGATGAAATTTTAGTATGTAGTAGGGGACCACCTGGGGACAAACCCTAGTGAAAATTGGCGAAATAGGGTTCAAAGGTCAGGACATAGGAGCGGAATCACTTCCATCGCCATTATGCGTAATAACTTACGTAAAAATGTTTCGATTTGGATGAAATGTTAGTATATTGTAGGAACCTGCCTGGGTACAAACCCTATTGAAAATGGACGAAATGGGGTCAAAGGTTAGGACACAGAAGCGGGATCTATTCCATAGCCCTTATGCATCATAACTTACGTAAAATTGCTTCGATTGCGACAAAAGTTTATCATGTTATTTCGGAGGTATACTGAACCAGTTCTGTTGAATATCATCGAAATGGGATCAAAGGTCAGGGCACAGGAGTGAGATTTATTCCACAGCCATTTTCCTCATAACTTGAGTAATAACTTGAGTAAGGATTTATAGTATGTTGGAAAGCGTATCATAATCAATGCATTGCATGATTTTACTAACTTGTTTTTAAATCACACCGAAATAATTGTGATGCATACCTTTCATTTAACTTTCCTTTTGATTTGGTTTTTTCTGGTTTAGCGTTTTCTGAAGGAACGGCACATCACTTGCCAGAAGAGCTCTTTCAGGTTGACATCACAAACTGTGGGTCAGAAACCAACAAAACGCCAAACTTGAGTGGAATGACAATGCATTTCTGTTAGTGACTTGTTAGAAAGAAATGCATTTTTGATAGCAACTTGTTAGAAAGAAGTCCATTTGTGATAGCGACTTCTTAGAGAACTAAGTGCATTTTTGATAGAGAAATGATAGCTGAGACTTGCTAGAAATTCATGCTGTGATTCCGCAGAACTGCTAAACGTATGTAATGTGTGGAGAGTGTATGGCGGTTATTATATGAAGTTATGGCCTTTAACAAATAAGAGCGCTCAATACAAAAACGAAACGCTTGAATGAATCAGTTTACAGGAGAAGATGACAAATAGGTATTTACATGGATGACGTGACGTAACAGCTCCAAAATGTAGCCTCTTGGAACACAGGAAGAACATTTTTAAATGAAGCAGTTAAACAACTAGTAAAAACATGAAAGTAATATGTAACAACGAAACACACTCTGCTTCTTGAAAATATGTGACATTTCTAATAACAATATAGAAAATTAGCTGTCTACTATTCTTGAAAAAGCGATCTGATGGTTGATGAGTGAAAGCTCGAAAACTTTGTTTTATATTCTACGCCAAGAAATTCGGATCACTGGTACTATTTTAAGTGTTTGGCATTACACGTAAAATGACAAAAATCCCAAAACATTTGGGAGAAAATGGTCGTGTGAAGTAGATCATGCAAATGGCACAGTTAAAATGAGAGAATCACGCGGTCCACTTGTATTTCAAACCAGTGTCGATGCTGAGCCCGACTGGCAAGGAAATGCAACCAGAGAGGAGTCGTGAGTTGCAAAATTAAGTTCGAGTTAAAGACGAGCCCTTAAATACGCAGAGAACAGTCTGCAGAGATGTCGCTGAGCAGAACTAAGAGAAACAAGTTTAAGCGCTGAAACTCTGGCTGCTTGATATCGATAAATGATAAATTTAAGAAGAATAAAAACATAGTTGCAAACAGTTATGCGGCAGACAGAACACAAACGATAAGCACAAACAATTTGCGATGGAGTGAGGAGTTGAACATGCTTTTGTATCACACTTGAAAAGAATCTGAAGAGCTAGTAGCAGGACAGCAGAAATGGAAAACACACTGAAGTAAATCAGCTGGAATATTGTAATGGGAACAGTGTGGTTAAAGCATTGAAAGGGCTTGATGCAAAAACATCGGACTGGGAAGTCGAAAGTGGTTAAAAAGCCACTGTATATCCTGTTCACCTGACGAGTTGGAAGCACAGTGTAGGGCTGTCCAGGAACCAGATAAAACCAGTGAGTTCATATTTTGGGTTGAGTTATCTTCCTGTTCGAAAGCACAAGTCGCAATTTAATAAAATAATGGGCAGACAGTATTGGTTTCTTTGTTTACAAGAGCTCTATTCGTGTTCACAAGGTTCACTACGAACTATTACAAAGACGAAGTTCAAAGTGAAGCAACTAATCATTTAATCAAACGTAAACTTAAACCTTACAGATAGAACATTAAATCTAATTAAAACTTTATATAACGTATGGGTGAGGCTTTTGTTGTTTCAGCAGAAAGGGCATTTGAAAATTTACAAAAGGCGTTACTTGCAATGAGGAAGTAACGCCTTATGTAAATTTTCAAATGAGTCATCCCCAGTAAAAAAGAAGAAAAAACATTAGACTTTGAAATCGTGCATGTATAATAAGGATGTTTTACGATTATGTTCGAATAAACTACGTTAGCAATTCACAAATACCATATAACAAAAAAAAAATTCGAACTATGGCACGAGATACAATTTGCCTGTAACAAACCTCTGTAATCTGAAAAAGAAAATAACTTTTCGTTTTGTACCAGCCTCTAAACATTCAGTTCAAATAGTCCCTGAAAATTACCAAAATAACATTTATTTGTAGGCAATATTTGGAATAAAATAATGAGAATACAGTGGCGTAACTACAAATTCAAATTTTCGGCCCTTAAGTAAAATTATAAAAGCGGCCCCACCTTCTTTTGCTCCATATGCAAAACAAAAAAAAAATCGCTCTTCTTACTTTTTACATTGGGTAAGCCTCTAATTAAAACTGGTATTTAATTTATTTGCGTCTTGAGCTTCAGTGGCAATTAGTGAAATATATATATCAGTCGTTTCTGACACATTGCATTTCGCAAATAACTCTTGACTATTTTCACTTTGCTAAATGATCTTTCAGAAGCAGCTACGCAGCGTTAGATACAGAATAAGTGCTGTAAAGATGTCCTGATAACTACATGACAGTTTATTATTAACAATTCTGCGAATTCTTTTATCGAGTTTATAGATTTTATTTCTTCTTTTTGTGAAACTATTTGAAACTATTTGCAAATGTTGAATGGAGAAATTTTTACTTAGATATTTGTCATATATTGTTTGCAAATTGTCTGCATATTTCAAAATATCGCTCTCCATTAATGTAGTCACCTTTTGAGGCTGCACATATGCGAAATAATTGAAGTATTTTGCATACCGATAAATCTTTCTCTAATTTGTGTTATACGTATGTCTAAAATGCTGTACAACACAGTTACAGTGAATGCGTCTTCACCTCTACTAAATCTGTAACCCAATCCTTCGAGTCTTATCAATGACATACCATGCAACACTGACACTCTAACAGACAAACGAACCGAAAGCAGCTCTTCTCTGCCTTTTTTATATTTAAGATTTACATCAACAAATACATATCATACATGGTTTACAGTATGCCAAATGATCAATTTGCACAGAGATAGCCAGTGTTGATTAACTAACACATGGTGAACAAGTACATATCAAACATGATTTTACAGTATGCTAAATGACTAATGTTGGATAAGTAGCACATTGATAGTCAGGGCCGAAAGACAAACACAAACATCCATGCCTCACCTGGATTCGAACTCGGACCCAACTAGGGCGAATGGCTATAAGCCAGCGTTTTAGACCACATACAATGGAATTGCAGTTGGAGTTTCTTAACAGGGGAGTATGTAGGGCATATTTGACCTTGCCAAACACTTGCCTAATCAGATATTTAGGGAACTCATATTGCTCAGCCAAACCAAAAATGTAGTTCACTTCTTGCTGAAATGATTCAGTAGTTGATGAATGTGAGTGAGCTCTTCTAAACAAATAGAATAATGCTGTCAACTTATGTTGTTTAGGGTGTGATGAATAATAAGGTATTAAAACAGGTGTATGACAGGGTTTTCTATATACACAAATGGTAATGCAATTAAGGCTATAGTCCTTACGAATAAGAATATCCAAGTAAGGTAAGAAGTTATTAGCTTCAAATTCTATCGTGAGCTTGACAGTTGGGAACATGGATGATAGTTCGTTGGCGAATAAGTATAAATCATCCCGGTTGTGAGGCCATGCAACCAGGATGTCGTCAACGTACCTTAAATAAAGCAACGGACGGTGAGGGAAAGAACTGATGACCTGCATTACAGTTTGCAGTTGTTGTTTTTTTACCTCCGTATCTAGTCTTTCTTTTTTTTTTGTGGGTGGATTTGGCTTAAAATTCAATTTTCTTAATCCTATTTTGGGCCCCCTAACGATGCGGGTTCTTAAGTACCGCTTAACCGTCCTTAACAGTAGTTTCCCAACTGTGCGCACACTAAAAAATTACTCACATTAAGAAACTGGAGAGTAGATTTTTAAATTAATTGTTAAGAATAAGACTTAATAATTTTGCTCATCATAAATATACATCGGAACTTAAAAAAACTTTTCGAATACAATATTTAAACGTGACTACTGTACGTAAACTCACAGGGACTGTGCAAAAACTATACTTCAAAATTACCTATGACGTAACAATGCTTTAAAACATTAGTTAAACCGCTGGTTAGAAAATTTAAAACACAAATTATGTGGGCCCCTAAATGTACTTTCCAAACGTTACAGCAGCCTGAAAAGGATGAACATTATATACACTCACGGACATGTTTTGCAATAAATACGTTACAGTGAATTCTTTAACAGTGCACACACAGTGTGCATACATATGCATTCCTTTTGCGAAAAAATATTGGAACGGGTTTAGAAAGCAATGGATCTCATCAGTAATGGATAACAAATAAATATTATGTTTATCTCATAGGAAATCAACGATATTTCTTTCGAACCGACATTCTATGTACACATACACTTGTTGTTTGATAATTATAAATAAATTTGAAGCGCTGCAGTGGTGCAGGTTCACTTCATCCGATTCATTTCGTCTACCGTTCACTTCGTCCACTGTTCACTTTGCCCACATTTATTTCCTACTCCGACTGGACGTAATTTTCGGTATTAGGTAGGGAAAAGAGTTAAAGGTCTACACAAAAACAATTCAAAGTGATCCTAGTCAGGCCACAGTTGCGGCTCTTCAGAGACTAAAAAAGGCTTACTCTCTTCCTGAAGGTTTTTCACATGCATGCACCCGTCCCTCCGGCTATCGTGTGCCTGATATGTTCGGACTGGTTAAATTGCATAAAGAGAATTTCCCCATTCGTCCTCTGGTGTCAGGCTATGTTAGCCCCACCAGACCCTTAGAAGAAGCCTTGGCCCAATATTTAGCCACTCATACTGTGGATTCACTTTATTCTATTAAAAGTTCCACGAAGGCTATAGAAAGACTGCGATCGCTTCAGCCACAATCGCGGCTTTTCATTTTGGCATCTCTTGATGTGGTCTCATTGTATCCTAATGTACCTGTTGAAGCCAGACATCAGATTATTGAAGCAAAACTTGCTGATTCCCATATCCCGAGTTCCGAAATTAATGCTATTATGAACGCACTTCGTCTTGTTAAGAAACGTTCATATTTCAAATTTAAAGACAGCATTTATCAACAGTTGGAGGTCTCTCCAATGGGTTTCCCACCTGTCTGCTGTTCTAGCTGAAATTTAGTTACAGCACATTGAAAATCAGTTCATCAGTTCTTTCCCTCACCGTCCGTTGCTTTATTTAAGGTACGTTGACGACATCCTGGTTGCATGGCCTCACAACCGGGATGATTTATACTTATTCACCAACGAACTATCATCCATGTTCCCAACTATCAAGCTCACGATAGAATTTAAAGCTAATAACTTCTTACCTTACTTGGATATTCTTATTCGTAAGGACTATAGCCTTAATTGCATTACCACTTGTGTATATTTAAAACCCTGTCATATACCTGTTTTAATACCTTATTATTCATCACACCCTAAACAACATAAGTTGACAGCATTATTCTATTTGTTTAGAAGAGCTCACTCATATTCATCAACTACTGAATCATTTCAGCAAGAAGTGAACTACATTTTTGGTTTGGCTGAGCAATATGAGTTCCCTAAATATCTGATTAGGCAAGTGTTTGGCAAAGGTCAAATATGCCCTACATACTACCCTGTTAAGAAACTCCAACTGCAATTCCATATATGTTGGCTCTATGCAATTTTATCCACATTTAACAAGAACCTTAACACAACTATGTAAACCATATGGCTTGAAATTTGGTTCACGAACACGAAACTTACTTTCAGTAGTTCGTAAGGATCGTGAACAGAACAGCAAAATGGGACAGTGGGGTATTTACAATATCCCGCTGGTTAAGGCAACTACAAGACAAGCAGCCTTTAATTATGTGGGTTCTACAAGACGTAATATTGAATTACGAATTAAAGAAAATAAATATAATATTAAAACAGGCATGTATTGTGCATCCCTAGCAAAATCTGTGTTATACAAGATGATTTTACTCCCGACTGAAGTAATGTAAGAATAATTAATACTCCTAGTAAACCTGGTGACCTTTTAATTGCAGAAAGTGTATATATAGAGGCTTCCGGTGAGAAATGTTGTAATGAACATGCCCCCTACGAGTTACATAACATTTGGAAGTCGCTTAAAACAGTAAATTATAAATTGTAATATAAACTTAAAATTGAATGTTCACCCCACCCTGCACTATTTCTTATTTCTGTAATATATTTCCATGATTTCTTCATAGACCATTGGCCCAACAGTATGCGCAACATTTTGGCGCATGTAGATTACTATTGGCTAATAAATTGCCATGCTTCCCACAGTGCAATGATCTATATTATATATGGATTAAATGTGTCTCTATTTATTACATCTGAAGAAGAGGCAGCCGCTGCCTCGAAAGTGCTCATGGTTTTTAATTGTATATATTTCTCATCTTTTAATCATTAAATCGTGCTAAAGGCGGAAAACTCTCATCGTTTCAGTAAATGGCCTATTTTAAAGTAAAGTTTCGGGCCCCTATTTTTATTCATTCAATTACTAATTTCATTTTTTTTCACCGAACTGGCTTTCCATCCGTCTGGCCTTCCTAACTCTCTTGAGTACTTCACAGAACGTATAATTTAAAAAATAACTTTTCGTTACTCCATACTCTCAAAAATGAGTCTGTTGCAAATTTGTTCCATTTTCCTTTTTCTCATACAACTGTCTGTTGCTCCGTCTGTCAGTCTCCTGCTACCAAAACTGTAACTATGTTTCGTTACAGTATTCAAATATAGTAGGTTTTATTATTGTCATTAAACAGGGTGTTCTCAAATTTGTGCGATAAACAAAGAGGAGTGATAGTACACATAAAAACGAATAATTTCTGCAATGGAACGTAGGGTAGTACTCCGCTCCTAGTGCCCGAAGAACGTTAATTCCCATGTCCACATTCATCTTCCAACAGTGCAAAAAAACACAACTTACCTAAATTATGGTTGCACCCTTTGGGCAGCTGCACACGGTGTCGGCTGGGCAACGACGCCCTCGGGCGCCGCTTCGAGCATCTGCTTTGAGTCCTTCTCTGCCTCTACGTTCACCAGCGCAAGTGTGCAACCCAAGATTTAGGTAAGTTGTGTTTTTTTTTTTGCGCTGTTGGAGGATCAACGTGAACATGGAACTTAACGTTTTTCAAGCACTAGGAGCGAAGTGCCACCCTACGTTTCATTGCAAAAGTTATGCGTTTTTATGCGTACTATCACCCCTCTTTGTCGCACGAATTTGAGAACACCCTGTATATGCAATAATGAAATGTATTAAGTATTAATTGATTAATTTCGTATTTTATTCGCAAAATCAGATTTGTAAAATGTTTAGCCCTGTGTTGGATTGAAAGGGCAAATTTTAGTTATTAAAATTTTACTGATTTACATCGCACCCATATAAAAGAGCAGAATAGCACTTGAAATTCAGTTCCCCGTTTTATTTTAAATACCATTTAAAATAGTTATATTTTAGTAAAAAACCTTAAAAAGGAAAACCCTTGAACGTAAGCAATATTACATAACCATCTTCTACGGCATAATAGCAAACGTTCCATAAAAACAAAATATTTCTAGGGTATTCCACTCTTTCTGCGGACGGGACGAATATGGACGAAGTGAACAGAAAACGAGCTGAACCGTGAACGAAATGAACAGCGGACAAAGTGATCGGCACCTTGTACAGGTAGACAGAAGCATCAGCAGCTGCACTGCTTCTATTTCGATGAACATCCGAAAAGAAGCGCTAGACACGATTCCCAATGATCTGTACAAATAAAACTGAAAGCCCTCACTGACTCATCACCGAATCTCAGAAACTACTAAACTTAGAACTTTCATATTTGGCAGATTTGTTCCTTTTACAACATAGTGGCGGCACTAAGAAAGGATTATTTCCTACGATAACTGTAAGTGGGTCGAATTTTTTTTTTTTTAAATAACCCAGCTTTGGTAACGCTACGACGTTTTGCATTGATCGAGCCATTGTTGCACAGCAACTGAAGCCCTGCCCTAAGTTTTGAATGACTTGAGTTGACCTGCTAAGTATATATTTTGTTCTGAATTTATTTAGCAAAGAACCTTAAAGTCACGTAAAAAGCGCTATATCATAATAAGCTTTGCATTTAAACAATTATATTATTGTTTGACATATCGAATGTCAAAAGGTTTTTTGAGTCAAAATCTAATTACCAACATTCGTTTTCACCGAAGCAACGGTGACGTCCTACACGTGTTTCTTTTTAATCAAAATCAAATTACCAACATTCGCTTTAACCGAAGCAACGGTGACGTCACACCCAGGAAAAAAACAAGTATTGGAAAACTGCTGGCCACCCGCTGGCAGTGATTGGTCTTTGCTGGCTGAAATCTGCAGTTCACGGCCCGGTAGCGGTCCTTTGGTGGCAGCGCCATCAGTTGGTAGCCACTGATGGCCCTGCAGCATCGCCGTGAATTGCGGGCCTCCAAGTATGAATTGCGGATCTCCAAACCTCTCGGTTTCTCTTATGGATAGCCTTCTAATATAACACCCAACAATCTTTCCTTTCTCAAAGTCAGTTCTCTCCCGCCGCGACATTTTCACTCAACCTTACAGTGCGATATGATCGCGGTCAGCTGCAGGCTTGTTTTTATACCGTTTGCGGATGTACCGATCACTTAAAAGGCAGCAGATTCGTATCAACAACGCAGCGGATTCGCTCATTTGCTTTGCAAGGGGTGTCCGGTGACTTTTGCCAATATAGTGAATGCCTATCCCACCCCCGCGCTCTCTCTCTCTTTCCATCTCTGGGAGGGATCAGCAATACAGCAGATGCAATAGTAGAAATATAGAAATATTATCCGGCTCGCATCACTCAAGCAGAAACAAGTTATTTTTCTAAAACCTATGGTCACCAAACGGAGCTTCCAACCAGGGTTATTTTGGTTCGAGGTTTAAAGACCCTAATGAATATTTAAATCTGTAAAGAGTCTGCCATCTCTAAATTTATAATCATTGATTCCAGGAAATGGGAAAGAACCAGAGACAAAAATAAAATAAAATTGCCGCCCGGGTGGCGCAGTGGTCTAAGCGATGGCCTCTAATCATTCGTCCGTAAGGGGCTCGGGTTCGAATCCCTGTAAGGCATGAATGTTGTGTTTGTCTTACGTCACTGGCTCTCTCCCTTCCCTGGAACCAGCGACCCTAAATTAGGAACGGGCGACTGCGTATAGCCCACTGAGTTGCTCACTGTGGTCGTTAAACCTCCAATTAAAAAAAAACAGAAATAAAATCACAAAATCATATGTTGTTTTGGGATGTCAGACCCCAGCGACCAAGACCACATGCCGATCCCTGGGTAACCCCTGGGGCTAACGAAAAGCAAAAATTTCGTTCATCGTAATGTGTAAATGATGACGACAGTAAGTTTCATATTAATCCTATAATCGGAACTGAGTGGCCGCCCTGGCGCAGTAGTCTAAGCGCTGGCTTCTGATCATTTGCCCGAGATGGGTCCTGGTTCGAATCCCGTTACACGTGGATGTTGGATTTGTCTTCCGGTATTAGCTCTCTTGCTTCTCTGACACCAAATTAGTGATGGGCGACTGCTGATAGTCCATCGAGTCGCTCACGAAAAGGAAACTATATTGCTCAAGAAATACAGTTCTTTATTTATGGGTGATAAACCACAACAAAAATATAAGAACTACTGTATATTGCTTGAAGAAAAATTCGACGGACGTTTCAAAAAAAAAAAATGCTATGACAGCATCGATCCATTCAATTGCCTCACCTAAATTCTCACAAGGAATTTACCACAAAGTCTCTTTCTTTTGTGGAAACGTTAAACCTAAGTTTAGTCATCTCTAAGTTCACATTTAACACTTGTCTTTGCTTCTTTCCGAAAGTTCTTGGGACCCGATTTGTAGTTCTGAAGAGTTATATGTAAAACTGACAATATGGTAAGTAAGCTGAAAGTGTATTACACATGCTTCACAAAACAAGGGTATGCTCAATTTTCTTCATTAATATTGATCGTTTTGCACTTCAACATGAACTACTAAAAAACTTTTGCAGTATAGCACTGAGCAGTTCTTTGGGTAGATGTATTGGTATCTCTTTAGCGCAATATAAATTTTCAGTCATCCTCTTCAGTCAGTCCAATACTACATTTCCCTTCTTCAAATGCTTTCAATGTATGCAATTCATCCTTCACGCAACAAAATTTGAGCACAATAATAACTATAATTATTGAAACTATCACGATTTTCTTAATCAGTGAACCGTGTGAACTGAGAAATTCGTATTTACGCAAATTTTCAGTGAGCTCACTTAACACATGAGTATACACTGAAGTGCCAGAAAAACTGGTACACCAGTCTAATACTTGGTAGGTTCCCCACGGGAGCGCATGGACTGCAGAAATACGACGGGGCATGGACTCCACTAGCTTCTGGAAATATACTGTAAGCAATGCACACCATACTTCCTGCAGAGCGTTCCACAATTCGGGTGTATTCCGAGGTCTCGGATTCCTGTGTTCGATAATGCGTTGCATGGCATCCCAAATGTGTTCTATCACGTTCAGATCTGGGGACTTGGGTGAAATAGGGAACACCCCAAACTCAGATGAATGCTCCTCTACCCATAATGTGGTTTCCCGACACTTGTGTGGAGGTGCATTATCCTGTTGGAACAGGCCCAACCCATCAGCATGAATGCAGGTCATGAACGGATGTACCTTGTCATAAAGGATGCGCACATAGCGTTGACCGGTCACATATGTTTGTAGACGTACCAGGGCTCCCAGTGAAGTCCATCTTAACACACCCCATACCATTACTAACCCCCACCAGCCGGTACAGTTCCCTGTTGAAAGGCGGGATCCATGGCTTCATGGGGTTTGCGCCACACACGAATCCTTCCATCTGCCCGATACAGTTGGAAACGTGACTCGTCAGACCAGGCTACTTGTTTCCAATCATCAAGTGTCTAGTGGCGGTGTTGCCGTGCCCAAGCGAGGCGCATAGCTCTGTGTCGTGCGCCCATCAAGAGGACTCGAGTTGGGCGTCGGCTCCCAAAGCCCATATCGTGCAGGATACGTTGCACAGCCCGGACGCTGATGCTTGTTGAGGCTCCAGCATTGAATTACGATGCTACCTGCGAGAGTGTTGCACGCCCACCGCATGAAACAATTCTTGACAGCCGACGATGGTCACGTTCACCCAATGTCTTTTTACGGCCACACTGGTATCGTAGGTTGGAGGTTTTGCCGGAATTCTTGTAGTCACGGTACACCCTTGCAATGGTTGTCCGTGAAAATCCGAACTTCGTTTCTACCTCCTAAATACTATGGCCCATCTCACGAGCGCCAACTATGACACCGCGTTCAAAATCGCTTAAATCGTTATTACTTGTCATTCTCATGCCGAAAACAGCTCTGACAGCTGGCAAGGATGTCTATCGCTTTATATACGCACTGGCGGACGCAACCGAGTACGCGCATAGGTGACGTTGCTATGTATTTTGCATAAGCTTGTCTTTGCCAGTTTTTTTGGCCCTTCAGTGTATGTTGTTTATTCACTTTCAAACACAGCCTGCTATTTTGCTTGGACCAAGTGCAGCGTTCCCTGTAGGCAATGTGACAGAGTGTTGGTAAGTATTTTATACAAAATAGAGATGAGTCTACACAATAGTTCTTAACATCTTCGTAGTTATTTTTTTATTCAACAGAATGACTGTAACATTGTTTCAATCTACAGGAACCTTAGGCAACCAGCAGAAAGTAGAACAGTTGTAGTTTCTGTTTCATCAAGAACTTCTCTGAATAGGTCGAACGTGATTCCACTTTCTTTTATTGCCTTTCTGGTTTTCATGTTTTATATTTCGTAAGCTACTTGACTTGGAAAAACTGACGGAATCAAAGCCTTACATTTTTCATTACAACTTAAGCAATAGTGTACCTATACGTATTTTTGAGTAACTGTGTGTACAATGTTATGGCTGTTGAATGATTTTGAGTTAGATTTTCATTATCTTCCTGTGATGTTTTGCTACAACATCAACCTATCATTTCTTCTGTTCCTTAAGTGATGCACAATTTTTTATTATTAATATATTTTTTGCTGGTGCGCGAATTATATTTCCTGATATCTTCAGTAATCTATTTTTGCTTTGATTTTTTATATTCAACTTTGCAAGTTAAACTTCTCTTTGCACTTGAACTTTTCGTTTCTCCATTTCGTTCTCTTCTTTAACACTTTTGCATTAGTATTTTTGTGCTTGAACTGTTTTGTTTTAATTTTTCTCATTCGTTTGCATCTTACTTTTGTTGGTGTTTTTATAAGGATTTTCTCAATTGTGTTGTGAACCTTAAAGACATCTACTTCTTCTACTATTATCAATAGATAGAGCGATGATTTTTATCTTCAACTTAAAGATAGCATTTTGCTCTATAAAGCTTGCTATATATCCCTTAATTCAAAAAGAGCGCGGTTTACTAGCAGTTTACCGTTTTAAAGTATTTTTTTTCATCACGTTACACCCCTCAACAAAAAAATGCTTGATGAATTTATTACAATCTATTTAATTCCTTTCCTCCTTTCAGTGCCTCTACGATTATTTCTACGCATTTCCTCTTATAAATAAGTTTGAGTTGAAGCCCTCTGAGAACTTGTTGTAAATTCAGTAAGAATTTTCTGACATCGTGACCAGATCTAATCACCGATGTTTTTCTTCTTTTTACGGAGATCTAAAGTTTCCATTTAGGCTTAGCTGGCGCTAAGCTTAGATGTTAAATGGAAACTTCCATTTAGGCTTAGCTGGCGCTAAGCTTAGATGTTAAAGGGAAACTTCCATTCCGGATTTAGGGGTTCTGGTAAAAGGTGTATACCTAGCAGGGTAGGCAGAGCAAACCATTCACGTCTCGTTATTTTGTGTGTGTGTGTGTGTGTGTGTGTGTTGAACGACCACAAAGAGGAGCACATCTAAGGGCGATAAGTAGTCGTCTGCCTCAAATTTTTAGCCACTGGTCCTAGGGAGGTGGAAGATACAGTACTGTAAGGCTGGTGCACCTCATCCGGAAATCGGGCCTGGCCCGAATTCCGGATGAGGTGTAGTCAGGAGCAAGCGCTTAAACCACTGCTGCACCAAGGAGGTCCAGCGCCTGGTCTGGGACACGAATGGAAGCTTGACTCGAAGAAATAGCCAGAATCCAGCAACTCTGGCCACTTAACCATCAAAGTTTTATGCTGCTGTTTGTATTGCAGTTCTTCATAGACTTTTAGCGTGTTTTTCGATTGAGATATACATACAGTGTTTTTATAACCACTCATAATGTGCATGTGCACAAATAATACACTTCGATATAAAATTCATAAATAAGTATATTTTGGATAACTACTAAATATCCAAGATAATTTTTTTAACAATTGGTCATGCAGATTTCTCTAGACGAAACAAAAGCTTTTTATTTATTTGTTCATTTTTTTATTTATTTTGATGTTGTTCTTAAACTGTTTTTTAAACTGATTTTTCCAACGTGATTGTTTTTAATCACCCTAATGAATTTTCCCCGCTGGTTTTTGCAAATGGAGGATGTATCACAACAAGGTTATTTTTTACAGAGACAAATATCATCTTCTTGCCACATATCGTAAAATAATCAGGCTCAACGTTCTTAAAAAAAATATGGTCGTAATATTGATTGGTAAAAAAAGTAACAAACAGACGTAGACTCACAATCCGCAATGCCACCTTCGTTACGATCTCTGATAAATGCGATATTGTGAGAGAACAACAAACAATAAAGGATCCATAAATTACGCGAAGGTACAGTGTTTTGATGCGAGTAAAAACTCTTCCCACCAAAATTGCACTATATATCACGGATGGGAAGGTTAGGGAAAAAGTTTCCGAATAGGACTTCTATATGTTCAAAGGTAGGAAACAAAATGTGTTTCTATTTAGATTGTGGAGAAAATATTCCGTGTTACATGCAGATCAATTTATCCGAGAAGCAGGAGGAACTAATTTTGCCAAAATCAAAAGAAAGCGAAGCCCATTATTTTCTTCTGTTCGTTTTCCAATTGTATCAGGATTCCAGTGGGATAAGAGCCTATCTGCAGCCTGAGTCTCCGGAGGGCGGCATGTTAAGCTGTTAAGGTCGGTTACGGTTATTTATGTGAAGAGAACGTCATTTAATATATCCCAAGTTAGAAATATATAGAAAAGAAGAGGGAAGTCGATAAATAAACGACTTCTCCGGGAGGCGCGAATAAGGACCTGCTTCCTCAAAGGCAATCGACCAAGTTTGATCGAAACAAAAGCAGTTAAAAACAGCAGCGAAAAAAGAAACAATTCGGCACAGAAATTGGAATTCAGACCATGAATCACAATCGGCGATAAGTTTTATTGCCCAGAGACTCCCAGGTTTCATTCGCTGAAATTTTCGATCCAATATTGGCATTTTCTAACTTTTCAAGTACAACTTTCTGCGGAGTGAGTGAAAACTATCGCGTTACGTGAGAACGGTGCTAAGAATTCTCATGACTCCTCTAATACTAAGTCCCACCGCCTTCAACTAACAGATTAAATGAGATAACGGAAAGGCTTGAAAACTTTTATCACGCTTTGCGCAAAATGAAAAAAGTGAAAACTCCGCGATCGAATAGCAGAGCGAAACTACATGAACAACTTTTGAATGACCTGAAATACATACAAAAAGGAAAAAATATTTCAAATATCTAATAGCTAGGAACCTAAAGCACAAAGTTCAGCTCAGTTTTGCAGGTAATTCCTGTTAAATGCATTGCTATGATTACCTACTTTGTACCATTAGTTTTATTTTTGGAATTCTTGTTAAAGTTTTTAGCTGCTTTTCCGACATATATAAAATTATGCAATTTCAAGTGAGCAAGGAATATCAAGATGGCAACACTCAAGCTATTAGGTTTGTATCTTGTATTGGAGAATATCTGCTACTATTAGGTTCCATTTTTTGATGGGGGTGGAAACGTTTTTTTTTTCCTGTTGAAATCAGAAATGTTTTCCTTTCCTCTTTAGTATCTAAACGGAAGTAAACAAGCGTATTAGTGCCAATTTTACACCATACGTAATTTGGAGATTTTTTTATTTAAGGGATTTAAAAACAACTGCGTAAGAATTGTATTAAGCACGAATTACGGAAAATAATTTTTGTTTTATAATATTTTCGGTGAACATTTGCAAAAAAAATAAACTACCGAACTTAACGTTTTATAAACTAGGAACTACTACAGTAGTGTCTTTTTTCTATTGAAATTCAGATAATTTGTATACTGTTTAAGTAACACCAACTGCTAAAATAACGCCTGATGTGCACTTTTAAGGCTGATCCATGAGTAAAATATCTTTCCATCATTAAAAAGGTCACAGTATTTAAATGCAGATTTTCAGTAGAATGTTGCTGTACCATTATGTGCAGCAGTTAATCATCAGTTAATTAGCAGTCTTCGCGATACTCCTCAGTAAATTATCTGTTTGTGTGCAAATCATTGGTTAATTAGTAATATTCGTGCAAGTCATAAGTTAATTAGAGCAGTGTTCATGCGTTTATGGCAGAAAAGCTCTTAACCAGTAGTTGGTGGCGCTGTGAGCATTTCTCTCACACTTCGCATATAAAGAGAGCCATTTATTTGGAAGTGACCCTAGAGGCACCACCCCTGCTGTAGTTCACTTTTAGAATCTCCTCAATTCCGATAAGGATTGGAACATTTTTGACCATCAAACTGTCTGCTCTTTCCTCCTGTGTGCTTCGCGTGAACATTTTTCGCGACCGATGATGTTTCCCTCACGTGAGAGCTTTTCTCATCAAACGACCGCTGGCGTTTGTGTTTTGTATTTTTATAGGTGACCCAATGATATGAGTGCATTTTTCTCCTAATTTGTTTCGTAACTTTTGGTTTGTTAGCAGCGCATTTTGGACACCTTTGCTTTTTTTTCATTTTTGAGCATAAATATCAGGAAAAGGTATATTGAGAAAAACTCTCACGCACGCCCACCGGGTTGTTCAACGTGTAGCGACCAACGACAGAATATGGTGAAGAATTTTAACTGTTAATGCCAACAATTTAAGTCAGGTGACTACAACCTAGTCGCCAATATGAAAGTTGCAGGCAGTTCCCTAATACACCTTCTGTATGTTAAAAGGATGAAAACAAAGTGTGTTTCTACTTAGATTATTGGAAAATATTGCCCAAGTTACAGATCAATTTATCTGAGAAGCAGGCGGAACTAATTTTTTCAAGGTTTAAAAATAGCTAATCGCATTATTTTTTTCGTGCTATTGCAAATTCCTGAAAGTCATAGTGGGAGTCTTTCCTGGGTCAAAAATTAAATACCTCTCTGAGCACCATCCGTCGTTATCGAGTTGGGGTACCAAATCCTAAGCTGCGGAGGAGTCCGAATAGGGCGCACCAACCATTCCTGGACCGTGGCATGGGTCTAACCCCATCTCGGACGACAGGGCTACATCAGGTCTTTCGGCAAATTGAATGGCATTCGTCTACCATTACATCATTTAAAAGAATGAAAAGTTGACGACTCAAGATGCTTTGATTTCAGCAACAATTCATAATACTCTCAATTCTCCCATTTCCGCTTCAGTAATGCAAATTTCAGTCTTTTTTAATTTTGCAGTACGTGATCTTTCTCGTACTTTAACATCACTGAAACTGTGCGAAAAAAATTTAACAATTCTTTCATAGATGCTTAAAAGATTACTTCTGATTCAGATGAGAAAAAGTGAAAAGACAGTTACAATCTCAAAGAAAACATGTCTTCTTCGCAGAAGAAAGGTCCAGAAATTTGAAGGGAGACCAGAACAAATTTTATATTTGAATAAATTCTTATATAATACTACAAAAAGAAAAATGTTTACCAAATATTCAGAAGTAAGTATTTGAATACTCCTGAACAGTTTTAGTCCCGATAACTCTTTGTTTACTGATAACCAAATCACCACAGACATTGTAATATTCTCCCGTCCCAGTTATCTCTACAACGGCTAGCAGATTTCGATTAGAACAAAATTTACAATTCGAACAAAATAAAATGGAACTTCGGTTATTTCTTTGTGCATTCGGGACATTTTTCTACATTCGACCAGCAAAGATTTTAAAACCAACGCGCGTACAGCCAATCATATGAAATATGACCACATAAGTGAAAATCTTCCAAATATGTGGAGTCAATGTAAATAGACAAAGTCATCGTTCTTTCCACGTTTACCTTTCATTAACACACAGCAACAAAAGAAGTCTTATCCGAACACCGCTGGGATCGAATACCTGATCTCTCGATAATTCGCCGAGTGCGTTCGTCTTACGCTTTGGTGGCCAAAAATCCACGACGCTTGTGTGTTTATCTGTCAGCATCTGACTTCACAAATCCGTAGAGATGGGCTCAGCAACTGAGACGTCTCCATGTGGTGGGGCTTAACGGCACAAGCTATTTAATTATAGCTAATTCCAATCGGCGAGAGTAAGTGGTGAGAATCTTTCAAATACGTGGAGACAATGTAAATAGACAGAGACATCGCTCTTTCCACTTTTATCTTTAATTAATACACAGCAACTTAAAAATTGTTATATGGACACCGCTGGGATCGAACCCCAGATCTCTCGATAACTAGCCGAGTGCGTTCATCTTACGCTACGGTAGCGCCGTGGATTGTTGGCCACCGTAGCGTAGGATGAACGCACTTGGGTAGGAATCGAGAGATCTGGGATTCCATCCCAGTGGTGTCCATGTAACAGTTTTTCAGTTGCTGTGTATTAATTAAAGATAAAAGTGGAAAGAGCGATGACTTTGTGCATTTATGACCACATATCTGAATATCAAATAAACGTGCGTACAGTCGATCAGCATCACGTGCCAAGGTCGCGAATGATATACACGGCCGTACCAGAATAATATGACCACCCCTGGAATCACAATGTACCCGACCAGGTGCGTTACAGAGTGCACGTGATAAGGTTGACCATACGGAGATATACGCGGCCGGACAGGACAGATGAGCCATACTGCGTGAAATGAGCACAATGGGCACAGGTAGTGATTTGAACGCGTTCAAAAAGAAATTATCACCAGCTACCGCACAAAAGTTGGAAGCATCTCAGAAACAGCAGACTTCATGGGATGTTCGCGAGGTGGTGTAGTAAGGGTGTACCAAGAATGGATCGCTGGCGCACCGAGTACCTCCCGTCGTCACAACTCTGGAGCCCGAAAGGCCATCGACCCCAAAGGCCATTGACCCCAGAACGTCGACGCGCAACAGTGGAGCAATTGACCACGGAAATGAACGCTGGGGCACCCAGGTACGTGTCCCGGATAACAGTAGAGAGAATCCTGTTACGCATAGGTCTCTGGAGCCGACGGTGGGACAAGGCACATATATTAACCCAGGTCCATCAGCAATGACGCCTGCAGTTCGCATGGGACTACTATTATTGGACAGTAGAAGAGTAGAAAAAGGTTGCCTTCTCCGACTAATCTAGGATTTTACTCCATAGAAGTGACGGGCGGTGGTGGATACGGTGTCAGACACACGAGAATCAACATTTGGACACGCTAGTCGGTCAAGGCGGTGGCAGTGAGCATGTCTGGGGGATGTTTTCCTGGTATGATCTAGGACCGCTGGTACCACAGGATGGATCTCTGAACGCCAATGGCTATCCTCGCTAACCACATGCATCCCTTCATGTTGGACGTTTACCCTGGTGGTGATGGTGTCTACCAACAGAACAATGCGCAGTGCTACGTCAATAAAGGAAAGCATGGCTGGTTCCAGAAACACGACTGCAATGTCCCCGTTCCCCCTTGGCCGACGAAATCCCCCGATTTCAATCCCATAGAGCATTTGTGGAACTATTTGAATCAACAGGTTGACGCGTCGACCAACAACCACGTCATCTCTGGTACCCCCGTGCTCTGCTACAGTTCGAATGGGCACGTATGCCTTGGGCAACCTTCCTGGGCCTCACTGCGTCCATGCAATGCCACTTCGCCGCTGTCATCCGGGCCAAGGCTGGTTATTTCCATTATTAGGTAGGTGGCCATATTATTCTTATACGACTGTGTATATAATGCATGGGTCAGAGCACTCTCAGTCAGTATTTCGTTTCGTTTCAACATAAGAAAAGCAAAGGATATATTTAATTTCGGCAAGGGCCAGATCCTTATACTAACTACTGAATATCGTGAGCAGCCTATCATTAGTAAGAGTGTCTCCGAAACAGCGACGCTGTTAGGCTGTTTACACTATTCAGTAGTGAGTACCTATCAAAGGTGGTCTGAAACAAGTGACACTCCGAGTATTCGACAAGGCATGGGCAGGTCATGCCTCATTGATGCCAGAGGTCATCGCATCTATCTCGTCTCCTTTGCAGCAACAGGAGGGCCACTGTGGCTGAAATTATCCGTACTTTCAATTGTAGTGAAGGGCCCAAAGTGTGCGAATACATACTTCATCGTACTCTGTTGGTTATGGGTCTCCGCTGCCGCAGATCCATTCGTGTGCCTCTGCTCACAGAGGTCCACCGTTTTCAACGTTTGCAGTGATGGATACGTAATCATCGACATTTGACTATAGAAGACTGGAAGAAAGTCTCAAGGTCAGAAGATTTCCATTTTCTGTTACACTATGTCGACGGACTTAGTTCGTTTACCCGAGGAAACCTTCTCATCTGGATGCACTGTTGGAAAGTTCCAGAAGGCTGGAGGAAATGTGATGGTCTGGTCAATATTTTCTTGGGGAACTTTTTGACCATTATCCCTGTAGAGCGAATTGACAGCTGTCACGTACCTGAACATCGTAGCTGTCAAAGTACAACCTTTTATGGCGAATGTGTTCCCTGGAGGATATGGCGTCTTGCTACTAGAAATGCTCCATCCCACACTGCGAAGAAAGTTCTGGAATGATTCCAAGAATATAAAGAGGAATTCCATTTATTGCCATAGCCCCGAAATTCGCCGGACATGAATCCTATCTAGCATTTGTGGTTTTAGTTGTAGAAACGGTTGCGAGAAGCATTAACCCAACCACATGATTTACGGAAGCTGCGGGACCTTCTGTTTCAGTCATGAAACCAAATATCAAGAGACACCTACCAACATCTTGTTGAGTCTATGCTTCATCGGGTGAGAGCTCTTTTGGCAGCGAGAGGAAGACTTACATCATTTTAGGTAGGTGGTTTTAATGTTTTGACTGATCGGTGTATATAAGACCCAGGAGCTCTCAGGTTCTTACTTTTATACGATTCATTCTCTCTCTCTTTGGAATCTCGCCAGAATATGAGTAATTAAACACGGTCATCCATAAATTAAATTTGTTATCTCTTACCTTTAGACCTAGTTCTGACGGACATTTTTTTATCGCATTCGATCTCCGGAAGGACGGATTACCTTTCAGATTGTCTCTTTTCCTAACAGAAATATTCATATATTCACGCTGGGATTTTCGTATTATGGAGACATAACTTGTGAAATATCCATCGAAACTATCCGCAGCTGTCTTTTTGTTATAGTCTTTATTCCGTTTTTTTAGAAATATCTCAGCATTAAAGCTCTACCGTACCACTTGAATTCCAAATTCACTATTTTCATAAAGTCCAAAGCGTTTTCCAATTCAAACAGATCCATTCACTCTGCCCTATGTTCTGTTTGCATCACGTTGCCAAAGCTTCTGTCTTTAACATCATTCACTCTGACACTATGTACTTGAATTTCATATCTATGAATGTTTGTGTAAGGAAGACCATCGAAGATGTAGGCAGTAGGACCAGAGGCTAAATCGGGTCAAAATTGTATAATACTGATGCAAATCGCTCTCAAAACTGCTGTATTCGAACCTCATTTAAACAGGCTGCTTGCAACAATGGATATTTTATGTTAAATTTTAATTGCATGCGGCAGAATCGAGAATACTTTAGCAGATTACTCGTCTACTTATTCCGTTACTATCGTAACAAAGACTGATACCGTTGTTAAATAACTACTCGTGACATCATTTAACCCCTTTCCTTCCATATTTGTTATCATACAGCGATTTTTGAGACTACCACGAATATGAAGAAATTTAGCACCTACTTGCATTTCAACGGATTTTTTTCCCTTTAGAAATGATGCCGTTTGTGTGAAGCCGTCGACCAATGCAACCGTGACTCCTCCCTGTATCTTTGCCACTTTACCGCTTTGCCTGTTTGGTAGCGGAATGAATAGAATGCAAAAATCTGGCAAATTTCGAGTTGACCCTAGGCTTGAGTCTCTGATAAAGCATAAGTGGTGTATTTGTCCTACAGCGCTGTAATCAGTGGTCTTAAATTAAGAACGGATGACTGCTCGCAACCTTAGATCTCCGTGGGAATTGTTAACTACTGTCTCTCAATTTTCCCAGAAAGCTTCTTTCTTAAACACGGTAATGCTCGATCCAAAGCTTCTACATTGTTCTGTGGCACAGTACATTCATCGCACGCTATGAGCTTACGCTACAACAAAGTTTGGTTTTGATTTTGCATCTGTCTATATTGCAAGTTGGTTGGGGTATTGCATATTTTATGGCAATGTTAATGCAAAATGGCCAGTTCTACCACCTTCCCAGGCTGCAGTAAACATTTCTTGATGTAAGACCAAAAACAACCATTCCATTTTATCGAGATTTAGCCTAGAATTAGGTTGTGAGAAATGCATTTCCAGTTTCTCCGTATATATATCTACCTTTGTTGCCTAAATTGGAATATTTGACTTTCTCAAATTTTATTTTTATGTCTGAGTGTTTAAGACTCCCTGAGCATTTGTCATTATACACCGATGTGCCGTTACATTATGAGCACCTCCCTAATAAGCTGTAGGACCCCCTTTAGCCCCCAAAACAGCGGCAACTCAGCGAGGCACCGATTCGATGAGGTGGCGACAGGTATCCTGTGGTATCTGGTACCATAATGTCAACAGCAGCTCCTACAGTTCCCGTACATTTTGGGGTGGTGGTGATTCAGCGCGAACTCGCTTATCCAAGTCGAACCACAAATGTTCAATTGGGTTCATGTCAGGTGAATTTGGAGGCCAGGGCATTAACAGAGAGTCACCAGCATGTTTCTCAAACCACTCCTTGGCGATTCTGGCAGAGTGGTATGGCGCATTATCATGTTGGTAATGACCATCACCAGCAGGGAACACAGTTGCCATAAATGGGTGAACTTGGTCCGCAACAATGTTCAGATACCTGGCAGATATATTGGGATAATGGGGCCGTCAGGGATTGTGCTATTGGGATAATGGAGCAGAAAGTGTTCCAAAAAAACATCGCCCACAGCATAACACCATCGCCGCCGCGCCGCGTCTGCCTGTTTCCGCCCAACAGTGCATCCAGGTACTGTAGCCTCCGTTGGTAATCGATGTTTCCGCGCTCAGCCGTCTATTTGATGCTCCAGGAATCTTAATTCTTCAGACCAGTTCACTATCTTCTAATCATCTACGTTCCAGTCTCGATGATCTTGGGCCCATTCCATGCGTTGTTGGCGATGACATGCAGTAAGAATGGGGACCCGGCTGGGTCTTTGGCTACGCATGCCTATGCACAGAAGGCTGCGATGAAATGTGTGCTGCGACACATTGCCCTGATTGCCACTGTTGCAACTCCGGGGGATTTGTCGCATTGTGGCACTGCGGTCGCTGTGAACAATGAACGACCGTCTCCGCTCCCCTCTGGCATCAATGAGGTGCGGACGACACATGCCTGGACGACGATTCGTTGTTTGTCCATCTGTACACCACTTTTGATACGTACTCACTTCAGCGGCACGTGAACAACCCACAAGCAACGCCGTTTCCGAGATCGTAGTTCCGAAGCGTCGTGCCATCACAATTTGTCATTTATGAAACTCCGATAAATCGGCAGCTTTTCCCATTCCGACTCTGAACACTCTACTAACCG
This sequence comes from Macrothele yani, assembly GCA_039090855.1. Taxonomy (NCBI): domain Eukaryota; kingdom Metazoa; phylum Arthropoda; class Arachnida; order Araneae; family Macrothelidae; genus Macrothele; species Macrothele yani. Next base: position 60,364,448 of record CM076989.1, on the reverse strand, counting down.
AAAGCCGGTTCTAGGGTTGTATATATACTGCTCTGTGAATTTCACCTGCGCGACCGTTCTGTCACCAAATGCGCTCATTTCTCTAGGCTTGGGGTGGTCATAATGGAATGGTTCATCGGTGTGATCAGTCGTGCATCCCCAATTTCGATCCACTGATCCCAGGAAAGGAGGGAGAGCCAGTACCAAAAGGACAGCTACAACATCTACATTTTGCTCAATTCTTGCACAGCTAGAAGCAGAGTCTTACACCTCTAAACTACTGAGCGACATCATCCGTTTACTTCTATTAGCTATGAGTTATTTTCACTTATAAATGCTATAAGGATCACCGTCATAGCGCAGTTGGTAAAATCGCTGTGCGCTGTGTAGGAGGTGGACGTTTCTGACGGGTGTTCGAATCTCGGTCCAAGCGTCAATCTAGTCTGCGATTTTTCCAGGATTTGCGCAGACTTCCTGTGTTTGGAGACGCGAATGCGTTGATGGTTCACTGTGAAGTCGGCCCCGGATAAACGTTGTCCCTTACCCTTATGCAGCAGAGGAATGTCAAACTGGCTGCATTAATTTGCCAGTAATCCGAAAGGGCGCGTAGTCGTCTTTGCGGAACTCAACGTGCCATGAGCGCACGAGATAGAGAGCGAGAAATGCTATAAAATTCTTCGGCATCAAACACTATTTTTACCATATACCCGCTTCTAAAAGTACTATTTTTATCATTGAGTGGTCCAAGGAGACTAAAGGATTTCCGTTTGGGCTCACGTACAACGAGAATATTATTTTCCGTCATTATAAGTTCTATGTTTAAAACTTCATCAGAAGTATTTTCCGTATTCCAATATTTAATTTCTGTTTGTTGAATGATATTTTCCGATATGCTTTTTAAAGTTTCCAGTAGCTATTTTTGGATTAGAAACAAAACAGACCTGAAGAGCACAGGGAAAAGAAAACTTCTAACCATTGTAACAGACTGGGCAGATGAAACTTCCTCTAATTTTCGTTTTATCCAGGAATCATCCTTAAGAAGGACTTTTCACCGACAGGTTTTTTTTTATAATTTTCGGGCACTGCGGCATTTACTTTGGACAAATTACTCAATTATGCCGGACCTCCTACGTCATAAAGAAATAAACTTAAATTTAGGCAGCCGATAGATTTTCTATTCACATTATAACTACGACCAAGAACACTACTGGTTTTACTTCTTGTGCGATTTGTTTTATTGTAACCAGCTCTGCGATGATAATACATTTTGTAATGAACATTGTCGGTGAAATAAGGTAATACAGGATGAGAAAACGGAATTTTCCAAAAATTATCTTGCTCATAAAAGTTGAAATAATAGTATTTTCTGGGCCGTTACAATTCGTTGGACTGCAGTTTATTCGTTGAAGTAAACGCTGACCGTGTCCTACATGTACGATCAAGTAAGCTCCGGTTGGTGATCTTTCATACATTGGAAAGTTAAATACTCGAACAAGGTTTCGCTGTTGCTCATGTATGAGTTTTACTTGCTTGCAAATGTTATCGGTTATTACCTCATTAATTGTAATGTCATCATTGATGGCAAAAATGGTCGAGTCAAATCCTTTTCCTTTGTTTACAAAGTGGCCTTCATATTTAATTGATTTCATCTAGTGACTTCATTCTTCGTTAATACGAGCGTTGAGCATGGATAACAAGCGATGAAAATTCAGTAATTAATAACAAGGAACAATACACCAGCTATATCTTTAAAAGTATAACTATGCTGGTGATCCGAAATTTCACATCAGTAACATCGATTTCTCAAGGAAGGTAGACAGCTAACTGCAAACTGAATAATAGAACGGTTCAACAATTCGAACGTGGTTACTTGACTTGACAATAACGAATAGATTCGAACGTAATCAGGTATTCAAAGACACGAGGCGTTATGCACGTTTAGCACGCGGAATCATGGAAGTAAAACCAAGAGGCAATCACTATTTGAAGAACTGGTTCCAAACTCATGGCAACTCCAGTGAGACGCTGTCATTGCACGACTCGCTGTTGGTCTTGATCTCCAAAGTTTCGCGAATGGCAGTAGATTTCGGGGTGGAGTAGGAAGCTAATTTCTTTACTTCATCCCACATAAGAGTAGCGGACTTGAACTTGACTTCTCTGGATAGATCCGTGGTTACTTTTCCGTTCTTTATGTCCCTTTTATGTTCGTTAACTCTAATTCTAAATGAACGTTTAGTTACTCCAATGTAGTATTGCGCGGATCCGTTCGATATAGTAGAGGAATGGATAAACACCTGCTTCATTGGAAGGTTTTATCATTGACTTGAACTTGACATTGACTTGAACTTGACTTGAACTTGACATTGACATGAACTTGACTTACAGAGAAGTCAAGTTCAAGTCTGCTACTCCTATATGTGGGATGAAGAAATGAAATTAGCTTCCTACTCTGACCCAAAATCTACTGCCATTCGCGAAACTTTGGAGATCATAACCAACAGCGAGTCATGCAATGACAGCGTCTCACTGGAGTTGCTACGGGTTTGGAACCAGTTCTTCAAATAGTGATTGCCTCTTGGTTTTCCTTCCGTGATTCCGCGTGCTAAACGGGCATAATGTATCGTGTCTTTGAATACCTGATTACGTTCGCATCTACTCGTTATTGTGAAGTCAAGTCACCACGTTCGAATTGTTGAACCATTCTATTATTCAGTTTGCAGTTAGCTGTCTACCTTCCTTGAGAAAGCCATCTGGTTGATGTGCGAAAGCTAGGAAACTTTTATTTCTATTCTACGCCAAGAAATTTCGGATCACTAGTACAGTTACACTTTTTAAGATAATTCAGTAATGTTCAGCCTCTGCAGGTATTACCTTCAATGCTGCCAGCATTTAACCGTTGTTTCGAAATCTCTGTCACCAGGCGAAATCTCTGTCACCAGTCACGAACGATGGCCTAGCGGTCAACGTTCGTGACTGTAACGGAGAAACCTCAGGTTCGATACCAGGCAGGTGCGAACGCTCGAACCACATCCGTCATGCGTCGGACGGGCACGTCGGACTCCGGGTACTGGCCCCCCGGTAATAAATAAGGGCGTCTTACTCCCCCTTCTACCCAGCTACAGTGTCACTTTCCTATCGGACACTCTAGCTCAAATCTCCCAGCTTCCTATTTCTGAGGGTTGTTTAAGACCTGGAGTCAGGCACTCTCTTCTTAAAATCCTCTACATATGATCTGATCCGACCTGTCACCAGGCATTCAGGTCGATAACCGAGTGTGCATCCTGGACAGTCTCCATTACTTCTTTAGAAATTGCTACGGAACTTCTATGTATTATTTTAAACTATTCGTGCACTTTTTGGCCGATTGAAGTTTCCACATGGCTTGTGTACAGTTTGTATATTGACGATTAAGACTGGATCTGCATTTTTAGGTTTGGTAGTTCGGAAAATATGAATGCATTTCATTCCGTTTACCTTTATTTTTCATCCTTAACAAACTATACGCTAGTGGTAAACCTCGTTTCTGCAGCAAAGTTTGGGCACAGTATTTCCGACAAGTTTTTTCCCTTTCATAATTTGATTTATCAGGATATTCATCAGGAGGCAAAATACATGTCAACTGAAGTCTGGACAGACTTATGATTTATGATCAATCATTAATTCTCGCACTATTTCAGGAAAGCTGAGATTTTAAATGAAAATGATAAATAAACAATTGTTGTCTTCCACATTTTCACATATACATCAACACATCTGATATTATTTTCAGCACGTCTTTTGAAAATGAAACTACATGCTTATAGTATCCTTATGTCCGTCCGTCTATCCACACCATATGTCTTCAACTATTAGTCCGATTTAAAAATTTATTTTTGTACTAGAAAACCGCAACTGTGAGAACGATGATTCCTGCATATCGGGCCTTTTTCCGATGCATAATCGCGCAGCTAGGAGGTTCGATGTGCATGCTACTAAATTTCAAAAACATACAATTTGGTCTAAAGAATTACTTGAAAAAAAAAGCGATTTGATTCTTTTTACTCACCGATACCCTTTATCATTAATGTAATTTTATGTACAGTTTCTACTTGAAATAATACATGGGGTCACCGCTAGGAGGCGTAAATGTATGTTGTATTTTTCCTTAAATTTCTACTTCTTAAAATCGGATTTGAATCAGTTTTTTTAGCGTTAGATATAAGTCACAACGACGAATATTTTGCATGCATTTCACAATATTTTGTGACAAAAGGCTTTGGGGAGTAACTGCATATTTCTGTTTCAACATGCTCGCAATTGTATTTTCGCTTCCAAAAATCTAACTGAAAAAAATATTTTGTAGCCAGATGCAACTAACAGCGAAAAACATTTATGTTTAAATTTTTTCCCCTCAACAAAATGTTTAGCTTTCCCGCTGGGATGCGTTAATGTAAGTCTTTGTAATGATGATATATCCCCCTCCAAAAGCCTGATTTTGAGAATTCCCTTTTTTCTGCTGACAGCGTTTGTGACTGAAAATATTTTTCACACGTTGCCGATTATTTTTGACTTCACAGTTTTGCTACTAGAATGTATAAGTTCATTTCCATTTGCACCATATTTGAAACCATGCCTTCCTTTCTAAGAAACCGGGTTGAAAACTCCCTTTATCATGGATATCTTTCGTACAGCGGAACAGCTATGCATATGTACACTGCCGCCCCTGTGGCACAGTGGTCTAAGCGATGGTTTCCGATCATTCGTCCGGAAGAGTTCCCGGTTTGAATCCCGGTGAGGCATGGATGTTGTGTTTGTCTTACGGCACTAGCTCTCACTCTTCCTTGGAACCAGTGGCTAATTAGGGTCGGGCGACTGCTTATAGCCCATTGAGTTGCTCACGGTGGTCTTTAAACCTCTAATCAAAAACAAAATGTACCCTGAGTGATCACTGAATTATGACCACCTACCTAATACTTTGTAGGTCTTCCTTTCGCCCTCAATACAGCAGCTATCCACCGACGGAGCGCGATTCAATAAGATGGCGGAAGCAGTTGGGAGGTATGACCAACCAAGCTGTGTGTAAAGCGGCCTTCAATGCAGGTATGGAGGTGATTGTGTATCCAGACGATTGATATGCCATTCCCTACTGTCCCACAAGTGCTCTGTGGGATTGATTTTGGGAGAGTTCGGAGGCCAATCGATATGCTGTAAGTCTGAACTGTGTTCCTCAAACCATTCCTACACCACCCTAGACCTGCAGTTTGAAGCATTGTCATCTTTGAAGACACCGTCGCTATTCGGAAAAAGGTGGAACATTGCTGGGTGTACAGAGTCAGCACGAAATTCACGATATTGGGCATCAGTCACACCTTGCTTCACATGCACCAGGTGTCAAGTTCCTGCCAGGTAAACAAGCCCCACACCTTTCAACCGCCTTCACCGGCTCACACTGTGGAGACCATGTAGGATGGATCGAGTGCCACATACGTAGGTCATCACCTACGGAGTGGAGTGAAAAACCCAACTCGTCAGACTAGCATTTTTTTCCCAGTCATCCGATTTCCAACTTGCATGCACCAGGCGAGTCTTTTGCGCCGACGAACCGTAGCTAGGATTTTATTCACAGGGGTCGTTTGCTGTTATAGCCCATACGTGCCAGCGTGCGACGAAGGGGATGGCAGATACTGTTCGGGTTTGACCTCAGTTGTATTTGGTATTCAACTCTTGAACAGAGCTGCGTCTATTGATCTGTACGAGTCAACGAACCCTGCGCTGAACTCTCACATAAAGTTTTCGCTGTCCTGTGCAGTTTTGCCTCCGGGTCGTTGTTTGACCATTTTCACGCCAGTCCTGATTCATTTTAACTACGGCGGCTCGCTAATAACCCACCAGTTTAGCTGTTTGGGAAATCGAGGCACCACTGTCCAAGCTTCCCCAATCAGTCCTAATTCCGGTCTGAATTTTACTACCTACCTTATACAGGGTGCATAGGAAAGTCCCTTTAGCCTGGAATAACTTACGAACGGATAGAAGTAGAGTTATGCAAGTGAGATAACGGTATAGTAAAGCGACGCGACAAAGCCCCATCGAATGCAACCGATAGCAACGCCTCTAGTGGCGAAATGCGGAAGTTAGTCATTGCGAACGGAGAGAGGTACAGTTATGCAAGTGAGATAACGGTATAGTAAAGCGACGCGACTAAGCCCCATCGAATGCAACCGATAGCAACACCCCTAGTGGTGAAATGCGGAGGTTAGTCATTGCAAATCAAACATGAAAAGAGATAGAGCAAATTTTCAATTACAAAGTTGTAGAGCATCAACTACTTGGTACAAAAGGAAATTTGTTTCACACGGATAAGATAAATTGGCGCCTGAATACCCTACAATGTCCGAAACAAATGCGCGACGATTCGAATCTGCATATTCACATTTCGCAAATGTAACCGTATGTAAATGCAGATTGTGACGTTGTACCGTACCTACGATATAAAAACCAGTAGCAGGATGTGCCCTGATCAGAAATTTAGGTATACGTACGCTGTGTGAGAATGGCGAGCTTCGATTTCTGGGGTTACTTAATAAATCAGGTGTATGCAACAGCGCCTACAAGTCTTCTGGATCTACGTCGTCGTGTTACAGATGCTTGCAATAGTGTGACACCTTCCATGCTGAGGAATGTGCATGCAGAGTTACTTTCACGAATACAAATGTGTATCGTGGGCAATGGCGAACTCTTCGAACATACTCGACATAAACTTTTTATCTCTGTGCGCCAGTTTGCCTTTTTTGTTTTTGTTTTGTCTGACGTCATCAAACTGTATTGACATAAGTACGCATTAATGCAATAAATTGTGTGTATTTGCTCATACCTATGCCTGTTCCCTTCAAACGTTCACACAAAAGGTCGCGCATCGGTTTCGGACATTTTAGGGTATTCAGGAGACAATTTATCTTATCCGTGTAAAACAAATGTCGTTTTGTACTAATTAATTGATGCTCTACAACTTTGTAACTGGAAATTTTGCTCTATCTCTCTTCGTTTTCGATTTGCAATGGCTAATTTCCGAATTTCGCCACTTGGGACGATGCTATTGGTTGCATTCGATCAGGCGTAGCCGTTTTACTATACCGTTATCTCACTTGTATAAGTGTACCTCTCTTCGTTCGCAAGTTATTCCAGGCTAAAGTTACTTTCCTATGCACCCTGTATATGCTACGTCTTTCAACTAATTGCGCCCTCTCCGAAATCACGGGATCACCAGGCCGCATACACTTTTGATAGGGGTGGTCATAATTTAGTGATTATTCAGTGGGTGTATACACACTATGTGGAAAAAAAGTCTCCGGACACCAGCGCTTCTTATGCAATTACTGCATTTATGGCAATATCAATATAGAGTTCGCCCACCTTTGGCCGCAATAACATTGTGCACTCTCTGTGGCATACTTTCAGTGAGACACTGGTATGTAGTCGCAGGTATACCGCTCCATTCCTCCCGCAAAACAATGTTCAGTTCAGACACAGAAGTTAGCGCGTGCCGTTCTAGCCTGAATCCGGCTGTTAAGTTCATACAGAAGGCCTTCAATGGAATTGAGGTCGGGGCTTTGAGCGAGCCAGTCCAAATTCTGTATACCCATATCCTCAAACTATGTTGAAATGGAGCATGCTTTATGGTACGGTGCGCTGTCTTGCTGAAACAGGGATAAAAAAACTCTTCGTAAAACTGGTGAAATGCATACAGTGCAGCATTATCTAGAATATCCCGCTACTTCGTGGCATTTATGGTTTTATCCACAAAATTTAACAGTTGGGATTATAGACTACAAGAAACATCCCAACAGTATGGCTGTCACCACTCAAATTTAACAATTGGGATTGTACATTACATTCTGGTAGATACCGTAAATCAGGCATACGCTATACCCAGCAACGACCATCGAATTTGAAAACAGTGTATCGTGATTTGTCACTCCATAACCCTCGTTTTCAGTGGTCTAGGGACCACGGACGATATGCTTTGCAGCAGGCAAATCGCTTACTCACGTTCTTACGAGTTATTAACGGCTTATATGCAGCAGCTTGACCATGGAAATTTAACTTGTGCAGTTCCTTTCGAACTGTCTTAGTTCACACCTTCAATCCTGTTGATCCTGAAATTATTTGGTGATGATTTGTGCAGAGGAATATGGTACCGCGGAAAAGGCTTTCAGACCTCTCTTGTCCCTTTCCGTTAATTGAACGTTTCTTGGGAGTCATATGTCCCTCAGGTTTCCATTTACTAATAACGTCTTAAACAGTTGACGTGGGTGTTGCAATTGTTCTGCAATCGTACGCACGGACATATTGCTGATATTGCACCCTACAATAAAACCTCGTTTGAAGTCAGTAAGCTCAACACGCGCAGCCATGTCTCACGAGTAGACGACGATATACAACGTCTGAGGTACTTACCCGCAGTTTTAAAGGAAATGTGGCGTATGTGATCTATTAGAATGTTCCATTTTTTTCTTTTGCGGAAAAGAGTGTTCGCAGACTTTTTCTGCCGATAGGATACACACACACACACACACGTTTGTGTGTGCGCGTGTACTTAAATTTTGGCATCAGTGTACTTGTATATTGTAACCTGTTCAATACCTATGATGGTACTGGTTACATTGCGTCTTTTAAATTACGCGCAAATTTTCTCTAGAAGATGTAAACGCATTCCATTTTCCCCATTATTTTTACTTCTAAAAGTTTGATTTGAAATATTTTTTTCGCGTTGAAAATGTTTGGAAAGGCGTGCTCTTTACACCCGAAAGTTGTGAGTAATCTTTTTTTTTATCTGGGTTTAACGACCACCGTGAGCAAATCTAAGGGTTCTAAGCAGTCACTCGTCCCTAATTAAAGGCCGGTGGTTCCCCATCAGAAGCCAGCGCTTAGGGAATTGCGCCATCGACGTGGCTTATATCATTTCATCCATGTATCGTAGCCCAGAGTTGACATTAAGTGGAAGTATTGACAGTTGGCTTACGTTAGCAGTATCTGATCCTGTATTTGAAGCACCTGTCAAGCGGATGTAATTGTCGCCTGGGAATCCCTTTTTAATTTAACCTAATGTACAATATAACAATATTTCTGCTTCTTATTCAGCAAGCATATTCACTGCCTATTCCTCTAAATGATCTTTTTACCGTACCATTATGTTAAATTTATCAGATTTTGGCATTAGTTTTTTATGCATTACAACAATTAAGTTAAATCTCATTTTTCTTCCTCCTAGTATAATTTTTTATTTAAATTCAAAAGCATTCTCATTGCTAATGCAATGATCAGTTATGTCAGGGCATTGGATAAGCAATGGGCTTCTGGTATTCACTGGAAGACACTTTTCTCATAGTTTTAGGAAAACTGCTGCTGCTGTGTTTGCTTCCCCTTTTGATATAACTTCGAAAATTTGCAGATTCGCACCTTTATTATTCTTCAGCCGCAATACTGTAGGTTTCTCTTCTTTGTTCTCTAGTCTAGCTTGTGTATTGTTTTTACCCCTCTATCATGCATTAGGATTTGTATTCGCAGTTCCTACTTTGTTCTATGGGTTCTACAGCTTCTGTGTTTATTGTTTTACGAAGAAACTGTATAAGCACTTGTATTTTCTGTAGCTTCGGTATTTTATTCAACCGTTGATCCAGCGATAGCAATTTGGTTAGAAATTCTTCATTGTCTAGCTTTCGCCGTTTCTTCTGCTCTAGATCTTGCAAATGAAAAGCCATGAGCTTCTACTCGAAACCTTTCCAAAGCTTCTACTCCCCTGACTCTAACCGTAGCCATTAATTTTGCTTCACAATTTAGTCCGTTCTTTTGCTTTCTCTTTTTCTCGATTGAAAGTTTTACGACCATTGTGAGAAACTCGTAAGACCAACACAATATCCATGCCACACGGGATTCGAACCCGAGCCCATCCTTGACAAACGGTCAGAAGCCAGCGCTTAGACCACTACCCCACCGTTTTTGACATATAGAAGTGTTCACCCTCAAATTGTCGACATCTGTTTTTCATAGAGATACGTATCTTCAATCTTTAAAATACTAAATGAGCTTCAAAGAAGCTCGAATGGTAGTAGTAACGGTTAGGCTTACCGTCACTTTCTTATGCACACGGAAAGAAACAGCGTGCGTTATAAATTCTTAGATGACCTTTTAACGCACCACACAATAAAAACAATTTTAAAACAGTACTGTTCGTGTCTTTCAGAAAATTTTTGAAATCCGGATTTTCAGTAATAGTTTAAATTTCCGCATTTTAATCCCAATAACCGTATTTCAAAATCTGAATATCCAGGTTTATATGGTATTTTTGTGCCTAAAATTCGAGCATCGCAATATGCGGACATTTGCATTTTACTGCCCAGCTAACATTTTGATAACAAAAAGCGAAAATCCTTATTTCAGTACTAAACGTCAACACCGGTAGGTTCCTGTCCATATTTTCAATGTCAACACCGGTAGGTGCCTGTCCGTATTTTCAATGTCAGAGTGCTCCCGTTTTCTTGTTAAACGTATATACACTATCTACCAAAAAGTACTTGGACACCCCTGCAATCGACGATATCTGAGGTCCTGATACACGTCACAGCCGCCGCCGTTAAATATCGTGTGGGAAACAACAACGCAACCAGTGGCATGCAAAATGCCACGCAGTTCGCAGCTCTTTGATTTCGAGAAAGGTGTAATCCTTGGGTATCACAGAAATGGCCGATCCGTACGTGACATATCCAGCGAGTTGAAGTACCCAAAATTGACAGTGGCCTACGTGATTGGCAAGTGGAACATGAGAGGTGACTGTAGGAATGTGCCCCTACCCGGCAGACCCACAAAACTGGGAGTTAGAGACCGACGGGTGCTGGCCAGAAAAATTCGGAAGAACCGCACCAAATCAATGGAACATCCGCGAGGTGTTTCAAGAGGCATCCGGGAGTGTTCTTTCGATGAATACCATCCGTAAGGAAGCCCATCTGCTCGGTTATCATGGACGTGTTGCCGCCCACAAGCCTTTGATCACCAAGTCCAATGACGCTGCTCGGCTAACGTGTTGCAAAGAACGTCGACAGTGGGCCGTTGAACAGTGAAAACAGGTTCTCTGGAGCGACGAATCAAGGTTCACCCTGTACCGTTCGGATGGCAGGGTCTGGATTTGGCGTCTGCCTGGAGAACGCCTCCTGCCGGAATGTACTGTGCCAACTGTGAAGTTCGGCGGTGGTGGAATTATGCTATGGGGCTGTTTCTCCTGGTATGGCACGGGACCCTTGGTCGTAATTCCTGGTAGACTCGATGCCGAGACCTACTGCACCATTTTGGATGACCATGCGCTTCCCACGTTGTGGCAGTTTTACGGTGTAGACCCATGTTACTTTCAGGATGACAATGCCACCTGTCATGTTGCGAGGTCCACCATGACTTGGTATGGTAACAATGGGGTTAATCGAATGGACTGGCCTGCGCAGAGCCCGGACCTTAACCCTTTCGAGCACCTCTTTGACGAGTTGGAGTGTCGACTTAAGGGGTGCCCCCACCGTCCGAAATCGGTGAAGGAACTGACCTGTCTTCTCCAAGCCGAGTGGAAGAAAATACCGCTAGCCGTCGTACAACGCCTGGTTGAGAGTATGCCCCGGAGGGTCGCAGCTGTAATCGCCGCTCGTGGAGGCTCCACGAACTATTGAAGGTGAATAAACTTCGTTTTCCTTTGCTATCACAGGTGTCCAATTACTTGTTGGTAGATAGTGTACATATTAAATGGAAACGGATGTTTTTATAAGTCCATCATACCTTATCTGCCTGAGAAGAACATTTATTATTCTACCTTGTCTGCCTGATAAATACCTTATCTGCCTGAGAAGAACATTTATTCTAAAATAGACGAAACCATATGGCCGGTAATCTTCTTTCTAAAGGAAAGCGTCTTTTTAGGAACGAAACAGCGTGACAGTAGAAAATGACGTTATGGATGCACCAAATGTGTCAGAACGGTTCGCCAAATTCGCTACTGGAGCTATCTGAGCAGCGCTGGGTCAGGCCGTCAACCGCAAGATACAACAAACTTGTGTTTTTGCTTTTTAGGAAGCCTGTCTTAAAAGATGAAATCATTACATTCATTTCTGCATTATGCTCATTAAATTGTTGAAGTGATCTTTTGTACCAAATTTATCGTGGTGAGAGAAAGAATGACAGGGTTTCAGACAGTATTGTTCAAAGACAAACGTTCGTAGATCAAACCAATCCCATAGGACAAAGAAAATGAGTTGACCGAATTCGGGAAAATCTTGGTGCTGACTCAAAATAACTCAGTTCCAACTCTCAGAAAAATCGAAATATCGACATATTTTCGATTTCTAAACAATTTTCCATCTCTTTGAGAAATGGGAACGCAGTTTTTCATTATGTAAGGAATTATGAGTCACATTAAAATAATAATCCTAAAATCCTAATTTACTGGGTGAAAGAAATTTTTATTTTATTTTATTTTCAAAACTGTAAAGAGATCAGTGGCGTATCCTGGGTCCGAGACCTGGGCTACCTACCTACCTCCCCCCTCCCCTACCCCCAGTACTGTTTTTTTTAATTGCTAAGTTTAATTTTTATAATTGTTAAGTAATAGAAGTAACTGCTTTTCTAAATTTTAGGTACACGCCATTGCTAACATGATACCAAATAATTATAAGGATTAAGATTTGAACACTTATTTGTACATGAACTCCATTCTTCTTCTGAATACTTTATTTGTACATGAACTCCATTCTTCTTCTGAATACTTTATTTGTACATGAACTCCATTCTTCTTCTGAATATGTGACGTACCTGCCACGCAGGACGCACACGACATAAAGGCATATGGCAGCAAGAACGAACGTCTGCGTAGCTTAGTTGGTAGAGCGACTTGTTCCGAATAAGCGGACTCGGGTTCGATTCCCGGCGTGGACCAAAAATGACGGAGAAATTTACTTCGTTATAATGGCGCCCGAACTTTCCAGATGACCCGGCTGTTCAAGATCTCGCAATGGTGTGATGTTCTTTCCACACCGCGAGAAAAGAAAAATAAGAGAATCCCTTCCCCAGCGCTTCGAAAAATAAATGAGTGTGATGTTGCATTCCACACACTAGATTGACTGGGAGTTCTCAAGAGCACGTTCTACAGCGGATGGCTGCCTACGACGATTCATGGTCACGGCTGACCCGTGGGCCATGCCCCCGGCTCTCTTTCGGGGGAGGGGAAGAAGTGACGTTCCTGCCACGCAGGACGCACACGACATAAAGGCAGATAGCAGCAAGAACGAACGTCTGCGTAACTCAGTTGGTAGAACGACTTGTTCCGGAATAAGTGGACTCGGGTTCGATTCCCGGCATGGACCAAAAATGACGCAGAAATTTACTTCGTTATAAATACTTTATTTGTACATGAACTCCATTCTTCTTCTAAGTACTTTATTTGTACATGAACTCCATTCTTCTTCTGAATACTTTATTTGTACCTGAACTTCATTCTTCTTCTGAATACTTTATTTTTCATGAACTCCATTCTTCTTCTGAATACTTTATTTTTTCATGAACTCCATTCTTCTTCTCCTTTTGTGGTAACTTGAGTGCTATGTTTTCATAAAATGTTTCTTCCGAGTACTTTTTCATGTTTAAAAATAGTGTTTTTCTCTATTGACAAAACAGCAAAGTTTTTCGAATGTGCATGTGTTGTGTGGCGCTAGATATATCTTGATTCTTTTTAACGCTGAAAAACTTCTTTCGGCAGTTGCAGATGGAAAGTTTAATATGAGGTCTGCTAATTTGCACACCTCACTAAACACTATGTCCAATTTATTTAACTTTATGTAACACGTAATGTCTCTTACTGATTTGTTTTTGTATTCATCAAGGGAATAAACGACCTTCAGTTCATTTTTTACTAGAGCTGTATCAAAATTTGAAGCATAGAGTTCTTTAAGTTCTGACAGTAGATGTTCAGGGAAGCTTTCACAAAATTTATCAAAACAGTTCGAATCCAACAAGGCCACGAATTTAAGATATAATATATCTGATTTTAATCCATTGACACTTAAGAAAAACTGAAAGAACTCTCACGAAACACTCTTATGGGCGGGAGTATGCGAGTGCCTGAGATAGTCTAATTCTTCTCTATTCTGAGCAAACCGTTTCCTAAAGCAATGGCCTATTCCCCTCTACCATCTGATTCATGTTGTCAGGGAAACGTTAGCAGGCGATGGTACGGAAAGTTTTCGCTCCAGAACGGCGAAGACGCTGGAAGAGCTGCTTGCGTCATGCCGTTAGTTTTTGCTCGCCAGGCTGAGTCAAAGAAGCGAATCTGCAAGCGTTTTTTTTTCGCACCAAAGGCATCGACATGTCTTAATACCGTTGATAATTGACTTTTGTATGTGTATATTTAATTCAGTTTTATTTGTGCATTCTCTGGGCTTCGCAGCTAGCCTAGCTTGCCTTGAATATACGCCACTGAAAGTGATACTGACTTACAGTACCATGGCAGCTTAGAAACTAGTGATTACTTCTGATGTATCTTCTTAAAAAAACCTAACTCGTGAACAATGTAAGAAAAGGGGGGACATATGCCGGAACACCTTGGACATGAGAGGGAGGGTGAGGTGTTTTTCTCTAATGTTGTGACGTGTGATGAAACCTGGGTGTTCTTTCATGACCCAGAAACAAAACGTGCGTCAATCGAATGGCACCGTACATTTTCACCTCGACAGAAAAAGGTGAAAAACAACTCGTTCGGCACGGAAAGTGATGGTGACAATTTTCTTGGACAAACGTGGTGATGACTATTTTCTGGGACACATGTGATATCATTTTGACTGATTTCCTTGAACATTTTGACTGATTTCCTTAAACATTTTGACTGATTTCCTTAAACGAGGTGCAACAATAAACAGTGCTCACTATGTGCAGACATTGAAGAAGCTATAGGAAGCTATCAGAAGGAAAAGACGTGACATTCCACTTCATAGCTTTGTTTTACACCATGATAACGCAAGTCACTACACCTCAATGGAGACGTCACGGGTATTGGGATATTGCCGAAATGGGGTGGACGGTGATGCTCGAACCCCTCTACAGTCCTGATGTGGCTCCCTGAGACTTTTCCCTGTTTGCCCCTTTCAAAAACACCCTTCGTGGGGAACGTTTCGACGATGTGATAGACGTTAAACTGGCTGTGAACTCATGGGTGAGATGACAGGCTCAGGAATTTAAACGAAATGGATTTTACCAATGGGTTCAAAAATGGCGGAAATGTATAGAAAGAGATGGACAATACTTTGAATAAGCTAGCATTATTAACAATATGTCCAAATATTTTGCCATCAAATTTCACATTCTTACTGCTAGAAATAAAAATCTTATGAGGGACGAGGTATTACTTTCAGGATGTCCTCTGTATTTTGAAGGTCACTGTATCCACTACATCTGTTGTAAAGGTGCAAATAGTTTCCTCAATAAAAAGGTTCCATATTTTATTCATTTTACCAAAATTATATGAATATCAACTGCACACTTTCGCTGGAACTTGTACTAAATTTACGACGTAAGTTAACACCCGTCTCACAAAACTAATGTAAAACAAAACATTATAATTCGTTCTAGCTGTTATCATTGCAAAAAATTATCAAATTTTGATTTCTGTGTTACATAGAAACCTCATAATCTGCTAATCAAAAAAAGAAGAAAAAATCGTAGCTAAAGTTCAGATTGTGTCAGTATTAAGTAAATTCATTTGAATGCATTTGTAAACGTTTCAACAAAAATGTGGATCACCTTTAATATTTCATATGATAAGAGTTTATAAAACGAACTCTCTACCCCGCCTAACACAACCAGAGATATGAACGCTATCCAAAGATAACAAAAAGTAAATAAAATTCTGGATATTAAATTTTCATAATCCTTTTCATTCAAGTAATGCACTGAAAACGTGGCAAATCTTTTTCTTCCGGACGCAACTTTTGTAATGCAACCTTAAACAAATGTTTATATTCCTTAAGTTTTCATTGTTTGTACTTGCGCGTTAGCTCTGCAGTGAATTCTCTTGAGTAGTGTAGAAAGTTACTTTAGACCGCCCATGAAACTTGTTCCTCGAAAAACAAACTAAAAACAAAGCAGCAAAAAGCAACAGTAAGTACTGAAGTTAATTTCTAACTTATTTATCTGCGTTTTATTGTAGAGAGCTGGGGGTCCATTAGGTCCGCCCTTGTATCTGCCCAGCCTCATCAGGAATGGAGACGACGGTCTCGTACGCAAGTCCTTCACCCTGCCCCAAGGGTCAAATCTTTCAGACCAATGTCTCTTCAAATTAGATTGAAGGCAGGATCGATTCGAGTTTGTTGCGTACCGTTTCTAATTTAAGCTCAGACCCTGCTGAAATTTTGAAGACCTCTTTAGCGATCAAGAATAAGAAATTTCTAGGAACGGGCACACGAACAACTTTCAGAGTGAGAGAGAGATAGAGAGAGAAAGGGTGGATTGGCGGAAAAGAATGTACGGGGGGGGGGGGGGCAGAAGCCAAAGGTGGGCTGGCTGTTCAGACGTCACCGGCAACAAAAGCTATTCAGAAATATCGTCAAATATACTTACATTGTTTTCTCGGTTTTATTTTAGACCAAGTGGGCATTTGGACCTTAATCAAAACAGGGTTAAAGCAACTAACTGAATAAAGCACGAACAGAGGAGAAGACATCAAATTTCTCGCGTGCCCGGTCCGTTGCGAATTTGTGCTTTAATGCCAGAACTCTTGTCGTTTGATGCCCTAGCCTCCCCTTTTCCCCCAGTGAACTTGCCCTCTCCTGTCTTAGAGTGAGAAGCCTCAGAAGAAGAAGTAGAAGTCGATTTTCTTCGGACATAAAAGAGGAATTTTAGTACGCCATAAATCCTACGAGGCCGAAGTAAAAATGACGTGCGTCGGATGAAGAAACATGTTGTCGAAGAACGGGGTTCTCTTGTGTGGCGAAATGATTACCAAGAGGCAGGCAGATTCTAAAGGGATGAAGAAAAAGAAAGAAAAGAAAACAGGATCGTGCAATAAAAAAAGCTGAGTATTCACAGATTTTCGTCGTGTTTCACGCAAGAATGAACATCATTTTGATGCAGAAATCGATGTGTAAATTAATATTATATTTTCCTTCCAGGAGCTTACCTCTTTTTTTCCTTGTTCCCGTTTCCCGCACCCTCTGAAGAAAATCATAAATACGGAGAGAGGCTATTAATCATTCATACGCGTATTACCAACCTGGTTATCAAAAAATTAATCTCGAAGAAGTTACAGCGTTGATTGAGAATAAACCTTAAACTGGAATCTAGAGGCTGCGGGTCAACATGCATGTAAAATAATGAAATAAAGGAGCTGAAGCTTATGCGAATAATAAATACGCAGTATAAAACTGGATCTTTCAAAAACTTAGGCAATCAATAAATAGTTAATAATAATGAACGCGCATTATGCTGAAGTACACGCACTCCAAAAACAAGGGAGGGCAAAGAAGTTTAAAAAATTATTATGGAATCTTGGTTGCCAGAATTTTTTTCCTTTTTAAAACAAAGTTCCTATTTCTAACACAACAATTTCGTATTTCTTTTCTCAAAAGTATGAGTAAACAAAACATTTAAAAAAAGTGACTTGGTAGAAGACAGCCTGACAACTCCTATCTGCTCTTGCTGTTATTAAATATGAAAGCGCAAATGTCCCCATAGTTTTATTTGTTAGCAGAAACTGAGCTCGTTTTATTCCCGTCCCTTCTTTTATGCCGAAATTCTCAGACGTTTGCTTTCAAAATAATTTCCGCACTAATAAAATGCGAGTTAAGAAAATTCGTAAGGTACAAAATCTTCACAGCAAGTAATCAAATTCATTTCGTGTAAGGGTTCTCATTCGTATTTTCGGACCCAAAAGCATTTCAGTGTCACTCAAACTACACAGGAATATGGACTGAGAGCTAAAGAAAATGTTCATCATTTCTTAACACCACTGAAAATGTGATCATAATTTTGATTCGAAATAAAAAGTTTTAAAGCAATGGGTAAATTTCACTCAGTTACTAAAATGGGTACTTTTTTATTTTGACTTTTAACGACCACTATGTGCAACATTAAGGACTATAAGTATTCGCCCATTCTTGATTTAAGGCCAGTGGACCTATGAGTGGAACCAGATCAGATCAGATCATGTGTAAAGGATTTTAGGAAGGGAGTGTCTGACCCCAGGTCTTAAATAACCCTTAGAATTAGGAAACTAAGAGATTTGGGCTAGAGTACCCGATAGTAAAGACACACGGAAGCGAGGTAGAAAGGTGGAGGAAGACGCCCTCATTTATAACCGGGGTCCGACGGCTTAACGTGCCCTTCCGACGCACGGCGGATATTTAGTGGTTCGATAGTTCGTACCTGCCTGAGATCGAACCTGAGATTTCTCCGTAGCATTCACGAACGTTGACCACTAGGACATCCGCGGCCCGGATGATACCTGCCCAGCTAGCGGGAACAAATGAAAACTTCTAGAACGTACAAGGACAGTGCCCTCCGTTTGTGAGGTCGCTCTCATGTTACGAGATGTGTCACATCGTGTCGTGTTTTACGTCATAAACTATAGCGTTGAAAACCAATCGGAAGCCTTGGTTTCCGTGTCACGTCACTAAACAAGTGAACTCATCTCCCCAATGCCATCGCCTTGTATTTTCTGGACGGTCTTTGAAAAGTGTCTCATACAGGCCCGCCTCGAACCAATGATCAGAATCTAGGGCTTCAGACCATTCGGTCACCGAGGTTGCAATGGGAGTTTCAAAATCTCTTCACAGTTCTTGAAATCATGCATGCTCCTGAATTATGCATTCGGTACTTCGTATCTCTCCCCGTGTGGTGAAGAGGTTGATTCCATGGATAGGTTTAGTTGCAATCCCCTTTATCTCGCGAAAAGAAGAAAAAGAAGCATTGAAATGTGATCATCTCATAGAAATTCTTGTGCAGGAGAAATAGAAATGTTAGGATACGGGATAAAACCATGATAGGAAAGTGTTAGAAATCAACCTTTAAGCGACCAATGTAACTGAACCAAATGGTGGCCAGAATTTTCTGAACACCCCAATCAGAACTGTCCGCATAGGAGCCGCATTTTGCAAAAGCCGCGGCAAAGAACATTCTTTCCCCTTCTCACCTGAGCAGTACCTACGATAAACCTATTCCGACTAATAAGCGCGCCTTTCTGGCCGTTTATTTCCTACTCAGTGACGCAAAGCATGATGGGGTATGACCTAGCCCTCTGACACTGGCATTCGGCTACTTCTTAGAAACAAGTGACTCAAATACCTCTCTCCTTTTCATAGGTTTGCGCTATCGCTATAGCCCCATTTATCAGATAATCAGTCAAAAAGAATGAGTGTTAATCCTTCTACTAAATGACCATTTTGAATAACAAAACTAAAGGGAAAGCACCGCGTTATGATGCGTAGGTTCGCTCGTTCCAGCAACGTTTGATCGAATTCTTAGACAGCAAATACACTGGTGTCCAAACTTAACGTGAGAAATACAAATTCTAGAATATGTACACAGCGAGACAACCCATTTAAAGATTTCTTAGAGACATGTGCAAGGACAAACCAGAAGTCGACGTACCCAAATAACATAGTGCTAGCTCCTATGGCGACCATACGGCCTTGATCTGGTAGACAAGCGACCTTGATAAGCGTTATTTTGTACAGGTTGCGTCAAATGAAGCTTGAGTTGCACTGTTAGTGGAACAATGTCTTTGCATCATCGCTTAGAAGTCTCTTTAGGGTGAAAAGTGATCGGTAGAATGTAAAACAGGATAAGCGCAAAGTGAGGTAGCAAGACGGATGAATGTGTCGAAGAAAGTAATTTTCAATCTCTGGAGACAGTTCCAGAAAAATGAAACAATAACCAGAAAGCCGGGACAAGGACGACAACAAGAGCCACAACACGTCAAGACAACCGGTATTTTTCTCTAACAGCTCGCCGTTTTAAGGAGTCGACAGCCAGACAACTTTTGCAAGAGCTTCCATCTTATAAAAAAGCGCGATATCGAGGCAAACAGTTTACAGAACACTCTACGAGAGGGTCTTCTGTAAAAAGTCTGTATCCTACTCGCCGCATCTCACAGAAGGGTCCGACTGAGTTGGTCACAAAATCACCACCCCTGGACCTGGGATCTCTTCAGTGACGAATCGCGGTACAACCTAAAGACGGATTTTCGAGGTGTCAACATTTGGAGAGAGGTGAGAAGCCGAAATCTTCTGTCCGACGTTAGGGAAATTGACCACTACGGTAAGGGAGGGCTCCTGGTTTGGGCTGGCATCATGTTGGACGGACGCTGGCATCTGCACATGTTTCCAGAAGGTACCATGACTGATGCACGTTACATGGATGACATTCTAGAGTCCTGTATACGACTTTTCAAGGGAGCTGTTGGCTCCCAGTTTCTTTATGGGCAAAAACGCCGATCCCCACATTGGGCTTGGCCAGTTAACGAATACCTGGAGCTTGAGAATGTTCACAGGATGGGGTGAGTAGCCTGCGAGATCTCTGGACATGATCCAGACAGTGCATGTCCGCGTGGGTCCTTGGAAGAGAAATTGCAAGCCGGCATCACCTTAGCAGAAATCTACCGGCACTCCGACGCGCCTTGGTAGAGGAGTGGCATTTATTGACACAAAACCTCATTTACAGCGTTGTAACCAGCATGAAGGCTCGTTGTGCGAGCTATATTGCTGTTCGTGGTAATCGCACTTATTATTAGACCCTCATAATCCGCTCTACTTGCTGCTTAACTTTTGGACTGCTATGTTGTCCTGCGCATGCTTCCTCCAGATGTGGTGATGACATTCCTTTTCTGTTGTGTATTGCTGCGTTATTGATATACTGTATGTATGTCAGAACAAAATGTCATTGAACTCTATCTCGTTCAATTTGCATAAATTATGATTTTGTGTATGTCATATTAATTTTGGACACCATCGTATATTTGTTGGAGCTGATTTTGACTCGTTTTTTACCACGAGTTAATTCGTTTCATCTTGTTAAGTACGGAAAAGTTAGAATTTTATATACGTAGTCATGTTTATACCCAGATGTCTCTAGCCTTAGACCACCAACTTTACATGACTTACCAACCAGGAGTGTTTGGCTGCAACGATACACCGACCACGGAACTTCCTGACCAGATTCGAACGGCGCGTGCTATTTACTAGGATTTCAGAGGTCTCGTATCTCTCAAGCTCCTAGAAACAGCTAATTCATAACTGTAACTTCCATTTTTTTTTAATTTTGTTTCCAGATTTTAACGAGCACCGTGAACAACTTAAACGGCTGTAAGAAATCTCTCGTTCCTAATTTAGGGTCATTGATTCCAAGGAAGGGAAAGATCCAGTGCCGTAAAACAAGCACACCACCTATGCGTCATCTGAAACACGAACCCGGGCGTACTCGTACAAACGTTCAAAAGCTGATACTTAAATCACTACGCCACCGGGGCGGCACGAAACTTATCCATTATTTCACTCCAAAACAATTGGGAACACTTCTTGTCCTGATAAAGCAAAGCCGAAGCACAGTAAAATTGCCTTCTGGCTAATGAAAACCAGGCATTTTGCTAAAGAACTGTCCCATTCAAAATAAACTTAAGTGCACTATTTTTCTTCATTCATGTGGACAATTGAATATCAAGTATGATGCGAAACAACTTTTCTATTCACGATGATTGAAGTTCAATATTTTTTATCATCATTATTTAGCATTACATTTAGGAGATCATTGTCATGCTGGACATTTTGCCTCTGTCGAATGCACTAATGCTGCCAAACTCCTAAAGTAGTACACTGCAAAACATAACATTTTCGGCCTAAGCTTCCTAAGATGAACGTACTGTATTTATGCTACAGTCACAGATGTTGAAGAGTTAAACAAAACTTTATGTTATTTTCATGTGTCCTTATCCCAACAGACTTACTTATATTAAATAACATACAGTTGTTCAAACCTTAAACACAGATTCCATTGTATCAAAGTGAATCTACCTGTAATTACCTGTAATTACAGACCAATATCTTTGTTGCCCGTTTTGGGAATCTACCTGTAATTACAAACCGATATCTTTGTTACCCGTTTTGAATAAGATTTTTGAAAGGTCTATTCACAGCAGAATGGTTGATTTTTTACACACCTATGGTATGCTTTCTTTGGAACAGTTCGGTTTCCAAAGAAACAGATCTACTGAAATGGCTGTTGCTAAGTTGTCAAACTTCATTTCCGTAGCACTAGTTGACAGTTATTATACTATTTGTGTTTTTATTAATTTCCAAAAAGTTTTCGACGCAGTAAATCATGACATTCTGTTACATAAATTACCCAAATACGGTTTTCGTGGCAAAATTCTTTCCCTCTTAATGAGCTACCTCTCTCATCGCAAACAGTATTGTAACGTGCCAGGAGATGTGACGTACCTGCCAGAAGTACGCACACGACATAAAGGCAGATAGGAACCAGAATAAAACGTCCGCGTAGCTCAATTGGTAGAGTGACTTATTCCGGAATGAGGGGATCCGGGTTCGAATCCTGGCGTGGACAGAAATGACGGAGAAATTTACTTCGTTATAGTATGTCACTGTAAATAAAATAAACTCCGATCTACTTAATATTTCATGTGGAGTGCCTCAAGGTTCGGTATTGGGGCCGTTACTGTTCCTGTTATATATTAATGACCTTCCTCTATGCCTGTAATCAACTCATGCTTTGCTATACGCTGATGACACTGTCATTTCTCAAAAATGTCATGATTTGCATAAGTTATAGATAATGATCAATAATGATCTATCAAATTTATCTCATTGGTTATGCTCTAACAAATTATCACTTAATATTCTAAAAGCCAACGCCGTATATTTCCGGAACGTTCATAAAAGAGAGGACATAAATAACTTTCCAGTCAAGATTAATGATCTCCCCTTAAAATTGTGGACAAAGTTCAGTATCTTGTTGTTTGGTTTGATGAATTCTTTAACTGGAATACGCATGTTCAGTTTGGTTTAACAAAAGTTTCCTTACAGGTTGGCCTGCTTGGTAAAATTAAGCATTTCTTCCCTATCAATATCCTAAAAACATTTTACTACGCTTTTATTTATACCCATCTCTCCTATTGTCTGGAATCTTGGTATTCAAATATAAGGGCAAACAATAAGTTATGCTTGCTCAAATTACAGAAGAAATCTGTTCGCTATATGCTGAACACAGATTACATGTCTCATTCAAAACCATTATTTCTAAAACTAAATATTCTGAAAATTCATGAAATTTTAACCTTGAAACTAGGTATCATGTTTTTTTAAAATAATGAATCTTAAACTGCCTATTTTTCAATCTGACATCAAATATCTGGATTATTCTATCTTCACCATATCTGTTGCTAACAACAAATTATATAAGCCGTGTGTTAGACTTAATTATGGTTAAAATAGCATACTGTATAAAGCCATTATCCTATGGAATAATCTCCCAGAGAGCATCAAATCCCTGGAAAATATCAAAAAGTTTCCCTTGTCTCTGCGAAATTACATTGTAAATCACCCTGATCTCCATAACGAATCTCAACTCTATCATTAAATTGTAGTTTCAAGCATGCTGCTAACAGTGGTGCTTCTGTTATAACCATCTTACTTGCTTTCATATATGCCATATGTTTTATTCTTTTTCTTACATCTGATAGGGGGATCGCCTTACAACCAATGTGTTCAGATTCCTCCAGGTGTATTGCATTTTCATATAACTGTAAGTTTTAAATGTGTGCAATAAATAATTGTATTGTATTGTGTATTGCATTGTATTGATGATTTCATGCTCGGAAAGTATAATGCATTTTTAAAATTTATTTGCAACACCATGTTTTTTTGGGGGAGTTTAACGACTACTGCGGGCAACTCGATGGGCTATAAGCAATCGCCCGTCCCTAATTTAGGGCCACTAGTTCTAGGGAAGGGAGAGAGCTGGTGCCGTAAGACAAACACAACATCCATGCCACACCGAAATTCGAACCTAGATCCATCTCGGACGAATGGTCAGAAGTCAATGCCTAGACCACTGGGCTGGCTGCAACATCATGTTGTGCTCGAAAGACCGAAGCTCAACAGATTTACACCACATGGATGAATGTTAAAAGCGAAACTGTGACCGGTATTTCTAACTCAACCTTCCCTTCTGAGTTTGTACTTTTTTACATTACCTCTTCGTTAGATTTATCTCGGAACGGCACGTGGACTTCCCCGAATTTTCTCATACTTTTTGGCAACAAATGACAGTGAGTAAATAAAATGCTACGCCAAGATTTAAGAGGTGTGTAGTGTGGTAGTACAATGAAAGAGGATTTGCTGATTAAATTTGGACCACATGTCATCTTTATGATGGTAAGTTGCATAAGTTTAATCTACGAGATTAATAATATGATTCAGTCTGCAATCTTCTGTAGTTATTCAGAGAGAAACTGTGATGACTTTTCACGAAACTGTACTTCGGCTGAACTCAAGGAAATAAGGTGAAATCGGATTATTAAGTAAATATCTTTGGCCATATAATTAACAATTTAACTGACTGGAACGAAGTAACTCTGGGTAAGCAAACTGGGCTGAAATCAGCTCGAACAAACATATTTGGTGTCTAAGAAGTGGTCCGAACGCGGCTGGAACGAGCGAGCCTATGCAAAAGAAAGCGTCGCTTTCTCCTTAGATTTATTGTTCAGTGGGATTATTTACGGGGATGAATAACCCTAAAGTACCCCTCTGAATAACAAACTTACTGAATATTTGCTAAAACAGGCTATAACAATGGCTACCTATAACAAAGGAGAGAGATGTTTGAACCACTTGTTTCTACCCAGTGGCATGATGTCTCTGTCAGAGGAACTTACCGTTTCGCATCATGCCGTGGGTCATGAATAAGAATATAAAGGCTAGAATGGAGTGCTTATCAGCCGTGACAGGTTTATGGTCAGTACTACTGAGATGAGAAGGGAGAAAGGAATCCTTTTGCTGTAGTTTTCTTAAAGCTCAGCAGCTATGTGAGCGTTTCTGTTTGGGGAACGCAGAAAATTTTGAGCGAAAGTTGGTTTAGCTACATCTGCCGCTTAAAAGGTTAAGTGCTGTTTATTCAAATGAATGCTATTTCAGCAAGCAATCAGAAAACACACAAACCTAAAACGTTATAAGACAAGAAAAATTACATCGAATTTTCAAATGTAATGGGCAAGTCTTTTGAATCCTTTTCGACGCGAATAAAATTTATCAAATTTATTCAAAGTCAATGGAACCGGTTGGAAAACAAAATCAACAGGAAATCTACAATCGATAAAATATCCAGAAATAGGAAGACCTACTTACAGGCGTTATAACGTATGTCACGAAAATTAACGAATAGGGCACAAAACGTTTCTTATAGCAGAAAAAAGATATCAAAGGCAAAGGGATTTTCAAACCGAACAGTTGAAAAAGAAATGTAGAAGGAAACATTATATTACTCAAAGCCTTATAGTGAAAGAATTTTGCATAATGGAAAAGTTGAAAATAGGCGAAAAATATTCTTCAGGGCAAAAGCTGTGCTAAGGAAAATGAACTTTTCAAATACGTCACACCGGAAGCAGAGATAACCAGAAAAAGGTTTTGATCTTTACGCACTCTAGCGGGAAAGCTGTGCATTACTTAAAGATTGTAGCGAACATACAGAAAAAAAAATTCATACAGTAAAACAAGAATACATACAGTAAAAAAAGAAAGAGACACACAGAAAAAACAAGACAATTTCCAAAGGGGTGTTTAGAAGACGGAGATACAGCTACAAACAGAAGTACATAAACACCACCTAGCTACCGAACTATGAACTACAAAACTGCTCAAATAAAAACTTAAAGTGTTCTACAAGGTAAATTTTATCCGGTGTTAAGAATTTTTTTAAATCGGATATTTAGATGCAGAGATATAGAGAAAAACAGATTAAACACTTGCGCACCTAGCGGTGAAACTGTTCAATATTTTGAGAAGAAAATGTGCAAAAAGGGTTCTCATGATCAGTAGCATCTGACCAAAATATAATTTTTTCAATCGGGTTCTTAGACCCGGAAATATTGCTGTAAACGTAAAAGTGGGCTTACGCCCTCTATTGACACACTTGTGCGTTAAGGAAAATTAAAAATCATATGAGAAACATTTCACACCGGAAGCGCTCTCAGACAAAGAAATCGGACTCTTAAAAGCGGAGATATCGGCAAAAATACGATATACATTTACCCCCTGGCGGAAAAACTGTTCATTATTTTAAGCAGAAGGTATTCACACAAAGGTTTTCCGAGGTGAGCGGTATCGGTACACGAAACAATTTTTTCAATTGATTTCAGAAGCTCAGATTTTGCTGCAAATACGTCAGAAGCAGAAATAAACACGTACACCCCTGGTGGCTACACCATTCTTTACCAAAAATTAGAAATTATATGCAAAACGTTTCCCATCAAGGCTGTATCGGATGTAGGAAGAATTTCTCAAATCGGACATTTAGGAGCAGAGATATTGGGAAAGCACAATTTACCTTTACGCACCGTAGCGGAAAATCTGTACATTACTTAAAGAAGAAAATGTATTTAAAATAGTCTCCGTTATAAATGGCATCGAAAGGAAATGAAATTTTTTCAATCGGATATTTAGAAACAAATGTACGGAATAAAATGTGTTTTGATTTCGATATCATCTTCATTTACGCCTTCTAGCGGAAGTAAGAACGAAGCATCCAGAAAGAGTCATTCAGTTGAGGAGGAAATCGGCACGTGCAATGCACATGTATATGTACGCGTATAGGAAAGTAAATATATTTCACTTCCAGAGCAATTGGCACATTTATTTGGGTAAAACTGCTACACGAATGGAACAAGTTTGTACGTTATAGCACCCCCTACGGCTCGGATACAAGCGGTCACCCGGAGTGGCATAGACGCATAGAGTTCACGGATACTGTCCTGAGGTATAGCATGCCAGATGATGCCCAAATTGCTGGCCAATTCGCCGACATTCTAGGATGGGCGCAGCTGGCATCCCAAACATGTTCGATCGGTGAGAGATCGGGCGATGGGGCATGTGATGAAAGGGTATCGACATTACGGACTCAGACCTGGGAGAGCCGTGCCGTGTGTGGCTGGGCATTACCCTGTCGACAGCAACGGCAACACAACAGGTCGTAAAATGTCACCAATGTACGTTGAGCTGAAAAGGGTGGTTTAGAGGTCTACCAAGGTTGTCCGGCTATCGTAGCAAATGTTCCTTAGGCAGTCACTTTCGGTGTGCCGTCTGCCATTCCACAGTAAAGGCAAGCTCCGTGCGCTGACCGGCTTGTCTCCAGACACGTATGCGCTGGTCATCGGCGCCAAGTGCAAACCATGACTCGTCATCGAAAGCAACACACGCCCGTGGGAGAGTGTTTTATCCCCAATCCCCGTGGGATAAGGGATTGGACACTATCCCACGTTGATCGAGCCCTGGACGCCACTGAAACTTGTGCGATTCCTTCTGGTCAATAGTAGGCGGGTGAGTGGCCTTCGAATGTAGTTCCCGTGCCGCACGTCATCTGGTAACGGTCCCTATGGCTACTTTTCCACCTGAAGACGATGTGGCATGACCACGGATGGTTGAGGGCCACGAAATCAGTTCTGTTCGTGCGGCTCTCACATTCGCTCGATCCTCGCGTTCTGTCGTTGTCCTCGGCCGTCCACTGCCCGCTTGCCGCTGGGTTGTGCCTTTCTCGACCCATTGACACCGAACTCGCCCGATTCTTGCGTCGCTCCGACACAAATGCGTAGCGATACTGCGACTTGAGCAGCCAGCCTCAATTATAGGTCCCCTTCCAAGCTCTTTGAACTGCCCGTATCGTGCATGGATCCAATGTCGAGGCAACCTCGTAGCTCGTGGAGGTTAATGCAACCGCTATCCGCTGTCACAATTGTCCCCGTGTGCGAGCTTTGCTCTTGATAGACTCTCCTCGATGAGCGGTTCCAATGCGCTGTTGCAGGCCACTGTTTAGTGATCGATCGTTACTTTTTTTCCATTTGTATATTCGGCCCTCAGGTACTTGCGTGCGGAGTTTCATCAGGATCGAACTCGAACTCCTTTCTCGTGGTCCTTTTTTTTTTCTTTTTTTTTTTTTTTTTTTTTTGCAAAGTGTGTATTTCGAGTTCGATATCATCTGCATTTAGTCCCTGTAACGGCGAAGTTGTTCATCGATAAAAAAGCAGAATACAAGAATCATCGTTCACACATTTCAAGCTTCCCAATGCAGAACTTGCTGAGGTATGATGTCCGCAGACAAACGGACGAACAAAGTGATGACATAAGCACGTTCTTTTTTTACAAAAGGCGTGCTACAAATCACTTCATATCATGTTTGCAGGATCCAAAGTCAGTAATTATTTCACTGTAGATAATAATATGGCCACCTACGTATCAGAATAATTATGACCACCTACGTATTAATTGGAATAACCACTCTTGGCCCTAATGACAGCAGCGAGACGGTGTGGCATGGACGAAATGAGGCCCGGGATGGTTGCCAGAGGCACACGTTCCCATTCGGACTGTGCAGAGCAGGGAGGTCCCGTAAGTGACGTGGTTGTGGGTCGGCACACGTCGAACCTGTCGATCCAAACAGTCCCACAAGTGCTCTATGGGATAGAGGACGGGCGACTTCGCCGGCCACGGGAGAACGGAGATATCGCTGTCGTATTCCTGGAACAAGCCACAACCACTTTAGAGACTTGGCACTGCGCATTCTCCTGTTGGTGGACACCGTCACCACCAGGGTAAACGTGCAACACGAAGGAGTGCATGTGTGGTCAGCGAGGATGGGCATGTAGCCATTGGCGTTCAGAGACCCACCCAGTGGTACCAGCGGTTCCTGCTAATACATCCCCCAAATATGTACACTGCGACCGCCGGCTGTTACTTGGCCGACAAGCGTGTCCGGGTGTTGGTTCTCGTGCGTCTGACGTCATATCCGCCGCCGCCCGTCACTTCTGTGGAGAAGAAACCTCGATTTGTCGGAGAAGGCAACCTTTTCCCACTCCTCCACTGTCCAATGACGGTAGTTCCATGTTAACTGCAGGCGGCGTTGCCGATGGACCTGGGTAAACATGGGCGCCTTGACGCAGCGTCGACTCCGGAGACCCATGCGTAACAGGGTTCGCTATATTGTTATCGGCGACACGTACCTGGGTGCCTTATCGTTCATTTCGTGGTTAATTGCTGCACTGTTGTGCGTCGATTGCCCTTTACCATTCGATGGAGGCGACGTTCTCCTCTGGGGACAATGGTCTTTGGGGCTCCACAGTAATGACGTCACGAGGTACTCGGTGTGCCAGCGGTGCATTCTTGGTACACCCTTACTACAGCACCTCGTGAACAGCCCACGAAGTCTGCTGTTTCTCAGATGCGTCCACCCTTGGCGCGGCAGCCGATGATCATTCCTTTTTGAACGTCCGTCAAATCCTTACCTCTACCCATCGTGCTCACGTGGCGCACTATGGCTCATCTGTCCTGGCCGGCCGTATCCCACTCGAAATAGTAATTGCTATGGCTAAATAGTAACATTTGCATGTGGCTTCTTCCGCTATCAAATGGCTTTAAAAGAATGGTGCGCAAATTTCCGCCCTCCTCGGAGAATTTTCTGGAGTCCAATGGTCCGTTCTTGATCTGAAAGCGCCTTATTCGTGACACTAGACTATCAAAATGGTGAAAATGCTGTGCAGTGCTTCGCGAATACGACGCCCCTAAGTCACGGTGAAGAGTCCATTGAAACCATGTGCAGTTTGAAGCACGGTTCGTCATGAAGAGGCCGCAAAATCATACATCCAGAAGATATAGAAGACGTTGATACTGCATGCAGTCGTAGAACAAACGCTTGGTAATACTTTTGCTCCAAGCACTGTATCAGCAGTATAAGGGAAGTGAGATTTGCCCTACATAGTTGTGTAGAATATTTTGATCAAAGTGTTGCAATTTTATCCCTTTAAATTCACTCACAACCGACAGTTTAAAAGTGGTGATCCAGACATACGACTGGCGTTTGCTTTTTTTGGGGGGGGGGGAAGGGAGACACATGGCGGTAGAAGCAGCTTGGTCGTTGAACATGTTGTGGAGTAAAGAAACTTATATGCTTCTAAGGGGAAATGCGAACACTGATAACTGCCGTTTATAAGGTTCAGAAAATCATCATGAATGCCAGTAAATAATGTTACATTCACTGGAACTTGCCGTACCGTTATGGTTTACGGCAACATTTCACACCGGCCCTCTTCTTTGAAAAATAAAAAACACCGAACCGGCATGTGGTTGGTTGGTTGGTTGGTTTATTTTTATGGCGCAAGAGCCATATTTGGCCAAAGAGCGCCAGACACAAGACAAACAAACAGTATTAAAAACGTGGTAAAAAGCTTAAAATCTGACTGATCATGTAAAACTGAAAAATGAGAACGATGGAAGGGCTAAAATAGATAATGAAACAAACAGTATTAAAAACATGATACAATAATTAAAATCTAGCTGATTCAGTAAAACTGAGAAATGAGGATGATGATAGGGCTAAAATCTAGATACGTTTAAAATAGTCAATTCTTTTAAAAAATGAAAAGACAGCAACAGTATCGCAATGGTCATTGAGTAGCCGCTGCTGTGTAGCGACGTCCTCGGTCAACAAATGAGAATGAAAGAAATAAAAACGCACATCACGAAAACGAACACAACTACACAAAATATGAGTGACAGTGAGTCAGCAATTGCACGTCTCACACATCGGCGCAGTGTCGCCACACAGCAAAAAGCGGTGAGTGAAACGACAATGCCCAATGAGGAGACACGCAAGCACCACTTCCTCCCTACGGTTCCGACGATATGAGGATTTTCAGGTTTCAAAATTATATTTGATACGATGCAGCTTATTTTACACCTCTTCGTCCCATAGACCTTGCCACGTTCGCTTGATATGGTCGCGAACAAGAAAGCGGAAATCCCGGTGAAACAGTGGCAAGAGTGTGACGACCAAAAAGGAAGCAGATCTAGCAGCCGCATCAGCACACTCGTTACCCGAGATTCCAACATGCCCAGGAATCCAGCAAAACTGAACATGAAGGCCGGCCCAGAGCAAACGACGAAGTAACTGTCTCACATCCAAGAGAACAGCATGGTCACGGCAATCTGCAGATGATAAAGACTGCAGGACACTTATGGAATCCGTATAGACCATAGCACGATGATGAGAACTTGACTGAACATGGAGAAGGGCGAGATACACAGCATGCATCTCCGCCGAAAACACCGTGGCCTCAGCTGGGATCCGCGCTACTAAAACGTCATCTACACAGACAGCAGCGGATCCAACGACTCCATGCATCTTGGAGCCATCAGTGAAAATGGGAGTGTAGTAAGAATTGAGGGCACGGTGCTCAGCAAAGAGCTGCTGGTACACTGACGCAGGGGTTGAGGATTTATCGAAAGATGTAAAGGAGGTATCAACCATGACACCTAGTGGGTGCCATGGAGGATCCCCAAAGCCCCTGGTCTCTCCAACAAGTGACAAGTCGAGCCCTACATCACGGGCTACGGCCACCATACGAAGACCGAAGGTTGAAATGCACGAGGGCCGGTTCCCGAATAAGCGAGCATGCTGGGGATGAAAAACTGCATCGTATAAAGGATGGTCTGGAAGAGATCTAGGTTTCAAGTAGAATTGAATAGACAGCTGCAGACGGCGTAATTCAAGCGATGGTTCGTTCGCATCAGCGTAAAGGCTGGGAATAAGAGATGTTTGAAATGCTCCCCAAACAAAGACGCAGTGCTTGTTGGTGAATAGTGTCCAAAGGCCCGGAGAATGGAACGACGAGCAGAGCCATACACGATACAACCATAATCCAGTTTTGACCGTATTAATGAACGGTAAATTCGAAACAAAGACATCCTGTCTGCGCCCCACGAGACTCTCGAAAGGATCTTAAGAATAGATAGAGCCCGCAGACAGGAAATCTTGAGCCGCTGAACGTGCGCACGGAACGTAAGCGCACGGTCGACGGTCAGACCAAGGAACTTGGTCTCCGGCAAAACTGGTATGGCTGCACGGTCTAAATACAGCTCTGGGTCAGGATGGAGGCCACGCCTCCGGCAGAAATGGACACACGCTGTCTTGTCGGGAGAAAGAACGAAACCATTGCTATTCGCCGCTTTAAAGATCTGGTTAATTGCAGACTGCAACTGCCTTTCAATAAAATGCGTGCTTGATGACGAGCAGAAAATGTGCAAGTCATCAACATAAACAGTAGCCGAAACCGCAGGAGGAAGATTTATGAAAAGACAATTAATGCGGAGGA
The DNA here is from genome assembly GCA_039090855.1 of Macrothele yani. Taxonomy (NCBI): domain Eukaryota; kingdom Metazoa; phylum Arthropoda; class Arachnida; order Araneae; family Macrothelidae; genus Macrothele; species Macrothele yani. The sequence goes on along the minus strand of CM076989.1, from coordinate 60,332,053 downwards.
TGAACAACGTGACAGATAAAATGCAACCTTGAGGAACACCTTGTTCTTGATGGAACGGTGCCGAGAGCGTAGTACCCAAGCGCACCTGGAACACCCGATTGCGAAGGAAATTCACAACGAAGGTTGGAAAATTTCCTCGCAACCCGCATGCGTATAGGTCACGGATAATACCGTGCCGCCACGTTCGATCATAGGCTTTTTCAATATCAAAGAAAACGGACACCATTTGCTGCCTACGCACGAACGCCGCGCACACAGATGTCTCAAGGTGCAGGAGATGATCGTGAGGTGAACGATGACGGCGAAAGCCGCTTTGTGATGGTGAAAGTACTTGATGATATTCTAAAAAATGAACTAACCAAGAATTAACCATGCGTTCAAGAACTTTACACAGACAGCTAGTGAGAGCAATTGGACGATAACTAGAGGGAGACTTGGGATCCTTGCCAGGTTTGGGAAAAGGCAGAACAAATGCTTTTCGCCAAGATTCCGGGAAACTGTGCTCCGACCAAATACGATTGTAAAGGATTAAGAGATTCTCGAGAGACGACTGAGAGAGATGACGGAGCGTGTCATAGTGGATGACATCGGGACCGACAGATGTAGCGCCAGACCGATGCAGAGCCACCCGGAGTTCAACCATGCTGAAGGGGGAGTTATATCCCGTGTCGTGAAAAAGCGCAAAGGAGATTCTATGGCGTTCCACAGTGGGTTTTATTCATTGAAAAGAAGAAGGATACGCCAGGTCACTCGACACGGAGGCAAACGCCTCCCCAAACAATCAGCAATCTCCCCGACTTCAGGATATGTGCAGCCGTTACTCTCGAGAATGGAGATCTGGTGAGAGCTGTAGATACCCCGGATCTTACGAATCTTGTCCCACACACTTTTCGAACTGGCACGTGAAGTGAGAGATGACACATACTGGATCCAAGACTCCCTCTTGCTACGTCGACGCACCAACCGAGCATAGGATTTTGCTCGTTTGAATATAACGAGATTAGAATTGGTTGGATAACGCCGAAACGTAGACCAGGCCTTATGTTGAGCTCTCCTAGCCGCTGCGCATTCAGGGTTTCACCAAGGTTTCGGAATTCTGGGGAGCTTCGTAGATGTTTTATGAATTGAAAGATCAGCTACCTGAAGAATACAAGTTGTGACTTCAAGTACAGCTGCGTCGATTGACTCTTGGGTCACCATTTCAGAAGATATCACCGCGGACGATGTGAAGACCTCCCATCTGGTACGATCCATCCTCCATCGAGGTGGGCGGGAGGCAGAAGATGGCACGTTTGCATGGTGCCAGAGGGCGACTATCAAAGCTGACAGTTCACTTATATAGAATATAAGGGACCAGAATAACTTTTTAGCCTAGTATATCTTCATTGCAGTGCTCCTAATGCATTTATTATCTCGACTCCTAATGTAAATAAAACATCATTCTTGACAATAAAGTCATTATTATCGGAAAAATATTCTGAAATAGCAATTAAATAATAAACAAATATAAATATTATTGAAGTACATTTACAGAATTGAATCCAGCAATTATTTTTTTGTTATCTTTAGAAGACATTTTTTCGGCATTTAGCGAACTCTGTGAGTAACTCTGAAGGCTATAAACAGTCTGCAGTCTTAATTTCGGGCCAGTGATATCTTGGAAGGAACAAAACCAGCGCCATAATACGAGGGGCCCAGCGCAGACGCCTCGTCTTTGACTTACGCCCGTGATTACTGGGGCATCTGGGTGGCTTCCTTTCTGCTGGTATTTCGACTGAGAATTCTGCCAAATATTTCTTTTATTACCAATGAGTTTTTCTCAAAACTTTTGGGTCATTAGTCTTTGAATAACTATTATTAATTGTCTTACCATCTACCAACGTCGTTCAAATTTTTTTAAATGGTGAATTTTTCTTTCAAATACAGTCTTAGCAAATTGATATATAGCAATAGGTAGGCTTGAGCTAGTTTTGTTCCTGTTTTAAACTGTTATATGAGGCGGGTGAGCAGAAACGCAAAACGTCTTGGAGATCAGGAATGGCAGAATTATTTAGTTCCAAATTTAATCTTACCATTAATTAAACAGAAATAGAGAAGCCTTCGACTCTTCATGAAACGTTTGTAGAAAGCAGTACGCCTAACTTCTGGAGGTATTAAGTTCAAAAAATTAAGTTCTAATTCATCCACTTCTGGAATTCAAAGAGAATATTACGACAACCAGGTAATCACAGTAATTATCCCAAATAGTTCGGAAAAAAGTGTGTTATCTTATGTTCCCATTAAAGCAGGGAAGAAAGTGGCTACTCAGTTGATGCAGGCATTTGAGCAGTCTTCGCTATGGGTAATCTCTTTTGGCGCATTTGTTTTTTTATTTAAATAATGTAATTTTGTTGTTTTCCTACTACCAGAGTGAGTCAAAAGCTCGTCCCGTTTTGAGCTCAACATAATATTGAGCCTCCATTCCTGTGCGAAACGCCCGCCAGCGTCTACTGGGTATCATGATGACGTGAAGCACAGGAGGCTGATGACGTGCATTTGAAACGGAGTCGCATTGCCTTATCAAGTAAGCAGAGGATGAAAGTTGATAAACGTGCTGCTCGGGTGCTCCTACGCCGTTATTGGAAAGAAAGAGTTAAATTCGGTAGCAGCAAGTAAAAACAAATTGTGCAGTTGAATGCCAGGAAACAGTGCACAGCAGTGCTGCACGAACCTGTTTCCGGAGTTTAAATGCTGGAGTAACCAATTCGAAGACAAGTCGTGGTTAGTACGTCCAACGACTGCAAACACTGATACTGAGGTCGAAGTTTTGACAGCTAACCCAGGTGCTAGTTCACAACTGGCGGCTCAGGTTGGGTCTTTCCAATCCACCACTGTTCGTCAACTGCACCAACTTGGTTTCCTGTCCAGGCGACATCATATGGTTCCGCATGAATTAACACCCGAGCAGGCGGAACAACGTGTCGCAGATTTCTACCAAATCCACAGGACCATAGGATTTCGCGTCGTATCGTCACAGATTGTAAAAAGTAAATATTCTTACGTTATCCTGCCACCAGGAAGGAGTGGCTCAGAACACGCCAGGAAGCACAACCAGTGGTGCAAAGCGGGCAGTTCAGGAAAAATCGTCAGGAACTTTCATCTTCCCGGTTGCTGAGCTCTACGAAGAGCTGGCTTCTCCTCATTCTTCAGAGATGTGTCCAGATGAGGTATGGGTGATGCCTTTGTGAGGTATGGGTGGTGCCTTTGTCTAACGGCACTGCCCCCCCCCCCCCCAGCGTCCCCAAATTAGGAACGGGTAACTTCCAATATCCCACAGAGTTGCTCACAATGGTCGTTAACTCCCCCTTCCCTCGATTTTTATCCAAAAACTAACTGACTATTTTGTGACTTCAAAGATAAAAGTGAGCGCCGTTCGTTTACTCTTTATGCACAAAAGAAAGCAATGCTGGTGTGCATGACGCCAATTTTAATTTAGCACCTTACAGCGAAGACTGACGTCTTTATGCGCAAATATAAGTGCATATTTTACAACACAGAAAAGTGAATGTGTTGTGTTAGTTACTCTAGGTGTGGCCTTCTAGCAAGAGAACGTAGGCAAGTTAATCCTGTGAAACAGAAGCATTTCGTGTACAGCATAGCAAAAGATTCATTTCCCTTCCTTTTCTGCTTTAAAAAGAGCAATTGGCAAACGATATTAAAAATCTATTTTTGCACGAAATTGTCTTGTACAAACGCACTGAAAAACAAAAAGTCTTGATTAAAGATGCATGCTGTTTGAGGAGACGAAATGAAAAGCTTCCCATGCTGATAAAATGTGAAATCTAATAAGAACAGCTCTACGAAGACAACAGGAATTTTTCAAAATTTACAACTAGATACGCTAGATACACTTTTTTTTAGGTTTGGGATGCTCTTTTCTCGCACAAGATAATTTAGTTATGTGTCTCTTCTAGTCAATATGTTTAGTTGACTTCGTTGAAAATATATTTTACATCTATAATATTGTAATTACGTGAATAAGGGTCTCAACAGCCCGAGTAAAAGAATCAACACTTCGCTTATTAATAAGGAGAAACTGTACACCAACTATGCATAAAATAGTAAAACTATACCAATCAATCGATTTACTGGCGTCGTTTCTAAGCTTTCGCACATTAACTAGGTGACGTTTTCAAAGAAGATAGACAGAAACTGCAATCTGAATAATAGAACGCTACAACAATTTGAACGCGGTTACTTGATATTAAAGAAACGGATGCGATGTAATTTTTATTCAAAGACACCAGGCGTCACGTTGTTTGGGCATGCGGAATCTTGGTAGGAAAGAGGCATTATTTGAAGAACTGGTTCCAAAGTCGTGGCAACTCGGGAGAGACTGGAGAGACGCTATCATTACAAGAGTCAGTGTTGGTAATAATCTCCAAGGTTTCTCGAATGGCTGTAGATTTATGGGTGAAGTAGGTAGCTACTTTCCTTATGTCATCCCACATAGATACAGCTGACTTGAATTTGAGTTCTCTAGATAAGGCCGTAGTTTATTTACCGCCTTTTGTGTCCCTTTTATGATCGTTGATTCTGATTCTAAACGGACGCTTGATCATTCCATCGTAGTAATGTCTGGAGTCATCCACATATTGTAGGGGGTGACATTAACACCTTCCTCGCTGGAAAAGGGAGGGGGTTAGTATTACTCTTTAGCATAAAAAAGCAGGAGGTCTTATGCCAACAACGTAATTCATCCTCATGAGGGTGTTTTTAAGTTTGTAAAACACATTTGGTATGTAGAGAACATAGTTCAGGTAGCGAAGCTGCAACATAGGAAGATTAAAACGTTTGATTTAGGCTTTCTGGATGAAGATATGTATCTGGTTCAATGTGTATCCTGCATCAGTGGCCAATTCGATGACTTTTAATTCCGTGTTTTCTGGAACGGGATTCGGAGGAAACGGCGTTGGCTCTTCTACTTTGAAAATGGAAAATAGCTGCTTTGCATTTTGAGGGACAGAACGATCTGCGGAGCATTATGTTGGGGACGGATGAGGGTTTATAATAGACTTGTGTACAAAGCCGGTTGTCACAATCTCGCTGTGTTCAACACAGGCTTCAGTCTTATAACAATGACACTTGTACGTCGATTAAATACACATGTATATATGAATATGTCAGGTGATGCGTAACATCACAGCCTCTCCTTGACAAATGTCAACCCCGCCTTCTCGTGGTGCATCCTGTTCCCACTAAAGGGGCTCTGACGACCGCCAATAGCGGTATAACTATACCATCGGGATTAGAGGAAATTCTATCCCACACTCACCAACCCGCTTGGCCAGCGTGGTGAGTTATGGCCAAACCCCTCCAAAATGATTCCACAACTTAAATCTTGGCCCTCAGTCTCCGGCAGCTGGAATGTACCTGGCCAAGGCAGCTGCCAGTGCGACATGAAGGAAGAGGGTGCTAAGAATCCCCGGAGGACCGGACTAGGCTGCCATCTGATGCTGACCTTGGCTACTTACAATGGACGCTCCCTATCTTCTGAATCAAGGCTTCTTGAATTGGAAGAGGAACTACAAAGGATCAAGTGGGACATCGTGGGGCTAAGTGAGGTAAGGAGAAAAGGAGAAGATCTCATCGAACTGAAAAGTGGACATCTCTTCTACTATCGTGGGACAGATACTGGCAGAACTAGTGGTGTTGGATTTATAATAAACAAGAAACTGAAGGATAAAGTTGTAGAAGTTGAAAGTTCCTCTGACAGAGCTGCACGACTTGTTATCCAACTCTCGAAAAGATACCAGGCTCAGATTATTCAAACTTATGCACCCACCACAAATCATCCTGAAGAAGAAATTGAAGAATTTTATGAGGAAATTTGTCATCTAAATAATAAAGGTAAGCAGCACTTGAAAATAATTATGGGAGATTTCAATGCAAAAATAGGGCAACGGCAACAGAATGAAACTTCAGTAGGTAAATTCGGTCATGGCAACAGAAACCAGCGTGGAAATACTCTCGTTGAGTTTGCAGAGGCAGAAGGGTTTTTCATCTTGAACTCCTTCTTCAAGAAAAAGCCACACAGGAAATGGACATGGAGACATCCAAATGGGACGACAAGTGAAATTGATTTTATTATGTGTAACAAAAAATTCGTCATAGAAGACTGCAGTGTGCTAAACAAGTTCAACACAGGTAGTGACTATAGATTGGTGAGATGTAAGATGCACCTCAACACTAAACTTGAACGTGGCAAGCTCATAAGACAAACAAAATCTATTGACATAACCAACCTTAAAAAACACCATAATACCTTCAAGTTAGAACTGAAGAACAGGTTCTCTGCTTTAGAAGGCCTAACATCGGAAAGAAGTGGACATCTCTGAAGTTAACAGAAAAGTAACCAAAGCTCTTATGGAAACAGCAACAAAATTAGCTGGGTCTAAGAACAAGTTGCATGTGAACAAATTATCAGGAAAAACCAAAATGTTGATGCAAAAAAGAAGAGAGATGAGGACAACTAAAGAAGATGTGACTTCCAAAGTGGAATATATAGAGCTATGCAAGACAGTAAGAAAAAGTATCACTGAAGACGTAAGAAAATTCAACTGTGAACTAGTGAGGAAAGCAAATTGAAAACAACCAAAGCCTAAAGATAGCAAAGGGACATCTCAGTAAGGGAAGAAAACAGATTATGGCACTGAGAAAAGAAGATGGTTCTGTAACAAGAAATAGAGGCGAAATTTTGACAAGAGTGAAAGATTTCTACTCCAAATTATATGAAAGGGATGATATATGCACTCCAGACATCATGAAAGATACCAGTACCAGAGTTCCTACAGTCCTTCCAGCAGAAGTTGCACATGCAATCAAGAACATGAAGCGAGGAAAAGCTCCAGGAGAAGATGGAATTACTGTAGACATCATACAAGAAGCAAGTGGAGAAATCGAAACAGTACTCGCCCAAATTTTCACTCGATGCCTTAATGAAGGAAAGATTCCTGAGGATTGGAACACCGCTACAATGATCCTGCTACATAAGAAAGGTGACATTGAGGATCTCGGAAACTACAGACCTATCAGCCTCCTATCAGTAGTTTATAAAATCTTCACTAAAGTTCTTTCACACCGCTTGAAGGTAACACTGGACATGGCTCAACCGAGAGAACAAGCTGGATTCAGGAGTGGCTACAGCACAATAGATCATATCCACGTGCTGAGAGAACTAATTGAAAGAGCGAGGGAATATGAACTTCCATTGTGCATGGCTTTTATCGATTATGAAAAAGCCTTTGATTCGGTGAAACCATCAGCAGTTACAATGGCTCTGAAAACCTGCGGTATTGAAGATGCATACATTAATATTATTAATAACATCTATGAAAATGCAAGTGCAAAGATTAAGCTGTTTGAAAATACAACACACGTAAAAATTGGAAAGGGAGTGAGATGGAAGGTGACACCATATCTCCGAAGCTCTTTAATGCCACATTGGAGAGTGTTTTTCAGTCGCTGAGCTGGGAAAACAAGGGGATAAAGATTAATGGAGATTATCTAACCCACCTTCGTTTTGCTGATGGCGTAGTCATTTTTGCAACTACCCCATCAGAGCTGCAGAGTATGATCCAGGAACTTGCTGACAAGAGTAAAGAAGTGGGATTAAAAATGAACTTTCAGAAGACAAAAGTGATGTTCAATGCTTTTACAAGAAATGAAGATTTATCGATTGATGGAGAAAAGCTGGAGATAACAGAACACGTACGTTTATCTTGGACAGCAGATATCAAGTGAGGGTCACATTGATGAAGAAATTAATCGGCGTACAAAACTTGCCTGGAGAGCTTTTGGAAGAAACAGCATAATTTTCAAGAGCAATATGCCATTATGTCTTAAAAGAAAAGTGTTTGATCAATGCATCCTTCCAGTGCTTACGTATGGTGCAGAGACGTGGACCTTAACTAAAAGAGACATACAAAGGCTGCAGACAACTCAAAGTTGCATGGAGAGGTGCATGCTTGGTGTAACCAGGAGAGATAAGAAGAGGAACTCGTGGATCCGAAAAATGACAAGAGTGGAAGACATCATGATCAGAGTTAAATCCCTGAAATGGCAATGGGCTGGACATACTGCCAGAAGGACAGATCATCGATGGACAGCCGAAATTTTAGATTGGATTCCAAGGGACAGGAAAAGACCCAGAAGAAGACCACATGGGAGATGGGTGGATGAAATTCGAAAGTATGCAGGGGTGACATGGAGGAGACTGGCACAAGACAGACCGTTGTGGAGGAAACTTGGGGAGACCTTCGTCCAGCAGTGGATTGATAATGGTTGACAATGATGATGATGATGATGATATGAATATCAACGTTTGACAATCTACTCGTAAACATGACTATATATCAACGTTTGGCAATCTACTCCTGACGTGACTGCTTACTATGATGCTCTTCTAGCCTGAGATCTTCCTCCTGATACCTATGCCTCAGAACTCTCGGCTGCCTCGAGATCCCCTTCGGCGGCCTCCGCTTTTACTTCGCGACTCCCACCCTGAGTCTCTGTTGTGACTGCCTCGTGACACTTGCATTTCGTGTTTAGGGCAGTACAGTTGATGCTCAGCCTCCTGGCTTCTGCCTTGCTTCTTGAGCTTTGTATTTATAACTTGTTACGTGCTTTGTATATATCTTTGTCATTGCCTGTTTTCAGCAGTGTATTCTCCCGTTCTTCGTGTTCCTGCCCCAGAGTCTCATTAAAGCGATGTTGAAGCCTTGCTTTACGGCTCGGAGCATTATCCTGCTGATACCAACAAGGCTCGATTACATAGTATTGCCACAGAGTTGGTAGGGCATACTTCTTAAGAATATCGAGTTAGACTTGCTGGTTAACATGTTTGTCCACGATAACCAATGGGCCGGCACCATGCCACGAAAAACGCTCTCACACGAGTACACTGACAGCTCGAAACGTAGGAACAACACACTGTCGTAAATAGCGTTCCCCCTGCTGGCGATCAGCCTGATGGATACCCACACACGGCGATCAGACTGTTGGATCGTGTATCTGGATTCATTAGTCCATAGGACCCATTTCGATTGATCTACGGCCCACGAAAAATGTTCTTTACACAATGCTAAACGACGACTGGCATTCTTAGTGGAGATTAAAGGCTTAACCACGACCACGGTAACCCATGGAATGAAGTTATCTGCGAATGGTACGTGTACATACCGAGGTTCCAGCATTTTTAATCACCTGTACACTGAGGTTTTGTGCAGTACTCCGTCGATTAGCTGTAACGACTCTCCTGAGGCTTCGACGTCTTCTATCACTGATTTTCTTTGGTCTGCCGGTACGTTTTGCTGCTTTAGGCTCGCCATGTGTATTCCACTCATTCAGTACATCCAAAACAGTTGACTTGGGTATGTTTAAGCGATTCTCGGTTTCTCATATGGACAGCCCACTAATATAACACCCAACAACCTTTCCTTTCTCAAAGTCAGTTCTCTCCCGCCGCGACATTTTCACTCAACCTCACCGTGCGATATTATCGTGGTTAGTTGCAGGATTGTTTTTATACCATTTGCAGCTGTACCGCGCATCTTAACAGCGCGGGGGATCCGTTCATTTGTTTTGAAGGGGTGTTCGGTGACTTTTGTCAATATAGCGTACAATCTGTTCGGGAAATAGTGTGACGCTCAGCGAGAAAATGTGCCGTTCAACAAAAAGTAATTAAATTTACATAAGAAAACACAAACTAAAATCGAAGGTTAAATAGATAAAAAAACTAAGATGGTCTGGAAGATATACGTCACAAAAAACAAAGGTTTATTCTACTATTTAATCAGGGGAAAATCGGCTGATTTTGAATTTCGGCAAAAGACAATGGTCCCATTTATCTTTATTATATACGTTATATTAGTAATTTATATAGTAATCCAGTTTTGAGGCACCTCTTCTATAGATTTTTTAATGTTGGAAAAGATTGATCTCTGAGTTCTAGTTTAATTTGTGCTGTAAACAAGATTTAGATTTTGAAGCAGCAGACCTCTGGAGCCATTAGTAATTTTTTTCTTGGATGGCTTTGGAGCGTAAAAGCATACATTTTCCAGGAAATGTTTACAGCGAAAAAAAACGGACTAAGATGGTCTGGAAGCTAAAATGGTGCACAATGCATTCTTAGTACGAGATATTTATTAAGATGCATTAAGAGAGAAATTAAAAACCACCGTGATAGGAAAATACTTTAGAAGTACTTAAATCCAACGGAAGTAGTTTATCCAACACTATGGTCTTTCCCAAGGGACAAAGAAAAAGGGAGTTTAGTAGGGTCAGTGCAAGCAAGAGAGAAAGAAAGAGAAAAAGACGACGAAAGCGACGACAATGGAAGATGTCGCCACTTGTTGGGTGGCGGTCATCCAGGCAACGCAGTCAGAGCTCTGGATGTCTCAGAGGTATTGCTCCTTTTACCCGTAAGACGTCGGCGCTTTCTGCAACAAGTTGTAAATGGAAAAAGAATTACAGATCCCTTTTGGAAAGCATCGATTCCACCCTCGTGTTCGTGTTTCTTAAATCCGGAACTTCTCTCAAGAGCCTTTTAATAAAATAAAACAATCGTCACTTTTTCTTCAACATTTGTTTCAAATGGGTTTTTTTCCTCGCTTTTACTTCCTTTGAGAGCGGCATCTTAGAAAGAATAGACAAGAAGAAGAAACTGGCAGATTAAGTACTCCTCTAGAGAGAGACGCCGACTAATGGAGGGCTAAGGTATCTTACGGATAACCTCTTTGGAACTATTCACTCGTCTCGGGATATTGATTTCTGATTTCTACTTATTTAAAACGGAGTTTAAACAGATTTCCCAGCCGTATAAGATGGCATTTTGAATAAACTTTCACCAACATGAAACTCAATAAGTAACAACCGATTAAATATTTAAAAGGAAGTAGTAAGCGAAGCAGAAAGTAAAAAAGATTGAGTGAAATACTGAAAACAAATCTGTTAAGTGCATTCCTAACAAATACGGTCACTACAATCACTCTTTTACATAATGAATTATTAGGATCGTAAAGAACGTATTACACACGTGATATAATTTCCGGATCACATGGAAATCCAAGCATAATCCGCTTGAAGAATTATTACGATAAATGCAAACTTTCCATTTCGCTGAGATGGACCATTATCAAATAATGGTCAATACAGAATTTAAAGCTGTGTCGATGCCACTGTGGTCTAAGCTTTGGCTTCAGACAATTCATCCAAGTCGGGTCCTGGTTCGAATCCCGATGAGGCATGGATGTTGTATTTGTCTTATGCCACTAACTGTCTCTCTCTTTCTCGAATACAGTGACCCTAAATTTGAGACAGGTGCCCCATTGTGTTGCTCACGGTGCTCGTTAAGTTCCAAAACGGAAGAAAAAATTTGCGCAAAGGATAGTATAAATTTAACTCTTGATGACAATGAGGGACCCAATGGAACAAATTTTCAGCTAAATTTAGATAACGAAATAATATAGGTTTACTTATCAACCTTATACTTACGCTCATAACCGGAATCCAGTGACATTATGTCGAGAGAAAATAAAATTTTATAAAATACTGTGGAATGAACTGTGTTCTCAGAAGAATCACTTCTTCTGAGAATGAGACAAAGTTTTTAGATTCAAAGTTGGAGGTAAGATCTCTTTACGGAGAAGGAAAACAATTGCCAGAATGCTAACAACCGGAGGTTTATCAAAACACGTGACAGGTAGACGGTATTTTTTCCGAGAAACAGAATAAGAAAAAGTAAGTAATGTCATTTAAATTTACCAAATCAAACGGTCGAACTTTGCGATACATATCCTTACGTAGCACAAAATATTCTGCAGTGATGGTATCAAGTGCTTTCCAATGAGAAAATCAGACAAAAATCCACAGGAAGTTAATTTGACGGAAATTGGGAGTATATCACGATCTGTTGTGTATTCCAACCTCCGACTGCATGTGTATTTGGTGTAACCTTAAATTTCCAGTTCTTTCACTGTTTCCCGTAGGATGAATGCTGTAAGGCGCTAACTTTTTGTATTGGTGGATCTGGGATGAAATTCTATATACGTCATAGATGCTGAGTCCCTGCTTACAGAATTGTTATGAGTGTCAATTTGAAGTCATATATAGAACCAAAAAAATATTAAAATGTCCACGAGAAGTTTCCAAAACGGTGTTGATGTGATTTTCGTAGCGGATTAACGGAATCACCCGCAGGGATGTTTGTAAACAGATAAATGAAAACCTTTCTTTTCCAAAACTTTGGTTTTCAGTACTTAAGTAATTTTCCCCAAGAAATGCCATCTTATTTCTGCATGAAACTGGCTTTAAATATTAAATTAGCCATGAACATCTTGCCTTTTAACTTGATACTGTCGGAATTTATGCGCGTGTGTTTTATCATAAAAAATGGGAGGCAAATTTCTGAAGAGGAGGAGATTTATTGAAGACATCGTTTCCCTAGATTATTGGATTATTGACCACACAATGTAACACTGCCACCACAAGGAATATTCCATTCCAAAGAAAAAGAGAAATCATCACAAATTGACATAGCGAGTATTTATGACGAGCGAAGATTTATATTATAAAAAGTAGAAAACACCTGAAAAAGAGATAAGAATTTCCTTTTGAGTAAAAATACATATCTATTTAACACGTGAGAAAATCCGACCAAAAACAAGAAGAAAAGAACAACTGGAAAAGCTTGGTAAAACTTGCACTTATAAGATGCAAAAGGCATGCACTAACGCGAAATATGTGAAAATGGGGCGTTTAGAAGAAAAGAGTAAATTCAGTGTAGTCCGCGAACAAGATTACTGGCTTCCGATCAAAGAACGTTTCCAATGGATCTTCTATAAGAAGGAATATTGTAGAAAGAATATAAATGCAAATATAGATCTTCTATAAGAAGAAATACTGTAGAAAGAGTATATAAAAGTACATAATTATTCATCACATGATAAAATCCGACCAAAAACAAGAAGAAAAGAACAACTGGAAAGGCTTGGTAAAACTTGCATTTATAAGATGCAAAAGGAATGCACTAACACGAAATGTGTGAAAATAGGGCGTTTCGAAGAAAAGGGGAGATTCAGTGTAGTCCTCGAACAAGGTTACTCGTGTCCGATTAAAGAACTTTTCCAATGGATCTTCTGTAAGAAGGAATATTGTAGAAAGAATATAAATGCATTTATTGTACATTGGCACAAAAACATTTACATGAAAAGCAAAACAGAAAATGTATGGTAAACTTTGGCCATGGTAGAAACATTTAACCAGACCAATAACGATTTTCCTAATGTTTTCTAGAAACAGTAATATAATAATGAATACAAAAATCACGATGTTTTATAAAAGTATCTATTTTTTGCACTTGTGTGTGTGTCAGCGCGCGCGAGCGCGTTTCATCTGTTCCCACCTCCACATAATGTTTTTATTTATGAAAACCTATATGTTTTTGTATCAGATAATGGCGAGATTGGAGTCCTGACATCTACAGCTTGCAAGTTTTGTCCCATGTAAACGCATGCTGTAAATATCTAATACATAGTATCCTCCATGTCACACCAGCATGCTTTCGAATGTCATCCCTCATCTCCCATATGGTCACCTTCTGGGTCTTTTTCTATATCTTGGTATCCAGTCTAATATTTCAGTTATCCATCGGCGGTCAGTTCTTTAGCAATATGTCCAGTCCATTGCCATTACAGATATTTACATTGAGAATAATGTCTTCCACTCTTGTCATTTCTTGATCTACGATTTCCTGTTCTTACCTTTCCTGGTTACGCCAAGCATGCATTTCTCACGGCTTCTTTCAGTTGTCTGCAGCTCCTGGATCTGCTTTTTAGTTAACGTCCATGTTTTTGGTCCATAGGCAAGTATTCAAAAGATGCACTGACCAAACACTTTGCTTTTATGATGTAATGAAGGGTACATTGCTTTGAAAATATATATATAGCATGCTCCAACGGCATGGGGGTAGGGGAATGGCTCAGGACAGATAGTTGTTGAAGAAACTTCAGGAGACCTACATACAGGAGTAAATTGATAATATTGGTTGATGATGATGATGATGATATAAAAAAATTTCATCTTCCCTTTCAGAAGGGTTTTCAGCACGTTACTATTAAAAAGCTTGCTTGATACCGTTTGTAGGTAATTTATGTTATGCATTTTCGCATGCAATTACTCGTTCATCATCAATCATTACGCTACGCATCTTCACATGCGGTCACTCGTTCACCATCAATCATTATGCTATACATCTTCGTATGCAATAATTCGTTCATTATCAATCATTATGCCATGCATCTTTCGCATGAAATCCCTCGTTTTATTTCACACAATTGGTGTGTATGAAATAAGGGTGCTTCGGGATAATACATTTATTCACATACAATACATTTCAATATTCGCACCACTTCCGACCACACCGAGCCACAGACCGGTGCAAACTAAGTGGAATTAAATCTTAAGAACAAACTATAAGGTTTACTAAATCCTGACATTGAGCTGTACCTAGGTAGGTGGATCAATGAAAGTTATTGTCGTAAAACCAATGGTCGCACATACACTGAAGTGCCAGAAAAACTGGTACAGACGAGCTTATGCAAAATACATAGTAACGTCACCTATGCGCGTACTCTGTTGCGTCCGCCAGTGTGTATATAAAGCGATAGACATCCTTGCCAGCTGTCAGAGCTGTTTTCGGCATGAAAATGACAAGTAATAACGATTTAAGAGATTTTCAATGCGGTGTCATAGTTGGCACTCGTGAGATGGGTCATAGTATTTCGGAGGTAGAAACGAAGTTCGGATTTCAACGGACGACCATTGCAAGGGAGAATTCCGTGACTACGAGAATTCCAGCAAAACCAACAATCTACGATACCAGTGTGGCAGTAAAAAGACACTGAGTGAACGTGACCATCGTTGGCTGTCAAGAATCGTTCCACGCGATAGTCGTGCAACACTCTCGCAGGTATTATCGGAATTCAATGCTGGAGCCTCAACAAGCATCAGCGTCGGGACTGTGCACCGTACCCTGCACGATATGGGCTTTGGAAGCTGGCGCTCAACTCGAATCCCCTTGATGGGTGCACGACACAGAATTATGCGCCTCGCTCGAGCACGGCAACACCACCACTGGACGCTTAATGACTGGAAACAAGTACCCTAGTCTGACGAGTCGCGTTTCCAACTGTATCGGGCAGATGGAAAGATTCGTGTGTTCCGCAAACCCCATGAAGCCATGGATCCTGCCTGTCAACATGGAACTGTACCGGCTGGTGGGGGGAGGGGTACGTAATGGTATGGGATGTGTTTAACTGGACTTCACTTGGACCCCTAGTACGTCTACAAACGTGTGTGATCGGCCAACCCTATGTGCGCATTATTTCTGACAAGGTACACCCGTTCATGTCCTGCATTCACGCTGATGGGTTGGGCCTGTTCTAACAAGACAATGCACCTCCACGCAAGTGTCGGGACGCCACATTATAGTTAGAGGAGCATTCATCTGAGTTTGGGGTGTTGCCATTCCTCCCCAAGTCCACAGATCTGAACGTGGTAGAGCACATTTGGGATGCTATGCAACGCGCTATCGAACACAGGAATCCGAGACCTCGGAATACACCCGAATTGTGGAGCGCTCTGCAGGAAGTATGGTGTGTATTGCCTACAGCATATTTCCAGAAGCTAGTGGAGTCCATGCCCCGTCGTATTTCAGCAGTCCTGCGCTTTCGTGGGGGACCTACTAAGTGTCAGACTGGTGTACCAATTTTTCTGGCACTTCAGTGTATGTGCGTCGTAAAAATAGATATTTGCTGAACTATGGTGGGGCAATGGTAAGTAGGTTTTAGAAAAATACTACTTACTATTGTCTCCGCCATATTTGTTTTTACGACTCACATATATTAGGAATGCATGTGAGTCGTAAAAATAAATACTTGCTAAACTATGCGGGGGCAACATCAGTAGGCTATTTAGTTTTTCAAAATCAATATTTATTGTTATTATTATTATACATTATTCAAATTTAGACGAACGTAAGAAATGACCCCAACACCGATTAAATGTAATGTAGGTATGAAAGTCCAGCAGAGCATGCGCAAGCTATATCTGACCTCAAGTTAGAAAGAAAAGCTGAATCGAAAGTGTGTCAGTGAGGGTGATTGGTAACTTTTGATCTAGCATATCTACAGATAACACTCCATTCCGTTGTACTTCATTTTAAAGCTCTCTTCAATAGTAGGTAACCCCATGTTGGATGGCTCAAGAGGAATCCAACGCACGCTGCGACGCATAAATTAGTAATGTCGGGAAATGCATTTCTGTAAAGTCTTTTATCATAGTTAGCATGAGGTTCTTGTAAATTACGCGCATTGCAATGCAAAATTTTAGGTTTAAGTAAAACGTGAGAAAATAATGTTCGGCGATAGTTTAAGTAAAATATATTGTTGAGTAACAATAACTATTGTTGCATCACTTCATGGGAGAGCACGCTGCATGAAGAGGTTTCAACAATGGTTTGACTACTTCCATTACCCATTTTCGTTACTTTTTACTTGGGATTTACTTTATTGCTGCCGGGAAAGATGTATAGCATCAAACTACGATGCATGTTCATGTGTATATACGTAAGTGTGTAAAGTATATTATCGAAATAGCAAATCTTTATCTGAAATCTCGTGATGTCAAGAGGCTTACTAAAATATTGGGTTGGCAAGAAAGTAATTAATGTCTGCAAATGCAAGGCAACAGAAAAGTGCTAATTGCCGTATGTACAAAGGCCGTTCCATAAAAACTGAGAGTAAAATGACACAAAATGAAGAAATATAGGTACAACAAAATATATGTTGTTCTTTCTCAAAGTATCTTCCCGCGGATCATATACAACGGTTCCATCGTTCAGTCTACTTTTCAAAGCATGTGGTAAAGGCATTTTGTGGAAGCTGTTTTAGCGACCCTTGTACAGCTTGAATAACGTCAGCATCTGTGTTGAATGTTGCGCCACGGAACTTCTACTTCATTGTTGGAAACAACCAGAAATTGCACTGGGCGAGGTCACGACTGTAGGCAGCTTGTGGCATGACTCCAATACTGCATTTCGTACGAAACTGTTGAACACAAGCAGCCACATGTGGGCGGGCGTTATCATGGTGTAGGTCCCACCAGTTCCGATCGCTTAGTCGAAATGTGTCGTCGCAGACGCTTCACGAATGAAATGTAATGCTCAGCATTGACAGTAATTTGTGGAGGGACGGCATGCTGTTAGACTACACCATAATGATCAAAGAAAATTATCATAATCACCTTCCCAGGTTTGGCGGACTTTTTTTATCATAATCACCTTCCCAGCTGATTTGGTTCGGCGGACGTTTTTCTGAGGAGCGAGCCTGTGTGTTTCCAGACACTCGTTGCGCTCTTCATGAGGGTCGAAATAGTAGACCCATGTTTCATCAACAGTTATTACTATGTTTAGAAAGTTTGGATTCTTTGCAATCATTTGTTTCCACTCATGACACACCTGGCCTCTTGCTAACAATTGTTCTGTCGTCAGGTGATGAGGTACCCATCTGGAGCACACACGATGTAGCAGTAATTTGTCGCGTATAATGCGGAATGCCGACGTTTTCGAAATATTAGTTGACGCCGCTATGTATTCACACGTCATTCGTCGATCTTCTTGAAAGGACTTCCCAAACAGTTTTAACAATACGCTCCGTAACAACACTTTCAGGTCGACTTGGTATAGGAGCGAGTTCTACCACCAAACGCCTTTTTTGGAAATCATGGTGCCATCTAAAAATCGTAGACTCTCCCAAACATTTATCTTTGTAAGCGTTTTTCATTAAATTGACTGTTTCTGGAGCCGTTTTACCCAAAGGACAGCAAAATGTTATTGCACAACGCATTTTCCTTTTGAACTCTGAATCACTCACCTTCATAGCTGTATGGCGAAATGCAGATGTACCTTAAACAACTACGTTATAACAAGACCAGAATCGTCTGCCACGGCTAAAAACAGTTGCCATAGATACTTCCTTTATTCAGTTAGTAGTCTGCGTGGTTATTTTTCCACTGCACACTGTTGCCAAATCAGAATAAATTACTCTCAGTTTTCGTGGAACAGCCTTTGGACACGTACATATCAGTCCAAAATGCAGTCGCCATCGTTTGCCAGGATCTCCTCCCATCGTCTAGGCAGCTATTGGATACCGTCCCTGTAGAGTTGTGACGGCTTGGAGCCAAAGAAGTGAGTAAGTGCACTTTTGACAGCGTTCCGGTTGGTGAACCTCTGTCCGTCCAGGAAATGCTGCAACGACTGGAAAAAGTGGTAGTTGCTTGAGGCAATGCTCGGGGAATAAGCTAGTTGCGGCAGCAGCTCCCAGTCCAGGTCTCTGACCTTGTGACATGTCACCCGTGGTGTGTGAGGTCTCGCTCTATCCTGCTGTAGGAGGACGCCCTTGCTGTTCAGTCGTGCTGGTCGTTCCGACGTGAGCGATGCGTTTAGATCGTCTAGACGACGGTAGTGAAAATCTGCGGCGATAGAGGTGTTGTCCAGCAACAGCTTAAAAAACATGACACCCAGCATATCCCACCAAACAGACAGCAAGACCATACGCTAGTGTAAGCCTGCTTTGTGGATCGGCATGAGCTTCTGTTTTGAGTGTAACTACTGTTTCCTGGCGGTGATATTGTCATACAGGACTCATTTCTCGCCACCAGTCACGATACGGTTCAAGAAGGGTTCAACTTGGTCACGTGCAAGCAGGGAAACGCATGCACTAATGCGATTTGCTTTGCTCAACTGTGAGTTGATGGGGTATCGAACAGTGCTGAGATGGGCCGAACCCGAACCCGAAAGCCTGAAGTCAAGCCCGGACCCAAACCGGGCTCGGGCGGGCTCGGGATGCATAATACTTACTGGAGTTTGGGCTCTGGCGGGCTCGGGATCTGAGAGAGGGAGAGAATTTTTTTATGTGATTTTGTACGATTTAGTACACGAAACATTTTTTACACTTTCTAGTTGTTAAATGGAGTTCTTCGGCGACTGGGTCTGTAGGTAGAGTGGAAACTCGGCAAGGTTATTCATTTCGGGCTTGGGTGACAAATACCATAGGCCATGAATTACTGAATTTCTACAAAGGAAAAGTTTCTTTAAGAACTATGGATAGTAAATAGCAAGCTGACGAAATGTTACTCCTTCCCTTAACGAGGCAGCTCCCTACTAATTCTACTGCGAAACGTACGACGAAGACTGTTGTGCCTCCCGATTGTTCCTGATGTCCTGCCTCCCAAAACATTTCAGGAAGAAATGAGCGGTCCAAGAAACTATAAAAATAGATAGACATTCCTTCGCCAAACCGCAGTTAAGAAAGACATCGGTTGATTGCCGGTCCCGGACGATTCGTCCAACGACCATTGGTCCAATGTCCGATTCGTCCAATGCTGATTCGTTCAATGGTACGATTGGTTCAATGGCGATTTGTCCAATGGTACGATTGGTCCAACGCCGATTCGTCCAATGCTATCACCTTACCAACGGTAAACTTTTTTATTTTCCAGAAAGAAATAATAATTTAAATTATTCTCCTCTTTATATCCTTTTGAAAGGTAATTTTTGTATATTTAGAAATTATAAACATTTTACATAAACCTGGTAAAAGGCACTCAATGGAGCATTTCTCAGCTGTTTGCAAAGCACCTAGGCCGCGGACATTTTTAGAAGATTTTAAGTTACAACCTAGATATTTGGTATTTGTAAATATGTTATAAAACCTAACAAAAGGCACTCATCGTATCATTCCTCAGGTCTTTACGAGACTCCTGGGCCCCGGGCCTTTTTAGAAGATTTTAAGTTACAACCTAGATATTTGGTATTTGTAAACATTTTATAAATCCTAATAAAAGGCACTCATCGTATCATTTCTCAGGTCTTTACAAGGCACCTAGGCCTCGGGCCTTTTTAAAATATTTAAAGTCACAACCTAGATATTAGGTATTTGTAAACATTTTATAAATCCTTATAAAAGGCACTCAACGAATCATTTCTCAGCTATCTACCAGGCACCTAGGCCGCGGGCCATTTTAGAAGATTTTAAGTTACAACCAAGATATTTGGTATTTGTAAACATTTTATAAAACTTTATAAAAGGCACTCATCGTATCA
Organism: Macrothele yani; assembly: GCA_039090855.1. NCBI lineage: Eukaryota > Metazoa > Arthropoda > Arachnida > Araneae > Macrothelidae > Macrothele > Macrothele yani. The sequence goes on along the minus strand of CM076989.1, from coordinate 60,311,853 downwards.
TTTATGAGGTCTTTGCTAGGCGCCTAGGCCGTGGGCCTATGAATTAATATTTCGTGCTTAAGTGAAAGGGCAATATTATTAAATTGATTTAATATGTAAACGTTATGAATATGATATCGGTAGAATAAAAAGTCCTAAAAAGGCCTAGGCCTAGAGCCTATGAATTAACATTTCGTGCCTAAAGTAAAAGCTCAATATTATTAACTTGATTTGATATGTAAACGTTATGAATCTGACATCGGTGGAATTAAAACTGTTAAAAAAGCCTAGGCCGCGGGCCATTTTAGAAGATTTTAAGTTACAACCTAGATATTTGGTATTTGTAAACATTTTATAAAACTTTATAAAACGCACTCATTGTATCATTTCTGAGGTCTTTGCTAGGCACCTAGGCCGCGGGCCTATGAATTAATATTTCGTGCTTAAGTGAAAGCGCAATATTATTAACTTGATTTAATATGTAAACGTTATGAATATGACATCGGTAGAATAAAAAGTCCTAAAAAGGCCTAGGCCTAGAGCCTATGAATTAACATTTCGTGCCTAAGTAAAAGCTCAATATTATTAACTTGATTTGATATGTAAACGTTATGAATCTGACATCGGTAGAATTAAAACTGTTAAAAAAGCCTAGGCCTAGGACCTATGAATTAATATTTCGTGTTTAAATAAAAGCGCGATATTATTAACTTGATTTAATATGTAAACGTTATGAATATGACATCGCTGGAATAAAAAACTGTTGAAAAGGCCTCTGTCCAAACCCCGACCAGTTGTTTCCATTGGGCAGTTGGCGGAAAACCCCACTGCATTCTACAAACAGAAACGGAACACTAGTATTTTATATTATTTCATGCAAAAGAGAAACATTGAAGTTGATAGAACGGCTCGTGCGTCAGTAACTTCATACGGCAGCAGGGACAGTATAACAAGAAAACGCGATTTCAAAAAAAAAAAAAAAAAAAAAAATCTCTGACCACAATATTACGCATGAAATGTAACACTATTTTACATTCTTTGGGCTACCGGTACTTTCGTATAACATCGGAGATAGAATCAGAACAGATGAGACTTTTATAGCACGAGTAGCACTTCGGACAGATAGGACAGAATTGGACCAATCGTCCATTGGACGAATCGGCATTGGACCAATCGTACCATTGGACGAATCGTACCTTTAGACCAATTGTCCATTGGACGAATCATCACTTTGGACGAATCGTACCAGACCCGTTGATTGCACGGGGAGGAAAGAGTGGAAGTCTGGAAGAGAAGATTTGTTTTAATGCGTAAACAGGTTAATGCTAAATACGATAAATACACGGTTGGCGTGGAAGAGGAACATCAAATAGAAGTCTTCTATTTGAGGCTAATGCTAGTTTTTGGGCTCATTCGGGCCCGAGCTCTATCTTGCAATATAAAATTCGGGCTCGTTCGGGCCCGAGCTCTATCTTGCAATATAAAATTCGGGCTCGTTCGGGCCCGAGCTCTATCTTGCAATATAAAATTCGGACTCGTTCGGGCCCGAGCTCTATCTTGCAATATAAAATTCGGGCTCGTTCGGGCCCGAGCTCTATCTTGCAATATAAAATTCGGGCTCGTTCGGGCCCGAGCTCTATCTTGCAATATAAAATTCGGGCTCGTTCGGGCCCGAGTTCTATCTTGCAATATAAAATTCGGACTCGTTCGGGCCCGAGCTCTATCTTGCAATATAAAATTCGGGCTCGTTCGGGCCCGAGCTCCATCTTGCAATATAAAATTCGGGCTCGTTCAGGCCCGAGCTCTATCTTGCAATATAAAATTCGGGCTCGGACAGGCTTGGGCTGACATATTTCGGGCTCGGTCGGGCTCGGGCTGACATACTTCGGACTCGGGCTTTTAAAATTGAGCCCAAACTCAGCTCTGGTATCGAAACTCCCCTCTTGTGCACCTCACACACACATTATCTTTTCATAAGAATATATAGGCATCGATATTTCATATTCTCTTTTTAGGGCACTTAGTTTTCTCTAATATAAGTTCTCTGTAACTTTGCCTCGTTTTCATAAACTGATTTTGGTTTATCATTGGAATTATCAAAGCTAATATGTGTATAAAGCCACATGTGGGTGAAATGAAATGTGTCTGTTTTACCCATATGTGATCACGCCTATGTCACTGCAGTAAATATTCTATAATAACTAGAAGAAAGCCAAAAGTAACTTCTTACGTGAAGTAAAGCTTATTGTAAGACAAAACAAACTGCTTATGTGAAATAAAACTTATGTTAAGTCAAAAGAAATTTCTTATGTGAAGTAAAGCTTATGGTATGCCAAAAGTAACTACTAATGAGAAATAAAGCGCATGGAAAGCCAAAAGTAAGTGCTTATTTGAAGTAAAGCTTATGGCAAGCTAAAAGTAACTGCTTACGTGAAGTAAAGCTTATGGTAAGCTGAAAATAACTGCTTATGTGAAATACAGCTTACGGTAAGCCAAAGCCAAAAGCAGCTGCTTATGGCTGAACGACACTCACGGATAATACGAATGTAATAACAACATTTTATAAGCCATCCTACCGATTCAATCCTTTTCATCTTTATACGACATTTCCGAAGATCTCTACCTCTTTCAAATTCGTAATTCGAGATAAAAAGAATTTAAAGAAAATACTAATGATGAATGGTTTGCAATTCCTTTTCATTTTATCTTCATTTTTTATCAAATTAGTTTCAACTTGCATGAGTTCTATAAGCAAAGCATGCGAACACCAAATCATTTGCAGTAATGGGCAGACGGATTTTTTCCCTTTCATTTGGAAAGGGCTTAGTTTTAAAACTCCCGATTCGAATAAACGTTTTCCTTCATTTAACGCTTATTTCGCATCTGAGGAACGTACTGCAAATTTAAGATGAAGTAAAGTTAAATGGAGTGTGGAAAAAAATGCAAAAACTGTTGTTAAAGTGTCTGCAAATGAGGACCTGAGAGTAAAGAATATAATAGCATTGATCGTAAATGTAGATTATCGTGAATAGGTCTGGAAAGAAAGAATCCCTTTGGTGCTTAGCGAAAAAAAAAGCTGCAAAATATCAATGAAAAAGTCTTGCCAAGGATTACGAGCTACAGGGTGAAGAATCAAACATTGTTAACGGTAAAAAATTAAAAAGATTACATCAATTAGTGATGCACGGAAACAATGTAACAGTTGAGGAAGACAATTTATCTGACATTTCGATCTTAAACGAAGGATGCTTTCATCGAATGTAATTTTATTAGTGACTCCAAAGAAGAAAGAAGTTTCGAGAAGCTCAAATAAAGGCTGACTCTAAAAGAAAAAATATATGAAATTTCACTTTAAAGGACAACAGAACATCTTCAGCAAAGAATTAAACTCAGGAAAATCAACTAAAAGGGAAAATGAAGAACAATACAATCAGTGGCATTAGGTAAGCATTTAAAAAAAGTACATCGTAGGTTTTTCTCTTGAAACAAAAGGCAAAGTTGTTCGGGTTATCATCTTTAGTGATTTTAAAGAGCCGTAAAAGGCTTAGCGTTCAAAGAAAAGTGTCAATATTTAATTCCCTTTAAAAAAGCTAATAATGAATAGATAACAACATCAGCTGTCAGGGTTCGAGTGATATTTAAATGAAGAAGCACCGTTTACCTAATCGGCTCGTAGCGGGGATAAAATGCAAATTCTCGACATATTAAAGCAATTAAAATACAGTTGAAGTAGCCATACAAAGTAGCACCCCAAATACATAATTTCCGAAAAAGAGTTTCATAAAACTTTCACTCTTGGATAGTTTTCAAAAGCTGAAGAAAGTTTTCTAATACTCTTACATTTACAGTTTTGAAATTTAGTGAAAAGTTATGATACTAAATGCCAAGAAACAAACTGAACGGTAGGTAGCACCGGTGGCGCAGTAGTCTAAGCGTTGGCTGTTGACCATTCGTCCGACGTGGATCCGGGTTCGAATCTCAGTGAGGTATGGATATTGTGCTTGTCTTACGGCACTAGCTCTCTCCCTTTCCTTGAACCAGTGGCCCTAAATTAGAGACGGGCGATTGTTTATAGCCCATCAAGTTGCTCACGGGGATCATTAAACAAACAAACAAAAAAGGCACGGGCGACTGCTTATAGTTCATTGAGTTGCACATAGCGATAGATAAACGCCGAACCAAAATCAAATTGAACGATCAAAAAAAATATGCACGTAAATTTTGTTAATTTGCAACTAAAACCATGACGGTTTTATTCGAGTGATGCCACTTAGTAGTTCTGTGTTTGAACGGATTCAAGTATTTTTCTATAAACATCCTTAACCACGTAATTTCATAAGCCAAAAATTTGTATTCTATAGAATTCGTCTTATTTCATGAAAACGTTTTCCTACTCGTTGCTGCATTTTAAATGTTCTTCGGTATTAACAACTGTGAAACCATTTCTTTCTGCTAAATAGTACGCTATGCTAACAAGGCTATGTTTTTTATATTTTTAGAACAGAGTAAATGCTTTCACTCTTCTATCATACATAATTTTAGTTTTTTCGTCTTCCTAAGTTTGCACAGGTAAGGACTGCAACGCCATTTCTAAATCCTTTGCATCTGATGAACTTATCTTGTTTGAATCTTAATATTCGATCTTTAGTTAACGGCGAAAAGAGGATTGATTAATCAGCATTAGAGATTTAGTTGCTTTCATTACAATCGGCTAGAGTGTGCTAAGGCATTTATTTTTCTGTCAATTCTTCTTTCACGCATTTGTCCTCTTCGCTAGTTTTCAGAAAAGCAATTCTGTTATTTTTAAGAGAATGTGTACAGCTCCTAGAACACCAAAATTCATTTTTTAAACATCAGTTAATTCTTTCGTTCTGACATTAAAAGAGGGTCATTTAAAAGAACATTAGCACTCTACTGAAGTGTGATGTTCTTAGGCTTTAAGAGTGTAACTGTATATGCACAGTCAGTTTACCTAGGACACCAACATTAAGTGAAGCTTGATTAACTATTGAAAACCTCGGATAGCTTAATACTTAAAGTCATTAATTAAGCTCAGAATAACTAAGCGAGCAGCTAAGTAATAAGTCAATACTTACTCAAACTTCAACGTTTTATTTAGTCCTTTAAGCACTAGTTAGCATAATTCATCATATTACTTCCACAATAAAGAAGCTCCTTTCTATAATCACTCTAGAATCAACTCAGATGTTAAGCATATAACGTCAACTATCTCATAACAATATTAGCAAAAATTTGGATTTTAATTTAACGTGAGTCAGTAAACACAAAATTAGATTAACGGAACTCCTTCAAAGAAGTATGTATATCCTAACACAAGCCAACCTAACGTAAATCAAATTAACGAAAGACATCTCAACAAAAGACAGCCTAAAGTAAGACAGCTCTCACCTCAAACATCGCAAAACATCGTTTTTATCTTAGTTTCTTACGTCACACCACCTCTGACTTCAATATTCGTTGCCAGAAACATTCGTGCGAGAAAGAAAATGTAAACGTTAAGTGGGGAAAATGCTTAAAGGTGAATGAACCAAATTTACATAGAGACTGGAAATTAAAATTATACGTTACAAGGGTTCGAAACATTTCCTCAAATTTCACCCAACTGATCTCTATATATGCCATATATCATTCCAGTTTAGATCAATTATCAAAATTTTCATTACAATTCTTTCTCTATAGTGCATTAACTTGAATTAATCAAATTCAACTGAGAACAAACACTAGCTCTCTCGTTACCTCCTGAAGTTCTTGAAAAGTATGAATGCTAGAGTACCGTTCATAATTTTAAGTTCACCCTCTAGACATCCTCGAAATACCGAAGAGAACATTTCTTTGGTATCTTGCAATTTTAACTGTGAACTTGAGTGCAATGTATGAACAAAATTTCTATCAAATGAAGGATTCAGTGGCTAAGGTAAAACAAAAGGAAGGATTGGACATGTTTTACATATACTGTGAAGCATTTCAATAAAACTTAACAACGTACACAGCGCAAAAAGGAAAACGTGGTATCCTTCTGTCTCTCTTATTCTGAGAAGTTCGTCAGACCCACAAATGGTATATTGAGAAATCATACTGTCTCTAGGACATGGTTTGATCAGTCAAATAACCCCAGTTTTTTTTTATTATGATTATTATATCAGGGTTTAATTTCTACCGTGGGAAACTCTACGGTTTATGCCCTTCCCTAATATGGGGCCACTGTTTACAGAGAGGGTGGGAGAGAGCCAGTGCAGTAAGACAAGCACATCACCCATGGTTCCTCCGGGACTCGAACCCGATCCCGCCTTGGACGAGTGGTCTGAAGCCAGCCCTTAGGTCGCTGCACCACATGGTTAGCCAGCTGGTTTGATTCAGTAACCAGTTGAAAGGGATCACTCAAATATCGCTATAGCACTTCTCTGCAGATTACGTATGCAGTAAACAGCCCACATATTGATCTTGACATTATAATTGTTCTCTTTCCTGGCGTAATTTCAAGAATACATAATTTAAACTAAAGACATGGCATTTTAATTCAGCTTTACGTAATTGGCTTTGCAAAAGATAAGAACTGAAATGAGAAAGGAATTGACTGATGGCTTATGTTAAAATCGAGGCTTAAAATCTAGAAAAGTCATGGCTGCCTATTATTATCTCTAACGGCCATTTCTCGGGACAGAAATATAAGTACATCTATATATATTGTGACGATCCCCCCCCTCGCATAATTAATTGGCGAGAGGCGTGGCTAATTAACGGTAATTGGAACTTGATTGGGGGTTTTAATTAACAGAGAGTTATAATTTAAACACTTGCGAGTGACGGTATATTAAGAAAAGATCTGCTGGCACTTGGAATTCAAGTGGCGAGTTGCAGGTGTTTACCACGAGAACAAAGAGCCCATAAAAGGAAATGGGACGGGTCGGAGTTTAAAAGCTATTTCACATGACTCAAAAATGTTTGGAGGGCAAAAGCGTTTGAAGCTTTTGTCTGTGCCGCGCGCGAAAAAATGGGAAAGCTCTTGGATTTGAAGAGCGGTATATAATAAATATGTCGCGGTTTCAAGTGGTAGAATTCACCGCTTACCAACGTTTTGGAGACTGGAGTTTGTTGTTGAGAGGAGCAGAATCCGTTTGATAGCAGCGTGCTTTTGCGTTCTGAGCATAAGAAGGGAAACCAGGTAAAAGCATAAGCTGATGAATAACTAGCACAAACTTTACCTGAAAACTTTCTTCACCTTGCCGGACCACTGATACCTGCCGTAAGGAGCTAGTTCAATTGAAATGCAAAGATCTCTCTTTGCATTTCAATTGAAAATAATCACGGCATCAATTGAAAATAATCACGGCATCGCCTCGCTCATGCAGAGAGGAGAGGAGAAACGCCTGGCCCCAGGAACAAAGCAGAACCCCTGCTGAGAGAGAGAGAGAGAGGATCGCCACCTTTCTTGTTCTACGGAGGAAGGAAGTCTGTGCGTTTGAATGCGTGCATAGAGTCCGTAAGCAACGCGGCCTCCTCCAAAGAGGAAAAAGGCTACCCGTAGTGCCAACATATTAGTGAATATGAGTGATTGTTTGTGTTTGTTAGTGTCATCAATACTTTGGATACTCGAGGACATATGTAAGTACTTTTTATCAGTATCTTCTTTGCGGTCCATTGTGAACGAACAGACTTTTCGTTAGGACATATTTTTCTGAAACACCGAAGAGGGACAAAGCTGGCTGGAAGTTATAGCTTTTACTATTATATGAAGAATCCGGTGTAATTTATGCATATATCTATTAACGCCATGTTTTAATTGTTATACTGTGCTTCCATTTTTTTATTGGTGTACTGTGTCGGCTAATTGGCTAAAGAGGTATTGGCGGATCCAGTGATTCGAATCGCAATCCGGAATTAATGTGGCTTCCTGATATCTGAATACCAAAAGGTCGCAACAATATATATATATATTTTTTTACCTTATAAAGGAGTTTTAAAGTAAGCATGTTATAGTCAAGTTGTGCCATGTGCAAAAAAACTTTGGTAAGTCCTTTCTATGCACAGTGTTGTTGGAGAATGTTGCTGTCCCATTTAGAAGTAGAGATATGATGTCAAAAGGCAGATAGATAACAAAATAGATAGATTAATCACCATTTATGTGCTGAAAGCCCCTCTGTAGTTTCTAAAAGTGTTCCAAGCTCAATGATATTAATATTTCAACATCGAAGGTTTTTAAATTTTTATTCCAAAATATGTTGAAATAAGATCTACAAATTCCGCAAACACATTCTGCAATCTACGTCTTCTGCTTCTGCTTTGAGACAAATCCGCGTTACTGATTTAGCATGTAACACAAAAAGCAACCTATTTTTGTAAAATGCGGATCAAAGGCACATGATGCCCTCCAAATGGTTCAAATCTGAAACGTCGTCTAAAGATATAAAATCAAATGTAACACTTCTCATGTTAATATAATCAAACACTGGCGTAATACCGAAAAGTAATAACCTTTTTCAACGTAGAATAAATAGCATTTCGAAATTTTATCGAATTTTTGGAATGTTTGGAATTTTTTTCATGTTTGGAATTCCGATGTATTTCTTCATTTGTCAGGTAGCTTAGAGACTCAAGATGTGAAAATTATAAAAATTATAAAATTTTATTTTTTTGTTCCATACTAGACAGTCCTTATAAAAAACTCATTCAAAATTGTCACATCTTTCAGCAATTCCATTACAGCTTTTAAACGGAAATCGAATCATATTCGCAATATCTTGTGACTTTTCAGGAAGCAAAAGAGGAAATGCTTTTGCGACTTAAACAGTCTGATCACATACCTGTTCAAAATTCAGCTTTTATCGCCCGTAGTATACAATTTTCAACAGAACTGAAGAATTTACAAGAATTTTAATCTACAATTTTTGCAGTCTAACTTAATTTACATACGAGTTTTACTATAGAAGAAAGAACACTTGCCGCCCACGTGTCCGAGTAGTCAGAAGTGTTGGTTTCTGGCTAGTCGTCATACATGGGTAGAGTTCGAGCGCCGGGTGAAGCATGGGTGTTGTGTTTGTCCTAAGGTGCTGGTTCTATCCCCTCCCTAGGAGCAGTATCCCCTAATTAGGGACGAGCGACTACCTATAGCTTTAGAATTGCTCACGGTGGTCGTTAAACCCGGAATCGAAAAATGAAAACAAAAATGGAGAAAGTAATTTGTTATCGAAATCTTTCTAATTTCAGAATCTCGGAATACGATGCTTAGAAAGAAATCAGAAAACCTAAAAATTGCTTAAATAAGTATTTCCTGATGATATAATTCGTAGGAAAACTTTTCATTGGATCTCTTCTTCGATGTCTCCGTTCCATTTATGTTTGGTGATTCCATTTATACGCTTTTACAGAAGCTACCCTTAAAAGTACATAAATGTAGTTAACGTATAAACAAAATTTCGAATTATTAGATACGTTTTGCAAAATTTAGGCTTTAAAGGAGTAAAAGATATGTGACGTATGCTCTAATATAACTTTCATTTTTAGTTACCTTTTCTCTGCAAATTTCAGTTCATTCTCCTTGAGCGGTTTTCAAACTTAACAGGATATCTTCTCTCTCGCAAGAGTATGGTTGGCAACACTTTGATGTTGGAACGTATGCCGTGTGTATGCGTCTGATGAAAACTGAAGGTTATATAAGAATTGAGCAGCAGTAGAGAGAGCAGATGGTGGAAGTTACATAATGTTAATTGTGGAAAAGACGTTGTCTAATGAAGCTATTTGAAGGCTGCGCGTTATATTCTAGTGCTGTTGTTTTCTTAACCAAGTGTTATTATTATTAACTCACGTTCGTTTGATTAAGACAGTAACATTAAAACAGAGTTGTAGTTACGCCTTGTTGAATGCCAAAGTATTTGTATTTGAATAAAGACTAATTGTAAATAATTTTTTCTCGATGTTTTATTGAATGACTCCTGTTTCACAGTTGGTGAAGTATTTGAGAACTGATTTATGTAGTGTTCAGTCAGCTCTATCTACACAAACATTACAGATGTTCCTCAATAATGATTTTTTTAAATTGGAATCGGCGGCTAAACAAATGCGTTACAAATTACAATATATTTATCGCATTGCAAAAACCATAAAGCCTATGAATATCGAACTTCTCTTTTGACGACCCTGTCTATAAAAAATCCTGATTCCATATTAAGTAAAACCCTTACAACTAAAAAACTGAGACCAGTGCTTCAGTATGGAACTCGTGAATTGAGAGATTTTTCATCCTGCAGATCCTGAGGGCTTCCATTAGAAACCATAATGTGGAATTTTGAGAATACATTTAGGATTTTATTCTACTAAGCCATGAAATAGTGGAGCCACAAAGTTACCTCCCAGAGATTTACCAATTCTTAAAAAGCACATATGTGAGTCATGGAATTTTTTTTTGTTAGAGGTTTAACGACCACCGTGAGCAACTAAGTGGGCTATAAGCACTGCTTATAGTCCCTAATTTAGGGCTGGTTCCAGGGAAGGGAGAGAGCCAGCGGCGTAAGACAAAAACAACATCCATGCCTCACGGGATTCGAACCTCAGACCAATTTCGGACGAATGATCAGCAGCCATTGCTTAAACCACTGCACCATCAGAAGCCATCGCTTAGACCACTGCACCATCAGAAGCCATCGCTTAAACCACTGCGCCACAGTCATGAAATGGGAAACCAATTTTTCATCCAAAGGGAAAGTAAACAACGTACCCTTCTCTGATTGGATCAAGGTTTAACTTCGGCTGTACCAAGAAGGAACACAACAATGCCCTCCGGATTCTCTCAAAGTTCTAACATGCGGAGTTACGTATAAAACAAACAAAGGATCGTGTATTTTTAATAATCTGAAATTCAAGTTTTAACGTATAATCGCAAAAGGTGTATCTATGAATTACGCATAATCGAGTTAAAAAAGCGTTAGGAACTGCGGTAAAATATTGTAACCAACGCAGAATTATGTATAAAAGTGAAACACGTATAACTGAAAAACGTATAACCGAGGTTCCACTGTATTTCCATATGCAATCATATTTAGTTATAATTATTATTACTGTATGATTTAACACTTTATTTACGCAAACGTGTACCATATATGCATAGATTTAAAACTTCGTATGGCAACCACTAAAATATGATACACATTTGTTAAAAAACTTCGATTTTAGTTGGAAGTCCTGTCATCCATTTATGTTTATGTGTACATGAAGAAGTCTTGTCATTTCATCAAAATCGGTTACGCCTGTCAAACTCTAAAATCCTATTAGTGCACATCCTTTGAAATGTCACCGGAAGAACGATAGATAGATAGATATAGATAAAAAGGAATTCGCTGTAGTGAACTCAAGAATAAATAAAGACAAAATCTGTAAATATTTAATTCAAAAACAAGCTACAAAGTTTCCTCGGGATCTAAAAAATATTCTAGGTTATCTCCTAGATTTCTTATCTGAAGCAGCTCAAGTTTCAGCAAATGTTTTATAAAATAGTAATAATAAAATATCACGAGAGAATACAAGGCAATATACTTTTTGGGTGGCTTATTTCCAAAGTGATCTTCTCCTAGATGAATTTTACATGATCTCTCCTAGAAAGCGTTCACGGATACGAATTGGAGATATTTTGTTGCTTCAAGTAAAACGATTTTTTGACCCACAAATCCAGTGGGAGGTACTATCAGGTATTTCTTTTCTTTTGTAGAGTTAGATAAAATAATATTTTATAGGTCTTTCTTTAAGGTCAAATCGAATCACTTATTATGAAGCCTTTAGTTACCTTAAAAGAAGTCCCATTCTCTCTGTATTCCTATGAGAAACAGCAACGCGTGGTCATCTCTACAGAAAAGAGAATTCAGGAAAAATCCGATATGAAGTCACATGAGCAATAAATTTTCATTATTTTAAGTGGTGAGAGTAATACATACACTGAAAAGGAATTGAATTAGAGACAGCTGGCGTTATGCAAATGTGGCGCTGTGGGCAGCCCTGTAAACGGAAACGACATGACGTATGCAGCGATCCGACAATATAACGAGTGATGCTACAGGAATCAGTAAGAGTCGGACGCATTATGAGTAAGACAAAGGATCTAAGCGCATTTGATCGTGGGAAAATTTCCGGGGCCCGACGAATCGGTCACTCCATCTCGGAAGTCGTGCAGGCACTGGGATTTTCACGAGCCACTGGGTTACGGGTGCACCGTGAGTACATCGAATCCCGTAAAACCATCCCTGCAAGGGCCAACTGCCGTGGACAACAGCGTGTAGATGAGCGGGGTCATCGTCGGCTAGCTCGCATTGTAACAGCGGATAGACGAGCCACAGTGCAAGAAATCACTCGGCAATTTAACGCTGGCGCACAAAAACGTGTAAGCAGCCACACCATCCAAAACCATCTGCTCGCTATGGGGTACAGAAGCCATCGTCCTACGAGAGTACCATGCTGACTGCTCATCACAGGCAAAGATTAGCATGGGCACTAATCTTTGCACCCTGTGATGTGCGGAAAAATGTTGCCTGGACTGATGAGTCGAGATTCACGTTGGTACATGCGGATGGCAGGATACGAGTACGGCGCAAACCACATGAAGCGACGGATCCTTCTTGCCAGCAGGGTACTCTTCAAGCTGGTGGGGTGGCATTCTCGTCTGGGGACTGTTTACGTGGACTGAAATGGGACCCCTGGTATGTGTGACATCGTCCCTCACAGGTTAACGTTACCGGGGCATCCTGGACGACCATTTGCTCCCGTTTGTGCGTCTTTAACATCCCACTGGGGACCACATCCTGCAACAAGACAACGCACCGTGCCATCGCTCCCGAATTGTATCCGAATGGTTGGATTAACACTCCACCGACGTGACCTCGCTTCCTTGGCCAGCTAGGTCACCTGAGCACATCTGGGATGCCATCGAGAGAGATGTTCGAGGCTCTGACCCCCTCCATCAAATCTTCGTGAACTGTGGGAGCTTGTTCAGGGGTCGTGGATCCGTATGGCTTCCCAACGCTTCCGGTGTCTTGTCGAGTCCATGTCGAGACGAATCGTCGCCGTCATCAGGACGATAGGTGGTGCTACACGTTACTAGACAGGTATCTCTAATTTAATTGCTCTTCAGTGTACAAAGAGTTCAAAATTACCAAATATTTTTTACTACCTGAATTGTGCCTGGCCCTGTCCGAGTTTAATCTGAAAGGTGTGATCTGCATTATTTTTTATTTTGAGGTTTAACTACCACCAAGAGCAACTCAGGGCTATAAGCAGTCGTCAGTCCCTAACTTAGGGCCAATTATTCCAGGAAAAGACCAGCCCGATCGGACAAATACACCGCCTGAGACGCGAACTCTAGTCCTACACGGACGACTGGTCTGCAACCAACGCCTCAGACTGCTCACCCACTTGGATGGTTTGCTGTTTACGGCAGTGAGTCATTGTTTCGTGAGTACCACTTCTGAAACCTTTAGCCACGAAACATTTTCATATTTTGTGCAATCTATATGTGCAAATCTTATAGCACTGCAGTAATAATATCTTTGAAATACACGAATGTGTTAAACAACTCGGTTATCAGTTTGCAATACTTCTTTTTAAATTACACTGCTCGGCATAGAAATGTCACACCAATAAGTATTTGCCGCACGCCTTGCAAATTGGTGGATTTGTGTCGACAGTTGGGTTATGTGAATGATTACAGTTGCGAACCAATCACGTAATAGGTGAAGGAGATAAAAGGCAGAATTGCTCGGTGTAGCTAAGTCCAGTCATCCCGTACTGGGCGTGTGCATCGGAGTGATCTCGGTAACTAAAGCACATGCAAGGAGAAGAAATGCCTGGGCAACGTCATCGGGTATCCTGCCACCACACGGATAGCTTCACCAGAAGCTTCGTGATAGGGATGATTAGTCACTGCTTCGCATCGTGGCGTAAACGTATCGGGTGCAATAACCGTCACTCGAGTTACGCTACAGTGGTTGGAGGAAGGTAACCTGAGTCGCCGTTGGGGAACTGGTGCATGTAGGCGGATGTCCGAATGTCTCGATTGGCGCATTGGACGTCAATCCACAGCGGATGACCTTCGACAAGATGTTGAGGCAGCTATGGACATCCCCATATCTACACGGACTTCATTGCCGATTTAGAGTCTGGGGAGAACCTGTCAACGTACTGATCAGCTGCCATCTATGAGCGTCATACGGCTCCTCAACATGATGTAGTGGTTTGGGAATGCTATCAGTTTCAATAGCCGTTCACTTGTCAACGCCTCCTTGACATGTCGCTTTGCTACCAATGTATATTAGTAGACACAGTGGCAGCATGTCCAGGAGGTACTGCAGGCTGATTTGTTGCCGTCTTTCCGTACTTTTGCTGATGTCCAGTCTCAACAACATAACTGCCAAAATCAGAACGCAGTGCCTACACGTGTCCAGGCCAGCTCGATCCCCATACTTCTTTGCAATAGACAACGTGTGGAACTTTATTTGCAGACGACTTAACGCTTCTGCGTAACCCCATCAAAAATGTCAATGTACTGTGGATACAGGCCAACAACTCATAGTCACTGGTTCCTCAGGATATTATACGGGGAGTTTTTCACTTGATGCTTTGCCGTGTTGCCTCATGTATAGCCCAGCATGGTTGTCGTACCACCTATTGACTTAGATCACATTATATTATTTCCTCGCCCATCGTATTCATGCAATTCCCCAGAAATTAAATAACTCCTTTCCCACCAACATGTCTACATATGAGGTAAGTTTTGTTCCACTTCGTGCATTCCTTCATGGTGTGGTATTTTCTGTATCAAACAGTGTACGTTAATCGTCTTTCCATATTTTTCTACCCTTTCTCTTCTGTTTCTATAGTTTTGCTGGAGACGTGAATTTCCTCTATTCTTCTAATACAGTTCTTGTTAACAAACTGAAACTTTAAGAACTGTGATGAAAATGAGCCTTAGCCGCCCCGGTGGCGCAGTGGGATAAGGCGTTGGCCTCTGATCATTCGTCCGTAAAGGGTCCGGGTTCGAATCCCGGTGAGGCATGGATGTTGTGTTTGTCTTACGGCACTGGCTCTCTCTCCCTTCCCTGGAACCAGTGACCCTAAATTAGAGACGGGCGACTGCTTACAGCCCATTGAGTTGCTCACGGTGGTCGTTAAACCTCCAATCAAAAAAAATGAGCCTTAACCTTACATTAATGGAATTTGTTTAGATAATACAAATTTTGAAGATGACAATCCGTTTTTTGGGGTAAATATGACAAGGATGGTAAGTCAGATAATATCCGAAAACTTGAAAGCCAACCTGCGCGCTATTTGGGAGACGTGGGTTCGATTCCCGCTCCAGGATGACGAAATTTTCAAGTTTTCGGATATTATCTGACTTACCATCCTTGTCATATTTGCACCAAAAAACGGATTGTCATCTTCAAAATTTGTACTGTAGGGTGTAATCCCGTATTCCATTCCTGATTGTTTAGATAATATTTACATTCGCAGCTGTAAGACTAAAGAGGAAAACAATTGACAAACCCAGCATGTGGAGTCTTTTATCACTATAGGTAGCTATCCTCGGATGCGCAGTGGTCTAAGTGCTGGCTTCTGACTCTTCGTCCGAGGTGGGTCAGGCATGGATGTTGTGTTTGTCTTACGGCACTATCTCTCTCCCTTCCCTTAAACTAGTGGCCCTAAATTAGGGGCGACTGCTAATCGAGTTGCTGATGGTGGTAGTTGAATTTCTAAAGTGAAAAAATAACGGTAGACAAAATAATTTATTCAGCTCAGATTAAATGTAGCATTGCATCGTTAGAGTGACTTTGATTCGTCGCCAGCAAACATTGAGCTGAATTAAAGTGCTAAAAGTTTGCACACATCACAGGAGCATTTTCGTCAGTCAGACAGAACAGACGTCGACGGCTTCAAGGTCATATAAATATTATCAGCTGTCAGCTGATGACCATATCGCTATCGCAGAAATAGTATGGTAAATAGCTCTGTTTCTAGCACACATACCTCTCTTGTAATCTCGTCCGTAAGCTGCCACTTTAAGTCGAACAGCAATAGAAAGCAATCTGCCAAATATTATTTTTTTTATTGAAAGTTTAAAGACCACCGTGAGCAACTCAATGGGCTATAAGCAGTCGCCCGTCCTTAATTTAGGGCCACTGGTTCCAGGGAAGGGAGAGAGCAAGCGCCGTAAGACATACATAACACCCATTGCTTCGCCGGGATTCGAACCTAGACCCAACTCTGGCAAATGGTCATAAGCCAGTGCGCCACCGGGGCGGCGTCAAATTTTTATTATTTTACCATAATTTATCGACAATTATGGCTGCCACACAAGCTCACAAATTGAGACATTCTCTTTTCTTTAGATTTTTATAGATTTATTCAGGAATGAAATCGTTACAGTTAAGACTTTTCAAACACAGTGTTTTAAAATGCCACCGAATTCCAGGCCGTATTTTCATTGAATTCTTAGTTATCTCGCGGAGAACTTATGACCATGAACAAGGCTCACGTTGTGGCAAGATTGTGTGATTGATATTTTTTTCTGTAGGGTGCTGCACTAACAAAAGGAAAATTTCTTGGCTGAACACGCATCAAATTTTAGATTGCAAAATGCGCGGTATTGTTCATGATCAGGAAAGAGATCATTATCCATTATCGTTTTTCGCCCATGATGTTGAGAGTAGATTTACGCATAATTTGAAGCATCGTAAAATTTGTTCTACCTGTTGCTTACAGAATTTGAACGTACGTGACTGACGAATAAAAAAAGTGGTTCTACTCTTAAGTAGACTTTCTTATCACTGGACCTTAGCCGTTTTTTTAAAGTGAATTATATACATTGATTGGACAGAATAATGTGAACCCTGCGCTCAGAGACGAGACTTTTAATGTAGCTGCGTACGTCGCAATACGCAAAAGTATCTACCAGTTTTTGGTTGCAATAGCTTTGTTTAGAACATCAAAGTCCTGTTTAAGTGCATTTAAAGTATCTTGTTGCAAAATTTCTTTCAGGATGACGAAGAAATGAGTGACCTAACGGACTTCGAAAGCTGGCTAATTGTTGGTGGCCGGCTAGTTGGTGCCTCCGTGACAACAGTCGCCAGGGTAGTGGGGATAGCGAGAGCTACTGTGTTTAGCGTCATGACAGCATTCCGTGTTCGTGGCAAAACACAAGAGCTGTCGGAAAACGAACCTGACTGATAGAGAGAGGAGAGCATTAAAGAGGATTGTTACCCGTAATAAGAAGACCACGGCGCCCAAAATTAAAGTGGAGCTCAATCTGCATCTCCAGACCAAAGTATCAACGAAAACAATGCGCATAAACAAGATATTCATGGCAGATATGCTATTGCAAAACATCTGGTGACGCAGGTAAATGCACAAAGGCGACGGCATTGGTGCCAGGAGCACACAACCAGGACTGCTGATGCATGGAAGCGTGTAATGTGGTCAGATGAATATATATTCACACTATTTCCCACCGGAGGACGTATTTACGTGTGGAGAACAGCGTCAGAGGCGTACAACCCAGACTGTCTTCTCCCAACTGTGCAGCTTGGTGGTGGTTCAGTCATGCCCTGAGCGGTCATGCCATGGTTTTCAGTAAGTTCTCTGATCTCTTTGAAAGCACGGATGACTGGCAGGACATATGAAACCATTTTGGCCGACAAAATTCATCCAATGGCTCAGGCATTTCTTCCTGCAGATAATAACGCCCAATTCACACAGCTCGTAATGTCCACTCATAGTTTGAGGAACATAAGAACGAACTTTCATACCTTCCTTGGCATCCCTAATCACCAGACTTAAACATCGTCGAGCCACTGTTGTCTGTGTTGGAATACAGAGTAAAATCCCGTTATCCTCCTCCTGCACCTCTCAAATACCTGGAGCAGTTTCTGCATGAAGAACAGTGTAACATCCCTCTAACCACCATCCAGGATTTGTATGCGCCCATTCCAAGGAGGATTAAGGCGGTTTTTAATGCCAAAGGAAAGTGGCCCCACACTCTGTTAGGTACGTTAGACCTTCTTTTTCTAGGTGATCACATTATTATGTCCAATCCCTGTATATATTATAACTTTTATTTCATAAAAGTTTAAGCTAGAAACAAAACTCAGGGCCCAATGATTCAAAAAAGAGCATTTCCACTAAAGAATGAGATAAGTTGGATTTTTTTATTTTTTATTTAGCAATTGCTGCTCTTTTAAAATAGAGAAAAAGGGACAAATCGTGTCATTACTACAATGTCGTCCGCCAGAAACGTATACAAACGTTAATCAAAGTATAGAAATTCTAAAATGCTTTATTAAAGTGATAGGACTATTTGTCTTCTTCAAAGTAAGATTCTTTCGTACTGAGAAGAAAACCTTCTGAAGTTCTGACTAGAGTTGAAGCAAAGACTACTCAGCTTAGTTCCTTCGAACCTTTGGCTCATTTTGCCGAATGTTTTCCACATCATAATATATTTTAGCATTTAGTAACTTTAAGCAAAGCGGCTAAAGTCACCGGAATCTAGTTCTAGGGAGTAAGTATGAAATCTGATTTACCAAAAGATGGTGATTAACATAAAATTTCTTCATGTTCTGGGATACCAATAGTCTGTAGTGTGCGATTTATGCTGATATATTTTTATTGCAAATACTTCGTTTAAAATAGCCTGGCATAAGTGCAAGAAGTTATAGCCTTTACTGCTGATTGAAGCAAGCGTCTTGCTCCTGTCAATCATTACAAAGGGCCAGGTCATCGTTTCTAATTCTTGATCATCAGAAAGAGCTCTGGCCTTTATTATTTTTTTTTTGGTTGGAGATTTAACGACCACCGTGAGTAGGGTCACTGGTTCCAGGGAAGAGAGGGAGCCAGAGTGCCGTAAGACAAACACAACATCCATGTTTCGTGGAATTCGAACCCAGACCCTTCACGGACGAATGATCATAAGTCAGCGCTTAGACCACTGAGCCCCTTTCGTTTTCTTTTTACTCACATACGTTTTCTTAAGCTTGAATGAAAAAATTGAAACCTCGTGAAGCATTCGGAACGCTTTCGTTTTATTTCCTTAAGCTATTTGCACAATGTAATAAGTTGGAGATTTAACGACCACTGTGAGCAACTCAATGGGCTATAAGCAGTCACCCGTCCCTAATTTAGGGTCACTAGTTCCAGGGAAGGGAGAGAGCCAGTGTGCCGTAAGACAAACACAGCATCCATATCTCACAGGATTCGAAACCGGACCCTTCACGGACGAATGATCATAAGTCTACGCCACCGGGGCCCTTTCGTTTTCTTTTTACTCACATATATTTTCTTAAAATTGAATGAAAAATTCGAAACCTCTGAAACATTCAGAACGCTTTCGTTTTATTTCCTTAAGCTATTTGCACTAATTTATTTATTCGACTGGCGTTCCTTTAGTTTTCTTGCAGTGCTGGTTGATTGTGCTTTCAAACAGAGTTAAAGTCGATCGGGTACGAAATGGCAGAAAAACTTGGTACTAGTAAACATTGGAATGGTTTGCGATTAGCATTTTAGGAACACAGTAAAACATTCCAGTGAGAATCGCACATTTTCCTGGACAAAAATGTATTAAAAATCATGCGTTGCAAATAAGAATTTATTATCCACTTATTCGTAATAAAAATTCTACCCTTCGAGAAACAAAATGGGTCATATATATATATATATATATATATATACTGCAAAATGCGTAACGTGCTCCAAATATTTTGAGAAACGCACTGCATTTTATGTTTCATTCCTTTTTCTTTCCTTACCGCGAGCGCACATATACACACGAAATTTTCTTCAGCAGTAATGGTGATTATCGGTTAGTTACTTGCTTTTGGTTTTTATCGACTAAGTGATTCGTGACTTCATCTTCGTTTGTGATAACAGCTAAGCATCCCCCTTGTGGCGTATCTCTTTACAAGATCAAAGACAGCGTCTGACGTCAGAGCGGTGCTCTCGATCCCTAAACACACACACACACACACACACGCGCTTTCAAATAAAAAGCCTTTGGTGTTTTCAGAAAGCGTAAAGTAGTGGGATGAACTCTGAATAACCAAATACGTGGTGATGTTAGGTCAACGCTTGTTCATAGAGTCCTTTCTATAAAACATCGGTTTCGTATCTCAAAGATGCGAAATCATTCTTCGTGTTCTTCGTGCTATCGAAGAAATGGTTCACCGTGTAAGTTAATAGGCTATAGAATCTACGACGATTTTCGTTTCAGATAAAAACGACTTTTCTATTCATGACAGAATTTGCAGGTTAATTTTCTTACTGTGAACAAAAGCCTCCTAATCTCATCTTGTGAAACGATTAGAGGGATTTACAAGGTTATCGAATTCAGAATGTAATCCCTTACGGCTTGTCTTCGGGGCGATATGTACAGAAATACATATCATTTTAAAGTACAAATGGACCGCAAATGTCGCAAAACATTAAAACCACTGCTTTTTTCTGTTAATTGCAACTGCCTGGTTACTTCTTTCAGCACAGCGACGGAAGAAAAACTTCATGTCTAATGTGATTTATTCCTTGCAGGGAAACTAGTGTTTGTTTTTCAACCAAGACAAGAAAAATCTTAAGTAGAGTTTGCTGCCTCAGCAAGACAGGGCTCTGGAGAAAAACGAGAAACAAGATGAAAAAGAACTTTCTCAGACATAACAAAAGAAGAAAAGGAAATAACGAAGGGAACCTTCGATCAAGGATCATACAGAGAGGGCTTCGAGTTGAAAAAAAACTGCAAAACTAGAAAAAATAGCTTCTGTAAAAAACAGTGCAACTCTGGTTCATGCGGTTTTACTTTCCTTTTTTTCGACGGTTTCTCTTCCCAATGCTTCTTTCTCCCTTTCTCTCACTCTCTCTTCCTCTCTCTCTCTCTTTCACAATCCACTGTGGCTTTGAAGAGAACAGAAGGCACGAGGAGATTTTTGGCAGAAGAAGAGATGGAACATCTATTATAAACACACTCTGAGCCTTGTTTTCGGAAGGAATTTATTCCCTTAGCCAAAAAGAACAGATGCGCATATGGATGATAACACATACAACCCGCCACTTTTTTTTCTCTGTCTCTCCTTTTGGTCCGTCTTCTTTTCCAAAAAAAAAAAAAAAAAAAATAGGAGGGAAGGAGATAATAGGTTTCTCTCTTTTTTTGTCTCCAACCATAGCGAAATCATAAAGGGAGATGATGGTCAAGAAATAATACAATGGGACTAGAGCTGAGATCGCATGGATAAAGACGCCCTAGAGAGGCTGGTGTTTAACGAGAAACAGCAAATTAGTTTCACGAAACCAAAGGTTTTATAATACTGAGTTTTTGAAAAGCAAACTGAAATAATTCAGAAACATATCTCGCCGTCTAATGTAAACGTATTTGCCGTCTCGGATCGGTTTTGAAGTGTCCAAAAATGTTACAATGAATGTCGTCTTTATATTTTCTCTGAACTGTATAAAAACTCGAGATACGTAATCCTGGGAGAAGATCATTTTTGCTCAACCGTGTTTTCAATGAAGCGCAATTATCCTCATCAAAGTTTCACACATATCTTAAATGCTTGAATTGTGTTTCTCACTCTAACTACGAGTAAGAAGGTGCACTATGTTCCAAAACTAGTCCCTACATATAAGCTGTCTTCAATTGACCCTTGCTTCGAAAAAGGTTCTGCCAGATATCCAAAGAAAAGCGTATTATATATAGAAATTTACTACACTCGTGATGGAGGGCACAGCGGAACTGACGGAGATTGTAAGGGATATAATTGTTCGATGTCCATTGCTCTCTTTTCGATTCGGGCAAATGAAGCAGCTTAAGTGGGCTGGGCTGTGATTGACGTTATTTGGAAGCGTGATGAGACCACCAGAGTCAAAAAGCGTACAGGAAAACCATGAAAGCTTCTCCTACGTAGCTCAGAGTGTACTGGAAAGGGTGCGCAAAACTCTTACCAGTCATCCGTCTAAAACATCAAATAGAAGTTTCAGAAGTCAACAGGTTCCCATATCTGCACTGGTTCCTAAAAGAGTAGTAATCTATCCATGATTCACTTTATTCGGAAGAGGTAGACAGGTGTGGGTGTATACCTATTACTGGAATGCATAATACCAACAACTATTCCCAGAAGAGGCTTTAACATCCAGCAGCTATTTCTCATGGCATGACCTCATACTTTTTCTGCTTGTTTCAAGATTCATGAACACTGAAGTATTAACGCTTTGAACACTGAAGTATTTAACGTTCGGACATTCCTGTGCTCTTTCCAATATGAATTTCTTTGCAGATGACCCATGTTTATTTCAGTACTCCTTGCCAAACCGCAGGTGTTTCTGTAGATTGGTGGTGAACATGAATGTATACAATGTGAATTTAGTGACATAGCTCTTATTGAAATCTGTGGAATGGATATGAGCCGTAGAGTGGAAACCACAACGACATGTTTCACACCTGTTACTGAACTGGTCACGTCGCTGCAGAAGAAATGGAGGAGTACTTTAGATGAATTCATCCTTCGTAAGTTCCGAACTTACCGGGGAGAGTACAATGCGTCAACTGTGGTCAATGAAAGCGGCATAATTGTGAAGTTGACGGAATATATTCTGAAGAGTAATATGTAGATAGAATAGCATCAGGTTTTTTCTGAAGCCATTCATTCTACATTTTTAGCACGTCTTTTGTAAGAAAGATCGTACTTATGTTACCGGTTTTTTCGTCCGTCCGTCTGTGGACTCCATATCTCTGCAACTATTAGTCAGACTTAAAAAACTATTTTTGCATTGGGAAGCTATAACTTCTTATGTCAGAATGATGGTCCTTGCATTCCGTTGTTTCTTACTATGCACAATTTCGTCACTAGAGGGCGTAAATGCAGATGATGTCGAACTCGAAATACATTTTATTCCATATATTTACTTCTAAACATCCGATTGATTTTTTTACCTTTCGATTCCATTTATGTCGAAGACTATCTTAGGTATAGTTTCTTTTTCAAGTTTTGCACAGCTTTTCCGCTAGAGGACGTAAAACCAAATTGCGTTTTTCCTGATATTTCTGCTTCTACAACTACGATTTGAAAAATTCTTTCTGCAGCGGATACAGCTCTTAATGGGAAATATTTTGCATATTACTTCTAATTTTTCATGAAAAATTGTTTGGCCACCAGGGGCGCGTAACTGTTAATTTCTAATTCTGATGTATTTGCAGCAAAATGTGAGCTTCTAAATTCTCGATTGAAAAACTTCTTTCGTGGTCCGATGCCTCTCACGTCGATAAACATTTTCAGAATATTTTGTTCTTAAAACAATGCATGATCTCTCTTCCAGGGGGCGTAGATGTATAACTTAATTCTGTCAATAACACTGCTTCTAATGGTCCGATTTGAAAAAGTCCTTCTTTTTTGGGTAGAGTTTCCCTGCGACATGTTCTTTTATATAATTTCAAAATTTAAAGTAATTCATGGACTTTTTACGAGGAGACGTAAAGTTTAATTGCGTTTTCTCCAATATATTTGCTTCTAAAACTACGATTTCAAAAATTCCTTCTGCATTGGATACAGTTCTTGATGGGAAACTCTTTGCATATAATTTCTAATATTTGGTAAATAACTGTTTGGCCACCGGGGGTGTAAGTATTAATTTCCGCTCCTGATGTAGTTGTAGCAAAATCTGAGCTCCTGAAAACTCTATTGAAAAATTTATTTCGTGGAACGATACCCCTCGCATCGAAAATTCTTTTGAGAATACTTTCTTTTTAAAGTATTCCATGGTTTTTCCACCAGGGGGCGTAGGTGCATATCATATATCCTATTTTGGGGCGATGCTTATAATAGTCCTATTTAAAATAGTCTTTCTTTGTTGGAGAGCGGTTCTGCTGCGAAATGTTTCTCGTACAATTTCAAATTTTTCTTAACGCACAAGTCTGCCACCAGAGGCCAGCAATATCCGCGGGATTAAAAGGCCGATTGAAAAACTTCTTTCCGTTTGTTTCCGTTTACAGCAATATCCGCGGGATTAAAAGGCCGATTGAAAACTTCTTTCCGTTTGTTTCCGTTTACAGGAAACAAAGAAGTTTTTCAATCGGCCTTTAATCCGCGGGATTAAAAGGCCGATTGAAAAACTTCTTTCTTCGGTCAGGTGCTACTAACTATGCAAATTCCGTGTGCGTATTTTCTTCCTTCCAAAATAATGAAAAATGTTCGCCGTTGGGGGGCGAAAATGTTTAATCTGTTTATCTCAATGTCTCTGCTTCTACATGTGCGATTTAAAACATTCTTTCAATACCAGATGCCATTTACCTTGTAGAACCCTTTAGACAAGTATTTGAAGAATTATGTATTTCACAGCTCTATCGGTAGGTGGTGTTTGTGTACTTCAATTTGCAGCTGTATCTCAGCTTCTAAAAACACTATTGACAAATTTCTTCTTCACTGTATATCGTTCGCTACAATAAACATGTGGAGCATTATCGTCTTTAATAGCGCAAAGATTTCCCGCTGGGTGCATTTTACTATATCTGCTTCCGGGAGACGTACAAAGTTATTTTTCCTCAGCATAGCTTTTTCCATGAAGAATCGTTTTCGCCTATTTTCAACTGTCCATTATGCAGAATTTTTCCGCTAGCAGACGTAGACTTATACACTGCCGGACAATTGCTAAGGACGGATGACAATAGCAACGATAGCAACCATAAAATGGAAGGCAGGAAAATGTGGAAATTAGCATAAGTGCGGGATACAGTAAGACGTGTTGTGCGTATGCAAATTTTGGATTGCTGAACTTGTTCGTGAAGTCACAGCGCTGATAAGAGATATAAAGGATTTGACGCGTATTGACCGTTGTTGTTCAAACGCAAAGTTGAAAGGGGAAGAATCAATTGACGAACTTGCAATTTTCAGTATGTCTTCC
This sequence comes from Macrothele yani, assembly GCA_039090855.1. Classification (NCBI taxonomy): domain Eukaryota; kingdom Metazoa; phylum Arthropoda; class Arachnida; order Araneae; family Macrothelidae; genus Macrothele; species Macrothele yani. The sequence continues at coordinate 60,286,956 of CM076989.1, read as the reverse complement.
CGACATCACCTAGATTATTTTACGCGTGGCCGTATTATTGGCAAGATTGAAGAAGGGCGAAAAATAACAGATGTTGCCAGGGAGTTCGACGTCAGCCACAGTGTTGTTTCAAGGCTTTGGAAATCATTTCAAACAAATGGAGAGTGTAGCAAACGTCACGGGGGAGGTCCTGTTAGCAGTACGACACCTGCAGAAGATCGGTACATAGTGCTATCAACAGAGAGACACCGGCGCAGCACAGCTAGTGAATTAGCAAATCAGTTTATGGCTGCTACTGGCAAGCGGATCTCCCGAAAAACTGTCGCCAGACGTTTGCATGAAGGAGGACTATACGCCCGCCGTCCTGTTGTGTGCATCCCATTGTCCAGACGTCACCGTACCGCCAGTTTACAATGGTGCCATCAACATCGCAATTGGACTGATAACGACTGGTCTGCTGTCCTCTTCTCAGATAAGAGGAGATACAGTCTATCGTCTGATTGTCGACGACAACTGATCTGGCGTGATAGTGGTACTGCATATTGTCCAGCAAACATACAGGAAAGGGACCCATATCCGACATGTAGTGTCATGGTATGGGCTGGCATCATGATCAATGGCCTTACGTCCTTCTATGTGCTTCCAACTGGAACTATGACTGGCCAACGATACATTAATGATGTTCTGCTACCTCATGTTCGCATGTTCCGTGGTGCTGTCGGTGACAGCATTCATTTTCATGGGGCAATGCAACATGTCATCGAACAGTCGCTGTTCAGGAGTGTTTCGAGAGCGAGGATATTCAACACCTCGTATGGTCAGCACGTTCTCCAGATCTGAATCCCATTGAAAATGTGTGGGATGCTTTGGGAAGGAGTCTTGCTGGTCGCCAATGCCTCCAATAAACAAGGACACCCTCATCCGTGCACTGACAGAGGAATGGGATAAATTACCCCAACAGCTGCTTGATAATGTTGTGCAAAGCTTGACACGACGTGTGGAATCTTGCATCGCCCTCCATGGTGGCCATATCCCATATTGACATCTTACGCCGGAACGCCTGCGGACGGTAATTGCATTTTTTCACGTTTACGTATTCTGCACAAAATGGCCTGTTTGTCCCTTGAACACGTTCCAAAGCCTTCTGGATTTCAGAGCACAATAAATTGTCTTTCTTGTAATGTACTGACATTCTGACATTATTTTATTTCACTTGGCATCCAACCACACTTACTCTTTTTGCGCTATATAGCCGTTTATGATCCGTCCTTAGCAATTGTCCAGCAGTGTATTATGTTTCCTTCTATATTTCTCTTTTAGCTGTTCGATTTGAAAATGTCTTTGTCTCTGGTACCTTCGTTGTGCTATGAGAAACTTTCTGTGCGCCATTTGTTAATTTTCGTAGCATGCTTTTTAGCCGCTGGTGGAACTAAGTAGATGTTTTTATTTTTGGATGTTTTAACCATTGTAGAAGCTGGGTGATTGTTTTCCAAACCGGTTCCATTGACTATGAATAGCTTTGATAAATTTTATTCACGTCAGAACAGATTCAAAAGGACGTACTCATTCTAACCGAAAATTCGGTGTCATCTTTCTTGTGTAATATTGAAATTTCTTTGTTCTGCATACCGAGGCAAGGATATGTTTACTACTAGAACTCTGGAGGTACGCCTGTGTTAAGAAAAAGCAATTAGAACACTTTGCTCTACATTTCAAGCAAAATCATCCTGAGCCTGACTACCCTTAAGTGGAATGTCACACGCAGTTCTTATTTCTTCGTTTTGAGAATTGCATTATCTAACCAGCTTTGGGGACTACATTATCTCGCACTTGCAGAACAGATATACTATGCACATAGTACTTTAAGTCGCGTTTTCTCGTGTCCCTTTTTATGGATCTTCAGATGCTGTAAGATTCATACATAATGTTATTTAAAATAAGTCACTTAACTGCCGGACTCCATGCGTTTCACGTTATAGTCTTTAGGGATCCGTTACAGTTTTTCATTTTATTATATTCATGCACAGTGTTTCTCTTTACTGAAGTTACTGTCTTATAAATGAAGGACCCTAGATTCCCGTATATTGTATTAATGCCTCTATGCAGCCTCTAACACTTCTGATAAAAATTCTTGCACGTAAAATAGTTGTATTGCTGGTAGAAATACCGGCTATCATCCTTTCTAAATTCCTTCGTATTTCCTTCTATTTTGGATGGCACATTACTGTAAATTGTTCGAGGCAGGTCAGGCCTAACAATAAGATACATCAAATGCATGAATGCTGGGTTGCTGTCTCACAAACGACGATGCCAGTATATTTTCCTGTTAAACGAACCATTCATTAATGTCAATATACTAGCGGAACGCAATCTGTTTTGACTGAGCCTTATATTACTGATCCACTTTCACTCAACTTTTAATTACACCCCATTAGTTTAATTTTGCGTTAAGTGGGTAAATACCAAGAGTGGATTAAATTGGCCACCGTTGCTAATGTGTTGACAACGGCTTTGGAATTGCATTCTTAACATAAACTTCATTGGATCTGGAAATTGCTTCACACTGTAAGTTCATTCCAGATTTACAAAATGGAAGAAGAAACGAATTTCAACATCGAAAATGACAATGTACAATCTTGGATCGTGAGTACCCGATTTATGAAATTTTAACCGAATACCAAAGTTGTACTTCAATGGTCAATGCTAATGGTCAAGTCGTAGTTTAATGGTGCTGTTTAGTATACGGAATGTCGCTGAATATTTATTTTAGAAACCTCTACTCACTTTATGTGTATGCCCTTTGTGTATGATCCCGAAGACAAAAGTGTATTTCAATACAGTGGGAAATAAAAACTAAATTGTGTGGTTTAAATCGAAACATAGAATATTTTCCCTTAAAAATATCCTTACTATATTAACGGTTTACCAACTTCTAGAACCCCGGGAATAAATCCATGTTTTAAAACTGCAAGCAATATGTTTCGAGCAAAATCATGGAAAATACACATAATAGTGTGTCTGTTTTGGGGTTAAAGACCACCGTGAGCAACTCAATGGGCTTTGAGCAGTCAGCTGTTGGTAATTTAAGGCCACTGGTTCCAGAGAAGGGAGAGAGCAACTGTCCTAAGATAAACATACGACCTTCGTAGAGTCATCCAGGACTCGAATGTGCGCCCACTCTACCCGAAGACAGCCGGCACTTGGACCACTGCTCCACTCGATCGCTTGGATGTATGAGAGAGCTTCTCAGCTTTGGTAGATGTAAATAAAAGCTAAGTAAAGTTGATGTGGTATGAAAATGATGCAAACCCCATTCTCCATTATTCCGCTGAATATTATGGAATGAAAATCCCCCAAATTAACGGAAACCCCATGGCAGAACACATCACCATTTACGTTTTGTCATATGAGGAAATATTTTCTTTTTGTTCAGTGGTTTTCAGAATCACCACGACGTCAAGGGATGAAGCCCCTTCACATGGTATTACAGACAGACTAGCTTATTCTCTGTATAATATCATGTCATTGCTAATGAAATGTGCTATATTGTAGGAAATGTACGTTGAAAGGACTTTTATTATACACACTCCAATAAAGTAACGTACGGGCCCAACTTTCTCTCTCAAAACTGGAGTAACACGTTGTGGCAAGAAATCTATCAGGTGTTGCAAACGAATGATATTTTAGTGCATGAGTCAGGGACAGCATCCTTAAAGCGCCGAGAATTACCAGTGGTGGGTTTCGGCCTCATATACATCGCCCGATTTCTTCCTGCAGATGCTCAAATTCGTTCAAATCTGAAAAGTGAGAGGGTCATATAAGGATTGCTAAAACTTTCTGGAATACTCATCAAACCAGTCGTTCACCAAACAGGAGAGATGGCAGAGGGCGTATTCTTATTTGCCTAGAAATGAATAGATATGTGGGGTTGTACGTGGTCAGCGAGCTCATCAACATAGCCTCGAGCGGAAATAATGGTCACAGTTGGTACAGGGGGCCCCACGTGAATATGACACAGAAAACAGCACATCTTTCACTGGTCTCTACAATCCGAGTTGGCAGTGTTCTCTAGGTCATACACGCACCCTTCTGTTAGACCTCAATCCGTTGAACCAAGCTACCCTTTTCTTGTAATCCATAGTCCCGTGGTAATGTTCCTTTGCGCACTGCATCCTCATAGCATGATGAGGTACTGCTAACAAGGGTATTAAATGCCGGCATCAGCTTTCATATCCCAGTCGTGCTATTATATGTCGAATGGCCATCGCACAAACCTTCGTAGGTTCCCAGTCTGTCAATGGCGACTTTACCCTATCCACTATGGTTCTCAATTCCAACGTTACGATACGGGAGAGGTAGAGATCACCTCAAACATCAATGGCTGGTTTCAGGCCACATATACACTAAAGCTGAAGGTTTGGGGGTACATTTTTCACTAAATCTGCCGGCTTCGGGCCACATTTTCCACAAAAGTTGCCGGTTTCCCCGGTTTTGATGTATACCTGGTACACGCGTGCGATGATCTCACGCCAAAATCCCTAACGTTCTGCATTCGCAGAAGATGGGGCACACCACTATCCTCTCACCGACTATCTTTCCACAATCAAAGTATCTGAAACATCCCACTCATGAGTCACAAACCTGCCATAACCGACTTAACCCATTCATCCACAAACTTGCCTTAACCGACTTCCCACGATCAAAGTAGGTGAATCATCCCACTCATGAGTGCGCTGTAAAGTAGGTAGTTGTCTGATATACACTGACAGAAAAAATCCCAACACCAAGAAGGCGTTGTGTTAGATAAACGACAGTTGGTAGGCGGTGAGAGTACATCTGTAAGATGACGTCTATGCAAATTTCACGCTTGGCGCATACGTGTGGCGTTAGTAGCGCCCCTCGGAACATGCAAAGCAGGTTTGCACGGGCTGTAACGTTCGTGAGCGTTAGTTATCGTTGAGATTCGACGTAGTGTGTTGATGTTAGTCAAGAATGCCTTTAAGAAGACGAAAAAGCCATTATCAACAGCTCACGGAGTTTGAACGAGGTCGTGTAATAGGGCTACGAGAAGGTGGATTTTCGTTCCGCAATATTGCAGAACGACTTGGCAGGAATGTAGCTACTGTGCATGATTGTTGGCAGCGGTAGTCAAGGGAAGGTACTGCCTCAAGAAGACCGGGTTCCGGCCGGCCACGTGGCAATACTGAGAGGGAAGACCGCCGTGGACGGCGTATGGCCGTGGCGCATCGTACCGCGTCTGCGGCAGCAATTCGACCTGCTGTTGCCACCACAGTGACACAACGAACTGTTACAAATCGGTTACTTGAAGGGCAGCTCCGAACCAGACGCCCTGTAGCGTGCATTCCATTTAATCCAAACCACTGCCGTTTGCAACGCCAGTGGTGTCAAGCTAGAGCTCATTGGAGGTCGGAGTGGAGATCTGTTGTGTGTTCTGATGAAAGCCGGTTCTGCCTGGGTGCCAGTGATGGCCATGTGTTGGTTAGAAGGAGGCCAGGTGAGTGCCTGCAACCAACCTGTCTGCGGCCAAGACACACTGGACCTACACCTGGAGTTATGGTCTGGGGAGCAATTTCCTATGACAGCAGGAGCACTCTCGCGGTTATCCCACGCACCCTGACGGCACAGTTGTACGTCGGTCTGGTGATTCAACCTGTTGTGCTGCCATTCATGAACAGCATTCCAGAGGGTGTTTTCCAACATGATAACGCTCGCCCGCATACCGCTGTTGTAACCCAACATGCTCTACAGAGTGTCGACACGTTGCCGTGGCCTGCTAGATCACCAGATCTTTCACCAATCGAGCACGTATGGGACATCATTGGACGACAACTCCAGCGTCACCCTCAACCAGCATTAACCGTCCCTGTATTGACCGACCAAGTGCAACAGGCATGGAACTCCATCCCACAAACTGACATCCAGCACCTGTATGACACAATGCATGAACGTTTACGTGCTTGCATTCAACATTCTGGCGGTTACACCGGTTATTAATGTACCAGCATTTCACATTTAAAATGGCTCTTCTCGCGCTTACAATAAGCTGTGATCTTGAAACCTTAATCGATTAAATATGTTACCTATGCAAATGTATTGCCGCCATTTCATTCCTCTACAACTACTTTTTTCCTGGTGTTGGAATTTTTTTCCGTCAGTGTATTTACAACCCGCTGGGATCGCATTATTGAGAGGGGTAATGCAGGTTTTTGGATGCAGTGGGTGTATAACAAACTGTACTACAGTGTATGTGACACATTACCCCAAGAAAATATAAAAATATATATAATATATTAAAATACAAAAGTTCTCTAATATGTAAAGTTCTTCATATGTAAATATCAGTTCACGATTTTATTGCTTTTTAAATGATGCACACTAAACATATATATAGGATCAAAACATTAGCCAAATTTTCTAGTTGGCTCCAAGACTTTAAACACTTTTTTTCAATGAATTTGCAGTTACCTAAGCACACCTGACAAAACATTAGTCACCACTGGCAGAACTTACCTAATAACGAGTGCCTTGATAACAGCATGAATCCAGTGTGGTAGTGACTCCACGAGGTTGTAAATGTATTGAATATCGATTTGCAGCTACTCCTGCGTCAATTGATCCTGAAATTCCGACAGAATACGTGAGTGTCTTTTCCGACGTTTCACCATCTGTTCCATATGATCCCATAGATTTCCAACAAGATTTAAATCTGTGGATTTGCCGGGCCAGTCGAGATGAGACAGTGTTGCTGATTGTTCGTCGTGCCACTCAGACACAGTTTTAGCCCTGTGCACATGGCAGTTGTCTTGGAAGACAGGAGTGGAAATGTGATGCTGCTCCTGAAGATTTAGGGCAAAGGGCCACACTTCGTCATTCGGAATGTAGAGGTGCGCATGCTGGTTTAAATCCATCGTCACTTCAACGAGAGGGTCCATTTCGTGGTACGAGAAAGATCCCCAAAACATCACAGAACCCCTCCAGCTTGAACAACACCTTCGACGCAATCAGGATTAAAAGCTTCATTAGGCTTGGATGCACTCGTTGCCTCCCATCACTGGAGTACAAACAAAAACGAGGCTCATCAGAACAAATTACTGGTTTCCAATCCTCCACAGTTACGTTTTGGTGCCTCTGAGCCCATTAATAACATGAGACTTCGTGACTTGCTGTTGAAAGAGGCCTTTTCCGTGGAACTCTGCTCTAGATGTCCAACGAATGCCTTTCAGAAATTGGCTGGAGTGAACTTTCATTGACGGTTGGGAGCAATTGTTGCCTGGTCTGAAACCGATTTGCAGTTGCCAAGCGTGAAATATGGCAGGGAGCCTGTTGGTGAGAATCGTTTTCCGGCCACAGTTACGTCCCCAATTTTCAGTTGACTGCGAAGTACACCACTGTTTGCAGACCCGCTGGACAGTACGCTTCGACATACCAACAAATTGGGCGACTTCATTCGCTTTGTGTCCGTGGGCACGGCCAAACACGATGGCTTCTTTTTTGCCACTCAGTAACATCTGTCTTACGACCCATATTGCAGACTAAATTCAACACACGCGTTGCTCTTCACCATTGCACGAAACAGAAATGATCCTGTAAACCACGTCAATGCTGTTTATCTCCCAGCAGTGATATCACGGAGCCCTGAATGCTAATGGTAACTTCCCACTGTCATTTCTGTTAAGTGTGACTAATATTTTTTCGGTGTGCTTAAATTCTCCTAGCAATGATCAATAGCTCTACTTTTAAGAATAATTTTAAATGTCGAGTTTAAAAAACAAGAGAGAACAAAAATTATTTAGGTGAGCCTGAAGAAATAATGACAGGTTCAGATTCAGAAAGGCTTGAAAGAAAAAATGGTAATTACTATACAGTACAAAAGGTCATGTATCAGATGTGTAACTGATGTGTTGTGAAGCTCGAATAGAGCGTCAAAATCGTTGTAAATGGACATTTGATACATCAACATTAAAAAAAAAATTAATGTCAGCAGTAATTTTAAATTTTGCAGATGATCTTTCTCTGAGGAACTAATCTTTAAATCTCAAAAAAATAATTGATAAGTATGCATATAGCCGCTTCAGTTACTAAGAGAATGGTATATTTATCAATCCCTGGTAGAGTCAGACCTATTAACTCTGTCACTGATATTGCACAGACAACCCCATTTTTACAACACGTTTACCAGATTCTCATCTTTCTTCACACAACTGCAAGTTTGTTAAACCTGCTCTGTTGAATTTCTTTCAGAACAATATCACGAAATTCCCTTTCCGTTGTCGACGGATATCGGAACCTCCGGCCAATGATGTCATAAACTTTTGAGTGGCGAAGAAATGTGAAAACGTTTAACCTGCAAAGGCAGTGCTACTTTGCTCAGAAAATAATTGCAGGACAAGACTGAGCGATGGGTCCTCCGGAATAGTTAATATAACTTTAAAAGACAATGAGTGGCGAAGAAATGTGGAAACGTTTAACCTGCAAAGGCAGTGCTACTTTGCTCAGAAAATAATTGCAGGACAAGACTGAGCGATGGGTCCTCCGGAATAGTTAATATAACTTTAAAAGGCAATGAAACACACAGACACACGCACACACACGCACACAAAATGGAATGTCATATCTAGAAAATATTGGTGTGGGCTTGAGGCTGCTGGAGCTTAGATATTCGCGTGGTCACATTTAGTAATATTCCACAGCATTGTGCCGAACCTACAAAACAGCCAACTTGGCCAAATGAGAATTTTTCCGCGACTCACTTATAAACGTGGAAACAGCGATGGCTTCTATTTGGTTTTGGTGGTTGTCCAAATGTGCTGAATGACTAGATCAGACGTTTTTTGAGAAGGCTAAAAATTTTCCTTTACTTTCAGATGCCGCAAAACAGTTTATAATCCTATTATTGACATATTTTTGCTGTATTTAATGTAACCACTTCCTTCAGAAAACTAGAAAATTTTCGTCATCCTGGAGCGAGAATTGAACCCGCACCTCCCGAACTCCGGTCGAGAATGCTAGTCATCACATGACCCAGGACAAGGAAATTCCAAGCAACTGAACTTAGATATCCGAGAACCTTCAGATTTGCGCTAGTCGAAGCCATTTCTACCCCATCGTAGCGTCTCACGACCTTTTCTCACATCCAGGGTCGGATGTGGGTCACAAATTCCAGTGATGAAAGTACGTCATATACAATTGGGAAACGAATTTCCCTACATCCAACAATTGGGAAACGAATTTCTCTACATCCAACAATTGGGAAACGAATTTCCCTACATCCAACAATTGGGAAACGAATTTCCCTACATCCAGCAATTGGGAAACGAATTTTCCTACATCCAGCAATTGGGAAACGAATTTCCCTACATCCAACAATTGAGAAACGAATTTTCCTACATCCAGCAATTGGGAAACGAATTTCCCTGCATCCAACAATTGAGAAACGAATTTCCCTACATCCAACAATTGGGAAACTAGTTTCCCTACATCGAACAATTGGGAAACGAATTTCCCTACATCCAGCAATTGGGAAACGAATTTCCCTACATCCAACAATTGGGAAACGAATTTCCCTACATCCAGCAATTGGGAAACGAATTTCCCTACATCCCACAATTGAGAAACGAATTTCCCTACATCCAACAATTGCGAAACTAGTTTCCCTACATCCAACAATTGGGAAACGAATTTCCCTACATCCAACAATTGGGAAACGAATTTCCCTACATCCAACAATTGGGAAACGAATTTCCCTACATCCAGCAATTGAGAAACGAATTTCCCTACATCCAACAATTGGGAAACGAATTTCCCTACATCCAACAATTGGGAAACGAATTTCCCTACATCCAGCAATTGGGAAACGAATTTCCCTACATCCAACAATTGAGAAACGAATTTCCCTACATCCAGCAATTGGGAAACGAATTTCCCTACATCCAACAATTGAGAAACGAATTTCCCTACATCCAACAATTGCGAAACTAGTTTCCCTACATCCAACAATTGGGAAACGAATTTCCCTACATCCAGCAATTGGGAAACGAATTTCCCTACATCCAACAATTGGGAAACGAATTTGTGACCTACATCCAAGCCTGGATGTGAGGAAAAGTCGTGAGACGTTACTATGGGGCATGAATGGCTTCGACTAGCGCAAATTTGAAGGTTCTAAGATATCTATGTTCAGTTGCTTAGAATTTGCTTGTCCTGAGTAGTGTAATGCCTAGCATGATCGACCAGAAATCGGGAGGTGCGGCTTCAATTCCCGTTCCTGAACATTTCGAGTTTTCTGAGGGAAGTGGTTACATGGAATACAGTGAAAATATGCCAGTAATACAATGAATACAATAAAAATATGCATTACAATGCGTACCATGTATTATAAAGAATTGTTTCTTCGGGGAAATTTGTTTCCCAATTGTATATGACGCAGTTTAGAATATTAAAAAGGTTGCGTGCATTCAGACAAACACTCATGTTCAGTTTTTTTTAAAACAAACATTCCTTACAGGTTGGCCCACTTAGTAAAATTAAGCTTCTCTTCCCTATCAATGACCTAAAAAACATTTACTATGCTTTTATTTAAATCCATCTCTCCTATTGTCTGGAATCCTGGTATTCAAATATTAGTGCAAACAAAAAAGTTATGCTTGCTCAAATTACAGAAGAAATCTGTTCGCTATATGCTGAACACAGATTACATGTCTCATTCAAAACCATTATTTCTAAAACTAAATATTCTGAAAATTCATGAAATTTTTACCTTGAAACTAGGTATCATGTTTTTTAAAATAATGAATCTTAAACTGCCTATTTTTCAATCTGACATCAGATATCTGGATCATGCTGTCTTCACCAGATCTTTTGCTAACAAGAAATTATGTCTACTGTCTGTTAAACTTAATTATGGTTTAAATAGCATAAGGTATAAAGCCATTATCCTATGGAATAATCTCCCAGAGAGCATCAGATCTCTGAAAAATATCAAAATGTTTTCCTTGTCTCTGCGAAATTACATTGTAAATCATCCTGATCTCCATGATGAATCTCAATCCTATCATTAAATTGTAGGCCCAAGCTATGCTGCTAACAGTGGCGTTTCTGTTATAACCATCTTACTTGCCTTTATATATTTTATTCCATTTCTTACATCTGATAGGGGGAATCGCCTTACAACTAATATGTCCAGATTCCTCTTGGTGTATTGCATTTTCATACGACTGTAAGTTTTCAATGTGTGCAATAAAATAATTGTACAATTGTAATTGTAAAAAATACTAAGCCATATTCATTGTGTTGTGCGGCGTAAACCACTAATTTAACCTTTCTTTCGAATTTCTATGTTCTCATGTAAATTTAGTTTTCTTGTTAAACGTTTTCTGACTTAACGACACATTATTTTCCCCGAAGAGTTTTCTACGTTTGGCAGCACTGACGGCGGGTCACAGGTCAGTAAAATGTAAATACTTATTGTGGAAAAGCAGAGCAGAGTTGAAGCAACGTCTTGTCAACGATAAGAACATTTTTTATAAATGGACTCGATATAATTACATTGTTGAGATAACGTCCACGTCCTGTTAAAGATAAGTGCATTTGATTTAGCATCTTGATTGTGTGTATTTTTGAGATAACGACGTCTTAGATGGAATTGCTAGCGTATTCTACTGTGACGAAGTACCAATGAAAGACAAATAAATGAGAACTCATGTAAGAGGATTATGTTGATTCATTAATTACCTTGGCCTTTAGCGTGTTTCTGTGCTTATAAGTATGTAATATTTATATTCATAATTCATAGCTAAGGCATTTAAGCACGCAAATCTACAGGTACATTTACAACTATTACAACTACAGCTATTATATCCATTTAAAATCCAATTAATATTGCACGTTTTATGCATATTAAATGTCTGATTTTGCAAACACGTCAAGTTTTGGACTTTTTGTGTCACAAGATACGCTTTTAATACGTTAAATTGAAGCGTCAAATTTACTGAATATACGTAACATAGTATGCATTTCGTCATTTGGTTTAGTGCAAAAAGGATTGGGATAGCTTAAAGTGCACAATGGATCAAAGTCAAATTCATGTACCTTTCTTATTCGAATTTAAACAGGGGCATCACGCAGCGGGGTCAACAACTAATGAACCGACAACACAACTCCTGTTTGACAATTTTTTATCGGGAGACATCAGCTTTCGAAATGTGCCACGAGTCCCGCCAAAAAAAAAAAGCAATTGATCAATCAGTTGAGGGCCTTAATTCAATCCGACACACACCAAACTGTGCGGGACATAGCTCTCCATTCGGAAAATGAAAATGCTGGTAAAGTGTCTTCCCCATGCATTAACGGACATTCGTTAGGCACGTCTACTTGAAGTACTCCCTTCTCTTCCCCAACTAAACCAAAGAAATATATTGTTGCAAAGACAAAACGTGTGATGAAAAATCCATCGTGTACGATGATCGCCGACGCTCCCCTCAATGGATTGACGTAACTAAAACGCAGAAACACGTGTCTGATGCAAATCTTCACCAAACAAAAAGGTTATGATAATCATTTGGTAGTCTTCAGCTGGTGTTATTTTGTTATTCATTCGTAAACCCGGGTGAAACGATAAATGCACAAAAATATTGGGCAGAACTCCAACAAATACACAAAATATTAAGCATTCACTGGACTTATCGTCGAACGATGGCCTTTCTTTATTATTTTTTTTTTGCTGAGAAACCGTAAGGTAGTCAGCAGCAGCTAAAAGCGCATTCGATGAGCTCACCACTTCCAGCATCTCAGATTGTTTACTAGTGGCATAAATGCATTTGTCTCGCTGTAGCAAAATTACGTGGAATCGGTTGGTGCTAATTTCGCTTAAGAAACGTTCTTTTAGCAACGTTATAGTTGGTGAAAGTTACACTAGCAATTTGTCCATTTCATTTGCAACAACCAAGATCATTCTAGAAGGCAAAGAACTTGAAAATGGCGAAACATTCGCTTATCTCGGAAGTTGTATAACATGTGACTTAAACAGCAAAAAAGAAATTTCAATTAGAATTGCAAAGGCTGTAACACTCTTAAAAGCCATGGATAGAATTTGGATAAACAGAGATATTAGCCTCAAAATTAAGTTAAGCATTCTCAAGACATGCATCTTTAGCAGCATGCTATATGGATGCGAGACTTGGACATTGACAAAGGAATCAGAGGGGAAAATATTGGCTTTTGAAAGAAAGTGCTATCGTAAAATCTTACGAATCGTATAGACCCAGAGGATCAGAGATGAAGGAGTGTACAGAAAAATATAACTAAAAGAGACCGTGTTCCAAAAAATCATACAGAGAAAGCTAAGACTTTTTGGACACATCTGCAGAACGAAAAATGATAGAAAGGTAAAGACATTGGTGTTTAGCTTAATGAACGGAAAAAATGCAGGCAATATAGTTAAAATGGCAACAGACACCTACGGGAATTGCACCCATGATTGATGATGATGAAATAGCATTTCCACACCAACTAAAAGCTACGTATCATAAATTGAAAATCAGCTGCCCACAATCTTTTGTAAAAAATAGCTAATGCACAGGGTGGATTGTCGTGGCGCGCAGTGCGTCAAATGTAGAATGAAGAAGCAATGGACTTAGATGTTATGTAAGGATGCGTATCACTACGATGTTCCGGTCTGGTGCAGGTGTTTAGGTATCATGAATTCCTGCAAAACGCTTATTACCTGTATTTATTTTTTTCGCTTTGGAAGTTTGAGGCAAAGGCGTAATATTTTAATATGAGCGAATATCTGGTGACAGGGTCTCCGCTACTTTACTGATGGCCGTGTAGAGAAGGGAGACTGCTGCTTTCCTTATTTATATTCCCGATAGCTTTGTACACTGGTGTGCGAAAATTAAGGACGAAAAGGAGAAATTAGCATAACAGCGGACCTAGCAGACAGAACGGACCAAAAGACCACTCAGGAGATAGACTGGGGTCCGGTACGGTAGGGCATGCGCATATATGCAGCATGACGTAGGGTGGGGGAGTGTCGGAAATGTATAAAGCACACGAGCGGTGTACGCTCAGCAATTCGGTGAAAGCTATTGCACGGTGTACATCGTTTTGAATGACGTCGAGTTGCTACCACCGTGTGATATGGCCAACAGGCAATCCAATAGACGTCATCTGGATGACTTTACCCGAAGTCGCGTCATTGGGAAGTTGCAAGAAGGTCGAAGTGTGACTAGTGTGGCCGAGGAGTTCGGGATCTCTTACAGCGTCGTTTCACGAGCTTGGAGAGCATTTCAAACGACAGGAACAGCTGTCCGAGAGTTTAGCAGCGGTCGTCCACGAGCAACAACGGCAGCGGACGACCGGTATATTGTCCTACAGGCGAGAAGAGACAGACGGCAGACAGCGGGAGAAATCGCAAGGCACATGCAACAGACAACTGGACGTCCGTTATCGCGTTTTACCGTGGCGGCCAGGAGGCTGCACAAAGGTGGTCTATTTGCACGACGACCAGCACGGTGTGTGCCATTAACGCCTGCTCATCGGAGACGGTGGTTTCTGTGGTGCCAGGAACACAAGAACTGGACATATCAGCACTGGGGTCGAGTTCTCTTTACGGATGAGAGCCGATTTAGTCTGACGAACGATTCTGGAAGTATGTACACCTGGAGAGAGCAAGGAACACGCAATCACACTTCCAACATCATCGAAAGGAACCATTTTGGAAGTGGCAGAGTTCTCGTTTGGGGCAGTATCATGCTTAGTAGCCGTACTGACCTCCACACTTCCAAGGAGGTTCAGTCACTGGTGTCCGCCATTGTACCGAGGTTTACCTGCCTCACGTTCATCTATTTAGAGGTGCTGTGGGTCCTGAGTTCCTCTTCATGGACGACAACGCTACACCTCGTCGTACAGTGGCTGTCACAGAGACATTGGAGAGTGAAGGTATTCAACGCATGGATTGGCTCGCAAGGTGCCCCGGACCTAAATCCAATCGAACACGTGTGGGAACTTCTCGGGAGGCGCTTGGCAGCATGTCAGCAGCCGCCAGCAACGATTCCGCAACTGCGATTGGCGCTACAAGAGGAATGAGCCGCGATGCCTCAACTGCTCCTTGACAACCTCGTCCTCAGCATGGACATACGTTGTAAATCCTGCAACGCAGTCAGTGGTGATCATATCCCCTACTAAAGACTGGATTTTTTTGGCAGCAGTCTGTCACATGGACGTTTCTGTCTTCTGTCCAGTTGTGCTCGAAGCTACCTTTTCAATAAAGTGCCTTTGTAACCTTTGGATTCCTTGTTTGGACGGTTTTGATCACTTTTCCCATATTCTTACATCTTGGGGATCTTATGGTATGATTTTAGTCGATTTGGAGCACTTCTGCACGACGTTACATTAGAAAAACCGTCTCGTCCTTAATTTTTGCACGCTAATGTATACCCAACATCACGGCAATGTTCATGGAGCTTTGCTTGATACACAGCCACGACCGTAAATGCGTAGTTTTGAGGAGAATAACATTGATATATGTCGGGGGACAGCTTAGCCCTCGATATCAGTCTCCCATGGTATCGTCGAAAGAGTTCGGTAGAATCATTGGACAACTACATTGAACCCTTACAGAGATAAAAAGCTCAAGGTACCTTTAAGCAGACAGTGAAGCAAAATTATTGCATTCTTCTATCAGAAATGTAATCACTCTGTTCTACGACGGATTGCAGATATCCTTAAGCCCAAAGATGGGTTGACATGAAATTAATTTATTTCAGCAAAATAATAAAAATAAGAACTGCATTTTTCTTTTAACCCCAAGTGTCCCAAGACTTCTCGTAGGAGAGTGTATGTATGCATCACTATACACTAAGTGCTGAGTTCTCACTGAATTACCATCACCCCTATGCAAGGAGAGTTAAATCCAATACTGGTGGAACAAGGAGGACAGAGTAAATAGCCTGTACGTTAAAGGCAAATGGTTCAGTGAAGAGTGAAGTTACAGACGTGATGGGTATAAGCAAGGACTTGTTGGAGTTACTGAAAGACCAAATTATGGGTGCATAAAAGGTTGGTGTGTCCATTTCAGAAACGGTTCGTTCGGGGTCTCCGTCGTTAAAGTGGAAAGTGTGCCCGGAGTGGTTCCAAATAGGTTAAACAACCAACGGGCAACACAAATGTGAAGAGCAGTGAAAGACGAATCCCAGTGGTGAGCGAAGGGTGCGTCGCATTGTACACAGCAATCCGTGCAGCACAGATTCTCAGCTGGCTGGCCAATATAATACGGGTCCAACAGAAACAATATCCCACGCGGCTATGCGTCATATACCGAAGTACATTTCTCCGTCATTTTTGGTCTACGCCGGGATTCGAACCCGAGTCCGCTTATTCCGGAACAAGTCGCTCTACCAACTGAGCTACGCAGACGTTCATTCTGATTACTATCTGCCTGTATGCGTCCTGCTGGCAGGTACGTCACATCTCCCCCCCCCCGAAAGAGGGCCGGGGGCATGGCCCACGGGTCAACCGTGACCATGAATCGTTGCAGGTAGCCATCCACTGTAGAACGTGCACTTGAGAACTCCCAGTCAATCTGGTGTGTGGAATGCAACGTCACACACATTTATTTTTCGAAGCGCTGGAGAAGAGATTCTCTGATTTTTCCTATCTCGCGGTGTGGAAATAACATCACACCACTGCGAGATTTTGAACGGTCGGGTCATCCAGATAGTTCGGGCGCCATTATAACGAAGTAAATTTCTTCGTCATTTTTGGTCTACGCCGGGATTCGAACCCGAGTCCGCTTATTCCGGAACAAGTCGCTCTACCAACTGAGCTACTCAGACGTTCATTCTGATTCCTATTTGCCTTTATGTCGTGTGCGTCCTGCTGGCAGGTACGTCACAGTCACACGAAGGCGCAGATGGCCTACACGGGCAGGCGCCCTACACTCCACTCTCTCCTAACATCTGTCCTTCGACGTGAAAGGCTATCCTGGTTCCAACGTCATGCGGATTGGACGATAAAAGATTGGAGGCACGTGCGCTAATTTGATAAATCGCAACATCTATTCCATTCTTCCGATTATCAATTCCGTATTTGGCATCACCAGCATGAGTCTACGGATACCTCATGTATTGTATCTACTATACAGCCAGGTGGGGACGGTTTTATGAAATGAGACATGTCAGCTATCACGAATTAGGATCTCTGTTGCGTGTATACCAACGTATAAACGCATGCTACTGCGAGGAACTGCTTGCTCGCCATGCACACCAAACAAAGTTCTACCGCAGAAGCAGGTGGGTTTTTCTAGGACGACAATGTCCCATGCCATCAAACTCGACTCGAGCACGAATGGTTCAAGGAACGCAATATTTATCTGAGACATCACGAATGGCACTCAAACTTGCCTGACCTCAACCTAATTGGACATCTGTGGGACGTTGTAGGAAATCAGGTGGAGCAGTTGGATCCCACCACGCCGGCTCATACCGGACATGTGTGCCGCAATACAAGCAGTTTGGCTGTAGATCCCCACAAAACTGCACAGACACCTCGCGGAGTCAATGCAGTGCCAGGTAGCGGCCGGTCTCTGATCGAAAGTAGGGCTCGTGGGGGAGCCGTAATTTAGTGAACACTTAGTATATAAACAGAAGAGCCAAAACTTTATGATCAGAGCTTCTTTAGGCAAATCGAAGCAACAGCAGGTAAACTATGGGGTGTGTGAAGGGCATGGAACCGCATAAATAACACCTGACACTTAACTCAGTCAATCAGTGTCGTTCTTTTTCTTCAGATGGGAAGGAAGCGGACTTAAACGAGTTTGGCAAAGGCCAAATTGCAGTGGACAGACTACTGCGTCAGAGCATTTCCGAGACTGCAAGGTTTCTGGAGTGCTCACGTTCAGCCGTATTCACTACCTTCAAAAAGTTGTCCGAGGAGGGTAAAACCACGAATCGGCCGCAAGGTGTGAGACGACTACGTCTCATCGATGTTAGAGATTAACGAAAGCTATCTCGTATGTTACGAGTCAACAGAAGGCATACTCGGGCGCTACTCGCCGGTAATTTCAGTGCTGGTGTCCGGTGTAATATGTCACAACATACAGCACACTGAACCGTGCTGAAATTGTAGCTACGTAGCCTCAGGTCGCTCCAAGTGCCCATGCTAACCTCGGTTCACCGTTGAAAGCACCAACAATGACCACGTGACCATCCAAACTGAACTTTGAATGATTGGAAGAAGATTGTTTCGTCCGATTATACTCGCCCTGTTGCACCATGGGGACGAGCAGGTGCGTGTGCTTCCTTTACCTCAGAAAGTGTTGACACCACGATACACAATAAGACGAAAACAAGTCGATGGAGGAAGTGTAATGTTTGAGGCAATGTTCTGCTGGGAATACCTAGGCCCAGTCATTCATGTGCAGGAAGCTATGACGTCTAGTACCTTCTTAAACCTCATTGCAGACCAGGTATATTCTTTCATGTCAGCGGCACTCCTGTCTAGTCGTGATTTCAGCAGTATAATGTGACCCACCACACTGCCTGGTTTGTTCGAGAATAGTTCAGGGAACATGAGGAAGACGTCTAGGTATTGGCCTTGCCTCCAAATTCTCCAGTCATGAATCCAATCGAGGCATTTGTGGTTGGTGTTGGGACATCACTCCGATCTCCGGTGCCTCAACGGGGTAACTTAGAAACTTTAAGGATCTACTGATAATATGTTGGTGCCAGATATCACAAGACAGCATTAGAAACCTTTTAGCGTGCTGCCAAAGCAAACTTTTACCAGCCCCTTGAGGTGGGTAACAGTTTGCTTTGGCAGCATGTGGAGGACCAACATATAATATCAGGCAGGTGGACATAGCGTTTTTGCCCTTCGGTGTATATGAATGCACACATATCGTTCTTTATGAAATTTGTGTGTGCATACATAAGATAAGTATGTACACCGCTGAGCCATTACATTATGACCACCCCAGCCTAGTGAAATGAGCGCTCCTGGAGACCAAACGGTGAATTTCACAGAGCAGTATATGTACAACAACACGAGGACCGACTTTCGGTTAGTAGTGTTTGGAGTCAGAATGGGAAAAGCAGCCGGTTTATCGGAGTTTGATAAAGGACAAATTGTGATGGCACGGCGCCTAGGAACTACCATCTCAGGAATGGCGCTGCTTGTTCACGTGCCGCTGTAGTGAATACGTATCAAAAGTGGTGCGCAAATGGCCAAACAACGGACCGTCATCCAGCCGTTTGTTGTCCGCAGCTCATTAATGCCAGCGGAGCGGAGACTGTCGCTCATGGTTCACAGCGACCGCAGGGCTAGTGTGCGACAAATCACCCCCAGCTACAACAGCGGTGATCAGGGCAATGTGTCACAGTACACAGTTCATCGCAGCCTTCTGCGCATGGGCCTGCGTAGCCGAAGATCCAGCTGGGGCCCCATGCTCACTACACGTCATCGCCAACAACCCATGAAATGAGCCCACGTTCATCGAGATTGGACCGTGAATGGTTGTAAGAAACTTCCCTGGTCTGACGAATCAATATTCCTGGTGCATCACGTAGACGGCTGAGAGAGAAGACACCGATTAGCAACGGAGTCTATGTCACCTGAATGCACTGTTGGGGGAAACAGGCCTGCGGCGGCGGTGTTATGCTGTAAGCGATCTTTTCTGGGGACACTTTAGGCCCCATTATCCCAATAGCACAATCCCTGACAGCTGTCAGGTATCGGAACATCGTTGGGGACCAAGTTCACCCATTCATGGCAACTGTGTTCCCTCCTGGTGATGGCCATTACCAACAGAATCGTCAAGGAGTGGTTCGAGGAACATACCACAGTGCCAGAATCGTTAAGGAGTGGTTCGAGGAACATGCTGGTGACTTTCTGTCAATGGCCTGGCCTCCACATTTACCTGACATGAACCCAGTCGAACACTTGTAGTTCGACTTGAAAAAGCGGGTTCGTGCCAAATTACCAGCACCCCAAAATGTACGGGAACTGGAGGACCTGCTGTTGGCATTATGGTACCAGATACCCCAGGATACCTATCGCCACCTCATCGAACCGATGCCTTGCCGACTGGCTTTCTTTTTGCGGGCTAAATTGGGTCCTATAGCTTATTAGGTAGGTGGTCATAATGTAATCGCTCATTGGTGTAGATATTCACTCAATGGACATATCAATGTGCTGGTCCTTCTTTAACGCTCGAATAACAGCCTGTACACTTCAAGGCATCGACTTTACCAGATGTAAGAGGGTTTCCGGAGGCAATACTAATCATGCCTGTTGCAGAATTGTCCATAACTCTGCCCGGTGCGTCGGTCAAGGATCCACGGATCTGATGTTCCGCTCCTTGGTATCCCAGAGAGCTTCCACAGGATTTACATCCGGGGACCTGAGGGGTTAGTGGAAAGTTCGAAACTCACATGAGTGTTCGTGAAGTCATACCTGGGTTGTTGTGGCCCAGAGAGGAGGCGCATTGCTCTGATCTCGTGGGACCACCGGCCGCAAGATGAGCGAAGGCCATGAAAGCGTGTAGGTGATCAATCACCACATGCTGGTAGTGGGCATCTGTTAAGGGCCTCCCCAAACACACTAAGGGATCTAATGTGTCCTGTGGGAAAGCTCCTCAAATCATCACTGAGCCACCACCCCCTTGAACAGAACCGACCTGGCACGACGAAGCCAAGTCCACATGCTGTCGACGCCACACCCACAGTGATTTCGGCACAGCTGAAACGGGATTCGTCTGAAAACACGACGTGGCGCCACTCAGTTGAGATCCAGTTTTGACGTTTCCGGCTCCAGACGAGACGTAATATCCGATAAGGAAATGTCAACAGTGGCACATAAGTAGGGCGTCGACTCCCGTCCCGTAGCCCACAGTAGGATGCGTGGGTCGTACGGTTCGTTCTCTGACGCTGCTTGGGAGGCCCTTTAACTTGGATGTGATTTGCGCCGCAGTTGCCAAACAGCTTGTCTGTACGAGCCTGGGTAGCCTACGTCGACTCCGGTCATCAATGGCGTATGGTCGGCGACCGATTGCTCTCTGAGCACTGGTACGTCCGTCGATGTTACACTCGCCACACTCCCTTAATACGGTTGCCCTCGGGAACTCTAGGATGCAAGATTCTTACCCCTTGGGCGATAGAGTGACCCATTTGTCTTGCGCCCAGAATGCGTTCACAATCTAAGTCCCTCAGATCACCACTTGTACTCATGTTCCATATATCTATATACACTGCTGGCCACTTAAAATGCAACGCCAAGAAGGAAGCATCCGATTGGCCTGAAATTCGCAGCATGCGTCGCCCGCGAGAGGACATGCAAACGATCAGCATTACAGGGCACATGCAAATCGTGTGCGCCCGGCACGCCACCGAGAAGCACCATATGAAGGCTGCACAGAAGGCGGGGTGTAAGTACTGGAAGTGTGTTGTGCTGCTGGACCTGTGTGTGGGAAGCTTCCTGATGCCTCGTCGCAGAATACGGCAGTCATTCCAGCACGTTTCGGAGTTCGATAGAGGACTAATAGTGGCTTATCGCGACAGCGGTATATCGTACCGAGACATCGACGCCCGTGTGGGACGACATCCAGCCACAGTGAGACGAGTATGTATTCGGTGGGTGCAGGAGGGACGGACGGACCGACGTGAGCGATTGTCGCTGCCGCGGCACACCACCGAACGAGATGACCACCATGTTGTGCGGCGGGCACTGACGGCTCGCCCCGCCACATCACGAACGTTAGCGCATTAATTAGGGTGTGTTGCGCTACAACCTGTGTCAGCACGTACGGTTCGACGTCGTCTGCGGGAGCGCGGGCTTGTCGCATAGCGCCCATTGCACTGATTACCATTGTCGTTACACCACCGGCGAGTGTGGCGGCATTGGGCAGTTGAACGCCGCACCTGGACTACGGAATGGCCCGGCATTGTCTTTTCCGACGAATCCCGCTTCTGCCTGCACCACCACGATGATCGGATCTGCGTGTGGTGGCACCGCGGCGAGAGACTGTATGACGCCAGCAATATGTATCGCCGTACCGGTCCGTCGCCTGGCGTTATGGTTTGGGGCGCAATTGGATATGACACCCGCAACCATCTGGTACGCATCGCTGGTACACTCAACAGCCACCGCTACATCTCCGACGTTTTGGAGCCTGTAGACTTCCCTTACCTGCAGGACCTGCCAGTGGCCACGTTTCAACAGGACAATGCGTGCCCGCACGTGGCACGCAACGTGCAACAATTCTTCACGGCGCACCAGGTGTCACTGCTGCCGTGGCCCGCCTGTTCTCCCGATATGTCGCCCATCGAACACGTCTGGTCACTGATCGGCAACCGAGTGGTCCAGCAAGCACCACCCGCGGCTACGCCTGATGAACTGTGGCAACGTGTGGAAGCAGCCTGGACCGACATGCCACAAGCCCATATCCAAAGCCTCTTTTGTCCGATGCCGCGGCCTGTAGAGGCCGTTATTGCCAGCCATGGGGGCCACACGAAATATTGATGTCTGTGTGTTCCGCAAGTCGCACGGGCCTGTAAGCTCAATCGTTTCATCTTTGTGTCTGTTGTTATGTGTCCAGTAAATCTGGATTTGCTATCTCGTGTCCTTCTTGGTGTTGCATTTTGGGTGGCCAGTCGTGATACATTGTTGTGACCACTTTCTACTTTTGACGTCAACAGCGCGTAGCCAATGTTGTGAGCTGGCTTGGAGGGTATATAAGGTGTGATGTGGGCAATCTGAAGACATAGGACCGCGTGTGGCCTAGTGGGCAACGTTCGTGACTGCCGCGGAAAGGACCTCATGCCCCATCCCAAGCAGTTACGAACGCTCGATCCACTAAATATCCGCCGTGCGTCGGATGGGCACGTTAAGCCGTCGGACTCCTGGTACTGGCCCCCGGTAATAAATAAGGGCGTCTTCCTACCCCTTTCTACTTCCCTTCCGTGTCACTTTCCCATCGGGCACTCTAGCCCAAATCTCCTATCTTCCTGTTTCTACGGGTTGTTTAAGAATTGGGGTCAGACTCTCTCTTCCTAAAAATCCTCTACATATGTTCATATGATCATATATGATCTGAAGAAATATTAGTTGTTGCTATCTTGAATAAAAGGAGCGATTTATCAGATTTTTGGAAAGGAATGATTATCGGCTTTCGGGCCAAGAGTGGCAGTATTTCAGAAAGAGCAAAGTTTGTGAACTGTTCGCCTGCTGCTGTGGTTAAAGTCTATCTTGATTGGAGAAATGGCACTATTGCGAATAAGCGACGTGGAAACTGTGGAGCACCACGTGCCATTGATGTGAGAGGTGAACGCCGGCTGCGATGTGAGTGAGGGCCGATCAACACGCTACAGTGGAGCAACTCATTGGCCGAATGAACCAGGGGACTACCGAAAGTGTCTCTAAAACGACAGTTCAGAGAACCCTGTAGCATATGGGGGCTCCGATGCAGACGGATAACGAAGGTGCATCTGCAGAAAAGGTTTACATTTGCACTGCAGTATCGGAATTGGACCTCCGCTGATTGGCAAAGGATTTCTTTCTCCGATGAGTCACGTTTTCTGCTTCATTGAACGGATGGACGCTGGCGGAGAAGGCGAGAAACATCGGAGAACAATCACTCATCAACCATTGCTGAAAGAACACAAGCTGGTGGGGGCAGCGTTATGGCCTGGGGTATATTTTCGTGACATTTTCTGGGTCCACTCCTACCTGTGGAAGGCAATATGTTCCGAATTCCTTATGAATCCATCCTTGCAGACCACATACACCCATGCATGCTGATTGTCTTCCCTAGGGCGGATGGGATCTCCCAGCACGACAATGCGACGTGTCACGCAGCTAGAAATCCCCTAGAATGGTTGGAATAGCACGATGAAGACTTCAAAGTACTTCCCTGTCCCCCTAATTCTCCAGACTTAAACCCAATTGAGCATCTGTGGGACCACATTGATCGTGTTGTTCACTCTATGGATCCTCCACCACGCACCCTCCAGCAGCTGTCAGATGCACTGCAGTCAGCATGGCGCCACATACCTCTGAACACCTTCCATAACCTTACTGAGTCACTCCCAGCCCGTCTATCTGCTGTCCGCGCTGTACACGACGGTTACTCTGGATATTAGGTGGTGGTCACATTTATGTGACTCGACCGTATATATATATATATATATATATATATATATATATATATAGTGCAAAACAAAGCAAAATTTTGAACAAAAGAATTGGACCTCCGCTGATTGGCAAAGGATTTCCTTCTCCGAATGAGCTTAGTGTTTTAATGAGCTTCTGTTCACTGGCTTTTGTCTTTCACTTTATTTGCTTTTGCTATTTATATATATATATATATATATGTGGGATGTAAGATCAGGTGATGCGTAACATCACAGCCTCTCCTTGACAAATGACAACCCCGCCTTCTCGTGGTACATCCTGTTCCCACTAAAGGGGCTCTGACGACCGCCAATAGCGCTATAACTATACCATCGGGATTAGAGGAAATGCTATCCCACACTCACCAACCCGCTTGGCCAGTGTGGTGAGTTATGGCCAAACCCCTCCAAAATGACTCCACAACTTATATCTTGGCCCTCAGTCTCCGGCAGCTGGAATGTACCTGGCCAAGGCAGCGGCCAGTGCGACATGAAAGCAGAGGGTGCTAAGAATCCCCGGAGGACCGGAGTAGGCTGCCATCTGATGCTGACCTTGGCTACGTATAACGGACGCTCCCTATCTTCTGATTCAAGGCTTCTTGAATTGAAAGAGGAACTACAAAGGATCAAGTGGGACATCGTCGGGCTAAGTGAGGTAAGGAGAAAAGGAGAAGATCTCATTGAACTGAAAAGTGGACATCTCTTCTACTATCGTGGGACAGATACTGGCAGAACTAGTGGTGTTGGATTTTTAATAAACAAGAAACTGAAGGATAAAGTTGTAGAAGTTGAAAGTTCTTCTGACAGAGCTGCACGACTCGTTATCCAACTCTCGAGAAGATACCAGGCTCAGATCATTCAAACTTATGCACCAACCACAAGTCATGATAAAGAAGAAATTGAAGAATTTTATGAGGAAATTCGTGATCTAAATAATAAAGGTAAGCAGCACTTGAAGATAATTATGGGAGATTTCAATGCAAAAATAGGGCAACGGCAACAGAATGAAACTTCAGTAGGTAAATTCGGTCACGGCAACAGAAACCAGCGTGGAAATACTCTCGTAGAGTTTGCAGAGGCAGAAGGGTTTTTCATCTTGAACTCCTTTTTCAAGAAAAAGCCACACAGGAAATGGACATGGAGACATCCAAATGGGACGACAAGTGCAATTGATTTTATTATGTGTAACAAAAAATTCGTCATAGAAGACTGCAGTGTGCTAAACAAGTTCAACACAGGCAGTGACCATAGATTGGTGAGATGTAAGATGCACCTCAACACTAAACTCGAACGTAGCAAGCTCATAAGACAAACAAAATGTATTGACATAACCAACCTTAAAAAACACCATAATACCTTCAAATTGGAACTGAACAGCAGATTCTCTGCTTTAGAAGGCCTAACATCGGAAGAAATGGATATTTCTGAAGTTAACAGAAAAGTAACCAAAGCTCTTATATAAACAGCAACAAAATTAGCTGGGTCTAAGAACAAGTTGCATGTGAACAAATTATCAGGAAAAACCAAAATGTTGATGCAAAAAAGAAGAGAGATGAGGACAACTAAAGAAGATGTGACTTTCAAAGTGGAATATATAGAGCTATGCAAGACAGTACGAAAAAGTATCACTGAAGACGTAAGGAAATTCAACTGTGAACTAGTAAGGAAAGCAATTGAAAACAACCAAAGCCTAAAGATAGCAAAGGGACATCTCAGTAAGGGAAAAAAACTGATTATGGCACTGAGAAAAGAAGATGGTTCTTTAACAAGAAATAGAGGCGACATTTTGACAAGAGTGAAAGATTTCTACTCCAAATTATATGAAAGGGATGATACATGTACTCCAGGCATCATGAAAGGTACCAGAGTTCTTCCAGTCCTTCCAGCAGAAGTTGCACATGCAATCAAGAACATGAAGCGGGGAAAAGCTCCAGGAGAAGATGGAATTACTGTAGACATCATACAAGAAGCAAGTGGAGAAATCGAAACAGTACTCGCCCAAATTTTCACTCGATGCCTTAATGAAGGGAAAATTCCTGAGGATTGGAACAACGCTACAATGATCTTGCTACATAAAAAAGGTGACATTGAGGATCTCAGGAACTACAGACCTATCAGCCTCCTATCAGTGGTTTATAAAATCTTCACTAAAGTTCTTTCACACCGCTTGAAGGTTACACTGGACATGGCTCAACCGAGAGAACAAGCTGGATTCAGGAGTGGCTACAGCACAATAGATCATATCCACGTACTGAGAGAACTAATTGAAAGAGCGAGGGAATATGAACTTCCATTGTGCATGGCTTTTATCGATTATGAAAAAGCCTTTGATTCGGTGAAACCATCAGCAGTTGCAATGGCTCTGAAATCCTGCGGTATTAAAGATGCATACATTAATATTATTATTAACATCTATGAAAATGCAAGTGCAAAGATTCTGCTATTTGAAAATACAACACACATAAAAATTGGAAAAGGAGTGAGACAAGGTGACACCATATCTCCGAAGCTCTTTAATGCCACATTGGAAAATGTCTTTCAATCACTGAACTGGGAAAACAAAGGCATGAAGATTAATGGAGATTATCTAACCCACCTTCGTTTTGCTGATGACATAGTCATTTTTGCAACTACCCCATCAGAGCTACAGAGTATGATGCAGGAACTTGCTGACAAGAGTAAAGAAGTGGGATTAAAAATGAACTTTCAGAAGACAAAAGTGATGTTCAATGCTTTTACAAGAAATGAAGATTTATCGATTGATGGAGAAAAGCTGGAGATAACAGACACGTACGTTTATCTTGGATAGCAGATATCAAGTGAAGGTCACATTGGTGAAGAAATTAATCGGCGTACAAAACTTGCCTGGAGAGCTTTTGGAAGAAACAGCATAATTTTCAAGAGCAATATGCCATTATGTCTTAAAAGAAAAGTGTTTGATCAATGCATCCTTCCAGTGCTTACGTATGGTGCAGAGACGTGGACTTTAGCTAAAAGAGACATACAAAGGCTGCAGACAACTCAAAGTAGCATGGAGAGGTGCATGCTTGTGTTATGGTGAGAAAAAATCTCACCCACGTTATATATTTATTAAATAGGTAGCCAAAATTAAATCTGAAGGGAAATTTTGAATTTCGACTAAAATTTAACTTTGGGAGATGGGTGGATGCATTTCGAAACAAAAATATTTTCTAAGTATTAGAAGGCCATGAACATCCTAAACAAAAATGCATCTGAACATTTACATTCCACAAGAAGTTATTGGAAAGTTTGCGTTGTTTGTGTTTACGCAGAGTTGAGTCACCTGAAAGTGCAAAAATAAGTGAATATTGTTGCATGTGTATGAAAAGGTGTCACTATAAGTCCTAGGATAAAATGTACTCGTTCAATAACAACTTGTGGAGGCGGTGAAAGTCAATTTAAAAGGATAGGACAAAAATTGCAGTTATGAAATACCTTATAAAACCAGGATTCGGATCGATAGCCTTAGTCAAGCTAAGGTGGGGTACATGGGACCAAGTCATGGAAGACAACAGCACACAAAAATTTTTCACACTGCACTCATTTTGGATTTTTTTGAAAGGCTACTGCCTGTATTTATTATTTTTCTTTAAAAACTTAATAAGGTCATTTAGTGGACAATCAGATGGCATTTCCTTTTTGTTGTTTGCTAAAACACAGCAGTATAAAAACAGAATCTCAATTTCTTTTCTATTTCTCTTTGGCCACTGGCCTTATGAACAGCACAACTTTACATATTTCAACACAGTTGGTTTGAACACTAGGCTTTGAATTTATGCCTTCAAAATCATACTATGATTCACATGGTTTACACACTGTATGCATCCAAAATTCCACTACGATTCACATAGCTTACACACAAAAAAAAGATACTGGATTATTTTTAATTCCACTAGGTGGACAAGTTCTGTTCTTTTGAAACGTACTCTCTTCTCTCTCACCTAGTTAGCTCAATGACACATTTACAATTTTACACTTATTGATTTAAATTTACAGCACCTAAATAATCTTAGCAAACTCCGCAATCCCCCAGACCAGCTTCGAAGACTTCAATTTAAATTTACAGTTATTTTAAGAGCCACAAATTATACTTTAACAAATCTACTATCAGCAAGTAAACAAACCAAGTAAATTATCCTCAAAACAGAATTTACACTGAGCACAAGCATTAATTAACATTACATAACCTATAGAACTACCCTGAATGAACCCACTTCACTTATAAAGAAACCTCACTAACTTAAGAATTATCACTACTCATAACATCAACATATTTCAGAAATTCAAACAATCTTCTTGCACTAGCTTGCTCATAAAAATCACCTCACTCTGCACTTCACATAATAGCTCAAGATACTTAATAACTCTATACTGTAAACAAAAGCTCAAAATACCAATTTACTAAATTTCCAAACCAAATATCATGCTCACTAACACTAACAACCAGAATTTACATCCCTAGCACTACAGCAAATCATAAACAAATAAATTTAGATACTTTAAATCACCAAACAAACTTAAATTTAACACCTGCAGTGAATTACTGAGGTAGCGGTGAGGCAAATACTCTCAGTTCAGACACTACCCTGGGTTTTGAGAACCAACACAGGAAAAAAAATACCAGTCCGGCTGAAGGCGTGGAATTGGGTCGTGAATCCAATTTCAGCCTATGCAAAAGGAAAGGAAAAAATCCTCAAGTGTGACACATCATCATCAGGTACAGAATTTCCTCTAACATGATCTCGCCAATTATTGAAGCAACGCCCGACCTACCCTCGCTGGCAGTACATATCTCCGTGAGCAGCGAAACTACTGAGGGGGATTTGAAGACAAGTTTTCCCCCAAAAACCACGTCCTCAAGGATCTCCCTTTTCGAACCAATGCATGATCCCACCTTGATCAACCACGCCTGCAAGAGCCTGTCGTACTTCAACCCTAAATACTCCAGGCACATCCGGCCCAGAACCAACACAACTATATCCCAGGAAAAATTCACTTATCTCTCTATATATCCCAAGAAATCCTAAATCACAATATCCACATATATCCCAGGAAAATTCACTTATCTCTCTATATATCCCAAGAAATCCTAAATCACAATATCCACATATATCCCACGAAAATTCACTTATCTCTCTATATATCCCAAGAAATCCTAAATCACAGTATCCACATGTATCCCAGGAAAATCCACTTATCTCTCTATATATCCCAAGAAATCCTAAATCACAATATCCACATGTATCCCAGGAAAATTCACTTATCTCTCTATATCCCAAGAAATCCTAAATCACAATATCCACATATATCCCAGGAAAAATCACTTATCTCTCTCCACATATATCCCAGGAAAAATCACTAGCAAGGAAATTCTTCTGCACCATGGCAATGCGCAGGTCCACTTCAGACAATAACACTGACCATTTACATAACCCACTAAATATTTTCACCTTATTGAAAATTAAAATTACCTTTAGACTTTTAACCTTATAGTAAAAACAAGAAAATTTAGGCCAAAGAAAAGAACAATTAATACTGGAACTGGTGAGCAAAAGTGTGTCTTCTCAACCCATGATGTTCATTCTTTTTGTGAAAATACTAAACTTGAGAACCCAAATACCTCAACTTTTATTTTGCACATATCGCATCCTGGTGAAAATTCCCTACTCAGAGCCCTCTGCCCTAGGACAAGTTCCCGGTTTGCCCTAAGATCACCCCTTTCCAATGGGAGATTAACACTCATCTGGAGCATGTAAAATACTGGTCCTCAAATAACACACCTACCATCTCAGTTTCGACACTCAACACTCCAAGAATGTAAACAACACTTTAGGTTTTCAATTTCATCACACTATAATATGTTCCCAAAATCCCAGTATAAATCATCCCATAATTTATCTTCACTCAAAAAAAAAAATAACTCAACGCTGTAAAAGACTAGAGAGAAATGTTTACTATTATTTTATCACCCACGACATCACAATAACACTGCTTTTCAATTACCACATGCCCAACTAAACTATTATCGATGCACCAAAATTTACTGTGCCCAAACATTAAACCAAATTTTTCCGATACATTAAAATTTACTGGCCTGGGAAGTTGCTAAAATACCAGACATGACAACACAAAAAAAAAACATAAATGAAAGCATTTTCAACTCCCCTTTCTTTTTTTCTTTCTTTTTTCTGAACTCATACCTGAGGAACTAATAAATTGTAATTTTGAAAACTGAATAACAACACAGCCATAATCAGAGGCAAAAAAAAACTTGCTCTTTCTCTTTTTGTTTCTTATGCTCAGCTCGAAGTTTAGGTACCCTGCGTGGGATGTTATATATCAATACAGAAAGATATGGACTAAAACATTACCTTCGAGCTGGCGTTCTTTTTTTCCTTTTTTTTTTTCACCACAGTTTACAGTCCTGGCACAACCACAGTTTTTTTTTCCTACTGCAGCAGAGCATCGCCGGAGCCAGCAGGTACCTCCCATTGTGGTGGACTGGTGGTCATCAAAAAGCCGTCAAGCAAAAAAAAAAAGAACTCCTCCCCAAACTTTGGGAGGAGATGGAACTGTTTTTGGCCTCTCTCCTTCGGCCTTTGAA
The DNA here is from genome assembly GCA_039090855.1 of Macrothele yani. NCBI lineage: Eukaryota > Metazoa > Arthropoda > Arachnida > Araneae > Macrothelidae > Macrothele > Macrothele yani. The sequence goes on along the minus strand of CM076989.1, from coordinate 60,256,170 downwards.
GCAGGCCTCCTCCTCCTTGGGGCAGCAACCGCATGGAGAGGTGTAGATGCTGTTGGCTGTATATCCTTAAGGGAGAAGGCATGTCTTGCCTTCCTCGGCTAAGTTCTCTCCAGGGCGAAGTTTCCGGACGGCGGGAGGCTTCTTTATCGGCGTGCTACATCGTCAACCCCTCGAATGCGAATACGAATACCAGAGCCAGAGTGTCCCATTGTGGTAGACTGGTGGTCAGCAAAATGCTGCCATGAAAAAAAAACTCTTTTTTTTCTCTGTGGTTCTCTCCCGCCAAAAGGCGAGGAGAAAAAAAACCCCGCCGTCCCCTCTTTCTCTGCCGGCCAGCAAGAGGACCAGAACAAAAGTGACTTCTCTCAACGGATAAAACTCTGGGGTGCTTGAAACCGCTGACCCCTCCCATTGGTCGAAACTTCAGCCTAGCAACTCACAGCTTCCCAACGGAATTTCACTCCCACGCAAGCCAGGGGTGACACTCTGACCTTCACACGTAGGGACCAAGCTTTTTTGACCCTAAGGTCTAAAAATAGATTCTGTTGCTGAATTCCTTACCCAAAAGACGAAAAGATGTTGCACTTTTGGGCGACTTTTCAAGACGTTGGAAACGAGGAACGAAAAATGGCGAATTCTTGCTTTGCAGAAAATCACTAATTTTAATTTTCTTTTTCTCTCGTTCCGTGATGTTTGTTAAACTAAAATTAATTTTGATTCTCTGAGCTGCACACCTACTCGCCTTTTCCTATCGCGATAAAAGAACAGATAAAATAATTATTTTCAAAACCCCAAAGTCAGTTAAATCAAATATTATTATTATTATTTTTTTCACCAACATGAAATTTTGTTTTCCTGGTTGTGATTAAGACAAGCGAATTTTGCGCACGAATCCCCCTGCCTTTCAACCCGGAATTTTCTTCTAACGTATGTCATGGGAGAAAATTTTTGCATTAATTAATCTCTGATAAACCAACAGAAAGATTGATCAGGTCTCTCTGAAATTCACCAGAGGTTAAAATTTTCGCCATGACACTTGGTGTAACCAGCAGAGATAAGAAGAGGAACACGTGGATCCGAAAAATGACAAGAGTGGAAGACATCATGATCAGAGTTAAATCCCTGAAATGGCAATGGGCTGGACATACTGCCAGAAGAACAGACCATCGATGGACAGCCGAAATTTTAGATTGGATTCCAAGGGACAGGAAAAGACCCAGAAGAAGACCACATGAAAGATGGGTGGATGAAATTCGAAAGTATGCGGGAGTGACATGGAGGAGACTGGCACAAGACAGACCGTTGTGGAGGAAACTTGGGGAGACCTTCGTCCAGCAGTGGATTGATAATGGTTGACAATGATGATGATGATGATATATATATATATATATATATATATATATATATATATATATATATATATATATACTAAAGAGCAAAGCCGAAAACATAAGAAAAACTTTAGAATTTAAAACGAAAGTTGCAAAATAACCTGAAGATCAAAACGCGCAACGCAGCAGTTATGGAAATTCAGAATTCACATTCTATTAAGAAGAGACTGAAGCAAAAAAAATATTTGACTCATACCAAGTATAACATAGAAAAGGTTATGTATTGACCGGTGTGAGTAAAAAGAAAAAAATAGAACAACTGAATGTAGAAAGTGCCGAGAATACTGAGCCTTGGCTTTATCAAAGGACCAGCAAAAACTCTGCGTTTTCTCACTTCCACAAAGACCTATTTGGAAATGGGTTTCTGCAAAGTCATAGATGCAAGTAATAAGCCCACCAAAACAAAAACAAAAATTTAAAAAAATATATATATGTCATGACCACCGCAGAGTTGTATGACCAAGCTTTAGTTAACAATTTAACTTGCATCCATAACTTTCCTGGCCCGACCCATGCTCTTCATCTGTTACTATTAAACAGAAAGAAGATGATTATAGAAAACTCAAGTTGTAAGAGTGACATAATGAATCAGAAATAATGTTCAGCAATAACAAATTGTCAAGTTCGCCTGAGAGAGAATTTAAACCTGAATAGCAATACAAAAGTATTACAATTTCTTAACATTGCAATAAAAAAGGAAATATTAATTTTTTTCTAAAGCACAGATTCTTGAAAGAAAACTGGATTATAAAAACCCCCTACTCCACAACTTCTGACAACACAAAAACGAGAATAAAATAAAGACAATAATAAACTAAAGAAATGCTTTGTGAAGGTTATGTGACATAAACAATTAGTTGCAATATGTACAAAGTATTTCAGAAGTGCTTTAAGTGCATAATTAAGTAGTTATTAAGACCTTAACTACATTGAAAACACAGCGCAGACTACAAGAACAATGAAACGGCCGGCTGCTTGGCCTTAGTTCACTAAAAAACGCGCAAAGTTACCAAGAAAAGAAAGAGTTAAAATCCGCAAAAAAGTTATTAGACTTGCTAGTGCCTAAATGCTTAAAGCAAAAAGAAAAAATGTTCAAGAAGTTCAAACATTGAACTTGAAAAAACTAAAACCCAAAGACAATGAAGAGAGCTTACCTCTTATGCAACTTAACTTCCTCCACTCTTGAGGAAACATGGCTGACCTTTTAACCCAAACTTCCAAACACCCCTGCCATTCCCTAGTCGCTGGGGGCAGTGTGGGTGGGGCTGTAGGCCTCCACACACTGAAAAAATCCTACGCGCGGAGATTTTAACTACAGAAAAAAATATAATTAAGATTGAGGACCTGTATGATCAGAAAGAGCAGAATTAACTCTTCAGAATACATGAGAAATATTATGAATTACACAAGTAGTGTATTTAATAATCTTTGCATGTATTTAATCACCTTAGTGAGCTTCTGTAGACTATTCAGAATCCTATTAATTTTAATGTTAGTTTTGCTATTTTTAGTATAGCTATTCTAGTGAGTGAATAACTAGTTTTCTTTTATATTTATTTTTATTTTATTTTATAAACAGATTTTTAAGTTTTTTTTGTGATTTTGTCTATATTATTTAATTTTTCATTTTGAATAGGACCTTCTTATCCATAGACTAAGGTTCCTTTTTGTAGTTAATATGCATCCTCTAGCCAACTTCCAAAAGGCTTTCATTGGTCAGAATCATATTATTAACTATGTAGAAAATTAAAGCAGATCTGCCAACCTTACTCTATTATTCAGAATAATTTTTCTTAAAGTTCTTTTGATGAAAGAAGTAGGAATTTTGTTCTCTAGAAAACTGTCTAATAGTACATTAATGTGGTAATTGAAGTCCAAATTGTTGCTGCAAATTCTTGAAATTCTAAGCACCTGAGAAATTAGTACATTCTCAATTACATATATATATATATATATATATATATATATCGTGAGGGTTCCAAAAGCATCACAAAATAATTAATGTTTCAGATGTCCGATAAAAGTGTTTTAATGAGCTTAAAATTTTTGTTTGTGCTGTGACTGTGGAATACGCATATAGTATGTGTAAAACGTAAATAAATATCACTCAGGTTCTTCGAGAAATAAAACAAAGGGAAAGTTAGATGCTCACATCACCGGAAGCAGCTTCTTCTGAAAGAAAGTTTTTGATTTGAAAATGACCGAACGTTAAAAGCCAAATGTTGCCTTCAGAGTGGTCATAAAATTTCTGGAAAAATTCAAAAAACATTTGGTAAAGAACAGTAAATGCAAAACAAAAACCGGCAACTTTCTAGAAATGTTTCGAAATGTGAAATTACGTCGTAAAAAACGGTGGCATGCAATATAAGATTAAGAGTACCTGCGCAATGAGATATGAACAAGAAAGATCACACCGATATGTCGGTTTTAAGGAGTGTGTTTCTCGAATCGCTTCTGACAAGGAAAGAACTTTTTCAAATGGATTTTTCAAAAATACAAAAATTCATGGAAACATAGAACATTTCTATGCTCTCTAGTGGAACAAATGTGATATTTTATAATACTCTATATGAACACTCTTCTTCATAGCAAATGGAACCTTTGTAAAAAAATCGATCGGGTTTCTATATACAATCGGTAAAACATCGTCGAAAAGAAGTGGCTACTTAAGACCGATAGAGGAGAAAATGTGTTGATTAAAAATCACAAATCGTGCATAAAATGTTCTTCAAAGTCGACGACATCCGATTCTGAAAGAATTTTTATAAATCGAACGATCAGGAAAAGATATATGGATGAGCATGTGATGCAATTTTACGCCCAGTAGGGATGAAGCTGTGTCTTATCTGAAGAAACAAATGAAAATAAAATATCCTTCATTGTGAAGGGTGTCCTACCAAAAAACGGATTTTTTTCAAGAGATTTTAGGAAAATTAAAGTAGCAATACGTGTTTACAATCGGAGATGCACAAATAAAAATACATACTGTTGCCCCCTGGCGGCATAATTGAATTGTGAAGAAATAGAAAATGTGCACAACATTTTTTTATAGTTGAAGCTATGCGATAGAGAAATAGTTTTTTCAAATGCGTCTTGCAGGTGCATGGAAAACAAGAAAAACATTTTTTTTTCATATACGTTCCCCAGCGGAGAAAAACTTCACTGTTTAAAAAAACAAATAACTTGTAATTTTTCAATAGCGAATGACACGCAGTAGAAAAAGATTTTTTTTTCAATAGAGTTTTTAGAAAACGAAGATACTTTTGCAAACATAAATAAACCTTAATCCCACCTAGTCTCAAATTTTTTTTCATCATGTTCTACAAAGCGAATGACATCGGATGTCAAATTTTTTTAATTGATATTTCAGAAACAAAGATCTCTAGAAAAACACATTTTTCATTTACACCTCCTAGCGGCTACATTTTGCATTATTGTGGGTAGTAAATGCCCACAAATGCTCTTGTAGTGAACGGTATATGACCGTGAAAGAACTTTTTCGGTTGGATTTTCGAAAATTTTGAATTAATACCAACACGCTTCGTGCGACATCCTCCCCTTTACACAAATACACTGGTTTCCATAAACTAAGCAACAAATGGAAAAATCGTGATTACTCAAAAAGTATGCATTCGATTCGGATGAAATTTGATGGTAAGCTTTATAAGAACTAATGCAACAAAAAACGTAAGAACGTGTGATACAAAGCATTTGCATTTTGTATAAGTGATGCAAATATGAAAATACAGAAATATAGGTATCAAGATGAAATAGGAAAAAAGTACTTCAATACGGAGTGTGGTTGCCGAGAACAGCAATATAGGCCCGACATCGATGTTCCATGCATTTAATTATGGTGTCGAGCAGTTCCCTAGGTAGCTGCGTCCATTTCTCGAGCAAAGCAGTGAGGAGGCCCAGCAGGGCTCGAGGAGGGGCTGGAGACTAGCAACACGCCTCCCGAGAGCATCCCAGACATGCTCAATGGGATTTATTTCTGGGGAGCGTGCTGGCCACTCCATACGGACTATAGTCTCCTGTTCCAGGTACTGATGCACGAGGCGAGCTGTATGAGGGCGGGCGTTATCCGCCTGCAGTATAAATGTATTGCCAATTGCGGCCGCATACGGATGAACAATAGGGTCCAGGATGTCGTCCATGCACTTCTGAGCATTGAGGTTTCCACGTGGCAACACACAGTCGGTACAGCCGCCTAACCATATGCCGGCCCACACCAAAACAGTACCACCACCACAGGTGACCCTTTTCTGGATATTAGAGGGGAGATAGCGAGTACCGGCCTCTCTCCAGAAGTAAACTCGGCGAGAATCACTCTGTAAACAGCATCGCGACTCTTCAGTGAACAGAACGGACCTCCACTGATTTTGAGTCCAGTTCATATGCATTGGTGTCTAATTGAAGCGTTCTCTCCGGTAGCGGGGGATGAGGGGCTCCCATAATACCGGTCGCCGAGCATACAGTCCTCCCGCATGTAACCTTTTCGTACCGTCAAAGCTGATGCCGTCCGTCCAGTGGCTACCACAAGCCTAGATCTGAGATGAGTCGGTGTAGCCATTCTGTTCCGCCGTGCCGAAAGCCGCAAATGCCGGTTATCCGCGGATATCTTCGCCCTTCGCCTACCTTCGCTGTACCTTCGGGAAGCTGCAACCGTGGCTTGGAACTGTTGCCACATCCTGCTGACCACATAACGATCGACGTCGAGCCATCTTGCGACGTCCGCCTGCCGTTGCCCTGCTTCGAGTGCGCCTATTACTCTTTAGCATAACTCCTCTGGTAAATGACGTCTCGAAGCCATGTTAACAAAATCACCATCTTGAAATCTTACCATTCACCGCCCCACATGAATCGGCGACTCCCACCGAAACCGCTGGTTTTAAGCTCTTTTGCATTTGCACAAAGCGCTGCTAGCGCCACTCATTTGCCTTCCGTACATTGATGCTGTATGCCTTCGCCCGTAATATATGCAAATTTCGTGCAATTTGATCTATATTTTGCCCAATTATCGCGATTTTTCGGTATGTTGCTTAATTTATGGAAACCAGTGTGTGTATTGAAGTACATATTTTTGCACTTATAACGTAACCCTTTTACGTTATGCGAGATTTGTTATTATGCTAAGTTCCAAATGTCCGGCTGAAGAAATGTTGGACTAAGGGTAAATGTGATGCACTAGTTGCACCGGATAACTCACTTTAAATTAGTTTTTAGGGCCAGACGAAATATATACAGAAAGCAAAAAAAGCAGAATCACTTAAGGGAAATTTCTTTTATTGGTCCAGCTCTGCAGTTTTCGTTCAAGCAACTTTAGACGAAATCACATTATGTTGTCTATTTAGGAAATCACATAACTTAATCCAGCGTAATCCTGGATCATCTACGACGTCCGCCTGCCGGACGTCACCACAGCGAGTTTCACCGGCACACCACACACACAGCTGCTGCTCAGTCATATTATATATATATCTCATTTTGTTCTTATCACTACAAGCATACGTCACTCTCACAGACTTCACGTGCTGCCAATCGTATTGATATGAGAGAAAAGTTATCACGTTAAGGTTGAAAAATGGCAAGGAGAACGAACACAAATTTACATAGAAAAAGGAACTAAATGTGAAAGTTAAATTAGAGTATACGTCACACACTTTATACTTGGAAATATGTATTTTGAATATACACTATATTGACAAAAGTCAGTGGACACCCCTTCAAAAGCAAATGAACGATTCGCTGAGTTATTAAGATTTGCGGTACAGCTGCAAACGATATAAAAACAAGCCTGCAGCTGACCGCGGTCATATCGCACTGTGAGGTTGAGTGAAAATGTCGCTGCAGGAGAGAACTGACTTTGAGAAAGGAAAGATTGTTGAGTGTTATATTAGTGGGTTGTCCATAAGAGAAACCGAGAGGCGTTTAAACGTACCCAAGTCAAATATTTTGGATGTACTGAATAAGTGGAAGACACATGGCGTGCCTGAAGCAGCAAAACGTACTGGCAGAACAAAGAAAATCAGTGATAAAAGACGTCGAAGCCTCAGCAGAGTCGTTGCAGATAATCGACAGAGTACTGCACAAGACCTCAGTGTGCAGGTGAGTACAAATGCTGGAACCTCAGTATGTACACATACCATCGCAAAGAATTTCATTCCATGGGTTACCGTGGTCGTGAGGCTGCTCATAAGCCTTTCATCTCCACTGGGAATGCTACTGGTGGTTTAGCATGGTGTAAAGAACATGTATAGTGGACCGCAGATCAATGGAAACAGGTTCTATGGACTGATGAATTCAGATACACGATCCATCAGTTTGATGGCCGTGTATGGGTATGGCGGCAGACGGGGTAACGCTATTTACCACAGTGTACTGTCCCTACGGTCAAGTTCGGAGCTGGCAGTGTTCTCGTGTGGGGGTGTTTTTCGTGGTATGGTCCCGGCCCATTGGTTAGTTTGGACAAACCTGTTAACCAGCACGTCTACCTTGATATTCTGGACAAGTATGCCCTACCAACTCTGCGGAAATACTATGGAACTGAGCCTTGTTGATACCAGCAGGATACTGCACCAAGCCATAAAGCAAGGTCTGTTAGCGCATATCCTGGTGTGACGATCATTCCGTATCGTGTGTGGACTGGCCAGCACATAACCCTGATCTTAATCCCATAGAGCACCTCTGGGATGAATTAGAGAGCCGCATAAGAAATTTGGAGCCAAGGCCTACTACTAAGCAACAGTTAACGGCAGCATTATGTACTGAATGGAAGCGCATACTCGTGTGGGGATGTTTTTCGCTGTGTTCCAAAACCTTGTCGAAAGCATGTCTCGAAAGGTCAGTGCATGCATAAGGCCAACGGTTGTTTCAGAATCGCTTTGATGCAACAAAACAGAGGAGACGAGCAACATGGAATCGTCTCAAAGACAAAAAAAAACAGGGATGATACAAACTGATGAAAACGATGATATGTACATTGAATGAGTAATGACAAATTTACAACATGATGCAAACAGAGCAATGCTTGAGGAAGAACAAAATTATCACAGGCGAGGCACCGCCGTACGAAAGAACTTCACAAAGTTAACGCAGAGTCTTAACTCACCGTGAGATGTAACGGACTTGGTGTAACAGCAAACCACGGGATCACTGGTGAGCACGTAGCATAGAAGGAGCTTCACGGCAAGCGGAGATGGCAGACTGATACTCCTGCTGTACCACCGTGCACAGTTTAACGGAAAGCATGGTGAAAGGTTAAGTCCCAAGTGCGCCATCTCAGAAAAAGTGTCGAGGAGTGGCAGTTCGTCTATTGCAGGAGTATCTTCAGAACGAGAGCGTTATCGAGGGGGTTAGCAAACCCCTCACAATTCAGAGTGGCGACCTTGAATGGGTAAGTCCGACGTCGGATGAAGGGCAGCTGTGGCAGCTTTCTGGAATGTGTCGAGGCGATTGATGATACCACGACACCACAAGACGTAGTCGGGTTGCTTGGCATTATGCCGGAGGAATTTGAGGATAGAAGTTGCTTGGTCGAAGACCTCGGAAAGAACTGCTTCAAACTGCTGTAAAAAGTTGAGAGAAGCCTCCCGATTTGTTTTATGAGTGAGAAACTCGCAAAAATCTTTAAAGGAGACAGACTCTGAAGGAAGAGAGGTAAGCAGAGTCGAGAAATATTCAAACGTCGGCAGGGGACTCTTGGACTTTGAAGAGGAAGAGCAAGAACGCCTGCTAGACGGGTGGAACGATGTGGGCGGCCAGTCGGAGAAGGTGACTTCTTCTTTTTCCTCCAAGCCTCGGTACTGGTAGTAGAGCGACGTTTGCCGTGGATCGATGACGCACGAGATACGGAATCAGAGGAAAGGTCCACCTCATCGCCGGGAGCAAAAGTGCCGACGGTGAATGAAGCTTGAAGATCAGCCGTGATGCCCTCTGATGGAGAGAGAACACGGGAAGGCAAGGAGGAGTCAAGCGGAGGAAAATCCGAGAGAGTGGAGAAAGCAACATCGGAAGACGCGTGTTGATCGAAGGCTTTAATCAGATTTTCGGCAGAACTGGGTCCAGGAGGTGCAGACGCAGGAGGAGGCATGGCAGTAGAAACGGAGGAAGAGGTAGAATGCTGACTTGGAGCTGCAGGAGTCAGTGGCTCTGCATGGGGGCATTGAGCCTGCTTATGGCCGTAAGCCTTGCAGCGTGAGCAATGAGCAGAGGTGGGGAGCTCAATCCGGCGGCGCTCGTTACCGCAACGAACATTGAGTAACCGTGGAAACTTAATGAGATGCTCTTCCGAAGGGAAGATTATGCAAGCAGTTCTACGGAAGCCACAGATATGTTTATCATCGGGGTCAGAGGGGGAAGAGGAGAGTCTCCACTAGGCCGACTACGCTGCCGCATCGACTAATTGCAGCACACAGCATATCATCAGAGATTTCTCGGGGGTACTGGATGTAGAGAGACCAGAACAGGACGCTGGGAGATGGATTCGGCTAAGAGGTGACGATCGCCAATTGATATCACCCGAGACATGAAAAGCTCGGCATATTCTTTCTTCGAAAAATAAACAATCACAGTTCGTGGCTTTTGGGTGAAATGGGTGATGGCACCAGAAGGAAGCATCTTCTTGAGAGCGGAGCTGTACTGCTTCAAAGGAATGTTGGGCATCGCATCAAAACAAACCCTCAACTCGAGGGTCGAATGAAGACGTTGACCAGCAGGAGAGTTCTCGGGAAAGTCTGATAAGATGGTGTCACCATTGAGAGTAACGTAAGAATCCATAGGGGGCAGACGAAACGAGGAGAAAGCCAGTGGAATACCAGAGGCAGCTGCAGAATACGTGCGTGCAGAAGCACCTCCTCTGGAAGGCAATGACGCAGTATGAGACAATGTACTGGAAGCAGAGGCAGTAGAAACTGTAGAGGGCAGATTAGCAACGCCATCAGAGACGTCCATGAATTCATCATCGTCAGCTTAGGCCAGGGAGGTCACATCCACGTTCTCAATGGCAGAGTCGGAGACCTGAGCAGTAGAAGACGTGCAAATGATAAGAGGAAATCAAGAGGCTCTCCACTAGCAAGCGAAGATGATTGATCGGCTGCTTCTGTCGTTGAAGAGGCGACGCGGGCGGGAACAGCGCCCTCATCGGCAGATGCCATAATCAATGGCAAGGGTTAACGAAGAAAACGACCAGCTCGGTGGGGAAATTAAAACATTGATAATGAAACAAAATGAGCCCTCACCAACTCGGAAGGGATCTTAAACGAAAGCACAGACCTTTAACTTCGGCATACACACAGATGAACAATGATGTGACACACAAAACACGTACGTGAAGCATTCAAACACGGAGCTCGTGAAGACACGTGCAGGCCAAAGGTGGACCGACACCCTATTAATATATGTCAATAAATGCTATGTTGTGTTTCTCTTCTAGGTGTCCGGTGACTTTTGTCAATATAGTGTGTACTCATTGTAGAATTAAATACATAACTATAAATGTTCAGGTCTACGCCGAATCCTTTTCCTTAGCTGTGCTTTCGTTTAACACTAAATCGGAACAATATATGCTTGTGTGTGGTTGTTTGCATGTAAAGATAAACTTTTGCACACACACATACATCGTCATCTCTCGATCAGCATTCCCAACCTAATGCAATATCTGCCCTGAAATTTTACATGGGTCTGTAGCTTACGTTCAGATTTTATACTAATATCAGTGTGATTAGTTTTTGAATGTTTTCCTGCCTCTTGGAATAATTCGAAGCATTATCATTGCGCGAGCATTGCTCCGTATTTCCAACATCATATTCATCCCGTTGTCGCTTACTTCTTTAAAGATATCTCTAATTCCCTCAGTCCTTTTGAAAGAGATGTTTCTTTCCTCTCCCTCTCAAGTCAGCCATATCGTGCATTGCTCCATGCTTTCATAAATTCTCTCCAGTTTCTGTTTAATCAGTGCCCATTTGTTTAATCCATAGATAACAACTGGTAAAGCTCACAGATTAAAATCCTTAGACGGATCAAACATTTCCGCTTTGAAATGTATGTACGAATCACTAGTTAAATTATTTACACAAGCTTCGTACGATCAACTACATAAGCAGTAATCCCTTACTCTTAACTTACTATATTTACCTACACATACCGGCCACTAAATTAGAAACTTTTATTCGATATCGGATTGGACCTCGTTAATTGCAACACGTATGATGTTTTATATAGATTCCACAAGGTTTTGGATTGCATCTACATCTACAGCATATCAGGGGTTCACTAGACAGTTCTTCAACTGGCTCAGATTTGATCGAAGGGTACTTTAGGGGGTTCAGATCCTGGCTTTGTGGTTGCCAGGGAAAATGGGGAAGTCGCTGATCCACTGCTGAACATATCTTTTGCGATGGACAACAGCATTGTCTTCCATGAAACAGTCGTCATCTGCTGGATAAAAAATTAACATTGCAGGATGGGCTTGATCGGCTACAATGTTTACATAACCTACCTTCCATCAATATCAAGGGAGGGGGCTCTTCCGTACCAACAGAACAAGCCACACACCATGACATCACATCCAGAACCTTGAGTTGTATTTATAAGGGAAACTGAGTCCATTGCTTCATGGGCCTGCCGCCACACTCTTGGCCTACCGTAGGTAAAGATCAAAGTGAACCAAGACTCGTCGGATCACACGACTTTTGGACGCCAGTGTTCCACTGCTGAGTTACTGTCTTCCTGAAACAACTGTAAACAAACTTTCAGATTCAATGCAGAACACAGTGGTTTACGAATATGCATCCGACTGTCAATACTGATCCTCTTCAATTGTCGAAGCATACTTCGCTGAGATATGGGTCAGGAACCGCCTTCCTTGAATGTTTCGGTCAATTGATGCACGTAAGAAGTCCTGTTTCTCCGCACAATCCTTCTCAGATGATGGTGATCTGGTTCCTGACAGATTGTCGTAGCGCCGCAGTTACGCCTCCTAGACAAGCAATGTGAGTTCTTTTTCCACTGATTGAAGACCCGGGATATCTCACTTTTTGAGAAACCAGTCAGTTTTCAAAATCGTCGCTCCAGCCAGACTGGCGCCCACAATAAGCCCTTTATCGAACGCCGAAAGATCCTTTGTTTTTAGCACGTCTTTTGTAAGAAAAGATCGTGCTTATGTTATCAGTTTGTCCGTCCGTCCGTCTGTACCTACGATATCTCTGCAACTATTAGTCCGATTTGAAAAACTCTTTTTGCATTGGGAAGCTTGAAATATGCGAATGATGATCCTTCATTTCGTATTTTTTTACGACGTACAATTTCGCCGCTAGAGGGCGTAAATGCAGATGATGTCGAATTCAAAAATACGTTTTATTCCACATATTTGCTTCTAAGCATCCGATTGAAAAAATCTTATCTTTCGATTCTACTTATGTCGAAGAGTATTTTAGATATAGTTTCTTTTTCAAATTCCCCATAGATTTTCCGCTAGAGGGCGTAAAAGTAAATTACATTTTTCCCGATAAAAAAAATGGCCACCAGGTGGCGTAAGTGTTAATTTTTGCTTCTGATGTATTTGCCATAAAATCTGAGCTTCTAAAATATCGATTGAAAATTTTTTTTCGTTTTCTGATGATGCCACTCACATCGATAAACCTTTTTGGAATATTTTTCTCCTAAAATATTCCACAGTTTCTCCGCCAGGGGTGTAGATGTACATCATATTTTTGTCAATATCTCTACTTCTAAGAGTCTGATTTGAAAAATTCCTTCTTTGTTGGATAGTGTTTTCCGTGTGACATGTTTTTCATATAAGTTCAAATTTTTTAAGTAATTCATAGACTTTCCGCTAGGGGGCGTAGAGGTAAATTGCGTTTCCCCTATATCTCTGCTTCTAAATCTCTGATTTGAAAAATTCTTTCTGCACCGGATACAGCTCCTCATGGGAAATCGTTTGCACATAATTTCTAATTTTTGTAAAAAAAAATGGTTTGGCCACCACCAGTGGGCGTAAATCTTAATTTCCGCTTTTGGTGTATTTGCAGCAAAATATGAGCTTCTAAAATCTCGATTGAAAAAAAAGTCGTTTGTTGACCGATACTACTCATGACGACAAACCTACTAGGAAAATTTTCTTCTTGAAATAATGCATGGTTTCTACGCTAGGGGACGTAGATGTATATCTTTTTTTTGTCAATATTTCTACTTCTCAGAGTCCGATTTGAAAAAATCCTGTTTTGTTGGATAGTGTTTCTGATGCGAAATGTTTTTCCTATAAATTCAAAATTTACAAGTAAATCATAGACTTTCCGCTAGCACAAAGGTAAATTGCGTTTTCTGCGTTATTTTTGCTCCTAAAACTCTGATTTGAAAAATTCTTCCTGTATCGCATACAAGACCTGATGGAAAATATTTTTCACATAATTTCTAATGTTTGGTAAAGAATGGTTTGGTCACCAGGGGTCATAAGTGTTAATTTCTGCTTCTGATGTATTTGTAGCAAAATCTGGGCTCTTGAAAACTCGCCTGATTTTTTTTTCTTAGACCGATATCGCTTATATGTGTAAATGCAAACGATCAGCATTACAGGGCATATGCAAATCATGTGCGCCCGGCACGCCACCAAGAAGCACTATAAGAAGGATGCACAGAAGGCGGGGTGTAAGTAGTGGACGTGTGTTGTGCTGCTGGACCTGTGCGTGGGAAGCTTCCTGATGCCTCGTCGCAGAATACGGCAGTCATTCCAGCACGTTTTGGAGTTCGACAGAGGACGAATAGTGACTAATCACGACAGCAGTTTATCTTACCGAGACATCGGCGCCCGTGTGGGATGATATCCAGCCACAGTGAGGCGAGTATAGATTCGGTGGGTGCAGGAGGGACGGACGGACTGACGTGAGCGATTGCCGCAGCCACGGCACACCACCGAAAGAGATGACCGGCATGTTGTGCGGCGGGCATTGACGTCTCGCACCGCCACATCACGAACGTTAGCGCAGGAATTAGGGTGTGTTGCGCAACAACCTTTGTCAGCACGTGCCGTTCGACGTTGTCCGCAGGAGCTGGGACTTATCGCACGGTGCCCATTGCTCCGATTACCATTGACGTTACCCCACCGGCGAGTGCGGCGGCACTGGGCCGTTGAACACCGCACCTGGACTACGGAATGGCACGACATTGTCTTCTCCAACGAATCCCGCTTCTGCCTCCAACACCACGATGGTCGGATCCACGTGTGGCGCCACCGCAGCGAGATACTGTATGACGCTTGCGTTATGCATCGCCATACCGGTCCGTCGCCTGGCGTTATGGTTTGGGGAGCAATTGGATATGACACCCGCACCCCTCTGGTACGCATCCCCGGTACAATCAACAGCCACCGCACCATCTCCGACGTTTTGGAGCCTGTAGTGCTCCCTTACCTGCAGGACCTGCCAGCGTCCACGTTTCAACAGGACAATGCGCGTCCGCACGTGGCACGTATCGTGCAACATTTCTTCACGGCCCAACAGGTGTCACTGCTGCCGTGCCCTGCCTGTTCTCCCGATATGTCGCCCATCGAACACGTCTGGTCGCTGATCGGCAACGGGGTGGCCAGGCAAGCTCAACCCGCGACTACGCCTGATGAACTGTGGCAACGTGTAGAAGCAACCTGGACCGACATACCCCAAGCCCACATCCAAAGCCTCTTTCGTTCGATGCCGTGGCGTGTAGCGGCCGTTATTGCCAGCCATGGGGGCCACACGAACTATTGATGTCTGCTTGTTCCGCAAGTCGCACGGGCGTGTAAGCTCAATCGTTTCATCTTTGTATCTGTTGTTATGTGTCCAGTAAATCTGGCTTTGCTATCTCGTGTCCTTCTTGGTGTTGCATTTTGGGTGGCCAGTAGTGTAGATCACACACATACACAGTGAAACCTGTCTAAGACGGAATCCAAGGGACTGGAACTATTTTCCGTTTTATACAAATACATCCATAGAAGCCTTTGAAATGTAAAGATTTGAATCTTTTTGTTACACTAATAAGAGATTCTTTATAATTAGTGGTTACTTAAGAGAAGGTGTTGTTTTAAGTACCTTAATCAACTAAAAATCACAAACTTCTATTTTTTTCAAATAATCCAACATCGATTTCTGTAAAGTAACATTTACGATATTACGTTCAGTGAAAGCATGTATGCAGCGCTCTTGCACTAACAAACCATTCCCAGACAATCTTCTTCAATTCTTTAATTCCAGTCTTTCGTAGTTTTCTCTTTGTTGAGCTACTACATTTACGCCACTGCCGTGTTACTTCGTCCTTCAGCTTTGAAATGTCATAAACCTGTGTTTTTCCGGCACTGAATTTCTCTGCCATATGCATCACACTCAGACTTTCGTTTTCCTGCATTTTAATAACTTTAACTTTTGTATATCCCAATCGGCAACGCTCTTCTTTGGCACCATAGCAAGAGACAAACGAAGGAACGCAACTCAGACCAAGCAAAGGCTATGAATGATCATCTCAGTGAATAAATATTGAGAATTAAATCGGAGTGCCTCTTTGAAATCCGTACAAAGATGCAAACCTGAGTCGTGAGAAGCGAAACAGTGGGTGTGCTGCGGTTTGTGTTTCTTTAAACAACCCTAAAGCAATCCCTATCTATGTTTAATTATGTCATCTTTAGTCTCCAGCAAATTTGTTCCCTGTGCATTCATCAATGCACTTTATCATGTAATGTTTTGTATTCAATTAAAGTACTTGACAGCAAGAGAATACCTGGGAATTTTTTGTTGTTCCAAGCTTCGTTTACTCTTTTGCCATTTCCGTTTCCGCGTTAGGCAGGTTAAATAGGACGTAATTTTCTATTTTCCTTTTCGGGAAAAAACGGAACTTTTTTTCGACAGAAACCTACCGAAAAAAGTTCCGTTTTCGGCAGGTTTCCGTTTTTCACAGGTTCCGTCTCAAACGTCATAGCCGTAGCTCATACAAATATATAATGTCGCACATGGCCAAAAATGTATCATAGGCGAGCGTGAAGAGTATAATGGGCTGTGCGACAGTGATCTGTGATTTGCAACGGGGCACCGTCATAGGATGCAACCTTAACAACAAGTCTGCTCAGGAAATTTCGGCCCTGATCAACAGTGAAGGCTGTTACTGTAAAGTGGACACGCCTAGCAGCAACAACAGCACGATCGTGACGTGATAGGTCAAGTAAAATGTCAGAGCGAGACCTCAGAGTACTGAAGCGGGTAGTGCAAAGCTATCACCTGTCGTTGGTTGCAAAACTCACCAATGCATTCCAAAATGCCTATGGAGGCAAGGCAAGCACCATAACGGTTCGTCGAGAGCGCACTGTAAATAAAATATGTGGAACGTTACACAAAAAAGGGCCTCCTTAGCTGCCTCAACATTTTTGAAAACGTTATGCAAGAAATCCTGATAAACGTTCCACACATTTTTGAAGAAGTCTGAAATATTGTCCCGGGAGGATTTTGTAGAACGTTCCACAATAAAGAGAGGAACTTTTTCAACAAAAGTGATCAACCTTCCACGCATTATTGAAACATTCCGTCCCAAAGTTTCTGGATCATTATGAGGAACGTTCCACAATAAACTTGAAAACATTTCGCAAAAGCGGAAAGCCTCCTGTGGAACCTTTTCAACAACTTTGAGGAACTTTACACATGCTACTGAAAAATCTTGAAACAGGCTGGCAGCCTGATTTTGAGGAACGTTCCACAGTAAGCAAAGAAAAGTTCCAGAAACATTTGAAGCCTTTCAGGGAACAGAAATGTGAAACATTTCTAACAAATCTGAACGAAGTTTTGCATAATATATCTGACAAATAAATCTCTGTAAAAATGCTCCTGAAAATTTCGTTTGCACCAGGATAGATAATTTTTTACCATTTCCAGAAATTACTTTTAGCATTTCAAAAATGAACTCCAATAAGAACACTTCATGATGTACTAGTTAATTCTTGATAAACATGGGTAATGTAGTAACAGCCCGTATTGAAACTTATGCTTACTGAATGAAGAAAGATAAGGTCATTTTACTCATGAGTTTTCTCAGATTTGAAAAGAGAAGTTATAAGAATGAAATATTCATGAAGAAACACTGTTCTTAACAAATGTTAATTGTGTGTTACACATAGATACTACATCTTTTGTAGCGAATGCACCTGTACAAACAAATGCGTTCTAGGATATTCTACCTATGGCACATACAAAACCAATTTTCAGTTTATCCAAGCTTGACTGAAAAATCAATTATTTTTACATTCGAGACACTTTAAATTTATATAGTATGGTGCCTTCTCAAGACATTAATTACTCACTGAACAAACGATACAAGATAGAACTAACCCTGTATCATGTGTTACACCCAATTGGAACTTATATAACTTATACTGTATCCTTTCACACCCAGCTAGAACTTATTTCCCTGCAGTGATCATCAGAAGTGATGACTTAGTCATTTTTAACAAATGCCCAGTAATCAGCTTAATTGTTGGATGATGGCGTCCTTTGCTTGTTTCTTTTATTTTCTTGGAACACTTGCTGCAAGTTTGCATTTGGGAGTTTCGGTTCGTGCTTGCGTGGATGCCGACAGCCAGCAGCTCGTTACAGAGAATTATTGGATCACGACCCTGGATTAGTTGGAACGACGTCGCAGTTATGTGCGGGAACGCGCTGTTTGTTGTTCTTACAAAAAGTGCTCAAAAAGAGTACATGTATTACGATCACTTAAAAGGATTTTCACTGGAATATAAATTGTTTTGTGTTAAGTACCAAATGGATAGCAATTCAGGGTAAGACTGTTTAAAATACACTAAATAGAAAGTGCGGAGTCATTGTTTAATAACTCATTCATTCTATGTTTGTATTATCAATGAAGTTACATTAGTATTTTAGTTGTGTGATTATTCAAGAATAAATAACGATAAATTATTTCAGGAGTCTGTGGATTATGAGCATAGTTACCGTTGCAAATCGTTTCTTACTCAGTAACTTAAACCACCATTAATTTCATGTGCAATGTTTACACTCGAGGAAGGGGGGGAGCACAACTTAATTTTGAAATATAATTGTGGGAATCACGTATCTAAACTCGGTATACGTTAATCAAACTTAAATGACATGGAAGCGAGACACCAAATATTTGCAGGGGTGGAAAAAATGAAGTAATGAATATATAGATGTGTTCCTACAATTCAAAAGCAAATAAGCAATATATCAATTGAATAAATTAGTGCTAGAGATAAACGTCCTAGGTGTAGCCAGTAGTAGTGACACCACAGTTTGTAAAGGAAGTTGGCCATTATTTGTTGCGATCTTCCCGTAAGTAATTGGGGAATTGGGCACCAGGAAGAGTATCTTATTCAATCATTCACAGGGCTTCCAGAAGTTAGAAATTACAGTAATACAAAGTCAGGATACTGCAAGAGGTGTGCCCGTTGGATGTAGACATACATTATCACTATTGCTATTAGTTCATGAGGTTCACATAAAAACAGCGTCATAGTGCTGTACACATTTCTTACAGAAAAGGCCTGGTTTCATTTAAATGGGAGCATAAATTCTCAAAAAAAAAAAAAAAAAAAAAGCCCGTCGGCTTTTGAAAATCGCCAATAAGCACACCAGGCTGTTTCCAAAGAGAGAACTGTGGAATCACATTTTTTGGAGAGTCTACTTTGACCTTAGCTATCAACGCAAATATTATTTCACAGTTTGTGGCTTTGCTGCATGAGGATGAACGCTACTGTCCGTGCCAGCAAATGAAGCAATTAGGCACACATCAAATGAATCCATGGAGATACTACTGTACATATTCAAGAATTCACTCGTTTTCTCCTTCAGATTTCTTCCTGTGAGTGGAATCTAAAGGAGACAGTGTACAAACATGACAATTATACGCTGGCGCTTCAACCATAAATTTAACTATGCCTTTGCAAAGGAAAGAACTGCACTAATGGGAACACATTAGGTTACAAAGAAAGTCTTGTCTTTTATCAATAATATCAATCATTAAAAAAACAGAAATGCAGTTAATACAAAATACCTGATTTTTTCAGTTTCTGAAAGGTGCAAACTAAAACTGACATCTTAATTTTGACATACGCGTAGTACACTGAAAATGAAAAGACTGTCAAGCTTTGAACTGATGGACCGCAAAGACTATCAGCAAACTCGAAAAAAGACTTTTGAATCTGGCAGATTAGAGCTAAACTTCGCCTTAGCATATTTGATTACAATTCACATTAGTTGGGAAATAATTACAACATTCATCTGATAAAACATGAAATTCTCAAAATAACTAGAAAAATGTAGATTGCTAAAAAACGGATATGGCCAATACATTGGAATTCATTATGTGCCTTTCACCAAATCATCACACATTTCTTTAAACACTAACATCAATCATAAAAAAAGCAGAGATGCATTTAATACAAATACCTCCCATTTGTTTTCAGTTTCTAGCATGTTCACACTAACATTGACATCTTAATTGCTGCTTTTTTTCTTACATTGTAAACTGAAAATGAAAACACTGTAAAGCTCTGAACTAATGATCTGCAAAAAAGCTTTCAGCAAGTCAAAGAAAAAAAAAACGTTTGAATCTGGCAAATTAGAACTAATCTTGGCCTCAGCATATTTGCTTACAATTCACATTAGTTGAGAAATAGTCCTAACATTCATCGTACAAAGCATGAAATTCTCAAAATAACTAGAAAATTATAGAATACTAAAACAGGGATATGGCCATTTCATAGGAATTCACCAGGTGACTTTTATCAAACCATAACAAATTTCTAAGATCCCTTTCCCCAAGAAGATATCCCAATAAAAGACAATATAAGACATTCAAAATTTGTTCATTTTTTTAAACTTAGAGCAAGCACAGGAAAATGATAACGTGACTAATTTAGCAGCATGAAAACTGATCTTTAGAATTTTATCATTTCATCCCCAATCGGGCTTCATTTTTTTTTAATTTTAACTTATTTCTAAAAATACGAAAGCAAAGCTATCTGCATATATCCACTCGTCCATCCCCGAAATCCTGTTTTCGACTTGTACATTGAGGAACAGATAAAAAAATGTAGTAAAAACTTTGAGAGAAAAAATTAGGGAGCATTATAAGTTTTTGAGAATAGAATTTTTTTATGGATGCATGGTACTTCAACCAAATGGAGCTATGTATATCTGACTTGCTAAGTTTCAATATAATCAATTTTTATATAGTTATTATGTTGCGACTCATGAATTGTTTGAATTTTGCTCCATTGATGATTGATTGCACTGAGATAATCTAAAATAACTAGTAAAATTCTCAGCAGCACATCAGTGCTTGAAAACGTTTCACTCGATTATAAACACGTAAGTGCTAAGTAAGAAAAAGAGAGAGAGAGAGGGAAAAGGAAAAAAATTATAAGGGCATTTTAAAACTGGGCATAGCAACACAACAGTGCAAGGACCTTGTGCAATAAATATTCCATTGAACATCTACTAGCCACCCCGGTGGCGCAGGGGTCTAAGCGATGGCTTCTGATCATTAGTCCGAGATGGGTGCGGGTCCAAATCCCAGTGAGGCATGGATGTTTTGTTTGTCTTACGGCACTGGCTCTCTCCCTTCTCTGGGGTCAGTGGCCCTAAATTAGGGACGAGTGACTGCTTAGCTCATTGAGCTGCTCACGGTGGTCGTTAAACCCCCAGTCAAAAGAAAATCTACCATACATCAACATTTATAATATTACGTAACTATGGTTCCTCACCTATTCAATATGCTTTAAACATGCACATAAAGAATAACATTAGCTGTTCAATACGAGTACGAGCTTACGAAACAACTTTAGTTGTACATTTTTTGCTTTCGTTAGGGAAGGGGGAACTACAGTTGACACGGTTTTAATCTTAAAGTGTATACTTAACGGTCATTTATTCCGTAACACTCAAACGTTTCAGGCGTCCTAATTTTTAGAAAACAAAAAGGACACGAGTACACAGTTTCTTAACGGGATCGTTTATACATTAGACCTAACGATCAGCAATTTTGTTCGAACACGAAACGCAATTAATCTAAAGCTAGGGTGAGACATTTCACATTTGTATATAACATGAATTAGTTTGTGTTTTGTTAACCGAAAGAAAAAGTACTAACCTTGATTTCCACATCCAACATAGTTAAGAATCCACGTCGCCACAAACCACAACATGCTACTTTGATCAGCAAAGCAAACACAGCTTTAGGGTTTCACGGCGCATGCCTTAAATCTGAGACAGATGTCACGCAGCAAGCGAACAGCAATAAAATTCCGAAACATTACACAATTCTTAGAAAAATACTCATGCACATTTAATCAAATTCCGAAACGTTACACGGAACTCCGAAACGTTACACGGAACTCTGAAACATTACACGGAACTCTGAAACGTTACACAACCTCAGAAAAATTTGCGCATGCGCATTGAATAAATTGCGGGTATTGTGGAATGTTACACCAAACTCCGAAACATATTACAAAAAGGCTAGAGTTTGCCATGTTCCAGAGAACTTTTCAAAAAAAATGTGTGAACTTATTCAAATAATCTCAAAAATGTTACACAGATTTCTAACTGTGCGGAAGGGAATGGGTTTCCATGCCGAGCAGCCGCACACAAACCTAGCATCAGCATGATCAACGCCAGCATTATAATTGTTCGTCGAGAGCTGAAGGGAATGAGTTTCCATGGCCGAGCAGCTGCACACAAGCCTAACATTAGAAAGATCAACGCCAGCACCACAACGGTTCATCGAGAGCTGAAGGGAATGGGTTTCCATGCCGAGCAGCCGCACACAAACCTAACATAAGCAAGATCGCTTCAATTGCTCCAGAATCCACTGGTGCTCGGCACCAGTGGACTCGGGAGCAGTTGAAACGCGTTCTCTGAAATGAGTCACGCTTTACCATCTGGCAGTCCAATGGAAGAGTCTGGTTGTGGAGGATGCCAGGTGAATCGTCCCTTCTCGACAGTGTTGTGCCAACTGAGTACGTTTGTGGGGAGGCATCATGCTCTACGTCTAGTTTTCCTGGTTTGGGATGGGCCCTCTAGTTCAAGTGCCAGGAAATCTTAACGCTTCGACCTATAATGTCATTCTCGACAATTATATGCTCTCAATATTACGGCAACACTTCGGTGAAACCTCTTTATTTTACCTTCAGAACAGTGCCCGCGTCCGCGAAGCGAGGTCCCTGCAGGAGACAGCCAGAAAAAACCACCCGACATCGGTGACAGACCTAACTGATGCTCGCCGTCATGGTGGGGCAGTGGTCTAAGCGATGGTTTCTGATCATTCGTCCGAAAGGGGTCCGGGTTCGAATCCCAGTGAGGCATGCTTGTTGTGTTTGTCTTACGGCACTGGCTCTCTCCCTTCCCTGGAACCAGTGGCCCTAAATTAGGGACGGGAGATTGCTTATAGCCCATTGAGCTGCTCACGGTGGTCGTTAAACCTCCAATCACAATCACATCACACTAACTGATGCTCTTGTGTCAGCAAAATGGAAGGTAGTTCCACAGCTAAGTACGAAAACTTGTGGAAAGCCTTTCCAGCCGAGTGAATGCTACGATAGCAGCAAAGAGTGGACCATTCAGTATTAATTCTTTTCTTATTGTACGGAGTTTGTGAATTGGTAAGTGTCCTGATTATTTCGATCAGTGAGGGTATTGTATGTATTTTGATGGAGGTACGTACTCGGATCGACATGTACTGGTTGACAAGCATGAGTATTCCGTGAGATCGCAACCATCGAGACCACCCATATCATCAGTGTACCATTTTGCATACACTTGAAGACAATTGTCATGAAGATTTTATAGTTTTGTGTATTTTACTCATGTTCCCAAAACAAAAGGTATTTTTACAATAAAAAGCTTAGTAATTCACTTTAATCTCCAGTCTCTTCTTTTACTATCTCTGCAGACATTTTTTTAAACAAGTGACGTACAGCCGTGATAGAATTATAATTAATGTGGGCGAATCGATCATCAACCAAGTCAAAGACCCGAAAAGCTTAACACCAATATACTGTAGCGTGACGATAAATATAACGTCATTACATTGCATTTCCCTCATAAGAAAATTTTTTAGTAGAAGCGTTGTATGTTTGATTACACCTTCTAATTTATTCTGCGTAAAAAATACAACAAAACAAAATGGTTGGATGGCGCAACCAGAAAAAAATGAGAACAGTATCCAATATCAGCACTTTGCAGAAAGAGAGAGAGAGAGCAGTTCATTTCTTGCTGGCCAGAAGACGTCCACAGTGCAGTCTCACCTATAGCAACAAAAAAATATGTGCTGTTACAATACAGCAAAAAGAAATGTTTCTGAGGAAAAACGTAAGGGTGCCGCCCCGGTGGCGCAGTGGTCTAAGCGATAGCTTCTGATCACTCGCCCGAGATGGGTACGGGTTCGAATCCCTGTGAGGCATGGATGTTGTGTTTGTCTTACGGCGCTGGTTCTTTACCTTCCCCGGAACCAGTGGCCCTAAATTAGGGACGGGCGACTGCTTATAGCCCATTGAGTTGTACACGGTGGTCGTTAAACCTGCAATCAAAAAAAAAAAAAAACGTAAGTGTGCATACAATTGCTACAGTTCTGCTCTTTTATCACATGTTCGATATACACTGAAGAGCAATTGAATTAGAGATACCTGTCTAGTAACGTGTAGCACCGCCTTTCGCCCTGATGACGGCGGCGATTCGTCTCTGCATGGACTCGACGAGACATCGGAAGCGTTAGGAAGCCATACGGATCCACGACCCCTGAACAAGCTCCCACAGTTCACGAAGATTCGATGGAGGGGGTCAGAGCCTAGAACATCTCTCTCGATGGCATCCCAGATGTGCTCGATGGGATTGAGGTCATGTGACCTAGCTGGCCAAGGAAGCAAGGTCACGTCGGTGGAGTGTTCATCCAACCATTCGATACGATTCGGGAGCGATGGCATGGTGCATTGTCTTGTTGCAGGATGAGGTACGCAGTGGGATGTTGAAGATGCACAAACGGGAGCAAATGGTCATCCAGAATCTCCTGTGACGTACCTGACAGCAGGACGCACACGACATAAAGGCAGATAGGAATCAGAATAAACGTCTGCGTAGCTCAGTTGGTAGAGCGACTTGTTCCGGAATAAGCGGACTCGGGTTCGAATCCCGGCGTAGACCAAAAATGACGGAGAAATTTACTTCGTTATAATGGCGCCCGAACTATCCGGATGACCCGACCGTTCAAAGTCTCGCAATGGTGTGATGTTATTTCCACACCGTAAGATAGGAAAAATCAGAGAATCCCTTCTCCAGCGCTTCGAAAAATAAATGTGTGTGACGTTGCATTCCACACACCAGATTGACTGGGAGTTCTCAAGTGCACGTTCTACAGTGGATGGCTACCTGCAAGGATTCATGGTCACGGCTGACCCGTGGGCCCTGCCCCCGGCCCTCTTTGGGGGGGGGGAGATGTGACGTACCTGCCAGCAGGACGCACACGACATAAAGGCAGATAGGAATCAGAATAAACGTCTGCGTAGCTCAGTTGGTAGAGCGACTTGTTCCGGAATAAGCGGACTCGGGTTCGAATCCCGGCGTAGACCAAAAATGACGGAGAAATTTACTTCGTTATAATCCCGGTAACGTTGACCTGTGAGGAACGATGTCACACGTACCAGGGGTCCCATTTCAGTCCACGTAAACAGTCCCCAGACAAAAATGCCACCCGCACTAGCTTGAAGAGTACCCTGCTGGCAAGAAGGATCCATCGTTTCATGTGGTTTGCGCCGTACTCGTATCCTGCCATCCGCGTGCACCGACGTGAATCTCGACTCATCAGTCCAGGAAACATTTTTCCTCATGTCTAGGGTCCAGTGGTGATTTTCTCTCGCCTATGCTAATTTTTGCACTCTGTGATGTGCTGTCAGTAGCGGTATCTTCGTGGGACGATGTCTTCTGTACCCCATAGAGAGGAGATGGTTCTGGATGGTGTGGCTGCTTACACCTTTTTGTGCACCAGCGTTAAATTGCCGAGTGATTTATTTCACTGTGGCCCGTCTATCCGCTGTTACAACGCGTGCTAGCCGACGATGACCCCGCTCGTCCACATGCTGTTGTCCATGGCAGTTGGCCCTTGCAGGGATGGTTTTACCGGATTCGATGTATTCACGGTGCACCCGTGACACAGTGGCTCGTGAAAATCCCAGTGTCTGCATGACTTCCGAGATGGAGTGACCCATTCGTCGGGCTCCGAGAATTTTCCCACGATCAAATGCGCTTAGATCTTTCGTCTTACCCATACTGCGTCCGACTCTTACTGATTCCCGTTGCATCACTCCTTATATTGTCGGATCGCTGCATACGTCATGTCTTTTCCGTTTACAGGGCCGCCGACAGCGCCACATTTGCATAACGCCAGCTGTCTCTAATTCAATTGCTCTTCAGTGTAGAATCCGTCGCTAATGCGGAAGGGACTGCCGTCATGCCGGCGTCCGGTTAGGCTTGGCCGTTGGCGTACGGAACCAGGGCGTAAACACTCAAAGTGAGATAGTAGTAATGCAACAAGCGTCGAAAATTTTAATTGTAATGGTTAAACGTAACAGAAGTACCTTAAAACTGAAAGGTACACGATACTCGAAAACCAGTAAACTACTAGAGATAGGCACGGAGCTCCAAAATCAAGCTGTTAACTGAGCCGCAGTCCGGTATATACTAATTGGAATTAAATCTTAGCAACAATTATTAAGGTTTACTAATTCCTGACATTGCGCTGTACTTAAGTAGGTGGATTAATGAGTGTTGTTGGCGTAAAACCAATGAAAGAAGATATGTGAGTCATAAAAGTAAATATTTACTAAACTACGGCGGCGCCAATAGTATTAATATTTCGGCTGCTTAGTTTTCAAAAACGGTATTTATTTTTATTATTGTTATTACGCATATTATTCAAATTTAAACGAACTTAAGATGTGACTCTAACAGCGTTGAAATGTGATGTACCTACGAAAATCCATCTGAAAGCTAAAATCGAACCTCAAGCCAGAAAGGACAGCTGAATCGCAAGTGTGTCAGTAAGGGAGTTGGTGACTTTGGGTCTAGAATATATGCAGGTTACACTCCATCGTGTTATATATCATTTTAAAGCTCTCGTCAATAGTAACTAACCCCTCCTCTTCCCCGCCGCTGGGTGTCGAGAAGAAACCAAATTTCTATACGACGCACCGTATTCTTAGCATCAAAATTTCATTTTTGTAAAGGCCTTTATCATACGTCAGGTTTACATTTATGTAAAACGTGAGGAAATAATTTTCGGCGATAGTTTGGTAAAATACACTGTTGAGTAACAATTAAATTAACTATTTTTTTTTTAATTTTAGTTATCGGAAAAGTCATGACGCATTTTAGCCATGTTTTGCAAAGGTCATTTATTGATAGAAAGAACAAAGATCAATGAATGATATAATGCCCGTTATATTCGATAACCTTTTGCCATTTTTCAGTAAGCTGCAGAATGCCTCGTTCATAGAAGGACCTGTTTTTCGTGGCGAAAAACTCTACAAGGTGCTGATTTACAGCCTCATCTGAATTTAACGTTATACCACGCAAGGACTGTTGAAGAGAGCGAAACAAGTGGAATTCTGACGGCTCAAGGTCAGGCGACTATGCTAAGTGGGGCAACACATCCCACCCAAGCTCCAGTAATTTTTGGCGGGTGATCAAACTTGTGTGTGGTCTCGCGTTGTCGTGATGGAACACAACACCTTTACGATGAATGTGCTCTGGACGTTTCTGAATGATGGATTCGTTCAAACTATCCAATTTCCGACATTACACATTCGAATTGATTGTTTGGTTCCGTGGTAGAAGCTCGAAAAACCCGACACCTTTAAAATCCCACCACACTGAGACCAGAACCTTCCGCTGATGAATGTCTGCTTTGGATGTTGTTTGAGGCGAAGCAGCTCGTCGGGACCAAGACCGTTTGCTCAGCACATTGTCGTACACAATCCACTTTTCGTCACCAGTTATCAGTCGCTTCAAAAAGGATCGTTTTCCTCACGTTTAATGAGCATATCGCAGATGTTTATACGCTCCGTTAATTGAGCTTCTTTGATTTCACGAGGAACCCACACATCGAGCTTGCTTACGTATCCCAGCTTCTTCAGGTGGTCGTGAATGCTTGAATGATGGATGTGCAATGTGTCTGCAATCTCTCGTGTCGTGTAACGTGGGTTTGACTCGATCATTGCCTTGATTTGGTCATCATCAACCTCAGTTGGCCTCCCGATCCGAGGAGCATCGTTGAGGTCAAAATCACCAGCACAGAATTTTGCGAACCACCGCTGGCACTGACGTTCTTGTAGAGCATTATCACTGTACACTTTACACAACTTTTCACAAGTTTGACGCGCGTTCTTCGCTTTACGGAAGTAAAACAGTAAAATATGGCGAAAATGCACAGTTTGGTCTTCCATCTTCAACTTGATGTCAAATCTTCGCAAATCAACCAGATCGCTCACTATTCCTTTTAGACTGCTGCTAGAACTGACACCTGTCGAATTCCATAGCGATAACAGACATGCTCTAGTACTTCCAAAACCGCCCAAGCCCCATCGGGTGCCAAAATACGTCATGATTTTTCCGACAACCTAATATTTGGAGGTTTAACTACCACCGACAACAACTCAATGGGTTATAAGCAGACTACATGGGCCTACAAAGCAGTGTCCTGTCCTTTAGGGATCCTGGTTACAGCGAAGGGATAGAGCCAGTACCGTAATACAAACGCAACATCCATGCCTCACCGCAATCCGAACCTGGACCCCTCTCGAACGAGTGGTCAGAAATCAGCGGTTAGACCACTGCGCCACGGGCCGTCAGGAGACAGCATTCAAAAATCAGATTTTAAAAATGGTTTTGATTACTTCCGTTTACCCATTTTCATCATATCTAAACTTTTTACATGGATTTACTTGACTACTGTCGGGAAAGATGCACAGCACAGCATCACAAGTTCATGTTAGCGCCCTCCTGGACTTAGTGCCCTGTGTAGCGGATAAGCCGGTCGCCTTAAAATAGGACCTGGTTTTCACATACACTCATCGTCAGAAACAAAATAGCACCCAGAAGGACATGTCGGATTGCAATGCTATTCGGGAGGAAGGTAAAGGTTACCAGGAACAATAAAAGATTAAATATTGAGACTGATATGGGCAATATTTATTGAGCTACACGCGAATAAGTAGTGTCTCTCAGTATGGTGTCGGGCCGCCATTTTTGCTCACACAGCATGCCAGACGTCTCGGGATGCACTTGTACAGGTTCCTAATGGGGTCCTAAGATAAGCCATTCCATGCAGCTTGAACCTTCTCACGCAGTTATGGCAGATTGTGTGGTAGGGGTGAAGTGTTGACAGCGCCTCCAATAGCATCCCGCACATTTTCAATCGGCGATAGGTCTGGCAATGCGGCTGGCCATGGCAGAGTGTCAGTGCCTTTAAAGCAAGCTCTCGAGACAGCAGCAGTATGCAGATGAGCGTTGTCCTGTTGTTCAAAAAAGGTAGGGTCAATACTTGCAGGACCTCATTAACGTAACGTTGGGCTGTGAAAGTGCCTGTAATGAACACCAAAGGTGATCTGGCATCGTAGGCAATTGCACCCCATACCATGACACCAGGCCTTCTGGACGTGTGTCGCTCGACAACAAACCGTTCATCTTGGCCCTGACCACGGTGCCTCCACACACGGATTCGTTGGTTGTCTCCTCCAAGACAAAAGCGGGACTCGTCACTGAAGATCACCCGCTGCCATTCTGAGTGGCTTCTTGACCGTCTAGCACGACACTACTGCAGTCTTTGGCGACGATGCAATGGTGTTAAGGGTAGTCGTGTAGTCCTGCATGCGTGTAGTTCTACGTCGTGCAGCCGTCTGCCAATGGTGCTGGCACTAATCGTACGATGAATAGAGGTCACTACTGCTCTCTGAATATCCGCAATCATAGCTGTTGTGTTATTCCGAGCATATCGGACAACCATTCGGTACTCTCTCTCTCTCTCTCTCTGTGTGTGTGCGTGGTTCGTGTAGGTCTCCCAGAACCTTCCTGTCGCTGCTGCGTATCTTGTTCAATCCACTGCCGCCAACAGGGTGCCGCATGACTGGACCGGTATGGAACGCAATACGGCGATAAGACTCTCCAACTCCACCGACTCCTCGAATTGCTTCCGAACCTTTCTCCAAGGCATTATTCACTTTGCTGCGGGGCTGAGCGTGATACTTGAATCATGTGCATGTCTCACGATGTCAAACCTACCCACCAAGTTTCATTCCTGTCGATTGCTTCCTTCTGGGTGCAACTATTCTTTTGACGATGAGTGTACATACAAAACACCAACAGACTTTCAGTTGCACATCTTCAGTACATAATACTTTATCCGAATATCTCTAAACTTAAATTTTCAATGGTTATCGTATGAAACTTTAATGATATGCTATGGAGCCAATCAATATCCAGATCGCTTCACTCGAAGTATGGCTTTTAACCGATACTGCATCTAGAGCGAAAACTTTATCCTTCCGCTGAATGTGCTCCACAGTGCAGAAATTACGAAATTATCCTTGAGTATACAAGTCAAGCTAGCTGTAATACATTTTGAAACAAATTAAGTAATACAAAATTAATTCGTTTGGAATATTAGACTCATGTTATGAAGTACGAATGCTGGGAAATGCATTTCATTGTCCTCCCTTCTGCGTTTCCTTCAGTTAGGTTGCAGAATTAATACCTAGCTTTCGGTATCATACCTTTAAGGAACTCATATATTACGAAATTTCATTAAATCGCTATAACCCGACCGCGTGTATTGTATGACGCTCTGAAAATTTAATTTTCGTTTACTCCTTCGCGTGTAGATATGCAACACATAATTAAAATAACGAACGCGCAAGCAGTTAGTGATAAAACATGTGAGAACAATACAAACTAATAACACTAACGCGAATTGTAAAGTTCTCCGCACAATAAAAACAACATTTCGTTACAACCAAATAAAGAAAGGCTGCCAAAAGCTACATTCGTTATATATTTAAGTGACGTACAGAGAGAAGAGTAGAAAGGCCAACATCGCAACACAAAATCCACTCACGGTAATAGAGCTGCGTAATAAATTCGATCACGTTTATTAAAGTAATCAAAATAGAAAACAGAAGTATTTTTAATTATGGGGAAGGTTCGTTTATTTTCATAAATGTTTTCCAATTATGTGAAACATTTTGGCATTAAAGTTATTGAAACCGGAAAGTTGGATTTCGTGTAGAAAAAAGCATTAATGGCGAACGCAGCTAAAGACCTCCAGGATAAGAATTAAACGGATGTCAAAATTGTTTTTCCGAGTTCATCAACAAGTGAATGCAGTCAACATTTCCATATGATTAGGATGCCAAAGCTACTCAAATTTGAAATAATCTGCAATAATTCAGTATCACGGAGAACCTTACAACAAATATTCTCTAAAAGGGGTTATCTTGTCAGCAGACACACAAAATCGTGTAACTCTTTTTCAGAAATACTACATACTTTTTTCTAAGGTATGCTTACGTCTTGGAGATTTATCATGAACTATTTTCCTAATCCGTCTTCCACAAAACAGAAATATCATCATAAATACAAATGCAAACGTTTTTAGCACGTGTTTTGTAAAAAACTATCGTGCTTATTTTATCACTTTGTCCGTCCGTCCCTCGATCTGTGGACACCATATCTCTGCAACTACACGTATTAGTCCGATTTGAAAACTTCTTTCTGTATTGGAAAGCTTTAAATGAGGAAACGATTACCCTTGCATTGCTGTTTTTATTTTTTTTGATTCTCAACTTCGCCGCTACATGGCATAAATGAAGACGATATCGAATTCAAAATACATTTTATTCTATTTACACAGTCAAGTCACATTATTAAGACCACCTGCTTCTTTTGACGTCAACAGCGCGTAGCCAATGAAAGAAAGCACGTATCTTGAGCTGGCTTGGAGGGCACATAAGGTGTGCTGTACGCATTCTGAAAACATACCACTCGTTGCTGTCATGGATAAAAGGAGCGAATTATCAGATTTGCAGAAAGGGATTATCATCGGCTTTCAAACCAAGCGTGACAGTATTTCTGAAACAGCGCAGTTTGTGAACTGTTCACGTGCTGCTGTGGTTAAAATGTATCGTGATTGGAGAAATGGCACCATTGTGAATAAGCGACGTGGAAACTGTGGAGCACCACGTGCCATTGATGTGAAAGGTGAATCGGCTTCGAAGGTGAGTTAGGGCTGATCGACACGCTACAGTGGAGCAATTCACTGGCCGAATGAACCAGGGGGCTACCAGAAGTGTGTCTAAAACGACAGTTCAGCGAAACCTGCATGGGGCTCCGATGCAGACGGATAGTCACTGCACCTATGCTAACGAAGGTGCGTCGGTAGGAAAGGTTTGCATTTGCACGGCAGTACTGGAATTGGACCTCCGCTGATTGGCAATGGATTGCCTTCTCCAATGAGTCACGTTTTCTGCTTCATCAAACGGATGGACGTTGGCGTATAAGACGAGAAGCATCGGACAACGAACACTCATCAACCATTGATGGAAGAACACAAGCTAGTAGGGCAAGCGTTATGGTCTGGATATGTTTTCGTGGCATTCTCTAGGTCCACTCATACTTGTGGAAAGCACTATGGGTCGAATTCGTTATGAATCCATCCTTGCAGACCACGTAAACCTATACATGCTGACTGTCTCCCCTTGGGCGGATGGGATCTTCCAGCACGACAATGCGACGCGTCACACAGCTAGAAATGCCCAATAGTTGTTGGTAAGAGCACGATGAAAACTTCAAAGTACTTCCCTGGTCCTCTAATTCCTTAGACTTAAACCAATTGAGAATCTGTGGAACTACCTCGATCGTGTTGTTCGCTCCATGGAACCTCCACCACTCACCCTCCAGTAGCTGTTAGATGCACTGCAATCAACATGGCTCCACATACCTGTGAACACCTTCCCTCATCCTATTGAGTCACTCCCAGCCCGTCTAGCTGCTGTACGCGCTGTACACGGCAGTTAGTCTGGATATTAGCTGGTGGTTACAATAATGTGACTCGATTGTATATTTGCTTCTAAATATCCGATTGAAAAAATTATTTTTCCTTGCGATGCCATTTATATGAAAGACTATTTTAGGTACTGTCTCTTTTTCAGGTAAAGCGCAGATTTTCTGATTGGGGTCGTAAAGCTAAATTGCATTTCCTCCCATATCTCTGCTTCTAAAAGTCTTATTTAAAAAATTCAGAAATTTATTTTTTGCTGTATGCCATTCGTTATGAAATATACCATTTGATAAAAAAATAAATTTCTTTTTTACTGTATGCCTTTCACTATTTTAAGGATGGTGAGTATTATCCTATTTTAAATAATGCACAGCTTTCCATCTAGGGGGCGTAATGATCAAAACCTTTTTCTCACTTTCTCTGCTTCCTGTGGACGTATTTGAAAAGTTCATTTTCCTTAGCATAGCTTTTGCCATGAAGAATGCTTTTCGCTGATTTTCAACTTTTCCATTATGCAAAATTCTTCCACTAGAAAACGTAGAATTGTATCATGTTTCCTTCTATGTTTCTTCTTTTAGCTGCTCGATTTGAAAATTGCTTTGTCTCTGACAGTCCTTCTGCTATGAGAAACATTTTGTGCGCCATTTGTTAGTCTTCGTAACATACCTTTTAGCCGCTGGTGGAAGTAAGTAGCTGTCTCTATTTCTAGATGTTTTATAGATTGTAGAAATCCGAGAGATTCTTTTTCTTTGACAAATATGATCTCATTGATTCTCTTACTTTGACAAATTATGATCTCATCGGAAAATATTCAAAAGACGTGCTCATCACAACCGAAAATGCGGTGTCATCTTTCTTGATTATTGTTTCAAGACTACCGACCAGCGTGAGCAATTCATAAGGTTAGAAGCAGCTTCCTGTCCTTGATTTAGTACAACTGTTTCCAGAGAAGAGGAAGGGCCATTGACATAACATAAGTGCACTCGGGATCGTGCGCATTACGAATGGCGAGAAAGCAGCTCATAGACCGCTGTGCACCTGTGCTGTCAAATATACACTTACGCCGTTTATCGAGTAGAACACAGCATGAGGAGGATTCGAAGAAAAAGGACAAATCTTGTTCATTCTGACACTTATTATATCCTATCAGAAATAAATTTTGGAACATAACGAATACAATTGGAGATATTGCGTCCCCAGAAAGGCCGACAAAACGATAAAATAAACTTGCCATCTAGACTACTCGACAGAGATAATGCCACACCATGAAGGAATGCACGAAATGAGACGAAACTTACCACATATGTAGACCAGCAGGTGGGAAAGAAGTGGTTTACTTCCTGAGAGATTTCATGAAAGCGATGGGCTAGAAGACAGTATAATGTGAGTCCATAGATTGCATGACCGCCAAGCTTGGCTATTCATTCGACAACATGGCGTGGCATCGAGTCGAAAAAGTCCCGCATTGTTCCCTGAGTTATCGTTTACTATACGTCGTTGACCTGTGTCAACAGTTCATTGAATTTGCGAGAGGATGTTGCAGAGGCATTACGTCGTCTGCTAGTGAGGTCCCACACGTCAGGGATGCCGCAGAGATACTGAAACAAAATGGGATGCAGCCTCTCATCGAAGTATCGTCATGCTGTCATTCTTCCAACTTTTCCTGAGAACTGAAGGGATGTTGAAATTTATAACGCTTCAAACCAGGACACCATGTTGAGGTGCCGAATGACGCTCACGGATGGCTGTAAGATCGGTCGTCCAGTGACTACGTTGTCTCCGGACTATCAATCAGCGATCGTCGGCGCTGAAGTGAGTCTCGTCGCTGAATACGACATGGTTTCATTCGTTCCGCGATACATGTCTGTTACTGTACCATTCCAACCTTTCACAACGATGTGCTGCGGTGAGTGCCAGTCGTAGCAACGGTAGCCGATATCGTGAACCTGCTTCAGCCAAATTGCAAATTCACAGTCCGTATCGATACGAAGATATCCATGGCTGCCTGTACACCTTGTTGATTTTCGCCTGCTGTGGATTGGGGAGTTGTTACGGCTTGCCGTCAAATGCGTCGATCATGATGTTCGGAGATCCGGCTACGTTCAACATTCTAACCACGACGAAGCAGGTCACAATTCTTCAACCATTCTTGCCACAGTCGGACGACAGTTGTTACACTCGAATGCGTTTCCCCTCTGGGCGACGTAGGGGCCAATAAGCCGTTCATTCTCCTATGATGAAGCCTTCGACAAAGGTGTCCTTTTGATGACCCAATAATGTTGTTTAGGCAGTGTCTTTTCCTGCACGTGCTTTCGCCGCAGAGATTACTCTGATGCAGTGGTCCACACATCCTGGTGAGAATGACAAAAGTTAGCTAATCCCGATCAGTTTTTGCCCTTTTATCTCTCTCGCCGGTCACGTGATTGGTTCGAAACTGCAGTCATTTACATAACCCAAGTGTCAATGCATACCCAACAGCTTCCATATCGCGAGGCAAATAAGCCTACGTTCCTGGTGTGACAGTTTCTATATCAAGCAGTCTATATAAAATTGCTCACACATAGAGAGGGGGAACTTAGGAGACCTTCTTCTAGCAGTGGACTGATATTGTTGATGATATACGTACACAGAGTGGGCAATTGGGCCTCTTTTTGCCCTTAATATTACTTGAATTCGTCTTGATGGACTCTATTAAACGTTCGTAAGTGGCTGTATATTAGCTCAAATGCGATTAATTGAACCCTCCAGCTCTTGAAGACTTGATGGTAATGGAACCAGCTATCTGATCCTCTTTTCAACTTCATTGCAAAAGTTCTTCATTGGATTGAGATACGGTTATTGAGGATGCCAATGTAGCAGGGAGAAGTTTCCGTAGTGCTCCTCAAACCATTCGCGTACAATGTGAACACTATGACATGGAGCATTGTCCTTCTGGAAGTATCCATCTGCATTCCGATAAACCATCAGCATAACTGAGTGGACTTTGTCCGCAACGATATTTAAATGTTTTTGGGCTATCAGGTGTTGCTCCACAGGAATCAGAGGCCCAAACACTTCCACGAAAACATACCATAGGCCACATGACGTTACCCCCACCAGCTTGAAGAGCAGTGACGATGAAAAATGGGTCCATGCTTTCGTGCTGCTGTCTCCATATCCTCATCCTTCCATCTGCATAGTGTAGTTGAAAACGTTATTCATCGGACGACATTACCCTTTTTCACTCATGTACTGTCCAATTCTTGTGTTCCTGTGCGAACCGGAGGCATTTCTCCTTGTTCGCTGCAGATAACAATGGCTTACGGACAGGCATTCTGCCTCAGAAGCCCATGAGATGTAATGAGCGGAAAACTGTACTTTGAGAAGCTATCGGATTTAGTCTCTGATTCAGATTATCTGTAATCTAACGAATTGTTACCGTCTGTCTTCCTACTGTCCTCTCAGCTCAAGAATTCAGTAGCTGTTGACGACCTCTCGCTTTGCGTTCAATACCCAGTTTTCTGACTGGTGGTCCACTCTCTATACACTTTGTAACAACTGCTGCCCTCAAACATTTCACAAGTGTAGCCGTTTTGCTAATGCTCGCACCAATGCTTTGACCACCCACGATCATTCCACGTTCGAAATCCGTTTTGCTAATGCTCGCACCAATGCTTCGACCACCCACGATCATTCCACGTTCAAAGTCAGTTTTGCTAATGCTCGCACCAATGCTTCGACCACCCACGATCATTCCACGTTCAAAGTCCGTTATGATAATGCTCGCACCAATGCTTCGACCACCCACGATCATTCCACGTTCAAAGTCCGTTTAGCTAATGCTCGCACCAATACTTCGACCACTCACGAGCATTCCACGTTCAAAGCCCGTTATGATAATGCTCGCACCAATGCTTCGACCACCCACGATCATTCCACGTTCAAAGTCCGTTTAGCTAATGCTCGCACCAATACTTCGACCACTCACGAGCATTCCACGTTCAAAGCCCGTTATGATAATGCTCGCACCAATGCTTCGACCACCCACGATCATTCCACGTTCAAAGTCCGTTTTGCTAATGCTCGCACCAATACTTCGACCACCCACGAGCATTCCACGTTCAAAGTCCGTTTTTGCTATTGCTCGCACCAATGCTTCGACCACCCACGATCATTCCACGTTCAAAATCCGTTTTTGCTAATGCACACACCAATGCTTCGACCACGCACGAACATTCCACGTTCAAAGTCCGTTTTGCTAATGCTCGCACCAATGTTTCGACCACCCACGATCATTCCACGTTCAAAGTCTGTTTTGCTCGGACCAATGCTTAGCCCACCCACGACCATTCCACGTTCAAAGTCCGTTTTGCTCGGACCAATGCTTCGCCCACTACGATCATTCCACGTTCAAAGTCCGTTTTGCTAATGCTCGCACGAATGCTTCGACCACCCACGATCATTCTACGTTCAAAGTCCGTTTTGCTAATGCTCGCGCCAATGATTCGACCACCCACGATCATTTCAAGTTCAAAGCCTGTCAGATCGCTTCTTTTACCCACTATTTCTTGCGCAATGTTCTTCATTAGGGTCTGCATGCCTAGCGTTCCCTTTATATACCGATTCAGCCATGTTGCATTACCAGCATCAGCAGGATAGCTACTTTGCATAAATTATCTGGTAATCATAAGAGCTTGGCCACTTATTGTACATATACTGGTATACAGCTAAACGCCTCAAAACGAAACACAGACGAAGAAATTGAAATAAAATGAAGGTTGCATCAAAGCAGCTGCGCAAACTATAATGCAAAATGTCAAAATCAATAAGACATGAAGGGAAAATTGAAGTAAAGAATAATCAAACAAGTTAGTAAATAGGGATCGTCCCCAGGTGGTTCCCTACCACATACTAAAATTTCATCGAAATCGAACCATTTTTACGCAAGTTATGTCGCATCAGGGCAATGGAATAAATCCCGCTCTTATGTCCTGCCTGACCTTTGACCCCATTTCGCCCATTTTCAATAGGGCTCGTGGGGTTGTTCCCTACCACATACTGAAATTTCATCGAAATCGAACCATTTTTACGCAAGTTATGACGCATAAAGGCAATGGAATGGATCCAGCTCCTATGTCCTGACCTCTGACCCTGTTCCGCCCATTTTCAATAGGGTTCGTCCCCAGTGGTCCCCTACCACATGCTAAAATTTCGTCGAAATTGAATCATTTTCACGTGAGTTATCGTGCGGACGGACGGACGGACAAAGCTGGAGCATATACGCTTCTTCAACCTACGGTTGGAAAGTGTGAAAAACGCTTATAGCATAGTAAAATTCGTTTATTTACTGGATTTCTCAATGCTATAGGAATATCAGGTAAATATACCTGTAGCTCTGATAAAACTCTATTCGTTTCTCGCACAATTCCTGCCCAGCGCAATAAAATGCAGCTGACAACAGCTAAGATGCGAAGACAAGGAGCCCGTTAGGCAAGAAGTATTGCACACAGCTTGTGATAATTTCAGTTATCTTCTGCAATATAACACCTAAACTACACAATGGAGACTAAAAGTATTCGGACACCTAGGTCAAGTGTAAACAGTACATATTTGGGGAACTTTTGGCCATTATGATTTCTAAGGCCCTTCTTGGCATGTTTACCACTACATGCCGGAAGATTTGCACCGGCATTTTCCTCCATTCCATTTGTAAAGCTTCTACCAATGCTGCCTTAGAAGAAAGTCGTACCGGCAGAGATCAGATTCGGCATTTCATCTCGTCGCCCAGATGTTCAATTGGATTTAGATCGGAACTTTGGGCTGGCGAATCCAATGCTTCGAAATTCTGCTTCTCAAACCAGAACTGAACAGGCCTTGCAGCCGCGTTCTGTCTTGCTGATACAGGCGAGGATCTGTGTCGAAGCATTGCCAAGCGGTAGGCAGTGCGGAATTGTTCAGAATGTATTCGAACAAGTCGGCCGTTAAGCTGGCGCTCACCACCACCAAAGTATCAAGTCCTTTCCAGCCGAAACAGCCCCACACCATCACTGATTCCTCTCCAAATTTTACTGTAGAGACAAAGCAGTTCGCTTGACAGCGCTCTTCAGGCAAATACCACACCAAAATTTATCGATCCAGAATAAAGAGTGACTAGCGTGAATAGTCATTCTACAAGATTCTCTTTTCCTCTTTTGTTGTCCCAGAACGGCGAGCAAGGGACCTCTGCAATCGTCGACTGGCATTGGCTGCAGTGATGTAGAAGCTGACTTAGTATGATAACCTTTGGCATGAAGTTCCTGGCGGACAGTTCCGATACAAATAGCTGCTATAGTGGCTCGTGCGATGACGCCGGTCAGCTCTGCGGCGGGGCAGGAGGTGCAGGCCTTCCTTTTCACATTCCGCAGTCTTCGCTTGGCAAGATCACTGAGTTTGTGCGGCTTTCCAGAGAGCGGCTTCACTATAATGGCACTATCTGCTTTCCGTCGATGAAAACCCTCAACAACAGTGAATTTGAAAATCCTAGAAGAGCGGGGATGTTGCTTACTGATTGCTTACCTTGATGGCACCGAACCAACATGGCCCTTTCAAAGACAGTCTGTTCAGCGCCGTGAGGCATAATCGGTTTCAATGTTGTCTGATAGTTGTAATGTAGTGTAACAAAGGACATTAAAATTAAACAGAGAATATTCTAGCAACCTCCCATTCATGAAAAAAAACTTCTAAAATTTCTTAATAAAATAATTAAATAAATCTTAAGTATAGCGTGATCAAGAAAGACGCTTACACAAGCCTCTCGGTACTAGAAAAATTAGGTGTCTTTTTTTGTGTGTGTGGTAGGGTAATGACCGCCGTGAGCAACTCAATGTGCTATAAGCAATCGCTCCTCCCTAATTTAGAGACACTGACTCCAGAGAAGAGAGACAGCCAGAGCCGTAAGTCAAAAACAACGTCCGTGCCTCACCGGGATTCGAATACCAACCATTCTCATGCGAATGGCCTCAGGCCAAAGCTCAAACTACTGCGCCACCGAAGAGGCAAGGTAACTTCAGAAAGATTCAAATAAATAAAAGAAAAAAGGCTACCCGAGACGCAATACAAAAGAATGGAGCTTACAAATTTGGCATGTGAATTTAGACCTCAACAAAAAAAGGGCCCTCTCCCACCCTCATATAATTGCCAAATGGATTCATCTAACAATTTAGACCTTATACCAAAAGAAAAAAAACACAAAGAGGTCCTCCACCCCCATTCAGAACAGCAGCGAATAATTACCAATAGGTTATTAGACGACTACTGTCTTCGTTTGCTGCGGGAAAGTATGAGTAATTTCTTCGATTTTTGAAGAGTGGTTGGTCCCCCAGATTATTACCGACGTTTTTTTCTCTTTATGTGCAGCACCCAACACAATCGGCTCGTGCGCGTCTGCTTCTGCAAATGCACTTTAATTTGCATACATAGAAGTATCCGAATATTTTTGTCTACATAGTGTACATGGAGGAAATGTGAAATAAGAGCCTACCATTGTTTCTTAAAATTTGGAAAACGGGAAAATTTGGTGATGCACATGGAAATCATCATCAACACGTAGAAAATTTGAAATTTGGGAGAGGGGGTGCTAATGCACTTTGGATCCCCCTTGGGTACGCCACTACATTATATTTTCTGTGTCAGTGAACAATATATTTAAATTCTTTTTTTTTCTGTTTTTTATCAAGAGACATGATAAAATAAAAACAAATTCCATATCACTTTTTGTACTGTTTTTAGCCATCAGTAAACAGGCACTGCTTAACGGGAAAGAATCGCCAGTTGTTCAAAATTAAACTAAATAAAGTTTTAATTTGCTTTCAAGAGCCCTGTGTCATTTGCTTGGGGGGGATAATAGTCAGATTGAGACATTTTGATGCGTTAATTCTTTGCTTTCCTCGATAATCGGAAAGCATAACGCCAAGAAGTTTTTGTTCCGTTATTATCAATCGCTTTATTAAGCGGATATTTTTATATCTAAAGAGGTAAAAGCGTAGGTTACTTTGAAATAAGGTCTACTCCTGGCTCACGCCTATTTGTATCATGCAAACTACGAGCTGGTTGTTTTGGAAACGGCACGTCAATACACTTTTTTCTCCTGTTTTGCCAAATAAAATCAAGATGCACGAACATTGCGTTCGTGCGGTAGATTGAGAAATTTGGATGGACGTGCATTGCCATCTAGTGACAGGAAACGAAAGCTGAAATGTTCTGAAACATTTAGATGGCAATGTGTTTCTTGTTTCTGCGAAATACATGCTGTAATTATAATGCAACCACATT
Organism: Macrothele yani; assembly: GCA_039090855.1. Taxonomy (NCBI): domain Eukaryota; kingdom Metazoa; phylum Arthropoda; class Arachnida; order Araneae; family Macrothelidae; genus Macrothele; species Macrothele yani. Next base: position 60,215,407 of record CM076989.1, on the reverse strand, counting down.
ACGTCAACCATTGTTCATTAATTCTTCCCTTTTCCTGGCATTCATAGCAACATCAAGCGCCTTTAATGAACACATCCTTTGGCAAAAATCGAAAAACTGAAGAAAAAGGTCTGATGATCATCTGTGACTTTGTTACATCATTAGAAATCGTTTAATACTTAAGGACTTGAATGTTCACTGATGCACGCACCTTTTCTTTTCATTTTTAACAGAGCAATATATTCTGTCGCTTGGTGATAAGAGAACCAAAAAATGTTTTGCATAAATTTTGTTAGTTTTATTCGCCTCATGTAGACGTGCGAAGAAACGCGACGACAATAATTTAATGAACATAAAATTTATGAGCATCACAAGATTGGGTATGGATTATTATAGAAGACGAGTTAATTAACTCTCGTTATAAGAATTGAATTCAGGCTTTTCTACCTTAGTTCTTCAACATTTTTCATCCACTATGAGACAATTAGGGTACTATAAGAGACGAAGCAAAGTTCGCCTCAGTTGTGAAAACTGCCTCATCTGGTAGAACTCTGGATAGAGTACAAACATCCAGTGGTGAAGTGGGGTTTGAACGGCGTTCAAATGCTTTTTATTCTAGCCGACCCATTCCGGTAAATCCTACACAACATAACTTGTTTTCTTTTTAAAATGCGAATGTCCGATAATTCTTTTCTAATAACAAAATACAGCAGAAAAACTGCGCACTCAGTGGAATTAAGTCCCATGTTTCTTTGAAGGTAGAGTAAATCTCTAAATCCATTCTTACTCAGCAGTCCCTTGAAACTCCTTTTTCTACTAATGATACGTTCAGGTAGGGCTAATACAAAAGGACAATTATTGTAATTTGGAATTTAATTAATCTAATCATTATTAAGGAGTCCATTAGTGAGTCTCAGTGAATTTAGTCGGGTTACGAGTGCCCGTTAATTACGCTGGAAGCACAGGATATTAGTTTTCGCTCTGGAGCTTTAGGCCCGTTTTACGCATGGGGAAAATATCGGCCGAAGCAATAAATGTCCTGGCTGTCCTACTACTAATTTTCAGGCGGACTATAGAATTCTACCTGCTGTATCCAAACTGCCCCTTTCCAAATATCTCGAGAACTAAGTCTCCCAGTAATAAATAACTTTCACCGTAGCACTCGTAAATTAGTTTCCGCTTCCAACGACATCTTATGCGATAATATGGAGCTGATTTTAGTTCTTGCACACCAAAACAGCCGCAAGTTGGGTCCCAACATATTCAGTGTTTTCTCACCAAAATGTGTTCCTTGAATTCCAAAAAGGGGAAATCCGGAAGTCTGACTTCGACCGATTACTATAATTTCTTATACTATATGCTATAAATATAAGTAAGTAAAAAGGGGTGAGGCGAGACGGAGGTAAGAAGAAAACGGTATTGAAGACGTAAACTCACCGCGGGTTCCTGTACTTTTTCAATTAGCACTACACCACTACAAATATCCCTCGGTTAGTACACAATTTGCGTTAGCCAAATTTCACGTGATTTTTTTTATTTTCAGTTTATGAGGACCTAATAATCGATTTAAGTGAGCAACAGCTTTACATTTACGTTGTTTTGAAGAATAAATAATTTGCTAAATTCAGCAGTCCATGGGGTAGAGGGGCATGTAGGTTGATAATTCATAAAAGGTTGTGTGAGGTCCTTTGTATTTTCCTTTTGAAACAAGCCTATTAAAACAGAAAAACAATCAGCTCCACAGCTAAGAAGTTCAGAATATAAATGAATATTCGGGTTAATGGTATAAGCGCTGATGGTTTTTCATAGTGCAAAGATATTATGTTGACACCGTACGAGCGAATACAAAGGAATAAAAAAACAATTCTAGGAAGAGTGCCATGTCCACGAGTGACTGCCAACCATCCAATCAGCTGGCGTGTCAACTGTTCCGCAGTGTCAGATATTGGGGTGAATTTTACCATTAAAATGGCGTTTTAAGGCCTGCAAGATCCACCACACGTTTGTTGAGACCAGTGCTGCCATTCTGCTGATTGATCAGTAGATATACTGATTTTGACTCCTATCTACTGATAGATCTTCGTTATGTGCTGGTTTTTCTTTGTTTTAAGACCACCTACATACTCGGGACATGCTGTCGAAGAACGTCTGCGTGCTTTTAATACTCACCATTTACTAATCTAATCAACAAGACTTACCTTGGAACCGTTCCGAAAAGAAAAAGCTGATTAAAACTGAAATTAGTCGACTTATGCTACCTTATAGTTTTTTCAAAATTTATACTAGTTGTCATGAAATATGCTTTTATTCTAGATAACTATTTAGTCTGTATTACTAAGATTCTCCCTAGTATGTTGTTAAAATCCAGAATATTAGGAAAACGTCTACAGTGCGATATTTGTGCTAATGATTGTTTTTAGTATAGTACTTATTTCACTTACTTAGGGAACATCTGGATATCGCTTAGTAAGCAGTGTAAATATATAACTCTTCGTTTTTAGGAAGACAACAAGTGGGAACGACACGACTGTAACTGCATTGCCATGATTACTTGCACCAACATTAGTTTTAATTATGAGTATTATTTTATAAAGCTGATCATCAGAAATATCTTATAAATAGGAGACTCAGGACTGTATTGGTTTGAATTTTCAGTCCGGTATTAAAGAGTAGTATACTGGTAATGTTTGACATACCAGTAGATTTAAGTGCTATTCGTACTGAGATTACATCCAATACATTACATTTGTCAGGTGGTTCATATTTCAAGAAAAAATCTGATCTACTGATTTCTACTGATTTTTTGAGCTCTGGTCTACTCATCTCAGGTAAATGTCTGTGGCAACACCGGATGAGACAATTCAGAAATACGAGGTGTGGTAATAAAATTAGATGAATGCACGGTAAGGATGAAAAACAGGTGATGCTTAAGAAAACTTACTTTACTGGCCTTCAGATTCACCCACATTCTTCTTTGTTATCGTCTGAAACTGGGTAGTCACGTCACATTCGCTTGAATGTCATAAATGTTCAGAAATTACCGCAAATCCCATTTCAACGCTCATTTCAGTGGGGAAAACAAAAAGTAGTCAGCCGTTCCCAAATCAGGTGAATATGGTGGGTGGTTAGATGTTGGACAAAACTTTTGAACAGGTTTTTAGCTTTCCCAAATCTTTTAAAATAGTGCAGATGTTTCATGATTAATAACCAGCAATCATTCGCACAGACAGTCGGGGATCCTTTGCTGTGAACTCACACACTTTTACAATGTTTTCAGGATGATTGGTGGTTACTAGCCTTCCACTCCGTGTGACGTCTTCAACGGAGTCCCTTCTTTGGCGCAAACGCTTGAACCAGTCGAAAACACACATTAATATTACTGATTCATCTCCGTAAACTTCTTTCAGAGTTGCATGCATTACCACTGTGGATTTTTCCAGTTTGAAGCAGAATTTGGTATTGGTTCTTTGCTTCATTTTTGCCCCCTAACAACGTGCACCTACATCAACTGCCACAACACGCTCTTTGTGCAACATACTTTCTCACAGATCCGTGACTGTTACGGACATGTTTGCTCGTGTGCTCGATTGCGCCATCGAGGTTACCGCACCTTTCACTACATTTCCTTTAAGCGTTATGACAGAATTCATCGAACTCTACTGACACACCTTGTATGTGAATAAACTCAAAATAGATTTCTAAAGTGTTTAGATTTCCATCGTGCAGGTAGGGGGCCAAGTACTTAAAAGCAGCAACAATGAAAGCTGTCCAGTATAATACGTATTTAAGAACTTCAGGATTCAGAAGGAGTTAGCTGCTAATGTTCAGTATGCAATAAATATGCCATCAAAAACTTTACTGCCTGCTTCTTAGGATACGGACAGTGTTACGGTTCAGATTTATCAGAACAACCCTAAACGCAGGCAAAGTGTATTGTTTTAAAAGACTTCTACAAATCCAAGAGGAAATTTAGGTTGTTTCAAGAAGTCTAGTAAACCTTTGAGAAATGTTCTGCTGCTTATACTGATGAAGAAGCCGGTATATACGATGAACAGAAAATACTTCCTTTCCTAGTTGTAGCGCATTTTGGGAGTACAAGACAACTTCATAATTTAATTCATTTTTATTTCATTTATCACAATGCACTCTTAGTGATAGATGCAAACAACTATGTAAATCCACATGAAAACAGGTGTTCGAAAAGGCCTCCTGAGTAGCAATGCAAGCCTCGTGCAGTCATCTCACCGACTTTTTTTTGTGAAGGGGAGGGCTTTAACAACCACCGTGAGCAACTCAGTGGGCTATAAACAGTCGCCCGTCCCTATTTTCGGGCCACTGGCCCTAGAGAACGGAAAGAGCCACGACCGTAAGACGAATACACAACCCATGCCTAATCTGGGGCTCGAACCCGCACTCACTCAGAAGAGTGGTCATAAGCCAGCGCTTAAACCACTGCGCCGCAAGGGCGGCTCTCACCGATTGAAGCGAGCGCGTTTGAGAAGTCCAGGAGTGTTCTTAACACTTTAACAACCACCGTTTGCAAAGAGCTCGTACAATAACAACATGTGAAGAATAAACGTTAGTCTTAAGTGTCCACATAAAAGAAAATCCAGTGGATTCAAATCTGGATATCGTGCAGAACTTACATTTGACCCATCTGTATTAATCCGACGGAGAGAATGCGTAAGTCTCAAGCAGTAAAGCTAAAATGAGCTGGATTCCCATCATGAATGAACCACATACGACGGCTGCTAACGGAACATCTTCCACCAATGTAGTAGTTTTACCTTCAAGAAATACATGTAAAGTTTACTGCAGAAAATCTGGAACGATCACGTTGTCATTGACGATGCCAGCCCGAATATTGGCATGAAACATAGGCTGATACCGAATCTTATTTACAGCATGAAAGCTGATACCCTGCTCAATGGCGAATGTTTTGAAGACTCACAAAACATCTGTGGTGAATTGCGATTCACCAGTTAAGAGCACACAGTGGAGAAACCCAGGCATAATACACTGCTGCAGAAGCCACTTGAAAAGCATAACTAGCGGATAACAATTAGCTTGTGAAAGAGCCTCGGCTAGCAGAAGCAATGGAACCCTTCGGAGGACACAATTGCTTCTAACGACCAGTTCCGAGATGCTCTGCGGCCATTTTCAAAAACCTGTTCGTATAAAGAACGTGCACAATCAATGCTTATCTTTAAGTATCATACCTTTAAGGAACACATGTACATATTACGAAATTTCATTAAATTGCTACAACCTGCTAGCGTGTATTGTATGATTTCTAAACATTTAATTAAATTTTCGTTCACTCCCTTCTGGTGCAGATATGCACATAATTAAAATAAGAAGCGTGCAAGCAGTTAGTGATAAAACATGTGGAAGGAATACAGACTGATATCAATAACACTCCGCTGCCAGTGTTCTTTAAAAAGTCGTCCGTAGCCGATTTTTAAGGAACAGGTTTCTTATAGTAAGTCACGGACCGAATATTTGATAAACAGATAATTTTTTAGTACACTAGGGGCTGCGCCTATAGGCTCGCTGCGCTCGTTTTCAGAGTAGCCCTCGGGCCCTGCAGCCTGATCTCCAAGTATATCACATGAAATAAAAATTGGAAAATTCATATAAATTACAATTTTTATTGCATGTCTAAGCACATAAGGCTTGTTATTGCGAAATTTCAGAGTTTTCTTTACTGTCGTTAATTTTTGGAAGGTCGGATTTTGTCGTTTGAACTTATAGCACTTACTAAATTACCCACTAAGAAAAGCAAAAGCGGTTAAAAAAGCATTTCTGTAAACCGTAAACCGTTATGCTAAACCGTTAAGGTGGACGTCAAATACACTGGCGGAAAGTGAAAAAAGAGCACCAAGAAAGAGACGTCTGATACCAACGAAATTTTTACAGCATAATAACGGAATACAGAGGATAACGTGATCAAAACATTATGACAAAATACAGCTGTATTTGCTGGTAAACTGAAAAATAACATTTCCATGTAACATGGTTAGTACGAGGTTGAACCGCCATGAACTGCGTCACACTGTGCAATTCTGACATGGCGTCTGTCGTACAGATGTTGGATGTAAGTTTGGGGTATTGAGATCCAAGCATCCTCAATCTGGATGCGTAAATCGGGGATGGTCGTGGCTGGCCGTGGAGACCGGATACGTCGTTGTCCCATAAAACCCCACACGCGCTCAATGGGGGACAAATCCGGTGAACGTGCAGGCCATGGAAGTTGTCTCACACCCTGAAGTGCATGTTGCGTTGCACGTGCCGTGTGTGAGCGTGCGTTATCTTGCTGAAAAAAACCACGATGGACCGACCTGACAAATGGCACAACAACGAGCTGAATGATGTTGTTGATGTAGAACGTGCTGTTTAACGTACCCACAAACACTAGTTGCGTACGAGAGTGATAGCTGATCGCTCCCCACACCAGGAGACCAGGTGTAGGCCCTGTGTGTCGCTGGCGGATGCAAGAATGGTGGAGACGCTCCCCTGTGCGTCTGCGAACACGCATACGGCCATCGAAGGCGCCCAAGCAGAATCTGCTTTCATCGCTGAACACAACAGATCGCCATTGCGTTCTCCAGTGCAGATGTTGGCAAAATAACTGCAGCCGTTCCTGATGGTGGGCTGGAGTCAGAGGTACACATGCCAGAGGCACGCGTGCACGTAGTCCTGCATCCAGTAGACGGTTGCGGATTGTTCGCACAGTCACCTCAGGTGCAACGGCAGCTCGGATTTGCGTCGCAGTGGATATTCTGCTTGACAACGCCGCTCTTCTTATGCGTCAATTGGTCCGCTCATCAGTCCGTCTGTGACTCCCAGTTCCACGTCTTCTCGTGTGGGAATGTTCCTCGGACCATCTACGCCACCATCGTACCACCACCGATATTTCCCGTCCAATTCGCTCCACAATTCGACGATACGACCACCCGGCCTCGCGGAGTCCGACTAGACGACCTCGCTCAAAGTCCGATAACTGCTTAAATCGTACACGTCTTCCATGTCCAGGGTTTGCAGCTTCTTCAGGATCTTCGCACGTATCCGTACGCCGACGATTGATTGCATTCACTTCGCCGTACTCCTTAAATACCACCGACGATAATTTGCATATTATGCCGTGCTGTGGCGTAAGCGCTCACCGGTTCGTCCCGAAATTAACATCACACCTACGTAAACTCGACCCCATTAACGTGTATAAATTTCATGATCGTCCGCCAATTCCTTCTTGGTGTTCTTTTTTCACTTTCCGCCAGTGTAATTTTGCTTCCTATACTTCCAATGGAAAAACTTTTGTACACATTTTCTTCACAATTTCTGTGTTCCCAAGGATGGAAATTTGAACAACGATTAAAATAACTTCGTATTATAACTTGGAATACTTAATATTTTCTAAAACATAACCATAATTATATTAAAAATCAATAACTTTTTCCTTTGGCGGTGTTGGAACCAGAAAAAAGATGGCGCGAACTGTACTTTGATGACGTCAGTAGACAAGCAAATGTTGGATTGCCTAATTATGGTTATGTTTTAGAAAATATTACGTATTCCAAGTTATAAAATGAAGCTATTTTAATCGATGTTTAAATTTTTATCCTTGGGATCGCATTGATTGTGAAGAAATTGTTTACAGAAGTTTTTCCATTGGAAGTATAGGAAGCAAAATTACTTGACGTCCACCTTAAACAACTGAGATAGCTTTACCAACAAAACATATGCATAACAAATTCTCTGCGCCACCATGGCAGCAGGTTACGGGACCAGAACGTTTCTCTGTGGTTATCGTGAAGACAGACAAGGCGTTCGTTTCTTTCCCTTGCGTCTTTAAAAAATACTTAAAAATCAGAAAATGACTTTTTCTTAATATTTTTTGTAAAAAAGGACGATAGTTGTAATTTTATGCTGTAAAAATTGCAATGCGTTCTGATTTATTGTTTGCCATATATCCGTTTTTTTAAATGGATCTCATCGCGAAATAAATAAGTTTGTGAAATTCAGAAATTTAATTTCTCATAAACTAAATCGAAATTCAAAAAACGGGGCGACGACGTGCAAAACTTCGGTCATGGTAGGTATGTAGATACCTACAAAGTTTCGTGGTTCTGTTGCTGTTAGTATGTCCGGAGCGCGACTTTTTTGCTTACCTTAATTTTGAAACACAATAGCTCTTGAAGTATCGCTAGAATCGAAAAACGGTTTATTTCAGCGTGTTCTCCAAACAATTCTCTACAAACGATGTAAATTTTCAATTTTTGTGTTCAATACGTTTTGCGCTGCAAGCTAGGAAAGCAAGAGTGTCGCGAAATTTCTAAAAACAGCGGCAGTGGTGGCAGTTACTTTTTTTAGAATAGAGAGATTTTCAGCCTTCTTTTATCTGCAGAAAAATGTCATTGTGTATAAAATTTTGGAACTACAAAATTCGAACATTTCAGTATTCTTCTGGAATGGGTAAGGACAAGAATGCTGTAACCGAAAGCATATTGTTGCCATTCGATTTCATAATTATTCAAAATATATTTCAGACATAAACCAAAAAGCCAAAATATTATGAACAGCGCGCCTTTATGCAAATCGAAGCAACCAAAAGTCGGGAAACAGCCACATAACTGGTGAAATAATGGTCGTACGGGAACGAAACTGGTGGTTAGGTATAGGTAAACGACCGTGCGCGTGAAAGTCTGACACGGTATAAACAACACCTGACACTGAGCTCTGTTAATCAGTGTTGTTCTTCAGATGGGAAGGTCTGTGAAATTAAGAGAGTTTGACAAAGGCCAATCAAAGGCCAGGCGGCTGAGTCAGAGCATTTTCGAGACGGCAAGGCATGAGGGCTGCACAGAGTCAGCCCTGGTTAGTGCCTCCAAAAAAGTGGTCCGAGGAGAAAAAGTGTCTCGATGTTAGAGGTGAGCGAAGACTATCACGTATGGTACGAGCCAACAGAAGGTATACTGTGGTGCAACTCGCCGGTCATTCCAGTGCTGGTCACTACTGGAGTAATGTGTCACAAAACACACTACATAGCATCCTGCTAAAAATGGGGCTGTGTAGTCCCATGCTGCTCCGTGAGCCCATGCTAACTTCGGTGCACGTCAAAAGTGTTTACATTGGCACGCGAGCATCAAAACTGGACCTTGAATAATTAAACTTAGCTCGTCTGGTCCGATGAATCTCGTTTCCTGTTGCACCCTGTTGACGGCAATGTACGTGTTCGTTGTTTACCGGGGGAAGTTCTGGCACCAGGATACACCGTGGGATGAAAACAAGCTAGTGGAGAAAGTGTAATGCTTTGGGCAATGTTCTGCTTGGGAACCGTGGGTGGGTCCTGTCTTCATGTGCAGGAAACCAGAGATGGAAACGGGTCACAGGTCAACGGGTCAATGGGTCGACAATTTCTTGCGGGTCCAACGTGTCGGGTCAAGGAGTTCCTGACCCGATTTTGACCCGGTTTTATTACCGTTTTATTTTTGAAGAGAGAAAAATATATTCCAAAGAAAAATGCGCGTTATGGAATTCTGTAGTCGATACTGGTGCCCAAGGAGTGAATAATGATTTGCCATGAAAACATATTGTCGTCTCTTTCTTAAAACAGCGAAGATTTCCACCCACCGACGTCAAACACACCGACACCATATCGTAAAAATATACTTCCTTTGCGTTCTTTTACAGTGCGATTGTCTAGGGCAGGGTACAGGCAAACGCCATTCACCTGCTTCTCAGCTGATTCACTCTCTCCGTGCGAAGTTCACTGTATGACTAACAATTACTTTTCACATCGCATCTTTTACATTAAGCATTCAGATGTTTTCAATTGATGTGCTAACATCCCGTTACCATATCATGTCATGTCGAAATTACCTCTTTATTTGTTTATATGGATGGATTTAATATCAATGAGGTTGAGAAAGGCTTCGAGACCAACAAATATGTGCTTGTTGAAAACCACAAGGGGAAGAGTGAATGCTGGAAATTGTTTCGTCTTATTAAGGACCCGGTGAATAATTCTGTGTTGTTTGGTCTTGCTTGTTGTTCGAAATGTGGAAAGTGTATACTATAATTACAAAGAAACATGCCGACGGTATAATGAAAGATTACGGAACCAAAAATCCAACGGACCTAATGAAAGTATGCGCACCTCCATAAAAGCGTGGAAAGAGTGAACAATCTAAATACATTTAAAAAAATGCATATGTGTAATCGTAAATAACGATTCCCATTTGTAATATACTCCATAGTCACGGTCATAGTCAGTCATTACTTCTGGATTACGCAAAATAGTGGCACTAAAATTTAGCAAGTAACCAAATTTTATTATTAAAAAAGGACTTCAATTATTAAATATCAAGCCCGTACTGGGATGAATATATATATATATTACGTTTATGTGCATATGCACAGGGCGTAACCAAAAGTCCGGAAACAGCCACATAACTGGTGCAATAAAGGCCTTTCAGGAACGGAACTGGTAGCTAGGTATAGGTAAAAGATCATGGCCGATCGAATGGGACTAACAGCGGCGTCCTCTGGCGGATATTTGTGGTACTTATGAAAACAATCTTCGAAAATAAGCGGGATAGGGCAAACAAGTGAATTGCAAAGTTGTAGAGTATCCGCTGGTTAGTAGAAAACGACACGTGATTTGCAGGAAACCAGCAAGGAAACGCCTATAAACGCAACGAAGGCGAACGTTCGCCGGACGGTGTCAGTCGGAAAACCGTGCTTGGAAACCGACATTCAACATGCACAATACGGCATAAGGGACAAAAGAATGATGACGCTATTGAAATAGAGCAAGAATTTTTATTTAATCATGCAAAATGCAATTACGTACCGATAACAAAGGTCAGACATGCGTGATGACGCTATTGAAATAGAGTAAGTATTTTTATGTAATCATACAAAATGCAATTACGTACCAATAACAAAAGCCATACAAAACCCACATATTCCATATGCACAGCTTATCCAAGGCTTGTTCAAAACAAAAGAATGATGACGCTATTGAAATAGAGTAAGTATTTTTATGTAATCATACAAAATGCAATTGCGTACCAATAACAAAAGCCATACAAACCCTACATATTCCATATGCGCAGCTAATCCAAGGCTTGTTCAATGTGCGCACCGTCGGCTGCTATGCACGTCTAAACTCGATAAAGCACGGCTTCTCGTACATTCTCCAAAATCTGAGGTGTCACACTGTGGCATGTGTTAACCATGACGGAGTAGCCAATGTGTACCATCCGATTGACACCATCCGGCGAACGTTCGCATTCGTTGCGTTTACAGGATTTTCCTTGCTGGTTTCCGACGAACCAAATGTCGTTTCTACTAATCAGTAGATTCTTTACAACTTTGCAGTTCACTTTTTTTGCTTTATTTCACTTTGTTTCAAAGCTAGTTTTCATAAGTGCCGCAAATATCCGCCACAGGGCGCCGCTGTTGGTCCCATTCGATCAGCCATGGCCCTTTACCTATACCTAGCCACCAGTTTCGTTCCCGTACGACCATTATTTCACCAGTTATGTGGCTGTTTCCCGACTTTTGGTTGCACCCTGTGTATAAATTGAGTTTCGAATTTATAGTTCAAAGCAGATTTGCCCGGAACACTTACGGGTCCAAAATTTCTGACGCGTTTCCAACTCTGCAGGAAACTATGACGTCTAATACACACCAAAACATCATTACATACCAGGTACATCCTTTCATGGCAACGGTATTCCCTTCTAGTGCTGCCTTCTTTCAGCAGAATGATGCGCCATGTCCTACTGCCCGAATTGTTCGAGAATGGTGCGCAGAACAGGAGGAATACTTTCAAATCTTGCCTTGGCCTTCAAATTGCCCAGACATCAATCAAATCGAGCATCTGGGGTTTGTATTGGTACAGAAAATCCCATCTGCGGATTTCCTGTACCAAAACCATGTAACTTACAAGAGTTAAATGATCTGCTGGTAATGTTTTGGTACCGGATGCCAAAAAACTCTTTTAGAAATCTGGTAGCATTTCGTCGGGTAAGAGCTATTTTGGCTGAACGTAGAGGACCATCATCATGGGCAGGTGGCCGTAATGTTTTGGTTCTTTAGTGTATATTTCGTGTTATTAGTCTTAAACTTTAGAGCAGTGCAATAGTCCAAATTGAAAATTCTGGAAAATATTTTATCTGTTATCTTTGTAGTGATGTGAGACAAATCGAAGACTGTGTTACTGTGATACAAATTAAACTATACATTTGTGGACATGAGTGCAATGTTCTCATTAATACGCTAAACACCTGCAGATAATAATTTAACCCCCTCCTCCGAAAAAACAGAATACCAGAGAAGTTCTTGGTAAGAAATCTAAGAAACAATTGAGCGATTTTGCCAGTTTAGAAAGCGATCTCGTAAAATCTGTTTTATCTTGTAATGTGATTAGGGCCGCCCCGGTGGTGCAGTGGTCTAAGCGATGGCCTCTGATCATTCGTCCGAACGGGGTCCGGGTTCGAATTCCGGTGAGGCATGAATGTTGTGTTTGTCTTACGGCACTGGCTCTCTCCCTTCCCTAGAACCAGTGACCCTAAATTAGGGACGGGCGACTGCTTATAGCCCATTGAGTTGCTCACGGTGGTCGTTAAACCTCGAATCAAAAAAAAAAAAAAAAAATGTGATTAGGTGAAGTAAAAGTGACAACTTTGTGTGCCCTATTGGTGCACTACACAATTTTACTTATTTATTTCAAACCGAAAGATTGGTTACGAAATGCTGAAGACGCGAATTGGCATCTCTAATCATTATTATTATATTCGCACTTTTCGAAATTCTTATTTTTAAAATTTCTTAATAAGTGAAATAACGTGTATAAATGGTGATTTTGACTTCAAGAATTATGTAGCCAAATATTAGAAATCATCTCTCCTGTCTTACTGTTAGTGTAAGTGTCCGAGATCATTTGAAGAAACACATTTAGAATAGATACATTAAGACTATCGACTAATAACTGCATTTATTTTGTAACGTTCTCATCATAGTAAACTACAGTCACCTTCATGAGATACATTTTTTCTCCTTTTCAAAACAAAACATTTTGTTTCCTCAAATTTCCTTTTCTGTCCCTTGGACAAATAGAAAGGGTCAAGTTAAAGGTCGAGAAAAAGATAATTCAATAACATTCGAAGCGTATAAAAACGTTCGTGCGTGAACTGCAAATTAAATATAACTTTCCTCTCTCGAAAGAAAATAATATTACAAGTCAAATACGATAGGCGCGATTTACCGCGATCACTTCAGAGCTCTGACTTTGGTTCTAATAAACGACGATTCTGATTACCTAAAATCGTAAGGCGCATCTGTACAATAAAAAAATGCATTGCGTATCATGCGTCCCTAGTAAATGGGAAGAAATTATGCACGCACCATTCAATCCCTTCTCGTTCAATTCAATCCCTTCTCGTTCAATTCAATCCCTTTTCGTTCAATTCAATCCCTTCTCGTTCAATTTAATCCCTTCTCGTTCACTATTATTCTGTTTGAAACATGATTTCCCCTTTTTCAGCAGTCAAATTTGCATTCCTAATTAAATAACAAGGAACTAACTATACACCAACTGTACTTCAATAGTATAATTACACTAGCGATCCGAAATTTCTTGATGTAGAATAGAAATTAAAGTTTCCAAGCTTTCGAACGTCAACCAGATGGCTTTTTCAAGGAAGGTAGACAGGAAACTGCAAACAATAATAATTACGATAAAAAAAATTGCATTCCTGTTATTCAATAAGTGATCAGCGGCAGTATCATCAACACATAAAAGTTAGTGATTAATTGAAGAAACTGAAAAAGTGAAGGTTATGGGTCATTTACTCTTGTGACAACCCCCCCCTCCCCCTCCCCCAAAAAAAGAGATGGTATGTTACTGTTAATTCTACAAAACCTTTGCATTATCATGTGTCTAGTGGAAGGGAGCGTGAAAGCTTATATTTCTTTGTTGTTGACTGGATGATGATCACAACGCAAAGTTAATGGAAGCAGATGCTGTGGCTTCCGCTATTTGTGTCGTCAGTACAGATTGCTTCCTTTTCTTAAGCCAAAGCTGTTTTGTTTCGTCAGTACATGTTGCTTTCTTTTCTTAAGATAGACCTGTCTGTTTGGTCCGTACAGGTTGCTTTCTATTCTTAAACAACGACCACTTGTTCCTTCAGCAGGAGTTTTCTTTTCTTAAGCAAAACCTGTCTGTTTCATTCGTACACATTGCTTTCCTTTCTTAGGTAAGACCTGTCTGTTTCGTCTGTACAGGCTGCTTTCTATTCTTAAACAACGGCAACTTGTTCCTTCAGCAGGGTTTTCTTTTCTTAAGCAAAACCTGTCTGTTTCATTCGTACACATTGCTTTCCCTTTCTTAGGTAAGACCTGTCTGTTTCGTCTGTACAGGCTGCTTTCCATTCTTAAACAGCAGCCACTTGTTTCTTCAGCAGAGTTTTCTTTTCTTAAGCAAAACCTCGTACACATTGCTTTCCTTTCTTAGGTAAGACCTGTCTGTTTCGTCTGTACAGGCTGCTTTCTATTCTTAAACAACGGCAACTTGTTTCTTCAGCAGGGGTTTTCTTTTCTTAAGCAAAACCTGTCTGTTTCATTCGTACACATTGCTTTCCTTTCTTAGGTAAGACCTGTCTGTTTCGTCTGTACAGGCTGCTTTCTATTCTTAAACAACGGCAACTTGTTCCTTCAGCAGGGGTTTTCTTTTCTTAAGCAAAACCTGTCTGTTTCATTCGTACACATTGCTTTCCTTTCTTAGGTAAGACCTGTCTGTTTCGTCTGTACAGGCTGCTTTCCATTCTTAAACAACGGCCACTTGTTTCTTCAGCAGGGGTTTTCTTTTCTTAAGCAAAACCTCGTACACATTGCTTTCCTTTCTTAGGTAAGACCTGTCTGTTTCGTCTGTACAGGCTGCTTTCTATTCTTAAACAACGGCAACTTGTTTCTTCAGCAGGGGTTTTCTTTTCTTAAGCAAAACCTGTCTGTTTCATTCGTACACATTGCTTTCCTTTCTTAGGTAAGACCTGTCTGTTTCGTCTGTACAGGCTGCTTTCCATTCTTAAACAACGGCCACTTGTTTCTTCAGCAGGGGTTTTCTTTTCTTAAGCAAAACCTCGTACACATTGCTTTCCTTTCTTAGGTAAGACCTGTCTGTTTCGTCTGTACAGGCTGCTTTCTATTCTTAAACAACGGCAACTTGTTCCTTCAGCAGGGGTTTTCTTTTCTTAAGCAAAACCTGTCTGTTTCATTCGTACACATTGCTTTCCTTTCTTAGGTAAGACCTGTCTGTTTCGTCTGTACAGGCTGCTTTCCATTCTTAAACAACGGCCACTTGTTTCTTCAGCAGGGGTTTTCTTTTCTTAAGCAAAACCTCGTACACATTGCTTTCCTTTCTTAGGTAAGACCTGTCTGTTTCGTCTGTACAGGCTGCTTTCTATTCTTAAACAACGGCAACTTGTTTCTTCAGCAGGGGTTTTCTTTTCTTAAGCAAAACCTGTCTGTTTCATTCGTACACATTGCTTTCCTTTCTTAGGTAAGACCTGTCTGTTTCGTCTGTACAGGCTGCTTTCTGATCTTAAACAACGGCCACTTGTTTCTTCAGCAGGGGTTTTCTTTTCTTAAGCAAAACATGTCTGTTTCATTCGTACAGATTGCTTTCCTTTCTTAGGTAAGACCTGTCTGTTTCGTCTGTACAGGCTGCTTTCTATTCTTAAACAACGGCCACTTGTTTCTTCAGCAGGGGTTTTCTTTTCTTTAGCAAAACCTGTATGTTTCATTCGTACAGATTGCTTTCCTTTCTTAGGTAAGACCTGTCTGTTTTGTTAGTACAGGTTCTGTTCTTTTCTTAAGCCAAAGCTGTTTGTTTCGCTGGAACAGAATACATCCTTTTTTTTTTTTACTTTTAAGAACATACTGATGAAATAAAGTTTTGAAAAGCACATGTCATAACTTATATAAAAAATAAAATGTGGTGTGATACTGATGCAATTTCCCATAGACGATAAAAATGTCTTGCATTTTGAAGATTTCAATTGTTCTCTAAACCTTAGCTACATAAAGCTGACAACTGAAAGAACCACTGATCGTTTTGTAACAAAAAATGCAAAATCTTCAAGACCAAGCGCAGATATGTCTTAAGCATTTTTTTCAGGAGCCAAATACCAAAAATATGAGTATCTATTGTCAGTAATCTCTCAAATCTAGTTCATGTATGAAGCAAAACATCCAGTTCATGTATGGAGAAAAACATCCAGTTCATGTATGGAGAAAAACATGAAAAATTTTATTTCTTCTGTAGCACTTATTCAATCAGTACTGATTTCTCTACAGCTTTTTTCGCGTGGAATTGAAATCTCGTGTGAAATGTTTAAGACGCTTGACGTCGTTAAGTATATAAATGATACTCCTTATCATAGTTGGTATCTTAAAGTGAACAGTTTTGAAATTTAATTATTATTGTTGACCTTAAATAGAAACCTATCAATTTCGGTAGACACGGCATTACAAAATTTGCTCACGAGTGCAAGATTTTGAAAACAGAAAACCTGGAAGTCACTGTTTTCAAACATTTGCCTTTAGAATCAACGCACAGGTACACTTAAGATGACAGGCCACGGTTTCAAACATATGGTGCCATTGAATCTTTTCAACATAAAGCTGAACTACTACGTATAATTTACGTAGTGCGAAAGCCACGAAGAATAAAACAACTCACTTCACACCAATAGTGTCTTTTTACTAAAATGTTTCAAATATATATGCTAATAGTATTTGGAGGTACTTTGTATTATGTAATCAACAACTTCAGCTAAGCGGATCACTTTATTGTCTATCCTTTTACTTCGCTGTCTGGTACGATCATTCATATGGCACCCCGGAAATTTCAGCCCAGAAAAACTGAGAAATGAGGGGATTGCATTAATCATCTCTGTAACTCAAGAAGAAGTTTAACAAGTCCAGGAGATTGCCTTCCCAGTACAAGTATACACTTATGCCACCTGGAGCGGAAAATGTACTTTAGTGATATTGGAAAATAAATAAAAACAATCTTTGGTGATAATTACGGCTCGTAGATGCAAATGAATTCCATTTCGACTCTGATAATCCCACGTTTTGTGTCAAACACAAATGCAGCAATCCCTTGACAACCGCTGATTTGAATATAAGAGGCCACCCCGGTGGCGCAGTGGTCTAAGCGCTGGCTTGCGACCAATCGTCCGGGAGGGGTCAGGGTTCGAATCCCGGTGAGGCATGGAACCAGTGATCCTAAATTAGGGACTGTCGACGGCTTATAGCACATTGAGTTGCTCACGGTGGTCGTTAAACCTTCAATCAAATATATATATATATATATATACAAGAGACAATTTCGGTTCGCCTAGGTGGCCGAGCAATGAGAGCGAAGTTTTCTGACCAGTCACCAGAGCTGCGATGGGTTCGAGTCTCGGATGAGGCATTCGTAGTGTGTTTCCTCAAGGAGCTGGCTCTTCTCCTTCTCTGTAACCAGTGGCCCCAAATTAAGGTCGGGAGACTGTTATGGCCCTCATCGTGGTCGTTAAATCCCCCAAAAAATGGTTCCTCCTACTTCTGACCTAATGTGACCACAACATTTTGAATATACATGGCCTCCCCGGTGACGCAGTGGTCTAAGCGATGGCTTCTGATCATTCGTACAAAAGGTGTCCGGGTTCGAATCCCGGTGAGGCATGGAAGTTGTGTTTGTCTTACGGCACTGGCTCTCTCCTTTCCCTGCAGCCAGTGACCCTAAATTAGGGACGGGCGACTGCTTATAGCCTATTGAGTTGCTCACGGTGGTCGTTAAACCTCTAATAAAAAAAAAAAGAATATGCACGAATCTACGGGAAAATTAATACTACGCAAACACTCAAACAACTATGCTTTGTTAAAACTTTAGTAGTAGGTTACACCAAATAGTAGTATTACTCTGGCTGCACCACTTTCTGAGAAAAGATTCACCACTGTGTGGCGCAACCAAAGCCCATCAACATGTCGTAACTTTGCACCGCGTTATGGCGCAAGGTTTCACCACATTATGGTGCAAGGTACGTAGCATCATGCTGTTAGTTTTGTTTGCATTACACAGTGATGTATCTTTTCAGCTAAGGTGGTAACTTTTAGTGAAACAGATGTAACTTTAGTGAAACCTACCTCAAAAAAACTTTTAACAGTGTGGGTGCCGAGTATAATGAGAAGTTTAGTCCTAACATAGTTTTTGCGATAAATTTTCTCTGTCTCCTGAACTATTCATGCTAAAACGCACAACTAGAAAGCTTTTTAGTCTTGGGAGAATAACGGCAGCATGTAGCAAAAGTAAACCAGATAATATGTATGTATTAGGTGCATACATAAGTTTTAAAGCGTTTTAAGAAAACGCAATGTAATTTGAGAGAAAACAACAATACCTTTACGAATCGAAATATGCGCCGTCATTATCTATCACCTTCCGCCATCGGTCGGGCAGCTGACGGATTCCAGCCATGAAGAATACTTCGTCATGTGACACGATGAAGTCGTCAACCCATTTTTGCGCTTCATCACATGTCCGGAACCGTCCAGCAGACAAACCATGTTGCATCGATCGGAACAAATGATTCTCTGAAGGACCATGTCGGGACTATACGCCGGGTGCTCCAAAACTTCCCACCCAAACTTCAATAACGTGTCCTTGACCGATTTCGCGACATGCGTCCTGGCGTTGTCATGAAGTAATTTTACGGTACGCAATCCTTTGCCTGTGAATGGACATTTCCGACAGATTTCCTGGCTAAATCGCAGCAATTGTTGCTTGTAGCGATCAGCAGTAACAGTTTGACCTAGTTTCAATAGTTCAAATAGAGCACGTCATTCATATCCCACCAGATGCACAGCAGAACTTTCTTGGAGTGAATATTGCGTTTCGGTGTCGAAGTCGTTGCTTCACGGGGGGTCTACCCAGTGTTTTTTGCGTTTGAGATTGTCATACCATATCCACCTTTTCATCACCCGTAAGGATTTTCCACTGGAAAAACTTTGTGTATTGTTTATTCAACAGATTCAAACACTTCATGACACGCTCATCCTTGTTCCTCTGGCTCAGGTCATGTGGCACCCATTTTTCTTCCTTCTGAATATTTCCCATCGCGCGTAACGATTGGAAATGGTTTGTTGAGCTACCCCCAGATGTTCAACTAGTTGTTTTTGCGTTTGAGACGAATCTTCATTCAGCAATGTTTGCAGTTCCTCATGTGCAACCTTATGTGTGGCGCCGCTACGTTTTCGATCGCTAACAACAAAATCACCAGCTTTAAATCGTCTAAACCAAAACTCACACGTGCTTTTCGATAAAATATTCACCCCCAGAACAGAACAGATCGATGCACATTCTTTTGCAGCACTATTTCCTTGATGAAATTCATAACGAATGCAGTGTCGAATAAATGCAGTATAACTTGCCATCATTCACCTACCGATGCACAAGTGCGTTTTGACTGTTGAACAAACTTCTGTGTCACATTTTATACTCGGGACCAGTTACGGTCACATGACAACAACGCGGGGGAATGTCGGATATGTAAATTAGCGGTATATGTCACACAAAAAAAAACCTTTAAAACTTATTTATCCACCTAATATGTCTGGCGAAAATCTAGAATATAACGAATGAAATCTTATAAACTTTTCTAAAATTTTTAAGCCTAATTCACAAGTTATAACGTATAAATCCATTTTAATAATTATAAAAGCACATTTAATTGTGTATGAAGTATAACTCTAAATATTTTTTCCTATCGAGGTTCTGTTTTGTTAGGTAAATTTAGTTACTTCTTTTTTAAATGTTTTCTCTCTGAACGGCAGATTACTTCTTTAAAGAGGTTTCCCATTCGGTAACACTGACAGTGAGTCATAACACGTTAAAACAAAAACATTGAAGATAGTACTGTGCAGATACAGAGATTTTGCAAACTAATCAGTGCAAATTTTAGGGATTCATTAAACAGAAAGAGCAGATTGTAGAGTTGTGGAGTTCTATGTATGGGAAGTTTTAGAGATTACGAATCGATTATTAAATGTTAAGATTGTAATAAAAATTCTTGCTGAGTCTCATGTTATCGACATTTGCTGTCATTGGATCGAATTCTACATGAAGAACTGTTAGTCAAGTTGTATCAGTGGATTAGACCTTTCTGGGAGTTAAGGAATAAATTAGTGGAAATAAGGTTAGTCTATTCTCTCATTCTGATTCTTATCTCTGGCCGTTTGGTTAATTAGTGAAATGTGATTTATGTCAACGCGGCATTCAAGAACATTAGCCAATTAATCAGTTAACCAGTTACATCTAAAACTGCAAAAGCCCCATATGTGTGTGCAGAACTACTTGAATCAACAGATTACTGAAAGCCGTGAAAGTTTGAGGAAACGCATTTAAAAATGAAATGTTTTTAAATAAAAAAAAATAACAGTCTAGGCACTCATCTTCAAACCACATTGAAACAATTCATTTTTGATTGACTCAGATGATTTTCTTCCATTACTTAAATAAAGTATTTCAATTCTTCTATCACCAGATGATGCTGTGCACCTTCTGCTGCCTTTACCAGTTCGGTTTTGAATTGATTGAGTCTGATGATACCTCTTGCATAGTTTAAAAATACCTCCTTTGGTTAGGTTTCCACCTACTTTTCTTATGCGTTCCTCATAAGTATAGCCTTCATCACGCAAAGTTAATATTTTGCGTCACTTTCTAGGTAACCAGCCAACTCTTTTCACTCTGTTTTTTTTTTTTTTTTAGATTGGAGGTTTAACGACCACCGTGAGCAACGCAATGGGCTATAAGCAGTCGACCGTCCCTAACTTAGGGTCACTGGCTCCAAAGAAGGGAGAGAGTCAGCACCGTAAGACAAACACAACATCCATGCCTCACCAGGATTCGAACCCAGACCCATCTCGGACGAATGATCAGAAGCCATCGCTTAGACCACTGCGCCAACGGGGCTGCTCACTCTTTTTGTCATCTTACTGAGTTTACTAATAAGTCATCAAGGAATGGAAAACTCCGTGAAAACCCAGTGGCAACTTAATGACACTCACACAACTGAACAGGAATTTTATTATTAGATCTGATACCGGGAAATGAGAGCTGATTCATGTTAACAATATATCGGTTCCACGCTGTGTCATAATAACATATGATTTGCTCTCAGAACAATTAGACTCATTGGAGAGTTTTGAGTTAAGGAAATCCACTTCTTGTTACATAAGGCAGTTGTGTTTTCTTTTCCCAGTTATTTGGCTATACTTTTTGTTAGAATAAAGGTAATTCAGTACGGTTTATATAATTATATTTTGCTTTAAATTATCTTTCTAATAACATATAACTTTTTGGATTACTCTAAAACAGACTGGACTGATATTATGAGCTGTCAAATCTTAGAAATAAAAATTTTGCTAAAGGTTTCCACAATTTTGGCCACTAGCGTATAGCTATAAAAGAATTAAAACCCCATGTGAGTGAAGTAATACTCAAATCTTCAAATTACTGAAAGCTGTGAATGTTTGAGAAAATTCATTTAAAAATTATCTATACAGTGTTTTTTCCGACGGATGTTGTTGTATTTGTACGTTGTTTTATACTCTGTTTTAAATGGAGAAAACTGTTTGAAGATCGGAAAAGATTGGATTCTGATTTCTATTCCCGTAACACTGTTTTTTGCATAAGATGTGAAGTTTGCCAACAGCTAATTTTCTAATACAGATTTTTTTCAGGAAAGTAACCCTCAGTTAGCAGGTGAATACAGCACATATATGTATACACTCCTCTTTACTGGAAAAAATGTACCCCAGGGAAATCAGAAAGTGTAGATCAGAATTCGTAAGGACCATATTTTCTGATGTAGAAAATATTTTTCCAAACCAGCTAAAAGAAATTAAAACACTTCGAAAAAGCATGGAACTGCAATGGCGATGAAGCAATAGAAAGAAAACAACAAATAAACAAAGTAGAGTCAAAGTAAAAGAGAAAAACACAAACACTGAGGCCGTGAAAAGAAATAAATCGTATAAATCCCAAGCTTAAAAAGAGCTAATGAAGCAACTCGCGCTACAGAAACTAACGAGAAAAATCAAAAGCAATTAAAATTCAATTAGAATGCCACTGGGAAGAAGCAGTGATAAGAAAAGGCAAACAATTAAGAACTAAAAAAGAATTCAGAATGACTGTTATGCAGAACAAGAAATGCATTGTAAGGAGTTAAACAAAAAGAAAATGAGCTGAAACCCAGATCCATGAAACAACGCCCATGGTTTATATAAACAGTACAATACAAAACACACAAAAAAGGCACTGTCTGCTCCAAGTCTTGTCTTTCTTTTCTCTTTATTTTTTTATCTGTGCGGGTATGGTGTGTGCATTGTTTTCTCAAAAAGCATTACGTCATTTTTTGAAAATGCTGGAATAGAAGATGTTATATAAAACAACTATAAGAAGAGCAAAAGAAAGAAAAAAGGAAATGTATCTTTCATTGTTCAGAAGAATGAAGTTAATAATTTTCCTACTTCGGCAGATTTTTCTTTGATTTCTCGGATGAAAATGTTTGCTTAAAAGTAAACTCGTTGTACTTCACGTAATTTTTTCACACATGAAATGCGTATTTATTGACAAAAGCCTATTTTAAGAAATTACGGAAAGAGGACGAAAAATTGAAATTCTGTCGTGAGTTGCTGGTGAGACGACGTATTGTGTTATTCTGGAAAGATACTTAATGAACCCACAATTGCTAAAAGTTAGGAGTTGCTGATTCCTCTTATTTAGCACCGCTAGCTCAAGGTATAGCTGCAAGGAAAGGAGAGAAGGTAATACAAAAAATAACAATAAGTAATATGTATCATCGGAAACCTGGACTAACGTCGTAAAACTTTCCAAAAAATTATACGATATCGTTTATTATTCATACCATGGAGACATAATAAAATATCAACATGAGCACTATTTAAAAATTACAGCTCCACACTTTAAATACATCTAAAATGAGAAAAAGGAATGTCACTGAAGTTCCGAATGTACTGTTTGATGTCTCACATAAGCAGGGTCTGAAAATTTCTAATCCGGTTTTGACTCATATGATTCATGCTTCCTTTTTCAAGTGAATTAATCCTTTACAAAGAAAATCGATAAATGCACGATGTCAATTCGTATGCCCTAATGCGACGCATTCCGTCTGATATCAAATTAAACACAACTAGCTTATGTCTTTTCGTTTCAAGACATGAAAACAACTCCGCTGTATCTCCGCATGAATTAGTATGTTTTCATACTTTGAATTTTCAAATGGCGTTAATATAAATTATAAATGAAGTAGGTCCTCTAAATACAGCTTCATGAAGTATAACTTAATTTATTTATTTGCGTACATACTGTAAATTACTGTAATTTTTTTCGGGGTTTAACAACCACCGTAAGCAATTCTAAGGGCTATAAGCTGTTGCGCGTCCTTAATTTAGAGTCACTGCTCTCAGGTAAGGGAGAGAGCCAGTACCGTAAGACAAACACACCACCCATGCCAAGTCTTGGACTCGAACTTGAGCCACACTTACTACTTCAATGACTATATCGTTTACTACAGGTGTTCGGTATCAAGCCAGTAAGTTGATCTACTTTATGTGTAAGCTATTACATTTCACAGAACAGAAACATCTGAAATTCAAAAGTTCATGTCCAATAGCATCACTTCGTTGAACTAGACAGTAGATTATGCAGCCTAAGGTCAAGTGAGTAACTAAGTTTTGCCGCCTTATTTTAACACTCTGATCAACAAGGATATCGCAAAACCGAGAAGTATTTGACATGAAGTTACGAGAATCACAGGATGTAAAGAGTCGGTGAGGCACGCAAACGATCAAGAAATGAAATGTGAGAAGAAAGTGTACCTGTTTTATTCAGGATTATTCGGTATGAAGATGGTCCATCTCAAACAGTTAAATGAAACTGAATATAACAGTTTCATATAACTGCTTGAGATGCGTGCAATGCTGGTTACTAATTGGAATGACATACCCAACTCACCATTTATAATCAAGGAGATAATAAATGGTGAGTTGGGTATGGCACTCCAAATAGTAACCAGCTCGACACGCAGCTGCACGATGACACAATAAAACTTAGTGATAAGTTAAAACTTTAATGAGATAAAAACACATACACATTAATTAAAACACCATTAGACCTTTCAAGGCTGCGTGAGATTCATCTTCAGACGGAAGAAACTACGTCGTGAAATACACATGGGCCCTTATATACAGTATGTAAGAGTAAATTAGAGCAGTTGCCACTCAAACAGACACAAAGGTAATAGTAAAATTTAGGTCATAACACCTAGGTACGAAGGTGAAATAAAATTAAGTCTGAGGTCGGTAGACTTGTGAGTAATGACATTTAGTGACAAATATCATTTAGCAAAAGTTTTCATCCTTGATGAACAAAAGCAGGTAGGTCTTCATTACCACAGGTATTTAAAAAATGACAAATATACAAACTCTCGGTGAATAGTAGAGAGGCATTATTGGGAGAGCAAGCAAGGATGGTTGCCACGGTCCAGAACGGGGAGTGTGAGCCCTTATTAACAAGGTGAGACAAGGCGGTAGATTGTGAACCAACTTTAACGTTATACACATATGTTCAGAAAGTCTTGTTGGTTCACAAGCCTCCTTGATGTTGATCCAATGTAAACCAAGTCCCTAGTTCCTTCCTCCATGGCTTTGAGAGGAACAGAATATACACCATGTCTGTCTATATATACACGAATATACAGCATGTCTGTCTACGGCTAAAGTCTAGATGCATCTATATACTGCTGTGACGTACCTGCCTAGCAGAACGCACACGACATATAGGCAGATAGATATCAGAACGAACGTCCGCGTAGCTCAATTGGTAGAGTGACTTATTCCGGAATGAGGGGATCCGGATTCGAGCCCCGGCGTGGATAAAAATGGCGGAGAAATTTGCTTCGTTATAATGGCGCCCAGCCGTTCAAAATCTCTCAATGATGTGATGTTCTTTCCACAATGCGAGATAGGAAAAATCAGAGAATCCCTTCTCCAGCGCTTCGAAAAATAAAAAAAAATTGACTGGGAGTTCTCAAGTGCATGTTCTACAGCGGATGGCTGCCTGCGACGAATCATGCTCACGACTGACCCGTGCGCCATGCCTCCAGCCCTCTTTCGGGGATAGGGGAGATGTGACCTACCTGCCCAGCAGGACGCACACGACCTGAAGGCAGATAGCAGTCAGAACGAACGTCCGCGTAGTTAAATTGGTAGAGTGACTTATTCTGGAATGAGGGGGACCCGGGTTCGAGCCCCCGGCGTGGATAAAAATGAAGGAGAAATTTACTTCGTTATACTGCACGAAAATAATCTTCCTATCGGCACGCAGCTTTTTAAAGTTTACTACCGGAGAGAGCTGTCAGAAATGACGACCTATAAAGTCCCATACATGCTCCACGGGCCACAAATCGGTTGAGATTAACGGCCATGGGAGAATATCCACGCCCTGTAGACTGTGTGCCTGGTAAACTGAATAGCGTGTGAACGAGCGATGTTCTTCTTCATGATCGTTCCCGTTCTGGCTGTAAGGACAGTTCTTATGACGTTATCGACAATGGCATCGACGTAAACGTCTCGCCGTTACAGTTTCACGAATATGTATAGGAAATGTTCTGCTGCCGTATTAGATTACTGCACCCCATACCAGTATACGACATCGAGACGTGGTGTGGCTAATGACTGTAAATGACTCCAATTGGGCGTTAATAAGTATGACGTCAGACTGACGCTCGGTCATCTGGAAAGGTGAAACACAACCTCAACTCGCTTTTCTTCTTTTTTTTTATTTAACTGTGATTTTGTATGATTTATCATATTAGACTTTTATTACACTTCCAATTTGTTCAAGAAAATTCTTCCAGAACTAGGCCTGGGTGGGAAGTGGCGGCTGGGAAGGACTACTTAAAATTCTGGGCTTCGGGAGGAAATGCCACCGACCAAGCATTACTGGGTTTCGGCGGACAGGTAAAATCTTCTTCAACAACTGTAGATACCTGACACTACCCAGTCCAAGTTTCACTCCCTTCTCCCACGTTGCAGCTCCCTGTTAATTTTATTGAGCAACGTGAGTTGATTGCAAGCAGTCTGATTACGTCGGATGCCCGTAAATACCCGAAGCATTTCAGGATTATAGGGAGAAAATAGTGGTCCAAGAAAATTGTGCGGCTGTAATAAACTAACAGATGCTCTCTCTCTCTCTCTCTCTCTCTCTCTCTCTCTCTCTCTCTCTCTCTCTCTCTCTCTCTCTTTCAAAAATGCTTTGAAAGACAGTTATGGATGGTCAAACAATTTGAAGTAGTCCCCAAATCCAACGCCACACATATTTTTTCTTAAGTAGATAAGCCAACACGTTTCTTGAGCAACATCTAGCTTCATGGAGGCCCTAAATGAGTTCCTTGTCATCCTTAAACCTAAAGCAGCCAAATTCGACAAATCAGGACTAAGGCACGGCTTTTGAAACCATCTATTGGCAAATTGAAATTCTCGATATTCATGAAACACAGCCCTTCTGACGATCGTCGACGACTACTTAGATACTAACCTTCTATTCCATTCGTAAAGCAAATTTTTTTTGCAACACATGCTTTATCCCAAGGCAACAGCGAAATTATTGTCGCCAGTCAGCTTTCTACATTCTAGAGAGTAGAACACGGCAATGTAGCTATCGCCAAAAAATCGAGATAATCAGGGATCCGCATTTCTCCTCCTGCATATGCAGATGGGTGTCCAGTGCTGAAAGTAAGAGACTTCCACTGGGAGTCACAAAGCTGAACAGCTTTCACAGTTCTGCGTAACATCCAAGTTAGGTAGTAGAAATAAGCAGACGAGATAGATGGATAAAGATAAAAATAAAAGAGAGGTATTTCAATTAATTCAGCGTTACTTCCATGAAGAAATCTCTCTGTGAAAGGATATATTGGACTTGAAGCATTCTTTGTACAACGCTGATAGAAGAGTAATGGAACAGAGTCCTTCAGATACAATGACGCTGTGAAATGCTGAAGAGAAGAAAAAGCGCATTCTTCTGATCCAAGGCAGAGAGGTAGGATACCTTGATTCACGTGGTAGTTGTCGTAGGAGCGATACAGTTTTGTAAGACTGGATCTTATGATCAAGAGATATTTGCGCTTGACTTCCACTGTAATAAGATGAAAATGGGTTGGTGCCAAAATCCAATGAGCACAACTCGATAAGAAATTGATAATTATTATTGGTTGTACAGAATCTTGCAGTGCCGTGTCTTCCATTTTCTTCATAGAACTAAAAAAGCACGTTGGTTGACCAAAGGAGCTTTTGATCTAATGGATATGCAAGAGCGGAATGGGTAGCACATGTTCAGCATTGATGAAACTCGTCGTAGCAAGAACAGCCAATTTTGAATACCAGGAATAATTGAGTCTCCCAGAAGTACGCTCAAGAACTTTTGTGCTTGAATTAACCAGAATGTTTCCCAAAGATTATGCGAACGCTTTGTTCGTTAGCCGCACCATAAGCTAGCTAACTGTATAAGAGATTTTTTGGGCACCGGAAACTCCGGAATACGCCTGGTAAGCTGCATCAAGGTCAATAAAATCACGGCCACGACGAAGAACTTCATATATGTTGTCACCAAAAGCAGAAAGGCAAATGGCAAAAGAACGGTGCGCCGGAATAAAGTATCTTGGCTTGTTTTCAAAGCAATGGCATATTTCGTATAGAAGAGGCTCAAAGACGATAATAAAAATCTTTTCCAAGAGAGGTCCCCGCTGATGGACGTCTCTTGCAAAATTGTCATGAGTGGTGATCGAAACATCACATTCAACCCAAATTATCATTCGTGTGTACAAACATAAGGAGATGAACAAGTATATCATGAAAAACCAAAACAATGCAGTGCAGAGGGAAGATATTGATGGGGAAAGAAACAAAAGAAGGTGAAGCAAGTGGAGAGCGCGGCAAAGTGACAGTCTTGTGGACTGACTGAGCCTTGAAATACAAGGCACGGATAGAGCTTTCGGTTGGAATTGTGACGGGTCATAACCCTGCAAACTACTGCAGAATTCAACACTGATATACCGAGGGTCATTTCCGAACTCATCTAATATCGGACCATGTCGCGAATGGACTTTAACAGCACACGACCCGGTCGACAGATTCCTTTGACCCCTCTGATTTATCAGCTGTTTTCATCCACTAGATCACCGATTGGTGCAAGCTTTTTTTGTGTGTAAAACCATTCACGATAAACCCATACTACAGTTGTGCGTAAAACGCCCAGGAGGACGTCCGTTTGGGAGGTGCTCGAACCGGCACGCTTGTGGCCAAATATCTTGCATCATTCACCCCTTCTTTTGCCATTCTGACACACAATTGAATACTAACTGAACTTTGACGAGCTAGTCATACCGCACACGGCGCTCACGTGGCACCTTATGTGTTGGAGTAAGCTTTATATGTGACGATATCAAGTATAAAACTGAAATTTCAGTGTATGTTCCAGTTTCTCCGTCGAACTTTTTTAAGAAGATTTTTGAAGCACTTTGCTTCAAAAATCGTCAAACAAGATTTTTGAATCAAAGTGCTCCTTTCCTTCAAAAACCTTGTTTGCTGATCTTCTGCCTGAGTTTTTAATATCGGTGTTCTTCTACCTGAGTTCTTAATCTCTCCTTTAATATTAGCGTGAACATTTTGCTCATGTGGCTTGTTGAAATTGTGGTTCTTTTGTTTTCGCAGTCTGTTCTGCTTCTTTTCTTCTGTGATGTGTTCAACACTGAACAAAGGTCATTACTAGCATAAAATAAACTGTATCCCAATGAATGAACTCTTCACCAAAGATAAGCTTTCTGCAATGAACTCTGCCGCTATCAGTGTTTCCACATGTTGCACAAAAACTTGGAATGATTAACTCACTGCAACTGTAACGTATATTCTATTTTAACTTTCCTTTTGAGTTTCTTTTTCTATGTAAATTTGAGTTCGTTCTCTTAGACATTTTCAAACCTTCACGTTATGTCTTTTCCCTCAAACGAGAATGACCTTGGCAACAATCTGAGGTCGGAGCGAGAGTGATGTATGTGTGTACTGATAAGAGCGTTAGATAAAAATGCGATGTAGCGGTTGCTTTGGGGGATTAATGTTATTGATGTAAAGATAATAGACGTGCTGTTGATTGCTGTTACACTGTGATTTTATGTTAAATCGCTGCAATTGTATTGAGTGCTCCGGACAACTGGATACGATATTACCATATAGTTGGCCATTACCAAACTATGAGTGTGGCGTAAACAACATGCGAGAAGAATAAACTTATTTGTAAGTACAAATATTGACCATTTTCTTGAATACCTATGGGTATACCTTCTAGTATTACGCTGACTTTAGTACACATAACGTATTCACCGACTCAAAATAGTGTAACTATACTAAAAATCCGAAAATTCTTGGCGTAGAATAAATATAAAAGTTTCCAAGCTTTCGCACATCAACCAGATTCTCTAGGAAGGTAGACAGCTAACTGCAAACTGGATAATAGAACGTTTCAACACTTTGAACGCGGTGACTTGACATTATTTCAACACTTTGAACGCGGTGACTTGACATTATTTCAACACTTTGAACGCGGTGACTTGACATTATTTCAACACTTTGAACGCGGTGACTTGTCGGTATTCACCGACCTTAAGGACTAAGTTCTACAGTTACAGCAGAAAGACAATTACGTTGTACAACCTTTAAAAACTAAAGTAAAATTTAAAGTTCGAGTTATGAGTGTCACATTTTTTCATAAATTTCGTAATTTAGATGTTGGAGACAGCGTGCATCCAGAGATGCTGGACGAATACTACCTCGTATTAGTTATTCACCTCGTATCTAATAGAAACACGAAACGCAAATTACACCATCTACTTATGAATTCGAAAGTTCCTAATTTATTTTTTTAACTCCGAAAATAAAGATCTAGCGAGAAGGCCACGAGAACAACACTGCTACCAATCCATTTTCTCTTTACTTTGTTTTTGGGTCCAACACTGATTACCAGTCAGACAGCCAAGGTTACTAATGAATTACATCAGCACATGGGAACGTTGACTCGACCCCCTTTGCCCACCCACCCTCAGCAAACTCGTTGCCCTCCGGCAGCTACTACATGGCCCTATGCAGAATTGCCGATAACCAAACGCGGAGCCCTTCCATCGATTTTGTCATTTCCATTGCAAAAAATCGATTGGTGATGTAAAGACAAAAACTTCATTATTACTAAAGGCTGGAAGAATGCAGATAGAAACATTTCCAAAAAGAAACTAGGCAAGATATCGTTAAGAATAACTGACGTTCTTGTAACTCTAAAGTATCCTCCCCTCTCCTCCATAACATTAGTTGTTGTTTTTAATAAAAATCTTTGCCATAAGTGTCACATGACGAAAGAAATCCATCAGTTCGTAAAAAAAGAGAAACTTGTAATTTCTACCGAGGCGAGAAGAAATTGCGAGGCGGAAATGACAGAAGAAACTTCTGTGAAAATTGTAAAATAGCATGCGAAAAAAAGTGTAAAATCGAGGAGCAGAGAACGCGATATCCCGTATAGTCTTCTTACACAGATCGTTACGGATGTTGTTAGAATGTATTTCGGAAATACCTTCGCCGGTAACCAGTTACGATATGCGACGAGAGTGAGAGAGAGAGAGAGAGAGAGAGAGAGAGAGAGAGAGAGAGAGTGAATGAGAGAAAGAGACGAAGAAAAAATGAGAGTAAAAGTCATATAGTGATGGGATGTGGTATGTACAAATGGTTAATGAAAAATCAGATAGAAAGAGTAAATGTAACAATTAGAGATACAAATAATAAATGAAATATGAGAGAGAAAGTGAAAGAAGCAAGCAATAAGCACAGTAACAGATATGGAGAAATGTAAATGTGTCGAAGAGTGAGAAACAGGAAAAGAAATCACAAAGAGGTAAAAAGGAAAGGAGTGAACCAGGAAAACGAAGGATAAGTAAGACAGTGAGAGGGAAACAGAGGATACATCTGCGGTAAAAAATGGGCGGGTGGTAAACAATGGAAATAAAGAAATTGACATTGTCATACAAAGATCGAGAGAGAAAGAAAAAATCTGAGAAAGGTAATGGGGCTAAGAAATAAGAAACACTCAGAGGAGAAATGAGAAAAATATTAAAATGATATGAAAGGAGGAAAGAGCATGAGTGAGAGGGGCGCTAAAAGAGTGAATGACGGAGCAACCGGGCGGCATTGAATTTCTCACGTTGAGTGTTATGCTTGCTTATTTATCAAAGTCTCAAATTTTTGTCGTCAGTGAGACTTGGCTATTAATTTGTGTTACGAGTATTTGTTCCTTTATCTATTGAAGCTACCATTGATGATTACGATTTAGAATCACATTCTGTGATGTTGTGCTGACCCATGAGTGCCTACCAAGGACCAATAAGCAGTTGCTGACATTGTAAGTAGACTTTGACTTTCACCTGGACCTAATTTCTATATTCAGTGCATAGTTAGTTCTGTATTATATATTTAAGATATCCGGTGAACGATTTATACTCTACGGAAAGTGTCAGTAAGAAAAGCGCTTACATTGAAGAATGTAAGGGTTTTGGTGTAACAATTAACAATTCGTTACGAGACAACTTCAACCAGTTACACTAAAAACTCTACAGGTTGTATTTTCCAAGTTTTCTGAAGAGATGACTACATGAGAAACAGAGAAAACATGGCACATTGGTTACGAGAATGACATCCCTAAAGTTGATTATACAGGGTGATTGTAAACTCCTTCAACAAAACAAGAGGGGTGATAGTGCACACCAAGACGAACAATATTTGCAATGGAATCTAGGGCCGCATTCCACTCCTAGTGCCAGAAAAGTGCACGTTCGAAAAACGTCCAGCAGGCACACGGAGCTCCAATCAGTGCATGAGAAGCACAAGATGCAAATCAGGTGCGTAGACAATGAAGAGCAAACATTTAAAAATGCAGCTGAACTCGTTCAGCGATATTAACGTGCGAACATCACGTGAGAATTGACGTATACGTCTGACCGGCACAGCGTACCATGTGTTCCTAGAGCAAGTGCTTCCCTGTCTGTTGCAGGATGTTCCTCTCAAAATACGGAGGGACATGTCGTTTGTGCATGATGGGGCCCCAGCACACTTTGCCACCGAGGTCCGATACTTCCTAAATGCGACATAACCCGGGCGGTAGATTGGACGCGGTGGACCTGTGGCTTGGCCTCAATGCTCCCTGGACCTTAATCAACTGGACTTCTTCTTCTGGGGCACGTGTAAACATTGGAGTATGAGACACCTGTGGATTCCCTGGAAGATCTCGTCGCGTGAATGACTGTTGCTGCGGACAAGATCAACACCACACCAGGAGTTTATGAGAGGGTGCGACAGTCCTTCATTTGCCGCTGTGGTCTGTGCAACGACGCCCTTGGACGCCAGTTTGAGGAGATCCTTTGAGTCTTTCTCTGATGCGATTGGAATTGTGCAACTCATCAATTAGGTATGTTACTTTGTTTTCACTATTGAAGGCTCAACGTAGATTGGAATTGTGCAACTCATAAATTAGGTATGTTTCTTTGTTTTCACTGTTGAAGGCTCAACGTAGTTTGGAATTGTGCAACTCATAAATTAGGTATGTTTCTTTGTTTTCACTGTTGAAGGCTCAACGTAGATTGGAATTGTGCAACTCATAAATTAGGTATGTTTCTTTGTTTTCACTGTTGAAGGCTCAACGTAGTTTGGAATTGTGCAACTCATAAATTAGGTATGTTTCTTTGTTTTCACTGTTGAAGGCTCAACGTAGTTTGGAATTGTGCAACTCATAAATTAGGTATGTTTCTTTGTTTTCACTGTTGAAGGCTCAACGTAGATTGGAATTGTGCAACTCATAAATTAGGTATGTTTCTTTGTTTTCACTGTTGAAGGCTCAACGTAGATTGGAATTGTGCAACTCATAAATTAGGTATGTTTCTTTGTTTTCACTGTTGAAGGCTCAACGTAGTTTGGAATTGTGCAACTCATAAATTAGGTATGTTTCTTTGTTTTCACTGTTGAAGGCTCAACGTAGATTGGAATTGTGCAACTCATAAATTAGGTATGTTTCTTTGTTTTCACTGTTGAAGGCTCAACGTAGATTGGAATTGTGCAACTCATAAATTAGGTATGTTTCTTTGTTTTCACTGTTGAAGGCTCAACGTAGTTTGGAATTGTGCAACTCATAAATTAGGTATGTTTCTTTGTTTTCACTGTTGAAGGCTCAACGTAGATTGGAATTGTGCAACTCATAAATTAGGTATGTTTCTTTGTTTTCACTGTTGAAGGCTCAACGTAGTTTGGAATTGTGCAACTCATAAATTAGGTATGTTTCTTTGTTTTCACTGTTGAAGGCTCAACGTAGATTGGAATTGTGCAACTCATAAATTAGGTATGTTTCTTTGTTTTCACTGTTGAAGGCTCAACGTAGTTTGGAATTGTGCAACTCATAAATTAGGTATGTTTCTTTGTTTTCACTGTTGAAGGCTCAACGTAGATTGGAATTGTGCAACTCATAAATTAGGTATGTTTCTTTGTTTTCACTGTTGAAGGCTCAACGTAGATTGGAATTGTGCAACTCATAAATTAGGTATGTTTCTTTGTTTTCACTGTTGAAGGCTCAACGTAGTTTGGAATTGTGCAACTCATAAATTAGGTATGTTTCTTTGTTTTCACTGTTGAAGGCTCAACGTAGATTGGAATTGTGCAACTCATAAATTAGGTATGTTTCTTTGTTTTCACTGTTGAAGGCTCAACGTAGATTGGAATTGTGCAACTCATAAATTAGGTATGTTTCTTTGTTTTCACTGTTGAAGGCTCAACGTAGTTTGGAATTGTGCAACTCATAAATTAGGTATGTTTCTTTGTTTTCACTGTTGAAGGCTCAACGTAGTTTGGAATTGTGCAACTCATAAATTAGGTATGTTTCTTTGTTTTCACTGTTGAAGGCTCAACGTAGATTGGAATTGTGCAACTCATAAATTAGGTATGTTTCTTTGTTTTCACTGTTGAAGGCTCAACGTAGTTTGGAATTGTGCAACTCATAAATTAGGTATGTTTCTTTGTTTTCACTGTTGAAGGCTCAACGTAGATTGGAATTGTGCAACTCATAAATTAGGTATGTTTCTTTGTTTTCACTGTTGAAGGCTCAACGTAGATTGGAATTGTGCAACTCATAAATTAGGTATGTTTCTTTGTTTTCACTGTTGAAGGCTCAACGTAGATTGGAATTGTGCAACTCATAAATTAGGTATGTTTCTTTGTTTTCACTGTTGAAGGCTCAACGTAGTTTGGAATTGTGCAACTCATAAATTAGGTATGTTTCTTTGTTTTCACTGTTGAAGGCTCAACGTAGATTGGAATTGTGCAACTCATAAATTAGGTATGTTTCTTTGTTTTCACTGTTGAAGGCTCAACGTAGATTGGAATTGTGCAACTCATAAATTAGGTATGTTTCTTTGTTTTCACTGTTGAAGGCTCAACGTAGATTGGAATTGTGCAACTCATAAATTAGGTATGTTTCTTTGTTTTCACTGTTGAAGGCTCAACGTAGATTGGAATTGTGCAACTCATAAATTAGGTATGTTTCTTTGTTTTCACTGTTGAAGGCTCAACGTAGATTGGAATTGTGCAACTCATAAATTAGGTATGTTTCTTTGTTTTCACTGTTGAAGGCTCAACGTAGTTTGGAATTGTGCAACTCATAAATTAGGTATGTTTCTTTGTTTTCACTGTTGAAGGCTCAACGTAGATTGGAATTGTGCAACTCATAAATTAGGTATGTTTCTTTGTTTTCACTGTTGAAGGCTCAACGTAGATTGGAATTGTGCAACTCATAAATTAGGTATGTTTCTTTGTTTTCACTGTTGAAGGCTCAACGTAGATTGGAATTGTGCAACTCATAAATTAGGTATGTTTCTTTGTTTTCACTGTTGAAGGCTCAACGTAGATTGGAATTGTGCAACTCATAAATTAGGTATGTTTCTTTGTTTTCACTGTTGAAGGCTCAACGTAGTTTGGAATTGTGCAACTCATAAATTAGGTATGTTTCTTTGTTTTCACTGTTGAAGGCTCAACGTAGATTGGAATTGTGCAACTCATAAATTAGGTATGTTTCTTTGTTTTCACTGTTGAAGGCTCAACGTAGTTTGGAATTGTGCAACTCATAAATTAGGTATGTTTCTTTGTTTTCACTGTTGAAGGCTCAACGTAGTTTGGAATTGTGCAACTCATAAATTAGGTATGTTTCTTTGTTTTCACTGTTGAAGGCTCAACGTAGATTGGAATTGTGCAACTCATAAATTAGGTATGTTTCTTTGTTTTCACTGTTGAAGGCTCAACGTAGATTGGAATTGTGCAACTCATAAATTAGGTATGTTTCTTTGTTTTCACTGTTGAAGGCTCAACGTAGATTGGAATTGTGCAACTCATAAATTAGGTATGTTTCTTTGTTTTCACTGTTGAAGGCTCAACGTAGATTGGAATTGTGCAACTCATAAATTAGGTATGTTTCTTTGTTTTCACTGTTGAAGGCTCAACGTAGATTGGAATTGTGCAACTCATAAATTAGGTATGTTTCTTTGTTTTCACTGTTGAAGGCTCAACGTAGTTTGGAATTGTGCAACTCATAAATTAGGTATGTTTCTTTGTTTTCACTGTTGAAGGCTCAACGTAGATTGGAATTGTGCAACTCATAAATTAGGTATGTTTCTTTGTTTTCACTGTTGAAGGCTCAACGTAGATTGGAATTGTGCAACTCATAAATTAGGTATGTTTCTTTGTTTTCACTGTTGAAGGCTCAACGTAGATTGGAATTGTGCAACTCATAAATTAGGTATGTTTCTTTGTTTTCACTGTTGAAGGCTGAACGTAGATTGGAATTGTGCAACTCATAAATTAGGTATGTTTCTTTGTTTTCACTGTTGAAGGCTCAACGTAGATTGGAATTGTGCAACTCATAAATTAGGTATGTTTCTTTGTTTTCACTGTTGAAGGCTCAACGTAGTTTGGAATTGTGCAACTCATAAATTAGGTATGTTTCTTTGTTTTCACTGTTGAAGGCTCAACGTAGATTGGAATTGTGCAACTCATAAATTAGGTATGTTTCTTTGTTTTCACTGTTGAAGGCTCAACGTAGTTTGGAATTGTGCAACTCATAAATTAGGTATGTTTCTTTGTTTTCACTGTTGAAGGCTCAACGTAGATTGGAATTGTGCAACTCATAAATTAGGTATGTTTCTTTGTTTTCACTGTTGAAGGCTGAACGTAGATTGGAATTGTGCAACTCATAAATTAGGTATGTTTCTTTGTTTTCACTGTTGAAGGCTCAACGTAGATTGGAATTGTGCAACTCATAAATTAGGTATGTTTCTTTGTTTTCACTGTTGAAGGCTCAACGTAGTTTGGAATTGTGCAACTCATAAATTAGGTATGTTTCTTTGTTTTCACTGTTGAAGGCTCAACGTAGATTGGAATTGTGCAACTCATAAATTAGGTATGTTTCTTTGTTTTCACTGTTGAAGGCTCAACGTAGTTTGGAATTGTGCAACTCATAAATTAGGTATGTTTCTTTGTTTTCACTGTTGAAGGCTCAACGTAGATTGGAATTGTGCAACTCATAAATTAGGTATGTTTCTTTGTTTTCACTGTTGAAGGCTCAACGTAGATTGGAATTGTGCAACTCATAAATTAGGTATGTTTCTTTGTTTTCACTGTTGAAGGCTCAACGTAGATTGGAATTGTGCAACTCATAAATTAGGTATGTTTCTTTGTTTTCACTGTTGAAGGCTCAACGTAGTTTGGAATTGTGCAACTCATAAATTAGGTATGTTTCTTTGTTTTCACTGTTGAAGGCTCAACGTAGATTGGAATTGTGCAACTCATAAATTAGGTATGTTTCTTTGTTTTCACTGTTGAAGGCTCAACGTAGTTTGGAATTGTGCAACTCATAAATTAGGTATGTTTCTTTGTTTTCACTGTTGAAGGCTCAACGTAGATTGGAATTGTGCAACTCATAAATTAGGTATGTTTCTTTGTTTTCACTGTTGAAGGCTCAACGTAGTTTGGAATTGTGCAACTCATAAATTAGGTATGTTTCTTTGTTTTCACTGTTGAAGGCTCAACGTAGATTGGAATTGTGCAACTCATAAATTAGGTATGTTTCTTTGTTTTCACTGTTGAAGGCTCAACGTAGTTTGGAATTGTGCAACTCATAAATTAGGTATGTTTCTTTGTTTTCACTGTTGAAGGCTCAACGTAGATTGGAATTGTGCAACTCATAAATTAGGTATGTTTCTTTGTTTTCACTGTTGAAGGCTCAACGTAGATTGGAATTGTGCAACTCATAAATTAGGTATGTTTCTTTGTTTTCACTGTTGAAGGCTCAACGTAGATTGGAATTGTGCAACTCATAAATTAGGTATGTTTCTTTGTTTTCACTGTTGAAGGCTCAACGTAGATTGGAATTGTGCAACTCATAAATTAGGTATGTTTCTTTGTTTTCACTGTTGAAGGCTCAACGTAGATTGGAATTGTGCAACTCATAAATTAGGTATGTTTCTTTGTTTTCACTGTTGAAGGCTCAACGTAGATTGGAATTGTGCAACTCATAAATTAGGTATGTTTCTTTGTTTTCACTGTTGAAGGCTCAACGTAGATTGGAATTGTGCAACTCATAAATTAGGTATGTTTCTTTGTTTTCACTGTTGAAGGCTCAACGTAGATTGGAATTGTGCAACTCATAAATTAGGTATGTTTCTTTGTTTTCACTGTTGAAGGCTCAACGTAGATTGGAATTGTGCAACTCATAAATTAGGTATGTTTCTTTGTTTTCACTGTTGAAGGCTCAACGTAGATTGGAATTGTGCAACTCATAAATTAGGTATGTTTCTTTGTTTTCACTGTTGAAGGCTCAACGTAGATTGGAATTGTGCAACTCATAAATTAGGTATGTTTCTTTGTTTTCACTGTTGAAGGCTCAACGTAGATTGGAATTGTGCAACTCATAAATTAGGTATGTTTCTTTGTTTTCACTGTTGAAGGCTCAACGTAGATTGGAATTGTGCAACTCATAAATTAGGTATGTTTCTTTGTTTTCACTGTTGAAGGCTCAACGTAGATTGGAATTGTGCAACTCATAAATTAGGTATGTTTCTTTGTTTTCACTGTTGAAGGCTCAACGTAGATTGGAATTGTGCAACTCATAAATTAGGTATGTTTCTTTGTTTTCACTGTTGAAGGCTCAACGTAGTTTGGAATTGTGCAACTCATAAATTAGGTATGTTTCTTTGTTTTCACTGTTGAAGGCTCAACGTAGATTGGAATTGTGCAACTCATAAATTAGGTATGTTTCTTTGTTTTCACTGTTGAAGGCTCAACGTAGATTGGAATTGTGCAACTCATAAATTAGGTATGTTTCTTTGTTTTCACTGTTGAAGGCTCAACGTAGATTGGAATTGTGCAACTCATAAATTAGGTATGTTTCTTTGTTTTCACTGTTGAAGGCTCAACGTAGATTGGAATTGTGCAACTCATAAATTAGGTATGTTTCTTTGTTTTCACTGTTGAAGGCTCAACGTAGTTTGGAATTGTGCAACTCATAAATTAGGTATGTTTCTTTGTTTTCACTGTTGAAGGCTCAACGTAGATTGGAATTGTGCAACTCATAAATTAGGTATGTTTCTTTGTTTTCACTGTTGAAGGCTCAACGTAGTTTGGAATTGTGCAACTCATAAATTAGGTATGTTTCTTTGTTTTCACTGTTGAAGGCTCAACGTAGATTGGAATTGTGCAACTCATAAATTAGGTATGTTTCTTTGTTTTCACTGTTGAAGGCTCAACGTAGTTTGGAATTGTGCAACTCATAAATTAGGTATGTTTCTTTGTTTTCACTGTTGAAGGCTCAACGTAGATTGGAATTGTGCAACTCATAAATTAGGTATGTTTCTTTGTTTTCACTGTTGAAGGCTCAACGTAGATTGGAATTGTGCAACTCATAAATTAGGTATGTTTCTTTGTTTTCACTGTTGAAGGCTCAACGTAGATTGGAATTGTGCAACTCATAAATTAGGTATGTTTCTTTGTTTTCACTGTTGAAGGCTCAACGTAGATTGGAATTGTGCAACTCATAAATTAGGTATGTTTCTTTGTTTTCACTGTTGAAGGCTCAACGTAGATTGGAATTGTGCAACTCATAAATTAGGTATGTTTCTTTGTTTTCACTGTTGAAGGCTCAACGTAGATTGGAATTGTGCAACTCATAAATTAGGTATGTTTCTTTGTTTTCACTGTTGAAGGCTCAACGTAGTTTGGAATTGTGCAACTCATAAATTAGGTATGTTTCTTTGTTTTCACTGTTGAAGGCTCAACGTAGATTGGAATTGTGCAACTCATAAATTAGGTATGTTTCTTTGTTTTCACTGTTGAAGGCTCAACGTAGATTGGAATTGTGCAACTCATAAATTAGGTATGTTTCTTTGTTTTCACTGTTGAAGGCTCAACGTAGATTGGAATTGTGCAACTCATAAATTAGGTATGTTTCTTTGTTTTCACTGTTGAAGGCTCAACGTAGATTGGAATTGTGCAACTCATAAATTAGGTATGTTTCTTTGTTTTCACTGTTGAAGGCTCAACGTAGATTGGAATTGTGCAACTCATAAATTAGGTATGTTTCTTTGTTTTCACTGTTGAAGGCTCAACGTAGATTGGAATTGTGCAACTCATAAATTAGGTATGTTTCTTTGTTTTCACTGTTGAAGGCTCAACGTAGATTGGAATTGTGCAACTCATAAATTAGGTATGTTTCTTTGTTTTCACTGTTGAAGGCTCAACGTAGATTGGAATTGTGCAACTCATAAATTAGGTATGTTTCTTTGTTTTCACTGTTGAAGGCTCAACGTAGTTTGGAATTGTGCAACTCATAAATTAGGTATGTTTCTTTGTTTTCACTGTTGAAGGCTCAACGTAGATTGGAATTGTGCAACTCATAAATTAGGTATGTTTCTTTGTTTTCACTGTTGAAGGCTCAACGTAGATTGGAATTGTGCAACTCATAAATTAGGTATGTTTCTTTGTTTTCACTGTTGAAGGCTCAACGTAGATTGGAATTGTGCAACTCATAAATTAGGTATGTTTCTTTGTTTTCACTGTTGAAGGCTCAACGTAGTTTGGAATTGTGCAACTCATAAATTAGGTATGTTTCTTTGTTTTCACTGTTGAAGGCTCAACGTAGATTGGAATTGTGCAACTCATAAATTAGGTATGTTTCTTTGTTTTCACTGTTGAAGGCTCAACGTAGTTTGGAATTGTGCAACTCATAAATTAGGTATGTTTCTTTGTTTTCACTGTTGAAGGCTCAACGTAGATTGGAATTGTGCAACTCATAAATTAGGTATGTTTCTTTGTTTTCACTGTTGAAGGCTCAACGTAGATTGGAATTGTGCAACTCATAAATTAGGTATGTTTCTTTGTTTTCACTGTTGAAGGCTCAACGTAGATTGGAATTGTGCAACTCATAAATTAGGTATGTTTCTTTGTTTTCACTGTTGAAGGCTCAACGTAGATTGGAATTGTGCAACTCATAAATTAGGTATGTTTCTTTGTTTTCACTGTTGAAGGCTCAACGTAGATTGGAATTGTGCAACTCATAAATTAGGTATGTTTCTTTGTTTTCACTGTTGAAGGCTCAACGTAGATTGGAATTGTGCAACTCATAAATTAGGTATGTTTCTTTGTTTTCACTGTTGAAGGCTCAACGTAGTTTGGAATTGTGCAACTCATAAATTAGGTATGTTTCTTTGTTTTCACTGTTGAAGGCTCAACGTAGATTGGAATTGTGCAACTCATAAATTAGGTATGTTTCTTTGTTTTCACTGTTGAAGGCTCAACGTAGATTGGAATTGTGCAACTCATAAATTAGGTATGTTTCTTTGTTTTCACTGTTGAAGGCTCAACGTAGATTGGAATTGTGCAACTCATAAATTAGGTATGTTTCTTTGTTTTCACTGTTGAAGGCTCAACGTAGTTTGGAATTGTGCAACTCATAAATTAGGTATGTTTCTTTGTTTTCACTGTTGAAGGCTCAACGTAGATTGGAATTGTGCAACTCATAAATTAGGTATGTTTCTTTGTTTTCACTGTTGAAGGCTCAACGTAGTTTGGAATTGTGCAACTCATAAATTAGGTATGTTTCTTTGTTTTCACTGTTGAAGGCTCAACGTAGATTGGAATTGTGCAACTCATAAATTAGGTATGTTTCTTTGTTTTCACTGTTGAAGGCTCAACGTAGTTTGGAATTGTGCAACTCATAAATTAGGTATGTTTCTTTGTTTTCACTGTTGAAGGCTCAACGTAGATTGGAATTGTGCAACTCATAAATTAGGTATGTTTCTTTGTTTTCACTGTTGAAGGCTCAACGTAGTTTGGAATTGTGCAACTCATAAATTAGGTATGTTTCTTTGTTTTCACTGTTGAAGGCTCAACGTAGATTGGAATTGTGCAACTCATAAATTAGGTATGTTTCTTTGTTTTCACTGTTGAAGGCTCAACGTAGTTTGGAATTGTGCAACTCATAAATTAGGTATGTTTCTTTGTTTTCACTGTTGAAGGCTCAACGTAGATTGGAATTGTGCAACTCATAAATTAGGTATGTTTCTTTGTTTTCACTGTTGAAGGCTCAACGTAGATTGGAATTGTGCAACTCATAAATTAGGTATGTTTCTTTGTTTTCACTGTTGAAGGCTCAACGTAGTTTGGAATTGTGCAACTCATAAATTAGGTATGTTTCTTTGTTTTCACTGTTGAAGGCTCAACGTAGATTGGAATTGTGCAACTCATAAATTAGGTATGTTTCTTTGTTTTCACTGTTGAAGGCTCAACGTAGTTTGGAATTGTGCAACTCATAAATTAGGTATGTTTCTTTGTTTTCACTGTTGAAGGCTCAACGTAGATTGGAATTGTGCAACTCATAAATTAGGTATGTTTCTTTGTTTTCACTGTTGAAAGCTCAACGTAGATTGGAATTGTGCAACTCATAAATTAGGTATGTTTCTTTGTTTTCACTGTTGAAGGCTCAACGTAGTTTGGAATTGTGCAACTCATAAATTAGGTATGTTTCTTTGTTTTCCCTGTTGAAGGTTCAACGTGCATATGTAACTTTAGTCTTTTCTGGAACTAGGAGTAGAATGCGGCCCTACGTTCCATGGCGAATATTGTTCGTCTTGATGTGTACTGTCACCCCTCTTGTTTTGTTGAAGTAGTTTATAATCATCCTGTATCTATAGTTTGCATTTTATTGAGCTTTATATTTAGCAATTTTTTGAGCTTAAAATATTTCTACTTTGGTTTCTTTTTTCTTTTTCTTTTTTTTTTTTTTTTTTTTGATTCAAGGTTTAGCGACCACCGTTAGCAACTCAATGTGGCATAAGTAGTCGCCCGTCCCTAATTTAGGGCCACTGTTTCCAGGAAAGGGAGAGACCCAGTGCCGTAAGATAAACACAACATCCATGCCTCATCGGGATTCGAACCTCAACCTTTCTCGGAGGAGTGGTCATAACCCAGCGCTTAGACTATTTACCACAGGAGCGGCTTTGGCTTCTAAATATCTTTATATTGTGCCCTGCTTAATACAACTCAATCACTTGCCAATTTAACTTAGGATAAAAAGCATACGTTTCTTCTAAGAAACTAATCCAGTTTGACTTGTCTTGATGTGTAATAGGGATTTTATATCATTCTCACATTTTCCCTGTCTTAATCGAAAAGAACGAAGTGAGTACCTGCCTGATCTATTTTTATTGAATGTTACTTAGCTGTTTTAATTTATTACGAGGACGTTCCATCGCTCGTTTTCTACACTATGGAGAAAGTCTAAAGAAGTACCAGTATAGTCTCGCTGTATATAAATTTTTACACTGGTTTGGTGATACTCTATTTTCAAGGTAAGAAATCACATCCCCTCCTTCGTTCAGTGCATTGCCAGGGATGTGACGGCGTCCATGTGATTGAACAAAGGAATTATTTTAATTAAAAGTGAGAACGCTCACCTGAAAATATATTCTACTGGTACATCGCTTACCTACAAAGTGCTTCGTACATTCCAAGAAAACTTATCACAGTCCTTGCAGACTGATATGATAATGAAAAGTTTGACATTTTATCGTGTTGTGAGGGGATCACTATCTGATGATGTGCAGAAACAATGCTGTACATCTACAGACAACGATACGTCCAAAGCTTCCGTCAAAATGAAACCAAAACAGATTTTCGCTCTAAACAATACAGCAATCACTACTTCGTGGTAGATGCATCTTTGATAGACACGCAACGGCAGATGTTAATTGTTGTTAACAGAAACTATCCAAGTC
Organism: Macrothele yani; assembly: GCA_039090855.1. Classification (NCBI taxonomy): domain Eukaryota; kingdom Metazoa; phylum Arthropoda; class Arachnida; order Araneae; family Macrothelidae; genus Macrothele; species Macrothele yani. The sequence goes on along the minus strand of CM076989.1, from coordinate 60,171,899 downwards.
TCTGACCAACCAACATGAGCAAATACCTAATTGTCATAAAAATCCGCGCACCAAGAAACAACCGTGCAATTAATGCGAAACTCGGCGAATAGCAACGGGGAGGGCAGACATGCAAATGATTAAAGTTTCGTTCGATTCGGCATGCCCGCGCGTCCAAGACCTGCGCTTCAATTGCAATCTTTGAGGCTTATAAGGCGCTCTGCGCGGCGCCTTACAAGCCTCAAGACCCATTCGTGCCGAAGTGCACGGTAAGAGTCAGGTGAGATCCCTGGGCAATAGACATGCCGAGGAGCAGCCGTAGATATGCGTGCGGGCAACTGACGGAGTTTGAACGAGGCCGTATCGTTGGGATGAGAGGGGCAGGGTGGCCGGCGTGCCAAATTGGCCGCCATTTGGGCCGGTCTGACAGTACGGTGCGATTGTGTTGGGAGTAATGAACACGGGAAGGCACACAGACACGGCGTACTGTCTCTGGACGACCGAGACACACCACCAGCAGAGAGGACTGTGGGATCGTGAGAGCGGCACGCACAGATGCAACGACGTATTTATCCAATATCCAGAGATATGTGGCGGCTGCACAAGCCATTAACACATGAGCATCGTCGGCGTCGATTGCAGTGGTGTTAGAGGCGAGCACATTACAGTGGTGTTAGCAGCGAGCAATGTGGAATGCTACGGACTGGCGACATATAGTGTTCAGCGACGAATCCCGCTTGTGTATGGAAACGGACGACCACCGTGTCTGAGTGTGAAGGAGCGTAGGTGAGGGCTACAATCCCAACCACACTGTACAGCGGCACACGTCCCGAACTGCAGGCATGATGGTCTGGCGAGCCATCGCGCATGACAGCCGGACTTCCCTCGCAGTGATCTGAGGGACGTTGACAGCTCAGCTATACGTACAGTAGATCCTGCGGCACCATGTGCTGCCTTTCCTGGCGGGGCGTCCCGGAGCCATTTTCTAACAAGATAACGCCCGTCCGCACACGGCTCGGGTTTGCCAAGACAGTCTACGTCATGCTTCGATGCTTCCGTGGCCTGCCATGTCACCTGATCTTTCGCCCATCGAGCACGTGTAGGACCAGATGGGACGCCAGCTTTCTCAATGTCCCAGCATTCGTGATCTAGAACGTCAGTTGCAAGAAGTGTGGGCCAATCTGCCCCAGGATAACACACGGCGTCTCTTTGACTTCATGCCGGACCGTACCACTGCATGTATCCGAGCACGAGGCGGTCCGACGCGGTACTAACGCTGACCGGAATGTGTACCGTATGTCCGCGGGAAATCGTCCTGCTGCTGTGGATATTGTAATCACTTCCCTTGGTATGTACCATCTCACTACTAAAATCTCGTTTCAATCCGACGCCTCCTGCTTGGTGCGCGGATTTTTATGACAATGAATGCACCACTTTACGATATCGCTTGAGTTACATTTCACTTATCACCTGGCAAACCGAAATCATTTGATCAACAGAAGTTATTCTCACTGAATATATTTACCATATCGGATACTGAACACCGCTCCTTCGAACTCTTGTCAGCATTTCCCGACCAAAATGATCTGAGGAGCAAATTAAAGCAATTTGTACAAAGTGCAACCATTTAAGCTTCAGACGTTATTTTCATCTACCATATTCACTACATACATGTCGGTAACTGTGAACACGCTTCCTTTAAATTCTTGTCAGTATTCTCTGATGAAAAGTATCTGAGGGACTAATTAAATCAATTTTTACAAAGTGGAACCATTTGAGCTAGAGACGTTATTCTCACTGACCCTATTCGTAACACCCGTCCGTTACTGAGCATCCCTGCTTCAATCTCTTGGCAGCACTCTCTGACAAGAACAATATCAGAGCAAACTCAAGAAGTTTTGATTTGCACAAAGTGAGGCCCTGTTCGGAATGAGACGGACAGTTTAAATCTCAGCTACTTAAATTATACTGAATCTAATGAACTACTATGAAATGCATCCGGCGTTTCCCGAGTTTATCAAAAAATACATGTGTTAGCTTCGCGAACAACGTTTTCTGAGTTTTTCTGAAATCATGAATATGATATATTGCCAGAAAAAATTTAACTGAGATATGTTCCAGCAATTAAAAGAAAGGAATTTAAAAAAATTAACAAAATATATATTTCTGCAGACACAACTGGACGAAAGTAGGAGTCTTTATTGACTGTAAACACCAGAAATTTGAAACATTTGGAACATTTACATTTTTTTCCGTTGCGTTGTGATTAGTGTAATGCACAATTCTTCTGAAGCGCAAATAAGATCATCCTTTAAAAGCCTTTAGGTCAACGACATTGGACGTTCTTTTATTTGGAGCCAAGATGAAGAGGTTTGAACTTATGCCAGATCGGGAGCAACCAACATTGAGTGGAATATAGGAAATGCATGGGTTTGCAGGTTGAGACCAATAGCTTTCAATCATTTGCTTCGTGCTTGCTGATACTCATGACGAAACTGAGACGAACAGGAAACTGTAGCCCTTTAAGCTGAAATGGGAGGTGATATGGGATAAATCGAATGTGTGGAATAATATCATGGCCTGCTCCAGCAGCAAGTCGATAACATTTGGTGTGCATTTCTTGACAGTCAGCCGTGTTCCACTACACATTCTTGGTTGTTCCACATAAAGTCAAGATAAAATAAATAAATAGTCAAGATTCGGTGGGGGAATGCGCAAACGGAGGTATAGCAATTTTAAGCTTTGAAAAATTGAAATGCAAGAAAATTTAAGTTTTTCTCACATTCCATTTCCTGTATTCTATTTTCATTTCATCGAAATATATTTCCTCTCTTAACGAATCGCGTTACTATTTTTTTAAATAGTAAAACTATTTATAGCGCGTGGCAATACATGGAGAGCCACAGCCTGAATTGTAAACAAACCCGCCGACAACTGCAGCAGAAAGATATGTGCATCAAAAGTCTATTATTTTTTATTTATTTTTGATGGTTTGACAACCACCGTGAGCAACTCAGTGGGCTATAAGTAGTCGCCCTCCCTAATTTAGGGCCACTGGCTCCTGGGAAGGGAGAGATACAGCGCCGTAAGACAAACACAATATCCATTATAACGAAGTAAATTTCTCCGTCCTTTTTGGTCTACGCCGGTAATCGAACCCGAGTCCGCTTATTCCGGAACAAGTCGCTCTACCAACTGAGCAATCTACCTTTATGTCGTGTGCGTCCTGCTGGCAGGTACGTCACACCATGCCTCAACGGGATTCGAACCCGGACCCATCTCGAAAAAATGATCAGAAGCCATGGCATAGACCACTGCGACCGGGTTGGCGATCGAAAGTCCGTAAATAGTAAAATCAAATTTCAAATTGTAAATTGTGCGCGTGATGTCAAATATGAACAAGAAAGATGACACCGAATTTTCGGGTGTAATAAGCACGTCTTTTGAATCCGTTCTGACGCAAATTAAATTTATCAAAGCTATCCAAAGGCAATGGAACTGGTATGGAAAACAATAGTATCTGACGGAAGAAAGAAGTTTTTCAATTGGGTCTTTAATCCCTCAGATATTGCTGTAAATGGAATCTTGAGCTTACGAACTCTTAGAAACAGAGTTATCGACAAAAATAAGATGTGACCTTACGTCCCTTGTTGGAAAACCATGCATTATTTTAGGAAGAAAGTATTCGCAAGAGGTTTATCCATATGAGCGGTATCGATCCACGAAAAAAATTTAGTCGAGTTTTCAGGAGCCCAGATTTTGCTACAAATACATCAGAAGCAGAAATTAACACTTATGACCCCTGGTGGCCAAACCATTATTTACAAAACATTAAAAATTATGTGAAAAATATTTTCCATCAGGTCTTGTATGCGATACAGGAAGAATTTTTCAAATCGGAGTTTTAGGAGCAGAAAACGCAATTTACCTTTATGCGCCCAGCGGAAAGTCTTAAATGATTTACGTGAAAATTTTGAATTTATAGGGGAAAACATTTCGTATCGGAAACACTATCCAACAACGAAGGAATTTTTCAAAATGGACTTTTAGAAGTAGAGATAATAAGATATACAACTACGCCCCTGGCATAGAAACCATGCATTATTTCAAGAAGAAAATGTTCCTAAAAGGTTTGTCGACATGAGTAGCATCGGTCAACAATAAACTTTTTTTTTCAATCGAGATTTTGGAAGCTCATATTTTGCTGCAAATACATCAGAAGCGGAAATTAACACTTACGCCACCTGGTGGCCATACCATTCTTTTACAAAAATTACAAATTATGTGCAAACGGTTTCCCATCAGGAGATGTATCCGGTGTAGAAAGAAGTTTTCAAATCGGAGGTTTAGAAGCAGAGAAATAGTGGGAAACGCAATTTACCTTTACGCCCCCAAGCGAAAGGTCTATGAATTACTTGAGAATTTTGAATTTATAGGAAAAACATGCCACAGTAGAAACACTAACCAACAAAGAAGGAATTTTAAATCGGACTCATAGAAGTCGAGATATTGACAAAAATACGATATACGTCTACGCCCTTCCTGGCGCAGAAACCATGCACTATTTTAAGAAGAAAATGTTTCTAAAAGGTTTGTCGACACGAGTAGTATCGGTCTACAAACGACGTTTTTCTCAATCGATAATTTAGAAGCTTATACTTTGCTGCAAATACATCAGAAGCGGAAATTAAGATTTACGCCCCTGGTGGCCAAACCATTTTTTTTTACCAAAATTAGAGATTATGTGCAAACGATTTCTCATCAAGAGCTGTATCCGGTGCAGAAAGAATTTTTCAATTCGGAGATTTAGAAGCAGAGATATAGGGAGAAACGCAAATTACCTTTACGCCCCTAGCGGAAAGTCTATGAATTACTGAAAATTTTGAAATTATATTAAAAACATGTCACACGGAAAACATTATCCAACAAAGAAGGGATTTTTCAAATCGGACTCTTAGAAGTAGAGATATTGACAAAAATAAGATATGCAACTACGCCCCTCGGCGGAGAAACTGTTGAATATTTTAGAAAGAAAATATTCCGAAAAGGTTTATCGATGTGAGTGGCATCAGTCCACGAAGAAATTTTTTCAATCGATATTATAGAAGCTCAGATTTTATGGCAAATACATCAGAAGCAAAAAATTAACACTTACGCCCTCTGGTGGCCAAAGTATTCTTTACCAAAAATTGGAAATTATATGCAAAAGATTTTCCATCAAGAGATGTATCTGCTGAAAAAATATTTTCAAATCGGAGTTTTAGGACAAGAGTTATCGGGGAAAATGTAATTTAATTTTACGCCCCCTAGCGGAAAATCTATGCGTAATTTGTAAAGGAAACTATATCTTAAACACTCTTCGATATAAATGGAATCGAAAGATAAAAGAATTTTTTTAATCGGATGTTTAGAAGCAAATATGTGAAATAAAACGTAATTTTGAATTCGACATCATCTGCATTTACGCCTCTAGCGGCAAAATTGTACATCGTAAAAAACGAAATAAAGGATCATCATTTGCATATTTTAAGCTTCCGAATGCAAAAAGGATTTTTAAAATCAGACTAATAGTTGCAAAGATACCGTGGTTACAGTGACGGACGGACAGACTGACGGACGGACGGGCGGAAAAACCGATAAAGAAGCATGATATTTTTACAAAAGACGTGCTAAAAAATGGTTAAAGAAACCTAGTCAAAGTATTTCCGTAGAAATAACTTGTAACTATTTGTAGAGCGTAGTAACACACGAAGAACCCTGGTCTAAAACATAAACATACCAGACGGCAAGTGAATCCAAAGGATGCAGTTTGCCATCATGTCCCAAACATGTTCAAATCGGTCAGAGATCGGGCGATCGGAAAGGCCATGGAAAAGTGTCGACATTATAGATGCAGGTCGGGGAAATCCGTGCAGTGTGTTGCCGGGCATTATCCTGTTGTTTTCAACAGGATATTCCCGTCGCAGCTCGATGATGCTGCGACGGGAATGGCAACACAACAGGTCGTAGCATGATCGGTCGAGGCCGTCCTCTCTCCCAGCACCTAAATTACGAAATTTATGAAGACAAATATGACAATCATAACTCGGACTTTAAATTTTGCGTTTGTTTGGCCAAACGTTTGGCTCAATATATTAATATTGTCACCTCTATTCTCTCGTAGGTATGTGAAAGATTAGCTAGTGTAAGTTGCTACGCCAATGAAAAGCGGATTTTTGAAATAGCTTCTATCACTGGGCTTAAAAAAGAGGTTAGAAAAGATGGAGTAGGGGTCAGCCAATTTACTTCGTGTATCCAAAATGAAGCCTGCAAAACGCACGATCATGACGTCACAGCCTCTGCCGCCATATTGGTGAAACGATTTTTTTAATTTACTTTTTGTTGCTCTTGTTGAGGGTTTAACAACCACCGTTAGCAACTCAATGGGCTATATATAAGCAGTCCCCCGTCCCTAATTTAAGGCCACTGGTTCCAGTGAAAGGAGATAGCCAGTGCCGCAAGACAAACTCAATATCCATGCCCCACTGAAAACTGGGATTTGAACCTGGACCCACTTGGACGAACTTATACCACCGCACTATTGGGAAGACTGAGACGATTGAGATCAAAACATCACAATGAATTGTACGATCGTAAATTTCAACATGTGGATTCGGAAAATAAATAGCGATTGTTAGGTAACATATACAGAGGATGAGTCGAAAGGCTGCAATATTTGCATAAACGCATGTGCTTCGGTAAGTATGCCTCATGTTTAAACTAGTTCACGTCGCGCACTGCAGTCAATCGAAAGGGATATAAGTGGTAGTCGTTGCTGTGAACAGCATTGCATGTCGTCGTTCTGTCTGTGGTTGGGACACCTAAAAGATGAACAGCCACAACCGGCTAATTAGGGAACTTCGCTTTACGAGTTTGAACTAGGCCATGACGCTGCTCAAGCAACACCAAACATTTGTTATGCGAAAGGAGAAAGTTCCGTGGGCCACAGCACCGCAACCAGATGGTTAAAGAAATTTCTCTCAGTTGACAGAAACCTCGACGATCAGCCAAGGTCAGGTAGGCCGCCAACCGTGGATTCGGAGGCCGTCCGCCAGGACGTAGAAATAAATCCGACAACCAACACTCGGAGATTATCGAGCTGAGCATGTCACAGACCACCGTTGTTCGTCATCTTCAGGACTTCGGCAAGGTCTACAAGAGCTGCTGCATTGTCCCTCATCAACTGACGCCAGCTGAAGCAAACCGCCGGGTGGAAGTGTGCACGAAACTCCTAGAGAACCTGTGCGATGTACGTTTTATCAAGAGAAATTGTTACGTATGATGAAAAGTGGGTCTATTTCCGTAATCCTAACAAACAACGGCAGTGGTTGAATCCGGGCCAGCTTCATGAACCTGTTGCCAAACATGGAAACTTCTAGCACAATGTGATGTTCTGCGTCTGTTGGAATTTCGAGGGGATAATCCTTTACGAATTTGTTCCAGACGGTCGGACCATCAACGGCAACCTCTACTCTGAACAGCTGGAGCGAATGTATGCCGTTTTAGAGGAGAAATACCAGGCACTGGGGAACAGAGAGCGCCCTCTCCTACAGCGGGACAACCTCGGCTTCATATCGCCCGAACGACCCGGGCCAATTTCCAGGAACTTGAGGGCATCAAACTGATGCCACATCCAGCATAGAGTCCGGATTTCGCCCAGTCAGATTATTACTTGTTTCGGTCCATGGCTTACTTACTTCGCGGGCGGCGCGCTTCAACAACCAGGAGGAGGTGACAGCTGGGGTGTAGGAGTCCCCCGCCTCGAAGGACAAGAACTGGTACAGTCGCGGAATCGAAGAACTGGCAGACAGATGTATAAAGAAGGTGCAATATATAATTGGCTATACTTTGAATACTTGTCAGCTTTCGTCGTAAAGGTACGTATAAAGACATGAAGTGATACAAATATTGCAAAACGTTTGACTCACCCTCTGTAATAAGCGTTTCAAGTTCGCAACTGTATATGTTTATCGATGATTTTGAACATCAGATATGTTCATTGATGTCTGAGGTTCTTAGATCATTAAAACATGCATGCGTATATTTTCTTACGTATCAGTTTCGGCAGGTATCTTTGCAAAATCGAACTCTTCGGAACACATGAACTGGAGCGCTTAATATGAAAAGTATAGTGCTTATTCGAAATGTTTGACACTTCGTAATTTTTTACAATGCGAACTTCCTTTAAATGTTTACAATGGGAACTTCTTCGTAATTTATTACATTGGTAACTTCCTTTAAATGTGTACTGGAAATAACTAATATAAAGAGCGCCAAAATTACGACTGCTAATTTATCCCTTAACACTAAACATTTGTTCTTTATATTACATGCACGCATGTCTGTGAACAAAAAAATGAGCTGTTTTTCCGTGGCGCACCTTCTGCCGCCGAAAGTGCAGATCAAGATCCTCATATATTAAAATGATTAGGTATAAAAATAAACAAATGTGAAAGTTATATCGATTATTCGTAAATGAATATATTATTGTTAATATTTTTGAAGGATAGGGTAATGCTAAATTCTTGTGTAAAGCTAAAATATTCGTCAGTTTCAGTACCAGCAGTTTCCTAACGACAATCCAACGACTTGTTAAAATATGCAAAATTTATAGAAAAATTAATATTCCATGTAAAATTACCAGTGAAAAGTTACAACAACAGGTGCTTTAGTTAATGGGTTGATACATCCAACAACATCCCATTTTAAAAGAAACCTAAGTTTCTGGACGAAAGAAGGTCTATTCCCTGTTTCTGTAATGGTGAAAAACTACTCGCAACGTATCATTCATTGGGCGTGGCAATAAACTCAGCGTTGTCGGCTCAAAGAGCTTCAGGTTTGTGACATCATCCTTACCTCCTCTATTCTAACTCCCTTCGTAGTTCAATTTCCGTATTTCACGCGCAATAAAGTGATGAACTATTCTTCGTCTATGTAAAGTGTAATGAAATATTGGTGTGCAAGTGTGTAAAGAAATGGCACTGCGTAACAATGAACTAAACTGTTGTTGAATTAGCGTGTGGCACAGAATACCGCATGATCAGATTGTTTGTTGTTGTTGTTGTTTGGGGGTTTAACGACCACAGTGAGCAACAAGTCCCGAATTTAGGGCCACTGGTTCCAGGGAAGGGAAAGAGCTAGTGCCGTAAAACAAACACAACATCTATACCTCACCAGAACTCGAACCTAGAACCATCACGATGTCGCAGAAGCCAGTTCTTAGTCCATTGCGCGTCCGGGACAGCAAGATCAGATTTTGACAATGGTTTCTTCAAAAGTAGTTGAATGCTTAAAAACTAAATAAATTAATTAAAAATTTGAAATATAAAATTTCAAAAACAAGGCTCCAAGTTCCATACCACCATGCTGTCCTGCACATCCATGCAAACTTCGAGTCCCTAAATTCAGTAGTTTCCTTTGTAGGCAACCGACAGACAGACACGGTAATTTTATTAATTTAGAAAAAAAAACTCCTTATTATCAGATAAAAAGCAAGTAGGAAAATTTGAGTAATGCGTTTCCTATTTATTTAAGCAGCTAAAATGTACCTGGTAAAATTTACCTCTGCTGTGATTTATATTCTTCAATAAAACACCACGTTTCAATTTTACAAAGCGCTGACGAAATTTTTGGAACGATTCATCATTTTGCATGAAATGGTGGGAAAATGTAGTAAAATCGACATGTTTTTTTCATTCGGCACTTTTAGTGTGAATGTGACCGAAGCAATATCGATTCTATTAATAAATCAGAATCCAAATAAATTTAATGAATTTTATTGTGATTGGAATTTTATTTTTATTTTTTTATTTTTTTGGAGCGAGTATAGCAATAGAATTACGTAAAAGAGACCTTCCAATGAATATTATTATACGGGATAGCTCTGAATAGACGGAATCCACGGTTTCCGCGAGGAATAATCAAGTGTATGCATGCACACTTCATCACTGAAACCCAAAATTTATCGATAATGTTTGTTTTATTGATAATCATTACTTCATCGATAATAATTATTTTATCAATAGTAATGCAGCAAGCTTTATCGCAAGCATTATGGGCTATTTTATTGTTCTTTCCTCATTACTGTTGGCTAATAATTCTTAGCGTAAGAGACGATTCTGTTCTGCTCTTGCGCCATTCCAGTATGTCTTCATTTTGTGGCACATTTTCTGCTAATGCTGCTTCATCATGTCCCTACCAGGCAGCGTTCTACTTTCATTCATTATTTTGTATTTGATCTTAGAGTCTGCTTTCTTATTCTTTTTAGGTAGCCATGGTAAATAATTTCTTGAAACCTCTTAGATTATTTGGGTACAGCAGTCGAATCTTAAAACTGAAAAACAATATATTTGAAATTATCCTATTTCTTCAGTTTTTTCTCTTGTTGAAAATTGGTTTCTATGTATGGTGGATTTCTTTTCCGAAATGAATTCTAATTTACATACTTCAATCATGCAACAATTTTCAAAGATATTCGATTTATCTTTTTACTTATTTAACTTTTCATTTATTTATTTCCGAATGCTTTTGCCTTTGTTGTTAGAACTATAAAGAAAATCTCTCATAAACAAACTACATTTCAGATTTTGTAATCAACTGATATGACAGTGACTCAGGAATGGAAAAGAAAATCGATAAAAATAAATCATGGCTGTATATATACTCGCATATATACAAAGTAAAACCCCGTTCATACATTTCTCTGTTATATGTGTTTCTCATTAAAATGTCGCTGGTCCAAAAATTCTGAATTGCGCTTAATGATAAATTTTATGAATTATGCGTTAATCGAATTAGCTGTCTCACTTATACTTTGAATTGTGGTGTCGTTAATTAGAAGTTCAAACCACGCGGATTCTATCATCAATCTCTGTTCCCACCCTCTCCTTTTGCCGTGAATTTCGCTTTCCAATTTCCGATCTTTCGTCCCTTTCCGCCTTTGACTCTCCGTACTTCTTTTTATCCACCCACATTATCTCTCACTCTGCAGAATTCACGCGCTCCTTCTGAGTTACTATTGGTCGGCACATTTCGTAGCTCCAGTAGACACCTGCTCTTGCTTGACGTTGTCCTATCGGAGTCTTTCTATGAGACATTCATTTGCATTCACTTTCTTGCATTAAAGCATTGCTTCACGATCTCGTTAAGCCTATTTTTAAAAACATTAAAGCCAAGGTTCTGAAGGAAATTGATGAAAATCACACGCTAAAGAAAACGACTTTAGCTAAAGAATTAAAAATCCCAGTTTCGACTCCAATAAAAACAAAAACCTACTGAGTGTCTTTTTGTGCTGTAACTCCGACAGAAGAGAAAAATTAGCACCGTTCATCATCAGAAAATCTGCATGACCCCGATGTTACAGAAACGTGAAAAACTATCTACGATTTACAACAGCAACATTTAGTCATGGATTAAGGCTGCACTATTCATATATTGAATGGAAAAAAACATGGAGGCGTAAATGAAGGGGGAGGAAAGAAAGATCCTTCTATCTAGTGATTGTTGTTCCGCCCACCCACAAGATGTATAAAATTATATGAGGAACACCGGTGTTGCATTTTTGCACCCAGCTTGCTGAGTTGAGGATTTAAGGATAGTCAAGTGTCTTAAGGATTATTATTAGCAACTACTGGGTAGCTCGCTCTGGAAAATAATTTGGATGTCAAAATTTTGATACTAAATGTGTTGGAAGCAATAGGCATTTTGTCAGAGTCATGGAATCGTGTTTCGCGGAAAACAGTAACTTCACAGTTTCCCAAAAGTTGGATTTCGATATTTGACATCGGCATGCGATGTCAAATGTCGAGCTTCTAGATGATTCTACACTCTCAGAAGACACCGTCAGGCGATCTGACTGAAATGCTATAACTGAAGAGGAAGATATGTTTAGTTTCCATGATTACGTCAGTTACGACGAGGATTTAGCAATATCATCGCTTACGATTTGATGAAATTATTGAGAACAAAAAGGGCAATGAGGACGTCTCCAGGGACAAGAATGATGATTAATTATGCTCGGGTAAGTGCATCAGCACCCAAATTTAGAGATACACTCAAATCGTTCGGCGTCGTTAGAAATTTCTTTCATAGTCCTAATACTGATTAGAAAACAATGCAGGCTTTCAATAAATGGTGATTGAATATACTCATATATTCAATCACCTTGAAAATGCAATGCTTCGACTTAAAAGCGAACAATAAAAAAATTAATGATTTCTTAAACTATGTTAATACATCTGTAGTTCTTATAATATACTACATCATATCTCCTTGTGGAGAAATATCAACCGTAAAAGAATTAATAGTAACGTTTCATATACTATACAGGTTGGTAACTCAATGCAGTGTGACTGAAATCAATACAGTCAAAAACAAAAAAACTGTGATAAAAAAAGGATATCTAAAAATACTCGCACGCTAGAACATAAAAAAATACTACATACTACGCACAACCTCAATAACACTAGCGGTTACACCATACATTGAACAGAAAAATGTGCTGCCATCTAGAGACGAAAAGGTGTACTGAATCGTTTTACGTTTTTTAATTATACGTATATTTTATTTGGTGGTCCCTTGAAAAATTTATAAACAGCGAACGGGGTTCCAATGTACTCGTATACTTTAAATACATACACTGAAGAGCAATTGAATTAGAGATACCTGTCTAGTAATGTGTAGCACCACCTTTCGCCCTGATGACGGCGGCGATTCGTCTCGGCATGAACTGGACAAGACACCGGAAGCGTTGGGAAGCCATACGGATCCACGACCCCTGAACAAGCTCCCACAGTTCACGAAGATTTGAAGGAGGGGTTCAGAGCCTCGAACATCACTCTCGATGGCATCCCAGATGTGCTCGACGGGATTGATGTCAAGTGACCTAGCTGGCCAAGGAAGCGAAGTCACGTCGGTGAGGGGTTCATATAACCATGCGGATACAATTCGGGAGCGAGGGCACGGTGCATTGTCTTGTTCCAGGATGAAGTCCACCGGGGGATGTTGAAGACGCACAAACGGGAGCAAATGGTCGTCCAGGATATCCCGGTAACGTTGACCTATGAGGCACGATGTCACACGTACCAGGGGTCCCATTTCAATCCACGTAAACAGTCCCCAGACGATAATGCCGCCCCCACCAGCTTGAAGAGTACCCTGCTGGCAAGAAGGATCCATCGCTTCATGTGGTTTGCGCCGTACTCGTATCCTGCCATCCGCATGTACCAACGTGAATCTAGACTCATCAGTCCAGGCAACATTTTTGCACATGTCTAGAGTCCAGTAGCGATGTTCCCGTGCCCATGCTAATATTTGCACCCTGTGATGTGCGGTCAGCAGCGGTACCCTCGTGGGACGATGGCTTCTGTACCCCATAGCGAGGAGATGGTTCTGGATGGTGTGGCTGCTTACACGTTTTTGTGCACCGGCGTTAAATTGCCGAGTGATTTCTTGCACTGTGGCCCGTCTATCCGCTGTTACAATGCGAGCTAGCCGACGATGACCCCGCTCATCCACACGCTGTTGTCAACGGCAGTTGGCCCTTGCAGGGATAGTTTTACCGGATTCGTTGTACTCACTGTGCACCTGTGACACAGTGGCTCGTGAAAATCCCAGTGCCTGCACGACTTCCGAGATGCAGTGACCCATTCGTCGGGCCCCGACAATTTGCCCCCGATCAAATGCGCTTAGATCCTTCGTCTTACCCATACTTCGTCCGACTGTTACTGATTCCCGTCGCATCACTCCCTATATTGTCCGATCGCTGTATACGTCATGTCGTTTCCGTTTACAGGGCCGCCCACAACGCCACATTTGCATAACGCCAGCTGTCTCTGATTCAATTGCTCTTCAGTGTACATATACAAGTACATTACACATATCAATTATCATGAAGGAAAAAATCTTCACAAATACATATTTACATTACAAGTACATTATTATTATTTCCAAATGAGACATACCAAAAAGTTGACAGAAGTTAGCACTTCGCGTTTTAATATACAGTGTGTCCATAAAGTCTTTACCACATTACAAAAATTAATATAAAAAAACCTATGTAAGTTAAAATAAAATGGTTGGAACACAATATAGCACCACTCATAATGTGTGTGTGTTTTTCCGTTCTTTAGGTGAGCGCTACTGCTGAATAAGTGGAGCATTTCATCCATCGATAATGGCTTCTATGCAAGAAAATGCGGCGTGCTTGTTGTGGTTCCATGAGACCAAATCGGCGGTTACTGTCGAGCGTCGTTTCAGAAAAGAGTACAGACGATCACCACCGGACCAAAAAAGCATAAAAGATTGGTATGAAAAGTTTAAAACGACCAGTAGTGTTGGTGATCTCCCCCGAGCGGGCCGACCTCCGGTTACACGAGAGACAACTGCAACTCTTCAGGAGATATTTCTACGAAGCTTTAGGAAATCCATTCGTCGTGCTTCACTGGAAACTGGGATTCCCCGTGCCACTGTTCACAAAATTTTGCACAAATGTCTTCATCTGTATGCTTATAAGGTACAGGTCGTTCAAGCTCTTCAGCCTGATGACCGGCCTCGCCGTGCTGCATTTGCAACGGAGATATTACAGCGCATAGCTCATGATAGTGATTATCTGCACCGTGTCTGTTTCTCAGATGAGGCCACATTCCACTTCTCTACTGCAGTAAAAAGGCACAATGTGCGAATCTGGGGATCAGAAAATCCACATTATGTCAACGAACAACGGAGAACTAGCCCGAAAGTGAACGTATGGTGCGGCTTGATGCATAACAGAATCATTGGACCCTTCCTTTTTACAAAGCCCATGGCAACATGTAGCGTGTACCTGGGCATGCTGGAACTTATTGTAGCACCTCAGTTCCATGAACTCCAACCTTCGGTTATTTTTCAACAAAACTGTGTCCCACCACATTGATCAATAATGGTTCGTGAGTCCCTGAGTGCCACATTTCCTGACAGATGGATTGGCCACGACGGTCCCATGACATGGCCACGACGGTCCCATGGCATGGCCATCACGATCGTCCGACATAACCCCTCTAGACTTTTTCCTGTGGGGTTATGTGAAATATCAAGTTTACTCCAGCAGTGTTCCGGATGTCAAGACGTTGAAGAGCAGAATAACGGACGTCATTGGTTCTTTCTCTGCTGAGATGTTAAACAAAACATGGCGTGAAATCGAATATCGCTTAGATGTCCTCCGGGCCACAAATGGTGCCCATCTGGTGGTGTACTGACACTGGAAAAAAACTTTACTTGTGCACCACCATTGTCGTGCAAACCCTTTCTTGTACCTATAATACATTTTGTATATTAATTTTTGTAATGTGAGAAAGACTTTATGGACATCCTGTATTTCTTGCCATTAATGCCATCCGACGCAAAAAGAATTTTTTATATCGGTCTTTCAAAAGCAGAGATATCGGGGAAATTTCAATATGCGTTTCCTTCCTCCATCAAAAAAACTGCACATTATTTTAAGAAGTGCACAAAATGATCTTTGTCGTAGAAAGAAAACAAGCTGTTTCAATAAGATTTTTATAAAACTGTTTCAATCGGATTTTATGATATGGAAAAAAATATATTTTGAATGGAAATTAATTACTTCGCATTGCATCATGGGAAGTACGGTGGTAGCAGACCAGCAATAGTTTGTTCACATCAATTTTTGTTTCTTTGCTTGGGGTTTAACAACCATCGTGAGCAATTCGATGGGCTATAAGCACTCGCCTGTTCCTAATTTAAAGCCACTGGTTACCGCCCCGGCGGCGCAGTGGTTTGGGCGATGGATTCTGCTCATTCGCACGAGATGGATCAGGGTTCGTATCCCGGGGAAGCATGGATGTTGTGTTTGTCTTACGGCCATGGTTCTCTCCCTTCCCTGGAATCACTGGCCCTAAATTAGGGGAGGCAACTGCCTATAACCACGATAGTCGTTAAACCTCCAATCAAAAAAAAAACAAGTTAGTAAAATCATGCAATGCATTGATTATAATACGCTTTCCAACATACCAGAAATCATTACTCCAGTTATGAGGATAATGGCTGTATAGTAAATCTCGCTCCTGTGACGTCAGTAGACAAATAATACCTTTGATCTCATTTCGATGATATTTCATTTCGTTTCATTTCATTTATTTATTCATTCAGTTGCCACTACAGCAACTAGGAAAAGGAGGGAAAAGGCCGTGAGGCCTGACATAGCCCTCCTCTGCCCAGAATACAAAAAACATAAAGCTTAACAGAAAAGACAAGCCAACATATATATGGTAGGTACACGTACTTGCTCACAACCAACATATGTAACAATGTGTTCCATCAACAATAGTCTTCATTATATCTAAACAAACAAGTATCATTACACTTCACTATATAATCACATATATATTTATAAATAAACAACAAATAACGTTTGCACCTCACTCTATAATCATACTAACCCACATTTCTTCCATTTAGTCAAAATTGCCTATTGTTTACTAATTATTTCAAAAGATATGCCTTTAGTTTTATTTCAAATAAGTTAAAATTATTAATTGATGTTGTTAGTTCTTGGGGCAATGAGTTCTAGAATTTTGGGCCACTATAATTTATATTCATTTTAAGTTTCTCAGTTTGTGGGAACATTGGAATTAGTAGTGATCTATTCCTAGTATTGTTGTAATGAGTATGTATATTTAGTGTCATTATATCATTGTGTATACCATTTTTAATTCTTTTATACATTATTTTTCCCAATTTATAATCATATAATTGCTTTATCGTTAAAATATTATATATATTGAGGTTCACTTTTGACCGGATATATAAGATTGGTTGAAAATTATTTGATGTTTTAAGGTCTATTAGTCTTATAAATCTATTTTGCAGTGCCTGTAGTTTATTAATATTATATTGTGTGGTTTGTCCCCAGGTTAAAATGCAATAATTAATGTGTGTTTGAATTAGAGTATGATATATAGAAATTAATGTGTTTGGTGTTAAGTTTGGCAAAAGTACTACTGACCATTCCGATATTTCTAGAAATCTTGTTATTTAAATTTTCAATGTGTTTGTTCCATTTCAAGTCATTGTGTATAGTTGTACCTAGATAAGAGTGTGTTGAGACCGTATTAATCCTGACTCCATTCATAAGATTCGGTAAATCGTATAAATGTGAAGCTTGTGAATTAGAGAAAATCATTAATTTAGTTTTATTAATATTAACAACTAATTCATTTGCATTCACCCAATCTGTTATTAATTTTAGCTGAGTATTAGTTTAGTTCTTAATGTAAGCTCATTCATATCAGTTCCCTTTAAAATAATAGATACGCCATCTGCATATAGGATTGTATCATTATCTTTTAATACTGCAAATAAGTCGTTAATATACCTTAGGGATGTAAGGTCAGGTGATGCGTAACATCACAGCCTCTCCTTGACAAATGTCAACCCCGCCTTCTCGTGGTGCATCCTGTTCCCACTAAAGGGGCTCTGACGACCGCCAATAGCGATATAACTATACCATCGGGATTAGAGGGAATTCTATCCCACACTCACCAACCCGCTTGGCCAGCGTGGTGAGTTATGGCCCAAACTCCTCCAAAATGACTCCACAACTTAAATCTTGGCCCTCAGTCTCCAGCAGCTGGAATGTACCTGGCCAAGGCAGCGGCCAGTGCGACATGAAGGCAGAGGGTGCTAAGAATCCCCGGAGGACCGGACTAGGCTGCCATCTGATGCTGACCTTGGCAACGTACAATGGACGCTCCCTATCTTCTGATTCAAGGCTTCTTGAATTGGAAGAGGAACTACAAAGGATCAAGTGGGACATCGTGGGGCTAAGTGAGGTAAGGAGAAAAGGAGAAGATCTCATCGAACTGAAAAGTGGACATCTCTTCTACTATCGTGGGACAGATACTGGCAGAACTAGTGGTGTTGGATTTATAATAAACAAGAAACTGAAGGATAAAGTTGTAGAAGTTGAAAGTTCCTCGGACAGAGCTGCACGACTCGTTATCCAACTATCGAGAAGATACCAGGCTCAGATTATTCAAACTTATGCACCCACCACAAGTCATCCTGAAGAAGAAATTGAAGAATTTTATGAGGAAATTTGTCATCTAAATAATAAAGGTAAGCAGCACTTGAAAATAATTATGGGAGATTTCAATGCAAAAATAGGGCAACGGCAACAGAATGAAACTTCAGTAGGTAAATTCGGTCACGGCAACAGAAACCAGCGTGGAAATACTCTCGTTGAGTTTGCAGAGGCAGAAGGGTTTTTCATCTTGAACTCCTTCTTCAAGAAAAAGCCACACGGGGAAATGGACATGGAGACATCCAAATGGGACGACAAGTGAAATTGATTTTATTATGTGTAACAAAAAATTCGTCATAGAAGACTGCAGTGTGCTAAACAAGTTCAACACAGGTAGTGACCATAGATTGGTGAGATGTAAGATGCACCTCAACACTAAACTTGAACGTGGCAAGCTCATAAGACAAACAAAATCTATTGACATAACCAACCTTAAAAAACACCATAATACCTTCAAGTTGGAACTGAAGAACAGGTTCTCTGCTTTAGAAGGCCTAACATCAGAAGAAGTGGACATCTCTGAAGTTAACAGAAAAGTAACCAAAGCTCTTATGGAAACAGCAACAAAATTAGCTGGGTCTAAGAACAAGTTGCAAGTAAATAAATTATCAAGAAAAACGAAAATGTTGAGGCAAAAAAGAAGAGAGATGAGGACAACTAAAGAAGATGTGACTTCCAAAGTGGAATATATAGAGCTACGCAAGACAGTACGAAAAAGTATCACTGAAGACGTAAGAAAATTCAACTGTGAACTAGTGAGGAAAGCAATTGAAAACAACCAAAGCCTAAAGATAGCAAAGGGACATCTCAGTAAGGGAAGAAAACAGATTATGGCACTGAGAAAAGAAGATGGTTCTGTAACAAGAAATAGAGGTGAAATTTTGACAAGAGTGAAAGATTTCTACTACAAATTATATGAAAGGGATGATACATGCACTCCAGACATCATGAAAGATACCAGTACCAGAGTTCCTCCAGTCCTTCCAGCAGAAGTTGCCCATGCAATCAAGAACATGAAGCGGGGAAAAGCTCCAGGAGAAGATGGAATTACTGTAGACATCATACAAGAAGCAAGTGGAGAAATCGAAACAGTACTCGCCCAAATTTTCACTCGATGCCTTATTGAAGGAAAGATTCCTGAGGATTGGAACACCGCTACAATGATCCTGCTACATAAGAAAGGTGACATTGAGGATCTCGGAAACTACAGACCTATCAGCCTCCTATCAGTAGTTTATAAAATCTTCACTAAAGTTCTTTCACACCGCTTGAAGGTAACACTGGACATGGCTCAACCGAGAGAACAAGCTGGATTCAGGAGTGGCTACAGCACAATAGATCATATCCATGTGCTGAGAGAACTAATTGAAAGAGCGAGGGAATATGAACTTCCATTGTGCATGGCTTTTATCGATTATGAAAAAGCCTTTGATTCGGTGAAACCATCAGCAGTTACAATGGCTCTGAAAACCTCCGGTATTGAAGATGCATACATTAATATTATTAATAACATCTATGAAAATGCAAGTGCAAAGATTAGGCTGTTTGAAAATACAACACACATAAAAATTGGAAAGGGAGTGAGACAAGGTGACACCATATCTCCGAACCTCTTTAATGCCACATTGGAGGGTGTTTTTCAGTCACTGAGCTGGGAAAACAAGGGGATAAAGATTAATGGAATTATCTAACCCACCTTCGTTTTGCTGATGATGTAGTCATTTTTGCAACTAGCCCATCAGAGCTGCAGAGTATGATCCAGGAACTTGCTGACAAGAGTAAAGAAGTGGGATTAAAAATGAACTTTCAGAAGACAAAAGTGATGTTCAATGCCTTTACAAGAAATGAAGATTTATCGATTGATGGAGAAAAGCTGGAGATAACAGACACGTACGTTTATCTTGGACAGCAGATATCAAGTGAGGGTCACATTGATGAAGAAATTAATCGGCGTACAAAACTTGCCTGGAGAGCTTTTGGAAGAAACAGCATAATTTTCAAGAGCAATATGCCATTATGTCTTAAAAGAAAAGTGTTTGATCAATGCATCCTTCCAGTGCTTACGTATGGTGCAGAGACGTGGACCTTAACTAAAAGAGACATACAAAGGCTGCAGACAACTCAAAGCAGAATGGAGAGGTGCATACTTGGTGTAACCAGGAGAGATAAGAAGAGGAACTCGTGGATCCGAAAAATGACAAGAGTGGAAGACATCATGATCAGAGTTAAATCCCTGAAATGGCAATGGGCTGGACATACTGCCAGAAGGACAGATCATCGATGGACAGCCGAAATTTTAGATTGGATTCCAAGGGACAGGAAGAGACCCAGAAGAAGACCACATGGGAGATGGGTGGATGAAATTCGAAAGTATGCAGGGGTGACATGGAGGAGACTGGCACAAGACAGACCGTTGTGGAGGAAACTTGGGGAGACCTTCGTCCAGCAGTGGATTGATAATTGTTGACAATGATGATGAATGATGATATAAATTAAAAATAAAGGACCAAGCACTGATCCCTGGTGTACCCCACAGTTTATGATTTGTAATATGGATCGATTCTGATGAATCTGGGTATATTGCATTCTTTCTGACAAGTAACTTTTGAATAAATTATAGCTAGATCCCAGTAGTCCTATAATATTTAACTTATGAAGTAATATATCATGATTTAGGGTATCGAATGCTTTTGATAAATCAAGAAAGACTGCTATTGTTATTTGTTTTTGTAATAGATTTTGTTGAATTATATTTTGTGTATGTAATAATGCTAGTTCAGTTGATTTATTTGGTACAAATCCGAATTGTCTGTGATGAAATGTATTATGTCTTTGAATGTATGAAAATAGTCTGGTATGAATTAATTTCTTTAGTATTTTTGCGAAAATTGATAAGTTTGCGATTGGACGATAATTATTTATGTCGTTTTTTGACCCATTCTTATATTTCGGAGTGATTTTGGAGATTTTTAAGGCATCTGGAAATATTCCGGTTTCAAGTATAAGGTTATAAATCTGCAACAACTGCTGAACTATAATATCTGCCACAAATTGTATGGCTATTGGAAAAAATTCATCGTAACCAGATCCGACATTTGTATTGATTTGGTTTAAAGAATGAGTAAGTTCAGTCCTTGTAATTTTCGACATATGAAAAGTATTTAGTCTTGAAAGATTTTGTAGATATTTTGTATAGTGGATTCCTGAAAATATAAGTTGTTGCTTGGTCAATTGTGGTGACAATATAAAGTGACTGTTCATCTCATTAACTATAGCCTGTTTATCAGTTATTTTATAAGTTGATTTGATTAAATATTGCGGCGGAACTGGGCTGATATTTTCCCCAGTAATAGATTCAGATGTTTCCATGTTATTTTAGGGTTATTTTGAGAGAATACATTAGTGTAGTAATTTCTTTTTAAAAAACTTCCGAATATCTGAATTCAATTTGTTTCAAAATGTTTTTAAATTCTGGAAGTCGACTTGTAGTTTACTTTTAATAAATTGGAATACAGTCTATTTTTTTATTTATTTATTCGATTTAAGAGATTCCTTGTTATCCATGGTTTCCTATTCTTTTTAATTTTATTACTTTTCGTTATTATTGGAAAAGCTTGATCGTATGAGTCTTTTAACAATATTGTAAATAAGTTATATGTTATATTTGGATTTTCCGCTGGGAGGAAATTTTCCCAATTTATAGTTTGAAGCAGGTTCCGAAATTTTTCCAGGTTATTAGAATTTATTAATCGTAATTGTTTGTTTATTAACTGTTTCTTCACTGCATGTGTATAAGTGTAAACTGTGAAGATTGGCAAATGGTCACTGATATCATAATTTATAACTCCTGATAAAACTGACTCTTGTGGAGCATTTGTGAGTGATAAATCGATAATCGTTTCTGTGTTAGGCGTAATTCTCGTTGGATGTAATATTGTATTGATAAATCCAGCAGCAGTTAATATTTGAACAAAGTACTGAGTCTGTGAATTAGTAACAGAAATATTAATATTGAGATATCCCAATGAAAGTCCACTTTTCCCGGTTAAATTCACATAATTGAATGCCTCTGTTAATTTTTCGAAGAACTGAGTTGTATTTGATCCTAGAGGGCGATAGCACACCATTATAATAGTGTATTGATCTTCTATTGACAAAATTTCTATGGTAGAGTCAGTAAATGTTAAGTTTTTATTAATTGTATAATCATGATAGGTATCCTTAACGAAAATGGCCACTCCACCTCCTCTTGAGTGGGTTCTATTTTGATAAAAAAATCTTATAATCATCCAAGCCAACACTATAATTTTCACTGGGAAACCATGTCTCTGTTATACATAAAATATCTATTTGTGAATTAGTAACCTGAATTAGTGCCTCAATAAGAGTTAGTTTATATAGTAAGGATATCGCATTAATATGAATAATTTTCAATGAATTTGTGGAACAACAAGAAAAGATATTATTTATTTGTTGTGTTGTATATAAATTATCTTGCATTAAATTTGTCTATTTGCTTGCTATTTGTTAGTAGGAATTATAATCTTAAGTTGTAAGAGTTCAAATACTCAACAAAACCTATTCAGTATACCTCCGAAATAACATGATAAAGTTTTGTCGCAATAGAAGCATTTTTACGTAAGTTATCATTATTAAGGACTATGGAATATATCCCGCTCCTGTGTCCTAAACTTTGATCCCATTTCGCCCATTTTCAATAGGACTTGTCCCCAGGCAGGCTCCTACAACATATTAACATTTCATCCAAATCGAAGCATTTTTACGTAAGTTATGACTCATAATGGCGATGGAAGTGATTCCGCTCCTATGTCCGGACCTTTGACACCATTTCGCCCATTTTCAATTGGGTTTGTCCCCAGGTGTTCCCCTACCACATACTAAAACTTCATCGAAATCGAACCTTTTTTACGTTACTCATGACGCATAAGAGCAGTGGAATGGATCCCGCTCCTATGTCCTGACCTTTGACCCCACTTCGTTCACTTTCAATAGGTTCCTTCCCAGATAGTCCCCCTACCACATACTAAAATTTCATCGAAATCGAACGATTGTTACGCGAGTTACCGTGCGGACGGGCATACGCACACAACGCGTGACGTAATGAGGTAGATGGGAATCGTGACTATCTGCTTGAAAGAGTGTGACGTCATAAAACTTTAATAGGATCCCCACATAACGCGTGACGTAATGAGACAGATGGCGTGACCGCACGCCAACATCTCAATAGCGAGCTTGTGACGTCATAAGATTTCTAAGCATAGGCAACATTACTGGAACGACGTCATGGCACTGAAAACGTGGTAATTCTGGGTGGTTATTTAACCCACTAAACGAATTTTCCTAAAGTCGATATCAAGATAAATCGATTTCTAGTACCAGAAAACAGTAGGTTAACGACTTTCATCAAAATCCTTAGAGCCGTTTTCAAAATAAAATTTTCATAGATACAAGAATCGCTCCTTTAAGGTGGACGCAAAATAATTTTGCTTCCTATACTTCCAATTGAAAAACTTCTGTACACATTTTCTTCACAATTAATGCGTTCCCAAGGATGAAAATTTGAACATCGATTAAAATAGCTTCATTTTATAACTTGGAATACTTAATATTTTCTGAAACATAACCATAATTATCTAATCCAATATTTATTTGTCTACTGACGTCATCAAAGTACAGGTCGCGCCATCTTTTTTCTGGTTTCAGCGCCACCAAATGAAACGTTACTGTTTTTTAATGTAATTATGGTTATGTTTTAGAAAATGTTAAGTAATCCAAGTTATTAATATGAAGTTATTTTAATCGATGTTCTAATGTCCATCCTTGGGAACGCACTAATTGTGAAGGAAATGTGTAAAAAAGTTTTTCCATTGGAAATATAGGAAGCGAAATTACTTGACGTCTACCTTAATAGTATGGGATAAGGACGATGGAACAGATTGCGATCCTATGTCCTCACCTTTGACTCCATTTGTTCCCATTTTCTATATAGTGTTCCTTTCCACGTAGTCCCCTACCACATACTAAAATTTCATCGAATTCGAACCATTTTTACGCACGTTATGACGCATAAGGGCAATGGAATGCATCCCGCTCCTATGTCCTGACCTTTGACCCCACTTCACCCATTTTCAATATAGTTCGTCCCCAGGAAGTCCCCTACCACATACTAAAATTTAATTGAAATCGAACCATATTTACGCAAGTTACGAGGCATAAGGACAATGAATGGATCCCGCTCCTATGTCGGTACCTTTAACCCCATTTGTCCCATTTTCACTAGAGTTCGTCCCCAGGTGGTCCCCTACCACATACTGAAATTTCACCGAAATCGAACCATTTTTACGTTAGTTCTCGTGCCGACAGACGGACGGAAAAAGCTGAAGCATATACGCTTCTTCAACCAACAGTTGGAAAGCGTAAAAAAAGACACTGGCTCCAGTCAAGGGAGACAGCCAGTGCCGTAAGACAAAGAAAACATCCATGCCTCACTGGGATTCGAACCCGGAGCCCATCTCGGACGAGTGGTCAAGATCCAGCGCTGAGATCACTGCGCTCCCGTGGTTTCCGTCCATTTTATCATCGCTTAACGAGGAGTTCCGTTGTATGGGTCCTCTTTTTTCTTTTAACGGGGGTATTTTAACGACAACCGTAATTTACTCGATGGGTTATAAGCAGTCGCCCGTCCTTCATTTCGGGCCTCTGGTTCCATGGAATGGAGAGAGCCAGTACCGTAAGACAAACACACCACGCATCCCTCACCCAGGATTCGAACTCGGACTAATCTAGGCCGAATGATCGGAAGCCAGCGCTTAAACCACTGCGCCGCTTTAGGTGGCTTGCATGGGTTCAGGAAAGTCCTGATTTTTCGTTTATTGGCGACATGCCTAATGTTTTCTCAGTATATATAGATAGACTTCTTGAGATATTTCGCTTAGTCGTAATTACCGTCACTGTCCCCGCCAACTTTTGGAACAAGTCTATGCCCATACCTGCTCAACAAAATACGCTTGGAAAGAAACATCGAATAAGAAATTGTCTTCGTGCATTTTGTACCCTTCGTTTGTTCTTTTGAGAAATTCATTTCGTATTTTCAGTCCTGTTGTTCAACTAATTTGTTGGTATACTCCATGGCGTTCAGATTCTCAAAATTAGTTAGCAATAAGGGGTACTCTAATATCGACGACATTGAATCCCCAGTTATGTTGATCAGCAACTACATCTTCTTACGTCACATGGATAAGCTTCTTTCATAAGGTTGTAGCAGAAACGTGACTTTAGCATGGCAACGAGCCTTAGTAACGTAAGTGAAAGACAACCAGTCCCTGTTGAAATGATGGCGTCCTACTTTGAAAGTTTAACTTCCGAGTACGAAATGCGGTATTCGGAAAAAATTTAAGAGATTGAAGGAAAATATCTGTATGTGCTGAATGCAAGTATCTTCGAAGGTGACGCGAAAAGTTTTCCGAAAGTACAAATAGTAAATATTTTCTATTTCCTTTACCATACAACAGCTCGAGGCATATAAAAGTCTTGAAGCAAATAACATTTTATTATCGAGGATATTCTTTTACATGGTAATTTAGTGTGATCACTAATTAGTGAGTAATTAGGAACTCTTCAATAAAAAGTGTTTCTCTTAGTTCTGGGAAACGTTTTCCAAGACTTAGAAATTTTTAGAGAAAAATCTGTTTTTCCACGCAAAATTGTGGCGAAAAAAAACAATCATTTTTATTTGCGCCCTACGTTATTTATCCGTAAATAAATTTAGCAGCATAATCCCAGTCTGTAAACAGACCTAGACACCAAAAAAAAATTTCATTTGAAAATAATTTTTTCTATTATTTGCATTTTTTCACAAAAGTGTACTTCAGCTCCAGTTAAAAATCCAGGTTACTAAAAATAAAATCAACGGTGGTTTGGGGAGGAAATATATAGAACGAAATATTAAAATAAAAAACAAAAATCTCCCAACACTGAGATCCAAATAATCTTAAAAGTGAAAATACTAAGTGAAAAGCCGAAGATTCGCAAAAAAGTGGATCAAGCTCTCGTAAAAAATCCAGAACAGCCGAAGAGATTTGATTCTGACTAACAGTCCGATTGGCTAACAAATTAACTTTCAGCTCTATAGAAAGTTTCAACACCTCCTTGATCAACCAGGAACCTTCTGAATAGAAATCCCTGAAGGTTAAAAACCCAAGCGCACAGAAGTGCAGATTGGATACCGAAGTGCTGATTTAGAAATGTTTTTGACTAAGAGACAAACTCTGAAGGGTGTTTTATCAGAAAATAGTCAGAAGCAATAAAACTTACGCAAAACAAAAGCCTTTTAAATTCAACTTGAAAACTTCGAATCAACAAGCGAAACGACTGGCCCAATAAGTACAAGCACTGCATGCCAACAGCATTTGAACAAGTAAAAGATTGGTTCCCAGCCTTACCAGAAATCACTGACTTATAGATAAAACTAACCTTTAAAAGATTTTTTACCTCTGAAGAGTCTAACTCTTCAATATTTTTGTTAACATTCATCGCTAATGATCGCCTTTTTACATAATAACTGCAGGACAGCCAGCTGTGTTTGTCCTTCAGGAACTTGCAAGGACTGTTGCCACTTAACTGAAATTTCTCAATGACGTCACGTGCTACATCCTCAATTAGAATCTGCTTTTATTTTCCAAGTGGCGACGAAGTTGAGCATCCTAGTTCTCACAACTCAGGAATTTGAACGTACCGATTTTTCAAATCAGACTAATAGGCGGAGACATATGGCATACGCAGGCGGACGGGCGGCATAGTGATACTACAAGCACGTCCTCTTTTTTTTTTTTTTTTCCAAAACGTCTGCTGAAAAATTCCAAAGCCAGCTCTGAATATGTAGCCGACATAAGTAATATCTCTCAGGCTATTGGCTGACTCTGACTTTTCACGCTGCAAAATATCTTGGCAGCAGATTGTGACGTCACAAAACTATGAAACCATATCTCATAACCAATGGACATTTAGATGATCGTGCTACAAGACATCGCCCCATTTTGATCACCCGTAAAACATGTGCAGTTGTAACAACAACTTCTTCCCTGTAGTTGATAAAGTATCATACGAACATTCTTGACGAGGCACCTAGCGAATCACTCCTGAAAAGCAATGAAAGGCATATAGAAAGCCGCCATTATAGGGAGTAATCAGAGTGTGAACGTGTTTGTTTGCGCAAATATTTCAGTTCTAAATCTTAAAGATTTTGATAAATCTTTAAGATTTAAGTGTATGTGACGCTAAATTTTCCTGTTTAGTAGTTTTCTTTCTTTTTTTATTTCTGTATTCTGTGTATATTGCAGGCCGCTAAATAGCATCGTATTTTCCAGCTTACTATTCTTGTTTGTTTTTTCTCGGATATAAGCGCTTGTTAATTACAATTTGATCTAGAAAGTTCTCGGGTTATACGCGAACATTCTTTCTATGTAATTTCCCCAGTAAATTAGAAATTGAATCAAACATTCTTGCTTTCCAATCGACATCTGTTCACTGCCAACTCTCCCCTCATTCATAAATGGTGCTGCAATTTCAGTTGGACTCCGTAGTTTCAGAATCGCTATCATAACGTTTGCCAGTCTATGCTACTATTAATAAATTTCTTTGGATCGGTTTCGCACATTTCATTTTTGTTACAAACGTGACGTCCCAATACTTGAAGAAAAGCTTTACTGCAATAGAAGTGGCGTTCATCTTATTGAAAGGTCTGCTGACCCGGTGATGCAATTGTCTACCTGCTGGATTCTGACCACTCGTCCATGATGAGATCTGGGTTCGAGTCCCGATGCTCCGTTTCTGGAACCAGTGACCTTAAATTAGAGACGGACGAATGTTTATAGCCCATCGAGTTGCTCACGGTGGTCATTAAACCCCAAACAAAAAAATATTGAAAATTTTCCGTTACAAGGGACATTTAAATAGCGAGTCTTCGAGAATATTAAAACAATTTAAGCAATAGAGGAAATGCGCTTCTCAAAGAGTGAAAGTAAGTAGCCGCCCCGGTGGCGCAGTGGTCTAAGCGATGGCCTCTGATCATTCGTCCGAACGGGGTCCGGATTCGAATCCCGGTGAGGCATGGATGTTGTGTTTGTCTTACGGCACTGGCTCTCTCCCTTCCCTGGAACCAGTGACCCTAAATTAGGGACGGGCGACTGCTTATAGCCCATTGAGTTGCTCACGGTGGTCGTTAAACCTCCAATCAAAAAAAAAAAAAAGGTAAGTAAATTGAAAAAATGAAAATGTACCCGCTTTAAGTAGAATATGCATTCGAAAAGGTCACCTTTTTTTTATAATTGAGGGTTTAACGACCACCGTGAGCTACTCACTGGTCTATAAACAGTCGCTGTCCCTAATTTAGGGCCATTGGTTTCAGGGAGGGGAGAGAGCCAGTGCCATAAGACAAATAAAGCAAACACTGCATCCACGCAAGGCCGTCTGGAAAACACAAGGCTATGACATTAGTGAGATGAGTTCTCTCTTTTAGTGGCGTCACGCAGAAACTAAGGCTTCCGATTGGTTTCCAAAGCTGTCGTGTGTGACGTCAACATTGCACCAGGGTATTTTTTTTTTTTTTTTTTTTTTTGAGGTTTAACGACCACCCTGAGCAACTCAATGGGCTATAAGCAGTCGCCCGTCCCTAATTTAGGGTCACTGGTTCCAGGGAAGGGAGAGAGCCAGTGCCGTAAGACAAACACAACATCCATGCCTAACCGGGATTCGAACCCGGACCCCTTACGGATGAATGATCAGAGGCCAGCGCCTTAGACCACTGCGCCACCGGGGCGGCACTACCAGGGTATCAGTCCATGTAACACGAGAGTGACGTCATAAACAGGGGGAACTCATATCTCTAATGTCCATGGCCTAGCGTTTTCTGCACGGCCTTGATCGATGCTCCACGGGATTCGGACCCATCTCGAACGAGTGGTCAAAAGCCAGCGTGTAAAATAATGATCCAGTGTGATGTCACATGGAGCCATAATGGTTCCATGTAACGACCGTCTTTCAGATTTGATTAGTAAGAGATTGGCGGTACACTCGCGACCACTTTAACGAAGACTATATTTTTTCACGTTTCAAATATGTGCAGTGCTTTCTAATAAAGAGTAGGATTTATTGGCTTCTAATTGATAGTTGCATTTGTAGTGAATAATACTTTGAGGAATCATTATTGTAAACTCTTCAGATTTTTAGAATGAAAGCACATGTTCGAATTTGTGCTTCAAGGAAGTGTAAAGGAAGTATAACAACGAAAATGTGCTCTAAAATTATCATTACCTAAATGCATTGATACATCTTAGTCTACTGTGGGGCAAAGGTAATGCGTTAAGTTGGTTCCACCTAAATATTCTACCGCATGTTTACAACGGTAAAAACTTATGTAGACATTTTCTTCGCAATTAATGAATCCTCAGAGATGAAAATTTGCAAATTGATAAAAAATATCTTTAAATAATATTACGTGAAATTAATATTTGCTTGACCTAACCATAATTATATTAACAAGAAATATGAAACCAAATTTTCTGTTGTAATAACCATGTCTTTTGAATCCTTTCCGATGCGAATAAAAATTTTCAAAGTTATTCGGAATCAATGGAGCCGGCTGGATAAAAAACTCAACCGGCTTTCTACAATCGGTGAAACATCCAAAAATAGAAACAGCTACTTACTTCCACCAGCAGCTGAAAAGTATGTTACCAAAATTATCAAATGGTGCATAAAAAGTTTCTCATTGCAGAAGGAATATCATAAACAAACAGATTTTAAATTCGAACAATTAAAAGAAGAAATATAGAAGGAAACATCATATAACCTTTCGCCCCGCCCCGTAGCGGAAGAATTTTATATAAAGGAAAAGTTGAAAATACGCGAGAAGTATTCTTCATAGAAAAAGCTATGATAAGGAAAAGGAATTTTTCGAATACGGCTCCCGGAAGCAGTGATGGCGAGAAAGACGCTTTAACCTTTAAGATCTCTAGCGGAAAATCTGTGCATTATTTAAAGATGATAATGTTCCCATCTTTATCGTAACGAATGGTGTACACCAAGATAAAAAATAATTCAGTGGGACTTTTAGAAGCGGAGATATAGCTGCAAACAAAGGTACACAAACACCACCTAGCGATAGAACTGTGAACTACAAAAAAACTCTACAACAGCAAGCCAAAAGGATTCCACAAAGCAAATAGTATCCGGTGTTAATTTTCTGTTTTAAATTTTATTTTAGAAGCATAGATATTGATAAAAACTGATTGAAACATTTGCGCCTTCTAGCAGGGAAATTTTGGTAATTTCTTGAAGGAAATGCCCTCAAAATGTTTTCACAGTTACTAGTATCTGACCGAAAAAGAATTTTTTCAATTGGGTTTTTAGTCCTGCAGATATTGATGCAAACATGTAAATGGAAACGTGAACTTACGCCCTCTAGTGGCACGTTGTGCATTAAGAAAACTTTGAAAGCACATGCAGAACATTTTTCTCTCCGAAAAAGAAATAATTTTTCCAATCGGACTCTTAGAAGCAGAGATACCGATAAAAATGTGATATATATACTACACAATCTGGCGGGAAAACTATGCAATATTTTAAACGGAAAGTATTTCTAAAACGTTTTCCAAGGTGAGCGGTATCGGTCCACGAAAAAATATTTTCAATCGAGTTTTCAAAAGTGGAAACGTTGCTGCAAATACATCAGAATCATCAGAAACACCTACGTTTCCTGGTGGCCAAACTATTCTCTACCAAAAATTAGAAATTATATGAAAAACTTTTCCAACCAGAAGTTGTATCCGATGCAAAAGCATTTTTGAAATAGGATTTTTAGAAGCACAGACATCGGGGAAATCCCAATTTACTTATACTCCCATTAGCGGAAAATACGTATATTACTTGAAAAGTAAACTGTACCTAAAATAGTCTGCGTTATAAATGCAAGAGATATTTTTTCCAGTCGGATATTTAGAAACAAATACATGGATTAAAATGTTGTTTTTTTAATTTGATATCATCTCCGTTTAAGCCCTCTAGCGGCGAAATTATGCACCGGAAAAAAAACTTGAAAGCAAGGTTCATCATTCTCACACTTCCTACGCAAAAATAATTTTTCAAATCAGAAAACAATCTAGGTTTCCCATGTAAAAAGAATTTTTCAAATCAGAAAAAAATCTAGGTTTCCCATGCCAAAAAATTTTCAAATCGGACGGACGACAGACAGACGCTGCCGAGATAATGTGTCCACAGATGGACGGACAAAGTGATACTATGAGCACGTACTTTTCTTCACAAAAGACGTGCTAAAAATGAAAATTTTTTCTTCGACAATGTTAAGACATGCCAATAGGTGGCGTGACCTATATTTTGTTAGCATCTTTGAACTATTAACTTTTGATGGCTTATTTCGGATATAAAAATTAGCTGTACCTACAGTTCTGTTGTCTGTTGACATTTTAAGCTAAATTATTGTCAGAACATTTAATCTAAGTGGCTCAAATCCTTTTAAACATTCCAGACTATCGCATAGATAGACTCAACTTTTGTTCCATTTAATTCCAATAAAATTATTGAAAAAATCAGCAGTTCTGTAGGTACAGCATTTTTCTAAATTCGAAGTAAACCATGAAACATTTGTTTGTCCACTGACGCCATCAAGTTCAGGTCACGCCATCTATTGCCATGCTGCAACTTTACCCAATGAAAAATTATTGATTTTTAATATAATTACGGTTACGTTTTAGCAAATATTAGATATGCCATTCTATAATTTAAAGTTATTTTTAAAAATTTGCAAATTTTTAACTATATGAAGTAATTAATTGCGAGAAAATGTCTACGGATTTTTTTTTAAATTGGAAACATAGGGCACAGATTTTACCACCTTACAATGGCGAAAAAAAAATCTAACGTTTTGTGTTGTCTCTGAACGAGTTGGGGGCAACTCTAGATAGTTATGCCTAAAAATCTTTAAGGTGGTTCCACCTAAAATCTCTGCCATATGTTTCTAATGGTAAAGCTTCTTTACATATTTTCTTCGCAATTAAAGTATTCCCAAGGAGGAAAATTGGCACATCGATAAAACTAACTTTACGTTATAGCATGAGATACTTAATACTTGCTAAAACTTAGCCATAATTATATTAAAAATAAATCATTTTTCTTTGAGTAATGTTCAGATTTGTTAATAGATGGCGCGACCTGTACATTGATGACATCAGTAGACAAACAAATGTTGAATTGTTTAATTGTGGTTATGTTTTAGCAAGTATTAAGTATCCCATGTTGTAACTTAAAGTTAGTTTTATCGGTGTGCAAAATTTTGATCCTTTGGTGTACAAAATTTGATCCATCAATTGCGAAGAAAATATGTGAAGAAGTTCTACCATTGCAAACATAAGGCGGAGATTTTAGGTGGAACCACCTTAAGATACATAGACTGAAAGTTCTTGTATAAAGGAGTGGCAACAGCTGGCTACATTTCGATCACAGAGCTTGTACGGCAAAACGGCATGTGTCCTATGTAAACAACGTTAATTAAGCTATTTTACTTGCGCAAAAGAAGGAAGTTTACGTTGTTATAATATAGCGTATTAATCTTTTTTCTGTGGGAGATAAATCAGACATTGCACCTTTTAACTTACGGTTGAAGAAAACATCATTGTCGTAAATTTGGGAGATATGAAATAACTGAAGGGAAACGTCGCTTGTCCTACGTGTAAAATATATTTTGGCTTCAGTTGCTTGCAAACTGGCTGATCTAGTTGCATATGTTCGTATTTCACACTCTAAGTTATGTCAAAAATCATTTTCATGTGGCCGTTTGTTTATTCTTAAGAGAAGTTGCCGAGAACAAAATGTTTAATTTTGGAAGTTTTTCCAGCAGTATTATGAGTTCGTAATAGTTACTCGACGGGAGAAAAAATAAATTAAATTAAATATGATAGGAAGAAATGCCATACATAGGCTGGTGAATGTCACAAAGCTCTAGTAAAATCAGAGTCCCTCAAATTAATATTTAGAGATTAAGTAAGTGTAAAAGGTTACTAGCTAACTATTCTGCACTTAAAATACTAAAACACCATTATTATTTCTAGGAAAAGATTAGAAAAGGAGGTGAGAAGCCTAGATTGACACTGCAAGTCACGGCAACATTGCTGTGACTAGCGGTTAAATCTGGATGAAAATAGTATTAATATGTTTCATCCCTTTATGGAGGAAAGCAACGATCTACTTGTTTTAGATACACAAGATGTTGTCGATCCTGCAGTCATGAAGTCACTTGCCAATGTAGAAGCCATAGGCAAAGAACAATTTGATACATTTGTTAAGGAACGTCTTCTAGAAAGAAGTAAGCCACTTGATGATCCTATCAAACGACTGTTCAGCACACCAAAAACATAACTTCCAACAAAAGACAAGCAACAGATTATATCAATGAAAAACAATGTGGAATTGTTTTCCCGTCTCTACATTGGTTGCCAAACAAAAAGTGGTGACTTGGATTCATTCTTCCAGCATGAGAATCAAGCCTTTCCCCACCACTTTCTGATGGGGTAAAACTTAGTTTTGGTATAAAGAGTGATATTGTTACATGTTTGGAAGAACATCACTCCAAACAGTCTACTGCTCTTGAAGTAACCTGTTTCATTCTTGACGGAGCAGCTGTTGTACAGATGTCGCCGTGTCAACAAAAGACCTTTAGTCACTATGCTAAAGACGTATTCATTCCTTACATAGCTCCAAAGCTTCGAAATGTAACACGCTTGGATCTGGTTTGGGACACATACTTTCAAAACTCTTTGAAAAGAACAGCAACACTGAAACGTGGAAAAGGCGTAAGAAGACGTGTGGTAGCGGAAGCAACAATTCTTGGCAACTGGAAAAACTTCCTCCATATCAATGACAATAAAAAGGAAATTTTCTCATTCCTGCCCCAAGAACTCATGCGTCATCCATTATGTGATGGAAATAAACAGCTTGTTATTACCGATGAGAAGTTGGTGCTGAGCAACCCGCCTCTGAAGGATCTCCATAAAATCGCTCCATGTTCTCATGAAGAAGCTGATACAGGTATCATATTGCATACTGCTCATGCATCCAATGATGGCCACCACCATATACTAATACGTACTGTGAACACTGACGTAGTGGTGATGGCTGTATTTGTATCTAAGAAACTCACCCAATCAGACGAACTTTGGGTTGAGTTCGGCACGGGCAAAAGCCTGCGATATTTGGCAGCTCACAAAATAGCTCAGAGTCTTGGACCATCAAAGGCATGTGCTCTTCCTATGCTTCATGCACTAACTGGATGTGATACGGTGTCTAGCTTTACTGGCCATGGTAAGAAGATGGCCTGGGCCACATGGAATGTTCTGCCTGAATTGACTAATGCTCTTCTAGCAATTTCTCATGCTCCTAAAGATATCCCCGAAGATTTATTGAAACCCATTGAGAGATTCGTAATTTTGTTGTACGACAGAACCAGTACCAACGATGACATCAACAAAGTAATGAAAAAGCTTCTCGCAAGAAACTGTAATGTATAAAACATTCCTTCTTCAAAAGCAGCTCTTACACAGCACGTAAAAAGAGCAGTGTACCAAGGAGGCCATGTGTGGTGCCAGAGTGTCATTGCAGATCCTGAGCTACCTTCACCAACCAGCTGGGGATGGAAGAAAACGGATGATGGGAGGTATGAACCCAATTGGACAGATCTACCAGATGCACTTTCATCATGCTTTGAGCTATATCATGCAAATGTACCAAGAACATAGATGCAAATGTAAAAAAGCCAAACTTCCATGCAATGGACTGTGTGGGTGTGGCGGAGACTGTTAAACATTACTTGTAAAACTTTTAAGTCAATTATTTTAAAACTAGTGTAGTTTCATTTGTATTAGGCATGGCTGCCATCGACAATTAAATAAACTCATTGAAAAAGCAATGTTTTTGTTTTGTAAAACCCTTTAAAACAAAGTTATAAAAAGTATAAAACCTTTTATACACTTAATATAAGTGTATAAACCAATCAATCAAATCATACCAAAAATTCACAAATGTGAGTTTTCGGCCGCCATCTTGGAATTTTATGGGCTTTCGATTAAAAAATGTCAAGTGTAACTTCGAATTCGTATTCAGCACCAGAAACTACATGTATAAACTGAAAACCAATCAAATCAAACGATAATTATAGAAAATTGAAATTTTGCCCGCCATCTTGGAATTTTATGGGCTTTCGATTAAAAAATGTCAAGTGTAACTTCGAATTCGTATTCAGCACCAGAAAATACATGTATAAACTGAAAATCAATCAAATCAGACGATAATTATAAAAAATTGAAACTTTGGCCGCCATCTTGAAATTTAGGGGCTTCTGGGTAAATTTTGAAGTGGCCCAATATCTTAAAATGGCCCTTAGGATATGCCTATTCATCATGCCAAAGTTCATGCTTTTACACAAAAGTGGACAATTCTTTTGCTATGCCGTTGGACTAAAGTGGGAAAGAAGTAAAACAGAAACCCATAATAATTTCGGAAGCAATTATGAAATTAGGCGTCATTGAACATGACGTCACGCCACCGTGATTCGACCTTGACCGGATAACTCGTTCATTGCGCCATGTCCAAAAAATCAGCTTTATTTCCAATATTGTCTTTCTGAATTTTTACGCGTATTGAAGCACAGACCATATGTACTCACGAGTAGCAAACCGTTTCGTTCTTAGCGAAAAATATTTTACAGCTCTCTAGTAACAACCGTACAACTCTTATGAGTTAGTATCTTAACCGTAATCGTCTGCCCATAAGGGCGCGCATTCGTCGTCCGTTTTGTACTGCAATCTTCCAAATTCCGTTAACTGAAGTGATGTTTACTTGATTGCGTAGGTGAAAAGTGAGTATCCGCCGTCAACAGCGACAGTTTTTGTATTGAACAAGTAGATTGACCAGCTCGCACAGCTACGGGTGTCTTTCAAAATTAAATTTGAACAATCCAGGCACATCGTCTCTTCTCGGAAGAAAGCAAGAAATATGGCCTGTTTAGCTCTAAAGAGAAGTAGCGATTGGGACCCCACCATGAGTCCTAATGTCAGTTCCAAGAAGCGTCGTTCATCTTCGATAACTGATAGCAGTTTCGATGAAAAATCACCATTTCATGGTAAAGTGCCGCCGTTAACATCGGAACAAATGCTGCAGAGAGTGCGTTGTGAATCTGAGAACGTTCCTAAACGGAATGTGCGTATTTCGGGGTTGCTGGAAGCGAAACAGATGTTACAAGCCTTTCGTACTTCGGTGGAACCACCTGAAAGCTGCGAGCAGCTCTTCACGTTTGATCAAGTTGCGTTAGTTTGCCAGAGAATATTGGAGGAACGTGAAAGACAGCTAAGAGAGGAATACGAGAAAATGCTTGCTGATAAACTTTCAGAACAGTATTACACCTTCGTCAAGTTTACCTACGATGAGATACGACAGAAATTCGGAGAGTCCCTTCCAAGTTATATGTCATAAAGGTGAGGACTGGAAGTGCCTAATGTTCTCGAATCTCTAACCAATTCTCGATCACTAACCAGGTGTTATTCACTGATCGACTGTGCAGGTGTTATAGAATGTAATTCAGACACTTTTGGATCACATAATGCAAAATAATAATTAGAATGTCAATTAATGCTTTCAGACTAATGCTAAGTTTTCACTTTTATGTTTGCTGAATTGTATTAGATACAGTTGCTATTTTAAAATAATTTTGAAACCTACAATCAAAATCAATCGAAACGTTTTGTTTTAGGTAGCACAAAATATATAGAGATTTTTTGCACAATCTTGTGACTCATTTTCAACAACAGTGTAGTGCCTTTTTGTCAAAGCACGTAACTTTTTGAAGTAATAAACTGAATGAAAGTTATAGTTTGCTTTGTGAAAACGGCTGAAGCGAGTCATAGTGCAAATAATAAGTTTTAAATGTTATTTGCAGAATTACTGAAATTACATGACCCGTACAATGTAAAGTTTAAGCTTTAGTAGCGAATACTTTATATTTACTAATTTGTGAATTTAAACCTGTTTCAACGTAGAAACGATTTATCGCTTTTATAATGTGTAAAGATGTCAATTTGTCACAGTAACATAGTTTCCTGCAATGTCATTAATTCGATTCAGACATATCTTTAACAGAAATAAGTCTAATCGATCACGGCATTAAAACATTACTACTCAGGATTTGAATTTCAGACGTCTTCCATAAGGGTATTTCTGTATGTTTATGTACAGGGTGCCCACAAAGTCTGTTTACAACTTTAAACATTCATTACAAAGTGTTAGTGAATAATAAGTGAATAATCAACACGTGCATTTTCTTACATAAGGATAAGTAAATGTGAAAATGTATTATGCCATATTTAAACTACCTCTACATGGGCACCATTTGTTGTACGAATCAGGTGAAGACGGTGATCGATTTCTCGCCCTGTTCTCAATAACGTAGCTCCATGATGGTGGCAATGGCGTCGTTGGCTATTTGTTTCAGGTCCCTGATGTTCCGTACCTGGGGTTGACACATGATATCTTTCACATAGTTCCATAGAAAAAATTCCATGGGAGTGATATCTATGGGAGAAGGTAGCCAGGGAATGGGGCCATCCATTCCAATCCACCGGTCTGGATATGCGTGGTTTTGGAACTCACGAACATACAGTCCCCAATGAGGAGGTGCACCATCTTTCTGGAAGATAATGTCTGGTTGAATATCTTCCAGCTGTGGTACCACATGTTGTGGCGGAAATCTCAGCCACGTTATGTAAGGTGATCATAATAGATAGCCAAAAGTAAACCTGAAGAAAAATTTTGAATTTAGACTAAAATTTAACTTCGGGAGATGGGTAGATGCATTTTGGAACCCAAAGTGTTTTTATGGTGGCTATATTCTTGTTACTTTGAATTGACAATTGTGAATGAGGTTTTCACTTGTAGGTGAGCTTGTGTGTACACAGATACAATATTGTTTTCACCACCTGTACTATTTCTATATGTTATGACATCACACTGTATTCATGTTACATGTGTATAAATGTGTCAACTCTGGAAAAATCAGTAATTTTGGGTGTATATAAGCATCAAAAAGAAATGGTCGTGTAATCATCACTTCATTTTACTAAATAGACATTGGTATATATTGTGTCACAACCCAGATTCTCGTCCGAGGCCAACGTCAAAGCGTTGGTTGATGTATGCGATGGCTCAGAAACTATGAGACACACCTAGAAATCGAATGCCAACTTATACCAAAATTTGGTTTTGAAAGGCTAATGCCTGTATTTATTTTTACAACACTAACAACATGCATAAACAGGAAAGATATTAATATTGCTATGAGAGATTTAATACATTTACAATTTATCACTTCGCTAAGGCTTCACTGGCCCACTCATATGTGAAGTCAGTAATTCAAATGATCGATCTTATGTAATCATGGCAGAGTCCACGTGAATAATGTCATTTGTTAACACAGCGTGAACGTTAATTTACATTTGTGGCTTGCTTACATGTTATCAAAACAAATTGTATCTTCTCTGAACAAATATCAAAACTCTGGATCCAATATTTATGAGTGTATATTTATATAGGTATATATATAAGAACAGGTTCTCTGCTTTAGAAGGCCTAACATCGGAAGAAGTGGACATCTCTGAAGTTAACAGAAAAGTAACCAAAGCTCTTATGGAAACAGCAACAAAATTAGCTGGGTCTAAGAACAAGTTGCATGTGAACAAATTATCAGGAAAAACCAAAATGTTGATGCAAAAAAGAAGAGAGATGAGGACAACTAAAGAAGATGTGACTTCCAAAGTGGAATATATAGAGCTATGCAAGACAGTAAGAAAAAGTATCATTGAAGACGTAAGGAAATTCAACTGTGAACTAGTGAGGAAAGCAATTGAAAGCAACCAAAGCCTAAAGATAGCAAAGGGACATCTCAGTAAGGGAAGAAAACAGATTATGGCACTGAGAAAAGAAGATGGTTCTGTAACAAGAAATAGAGGCGAAATTTTGACAAGAGTGAAAGATTTCTACTCCAAATTATATGAAAGGGATGATATATGCACTCCAGACATCATGAAAGATACCAGTACCAGAGTTCCTCCAGTCCTTCCAGCAGAAGTTGCACATGCAATCAAGAACATGAAGCGAGGAAAAGCTCCAGGAGAAGATGGAATTACTGTAGACATCATACAAGAAGCAAGTGGAGAAATCGAAACAGTACTCGCCCAAATTTTCACTCGATGCCTTAATGAAGGAAAGATTCCTGAGGATTGGAACACCGCTACAATGATCCTGCTACATAAGAAAGGTGACATTGAGGATCTCGGAAACTACAGACCTATCAGCCTCCTATCAGTAGTTTATAAAATCTTCACTAAAGTTCTTTCACACCGCTTGAAGGTAGCACTGGACATGGCTCAACCGAGAGAACAAGCTGGATTCAGGAGTGGCTACAGCACAATAGATCATATCCACGTGCTGAGAGAACTAATTGAAAGAGCGAGGGAATATGAACTTCCATTGTGCATGGCTTTTATCGATTATGAAAAAGCCTTTGATTCGGTGAAACCATCAGCAGTTACAATGGCTCTGAAAACCTGCGGTATTGAAGATGCATACATTAATATTATTAATAACATCTATGAAAATGCAAGTGCAAAGATTAGGCTGTTTGAAAATACAACACACGTAAAAATTGGAAAGGGAGTGAGACAAGGTGACACCATATCTCCGAAGCTCTTTAATGCCACATTGGAGGGTGTTTTTCAGTCGCTGAGCTGGGAAAACAAGGGGATAAAGATTAATGGAGATTATCTAACCCACCTTCGTTTTGCTGATGACGTAGTCATTTTTGCAACTACCTCATCAGAGCTGCAGAGTATGATCCAGGAACTTGCTGACAAGAGTAAAGAAGTGGGATTAAAAATGAACTTTCAGAAGACAAAAGTGATGTTCAATGCTTTTACAAGAAATGAAGATTTATCGATTGATGGAGAAAAGCTGGAGATAACAGACACGTACGTTTATCTTGGACAGCAGATATCAAGTGAGGTCACATTGATGAAGAAATTAATCGGCGTACAAAACTTGCCTGGAGAGCTTTTGGAAGAAACAGCATAATTTTCAAAAGAGCAATATGCCATTATGTCTTAAAAGAAAAGTGTTTGATCAATGCATCCTTCCAGTGCTTACGTATGGTGCAGAGACGTGGACCTTAACTAAAAGAGACATACAAAGGCTGCAGACAACTCAAAGAAGCATGGAGAGGTGCATGCTTGGTGTAACCAGGAGAGATAAGAAGAGGAACTCGTGGATCCGAAAAATGACAAGAGTGGAAGACATCATGATCAAAGTTAAATCCCTGAAATGGCAATGGGCTGGACATACTGCCAGAAGGACAGATCATCGATGGACAGCCGAAATTTTAGATTGGATTCCAAGGGACAGGAAAAGACCCAGAAGAAGACCACATAGGAGATGGGTGGATGAAATTCGAAAGTATGCAGGGGTGACATGGAGGAGACTGGCACAAGACAGACCGTTGTGGAGGAAACTTGGGGAGACCTTCGTCCAGCAGTGGATTGATAATGGTTGACAATGATGATGATGATGATATATAGGTGTAGATTAAGATTACTTATATCTTTCTCTCTATCAACAAAACTCAAAATAAATTTCCTAAGGGAGGTATACATAGGTGAACTGAAGTGTTAACATTTTAACATGAAAATTCCCGCCTTGAAGAGGCGAGTAAACTATCACGATTTACAATTATATTTGTGAGTTTAACTTTTTTTTGTTTATATGTCTAGTACATTTGTGAGATTAATGTCACGTACAGTTCCCTCTTTCTTTCCTGATGAATCTTAACTGGCTAACCTCCGACATGCAGACGGACAGTACCCTTTTTCTTTAGAGCATACTGGTAATCTGATTACTGTAGTGCCGACTTCGGCTCTAGGAAAGGGCCAAAAATATAATTAGTGTATACAACTTACCACTTGATGAGGGGGAATCGGTGTTGAAATTCACAAATAGGTTGGAACATCACGTCTTAGGCTGACAACTGTTGGGAGGTTGAATGCTTTGACCACGCTCCCTGACGAAGTGCAACTGGTACGTTAGGATGCTTTCTTCCCGGAGCCGTCATTGACCATCATGAATTTGGTTGCAGGTATCGAATGCCAAGTCTCGTCTGGGGTGGATATGCACGCGTCGGTTGACCTCTTCACGGCCCGGCAAATAAG
The DNA here is from genome assembly GCA_039090855.1 of Macrothele yani. Lineage (NCBI taxonomy): Eukaryota > Metazoa > Arthropoda > Arachnida > Araneae > Macrothelidae > Macrothele > Macrothele yani. Next base: position 60,130,469 of record CM076989.1, on the reverse strand, counting down.
CTATCTTTTTTCTTAGGCCTAACTGCCTGGTGGTGGTGGCACACCTCGACCCGGGCCCCTTCATTCTCTGGAGGCTGTTCTAGAGCCGCTGTTTGCTTATTTCATTTTTTTTTTTTTCTGGGATCAGGGATGAGGTCTTATTCTTTTTTTTTCTTCCTGGCTGGTGGTGGATAACCACCGAGGACAAGGACTATCTTCCAATTGACCTGCATTCTTTTTCCCTTCCTTCTCCTCACGTCCGTTCCTCTGCCTGTCTTGCTGCCGACTGCTCCACCACTTCGGTGGTCAGCACATTCCTAGACAGATAGTCAGCTACCACATTCGATTTCCCTGGTCTGTGTTGAATTGTACAGTCGAACTGCTGTAACGACATGCACCAGCGAGCTATTCTAGAAGTGGGATCCCTTAATTTGAAGGCATATGACAAACTGGCCTGGTCGGTAATGATGAGGAAGTGTCGAGCATAAAGGTATTGTTTGTAGTAGTTTACTGCAAACACTACACTGAGCATTTCCTTCTCCACCACAGAATAATCAAGCTCCGCTCCTTTTTTCTTCTTGATTTGGATTATATTTATTCTTGTTTTTAAGGCCCACTTATCAAGTCGATCCCAGCCTTACCTCACCAACTTCACAATTTCAAAGTTAAAATTATAATACATCCTACTAACTTCTGAATCGTCCTACTCATAGATTAGATAATGAATAATACAAATGCTACATTATGTACATACACATAGAGAAAAAAATTATTTACACTGCTCTTACTTTAATTCTGCTGAGTATGTTTTTCCTTTCCCTCCTGCTGGGCTGAGTAATTTTTTTGAAAGCAATCACCAACTATCATTGCACAATTTATGTGCTTATTTTTGGGGAACTTAACCAAAGATTCCTAGGCTAGCCCCAGAGTGATGATAAATACTGAATCGGAGGGAAGGTAGCCCTTTGCTACTCTCCTATCCTTTAACAAAGTAAAAACACTCATTTTGTACATTAAGCAGAGAAGACGAGAAAAAAACAACGATGAGAAAATAGAATTTTCTGTAACTTTTTCTTGACTTTCTCTCTGGATCCAAAAATCGAACCCAGGGGAGGTGAAATCTAAATTTTCGAAAAGTTTAACAGCAAATCACTATAGGGAAGAATCGTCACCCTTTCCTGAACTGACCACTATTATCCCTTCGATTTATTTATTTTTTTCTTTCAAGAAAAACGTGGATAATGTTGATGAAAATCTGAAAACATTGATCAGGTGTCCACAGATTCTCAGCAACATATCACGCATATTCGGTCAAAGGATCGAGGTAAACATCTGCAGAAACTGTTTTTTCTACGATGAAAAATGGTTCAATGATTCAATTGCACATGATCCCATACCACACAGTAACTTTTCGACTACTCAGTTGAACCTCCCAAATCACATGGGGGTTTTCTGTTCCCCAAGTCCTCACATCGTGATGGTCCAGCTTCCCCGAGACATGAAAGTTTGCCTCATCTGTAAAACAAACACTGGTGAGGAAGTTTGCATCTTCAGATATTCGTTCCAGCATGTGAACTGCAAACTCTTTTCGCCTTGGTTTATCATTTTGTTCAAGTACCTGCAAGAGTTGCAGTTTGAACGCGTATAGTCACAAATGATTGTGTAAGGCTTCGTGCAGTACTGAAAGTGGTAGTTGTAACTGTCTGACAGCAGTACGGATGGACTATGTCGGGCTAAGAGCAAATGATTCACGCATACGATCGATGTTTTCATCGGACGCTCTTTTCGACCAGTTCTCTCTTTATCCAACATTGACCGTCTCTCCATAAATTTATTGTGCCACTTACGAATCGACGGACGTGTCGGTGTATCTTAGCCATACTTATTCCTGTAATTTCACTGTGGTTGCATATCCGATTTCGTTCCAATGCACCAGGCTCCGCCTTGTGCCTTTTCTTGAGGAAGAGCATTCGTTTTATTTAACAAAATTTGTCACAGCAACAATGTACCTGAAATTAGACAAATGTAATGTCAATAAAAATTTTGATAATCACTTAGTGCATATATTACAACAAAATACGATCATATTATCGCATCAACTGTATTTGTAATAAATTTTAAACGGACTGTATGGACACCCTGTCTTTTAAACCGATACGGACAATGCAACATATTCTTGACATGTAAAATGAGAAAAATGATTCTCGATATAAAATTAGTTCATTAAAATGTTATTTAAGCCCCCTTAAGTATTAATTTGCATTAACTGGCTCATATTAAAATATTTTCCAGAGACTACACAAAATTGTGCTATGAAAATGTCTTGCAAAATTTATGCAACTGAATGGCATCTATTTTCAGGGCGGATATAACAGAAACTGAATTATTATTTACTGGACGTACAGGCAGAATTCACTTGCAGCATCATAATAAGAAACCCCCTTTCCCCACCTCTAGAATAAACATCAATTAGGATTCGTGGTTTATTTTGGGGGGGGCGCTGGAGGTTTAACGACCATGGTAAGCAACTCAGTAGGCTATAGAAAAAATTGGAGTCTAATTAAACAAGAAAGATGACACCGAATTATCGGGTGTAATAAGCACGTCTTTTGAATCCGTTCTGACGCAAATTAAATTTATCAAAACTATTCAAAGTCAATGGAACCGGTATGGAAAGCAATAGTATCTGACGGAAGAAAGAAGTTTTTCAAGCGGGTTTTTAATCCCTCAGATATTGCTGTAAACGAAATCGTGAGCTTACGCCCTCTGGTTGCAGACTTGTGCGTTAAGAAAATCATGAATTTATATGAGAAACATTTCGCACCGAATTTTCAAATCGGCATTTTAGAAGAAGAGTTATCGACAAAAATGTAATTTACTTTTACGTCCTCTAGCGGAAAATCAATCTATGCGTAATTTGAAAAAGTAACTATATTTAAAATATTCTTCGACATAAATGGAATCGAAAGATAAAAGAATTTTTTCAATCGGATGTTTAAAAACAAATATGCGGAATAAAACGTATTTTTGAATTCGACATCATCTGCATTTACGCCCTCTAGCGGCGAAATTGTACATCGTAAATTTCGCCGCTAGAGGGATCATAATTCGTATATTTCAAGCTTACCAATGCAAAAGAATTTTTCAAATCGGACTAATAGCTGCAGGGATATCGTGGGTACAGACTGACGGACTGACGGACGGACGGACGGACAACCCGGTAAAATAACCACGATCTTTTTTACAAAAGTGCTAAAAATGTACGTAAAAAATTGGAGTCGCTAGTTCTAGAATACATAGCCAGCGCAAAGACAGGCACATTATCCAGACCCATGTTGGACGAATGGTTAGAGGCCAGCTCTTCGTACCACTCGTCCACCTGACCGGGTAATTCAATTTTTCAGTGAGTAGAGCATTTTTATCATTAGTAAAGGCAGCCCCCTCTATACCCTGTAATCCAATCTACGACCATTCCCATCTAGGGTTCAGACCCGGCCTTTTATTATACAAGTTGTCAACGTACCGACCCGACCAGCTGTTAACAAGTGATCATGTCCTCTGCAGGTTAGTAGTAAAATGTTTATCAATCTACCAGGTAAGTTCATGACCATTCTCGTAAGTTCAATGTTTCATTCCCTTATTACATTTCCCCTTATTGTTTTTAAACGCAGCCAGAGCGCAAACTTTGTAAAATTTGTCCTGTAGAGCTTTTAACACTGTAGAAACGAGAAAATACTTTCACTCACGTTCCGACAGGAAAAATAAGGTGCCCCTCAGAAGTCGTCGTAAATTTACTGTTCAGGCATGGTGCATGAGTCTATCCAGAATAGAAATAGAAAGTTTCTTACAGTGAAGTGTTAACCAGCCACGGGTGAGAGATAGAAACCAGAGCATCCCTATGGGCAATGCGAAGGAGGATATTTATTACTTTGCTTACAAGCGGGAAAAGTGATACTTTTGGGGAAGGTTGACTAGGCCATCCCATTGTTGCGGATGCGTTATTTTGTCCCCTATCATATTCTTTAGATGCTGTTCATCAGTATTCCCCGCGTGTTTCGGCTAGGCGTTCTTTATTTTCTTGAAGAGCGGGTCTCGGGTGCTCGGAGAAGATTTGTTTCCGGGGCAGTGCGATATTTTACGAGTATATTGTTGATCTCGGGCCATTTGGTCGTAAATACCAGACCGCCGAGAGAAGAAGGTTTGTCTTGCCTCTCTATTTTTTCTTCGGCCGTTCAGTTCAAGCCTCAAGGATTTATCAACGAGGGATGCAAACTCTCTCAGACCGTGTTGGAAAAGCCAACTATTTTTATTCTCATTTTGCAGGGCCACGACTGCGTGAACTGAAGTAAAATTGGTTTCGTGGAGCATTTCTGTCTTCCGGATCGTTTGTGAAGAAAACAATTTGGCTCTGAACTCTGTGTGGGAGTGATGAGCATAACAAGGAATTAAGCCCAGTTAGTAGCATGTGAAACATGCCAAAATGACAAAAATGTCCCCTAAAGCCACTTATCTTTGTGGATTTATATGTCTTTAGATGGGGAGGATGATGACAAGGGGTCACATTCTCAAATGGCTTTAACTTCTGAGAGAATATTTTCTTAAAATTCGTACGTAAGGGAAAAGTTCTAAAAATATTCAAACTGTAAAAATAATTGCAGCCAACTATTTATAAATTATCAAAAACATTATATCATTCGTTAAATAATTCAAACTTAACTTTGCGATGATTGATAAAATAATATATTCATTGTTAACAACTGTCCACAAAGTACTATGCTTCTTCAAAAGAAACTTGGCCGTAATATCAGCTGTACTTCTGGTTTATTTTGAATCCATGATCTTCTACTTACACGTCTGCCATCTGATAGATGGTGACAGCCAGAAAGAGCCCACTTTGTTTGATGACTTGAAAAATAAATCAGTCTTGCTGGTTAAGTGATAATACACGCAGATGGAAATTGAAAGATGAGGGTTCTATTCCTATTGCAGAAACTCGGAGAAGACTGGAAAATATTCTTAGAGCGATGTTAACATGGATCGCAGTTGCTTAAGAAAATAATCTATCATACATCTGCAATGCTAATTTGTTCTATACACATTTTCACAAAGACTGTTACGTTTTGATCATCAAAAGCTTGAGAGCAAATAAAATAAATAAAATCTTAGCAAATGCATGTATATATCCTAGCTGTGATTTTGAAAAGTTTGTCAGAAAGTGTTTTAAAATTCCTTTTATCTCAATCGGGAAGTATTCCGATTTGGCACCAATTGAGATTAAATGAATTTTTGAAACAATGTGCCATTTTTTGGGAAATAACGGCGAGGATATGCACTCAGTAGACAACACATTAGATATATAGGTAAAAGGCAATTGGCGTGAGTATTTCCTGTGTGGATTGGAACAGAACCGAACCGAAATAGGCCGACAGCACGGCTTCCCAACAGTGTATTGCAATCGACTAACATGGATAAACATGGTGATGTGAAAGACTTTGATCGTTGATGCATTATCGGCACAAGACAGTTGAGATCGATCTATCGCCCAAGTGGTAAGAGGCTCCCTAGGGCAACTGTATCAAGAGTGTACCGAGATTGCACCACCGACGGACGTACCAGCGGCCAGAGAGATAACGGTGGCCGACCTCACGCCACTAATGACCGGGATCGACATAGACTATTCAGGCTCGTAAAGAAAGACTGCTTGGCAATCGCTACGAAAATCACATCCAGGTTAAATATCAGAATCCCAAGCAGCGTCGGCGAGCGGACGGTACTTTGCCCGCAGCATACCCTGGGATACGGGAGCCGACACCCTACTCGGGTGCCATTGTTGACTGCTCATCATCGGACATTACGCCTCACCTAGTACCGGGATCATCAAAACTGGACCTCCTAAGAGTGGCGCCGCGTCGTGAGGTCAGATGAATCCCATTTTCAGCTGCGCCAAGCTGACGGGAGGGTGTGGGTGTGGCGTCAACAGCATGTGGCCGTCGCCTCGTCATGCCATATTGGCTTTGTTCAAGGCTCTGTGATTGTTTGAGAAGCCTTTCACACGGGACGCAGTAGGTCCCTTGGAGTTTCTGGAGAGATTTTTAACCACTGGGCGCTGTCAGCATGTGCTGTATAATCATCTACACGCTTTCGTGGCCTTCGATTATCCTGCAGACAATGGTCTGCTTCAGAAGACAATGCGCTATTCACCGGGCCGCAAAAACCCAGACATGGCTCGAGGAATACTCATCTGAGTTTGGAACCATCCACTAACCTCCATAGGTCCCCGGATTTAAACCCTGTGAAAGCTCTCTGGGATACCGTGTAGCAGAACATCAGCTCCATTGATTCTGGGCAGACGTCCTCGGTAGAGTTGTGAACAATACTGCAGCAAACATAGCTGGCATTACCTCCGGAAACCCTCCGGCATATGATGGAGTCGATGTATCGGCGTGTACAGACTGTTATTCGCGCTGGAGGAGGACCAATACGCTATTAGGTAGGTATCTCTAATGTTTTGTCCATTAAGTGTATACAGTATTAGTTAAGGGCTTTATTTATCTGCGGTCAAAATTTTGAAAACCAGAACGCAATAGTCTTTAAGAAAATGTGTATAGGACGAATTAATATTGCAGGTATAGGGTAGAATTTTCCTTGCGGTACGTCTGAATGAACTTATATGCAAGAAGAGGCATTTTATTTCAGTGCATCTGCACTGCAGTGTGATTTATCGGGATTGCAATACTATTCATTGACAACTTATCATTACTAAAAAGCAGTTCCTTGTGTGTTCAGTGATCGTGTTTTTAAATATATCTACCTGTTCCCATGAAACGTGAGCCAGAGTTAGGCAAAATCGTAACTGAATTAATCGGTGATGCATTACAGCGTAATGGCAATGGGAACAAGAACGTAGAGTTACCATTGCATGGTAATGGTGAACTGGTTATTAGAATTACATGGTAATTGTAATGACATGTAGCAGTTACCCATTACAATTGTAATAGCTAATGGTTAACTATATGTTGGTAACTAACCAATACCTTATGGGTAACAATACAACGTGAAGAAACCAGCAACCAGTACATCCTTACACGTTGTGTAGGTTTTTGTTTTTTCCACCCATCGGACCTCAAATGCGTTTATGTGGGTATTGAAGATTGTTCGTGTATGACATGAGTAGTTGCCCCGTCTTCGCCGCAAGTAAAGTGATTTGAACGAAATAATACGTATGAAGTAAGTACGAATGGGATGTTTATTTCGGTTAGAGATACTCATTTCTTCCATCTCCAGTACAGTATTCTTGTCCATTATATACGTTTCACTGTCCAAAATAATTACCCCACTATAGCCACAAGCACATAGTTCAGCAACTCAGCGTACACAGCCAAATGTTACAGAAATTTGCGAACTCTTGACTCTTTTGCCGGACTTCTCAAGTGTTGTTGTCCATTACTTGTCCGATACGAACACTGGACTAGCGGGCGACTGGCGCCTCTACATCTACTTCACGACAGGACCTGAACCTTCTGGAATATTCTATATTTACATAAAGCTCTCCAACTTCCCACTGCGAGATCATTCTGGAACATTCTACAAACATCGAACCCATTCTTGCCGCTTCTTGAACATTCTACACGACACTTCGGTCTCTGTCTGCTATGTTATATGGCCGACTTTTCTTGACATAACTTTTGGCAGACGTACATTTCTATAAACTATTAGTATGTAATTATTATTTGCAAATTGTGTAATTTCATTACCAAATAATTCCATTGTGTTTGAATGGCATTATTAAGTAATTGAATTATGTCCTCTTCATTGTAATGCATTACAGATTAATTCCATTACCTTGTGCAAACCATACTTGGGATTACCTTCTAATGCATTACCTCTTACTGCATTACCTTGTAATGCATTACATGTTAATTGTAATCTGTACTTCCATTACTTTGTAATGCATTCCTGCCCAACTCTGGCGTGAGCGAATAGGAATGCTTATTTCAGACCAATAATTGGGTCTACGAAGTAAGTAATCGTAATAGTTCTTACGTAATTGATTTGGTCCTGACAAAAAATAATTACAAAATTTGGGTACTTCATAGATTCAGCATCGTATTCATAGCAGACGGCTTAACAATGCAGATCTTAATTTGGCTGCTTTCACGCTTCCAAAATAGCAATATCAGACGGTACTGCTGCACGCTTTCACTCTATCTGAAGGAATATCTGTAAAAGTTAACAAATGCCATTTTGTTTCACACATAAAACAGAGACACTTTCCCATCCCATAAGCAAAAAAAATATTATTTTTCGCCTGCTTTCTCGTAAAACTCTTACCGTGCAAATATTCACATTTATTCTGAACAACAATACGGTAAGGACTGATTAAATTTATTGGCAAATCAACATGGCTTGAAGAAATTTATTGGCAAATCAACAAAATTAGGGATGGAATTTTTGGGACGCCTCATTGAATGATTACTCTGATTTAAGCATGTTATAACTTTTAAATGAAAGCTGGTAGTTAAACACCGTTTCAAACACAAGTAGGTAAACATACAACTTTCTTTTAATACATAGTTAATTAATTTAATAAACTTCTAAAGGTGTACCTGTGTGGCACGCAAAGTTTTTAAACGACATTCACACTCGCGATGCACATTTCCCAAAATGTTTTGGGGTACTGTTGATTTCAAAGTAATGCCTACTCGTAAAATCTTGATATCTGGAACAACTCTTGCATATTCACATCTTTAACATAACCCCATATCAAAAAATTCATAGGAGGAAGATCTGGTACTCTTAGGGTCCATATGTTTGGTCTGTTGCTGGCAATCCATCTACGTATTTGGAGACGTTGCGTCGAAGGTTTCACGAATATTTGCCCAACGAGGGGGTGCCCCTTCTTTTTGGAAGATGCCAGTCCCTATCCTACAGCTGGAGTATGGCGTAATTGCTGGTCATACTCAGGCACACTTTTGTAGAAACCATTTTCTCAACAAAGAAAAAAGAACCAATTAACCTGTCATAAATTAGCATACACCGGACATTAACTGATCTTTGGATATTTCCCAACATGCGTACTTGCGACATGTGCGTTTTTCTATCCCCAGATATGCACATTCTGCCTGAGTGTGCCACTAATATAGAACATATTCTCGTCTGAAAAGTAGACACGTAGCAAGAAGCCATTATCCTCGACCTTAAGGTTGAAACTGTCACGAGCAAATGTTTCACATTTTGGACGGTCATCAGGATCTTGTTCTTGAAGAATATGTAACTTGTACGCGGGTAACTGCAAACGACTGTGTGACACCTTGTGCACCGTAGGCTTCTGTATCTGTAGTTCACGTAAAACTGGTATCACCGACTCCCGTGGAGACCTTGTGAATGAACGCAGTTTGAATGTTTTTCATCGTCTCATCGGAAACTGATGGTCTGCCAGTGCTTTCTACTGTTTCTAAGAATTTGTTACCAACACCTTAATTGACTTTCCATCAGGAGGCTACATTTCTTACTTTGTTCTGTACTTTTACTGACTACTAACAGGGACTTCGTTTCTACAAGGCGCGCAGCACATTGTGCTCTTCCTGTCGCAAACACCATCTAAACCTTACAGCTGCTGCTGCACTCCTAGTGGAGAATACGGTAGACTAAACACACCAGCACAGAAACTCTATGATATACGAGGTCACCTGTAGAAACAAAACGGATGTAAAGCTCGTCATTTAAAAATTATAACTTATTGTAATAAGTTAAACTATATACGGACACTCTGTATGCACAGTACAGCGCAAGTGTTATGCATAAATGTTTTTAATTACAAACAATTTGTTTTAAAAATGTATCGTCAGTCTTTCTCAGTGTCTTCCCTTTTTTTTAGGACATTCTCGGGGCATTAATTTTTATCCGTAAAAGAGAATTGTCCTTAAAATGGAGTTTTTGTTATTTTTATTGTACAGTAAGTAATACATATTTCATAATTACTAATGCTTACATGGCAAAGTACTTGAATAGCGACTAAATGAAGCCAAAGTGTTAATCAAACTTTCGTATGTGAAAAATAATTCAAGACATTTTTATTTTTATAAAATTCGGTGTTAGTCATACATCATTTGTTATTTTAGCATTAAATGAACTTTTATACATGATTTGGCACATAAAATACACCACGTACAAAAACATAATAGTGCTTGGAAACTATTGATTCTTTTTTTTTAATTGGAGGTTTAACAACCACCGTGAGCAACTCAATGGGCTATAAGCAGTCGCCCGTCCCTAATTTAGGGCCACTGGTTCCAGGGAAGGGAGAGAGCCAGTGCCGAAAGACAAACAGAACATCCATTCCTCACCGGGATTAAAACCCGGACCCCCCCCCCTTCCGTAGGAATGATCAGAAGCCATTGCTTAGATCACTGCGTTACCGGGGGCGGCAATTATGGATTCATCGCCATGTGTCTTCGGCCTCATACCGCGCTAACGATCCGGGAAAAAATCCAGAAACTTTAGGGCATCGAACTGATGCCACAGCCAGTATATGGTCCGGACCTTCTCCCGTCGGACCATTACTTGTTCCAGTCCATGGCCCACGTCCTTCGCGGGTGGCATTTCAACAACCAGGAGGAGGTGCGGGCTGGGGTGAAGGAGTTCTTCGCCTCGATGAACAAGAACTGGTGCCGCCGCGGAATCGAAGAACTGGCAGACAGATGGCTAAAGACGGTGCCTATATTTTGAATGCTAGTCAGCCTTCGTCGTAAATATGAAGACATAAAGTGATCCAAATATTTCAAAACTTTCGACTCACCCACCGTATTACCTGTCTTGGACTTTACAATTCCAAAAGATTCTCATGAAAAATAATTTTGTAATATTTCTATTTCTTAGAATTGGGATGCATCCCACAAATGCTCTATGGGGATGAGGTCTGGGAAATGCGCTTTTCATGACATATGGTGTATATCTTCACTTTATCGACAATAGAAGCTCTATAAGGTCTCGTGTTATCGTCCATGACCAGGAAATCTGGATCAACGGCACCCGGAAAGGGCCTGATGAAGGGATCAAGGATTTCGTCTCTGTATCTCCGACCTGTTAAAGTTCCAGCCAAATAGATACGGAACTGCGTGCTTCTGTATCTATTTTTCTTCATAGATGATAACACCAGACTTCATAGAGCTGCTATTGTTGATGGACATAATGCCACCCCAGATAAGTGCTCCACCACCTCTGTAATGATTCATTTCTGAGATGTTTTGAGGGGATTAACGGATTTCACGTTCTCTCCAAATGATAACAGGACGTCTCCCACCTTTGAGGCTGAATCTGGATTCATCGGAGAACAGAACATTAACCCATGTTCGTTTCAGCCCCGATGTTGTCTGCACCAGAGCACTCTTGCATGTCTTGCTTGTGGAATGAGTAGGATGCAAATTGCAGGTCTCCTCGTATATATAGTCCTTGTTCGTTAAGCCGTCTGTATACTTTTCGCCTTGAAGTAACTTGTTCACCAGCCGCAGACAGCTCTAAAACAAGCGCTTTCGCTGACGTGGACCTGCTACGTCTCTCTGTAAGTGCCACATACCTATCATCCTGAGCTGTTGTAATCAGTGGGCACATGCCACAAGTTGGCGATTGACATCTCCGGTGTCTTGATACCTTCTCAAAAGTCTAGATACATAGATTGATTCATGATAGCTGCTCTGGCAATATTACTCTGCGCCTGGCAGGATTCCAACATTCCGATAATCACGTGTAAGCATATCCACAAGCCGTCTTCCTGACATACTAAAATGTCATTTTTTGCATTTTTGCAGCTCTTTTTGAGCTCCAGAATTTATTTATTTTTGATCGGGTTTTAATGTCCACCGTGAGTAACTCTATGGGCTATAAGCAGTCGCCCTTTCCTAATTTCGGACCACTGACTCCAGGGAAAGGAGAGAACCAGTGCCAAGACAAACACAGCATCCATGCCTCATCGGTATTCGAAACCAAACCCATCTCGCTCAGACCATTGCGCCACCAGGGTGGCAACTGCGGAAATGTGCTGCTTCGCCTTTTTATGCCAATTACCGTTCGCCACATGGTATGGCATCCTGATTTCCACATTTGCATATTTTCATGTCCTCTGCTAAGAATGTGCTCAACTTTTGGACACCAATGTAGATCGGATGAATAAGAGTGTCATGAAATGGCCCTTGCATCCTATTCATTTCATCTTAATTTATTCCGTATTATATGCGAAGAGAGGGTCTCTGCTTGGTGGATCTTTCTTGTAATTTGTGCCTCGTTAAACCGAAGTCAGTGCATTGTGGTCCATGTTGCCTAAGTTACGCAAACTATTTTCTCATTTTGACTAACCATTCTGAGCTACCAGGTAGCATCTGGACAATTGAAAATTTCACAACTAGCGCTAAGTATGGGCTTAAACAGTTACTAGAAGTAATGAAAAAGATTCGGCAGTTTTTTCCAGATGAAACTGTTGCAGAATTTTGTAATGCTGTTTAAAAACTAGAAGAGCATTTTACATCTCTCTTATTTATTTCGCTTTTGCTGCTATTGTTTTGTTGTGTGCCACCTTAAACTTCAAACGAAATACGATCCGTCCTGCTTCGAGGTAAGATACAAATAAGTGGCCCTTAATAATAAAATGTGCAAACTTATAGAATATGTCACCCAATTTGATTTGTAATACGATATGACTTCAGTTTATCCATATTACAGCCCTCTGGCAGGTGGAATATGACAGTCCTGCTTCTTACGATATCCTGCTTACCTATTTCTTTGGAGACTGTAACAACATCTTTTTCACGCACTGCGCAGTGTTATTTGACATTGCGGGTGGCCCTCCTGAATGCGTATCAACAAGGCTTCCTGTCGTCTCAAGTTCCTTCGCAAGATTTGAAATCGTTGGCTTCGTAGGTGGTTCCCGACAGGGAAATTTCTTCTTAAACTCTTTAAAGAGCTGAACTTCCAAAATATTCTAACGATAAACACGCGCTCAGCAATCGTGAACACCATCGTACTCAACGCTAGCCGACGGACAAAGAGAATGGCGCGAAACCGTTCCCACCAGACGCCGTGTATTGTGGCGCCATCTGGGCATACGAGCCAACCGGCGTAGATATGGATGCGAATGTCAGAACTTACGCCACTTCGTTTTCAAATTTCAGCTTGAAATGTTTGCCCTTTTTAAAATTACGCACTTTTGTTTGATAAAGTCCCGAGTGAATCACTCTGTATAAACTCCTGCATTTGAATTTCACTGGAAGCCATTTATTATAGAATACACCTGATATCTTAATCCCCAGTTACTCGACCTCACATTCACTCCACTTTTCAGTTCTCCTTTCATATTTCAGCTTGGAAATGTCGCCCCGGCGCATTTTTCGCAGAAGTAGGATGTTTTAATTTTGCAACATTCTAGGTTTTAATTATTTTCCTACAAAATCTGCATGGTTGTAGTGAGTATTTGCATCCTAATATGCAACCTGTAATCCTACATCGTCTTTGTTTGAGCATAGAGCTGGTTAGTAATGTACTGGCTCGTGTGTTCCCAGACCGAGGGTTTGGTACTGGGTAGTATTTATTCATAAATATGTTCAATTATGTTGGAATTGTTTTGTTTCCGGGTTTAAGGACCAGCAAGAGCAACACTAAGGACTATCAGCAGCCCCTAATTCCAGAGAAGGGAGTGGGCCAGTTCCGTAAGACAAAGAAATAAATATCATCTAGGACTCGAGCCCGGCCTCAAACGATCTGAAACCATCGCTCGGACCACTACGCCACCTGGGCGGCCACTGCATAATTATTGTAGCACGGGCGACGTTGTTAAATCAAAGTTGAAGTTGGGGGAGGATAAATGATCTTATAAAAAAGTGCTTACAAGACATTAAAGCAGAGTTTTTGAAAATAATTCCTGTCATCACTTTTGTGTCTCCTGAATTGTGTATTCGTGTAACATTGTCCTGTGCAGCCGTAAAAAAATGTCTGAAAGAAAAGAATTACAGAAAAATAACATTTTATTCTTACTGATTTTTTTTTATCAAAACATGTCATCTAGTAACATCTGCCAACTTCTTCTGCTGAATAAGAAACACAGCCACACGGTTTTACTCCTTCGTACAAGACATACAGTACGTAACTTGATCAGGAAACACAGTAGTGCAAATATCTTGTATATCGTCTTGATGAAATTACGTGGTTCTTGAGACCTGGTATGCAGAAAAAACAAGCAATTACAGAATGCACTTTAAAACATGACATGTTCCTCGTTCTAAAACGCAAATTCATTATCTTGAAACGAGATGCTGTATCCTTTACTTGCACCTAGATCTCGGAAGCTTTTGATGGCGTAGACTGGACTGTAGGTATTTTGATCATTTCGCTGACAAAAGTAACTGTTTTGAAAGTGTGTGGTTTTAATTTTTCCATTTATTTACGTGACATTAACAATACTGTAAATGTAAAATCACTCAATTTTATATCTTATTGTGATCTAAGTCACTTGTGTTGATTCTATATTACTTGCTGAAGTTTTAATTATAGGCTTAATTGGGTTTTTGAAGTGTTAGTACGCTGTAAGGTTTTAATGCTTAACTAAAAACTTCTGAAAATCAATATTGAACACTGTTAAGTATAGAAAAACATTAACAATTTAAGGTAAGGAATCAGTAGAAAGGCACTTACATTTATACACTGAGTGGCCACTTTATTATGACCACCTGACAGTTTTAAGCAAATGAGCTATGGCTGCACGCTGTTGCCGCCAGAGGGTGAGGCTAGTATAAAAAGGGAAAGCTTAGTGCTTGCGACAGTAGTAGAAGTGATTTTGGGGTGACGAGATGGGTAAAAAATGCGATTTGACGGACTTTCAAAGTGGGATGATTGTAGGAGCTCGGAGCCATGGAGCGAGTATCAAATACTCGCTCCATGGCTCCAAACACCGAAACCGCCGCATTCGTGAAATGTTCCAGAGCAGCTGTTGTTAAAGTGTTTAAAGACTGGACTGTCAGCCAAAAAACTGGGTCTCTACGTGCAACGTATGGTCGTAATCGACTAGTGACTGCTCGGGCGGAATGGAGAGTGTCCAGACTGTTAACAGACAACAGAAAGGCAACAGTGCAGCAAATTACAGACCATCTCAATCAAGGATCCCCTCAAATGATCTCTGCACGCACTGTTCGCCGTACACTGCATCGGATGGAATATGGCAGCCGAAGACCTGTTCGAACACCTTTGCTGTCTGCTGTTGACAAGAGAAAACGTCTCCTGTTCGCACAAGAGCACAAGAACTGGACAGTCGATAATTGGAAACAAATTATGTTGTCCGATGAATTACGTTTTCAGCCGAGTGAGAATGTGGCGGAAACAGCACGAAAGCATGTACCCCAAATACATTGCTATAACCCTTCAAGCTGGGGAAGGCAACGTTACGGTTTGAGGAATGTTTTCCTGGTATGCTTTGGGCCCTTTAATTCGTGTTGATCAACGTCTGACTGGCACATCATATCTAAACATCGTTGCGTACCAAGTGCATCCTGTCATGTGGATGGTTTATCCCAATGGCGATGGCTACTTTCAACAAGATAATGCGTCCTGCCATATAGCTCGTATTGTACAGTATTGGTTTCAGGAACATGCCGGTGAGTTTACTTTGCTTAGGTGGTCCCCACAATCTCCAGATCTCAACCCCATTGAGAATTTGTGGGATGAAGTTGAACGAGCCATCAGACAGCTGGATCCACAACCCTGCAATATCACACTCCTGGAAAGTGCTATTCATCAAGCATGGTCTCACATTTCACAACCCACCTATCAACATCTCGTGGAGTCCATGCCACGAAGAATCGACGTAGTATTAAAGGCAAAAGGTCACCCAACAAAGTACTGAGGGAGTGGTCATAATAAAGTGGCCACTCAGTATATAACTCAGTCAAAAAATCACGCCTGATTGTTTTTCATTTTCACATCAGCAAAGAACAACGTTGGCTTTAAACCATATCACAACATCAAAGGCTTATATCAAAACGGAATTCTATCTACCAAGTCGTTATCTCAAAAATACACACTATCAAGACATTATCCTAACTCCACTCTCTTCTCAACAAATTGTTATCACTATCTACTCCTTTTACAAATCGTTATCTCAAACTGCACTACACTAACAAATCGTAACCACAAACTGCACTGCACTAAGGAATCGTTAGCTCACTCTGCACTTCACGCTAACTACAGTCAGTCATTACGTTACGTTGAACTTTGACACACTTACAGTGTTTCCAAACTTCGAAATCTCTTCGAGGAAGTACTGCGGCGCTAAGTCAGAAAACGCATAACGAGAAGAAACCAAATTTACCTAAAAACACAAAACTCAAAAAGGAGGTGTTGTACATACTGTAACATTTGTATATACACTCACGGACAATGAAATTTGCGCAACTAGAAGAAATCATACTACAGCCGCGAAACCTTGCAAATAGCTAGAGTGCGAGTTGCTATGCAAATGATTCACGTTTGGAGCAATTGCGCATTACCGCACACCCTGTGGTGGCGCTTCAAGCACGAACGGACAGCCTTATAAACCGGCGTGTAGTCGATGCCCCATGAAAGCGAAAAGTACCGGCCGACGAAACCAAGAGCACAGAGTGACAAGAATGCCACTTAAACGCCGGAGAAGTCGATTTACGCTACTTACGGACTTTGAGAGCTGCCGGATCATCGGGCTGAAAGCCGTAGGGTGGCCGGCGCGCCGTAAAGCACGCCACGTGGATCGTTCTGACCATACCGTCTGACTGTGTTGGGAGCAGTGGACACGTGACAGCACAGCCACACGGTGGAGCTGCTCCGTACGGACCAGGACGACCATCGGTACAGAGGATCGACAGATCGTGCCCCGAGCACGAACGGAATCCACAGGGACCCGGTCCACTATACATGCAGATGTAGCGGCTCTTGAGTGCCCACGAAACATTTACCTACGCCTCGCGAAAGTCAATCTGCTATCCCAGCGCCCCTTGCGTGTGCTGCCATTAACGCTGGAACATCTCCGGCTTCATTTGCAGTGGTGCCAGACCAGAGCGACGTGGAACGCCACAGACTGGCGACGTGTGGTGCTTAGCGATGAGTGCCTCTTCGTTTTGGCGGCAGATGATCATCGTGTCCCGGTGTGGAGGTCCCCGGGTCAACGGCACAATCCCGACCTCGCTATCGAGCGCCACAACTTCCCCACTGCAGGCATTATGGTCTGAGGAGCCATTGCCTACGATAGCCGATCAGCTCTAGTAGTGGTACGTAGATCATTGACGGGCCAGCGGTATGTGGACGAGATCCTATGGCCACATATGCTCCCATTCCTGGCCTGGATTTCAGGTGCGCTATACCAGCAGGATAATGCCCGCCCGCACACGGCTTGGGTTGCCCAGGACTGCCTACGTCATATCCAGACACTTTCATGGCTTTCCCGCTCCTCGGACATGTCCCGTATCGAGCATGTGTGGGAACATTTGAAACGCCAGCTGCCGACGTGCCGCACTATCCGGGATTTGGAGCACACCATCCAACACGTGTGAGCTAGTCTACCGCAGAACAACATCAGGCGTCTGTTCGCCTCCATGCCGGACCGTATTGTAACATGTATCGCCATACGAGGCGGTGCGACGCGCTATTGAAGATGACCGGACTGCGTGCCACAGATCCCTCTGTAATTGTCCTGCAGCTCTGTTTTTGACATCATGTGTATCATTCATCTGTAACATTACATCCATAAAATTTCAGTTCCATCCGATGTTTCCTTCTTGGTGCGCAAATTTCATTGTCCGTGAGTGTGTTAGAGGTATGCGTCACGATCTGCACAACACACATCATTACTGAAAGCTAGAAATCTTTTTGTTTTCTTTCCTGATATAATCACCTTTAAAAGTCAACGTTCACACTGCTATATGCTTTCTTAGCAGCATTCAAACAAAAATTACACAGTTCTGATTTGATAACACGACCCCATTTCATTCTTCCACCTCATAACAGGATTAGCAATGAAGAATCAAGGCACATTTTTTTCTATTGCTTAACAGTAACACTTCAAAAAAATTGGACAAACGTACAGATCGGAATAGTGAGAATAAATAATATCGGAAAATCGATGATGATGCACTTATTTATCTTTATGTATGACAAATTTAAATTAAATACCTTTCAGGTGGGCTTTTGCTTATACGATTACAACATTACTACAAAACATACATGCATTTGACTATTCAGTTCATTCACAGAGGGATATTTTACAATTTTGTTTAACTAAACAGCAAACCGTGTGTTCTAAAAGTGCTTTCAAGATAAAATTCTGAAATGGCCCTTAATTACAAAGAAAAAACTTGAGTGTGTCAGCCAACGATACATTTCTTAATAATATTCGCTTTCTGTAGCTGCAAGCATGAATTTCAAAGGGTAATTTCTCATAAGCAGGAACATTAAAGTAACTTGAAGTGCATGCCTTCAAGTACCACGGTCTTATGGCAGCTGCGGGGGAAGAATTCGGTTCTTTTGACTTATAGAATTCGAAAGGCAATCTTGTTTCGCAATGACCCGTTATTCAGCTGAATTGTGCGAGAGCATCTGCCGATGAAATGTTGTGCTCAAAGAGTGTTGGTAATCAGTAAAGACCACCTGATCCATCTGCCTTCTGGCGAAATGGCTCTTAACTTCTCGAGAAGCAGTCAAGGCGCCATAACTCATAGAAGGGGAATCGTCTCTTACACTGTTCAATAAAGCGCACTGCATCTAACTTGCTTTCAGCAAAGCACTAAATTTTGCGCAGTTTATCTTTGCAACTTTCAAAGTGTTCGTTGCGACTGAGCAGCGGATATATTAAAAAGAGAAGATCTGTCTAAAATATGGCCTTTTACGTATGCTTCTAATTCAGAATCTTCAAGACAATAGTTGCACAATAACGAAAGTTACGTGTGAGCAAAGCTGTTCAGTTACTTCGAGATCGATTTGGATATTTATTATTATTATTATTATTGTTATTAATGTTTTTTTCTGGAGAAAGAAGTACCAGACCTCTTTAACATAACTTGTTGTCAGCAGCGGATTGACCAAATGAAAAACAACTCAATTTCTCAAACATTGTTCTTTAAGCCGTATTATTGCTGCATGGTACAAAATGCAAAAGCATAATTTACATGCTCGTATTTTATTAAATTACTATGTTGAAACAGAAAAAACATAAGTCTGCAACAGTTTTATTATACATATCAAAAGCTGAAATTAAACTTTCTTTTAAACTTACCTCCAAATGGGAGTTAAATTTGCCCTTCATTACGCGTATACTGATACACCATCGCTACGGGAACGATCGATAGTCAGATAAGGGGAGTCATAGAGTTTTGCGCGTGTTGTATACCATACTGTACAAACGTTAATTTCATTGACATTTCCGTTACGCTTAGCCCCTTGCATCTGCCTCTCATATACACGTTTCGATTATTCAATTAATTACATTTTGTTAGATGTTACGGTTATTATGTTATTTTGATTTTTAATATCAATTACATGTTACAGTTATTGAGTTATTTTAATTATATAATTGTTTCGAAACTCAAAACAAAAAATTCTGTTTTGAAAAAGTCAGCTAGAAAGAAAGCCCTGATTATTATCATTATTATTACTGTTGTTGTTGCTGTTGTTGTTGTTTCTATTCGACTTTCTCGGCCACGGCCGGTGAGCAAAGGGCGACGGTATTCATCTGAAGCTTAGAAATTCAAGAATTTTTCAGTGATACCTCAGGTCTGTAAAATGACTGACTGTCTTTTGAATTTGGTGAAGCAGTCTCCTTAGTAACCCTAATTCCTCGAGAGTTTTTAGAAAATTATTTTGTACTGCTACGGTTGCCGAAATGGAAAACTGGTACAATCTATGCCATGCTTTGTTTCCAGAACCGCAAGACCAGTTTCCTTTCGTAGGTTCTCGTTTTCAGTTTCCTTTCGTAGGTTCTCGTTCTCAGTTTCCTTTCGTAGGTTCTCGTTCTCAGTTTCCTTTCGTAGGTTCTCTATGTTATGCTTTGTTTCCAGAACCAATTGTACCAGTTTCCTTTCGTAGGTTCTCGTTATCAGCTTTGTTTCCAGAACCAATTGTTCTCAGTTTCCTTTCGTAGGTTCTTTATGTTGTGCTTTGTAGGTTCCAGAACCGATTGTACCAGTTTCCTTTCGTAGGTTCTTTATGTTATGCTTTGTTTCCAGAACCGATTGTACCAGTTTCCTTTCGTAGGTTCTCATATTTCGAGATTTTTTCAGACTGTTCTTTGAATGTTTTCTGTTGAGTAGAGGAACCGCTGCATCTGTTGTTGTGCCTTCTTCAGTTTTTTGCCTACAATTACAATGTGAGGTCGATTGTGGTCAATGATCTTGTCTGTAATGATAAATTTGTCCCAGTACACATGATGTAATTCTGGTTTTCGGGGTAATTTCTAATTGGTACTTGTAATAAGATGAGCTATAGCCTTGGATAAGGCCCGTATTTAACGTCAATCACTTGATGTAAGATCTTAGCTACCTGGTCGTGTCTGTTAAGGTATTAATCGCTTTGGTGCGAGGAGAAAGCATACTGCTGAAATGTGTTCTATAGTTTCATTGGCTTCTCCACAAATTCTACGACTGTTATTTTTACTATCATTATTCGTGTCCCATAAAAGAATGAAAAGTGATGACACTAAAGTCTTGCGGTTAAAGGAGTACATCTTTAGCAAAATTATTAAGGCTCAAATTCAAAATATATCACGATAATTATATAATCACCAATCACCTGGAAATTGTTTTTTTAATTCTGATGTGCATATACAGTATATGTGACCCAGAAGAAATATTTTGCCCACTAAAAACCATAAAGTATATCGGTAATATTGACAAATTTGTGTATTTACATTTAGTTATTTACTTATGTCATCATGCAGAAAAGATGCTCACTACAAAAAATGGTAACACCTGTAAAAACTTAATGTTTACTTCTACTTAATGCAATGAACGTTTTTCTAATCAGGCTTTGAGAAGTTGAAATATTCTATCCACATAACGACAGATACACTGGCAAGCAAAATAATTCCTTTACAATGCTTATGTATGCCAGAACAAAAACCTAAATGAACATATGATAGCTGATGGTAATTTCTTATTCCTTCAAGTCACTATCAAGTGGTTTGCATCTGGGCTGCTAACAGTTCTGCGTTTGAATACCGTCAATTTTCTTCATTTCCTTTTCGGAAACTAACGACTTCAAAGTAAACAGGTGATTTTTCCGAACCTTTTAGAAATTCATGGAAGTTACTGAACTAAAAAAATCAATAAGCACAACTACAGTGATGAATCCGTTCCAAAATCTATCTCGCAATCGGAAAAGAAATTGCATATATTTCTTACCGTAGCTTCTGAAGTGATACGAAGAAAAGGCGGTTTCTGAACTTTTAGGTTTCATCTAAATCAAATTACTTAATAGAAACTTTATAGAAAACGACACGAGGTGTGTATCATATTTGCATACCTGTGTCTCCATGCATGCAGTGGAAGCTAAATAATTCCCAGAGCACATAAAATATCAAAAATGTAACACAAAATTACCCCTAATATTTATTTTATAGTGAGTTGTGACGTAGAGAATTATTGGTAATAAATTAGCTTTTGTTTCGAACATAATTAAGTTATTCTTAACTTAATTAATTCATACGCTAATGATACAAGAAATGTTTGATACCATACAATAATGAAGACATCATGGATCAATGTTTTTCACTTATGATGAGAATAACGCCTGAAGAGAGCTCCTGAAACAGTGTCGTATAAAAAATATAGTATAAATTTATCATTCTTTCTGTAGAAAGATCACATTCATTTCAAATATAAAGTATTCATTGAAAAGCGTCTAAACTGAATCAGGAAGCTCCCTTTGCGAGTAAAATAAAATGTTTGAAGTGTCTTAATTCCGGTTATCTTTGCCATCTTTATGACGGAAATTACCACAGTTGAAATTGAAATTGTCCTCTAACAGCACCACACTGACAGTGTGTTTTTCTCTCTCAAGCTCAGTTTTGTTAAGTAAAAATCATTTTCTAATCAGCATTCAATAGTAGCACACAAAGAATTTAGAGAACACAAAATTCATGTAAGATGCTTCGATAAGAACTGGAAATTTTGTGATTGATTGGGCAATTCTAGAAGTAACGGATGCCTACATGTATTTTGGAAGAGAGAGTCACGTCAAAGAAGAAATTAATAGGCGCATGAAGATTGGCTGGAAAGTAATTGGAAGACCCAATGCCGTTTTCAAGATGAATTTACCATTTTGACTTAAACGGAAACTATTTAATCAATGCGTCATTCTAGGTCTTACTTACGGATCAGAAACACGGTTCTTAACTTAAAAGACATTGAGAAGCTGCAAACCACTCACAGATGCATACTGTGTCTGACCAGGAAAGATAGGAAGGGAAACTCACGGATGAGGAAAATGACAAGACTGGATGACATCCTAATCAAGCTAAATATCCTCAAATGACAGTAAGTTAGACATATTTCTAGATTATCTGTCCACGTTGGACAATTGAAATGCTGGTTTGGATTCCAAGGGACAGGAAAAAACGCAGAAGAAGACCATGTGGGAGATGGGTGTTTGAAATTCGAAAGCATGACGACAAAGAGATGTGAAAGTGACTTGGAGAATCCTTCATCAGCAGTAATTTAGTAATACACTGGTGTCCAAAATTAACATGGCAAATACAAATTGGAGTATATGACCAAAACAAGACGACCGATTTTAAAGATTTTTCAGCGACATGTGCAAGGAGAAACGCTAAATTGACGTACCCAAGCAACATTGTGCTGGCTCTTATGGATATATGCAAATAACGACCTATGTCAGCAAGCTGAAAGGCACGCGACCTTTATAAACGTTGTTCTGAAAGGCAATTCGCGTTTCAGTCGGACTGTTAGCGAAAGAATTGCTCAGCACCTTGGCTTGGAAGACTATTTACGGTGGAGAGCAATCGGCAGACTGGAAGCAGTGTAATCTTAGTCTGGAAAGGCCAAATGTGTCGAGGCAAATGGTATCTAATCTCTGAAGACAGTTTCAGAACACCGGAACAATACCCAGAAAGCCAGAAGCCACAGCAAGTCAAGATGACCGGTATCTGTCACACACAGTCGAGAGTCAGGCAACTCTAGCAGGAGCTCTTCTTTGCTATGGAAACAGCGATATCGAGGCAAACAGTTTACAGAAGACTCCACGTCAGCAGTCTGTTTGAAAGAAGTCCAATAATATGTATCCTACTCAACGCATCGCACAGAAGGGTCCATCTGAATTGGGCCCTATAACATCACCCCTGGACCCCTGATCAATGAGCCTGTGTTCTCTTCTGTGATGAGTTGTGGAATAGCCTAAATACGTATTCTTGTAAACGTCTAGAAAGAGGCAAGAAGCCGAAATCTTCCCTTCAATATTACAGGAATTTACCACTAAAGTGGTGGAGGTCTCCTGGTTTGAGCCGGCATCATATTGGAAGGACTCACGCCGCTGCACATGATTCCAGGAGGCACTCATACGTGCGGCACGCTACAAGGATGACATCCTAGAGCCATATGTACGGTTTTCAGGGTGGCTGTTGGCCTCCTATTTCCATTTTATGGATGATAACGCCCATTCCCATAGGGATCGGCTAGTCGACGCATACCTGGCGAGTGAGGATATTCATCGGATGCAGGGGATCTAGGGGTTTCCGGACCTGAATCCGATAGATCCTGTTTGGGATGCACTGGGAAGAGCAATTGAAAGCCGGTAGCTCTCTCTCAGGGCCCTTTCCGGACTCCGACGCGCCTTGGTGGTGGAATGACACTTATTTCCCGAAACTCATTCGCAGCCTTGTAAATAGCATGAGGACTCGGGATAATCACACTCCCTGTTCGGGATAATCACACTCCCTATTAGCCCTCGAAATCCACTTCACTTGCCACATAACTTCTATACTGCCATGCTGTCATGCGGATACTTCCTTCTCATGCGGTGAAAGCATTTCTTTTATGTTGTGTGTTGCTGCGTTATCGATATATGAATGTCCCTGCCAACTATCGTTAAACTCTGTCGTTTGGATTTTGGGGTTTTCATGATTTTGTAATTGTCACGTTAATTTAGACAGCAGTGTAGTTAGTGATGTGTGGTGCCTGCCCCGCAGTACGCACGCGACATAAAGGCAGATAGCAGCAAGAACTAACGTCTGCGTAGCTCAGTTGATACAGCGACTTGTTCCGGAATAAGTGGACTCGGTTTCGATCCCCGGCGTGGACCAAAATGACGGAAAAATTTACTTCGTTATAATGGTGCCCGAACTTCCCGGATGACCCGGCCGTTCAAGATCTCGCAATGGTGTGATGTTCTTTCCACACCGCGAGATAGGAAAAATAAGAGAATCCCTTCTCCAGCGCTTCGATTAATAAATGTGTGTGACGTTGCATTCCACACTCCAGATTGGCTGGGAGTTCTCAAGTGCACGTTCTACAGCGGATGGCTGCCTGCAACGATTCATGGTCACGGCTGACCCGTGGGATATGCCCCAGGCCCTCTTTTTTGTGGGGGGAGATGTGACGTACCTGCCCCGCAGGACGCACACGACATAAAGGCAGGTAGCAGCAAAAACGAACGTCTGCGTAGCTTAGTTGGTAGAGCGACTTGTTCCGGAATAAGTGGACTCTAGTTCGATCCCCGGCGTGGATCAAAATGTCGGAGAAATTTACTTCGTTATAGATGATATTAAGTGGCACAGAAAGGGTCTGATCATTCATAAAAAGATGTTTATCAAAACTGACAGCAGATTTTTCAAAACGATAAATGTTAACGGAAACAGTAGAATGGAATTAGCATTAGCCTAGAAACTTTTACTAAAAATGATAAACACTCACTGTTAGAAGAAAGTTCAAAACAAAACAAACATACTTTTGCAAATGAGGTATACGTATAACATGGTACAGAATGAAGTCGGCCCGGAAGTACTTTGTCCGTGATCCACGTATTGCGAAGTGGAAGGTAACGGGAACCCGCCACTTTAATTCCCCATGATTATCTAGCATGGAAGTCATCTTGTGGGTGACCCCTGCTACCCACCAACCTTCGGGTTGAGGAGAGAAGGAGTGAACTTGGTACAGCGAACCCACAATATCTATCGCGCAGATGACAGAATCCGTTAAATTCGAAAACATTTAGAATCTAAGTTGTTATTGGCATAAAAAGGTTTTCACATCGAACAATAGCAACGAAAACGAAATCTTACTTTCTCTTTTTCCTTTTTTTTTCTTTTTGTTAACACAAACAAAATTTGCCGCCCCGATAGATTACTGGTCTAAGCGCTGGTTTAAGCCCATTCTTCGGAGACGGGTTCAGGTTTGAATCCCGGGGAGCCATAGATGTTGTGTTTGTCTTACAGCACTGTCTCTCCTCTTTCCCTGGAACTAGTGACCCAAAATTAGGGACGGGCGGCTACTTATAATCCACTCTATTGCTGACGGCGGTCGTTAAACCTTCAATAAAAAAATTGGAAACTGCTTGCAAATGTAGATCACGAAGTTTTTAAATACCGTTAAGGTTTTCTAATCCTTAAGAACTTTGTAAACAAGAAAGATAACGCCGAAATTTCGGGTGTAATAAGCACGTCTTTTGAATCCGTTCTGACGCAAATTAAATTTATTAAAGCTATTCAAAGGCAATGGTACCTGTATGGAAAACAATAGTATCCGACGGAAGAAAGAAGTTTTCCAATCGGATCTTTAATCCCTCAGATATTGGTGAAAACGGAATCTTGAGATTACGAATTCTTAGAAACAGAGTTATCGACAAAAATAAGATGTGACTTTACGTCCCCTGGTGGGAAAACCATGCATTATTTCAGAAAGAAAGTATTCGCAAAAGGTTTATCCATATGAGCAGCATCGGTCCAAGAAAAAAAAAATTTAGTCGAGTTTTCAGGAGCCCAGATTTTGCTACAAATACATCTGAAGCAGAAATTAACACCTATGACCCCTGGTGGCCAAACCAATCTTTACAAAACATTAGAAATTATGTGAAAAATATTTTCCATCAGGTCTTGTATGCGATACAGGAAGAATTTTTCAAATCGGAGTTTTAGGAGCAGAAAACGCAATTTACCTTTATGCGCCCTAGCGGAAAGTCTAAATGATTTACGTGAAAATTTTGAATTTATAGGAAAAACATTTCGCATCAAAAACACTATCCAACAAAGAAGAAATTTTTTAAATTGGACTTTTTGAAGTAGAGATATTGACAAAAATAAGATATACATCTACGCCCTCCGGCATAGAAACCATGCATTATTTCAAGAAGAAAATGTTCCTAAAATGTTTGTCGACATGAGTAGCATCGGTCAACAAATGACTTTTTTTTTTCAATCGAGATTTTAGAAGCTCATATTTTGCTGCAAATACATCAGAAGCAGAAATTAAAACTTACGCCACCTGGTGGCCATACCATTTTTTTTACAAAAATTTGAAATTATGTGCAAACGATTTCCCATCAGGAGATGTATCCGGTGAAGAAAGAAGTTTTCAAATCGGAGATTTAGAAGCAGAGAAATAGTGGGAAACGCAATTTACCTTTACGCCCCCTAGCGGAAAGTCTATGAATTACTTGAAAATTTTGAATTTATAGGAAAAACATGTCACACTAGAAACACTATTCAACAAAGAAGGAATTTTTTAAATCGGCCTCCTAGAAGTCGAGATTTGACAAAAATAAGATATACGTCTACGCGCCCTGGCGCAGAAACCATGCACTATTTTAAGAAGAAATTATTTCTAAAAGTTTTGTCGACACTAATAGTATCGGTCTGCAGACGACATTTTTTTCAATCGAGAATTTAGAAGCTCATATTTTGCTGCAAATACATCAGAAGCAGAAATTAAGATTTACGCCATCTGGTGGCCAAACCATTTTTTTTTTTTTTTTTTTTACGAAAATTAGAAATTACGTGCAAGCGATTTCCCATCAGTCGCTGTATCCGGTGCAGAAAGAATTTTTCAAATCGGAGATCTGAAGCAGAGATATAGGGAGAAACGCAATTTAGCTTTACGCCCCCTAGCGGAAAGTCTATGAATTACCTGAAAATTTTGAAATTATATGAATTACCTGAAAATTTTGAAATTATATGAATTACCTGAAAATTTTGAAATTATAATTTATATAATATCAAATTAGCTTTACGCCCCTAGCGGAAAGTCTATGAATTACTTGAAAATTTTGAAATTATAGGAAAAACACGTCACACTAGTGTCAGACTGGAAACACTATCCAACAAAGAAAGAATTTTTCAAATCGAACCCTTAGAAGTAGAGATATTGACAAAAATAAGATATACGTCTACGCGCCCTGGCGTAGAAACCATGCACTAATTTAAGAAGAAAATGTTTCTAAAAAGTTTGTCGACATTAATAGTATCGGTCTACAAACGACGTTTTTTTATCGAGAATTTAGAAGCTCATATTTTGCTGCAAATACATCAGAAGCGGAAATTAAGGTTTACGCCCCCTGGTGGCCAAATCATTTTTTTTTACAAAAATTAGAAATTATGTGCAAACGATTTCTCATCAGGAGCTGTATCCGGTGTAGAAAGAATTTTTCAATTCGGAGATTTAGAAGCAGAGATATAGGGAGAAACGCAATGTACCTTTACGCCTCTAGCGGAAAGTCTATGAATTACTTGAAAACTTTGAAATTATATGAAAAACATGTCACACGGAAAACACTATCCAACAAAGAAAGAAATGTTAAAATCGGAGATTTAGAGGCAGAGATATAGGGAGAAACGCAATTTACCCTTACGCCCCCTAACGGAAAATATATGAATTACTTGAAAATTTTGAAATTATAAGAAAAACATGTCACGCGAAAAACACTATCCAACAAAGAAAGATTTTTTTAAATCAGACTCCTAGAAGTAGAGATAATGACAAAAATAAGATATACATCTACGCCCGCTAGCGGAGAAACTGTGGGATATTTTAGGAAGAAAATATTCCAAAACGGTTTATCGATGTGAGTGGCATCAGTCTACGAAAGAATTTTTTCAATCGATATTTTAGAAGCTAAGATTTTATGGCAAATACATCAGAAGGAAAAATTAACTCTTACGCCCCCTGGTGGCCAAAGTATTCTTTACCAATTATTTGAAATTATATGCAAAGGATTTTCCGCTGAAAAAAAAATTTCAAATCGGAGTTTTAGGACAAGAGTTATTGGGAAAAATGTAATTTACTATTACGCCCCTTAGCGGAAATCTATGCGTAATTTGAAAAGTAAACTATATCTAAAACACTCTTTGACATAAATGGAATCGAAAGATAAAAGAATTTTCTCAATCGGATGTTTAGAAACAAATATGTGGATTAAAACGTAATTTTGAATTCGACATCATCTGCATTTACGCCCTCTAGCGGTAAAATTGCACATCGTAAAAATAACGAAATGAAGGATCATCATTCGCACATTTCAAGCTTCCGAATGCAAAAAGAATTTTTCAAATCGGACGAATAGTTGCAGAGATACCGTGGGTACAGACGGACGGACAAACCGATAACAGAAGCACGATCTTTTTTTACAAAAGACGTGCTAAAAATCACTTTTGAGGGAACAAATAACACCAACACGAAAGAGTTTTGTGTTACCAGAATTTTAAAGGAGAAACTTTCTTTTTCTGGAAAACATGTGAGATATCTGTTTCAGTTTCCCAATTTTCTCTCATTCACTTTCCTCCTCCGTTGACGTTATCTACACTATCACTCATTTTCATTCCGTTTCTTTTGGAAACGAAGTTACGATCTTTTCTGTTACTTGAAGCTGACCAGTGGCTAATGCAGGATGCTGGTATGGGGAGAGTTTAGCGTTAAAAAAATGTCTTCCCAGAAATAGTGTTGCAAGAGATTTTTTTCAAAGGGACCATTAATCAACCGATTAATCGACTAACGAATTTTGATTAATAAGTTAAAATTTTTAGTAGATTCACACCCCAAAAATGCACGGTATACGCAAACTTTATTGTTAAAAATAAACAATGCTCCCATTGCAGAATGAAATACTTTTTCTTTAATTTACTTCAAACGTAACTAATTCGGCGTGTTAATTTAGATGATCATCAAGTACTGCATCACTTGTGATCATGATATCTTTAAGTATATTTACTACCGCTAATCCATTTATTCGGTTTTCAATCTGTTCATCAAGTTCTGCATCAGTTGTGATCATGATATTTCTATGTATAAATTGTATATTTAATACTGCTAATCCATTTAATCGATTTTCAATCTGTTCATGAAATACTGCATCAGTTGTGAGCATGATATTTTTATGTGCAAATTGTATATTTACTACTGGTAATCTATTTAATCGATTTTCAATCTGTTCATCAAGTACTGCATCAGTTTTATCATGATTTCTTTATGTATATTTAATACTGCTAATCCATTTAATCGCTTTTCACTTATTGTATTTCCAAGATAACGTTCTGAGTCGTCGTAGAGATGAGAACAATCGTTCACTTACTGCGGCAGTTACTGGCACTATTGTAAGTATTTGTAGAAGCTTTCTTGGTGTCGGAAATACAAATGTACAATTTCATCAAATATGAGAAATGCGTCGTGACCATTTCTCGGAATGTTTTCAATATTGAGAATATGCCGCCACCTCAGCTTTAGTTGTCCGATAGCTTCCTCTGTATTGCAATGAAGAATACGTCCGTAAATTTTTCGAAACGTTTTTTTGGATCTGTACGCCGAACAGGTGTTATATATTTTTTTCCTTAATGGTAAAACCTGTCTTATTTGGAGAAAGACGCATAAATTTTTGCAAAATCTTTTTGTGCTTGATTTAGATGATGCCGGCCATGAATTTGAGTTGCCGGCCATGAATTTGGTTTGTGACAGTGTTTGTGCATGCCGTTGACTGTGTGATGTGGTGTCGTCATCTCCATCTACGCGGTCTCGTGGTGGATCTCCTCCCACTGTCACGGTACTCTACCATTTAAAAAAATCGAGCTGCCTTATATTTATTTTTGTATTTTTCACTTCAGTTTAAATTTAGTTGCGTCCGTGAAAATTTGTGTGAAATTTGCTTTTATGCCAAACAGTAAAACGTTTTTGAAATTTAAATTTCATTTTTTTACTATCAAACTTTCTTTTTTTAAATGAAAACGCAGAGTCGTTGACCGAAGCGGAGGTTTCCGACCCCAACTAACCCTAATATGAATACGCCACTGAAGCTGACTATTGCATGTTGTCTCTTCATTCGTTTACCGTGGACACCTCGATCACATGTGTTTGTTCACTGCTCCTCCTTCATTCTCTTTCCTCTGTCGTTCTCGCGTTGTACAGGAGTTGTGCCCCTGGCATGTGCTTTCGTGTTCGTACTTATCACTCTACAACACATGACTGCTAAATTTAGTCAAATCACGTGCATGTTAAATGAGGTAGAGTAGAGATCCCAACATTCCCAGACCCCCAAGTTAAGCGGGTGTTAGAGAAATCAATATAAACTGCATCACGAACACTTACAAAAAGACGTAAAGTATTTTTCGGCTTATACAACAAGACTTTTTCTTCAGAAGTCCGAGCCTCAACTTATACTTTGCAGAGCCTTAACTATTGATTGGTGATTGAAATTTCTCAATGAGAAAAAGAACAAAATATTGTGCCTTGAATTTAGTCGCAATCCAGGTACCCGAAAAGCAATATTATTTCATAAGAAACCATTCCGAAAGCGTACGAAATATAATATGGATTGCCAGCCGTCGCGTCGTATGTTAATAGATGATCCCCTGGGGATTCCTCTAAAACTCTATGGGGGGCATTCACCCCTTGTTTTGCAAATCCGGCAGAACTGCAATGGGTGCACCACATTTATCTCGCAAAGATTAAACCTTTGAAACGCGTCACTGCAACGCAGTTGATTGCCTGGGCAAATCGCACCGACAGCCGGTGGCCCATGTTCTTTAAGAACAGCAATGACCAGCGGCTTGCGAAGGCAGTCTTTTTTCTCGCTCCATCAATCTCTCAATTGTATCTATCAACTGAATTGAAAGCAGAAATTGCTACTATTTATTATGCTGACCTTACTTTATTTCATGTTTCTGATTGAAATCAAAATCTCGCTTTTTGGTTTCTGATTTCTATCGGACTCTGTGAGAAAGCAGCAAACGATAACTACGATGCAAGCATCCCTCTGATTTGGCACACTTCTCTGACTCTTTAGCATGTCTTTTGTAAAAAAGATCTTGCTTATATTGCCGGTTTGTCCGTCCGTCCGTCCGTCTGTGGACACCATATCACTGCAACTGTTAGTCCGCTTTCAAAAATCAATTCTTTTTGCATAAGAAAGCTTGAAATGTGCGAATGATGATTCTTCATTTTGTCCTTTTTTTTTACGATGCACAATTTCGCCGCTAGAAGGCAGAAATGCAAATGATATGGAATTCAAAATACATTTTATTCCATATATTTGCATGTAAACATCCAATTGAATTTTTTTTTTTATTTTACCTTTCGATTCCATTATGGAATCGAAGACAACTCAGGTACAGTCACTTTTTCAAGTTACGCACGGATTTTCCGCTAGGGAGCGTAAAAATAAATTGCGTTTTCCCCGATATCTCTGCTTCTAAAACTCCGATTTCAAAAATTATTACTGCAACGGATACAGGTCCTGGTGGGAAATTTTTCGCATGTAATTTTTTACTTTTGGTAAAACATGGTTTGGCCACCAGAGGGCGTAAGTGTTAATTTTGGCATCTGATGTATTTGTAGAAAAATCTGAGATTCTAAAAACTCAAATGAAAAAAATTCGTTCGTAGAACGATTTTTTCTTAAAATAATTCATGGTTTCTCCGCCAGGGGCGTAGATGTATATCTTATTTTTGTCAATATCTATACTTTTAAGAGTCCGATTTAAATTCTTTTTTTGTTGGATTTGGCACACAGTGCGAAATGTTTTTCATATAATTTCAAAATTTTCAAGTAATTCACCTTTTCGCTAGGTAGCGTTAAGGTAAATTCCGTTTACCCCGATATCTCTGCTTCCAAAACTCCGATTTGATATTTTTTTCCTGTATCGCATACAGCTTTTGATGGGAAATGTTTTGCATATATTTTCAAATATTTGGTAAAGAATGGTATCACCATTAGGGGGCGTAAATCTTCTGATGTATTTGCAGCAAAGTCCGAGCTCCTGAAAACTCAACTAAAAAATTTCTTTCGTGGACTCATACCGCTCATGTCGAAAAACCTTTTGAGAATACTTTCTTCTTAAAATACTGCACGGTTTTCCCGCCAGAGGGCGTAGATGCATATCTTAAATTTGTCGATATCTCTGCTTTTATGATTCCGATTTGAAAATTTTTTCATTGTTGGAGAGCGTTTCCACTGCGAAATGTTTCTCATATTATTTCAAAATTTTCTTAATGCACAAGTCTGCCACCAGAGGGCGTCAGTTTAGGTTTCCGTTTACAGCAATATCTGCGAGATTGAACAACCGATTGAAAAACGTCTTTCTTCGGTCAGATACTATTGCTTTCCTTACCGGTTCCATTGACTGAATAGCTTTGATAAATTTAATTCGCGTCAGAACGCATTTAAAAGATGTGCTCATTACAACCGAAAATTCGGTATCATTTTTCTTCATTTTTTACGCTTTCCAACCTTAGGTTGAAGAAGCGTATATGCTCCAGCTTTGTCCGTCCGTCCGCACGATAACTGACGTAAAAATGGTTCGATTTCGATTAAATTTTACTATGTGGTAGGGGACCACCTAGGGACGAACCCTGTTGAAAATGGGACAACTGGGGTCAAAGGTCACGACGTAGGAGCGGGATCATTCCATTGCCCTTATGCGTCATAACTTCCGTAAAAATGGTTCGATTTCGATGAAATTTCAGTATGTAGTAGGGGACCACCTGGGAACGAACCCTATTTAAAATGGTCGAAATGTGGTCAAAGGTCAGGAAATAGGATTGCGATCCTTTCCATTGCCCTTATCCCATATTATTAAGGTGGACGTCAAGTAATTTTGCTTCCTACACTTCCAATGGAAAAAGTTTTGTAAACATTTCCTTCACAATTAATGTGTTCCCAAGGATGAAAATTTGAACATCGATTAAAATAACTTCATATTATAACTTGGAAAACTTAATATGTTCTAAAACATAATCATAATCATATTAAAAATCAATAACTTTTCCTTTGGTTGTGTTGAAACCAGAGAAAAGATGGCACGACCTGTACTTTGATGACGTCAGTAGGCAAAAAAATTTTGGATTGCATAATTACGGTTATGGTTCAGAAAATATTAAGTATTCCAAGTTATGAAATGAAGCTATTTTAATCAATGTTCAAATTTTCATCCTTGTGAACGCATTAATTGTCCAGAAAAAAGATGGCGCGACCTGTGTTTTCATGACGTCAGTAGACAAACAAATGTTGAATTGCATAATTATGGTTATGTTTTAGAAAATATTAAGTATTGCAAGTTATAAAATGAAGATATTTTAATCGATGTTCAAATTTTCATCCTTGGGAATGCATTAATTGCGAAGAAAATGTGTACAGAAGTTTTTCCATTGGAAGTATAGGAAGCAAAATTACTTGACGTCCACTTTAAAGTAGCAATTCTTCTATGTTTGTATGTACATTTTATTTTGAAAACAGCTCTGCCGCCCCGGT
Organism: Macrothele yani; assembly: GCA_039090855.1. Taxonomy (NCBI): domain Eukaryota; kingdom Metazoa; phylum Arthropoda; class Arachnida; order Araneae; family Macrothelidae; genus Macrothele; species Macrothele yani. The sequence goes on along the minus strand of CM076989.1, from coordinate 60,096,753 downwards.
GGCGCAGTGGTCTAAGGCGTTGGCCTCTGATCATTCGTCCGTAAGGGGTCCGGGTTCGAATCCCGGTCAGGCATGGATGTTGTGTTTGTCTTTCGGCACTGGCTCTCTCCCTTCCCTGGAACCAGTGACCCTAAATTAGGGACGGGCGACTGCTTATAGCCCATTTGAGTTGCTCACGGTGGTCGTTAAACCTCCAATCAAAAAAAAAAAAAAAAAAAAAGAAAACAGCTCTAAGAATTTTGATGAAAGTCGTTAACCTACCGTTTTCTGGTACTAGAAATCGATTTAGCTTGATCTCGACTTTAGAAGAATTCGTTCAGTGGGTTAAATAACCACCCCGAATTATAATGTTTTTAGTGATGGCGTTGTTCCATTATTCCATTAATGTTACCAATGCTTAGAAATCTTATGACGTCATAATCTCGCCGCGTTTGAGAATGTTGGCGCGCGGTCACGCCATCTGTCTCATTACGTCACGCGTTGTGTGTGGATCCTATTAAAGTTTTATGACGTCATACTTGAGGCGAGCGATGGTCGCGATTCCCATCTGCCTCATTACCTCACGCGTTGTGTGATTGTGTCCGTCCGCACAATAACTCGCGTAACAATCGTTCGATTTCGATGACATTTTAGTATCTGGTAGGGGATCACCTGGGAAGGTACCCTATTTAAAGTGAACGAAATGGGGTCAAAGGTCAGTACATAGGAGCGGGATCCATTCCACTGCTATTATGCGTCATAACTAACGTAAAAAAGGTTCGATTTCGATGAAATTTTAGTAGGTGGTAGAAAACAACCTGGCGAAAAACTTTTTTGAAAATGGGCGAAACGATGTCAAAGGTCAGGACAAAGAAGCGGAATCACTTCCATCGCCATTATGCGTCATAACTTATGTAAAAATGCTTCGATTTGGATGAAATGTTAGTATGTTGTAGGGTCTTGCCTGGGGACAAATTCTATTGAAAATGGGCGAAATGGGGTCAAAGGTTAGGACACAGGAGCGGGTTCTATTCCATAGCCCTTATGCATCATAACTTACGTAAAAATGCTTCGATTGCGACTTAACTTTATCATGTTATTTCGGAGGTATACCAACCCGGTTCTGTTGAATATCATCGAAATGGGATTAAAGGTCAGGGCACAGGACCGATATTTATTCCACAGCCATTATTCTCATAACGTGAGTGATAACTTGAGTAATGATTTCTGGTATGTTGGAAAGCGTATTACATATAATCAATGCATTGCATGATTTTACTAACTTGTTTTTCTTCGTCCAGCTGATTCTCCGATTGTTCTGTAGGAAGAAAGGAATGTGGTAGTTTCAGTCCCTAAGAAACGAAATGTCGAAAAGAAAAATGCGGAAGTCGCCTCACTTTCTCTTCCTTTAAATATTTACTGTAGCATTAAAAATATAGTTCAGAATTTCGGAACGCTGATTGTATTTTTTCTATCCTCGTCTTATACTCAGGACCTACTTATCTTTTAACGTAGAGAAGGAAATTGTGAAATTTAACCCATTCGACTTATACTCCATATAAGGCAAAAAATACTGTAATCATGATATAGAAGTGTAATTGAAAAAAGAAAAAAGTAAAGACTGAACTACAAAAACCTTTTCCCACGATGAAGAAGACTACAATTCACTGCGTGAGGAAACTAAACTAACCCAAGGAGAGCAGATGTATCGGTCGCCGTATGACTTTAAGGAAGTCTGCACTTAGTTCATCTTAGATATTCCCAGGAAAGCTAAGCAACGTCAAAGTATATAAAGGATATAAATGAAACGATATATAAAGAAAATGGTATATAAAGGATATAAATGAAAGAATATAAATGGAAAATCAAAGTATTTTAAAGTCTGTTTCTGACTATCTACTCGCTGTGAATTCGTCAGTTTAAGGAATGCAAATCGTGTGACTTTTGTACAATGGAATTTCATCCCTGATTTGCGCTCATTAAATAAGGTAGACAAACTGTGCCACATTTGATACTTTTATTTAGGACTCATTAAGCATAATCAAACTAGGCATGAATATTTAATTAGACCTCGCAAGCCGTAGCAATAAATCTATAATTTCAGTAACTTGGCTTTGTGTAAACCGTGGCTTTTCTTATAGGCGAAGGTCATAAGTACTGGTTTGGGTTTTGAAATGGATTCTATAAATAAATTTTTTCTTGAATTTAAGTTTAGAAAAATATTGAATTTTTAGTGTTAGTGGAAATTCAATACGTAAAATTTACTTTAAAATTTGAATCATAAATTATGATTTTGGACTATATCATCTCAAGTGGAATTACGAGAGATATCAGCGGCATTCACTGAGATTTGAACGTACATTATACAATTTAAAACATCTATTTTTTAATGATGTAATTCCTGTAAAGTTAAAGGAAAACAGTGAGCTGCATTAGTCCAGTGGTTGGAGCAGTTGGCTGCCGTTTCGTTGGTTGAGGGTTCGATCACAGGCTGACGGCTCCGACCACTAAAGACCAGCGGCGCTTAGAAGAGCACATTAACCCGACTCCCCGGGGAATTTGTCCCTTGTTAAAAATACGGTCACTTGTTCCTTCCCTCTGGCAGTGCATCCCAGCTCTGGTCTCTTCTGGCATTTTGCCAAGATGTCAGTTGGCACTTCTAACCATGTCCAACTGTATAATCACTTACTATAGTATCTGGATCCGTTCTCCTTCACAAGGTAACTGCGCCTAAACCTTCCTCGGATGGAAACATTACGATAAACTGTCTTAATTGAACTGAATTAAAGAAAGATGTAAAATCGCGTAAAAAAGTGCGAATTATAAATGTTGTTTTTCAAATTAAGTGTGACGTTCTTGCTTTAGCAGTGGCAAAATCATCTGTGAGTTCATCATACTGCAAGTCTTCAATGATTTTTTGCGTAGAAGTTGCATCTGTACTGTTAAAAACTCTGGGCACAGTTCGCTCCGACTGTTCACAACGCCTCCGCTTTGCTGACCCACAACATAGATTAAACACAAACAGAATTCCTCTGCGAACAACTAAAACAGCCTCCTAGAATGGATCACATTATCACCATCGCAGATAACACCTATTTCGCATACAGGTCATCAAGGTAACATGGGCTCCTTCCTACTTTGAGCAGTATATCGTCTGCAGACATCACTTGTTTACACTGGGGGTGGCTTTTTATACATCTTTGATTCAATGCCAGCCGTTGTAAAAGCTATGAGGAAATTCGAATAATTTGACGAGTTGTTAAAGAAAGAAGTATCGGAGAAGTAGGTAATTTTCACAAAAACAGAAACTCAAAAGAAAGTCAATTTGGCGATTTATACGTCACACGGAACCCTGCAATCTTTGGTTGTAAAAAATCTTCAGCCCCACCTATAAGGAAGCAGTTCTTAACATTCCCACGAACGTATCTATAAGGAAGCAGTTCACCACATTCCCACGAACGTATCTCTTTCGGTTACACCGAAAAATGCAATAGTATTTAAATCAATGAGGAGTCTTTCGCAATTCCATACCTGGGAAGTGATGATCACCACGTAACTAACAGAAAAGTTACCATGTTGAGTGCGTAGGATACAGATTGATTCTTTCCTTTAGGTAAACAAACTGGTTTGCTCTTTCAATACACAAAATGCCCGTTTAACAGTCATTTAAAAAAATAAAAAAATAAATAAAAATTATCTGGGTACATTACCGCAGGATGCAAGCGATAACGTGGCGACATCTAGTAACGTCTCGCGCAGTTGCTTCACTTATTTAAATATACCGATACAAAATATTTGCGTGATCTAAGAAGCAATTTTTTTAGACTGTCAGGCAGCTTGAAAATTAGGAACTCGAGCGCCACCTTTGAGCTTTAATGGTTAGTATAAAAAACTGAAACCCCCTTGTTTGGTGTTATATTATGTCTTTTTTTCTACATCTTTTTTCTTTTATTTTGTTTTTATTTTTCAGATTCTTATTAAGAAGATTAGAAAGATAAATTCGAACCATTTAATATGCAAAAATTTATCGGCAGTTTAAAAGTTCAGTATACTGAATACCCCAAATTTCATTCGATTTCACTTTGGAAACTCAATAAGACTCATTTTATCCTTCAAAGAGTTTCAATTAAATAACGTCCTCGAGGATTCAATAATCAGTCTTCATAAAGGTACCATAAACTCTAAAATGTTTTGCTTTTAAGTTGCAAGTCTGTGTATATAAGCTCAAATTCTCAAGAGGCAGAGTTTCCAAGTTTGATATAGCCTTCGGCACTCGAGAAACTTAAGTCAGGTCCCACTCCTGAGTTGTATAAACATTCGCCAATGCAGTCCTAACGCCTGTGTTATCCGCAGAGACAAATGTGCGATAAAACATAGATTAAGTCACGCGTGCCTGAGGTTCATTTCTTTTATTGCTCATCATCAAGGAATTGTGAGCGCTCTTCGATACTTATGGCAGGTACAAACGTCTACTCTTTTCTTGCCATCGTAATGACTCTTAGAAGCCGTCAAACCTGCAATCAACAACCATGCCTTGTCTTTCTTTGCCTTTCATATTTTTCTTTCTTTTTCGTTTCCTCGACTTTCACCTTTCTTACACGAGAAAAGCTAACAGTCGTGAAAAATCACTTTGCAGCATTTTGAATGGGATTCGCTTCACGATAGAACCCACAGAAAACGAAAAAATGCATCACGATAAACCCGCATTTTGCTGTCACTTAGAAAACTAATATAAAAACGGGAACGGTATTTCCTACAACTTTTAGAGCCCAAGAGCTTTCGTGAACACGTTTGTGTCACACGTATAATTCAAGATGAAACTAACGGTTTTTTCCTCTACGTATCTTTATTGCTAAATACTTTCTTACGAAGTATCCTGATTTAGATTTTAAGCGGTACATTTTTGTACATTGACGTACATTTTTCGTAGCTTACAAGAAGCAACTTTTTCTTCCAATCATAATTTATACATCAGTGTTTCGCGGAATCAGCTTTGAACGTTTAATGAGCTTTTTAAAGAGTAAGAACGTTTTTTAGCTCCTTTTAATAAGAATTTATCACAGATTATTTCAAAAATATTTTGTTTCGTAGTTTTGATAAAAACTACTGCTTTTTCTAAGCTCAAATTCCGACTTCATTTACGTCGTTTCCTTTCTTTGCACTGGGAAAGAACTTTTCTACGATCTAAAAACCACTTTACTTAATTTTTTGGCGATTCTTTTTTATCTCATTATTTTCAGTAAAACTGGCAATCAATGAAGTTGTAAATGGCTCTATACACTTTCTCAACTATTTCAATAAAAGTTTTAGATCATCTTTGTTAAATCCTGAACTGAAATCATATTGGCTTTTGAGAAAGGGTATTCAAGTCCATGAAACTCCGGCGATTTGTTAAAATGTTTCAAGCATGTCAATTCATTGCACAGGACATCTTGGTCAAATTAATTTATGAACCGTATAGACTCTTAAAAAAAGGAATAAATTTGTCCGTTTATAACCCAAAAGTGCAACAATGCATAATGAATGCTAGACTTCGTAAGATAAAGCAGAAAAATAAGGTTGTGGGTAACACTATTTCATGCACAGCAACCAAATTAACAGAATAAATTAGAATGTTTCAGCTAGAACACTTTAATTCATGTGACAGGTAGGAAATATTTGCTGAACAGTAAATTCTCAAGATAAGCTACTGGTTAAAAGTATAAGTACTCTCTTTTTAGGTTGCTTGGCAAAAAAGCTTCGTACAGCGAAACCTATGAATAGCGGTCACAGCTCGGACCTGGAAAAAGTGATTGTTGTTGGAAGGTTAGGCCAAGGATAATATTAAATATTATCCGTTGCTTTGGGCTCAGAAAATCCTGGAAGCCAATTCGGAATCAGAGACAGATGTGATCAGTGACTGTAGCGATGCGGAGATTATGCAGGCTTGATATTAGTGTTCAGATAACTGAGTTTAGATTTGGAACAGTAAATACAGCTGATTGTTTGCAAATGAATTTTTGAACTAGTAAAACGAATAACAAGCATGTGTGTAGCAATTTAAATGCCAGAGATTTTCTCGTTGTCTTGAAGTATAGTTCACTAGAACTGGATAATCTCTAGCTAAACTTTAACAATCAATCACTGTATAGTAGATTTTAGGAAGGCAGTGCCTCTGCATCCTGATTAACACACCTTAGACTAGAATGCTTGGAGATTAGTAAGCAACAGTAAGCTTGGAGATTAGTAAGCAACAGTAGGCTTGGAGATTATTAAGTAACAGTAATCTTGGAGATTATGGTTAGGGTACACTATAGGAAAGAAAAACAGGACTATTTTAGAAACAGTGAAATGTAACTATACTGTTATGCGGGCGTATGTGGGATAGCAAGAATACAGAGGGACCAAACCAAGAGACACCATCGCCAACGGGCAATATTTCAGGTACCAGTAGCCACCCCTGCCGGCCTCGATGGAGTACTGAGACACACACGGCAGCTGGAGCTCATCGCAAGTAATTGCCGTCACACATTGAACTAAACTTTAATCCGTTTCTTTTCGTTTAAGCACATCATCATACCAGTCATTCCGCCCCAGGCACAGTTTCTTTAGTAACATTTTTGTCTTCATTTTACTCATCCACCGATGTACCGAAGGCTCTAAGTAAAATCCTAAAAAACAGGGTCGGGCTCTTATCATATCTTAGACCTCCTACCGAACTGACTGGGGCGTCGTTTCACCGCTGTTAAAAGGCTCCTTTGTTTGGAGGTTATCGCTGATGTTAATACTACCCCAGCTGTCCTCCAGACAACGGCAAGTTTTGGTTTTTACAGGTGTCCGTTAATGGTGATTTCACTGCATTAGGCTTCCAGTGCATACAGCAGTTGGCAGCACATTGCAGTTAGCCAGCTGAAGGCTCATTGCGATAAAACCAGCAGTTTTGGCAATTCCAACTCATCTAGTGTGCAGCATTCACGTGAGTTTTGATAAAGTTCACATTTCTCAAAATTTGCTTTTCGCGTTCTAAAAATAAAAGTACGAGCGCCGATGGATATATGCGCTATATACGGGGCGGATGCCGAGATTAGTTCGCGAAGTTTCGTTTGGATTATAGGACGCCTGAAGATAAGCGCCTTTCTAGAAGCATTTCTGAAGAGCGTAACAACAGAAAAAATTGAGTCGGGCTCTTATCATATCTACAAGGATATTGTCAATAGACTTTCAGTTCGTCAAACAACTGCTATGAGAAGAATTGAGGCTACTGGAATGGTCCGAAAACGGGATCGGTGGGTACCACATCAAATATCGGCTAAGATCCGAATGTATGGGGTGGCGATTAGTGTATTTCTGCAAACTTATTACAAAGCCGATCCGTTTTTGGATAGAATGGTGTCTGGAAATGAAAATGGGTGGTATGAGAATATTAATCTCCACTCGAAGGAGGTAATGCTCTGCGTTTGGTGGTATTGCAAGGCAATTATCCATCATGAGCTGCTGCCACAGAATCAAAAGAACACTGCGAGTCTTTATTCTCAGCAACTTTACAGAGCAAACGAGCCATTGAAGTCTCAGCGAACTAGTCTGGTGAAACAGAGAGGTGTAGTCTTCCAAAATGATAACGCTAGCAATGGCAAAACAGTACAAATTGCAGGAAGTTGGCTGGAAACTTTTGCCTCACGCACCGTATTAACCAGATTTAGTACCAACAGATTTCCACTTTTTCCGATCACTGCAGAATTACACGGCTAGTCAATGATTCAAACTTTTTTGTGATTTCAAGAAAGTTACTTTCTTTTGTAGGGAAATTCAACAGTTAACTGTGAGATCTGAACGAACAGGACATCTGCAGCAATGAAGACTACGTAGCAGGTTTGGGTAAAACATTGTGTAAGTGAAAAACAGTTTTGTTTTTCATGTCTACAAACGGCGAGAACTATTGTAATTACCCAACCGTTTGTTTCATCATGGATCTGCAGATTAGGGCTGAACCGTAAAACAGAATGCGGATGGATGTTTTTTAGGGCTGCATCGCAAACAGCACTGCGGGGATGTTTTTTTACGGAAAAATAGAATTCCCTGGATAGGCTCACAAGATCAACAAATGCATGCTAACATGTTCCGCAAACTTAAAGTTTTTCGTGACGACCTGTATTTCTTAGATAACAATGGAAAGCGAATCCTCTTGAAGAAGTCATTCTTCACAAACACGTGGAAGGCATTATAAACACAAAGGTGATATATTTTTACATAAGCCATTATAAATACAAAAGTGCTGTATTTTTACTGTTTCCCATGTAGCCACCTCAAAAAACTTGAAAATCACATCGCCTTGGACAGGAATCGAACCCGTATCTCTTCATATCCGTTCGAGCCTGCAACCGATACACCATCGAGAAAACGAAACTCCAAGCAACAGAAGCTAAGCAGATGTACTTTAGAAATCTGAATACCGTTCAGATCTGCGCTAGTCAAACCAATCCGATGATTTCTCGTAGAGTCAACATGACCTTTTCTCATATCCAGAAATACTTCCAGTGCTTCTCTGAAGTACTGGAAGTTGAGACCTACACTGAAGAGCAATTTAATTAGAGACCGCTGGCGTTATGCAGATGTGGCGCTGTGGACGGCCCTGTAAACGGAAACGACATGACGTATGCAGCGATCCGACAATATAAGGAGTGATGCGACGGGAATCAGTAAGAGTTGAGTTAGACGCAGTATGGGTAAGACGAAGGATCAAAGCGCATTTGATCGTGGGCAAATTGTCGGGGCCCGACGAATGGGTCACTCCATCTCTGAAGTCGTGCAGGCACTGGGATTTTCACGAGCCACTGTGTCACGGGTACACCGTGAGTACATTGAATCCGGTAAAACCATCCCTGCAAGGGACCGTGGACAACAGAGTGTGGATGAGTGGGGTCATCGTCGGCTAGCTCGCATTGTAACAGCGGATAGACAGGCCACAGTGCAAGAAATCACTCGGCAATTTAACGCTGGTGCACAAAAACGTGTAAGCAGTGACACCATTCAGAAACATCTCCTCGCTATGGGGTACAAAAGCTATCATCCCACGAGGGTACCGCTGCTGACCGCACATCACAGGGTGCAAAGATTAGCATGGGCGCGGGAACATCGCCACTGGACCCTAGACATGTGGGGAAATGTTGCTTGGACTGATGAGTCGAGATTCACGTTGGTACATGCGGATGGCAGGATACGAGTACGGCGCAAACCACATGAAGCGATGGATCCTTCTTGCCAGCAGGGTACTCTTCAAGCTGGTTGGGGTGGCATTCTCGTCTGGGGACTGTCTACGTGGACTGAAATGGGACCCCTGGTACGTGTGACATTGTCCCTCACAGGTAAACGTTACCGGGATATCCTGGACGGCCATTTGCCCCCGTTTGTGCGTCTTCAACATCCCACTGGGGACCTCATTCTACAACAAGACAATGCACCGTGCCATCGCTCCCGGACTGTATCCGAATGGTTGGATGAACGCTCCACCAACGGGACCTCACTTCCTTGGCCAGGTAGGTCACCTGACCTCAATCCAATCGAGCCTATCTGGGATGCCATCGAGAGAGATGTTCGAGGCTCTGACCCCCCCCTCCCCTCCATCAAATCTTCGTGAACTGTGGGAGCTTGTTCTAGGGGTCGTGGATCCGTATGGCTTCCCAACGCTTCCGGTGTCTTGTCGAGTCCATGCCGAGACGAATCGCCGCCGTCATCAGGGCGAAAGGTGGTGCTACACGTTACTAGACAGGTATCTCTAATTCAATAGCTCTTCAGTGTATATCCTTATCAGTATGTGACGAGTTAACGCTGAAATGGACGTGTTGACGCTGCGGGGAAGCATCGGATGGCTTCGACTAGGCAAATCTGAACGGTATTCAGATTTCTAAGCTGCCCCTGCTCAGCTTCAATTGCATGCTTGGAACGTCGTTGTCTTGGGTGGTGTTACGGTAGCATTCTCGAACCGAAATAGGGAGTTGCGGGTTAGATTCCCCCTCAAGGACGATTAAATTTCCAGTTTTCCTGAACAGGTGACATATAGAAAAGAGTGAAAATACGGTAACTTTGGGCCAATAATGACGTTGACCTCTATCTCTTGTCATTTCATCCTTGTGCTTGTCAACACATATGAGACTAGTTTAGTATACATTCAAGTGAAAAATAATAAGCCGCCCCGGTGGCGCAGTGGTCTAAGCGATGGCCTCTGAGTATTCGTCCGAACGGGGTCCGGGTTCGAATCCCAGTGAGGCATGGATGTTGTGTTTGTCTTACGGCACTGGCTTTCTCCCTTCCCTGGAACCAGTGACCCTAAATTAGGGACGGGCGACTGCTTATAGCCCATTGAGTTGCTCACGGTGGTCGTTAAACCTTCAATCAAAAAAAAATAATAATAATAATAGATTTTCATTTTGATATACAATAATGTCTGTAAGAGAGGTAAATGCCAGCTTCGCGATGTACCCTGGAAGGGCTAATTCTCCCTAAAATATTGTTATAAAATTTCGCACAATAGACTGTGTGTCAATATTTATGCGCCGCGTAGTTCTAATTCCTTTTCTGTTGGTCGTGCTGCTGGTTGAGCACGAATGCGTAGAGGTGGTGTCCATATCATCACTGTGGTTTAAAGGAAACGTTGAAGAAGCCCGCGCTATGTTTCTGGCAAACAGACGGTACGAAAACTACTATTGGTCAAACTATGGTACGAAAACGACTATTGGTCAAACTATGGTACGAAAACGACTATTGGTCAAACTATGTGAAAGTCCTGGTTTTGCCTATGAAATCATCCGAAACGGATTTAATTTCCTTCAAGTCTGTGCAATATCGGCTAAAAAGTTCTCACGGAAATGCACACAGCTAATCGTTTGAACATCTGTCAACGCCTTTTTGAAAAGAATCATCACTAGAGACGAAACACAAGTCCCCTATTTCCAACCGGAAAGTAAATGTCAGGTTTCGGAATGCAAACATCTAGAATTAGCAGACAAAAAATACTGTTTAAATGTCAACCAAAAGGCGAAAAAGTGTCTGCGTAACAAGCTAATGTCTTCAATTCGAAGCAAACAACGAGAACGACTGATTGAAGGTGTTTTTGTTTTATTTTTATTTATTGTTTTGCATAAAAATGCTCGTTCCCATTCTGTTGATGCACTCCAGCATATGAACCTTGAGGTAATGGAGTGTCCTCCATATACTACTGACCTCACTCCATTCGAACTTTACATGCTTGGTCAAATCGAAGATGCTTTAAGAACCCGTCTATTTGCCATTGACCCAGAACTGAAGGAAATAGGGCTTGCATGGTTTGTCTCTCAACATTGTTTTCTGAAAGCATGACGGAAATCATGGAATTATGGAACAGGTGCGCCCAAAGCAAGAGAGCCATTTTGAAAAATGATGTTCTTGTAAGTTCTAAATTGTTGTTGCAGAATACCCTGAAAAACAATTGTGGATAATTATTTATCAGTTCTCGTATTAACTTTTCCCGAGATCTCTAACTCGAAATGGTACGAAAACGTTATACTGGCTTAAAAGAAAAGTTCCTCCATGATATAGAAACTTCCTGCATTCTATATGCAACCTGTCTGTGTACACTCTTAAAACTTTTGCAGTAGATTGCACAAAAAAATAATGCTACACCAGCTGCACCACTTTTGGGATAAAGACAAATTATTGTGTGGTGCACGAAATATACAGAACGTTATGCAATGATGCAGCATGTTGTGGAATCCAGCCTGATTAGCGCAAAGTTTCTCCCGCTGCATCATATTTTTGTATGTGTCATGCACCACACAAGGGCATTCCTGAACCCCAACAATGGTGCAGCTGGTGTAGGACCACTTTTTTGCTCAACGTGCTGCAAACATTTTAACAGTGAACTGCATAGTTCAGAAGACATATGCACTATCAAACGAAAACAATACTGATTCCGTCAAAATTTCGAGATTAATTGGTACATATCTAAAACAAACTCTCCCCAATCACGAAAACTGTCTTAACTATTTCAAAGTTTCAAATCAATGACGACAACAAATTCACGCAGGGTGTCGCCTTACATGAATATTTTTAGATATATATGTATGTAGAAAGGGAGAGAGAGAGAGAGTAAAAGAGAGAGAGAGAGAGAGAGAGTAATATTGGATGTTACAACGTCTTTCCAACCCAAAATGCATTTTTCTAGCCGGTTTTAAAACGTCGGTATCAAAGCTAATGCAAATATATTAGGTGTTGTACAAATAAGTTTTAAAGCATTTTTTGTGTGGCGTATACCGCTAATTTACATATCCGACATTACCCCGCGTAATTGTCATATGACCGTAAGTTTGCCCAACAGTCAAGCGCACTTGCACATGGGTAAGTGAAAGATGGCAAGCGATACTGCATTTGTTGGACACTGTATTCGTTAAGAACTACTCTGTATCTGTTCTGTTCTGGGGAAGAATATTGTATCGAAAAGCACGCGTGAGTTTTGATTTAGACGGTTTAAAGCAGGTGATTTTGATATTAGCGATCGAGAGCGTAGCGGCGCCCTACAGAAGGTTGCATATAAGGAATTGCAGGCATTTCTGGATGAAGATTCGTCTCAAAGGCAAAAAGAACTAGCTTAACAACTGGGGGTAACTCAATAAACCATTTATAATCATTTACGCGGAAGGGGAAAGATTCAGAAGGAAGGGAAATGGGTGCCACCTGACCTGAGCCAGAGGAACAAGGATAAGCGTGTGATGAAGAGTTTGAATCTGTTGAATAAACAACACACAAAGTCTTTCCTGTGGAAAATCATTACGGGTGATGAAGGTGGATATGGTACGACAATCCCAAACGCAATAAGCACTGGGTAGACCCCTGTGAAGCAACGACTTTGACACCGAAACGCAATATTCACTCCAAGAAAGTTCTGCTATGCATCTGGTGGGATATGAAGGGTGTGTTCTATTATAAACGATTAGAACAGGGCCAAACTGGTACTGGTGATCGCTACAAGCAACAACTGCTGAGATTGAGCCAGGAAATCTGTCGGAAACGACCATTCACAGGCAAAGAATTGCGTCCCGTTAAATTACAGCATGGCAACGCTAGGCCGCATGCCGCGAAATTGGTCAACGAAACGTTATTGACGCTTGGCTGGGAAGTTTTGAAGCATCCGGCATATAGTCCTGACATAGCCCCTTCAGACTATCATTTGTTCCGATGAATGCAACATGGTTTGTGAGCTGTACGGTTCTGGACATGTGACGAAGTGCAAAAATGGGTTGATGACTTCAAGTACCTTCATGGTTGGAATCCGTCAGCTGCCCGACCGATCGTGGAAGGTGATAGATAATGATGGCACATATTTATTTTGATTCGTAAAGGAATTTTTATTGTCTCTCAAATTACATGTTGCGTTGTTTTAAAACGCTCTAAAACTTATTTGCACCCCTAATATATTAAAGTAGTAAATTATTAGAAACACCTACCTAATAACATGTTGGGTCACCCTTGGCGTTCAAAATACCCTCGATTCGATATGGCATGGATTCATGGAGGTGTTTACATCGTTCTACAGGTATGATCAACCAAGCGGATGTCACGGTGTCTGTCAATTGCCGAATGTTTGCTGATGGTGGATCTCGGATACGAAAACCTTTTTCAATCTCGTCCCACAAACGTTCGATTCGGTTAAGATCTAAGGACCGTGGGGGCCATTTTACCTCTTTGAAATCAATTCGTGGTCCTTGAACAAATTGTGGTACGATCTGAGCCTTGTGGCATCGTACATTATCCTGCTAAAAGTAGCCGTCTCCATCGGAAACACTGTGTCTGGTCAGCAGTGATGTTAAGATAACACATAGCATCCAAATGTTGTAACTGATGTATTAAGAAACCCAACTCCCGCCATAAAAGCAGACTCCAGATCATTACACCGTCTTCACCAGCTTGTACAATTTACGCTAGGCAGCTAAAATTCACCGATTCGTAAGGATTACGTTATATTCTAGCCCGTCCATCGGCGTGTATTAACTGAAAATGTGATTCATTGGACCAGGCAACCTCTTTCAAGTTGTCAAGGGTCCAGTTTTCGTTCGTGCCCACTGGATACAAATTTGTCCGTTTTTTGCAGAGAAAAGTGATACACGAATAGGACGTCTGCTACTATAACCCATCCTCGCCAATGTGAGGCAGGCTGTGTATGCTGAAATTCTCTTTTACATACTGCTGTTGTACTTCCTGGTTACTTGATGCAATGAAGCGCGTCTGTTATCTCGTACAATCCTCTCCTTCCGCTGTCGCCATCTAACATCGACCAGTCATTCCTACTCTCAGGAAGAATGCTGACTGCTTGTTTTTCTGTTTGTACAACACTCATTGTTCCCCCTAGATACAGTTTTCCTTGCATAGTCGAAAAGGTTTGCCGTTTCTGAAATTCTTACACCTTCACGTCTAGCACCCACTGTCACGACTCAATCAAAGGCATTTAAATCACAAGTCTTCGAATTGTTACGGCTATTTACGCTTCGTGGATGTCTAAATCCTTTCCAGTGAGCTCCTTATAAAGCCATCTCAGCATCATAATTATATCTGCGTGAAGATGGTGAGTGTATGATTGATATTCGATGTTCCCAGTAATTTGGCACTTTTGTTTGTTTTGATAAATACAGAGCGCAGTTTTTCCGCCCAGAAGGAAAACTGTTCACTTCGAAACGTGAAATGTGTGCCTTAAATCTATTATAAAAAAATAAAAAAATAAAAAAAATAATTCTTAATGTCAGTCTTTACAAAACTTGCCGTGAAGAATAAAAAACAGTGTCTAATGTTACTGATGGATAATGTCTAAGCATTTAAATCTGGGAAATATATAGGAAAAGATTTATATAGCTTACTTTGCCCAATTCAAGGCTTTTCTTAATTTCAATCGGAAACGCAGATATTGTTACAAATGTAAAATCGTGTTATCTGTGCACAAAGAAGAAAAATCTCATGAAAAGTTTTACTCTAGCTTATTTCTGCGAAGTGGCACAATTTTGCCATATAGTTTGTAGATGTGGAACGATCGTGTCTTGAGACGATCTCAGTAGCAGATGAGGGAAGCAAAAGTCAGTTTCAAACATATGCATGTATGACAAACAAACACTCTAAAACGAAAGAAATAATTACAATTAGACATAATAAAAATAAAAGGGTCATTAAAATGTTTAGCAGTGCACATTTTCTTATATTTTCTTTTGCGATAATACCATAAAAAATATGCAAAAAAGTACTATCATTTCACATGCCGTGTCTCTCGAAAACTCTAAATCATTCTTAGACCGTATAGAATGACGAATTGGGACGCAGAACTTCCTTCATTTTTAACCAGCCTAAATATATAGCCATTATAACCCGGAGAAGGGGGAAGAGAAGGAGAAGTAATGGCTGTTGGTTTTGATAAACGACAAGGTATTCTGGAAGACAAAGAGAAGTAAATCAATCGGTTGTTCCGAAAGCAACCAATCTTTCCGCGCCAGCTGACTTTGTCGCTATCATCCCTCTCGTTCTAAGTGAAGCGCCGCTTGGGTTTGCCAATTTGACTGAGAAGATTGAGGACAGGATGGAGAGACAGGCGAACCAAGTGGGATAAAAACTAGACAAAAGATTTCCTCTTTGATCTCTGGATGCTCATGAAACGTGACATTATTACGTATCCCAACCAAGAAGACGCTGTACCGCCACCGGACGCATGGATGCACCAGGGGAATGTTAAAAGAGCAATGGATGATCGAGAGCTTGAGAAGGAGCTGAGAAAAGTCTTCTTCGATCTTGTCGATGCTGACCACGACACTCACGGAGAAAAGTTAGACGTCTTCATCCGTCATGTCTAACTTCGTTCCGAAGAAACCTCTCAATTTCGAATTGCATAGGTGCGAACTTGCGAAAGCATTTTGCCCGTGCTTTTTCTGCCAGGGCGAGCGGAAATGGACTAATGTCTACTCGCATCTATCCTGTGAACGTAAGACATGAATCAATTACGAAGACACATTTTGTTACACCTGAAATGTAAGAGGGGGAAATGTGCCGATTATACAATATCTCTCCGTTGTGAGTATTAAACGTTAATGCTGCACCAAAAACGAAACTTTTAGAGAGATGTCGCTTAGTAAAAATCAAAATTTGTGATGATCGTTGTTTTCTGTGAATAGGAAAATATTCAATAATAATTTGCTCCCACTTGACTATACCAGGTGAAAGTTTTAAAAGTTCATGGAAAATTTCATAAATGCAAGCTTCTTGACAGTGAAGAACATCATTGCGAGAACGACGTGTGTGATACACATTCAGCTGCACGTAGATCGCATAACACCGCCTACCTTTACGTTATTTTGTACTTACGTACAGCTTAAGAATAACGATTTAAGTGTTCATTAAATTCAAGTTGTTCGACGAGAGGAGAGAAAACCATGGAAAATTAATATCGTTACCTCACATCGTGACGCACATTATCTGCTGCCTGTTCGTGCATCAATTCTCTTCATCTCCTTTGTTTCTTCCGGTTATGTTGGTGTTTTGTCACCGTGATGGATATTTTTACAATCCTTTCGACACAAGCTCCAAATGTAATGCAATTGGAAAGGGAACGATGGGTCTAATAGCAGATCAGTAGCTCTATGCTGTACCTTAAATTGAAAGAAAAGAGGGCCAAAACTATGATCGCCGCCCCTTTGCCGCAGGATATATAAGCGCTGGTTTCTGAGTATTCTTCCGAGATGGACTCGGGGTCGAATGAGGCATGGAGGATGTGTTTGTCATTTATGGCTCTATTTCTTCCCTGGAGTCACTGGTCCTAAATTAGGGACGAGAAACTATTTAAGCCAATCAAGTTGTTCACGATGATCGTTAAACCCCGAATTAAAGAAAGTGATCTGGCAGTTGACGTCTCTTACGATCTTGGACATTCTGCCAATGACTGTCCAAATTTTAAAAAATTCTAATTTTAAAAATAAAAACACTGTCATATTTTTGTGCGTCTACATGTATAAAGTGTAGTTGCAGGTAGGTGAGGTGAGCATACGTGCATGCTTAGGTGGATATCAATAGTGATATTATTGTATAACTGACGAGATATCCGAAATATTTAACAGTTAAATCCCCCATTCTTTTTTCCTTTAAGCATAAATCCTAAAAGTCCCAGACAATACTTCTTAAGGAAAAAAAGACGGAAGTAACTCAGTTGATATTATGTTAACATCATATTTTATGGGGAATAACTTCCTCCTTTTCTTCCGCTTTAAATGACCATTTTCTTATGAATACCATTACATGTACAGGAGGTGAAAAAAGCAATGGGGAAGAGCTTCAGGTATGCTTTAATATGTTGCTTGGCTACCCATTTCTTTTACAACTGTTGGTGTACGAAGAGGAATAGATTTGAGTAAGTCCTAAACAGCCTTCAGAGGATTATTGGGACATTGCTCATGGAGGGAAGTCTCAAATTAAAGTACTCTAGACTTCCCTCCATTCAAAGGTGAAAATATTCAAAGTGTCAAAGGTAAAGACGAAGGAAAATCTGCTCCTCGCTCTCCAATTTTGCACACAGGAGCTCAATAATATTTAAATCTGGTGATTGTTCAGGTAGATTTTTAATTTCGGTTACTTGCTCTTCAAACCAACGTGGGACAGATCTGGCTGTGTGTACTGGAGTATCCCCAAATATGACATCGTTTGCGGGAAACACTGTTTGCACCATGGGACGAACCTGGTCACGTAGAATATCAAGGTACCGTATGTAACTCGTTCATTAATTGTTTTGATATAGGACTTAAAGTATGCTCAAGAGATCGTTACCTAAACCATTATTGATACCCCACGAAGTCTGAGTCAAGTTCATTCGGCTACTTTGTCATTCCCCAAACGTAAACTGTGGAAAGTGTGTGAATAATGATTCGTCGGATCTGATCACGTGTTTCCAATCATCCAGTAACCACATTTTGTGTTCGTGACACCACTACGTTCTCTTCTTTGTATTAGCATTTGTAACCAGTGACTTGGCAACTGCGCCTCCTTCATAATATTCAGTTTCATATAATTACTACATATAACTGTTTGGCTATATACTGGATTTCTGAGGCTCACAATAATTTTTGCAGTTACTTTTAAAGCAGTTAGTTTTATGTGTTTCGTGCGCGGAGTAAAATCCACTTAATTGCCTGGCGTCCATTGTCAGTCAGTTTCGATTTCTTGCCACAGTTCGTCCCATCGGATGTTGTTTTTTCCTAATTTAGTGAATGTAGTCATAACATTCGAACAGTTGCTCAGATAAATTAGAATTTTTGCTCAGATATTCAATAGATCCTCAGTTTCAATCACAGGTTGAACGGGCTCAAACAATTTGCCTTTTAGTTGTTGTTGTAGTTCATAAAGTTCGGTCATTTGGTATCACATATGAACTTTTTATCACCTCTAAATTATTTTTTGCTTGTATCTTTGGTCCTTGACATATAACTGCAAAAATCCTCAAAACTTTCATCACTGTATACTCATAAAGAAGTAAGTAAGTGAGCCATTACAAAAAGTAGTGGTTTTTAGCAGGTGTTTCTGTTATTTTATCCACTCCTTGTACAATGTTTATATTTATCACTACGCGCCGATCAGTGTATTGTTCTTGGTACGAAATTAAAATGGACCAATTTGTGCATTTTTAGACCTAATTCCCTTCCCCTTACTCTCCGAAATGATCGTTAAGGTTCGATGATCCGTTTCAGTGAGCGATTGGTCTGAGGCGCCTAATACTGTATGATCCATGACCTTTCTTTGGCACGCTTATTATGTCACACAGTAACTACCATAAGTACCGGACAATCAAGACGGCCCTTTGCACTCTCTTTCCGCAGTGAATCGCCACTAATGGAATCACGTCAACTCCTTCTGCGCTACTTGATGTACCATTTCTGTGTGACAGTTCCTTTCAGACTTGCAGGCTGCGCAATGTGACTACGTCCTCCTGATACAGAGCATTACTTCTGGAAATCACTCTCCGCTTCCTATTACAGATGTTCCCTCACACTCACTGCAATCTATTTGGCGAGCTGTTTATCGCATTATTTACAGGCACCAGGAATGTGACATTCAGTGGCGTTTCTTCCACTGGCGCTTGCCTGTTCCGGTGGTTCTCCACCGGTTCGGCATACTTTCTTCACCACGATACGTGTACTTCCCGGATGTCGGCAGTGTTGTCCACGTTTATGTACTGTGTCTAGTCCTTCAACCAGTGTTTGAAGTGCTTCAAAGGATTCTTGAAAGTGTTTGCCGACATGATCATTCGGTTTTTGATTTGCAATTACCTTTTTACGTTACTGAAGCATGTTATATATTGTTTTTATCTTACGCATCGCCTTTCAGCTGCTAGTCCAAGTGTTCATTTTGCTCAGCTGGCGCTTAAAGCGCAGTTTTTGATCGGTTTGCTGTCGAGGCTCCAGGCGTGGTATAAGAATGCCCAGCTCACAAATTCTGTTCCACGGGACCGCGGGGGGCCTAGTGGGCAACGTTAGTGACTGCCGCGGAAAGAACCTCAGGTTCGATCCCAGGCAGGTATCGTGATCATCATCATATGTAGAGGATTTTAGGAAGGGAGTGTCTGACCCCAGGTCTTAAACAACCCATAGAAATAGGAAACTAGGAGATTTGGGCTAGAGCGCCCGATAGGAAAGTGACACGGAAGCGAAGTAGAAAATTTATTACCGGGGGACCAGTACCCGGGGTCCGACGGCTTAACGTGCCCATCCGACGCATGGCGGATATTTAGTGGATCGAGCATTCGTACCTGCCTGGGATCGAACCTAAGGCCCTTTCCGTGGCAGTCATGAACGTTGCCCACTAGGCCACCCGCGGCTCAACCCAGTCAGGTACGAACGCTCGATCCACTAAATACCCGCCGTGCGTTGGATGGGCACGTTAAGCCGTCGGACCTCGGGTACTGGCCCTCCGGTAATAAATAAGGTCGTCTTCCTCCCCCTTTCTACTTCGCTTCCGTGTCACTTTCCTATCGGGCACTCTAACCCAACCTCATTGTTTCCTAATTCTAAGGGTTGTTTAAGACCTGGGGTCAGACACTCCCTTCCTAAAATCCTCTACATATGATCTGATTTGATCATCATCAGAGTATTCTGTTCCAGGATTCTTTGAGATGTGATCACCAAATAAAAACTGGTTTGACTTACGGGATAACGGGGTTACACTCTGTATCTAAACTATGGGACATTAGAGTTTCTATCGCTGATTTCTAATTACGTCACTTCTTTTACTGCGATGTGTTCTTATTGTATGTTATATTAGATTGCAGTGTTTTGGTGGTTTTTCTTTTGCATGTATTACCTTGATAATTTTCAATGTGCCTCTCATAATAATACTACAAATTGTGTTTTGGTTTTAGCTGTCTGTGTACCTAATTTTACACTAGTTTCCACTGTATCAAGGGTTGTTTTTTTCACAGTATGTAGTTTTGTTCAGATTTCTCGTTACTCTCACGCTATGTCTTTTGTATTTACCATGTAACAAGCTTGGTTGTAAAATAAAATAAACCCCGAAACAGTAAAAAAAGGTATGATGACGTTCGATTCTGCCTATTGACAGCCTTCTTCCATGCGCATAACCTTTCGCCCGTAAAGTAATACTAACTTCAGCGAAACTCACTGAAGAAGATATTCAGGCGTCCCGGCTCTGCCGAGTGTCAGAGGATAGGGCTTCTGGTTAAGCATCCAGTTTAACTGGGTTAGAATCCTGGATAAGAAATGAGTTGTTTTTTCAAATGGCGCTGGATCTATCATTTACCTGGAATGCACGGCCTGAAATTAGAGATGGGTGACTACTTATAGCCCTCAGATTTGCTCATGGTATTGGTTAAACTCTGACAGAAAAAAAACAAGCAGAGAATGCGAATTCGCAAGTGCAATTAGTATGTCTTTTGAATAAAAAAATGCGTGACAATAAAATATATAATTGCAAGCACATTTATTGGCATACAAAATTTTGAGACTAACAGTTTAGATGATTAACAATCTGTTTATCGTAGGAAACACAACCCAACACAAAGCGAACTTCTTAAATCCAATAAAATAAATCCCAATAAATATGGTATATTAAATATTAAACAACTAATTAACTATAACCTGGGACTAAATATGTATAAAAGAATAAAGAATAATATCAATTGTGAAATAATTGATATCCATAGTGTTACTCATAAATATGATGCCAGGAAAAAGATTCTAATTAAAACATGTAAGCCAAAAACTGAATTGATTAAGATAAACATATATTACCTTCTGAAGTAACAATAATTAACAACTATAAATTATTTAAGAAGAAGCTAAAAATATATTTACTTGCACACTAATAATCTTATTATTATAAAAAAAATAGGGAGTACAACAAGGCCGAAGGGGTGGATGAATATCGTCAAACGAACATTGCCTGTTTAATGCTGATACTTCGGGTTTCTTTTCATGATCTGTTAAACGTTGGGCGCTATTTGACTATTTAAGTATGACTTCGGGGTTTTAAGGCTAAGTTAGGTCATTATGTAGACCCTTTCCTTGATTCTCCGTGCTGTTTCATCAGTCGGAGCGTGTAAATTGCGAACCAAAATCGGACCACCCTCAACCCCTATATGTAAATTGCGAACTAAAGCCCAAGACCCCTATCTGTAAATTGCGAACTAAGGCCCAAGACCCCTATCTGTAAATTGCGAACTAAGGCCCAAGACTACTATCTGTAAATTGCGAACCTACTTTTCTAGGCCCTATGCGTAAATTGCGAACCAACTTTTCTAGACCCTATGCGTAAATTGCGAACCACCTTTTTTGTGCCCATCCTGACGATATATAAATAAAACCAGTTTGAAAAATAATGATTAAAACAATGTAAAACAATTTAATGCAATATATTCACGAAAACAACAAAACAAGTTTGTCATCCTTGCGCAGGGGCCATGTTCATTTTCTCTGTAATGTTCCATATTTAGTACATGTACATTTGCACTTAATTCATTGTATTCACGAAAACAACCAATGTGTTAAGTAAGTATATGTGTACTTAAACAGTATCAAAAGTAAACAAATAATGATGAAAACAATGTAAAACTATATAAAGCAATGTATTCACGAAAACCAGAAAATCAGCTCGTCATCCTTGCGCAAGGGCCATGCTAATATTCCCCCCATTTTCGAAAACAATCACATTTTATAATGATGTGATGCAAATTTTACATAAGAAACTCTTGAAATAAGGTTTTTTTTGTTTTTTTTCCCGCTGTAAATTTTTTTCGTTGGAATGCACTTTTACTAATTCTTCTCTTTGGATCTTTCGCTTTTTGAATATTAATATACGTTTGCGTTTGAAATAATGCCTACACTTCTACGAATTATACAGGAATGATGTGTGTCACTTCTAGTTACCACATCTTCCGGGCCTGTTGTGAAATCCTTTGCTTTACAGTTCTTAACTGTTCATAACCAGAAACACTCCTCACTTTTCAATATCTTCAATTTGCAGTAAGTTTAGGCGTCTACGATTAACAAACCGTTTCCTTTTTCAGAGATAGAACGCGTCACTTCCATCGTAAAACTTGTGGAACAACAAGAGATGTATATAAAGCAAGGCAATCAAATCAGTCTAATTTTAGTTCGCAATCGGTCTAATTTTAGTTCGCAATTTGCACGTTCTAGTTCGCAATTTACGTACCACCGTTTTAGAATTACCATATTGATATGTAAATAATTGTACTAACTGCAGTAATATCTCATGTAACAGCTAAAAATGGTAAATAAATAAAAAATCGGTCTTTTAGTAGCGGCGAAAAGATTGCAAGTAGATACCGGACAGTTATAAAGTTATCCCTATTCTGGAGTGTCTAGAGAAGAGGGAAATGAAGATGTCGCGGCGACGAAACTTGGTGGGTTGTTTAATGAGGGCATGGGAAAACGACTTAGTTGGAAAAAAATTAGTTCGAAATTTGCGTCGCTAGGGGGAAATATCACTGTAGACGCAAGAATTGAGAGGCGCGGGGGATTACTGGTTATTGACAACACAACGTTTCAGGACAGAATTTGTTTAATAGGCTGGCCATCGGAAGAGATGATATGCTGCTAACGACGTTCGGTGTGTGACACGGCTGCTCACAGCATATCGCCGTCGACGATGGCCATTTCTTCTCTGATGCTCATTTTCAGATCTGAGCGACAATGGTGTGCCGTCCCGATAGATTCTGTCTCTCAGGTATCCCCAAAGCCAGAAACCACAAGAACTAATTTCCAGTCAGCGGGCTGACCAAAACTTCTAAAACCCACGAGAAATCATGCGTGCATTGTCGAATGTTCCTCTGGCACTGCTGTGTGACAGTGCGTTCCGGCTTGCCCTGTTGGCACTGTCAACTGCAACTTCATCCACGATATTTTCAGAAACTGGCGAACGTCCTCTCCCTGTCACTATAACCAATTCTCCAGTGTCTTCGAACTTCTTTCGCAACACCGTGGGTGTAAAAGGACTTCACCGTAATCCTTTGATTCCTCTATACTGGCGGAGTGACTATTGGCATTATATACTCTGATTTTGATAATAGTATTTAACAAATGGCGCGCATTCCTTCTTTGCAAGAGCCTGACTACTGATCATTGCAGTTTTAGCATGCCAGATTTACATACGAAACTTTCCATGTGAGAGACCTGTAATTTCTTAGATTTCAGCTGTGATGCTTCTGCTGTGATCACAGGTGATCTCTTGTGATGGCCAACATACTGAGCAGATATTGTCCTGAAACGTTTGTGCTGCCAATAACCACTAAAATCATGCACATGTCTGCTCTTTTCTTGCTTCTGCAGCGACATTGTGCCTCTAGCACTGCAATTTTGAACTTATCTTTTTCCCCACGAAATTGTTTTTCCATGCTACCTACAATGTTTCGTTACGATATCTCCATTTTTTGCTCTTCTACACAGCCGAGAGAAGGGATATTTATTTAATAACCACCCGGTATATTTATTTGCATCCATACCAGAAAAGTGAGTTATGATGGTAAGAAATTCTTGCATGTCATTTACACACACACACACACAAAACCATCCGAAGCAAACTTTTTTTATCTCTGACTTTTAGAAATAGAAATGCGGTCGCAAATACTCTGCTGGCCATTAAAAGTGCAACATCAAGAAGATCGCATCCAAGGGGCGCGAAAGTTGGCAGAAGGGCAGAATAGGGCTCACATGTAAATGATTAACCGGTAGGAATTTATGTGGAAGTGTAATGCCTCTTGGAAGTCGCATGAGATAGATGAACAAGGAGGCGGTGTTAAGCCCTCGAAATGTGTTTGTTCGCCTCTCTTGGCCACGGACATCTGCAGCATGTCCCGTTGAAGACAACGGCAGCCCTACCAGCAGGCTTCCGACTTCGATCGCAAAAGAATTGTGGCATATCGGGATTGCGGATTATCATCCCGAGACATCGGTGCTTGTGTGGGACGGCATGCGGCCACGAAAAGGACCATATGGCGTCAGTGGGTAGCGGAGGAACGAACTCATCTAAGTGCA
Organism: Macrothele yani; assembly: GCA_039090855.1. Classification (NCBI taxonomy): domain Eukaryota; kingdom Metazoa; phylum Arthropoda; class Arachnida; order Araneae; family Macrothelidae; genus Macrothele; species Macrothele yani. The sequence goes on along the minus strand of CM076989.1, from coordinate 60,072,244 downwards.
GGATCCCAACTGCCGGTCACACCACCGAACGAGAGAACCGACATCTGGTGCGCATAGCTCTGATGGATCGCACAGCGACATCGACAACCGTAGCTCAACAGCTCTGGTGTGGCACAACATCCATTCTCCGCACGGACGGTTCGACGTCGTCTGCAGCAGCGCGGCATTTTTACAGGGCGCCCATTGCTTCGGCCACATTTGACTGTACAAAACCAGCGTCTGCGACTGCAATAATGCCACAAACGTCGTGCATGGAGGAATGAATGGCAGGGTATCGTGTTTTCCGACGAATCCCGCTTCAGTTTGAAGCACCATGATGGACGAAACCATGTCTGGTGGTACCGCAGCTACCGGCTGAGTAAATCCTGCGTTATGCTTCGCCATAGCGGCCCAGCACCCGACGTTATGGTATGGGGTGCCATTGAATTCTACTGTATTACCGCACGCGTCTATACCGCATTACCCGTACGTTGAATAGCGATCGTTACATCACTGGGGTGTTGGAGTCTGTTGTTGTATCATATGATCAGGGACTGTCTGGTGTCATTTACCAACAGGATAATGCGCGACCACATGTAGCACGCAACGTCCAAGACTTCCTAGATCGCCACCATGTGTCACGTCTTCCTTGGCCTGCGTGGTCCCCGGATATGTCGCTAATTGAACACGTGTGGTTCATGATCGCCAGACGACTGGCACGCCAGCATCCCCCGACCCCGGCTACAACGGAGAAACTGCGGTATCGTATCGAAGCTGCGTGGACAGACATTCACCAAACAAACATCCAACGTCTTTTCCTCTCGATACCTGGCCGTGTAGCCGCTGAAATTGCAACCCATGGTAGCTACTCAAGATACCGATTGTTCTGTGTTCCCCTCGTCTCACCGTGTATTTGTATCCGATGCACCCTTGTATCATCTGCTTTCTGTACAATGAATATTGCCTTGATATCTCTTGTCTTTCGTGGTGTTGCTCTTTTAATCGCCAGCAGTGTAGAAGTAAACGCTTACTCCACAGTAGAAAATCATTGTGTCATAAAAAACAAGAATACACATATGTCGGCAGTGATCTGCATAGTTAATGGTACACGTACAAAACGAATATTTTTCAACTGGATTTTTATAAGTGGAAAATTTTCATGTGTCTACCTGCGACATAACTGTGCGACATGAAATACCATTAAATATACGCAAAATGTTCATGTAACTTTTAGAGGCAGAAGTATCGAGCAAAACATAATGTAACTTTATGATTTTTAAGTGAAAACGGTGCGTTATTCGAAAAGAAAGTTGTACTTTATATGTTCTTTATAGTCAAGGATATCCGATCAAAAAAAGATATTTCAAGCAGCTTTTTAGGAATCTACACTGATATTCCCAGTGGTAGAACCGTACATTATGAAAAAGGAGATTGTATACGCAGGCCTGACGACAAGATTTTTGGCCCCCTGAGCAATCTTGAGCCCGGGGCACCCAAAGTTTTCCTCAGTTCTTCCTTCGTACAAAAAGATTTTAGAACAGTGCAGAATTAATATACTTTAGATTAAACACAGGTAAAAAAAACCATGTACATGATAAAACAAACTTCCATCAAATTGCTAATATTTTATCGTATTTATTTTATGGTTGTTATGTACAATTCTGAAATTCATTCTTAACTTATGCATAGAATCATTTGACATCTAAAACATTTTTTATTAAATGTTGAGTACTCAATATTTGAAAACTGAAACACTGTAACTTTTACTGTCAAATTAGTTATTAATTTTCAAAAACACACTTTATAATTAAATATCAAAATAGAAAAAAAAGTTTAGTAAACAAATTTGGTTAGCTAATAGTTCTTATAGTTTCTCTAAAATACAATAGCTCTTCTGGCTTTTTTAGATGCAAAGTCGTCAATTACTTCATCAAAGTTCAAAGTACGAGCAATATCTGCCTCCCATGGGAAGAGCGGTAAGTCCGTACAGTCTTTCTTATCCCATGGTTGATCTATTACAACTTCCATGGGTGAGGGAATTAGTACGGGAAGTTCCTGTTTTTTTATTTCGTTTTTGTGACAGGGCGAGAATACAAGCGTGAGAATCAAAGCAACTGCTCGGGGAGGCGCAAATGTTTTACTTTTCTGCTTGACCCTTTCGCTAAAAATTCGTGACAAACATCCACTAAGATTGGGTCCCCCGACACCCGGGCTTCTGGGCAGTTACCCCCTTTACCCCTCCCTCTCGTCGGGCCTAATATAAGCAAAGTATTATTCATAGTGGTAGCTATGCAATGGAAAAAGGTTTTTTCAAATGACACTTTTTAGGAGCAGATATGGCAAAAAATCAAAATGTGCATTTACGTCCTATAGCTGGAAAACTGTATATCATTTGAAGTGGTCAATTTTCGCCATAGTGCATGACATCCGGTACAAAACTTTTCAATCGAAGTTCTAGAAGTGAAGATACAGTTAGAAATAGGGATACACATTTACGCCACCTAGCAACAGAACTGTTCATTATAATAAAATTGGAAAATGCATACAATATACTTCCCGCGCTGAAAGATATCCTATACAAGAATTTTCGAATCTGGCTTTTAGAAGTAAAGAGACCAAAGGAATTAGGATATAGGTTTACGGCCCGTAGGGAAAAACTAGGCACTATTTTGAGCACAAAATATACGTAAAGTGTTTTTTTTTACTGAGTGTTATCTGACCGAATAGGATTTTGTTTTACAGTCGGATTTTCCGAAAAAGTAATAGATAGAGCTGCAAATAGGATACACATACTTTGGCTTCAAAGTCGCAAATTCAGGTGTGTGGATTATGAAAAAGTCAGAAAATATATGGATATGTTTTCTCTCATGGACAACCCATGGATTATATAAAAGTCAGAAAACATATGGATATTTTTTCTCTCATGGACCTCTCATGGACAACCCAAACACTAGGATTTCCAACAATGTGAGGGGCCTGATCCGGCCGATCCTAGGCCGGATCCAAGAGGCCCACATTAATCAGCTGATGAAAACTGAATTCCTATAGGGAAGATTGGAAGAACGAAAAAGGAACGGCGATGAGACAGTCCAGTAGCCAAGACTGCGGAGGTATGCGGATGCAGTGAGTGAGAAGCCCAAAGCAAGTGGGCTGAAAAAATCTCAACTGAAGCACACTCTCTTGGTCCTGTCAAAGGTCCTGAGAGGTATCCGACCGAAGTCAAGCAGAAGTTCCAAAGGGATGTGGACCCAGGAGGTCTGGTACGATTCGTCCAACGACGATTGGACCAATGCCGATTCGTCCAATGGGCAATTGGTCCAAAGGTACGATTCGTCCAATGGGACGATTGGTCCAATGCCGATCAATGGACGATTGGTCCAATTCCGTCTTATCTGTATATATAAAAATCTCAGCTGTTCTGATTTTATCTCCGATGTTATACGAAAGTACCGGTAGTACAAAGAATGTAAAATAATGATACATTCCATACGTAATAATGTGGTTACAGATTTTTTTTTTCGGAATGGCGTTTTTTTTTTTTTTTGATATACTGTCCTTGCTGCCGTATGAAGTTACTGATGTACGAGCCGTTCAATCAACTTCAATGTTTCTCTTTTGCATGAAATAATATAAAATACTAGTTTTCCGTTTCTGTTTGTAACATGCAGTGAGGTTCCGCCACCCGAGTCCACTTATTCCGGAATAAGTGGACTCGGGTTCGAGCCCCGGCGTGGACAAAAATGACGGAGAAATTTACTTCATTATACAAGTTAATATTGCGTTTTTACAAGCACGAAATATTAATACACAGGCCCTAGGCCTATGCCTTTTTGACAGTTTTTATCCTACCGTTGTCAGATTCATAACGTTTACCTACCAAGAAAACTTACTAATGTTATGCTAGTATTGTTTTAACTTTACTTAATATGTAAACGTTAGAATATGACAACAGTAGAATAAAAAGGCCTAGGCCTAGGTCTTATGAATTAATATTTAGTGCCTAAGTAAAAGAGCAATGCTATTAACTTCATTTGATGTGCAAACGTTATGAATATGACATTGGTAGAGTAAAAATATTAAAAAGGCCTAGGCCTTAGGAAATAATATTTCGTTCTTAAGTAAAAGCGCAATATTATTAACTTGATCATGAAAGAAAGAAATAAAAGAAATAAAAGAAATAAGTCATGAAAGAAGTTAATATTGCGTTTTTACAAGCACGAAATTAACTTGATTTGATAGGTAAACGTTATGAATGTGATATCGGCAGAATAAAACGGTTGAAAAGGCCTAGGCTTAGGTCCTGTGAATTAATATTTAGTGCCTAAGTAAAAGCGTAATGCTATTAACTTGATTTGATACGTAAACGTTATGAATATGAAGTCGGCGTATTAAACGCTGTTAAAAAGGCCAAGGTGTACGACCTATGAATTAATTAAGTTATAAAAAATATTACAAGCTGGACATGTTATGTAAATATTTAACGCCTAAGTAAAAATTCAGCGTTTTTAAAAAATCCCACCTTATCATCCTTTTCTGAACACAGCATGAGTCGTGCTAGGTGCCTTGTAAAGACATGACAAATGATGACAAAACACGGCCTAGGTGCCTTGCAAAGACATAAGAAATGATACGATGAGTGCTTTTTATTAGGTTTTATAAAATGTTTACAAATACCAAATATCTAGGTTGTAACTTAAAATCTTGTAAAAAGGCCTGCTGCCTAGGTGCCTTGTAAAGACATGAGAAATGATACGATGAGTGCCTTTTGTAAGATTTTACAAAAGGTTTACAAATACCAAATATCTAGGTTGTAACTTAAAATATTCTAAAAAGGCCCGCGCCTAGGTGCTTTGCAAACAGCTGAGAAATGCTCCATTGAGTGCCTTTTACCAGGTTTATGTAAAATGTTTACAATTACCAAATATATGGAAATGATCTTTCAAAAGGATATAATGAGCAGAATAATTTAAATCATTATTCCTTTCTGGAAAATAAAACAGTTTACCGTTGGTAAGATGATACCATTGGACGAATCGGCGTTGGACCAATCGTACCATTGGACGAATCGGTATTGGACCAATCGTACCATTGGACGAATCGGCATTGGACGTATCGGACATTGGACTAATCGGCATTGGACCAATTGTCCCTTTGAACGAATCGGCATTGGACGAATCGTCCGGGACCGGGACCCAGGTCACCTGGGTATTGGAGTGCATGGAGCCAAAAAGTGAACAAGGGAATCCTCATCGAATGCACAAGTGCGGAAGGGGTGCAATAACTGGTCGATATCTGCGAGGAACGGGAGGACCATTTGAAGAAGCCAATCACTTTTTTTTAATCACTTTTTCGGAAATCGTGTACGGCACGGATACGAACACTGAGTTGGAATGCGTGCAAGACGACTTTCCTCGTCAGAACGTGCTAAGGGAACCAGATATGTGCAAGTTCCTCTTTCCCATCAAGGGGAAAAGAGAAAACAATCCACTGGGTGATTGAACTGGCCTCAGGGGATTTTAGAGGCCTGCTCAAAAAAAAGTGTGTCTACATATGTTTTTTAATCGTGTTTGACGGCATTATTTCACGTATTTCAGGTTTTTAACACGAATCATTTCGACCGTGAGTTCCATCTATCACTGCGGAGTCCGGGTGTAGACGGGGCAGGCAGATGCTCATCATTACTTGGGATATGGTTCTGCCCAGATAAGTTTATACTAATTGTCTGTAGGGGAAATGGGGAGGACTCATCCGTGATCTTTTGGGGGGTGGGGGTGGGGGTTGTTAGTCAGCTTAACTGTGTGAAAATAAATAATTGTCTGTCGTACTTAAGCAGAACGAAATAATTGAGATAACGTTATAACAACATTAGGATTTACAACACAGCATCTTAATTGTCTGTAATTAATGTATAAATTATTAATTAGAATTATTTCCACAACAATAATTTTGAAGACGCCTTCCCAACCTACCTGCCTTCCCTGAATGCTCCGGTATTAAGCCACTGATCTACACAGCCAAATAGCATTGTTAGATATCATCAAACCTTCCAAATCCTTTCAAAGAAGTCAAACCTTCACGTCGGAATAAAGCAGTTATAGCAAACTTTATTTAATTGCAGGTTTTTTTCTCTTTGTTTCGGGGTTTAAGGCGACAGTGAGCAACTTTAAGGGCTACAGGCTGTCGTCCCACCCAAATTTGAGGCCATTGGTCCCAAGGAATGAAGAGAACCAGGAAAAAACAACACCAATGACTTAGCCGATAATTTGGTTCAGCTGTCTCCTGGGAAGGGATAGATCCAGAGATATAAGACAAACACACAAACTTTGCCTCAGCTGGGGCTCGAGAAAAAGCTGTGAGTGTCCTTGCCTACAAACATAAGCAAAATGTGGAATTGTACAACATAGTAGATCAAAGTTCCTTCATTTCTTTCATTTAGGAAAAAATATTTTGTCAGAATCAGTCGAATGATTTCTCGGTTCATGTTCATTTTTTGTACTGGTTTCCAAACTTTTGACAGAAGATTATTTCTCACGATTTAAATAATTTCCCTCTTATTTAAATCAAATAGAATACTTGTGTTATTAGCAATCTCTTGTGTCTTCCCTTCTTCCTGGAAACTTCCAACTGACCTCAAAACCTCTGTTACATTTTATCAAATCAGAAAACGTACTCCGCCATTTCGTAACGGACTGCGGCATTTCTCTAAAATTTACAGTGTCTTATGTGGATTCCTTGTTTTAGCAGTTTTTCACAAATATTTTAGAAAGTGCCAGGACATAACTTCTGTCAAACACCTGTCACATCTTAAAACAAAAAAACTGCGCAGCAGGCTCATGCATCTATTTACTCTATCATTTTCCACTTCTCCAGTGTCGCTAGATTTCGCACGATAGATTTATCTGGTTAACTTATTGTAACCCTTTGCGTAAATCTAGGTTTTAATTTCCATCAGTTCTTTACCATCCGGGTGAAAAAATAAAAAATTTCCAAGCCTTCCTCGGTTCTCCTATAGATCGGTAATGATACCTGAGTGAGACCCATGACACGAATGCTCTATGGTAAATGATCCATTCGTTACCTGATTTACTTAAATTAGCTAATACTCTCATTATTTCTGTAGAGACGTCCCATTATTTAAACTTTCTGTCGAAACCCCGTAAATACTTTTTATGTCGTATACTCTGTGTAGTGCACTATTTGCATACCCAGCATTTGCGTTATGAAGTACCGTGACGAACTCGTACTTAGTCTAAATTGTTAATTCCTGAAAATATTAACCGAATTTAATTTATTAATTTTGTGTCTAACTGAATATAAAACAAGAATGGATGAATACATGGAAGTACTGTTCCGGTAGAATGCTGGAGGACTTCCTCTAACTTTGCCCAGGAACTGTTTCTGGCAGATGAAAGATTAAGTTAGCACACTTCTTCTAACTCAGTCGTGTTGACACCCTTTGGGGATGGACAACGTAAGTAATCGCAGAAGAGTTTCAACAGATAAAACTTCAGATGTCATCAAGGTAACACTGCCATAGTCAACAAGTATTAGCCAGCCTTGCGATTCGTTATATGCTTTGTCATATAGGAAAGTTACACCATTGGAAACTCTATCTGTACAGCATGCGTGTTCCGTGTTCTTGAACAACATAATATCATAATTGAAGATGGTTCAACAGCTGCAGGTCCAAAGAAACTGAAATTCCAAGTAACACATTCTAGAAAGATAATTTTTTATTTTATCTCAGTATCTATACACACTTACATGCTACACATGGTTTAAAGAACTGTCTCATGTCTTCAACACAGAGGGGACACAACCAGCAATCCTCGAATTCACTTATTTACATACTTCTCACGTTCCTCTAAACACAAAATTAAGGATAAATAATTTCCGTTTACTTTCCCCTAAATCACTTAGTGTGTAATTTACTTCTCCCATATAATTTTTTCAGTGTAATAGACGACGGTTGTTGAAATCACTGATCTAAATCACTCGCTTTGTGTAATAAAGTTTGTGGAAAACTGACTCAGATCTTCAAAATCACAATTTCATTTCATTTAGGAATCACTTACTCTTTGTAAGAATCAACCTCGAACCAATTATCTTCCTAAAATAGTCTTTGTATTTGACAAAATTCCTTTCATAGAAACGATGTGGAAGTTGAGAAAGAAAAACATTTCGTGATGAGAGCGCAAGACAATGAGCGTGGTGGAATTGGCGTTATTCTGAACCAGCGATCAGCATTTAGCGCAGTTTTTGTCCAAAAGTGAAAAGCGAAAAAAAAATCCGTAATTTTCATCACTCAACGCAAAGTAAGTTTTTCAAGAAGTTTTTCTTAAAGTACAGTCAATTTTTCAACAAACTTCCCGACAGTGTTAATGCGCCTTGAGCAGCACCTTCCTACTGTATTCAGTCAGAAGCTCCTCTTTATTAGTGTTGTTCTTAGTTACTAGTGTTTGGTTTTCAGTATTGAATATGAATATGCACGGTAGAGTTACATTATTGTGACCAATATCCAGAGTAACCGTCGTGTGCAGCAAAAACAGCAGCTAGACGAGCTGGGAGTGACTGGAAGGCGTTCACGGATATATGACCAATATCCAGAGTAACCGTCGTGTGCAGCAAAAACAGCAGCTAGACGAACTGGGAGTGACTGGAAGGCGTTCACGGATATATGGAGCCCTGCTGACTGCAGTGCATCTGACAGCTGCTGGAGGGTGCGTGGTGGAGGATCCGTGGAGCGATCGAGGTGGTCCCACAGATTCTCAGTTGGGTTTAAGTCCGGTGAATTAGGGGGCCAAGGAATTATTTTGAAGTTTTCATCGTGCTCTTCCAACCATTCTAGAGGATTTCTAGCTGTATGACACGTTGCATTGTCGTGCTGGAAGATCCCATCCGCCCCAGGGAAGACAATCAGCATGTATGGGTGTACGTGTTCTGCAAGGATGGATTCATTACGAATTTGGTCCATAGTGCCTTCCACATGTATGAGTGGACACAGAGAATGACACGAAAACATTCCCCACACCATAGCGCTGCCACCGCCAGCTTCTGTTTTTCCAGCAATGGCTGAAGAGTGTTTGTTCTCCGATGTTTCTCGCCTTATACGCCAACGTCCATCCGTTCGATGAAGCAGAAAGCGTGACTCATCGGAGAAGGCAATTTTGCAATCAGTGGAGGTCCAATTCCGATACTGTCAAGCAGATGTTTGCCTTTTCTGCCGATGCACCTTCGTTAGCATTGGTGCAGTGACCACCCGTATGCATCGGAGCCCCATACGCGGCTGAACTGTCGTTTTAGACACACTTCCGGTATCCCCTTGTTCATTCGGCCAGTGAGTTGCTCCACTGTACCGTGTGGATCGCCCACGCACATTCGAAGCCGACGTTCACCTCTCACATCAATGGCGCGTGGTGCTCCGCAGTTTTCACGTCGCTTATTTGCAATGGTACCATTTCTCCAATCACGATACACTTTAACCACAGCAGCACACGAACAATTCACAAACTGTGCTGTTTCAGAAATGCTGCCACCCTTGGCCCGAAAGGCGATAATAACCCCTTTTGCAAATTTGATAAATCGCTCCTTTTATCCATGACAGCAGCGAGTGATACGTTTTCAGAATGCGTACAGCACAGCTTATTTGCCCTCCAAGCCAGCTCAAAACACGTGCTTTCTTTCATTGGCTACGCGCTGTTAACGTCAAAAGTAGGAAGTGAACTGTGTATCAGGCTGATACATTTTTGAATAAGAAAATACAATAATTAATATAAAAGTGGCGACAAACAGAAAGATGGAAGACTTGTGTGTAACAGAAAGTCTGCGTCTTATATGCAGAAATCACAAGTTAGAAGTCTCAAGGGAAAGGTCTGCAAAATCAGAAATATCTCAGTCACCTTGTCAATTTTGTTCAGATCTCGGGAAATATTAAGAAGCAGCGCAACTATTAGTGTAGTTATACAGTGCCCTATCATTAATATCCGGACACCTGCATGTCTACAAATAATTTTTTTACATAATATTTAATACTGCATGCCGGAATCTTTGGTCCGTACGATGGCTTCGTGGAAAATTCTCTACCAGTATTTTAAATCACAATCGTGCTGTTACTAATCATATTCGTACCAGCATATTTACTGTTTGCTGTATGACGTGGTGCTTGTGTAAGGACGGAAATCACTATCAATTTATTTAGCACAGTATGTAGGAAATTTACATTCTATGTTGTCTGTAATTTTTCAGGTTCCCTTGTTATTATGATTTTCCCTTAATAAAATCAAAATGAAATTTTCCATTGTAATCACAACAGCCCTGTAATCAATCACTTCATCGAGTTTCCAGAGGAAATCATTCACGGCAAAAAAAAATAATTAATCGAGGGCCTACTCAACTACTTCAGTGCCATTTTAGGACGCATTTCCAAATAGTTTAATCAGTAGTTTCACTTATGAAAGATAAGATTTGTTGTGAAGATTCTTAATAGAATTTCGATTTTACGCAAGAGCGGCAAAAAAAAGCTTTCCTTTCCGTTTCACAGTCAAGAGAAAATGATTTAAGTGAAGCATCACTTTGAAACTGCTTTTGCTGCATGCAGCTGCATTTAAGTGACAGGTAGTTACTTTATATAACAGATCTTTGTGTGGGTGAACAATAATGTTATTTCTTCCCTCAAAAATCTGCAAGTTTAATACATTTCAGGTGCAAAGTATTTTCTCAGTGGTAACTGTTAATTTACAAATGCTTCCTTAAGCTTTAACACTCTCAGAACTGAAATACTTAACTTCACTTTCGCATAATACGCTCGGGAAATTAAGAAAAATTCACTGTATGAAAGGGAAAATATTATAGAATGAAGAGAACTGCCCATGAGGAAAATTAATATGCTTTACTGGGAAGTTTTTGCCAGGTTCAAGTGTAAACGGTTTCATCTTTGCCAGTTAAATTTCTAAGCGTTTTTGAAAAAAAGGAACAGGGCATAGCAACTATTAATTTATATGTTTTGAAATATCCATGGCTTGTTTTGATTAAGTAATGCTTGGGAAACTTGCCATATTTTCGTTGCAAAAGCCTTGAACTTACGGGAAATTATCAGCCGCGTTCCCTGCCTTAAGTTTCCTTTTTCTTCTTCTTTCTTTCTTTTTTTCCCCTCGTGATCTTCACTTTCACCTGGTGTTTCGACAGTAGATGCATCAATGTTCGTTTCAGGTTCAAACCGCCCAGTCAAAGGCGATGCGGGGAAAAAAACATCTTGGGATCATGCATAAAAAATTTTCTGAAGTTTTCATAAATAAATGCATTTTTGGATCACCTGGGTTGTTTTCTAAGCATGGCAGCGTCCCATAAATCACCGCATGATGGATCATGGAACCCCTTGATATGGACGTATCGCGATGTTCGAATTAAACGAGCATCCATCAGGGTTAACTCGAATATAATAAATATATTTTTTTTTCTTCCTGCTTTCCGTTGCGTGCTTAGCTTACATTTTTTTCCCCGCTACACATTATCCATTCTCCGAATCAACTAATTTTGCGCGATTTACCGCTGCAGTTGATCGTTCCATCCTTAAAACAAGGCTAAGAGAAAAAAAAACACGAAGAAAGTGGAAGAGTTTATTCACTTAAACTTGCCATAAATCAGAAATCACTTTGCGAGGAATAAAAACTACCTTCGTGGAAACGCGCCTTTCCTTTTAGGGTCTCCCATTTCTTATGCCTAAAATAATAGCGTTTGTTGTTCATAATTCATTATCAATAATCTCCATCTTGGCCACTTAGGAAAATGAACAGATGCTGCCTCGGATTAGGATGCAATTCTCCCGATCTTGGCATTAGTAAATGGATTTAAAGTTCTCTCTCTCTCTCTCTCTTTCTCTTCTATTCCACAGTTCTTCCCCTCTCTCTCCTCTCCTTCTCATTTCTCTCGCTCCATCCATCTATTTCTATCTCTATGTCCATTATTCCTCCTGCTGAATCGTCATCAGTAACAAGTATCTTTTTACGAAGGTACGGAGAGTAACTGATGTATATGGCGGGGAGGAGAACTTTAAGACACCTTCCTTAAACTAATTCCACAGAGGAGTCAGTATACCACCCAAACCTCGAAAGTAACTCTGCTGAGATTTCTGGAGAAGAAATTTACTCTCGGCGCAGCATTTGACATCTAATTTCTTTAAAACCCAAGGCCACATATCTCGCAAGGGCTGTAAGTTATGCCTCTGAAAATCAGTTTTTCTCTATATCTGATGGACAAGACCATTTAATCACGGCGGAGTGCAGGACACTTACGAAATTGAAACACGGAAACAATTTTCAGGAATGGATGTGAGAAACCACGGCATGAAATTAAATATTTTATAAGCTTAGAGTACAAAAAACTGAATGATTAAATGCGCAATATCTCATGCTCGCTGTGATTTGTATCTAAATGGGGTGTCTTAAGTGGCCATAGATATCACTTATTATATATTTATGGTGTCAACTGTAAAGTTCTTGATGAGACACTCTCCCCACTCCCTGATGAGTGAGTGTTCTGCCCAAACGTAAAAAGAATACCGTATAACAAGACTGCATTTAATGGCACAAACTGTCGTATCGTCCGCACTTTTATGTTGTACCAGTCAGTTCCCAGGTGATTCTAGACATAGACATGCAAGATGAGGTCTACCATTTTTTTCCTTGAGTCATTCGAGAAATTTTGCATCAATTTTAACTTAAAGTTTGGAAGAATGACTTCAAACTCACATACCATGTTACATTCATCCGAACGCTTTTCAAACGTACAGCTGTTTTTGAAGATTTAAAGATGAAAAGCTTCTACCGAGAAGAAATCTGTAGTGGCTGATCTACAAGATTTCTGAAATTTCCTTTCATTGTAATACCAAAACATTTTGCTGTAAAGCACCAATATTATAGTTAAAACGACATCTTCCGTTAAAAATCGCATTACTGTAAAAGTTTTCGGTACCGCATATAAATGCTTATGATAAGGTGGTGAAATCAGATTTTTTCGGCGAATAGTGAATATTGTGGTAAGTATTTTGTACTGTCACGAATGGAAAATTTCTGGCTTTTTTGCTTCCACCAAAAGCAGAATGGCTAAGTTTCATCTGTCATCATCCGAGGAAACTCGAAAGGAACTTTGCTGCTACAGTAAGCTGAAAGATATTTGGGTTTTGCTGCACCCTTACCATTTTTTTTTCTTATTAAAGCATGTCATAGGATAGATACCTCGTAGGTCTATTTCGATTAGTACAGAATATTAACAGAGCTCAAAACATTACGCGTTTTCTGGTATTCAGTACATTGAATGCCAAAGATAGGTTATGCCATCATTTTTTTTGCACTTTAAGTTGAAAGCGTAGACAACCATATGTGCTCTTCTTTTCTTCATTTAAAAAGCGTAATTAACCCAAAGAAAGAAATGCATCTTATTATCAGGTTGTTGTAAATCAAATGTCGGAATATTGATGAAAACTTCAAACCCCCAAAATTAGGAGCAAAAATTAATTTTAATCAGAATAATCACCTCCAGAAATAACACACTTCTGCAAACGAGATACGAGCTTCTGCTACCGTCGTAAAAAGCATGTCGACCTTCGGTATAAGAAAAACCCATGGTATAAGGTTTCATCCCCTGTCTGATTGGGAAACAATTAACCCTGTGGAAAAAATGAATCCAGGTGCTTGAAAAAGGATAATAAGGAAAATGAGGTAGGATTTTGTACCTCAACTGGTGCAACTTCTGGTTTGTCTGGAGTGCAACATATAATCTCGCGTTAGAGAAGTACGGGCCCATGGTGATTGAATAAGGACGGCTGTTTGGTGGACAGTTATCTATGCATAATATTAAGTTCTTGACAATACTTTCCCGCTATGCTGGCTTGTCCCGGTTGTAAGAAGGAGGAGTTGATCACACCAGCTGCAGGCCACCAAACGTTGGCCATTTTTTCCTGGGATGGAGTACTGGCTTCTGGATGTATTCGGGGTTTCACTGCGGATGCGCCGTACGTCTGTGATACAGCATACATTTCTCGTTACATGTAGCGAGGCGATTCAAAGTCTCATTCGTTGAGTTGAAGATAAGAGAAGAGAAGCCAACAAATTTTCGAATTTTGTGCTGCTGTGTAAACTCATGTGGGACCCATTTATGCATTGTCTTCATTTTGCCTATGGCCGTTTAAATGGTTTCATAGTGCACTTAGAGTTTCTCGCCAAATTCTCGTTGCAACTGGATCAAGTTCAATCAAGGCCTAAAAACTTTGCATCATAGTTAGCATCTTCTGATCAACCGCCTGGTTCATTTTCAAGGTTCATGTCGACGGACCAGAATTCAGCAAACGAATGTTGTGTCTTGTGTTCACTAACGGCGTCTTCCCAAATGCTCATGTTGCGGGCTGCCTCCGATATACGGTGTCCATGTTCAAACTCATATCATAAAATGGTACGAATTTAGCTCTGATCCTTTGTCCACTTCAGCATAATCCCCTTGGATCTGATGCCAATTTCAAAATGAACAGTGATTTACAAGCTTTGATGCTTTATGCACGTATCACAAGTCACATCGCGTGATGTGTAAATTCCTAAATTAGTTGCTAACTGCACAAGTCTCTAAAATTCAACATTTCATCTGCAACCACACTGTAAAAACTGTGTTTCGAGCTTATACTCATCAATGGCTGAAACGGAAATTCACATTCTAGATTATAACAAATGAACCGAGAGCTTTGAAAATTGGTGATACTATAGGAAAAGCACTAGTCTAACGTTGTGGCGAAGAAATCGCAAAAATTCAGGGTATTTATATGTGTAATAAAAATTTCAATTTAACGCTATGTGGTGCTATCTATATTCTGAAAATTCGTTTGGGAAGAAATAAAATATGAAACTAAACGTTCAGCAAATTCTCATTATCATACGTCATTGAACAGCTGCTCTTCTACTATCTACGGAAATTCATAATTTTCAATGATGTTTATGAGAATATGAATTTTCAATGTCGTGCCATTAATTCTATGGGTTTCCAAAAATCTCAATTTTTTTTTTTTTTTTTTGATAGATGTGTTTTAAAAAAAATTGTGTTGACAATTTTTTTCAACCCAACTAAGACATTGGCAACACCAGATGTGTTGCCAATGTGTTGTCAAAAAATACACCAGACTATTGTGTTTGTTTTCGTTATACACTGCTGGACAATTGCTAAGGACGGATCATAAACGGCTATATAGCGCATAAAAAAGTAAGTGTGGTTGGATGCCAAGTGAAATAAAATAATGTCAGAATGCCAGGACATTACAAGAAAGACAATTTATTGTGCTCTGAAATCCAGAAGGCTTTGGAACGTGTTCAAGGGACAAACAGGCCATTTTGTGCAGAATACATAAACGTGAAAAAAATGCAATTACCGTCCGCAGGCGTTCCGGCGTAAGATGTCAATACGGGATATGGCCACCATGGAGGGCGATGCAAGATTCCACACGTCGTGTCATGCTTTGCGCAACATTATCAAGCAGCTGTTGGGGTAATTTATCCCATTCCTCTGTCAGTGCACGGATGAGGGTGTCCTTGTTTATTGGAGGGCATTGGCGACCAGCAAGACTCCTCCCCAAAGCATCCCACACATTTTCAATGGGATTCAGATCTGGAGAACGTGCTGGCCATACGAGGCGTTGAATATCCTCGCTCTCAAGACACTCCTGGACAGCGACTGTTCAATGACATGTTGCATTGTCGTCCATGAAAATGAATCTGTCACCGACAGCACCACGGAACATGCGAACATGAGGTAGCAGAACATCATTAATGTATCGTTGGCCAGTCATAGTCCCAGTTGGAAGCACATAGAGGGACGTACGGCCATTGATCATGATGCCAGCCCATACCATGACACTTCATGTAGGATATCGGTCCCTTTCCTGTATGTTTGCTGGAAAATATGCAGTACCACTATCACGCCAGATCAGTTGTCGTCGACAATCAGACGATAGACTGTATCTACTCTCATCTGAGAAGAGGACAGCAGACCAGTCGTTATCAGTCCAATTGCGATGTTGATGGCACCATTGCAAACGGGCGGTACGGTGACGTCTGGACAATGGGATGCACACAACAGGACGGCGGGCGTATAGTCCTCCTTCATGCAAACGTCTGGCGACAGTTTTTCGGGAGATCCGCTTGCCAGTAGCAACCATAAACTGATTTGTTACCTCACTAGCTGTGCTGCGCCGGTGTCTTTTTGTTGATAGCACTATGTACCGATCTTCTGCAGGTGTCGTACTGCGAACACGACTTCCCCCGTGACGTGTGCTACACTCTCCATTTGTTTGAAATGATTTCCAAAGCCTTGAAACAACACTGTGGCTGACGTCGAACTCCCTGGCAACATCTGTTATTTTTCTCCCTTCTTCAATATTGCCAATAATACGGCTACGCGTAAAATCATCTAGGTGATGTCGGGAAGACATACTGAAAATTGCAAGTTCGTCAATTGATTCTTTCCCTTTCAACTTTGCGTTTGAACAACAACTGTCAATACGCGTCAAATCCTTTATATCTCTTATCAGCGCTATGACGTCACAAACAAGTTCGGCAATCCAAAATTTGCATACGCACAACACGTCTTACTGTTTCCTGCACTTATGCTAATTTCTACATTTTCCTGCCTTCCATTTTATGGTTGCTATCGTTGCTATTGTCATCCGTCCTTAACAATTGTCCGGCAGTGTAGTAATAAATATTTACTGAACATTTAGTTTTACGTTTTATTTTCTTCCTAACGAATTTTTAGAATGTAGATTGCGCCACATACGTTCAAAATACAATTATTATTATTACACACATAAATACCCTGATCTTTCGCTGTTTCTTCGCCATATGTTAAAGTATAGATCGTTTTCTGCAGTGTCATCAATTTCGAAAACTTTGATTCATTTGTTATGTTCCAGAACGTGAATATCCGTTTCCATCATTGTTCAGTATAGGCTCGAAAGACAGCCTCAAGAGTTAATACTGCTGCTCATTTCTAAAGACAAACTCCTTAAACTATACACTGAAGTGCCAGAAAAACTGGTACAAACGAGCTTATGCAAAATACATAGCAACGTCACCTATGCGCGTACTCCGTTGCGTCCGCCAGTGCGTATATAAAGCGATAGACATCCTTGCCAGCTGTCAGAGCTGTTTTCGGCATGAGAATGGCAAGTAATAACGATTTAAGCGATTTTCAACGCGGTGTCATAGTTGGCGCTCGTGAGATGGGCCATAGTATTTAGGAGGTAGAAACGAAGTTCGGATTTTCACGGACGACCATTGCAAGGGTGTACCGTGACTACAAGAATTCCGGCAAATTCTCCAACCTACGATACCAGTGTGGCCGTAAAAAGACATTGGGTGAACGTGACCATCGTCGACTGTCAAGAATCGTTTCATGCGGTAGGCGTGCAACACTCTCGCAGGTATCATCGGAATTCAATGCTGGAGCCTCAACAACCATCAGCGTCAGGACTGTGCAAAGTACCTTGCACGATATGGGCTTTGGAAGCCGACGCCCAACTCGAGTCCCCTTGATGGGTGCATAACACAGAGCTATGCGCCTCGCTTGGGCACGGCAACACCGCCACTGTAGACTTGATTACTGGAAACAAGTAGCCTGGTCTGACGAGTCGCGTTTCCAACCGTATCGGGCAGATGGAAGGATTCGTGTGTGATGCAAACCCCATGAAGCCATGGATCCCGCCTGTCAACAGGGAACTGTGCCGGCTGGTGGGTGTTCCGTAATGGTATGGAGTGTGTTTAGCTGGACTTCACTGGGACCCCTGGTACGTCTACAAACGTCTGTGACCGGCCAACGCTATGTGCGCATCCTTTCTGACGAGGTACACCTGTTCATGTCCTGTATTCATACTGATGGGTTGAACCTGTTCCAACAGGACAATGCACCTCCACACAAGTGTCGGGACGCCACATTACGGTTAGAGGAGCATTCATCTGAGTTTGGGGTGTTGCCATTCTTACCCAAGTCCCCAGGTCTGAACGTGATAGAACACATTTGTGATACCATGCAACGCGCTATCGAACACAGGAATCCGAGATCTCGGAATACACCCAAATTGGGGAACTGTTACAGGGCTTGGTGCTGAGTTCTATTACAGCGCCCTGTGTGGAGGGTTCGTTGATGCTTCCTTTGCAGTAAGTTCGGTGTCGGTGGTTTAATCCGTAATTCTCCCAACTGGAGCAGATAAATCCAATATAAAGCATAGAAAAGGGAATCGACTGAGGCTAAATTTTGCAGTGAGGAAAACTTTTATTCAGATGTTACGGGGAATGTCATCAAGCTTTGTCCTCATCTCCGTTCTTTCTAATCATTCTCCCGCTCATGATTTCCTTCCGTTTCCTCTATCATCGGCCTCAATTCCGTCATCCTTCCCTTTTGTCCCGAAGAATACTCCACCCCCGCTAAAGCTCTCTTGCTTCGTCGACCTTCTGCCACCGCGCTCCCTCAGGCCACACCCTAAGATCCCTCTTCTCCGAAAAACGCAAAATTCCTTAATTGCCCTCTGCTGCGACGCGTGGGAAAAAGATATTTTGCCTGTTGTTGCAATTATCATCCAAATGGCGGAAATGAAAGAAAATGACTACAATTCACTATCTCTAAAAATGGCTACAGCATTTCGCTTCTGATAAATATGGAAGCTCCGGTTACAGAAAGCTCTACAGGAAGTATGGTGTGCATTGCCTACAGCATATTTCCAGAATCTAGTGGAGTCCATGCCCCGTCGTATTCCTGCGCTCCCGTGGGGGACCTACCAAGTATTAGGCTGGTGTACCAGTTTTTCTGGCACTTCAGTGTATAATAGCACAGCTCTTATAGGATGCTCAAAATTGTTTTCTTGTGATCACTCAAGAAAGTTTCCTGCTCAATTTTTTATACATAGAAAATTTTCGAAAAGAGTGTAGATGGAAATATATCGCTTTTGAATTTCCTTTCATTGGACAAAAATGTTCAATAATTCCCTCGAGTTTTCAGGCAAAGAGATGTCAGAGTAACGTCTGAGAAGTTATCAGGGTATTCGCAGGAATTTATCGTGCAGTCCTTAAGGATCGCTAAACGAACTGTATTCAATATGCGTTGATATCCTTGCCACTAATATGTAGACAGAAGTGCAGTAGGACGTGGATCAAACCGTTGTGAAAGTCAGCCTTTACGACCAGCCTAACAGCGGCTGTCCAACTTTTTCCTTTTCATCCGAGAATACGCAGCGTACGGATAGCGCCATTTCAAGAGATCGGTGTCACACAGAAGACAAACCGCGAACATCCTACCGGTACTGAATCGGAAAGTAGAGTGCAAAAACCGACATATCTTGAAGTAAAGAGAAACTAACTCTTTTTCTTAGCTTTAAGCAGAGCTTCAGGCAGACGCGCTGCTCTTCTATTTCTACATGATAGCAGACAATTCTTACGTAAAACAACACGGTGTGAAATTCAACATCAGACAGTTGAGAATATGTCAAAAGTTTTGTGTGAGGGGATGAACAACTCAACTGTGAGCAAAGGATACACTGAATTGGATATGCATTAAGAAAACTCCTTCCTTCTGGAAAACCCTAGTGTTTGAATGAAACGATTTCAATAGTGAAATGCTTTCAGAATGTTTTAGTGAATATTCACAGAAGCCCTTTACTGATTGCTGTGAGTCCAAAGTGCCTGTTTTAGCCTTCCAAGGATTCCAAAGAGCAAATTTTGTTGACAGATTACTGCTTGTATATCTAGATTACGTTCATTCCAGAATTTTTCAATGAGAGGAAGCGTAATGTTCAGCACAGAACTTTGGCCTTCAACAAGTCTTGAACGGGTGATTTAATCAACTTCAAATTTCGTATACGAGGTGTTTTACTTGGCAGAAACGATACAGTTTTCTCACTTTTTTGTGGGAGTTTTGATTTTGTAGGAATTACTGCTTTTAAGATAATATTTCGCTTACAATTACAAACGCTGTGTCCATAGCAACGAAGCTGTTTCTTGATCGGTAAGCTTACATGAAACCAGAGTTACGTTACCTCACATGTTCGAAGCAATCTCATCCTGACAAAAAGAAATGCATCGATAACGCGTGCTTAGCAACAAGGAAAGGAAACCGTGGCGCACGGCTCTTCAGTTTATCAATTTTCGATCATGGTGAACAACGTTTTGGATTCAAATAAATGGATTTATGCATAATTAAACCAGATATTTCCTTTCATTTCTTTCGTTGCTGTATATAGGAGTGTATGGGGTAAATTAATAAGCAGAATTTCGTTACACTTTGTTTGTGTTTTTAATAATGTTATTTTGAAGATAGAATTCATTAATTGACTGACTCCAGAACTGTATTCTTAAACGCGAATTGAAACACGCCAAACCAATAGCTTCCTTTATTTGTTTATTTATCTGCGCATTAATTCAGTGATGACCAATCGAAATACCGGTGCAGAAAAACGTTTGCTATCTCCTTCAAAAACTGATGAAATTAGGTGAGACTAAGTAGAGCTAAATGGCTTACCATCCGGTGTACTCTGCGCCATTTGTTATTCGGCTTTCTTTCAATCGGGGCTGAGTCTTCTGCAAAGGAACACTTGAGACACACAGCTGTCATGCACCTTTTACCGTGTTTATCATCCGATTTCTGGGAACAGGTTGCTTTTTGAGATACTTAGACAGCTGGTGCTGGTTAAAATGCTCCTTTGTGGAAGACCCAACCGCTGGTGAAAGAGGCACTAATAAGAAATGGCGCTGAGAAAAGCTCAGCTTACTCCACTGAGCTCTATTTAGTCTTTTCTGATTTTACCAGTATTTTAACTCTTCAATCGGCTGGAACGAATTAACTCGGGGCTAGCGAAATGAGATGAATTCAGCTCGAACGAATATATTATATTCGCTGTCTAGGAAGTGGGTCGAAGGCGGCTGGAAAGAGTGAACTGCTTTCCCCTTAACTTGTTATTCGAAAGTGTTGCTTTCCCATTAACTTTGTTACTCGAGGTGGTCATTTATGGGAATGACCTGCCAAAAGGGTATAACAATGGCTACGAACCTAAGAAAGGAGAGAGATGATCGAGTCACTTTCTTCTACCCAGTGCCATGATGTCCGTTTCAGGGATACAGGTGCTTCCCCATTCTGACTTGGGCCATGGAGCTTAAAATAAACGACTAGAAGGAAGCGCCTAGCACTATTGGCAGGTTTATGGTTGCTACAGCTGAGATGAAAGAGAGAAAGGAATTGTTTCCCCGTAGCTTTCGCAAAACTCATCCCCTGTGTGAACATTTCTGTCTGGGAAGCGCAGAAAATATTTGGACACCATTTGGTTCAGGTCCTTTAAAGGGTTAATGGGACTCCATGTTCTATAGATGATTGTAGGAACATTTCGACTATTTTGTGCTCTAAAAACACAGCAATGCTGTAGTGAAGAACATTTTTATGAGCCCTTGTAAACTGTATCTTATAGAATAACGCAAAATTTATAATATTTTTTTCGCCGGAGTGCAAATTTTTCGTTCAGCTTTCGGATCAGCACAAGGAAACCTCTCTTCAAACAGCATGCGCTGGTAAAATTAACTGAGCAATAACGTGATCAATTTATTTTCCAACTTTTTTCTTTCATGCTATGTTACGCATTTCCGGCGATGTTTTGAGCTGTTCTGTAGGTCTCACTTCTTACAGTATAGAGAGCTTAGCGTTTAGGCATTTGGGTAACAAAGGTATTGTTTCTGTGATGATTTGGGTAGAAAATATTCCATTGATTCGGGTACAGAAAAATAAAAATTCTTTAAACCACCGATGGCGTGACTATATTTTAGTTCGAAGGCAATACCATTCCAGCAGATGATAAATGAAATTTGAGGAAAACAAAAGTTTCGCAACTTATAATGTAACTTGGTATCTGTTAATCAGTAATGTTTATATGCGTTAGAAATCCCTCAGGGTCTCCTGTTCATAACTTATGATTAAATCGGCCGCATCGGTTAAACTCAATGGCACTTAATTTAATTGCTATGTCTACAACGCATCAAGTTTTCTAGTAGTGATGATTACATACATAAAACTTTTATGCTCACCTCCACCGCATAGCATATTCTCAAAGGATTGTCATGTCACGTGAGAGAGAATCATTATCGCTTCGCCAGAAAGCGGCGTTGTTTCTGCTTTTCATCCTTCACGATCTTAAATAATACAGTGAGACAGACAATTCCAGTTTCATCCATCATGTTCATGAAGTTCCGCTCCAAAAGCGCGAAGAAGGCACGTGTAAAATGTCAAATTTATTCGACTTCTTTTCGGGTGAGAGTTTTAGAGAACACCAATTGACATTTCGGCATGAATAACTCAAATAATTTGAAGTCTTAAAACAAAATCTTGATCGGTCTTATGCGTAATAGAAGTATCTATACTTCTTCACGCATGCTCACATAAAGAGAAAGCGAAATGTCATAAAAATATGATGTGTTAGAGAAATGAGGGAGTGCCGCATGTGCAATATAAAATTACTCACTTTCGGTTCGTAAAGCTATACTATGGCAAAATGACGTAGTGTTATAGTACCACGTGATTCATGTGAGCAGGCGAAAGTACGTATCCAAACGATCAGAAAAGAAATTTAGCAGCAGGAAGACTAACTAAAAACAACTAATTCTTTGTATATAAGTTATATATGTCAGTTTGTTTTCACTAAGAAGTTCAGAATTTACAGGATCTGCTCTGAGGGCTAATTTTTGAAGCATTATCCTTCCGCGATGTTGACTAAAACCTTTAGAGCGCTGACTACAAGCATGGCTCCCATTGAAAAGCACTGACAATTTGTGATTTTTGGAATCCGATTGTTTTTAAACTAGTTTACCTACGAAGATTTTTACGCGTGTTTCAGGACGTACTTCAGCGTGTTCATATTTAGCTACCACGCAAATTCATTGTACATTTATTTTCTGCTTATGTTTATATTTTATAATTTTCGTGTTAATTTCGTTTCGCATGTGCTAGGTTTAAATCATGAGCTATTGAAGAATTACCAACTGCTGTCTAACATTTCTAACATTCTTTCCACACGAAACTTTCGGTTTTGGTCATCCCGGTGGCGCAGTAGTCTAAGCACTGGATTTTGACCACACTCCTGAGATAGATTCGGGCTTGCATCCCTTGAGGCGTGGATGTGGGGTTTGTCTTACGGCACTGTCTCTCTCCCTTCCCTGCAAACCAGTGGCCCTAAATTAGGGACTGGTGACTGCTTACAGTCCATTAATTTGCTCACCGTGGTCGATTATGATGTCAGAAGCTGACTTAAAAATACATATAGCCCCGTGGATTGTTGGTCACTGTGGTGTAAATATAACGCACTCGGCTAGATATCGAGAGTTCTGTGGTTCAATTCCACAGCGGCGGCTGAAAAACAATTTTTCGGTTGCTGTGTGTTTCTGGAACGTGGAAAGAGCGATGTATTTATTTATTTACTGTCGCCACGTATTAGGAGGATTTTCACCTTGGATCTCGCCCTTTGTATCTAACTGCTATAATACATATATAGCCAGCGCCGTCAATGCCCACCTGATGGAAACGTCTCAGTAGCTGAACCCATCTTACGGATTTATGATGTCAGAAGCTGACTTAAAAATACATATAGCACCGTGGATTGTTGGCCACCGTAGTGTAAATGTAACGCACTCGGCTAGATATCTAGAGTTATGTGGTTCAATTCCACAGCGGCAGCTGAAAAACAATTTTTCGGTTGCTGTGTGTTTCTGGAATGTGGAAAGAGTGATGTATTTATTCATTGACTGTCGCCACGTATTTGGAGGATTTTCACCGCTGTAGCCTATGTATAGGACGTCATCATTTTGAATGCGCCATTTATAAAGAAACCATAACCGTCGAATGTGTGATGTAGCTCGCTCGATGTACGAGTCAGAAACGAGGAACAAGGACAAACATGACAAAAAAAAGTATGTAGGTGACCGTTCTATTAGTCTGCGCTATTTTCAGTTCATGATGCGTTCTGAATTTTTTCCTTTTGTACATTAAATATTTAAGTATGTTAAGAATGAACTGAGATTATCGTTAATCACCTTTCTGTCAGAATCATGGTGGAGTGCTACTCATTATGGTTTTATGAATTTGACTTCAAAATAAATCGTGAGAAAGATACAATTCATGGATGGCTCTCTCGCTGATCCCTAGGCGCAGACTCACTACCTTCGAGGCAGGCAGCGAGTCAGCGCCAGTGGCTCCAAATGAGGGACGAGCAACTGCTTGTAATTCTTAGTTTCTCATGACGATCGTCAAATCCCGTATGAAAGAGGAGTTTATATTACACTATGTGGACAGAAATCATGGTATGCCTACCTATTAACGGGTAGGCCCACCTTTTGCCCGGATAAGAGCAGTGGCACTTTGAAGCAATGAGTACATTAGGTCCAAAGCTTTCGATAGGTATCTCCACCGCTATCCATAATTCCGTCGCATTCGTGCGTGGAGAATTCTAAGCTCAAACGGAGCTTTCCACAGCATCTCAAAGATTTTGCTTAGCGTTCATGTTCGTTGGACGGGGAGTCCATTCCAGTGTGGAAACTTCTGCGGAATTTTCTTCTAACAATGTTCCAGTCACCACGATTCTGTGCGGAGGCGCATTACCCTGTTCAAGAGTCCATTTTCCTGGCGATGCATGGACGAATGCATATGGTCTGCATTCGTCCATAGAAAGTCACCGTGGAGAAATGTAGATGGTCTACAAGGATAGACAGTATCGTGGACCGTTCACAGATGCATATAGGGGGTCTAGAGGTCCCGACGTGTGCCAGTTATACACGCTCCAGACCATAACCGAGACTCCACCGCCCTAAACATTTCCTTGTTAACATGCTAGGTCCATCGCTAAGTGCGGTTTTCGCCTGACCCGCACCTTACCATATGCGCGAAGTAACTGGAAACGAGAGTGATCGGACCAGGAGACACCTCTCCAGTCATCCAGGGTCCAATGGGGATGTTCTTTCGCCCAGTTAAGGAGTACTATCCGGGATGAGTCGTTTGCAACGAAACACTGGTGAGTCGGCGTCTCCCATAACCTATTCTGGCTAATGATTGCTTCATGGACTTAGTGGCGACGTTTCTGACACTTGTGTTGTTGAAGTCGACCGCGATTTGTGCCACTGTCGCTCTCCTTTTGGTTGTAACTATGAGAGACAGACGTTAACGTCTACGTTCATCCACCACCTTTCTCCACCCACGGTGCTGCCTACGATGCGATGTTATTCTGGAAATTGCGTATTCCCGATACACTTTTGATACTGTCGAACGGGGGTACTGTAATTCCTGTCCTATCCGCGATACATTTAACGATGCTTCGGGCACTCACTATCATTCCCCTTTCAAACTACATATGTTAACTTACGGCGTTTATTCATACCCCATACTCAAATCGAATTGCCGTCTACGTGAGTGCAGTGGTGTTTTTCTATCTGTATACTTGCCAAGCGGTGGGTTTGTTTACTAGCAAGAGGGGTGACAGCTTCGCATTGCCTAGGAACCAGGTATTCCATGATTTCTGTCCTCTCAGTCTAAACCATATAGCGGAACAAATTGTTCTTTAATTAAAGTGAGTAATATTCGCAGTTTTCACCCTAGCGAAGGGCATAAGTTGCAAAACGAATTTTTTCAGTCAAAACTTTCGAAGCGAAGACACATTTCTGAATCGAAACACACACTTACACCACTTATTGACAGAACTGTACGTAGAATGTGTGCAAAATGGTACCCCTCTCGTCCAAAAAATATATTTTTTTAATATGACCTTTATGAGATATCAAGAAAGTGGATATACATTTCCGTTGCGTAGCGTGAAAACTTTGCATTATTTTTGAGCAGGAACTATGCACCAAAACGTTTAACCTGATGAATGGTATCTGAAGGAAAAAAATTTGTTTTGCAAATAGAAATATGAAGTTAGTAGTAGAAATGCGCTTTATGGAAAATTATAGAATATATGAAAATTATTCTTCACCATAAACGATATCGGACGCAAAAGAATTTTCCAAATCTGACTTTTAGAAGCAGAGATATCGAGCACAAATTCTGTAAGTATTTACGTACTGGGCATTATTTGAATTAAAAACTGTAAGAAAAAAATATATTCCTGATAAAGAGTATCGAAAGAAGAAGCTGTTCTTCCCTTGGATGTTTAGAAACAATGATGTGGGGAAAATATATTTTGAACTCAGTCGTATGTACCTATTCCTTTCCAAATGCAAAGCTATGCATCTTATAAAGGCTAAAAAGCATGGTTCACTGTTCCTACAGTTTAGGCTTTTCACAGCAAAAAGAACTTTTAAAATTAAAGTTTTAGGTGCAGAGAAAGTTTAACTCCCCACAAAGAGTCAGACGGACATAGTAGTACTGAAAAGCTGTTATTTTTTTTTCTTTATTTTTTAGATATACTTATAAAGGATTTTTAATAAGAATATATCTAATTATTCTAATGTGACGTTGCACCTTGGCGAGGGATATATTATGCTTCACAGGAAGGAAATGTGGAGCACTATTTTCCTTTCTACTTTACGTTGCTGCCACTCAGCGGGAAAATCTCTAAAGGGAAAACCTGGAAAATCTTAATCCTGCTAAATCGATTATTTTTCGATTCTACGCATTGTTCGTGAAAGTAGTAAAGTAAACCCCAAGTAAAAAACTTTGATGTTACGAAAATTGATAGCAGAAGTAGCAAAAACAATTGGTGAAATCTGATTTTTGAATACTATCCTATTAAGTGACGCAAGAACAGCTAATTTAATTGTCACTCAACAATACATTTTACTAAACTATCGCTGAACACTATTTCATCACGTTTTACCTAAACCTAATGATATCTCTTTCAATCTGCGTAAATTACGAGAATCTCATGCTAAATGTGATAAAAGCCATTACAAAAATGCATGCCGCCCCGGTGGCGCAGTGGTCTAAGCGATGGCCTCTGATCATTCGTCCGAAAGGGGCCCGGGTTCGAATCCCGGTGAGGCATGGATGTTGTGCTTGTCTTACGGCACTGGTTCTTTCCCTTCCCTGGAACCAGTGACCCTAAATTAGGGACGGGCGACTGCTTATAGCCCATTGAGTTGCTCACGGTGCTCGTTAAACCACAACAAAACAAACAAAAATGCATTTTTAATGCTATGAAAACGGTGTGTTATAGCGAAATTTGGCTGTCTCTGGACTCTCCGTGTGGAGTTAGTTGCTATTGCTGAGAGCTTTAAAATGATGTTTAACACGGTCGGGGTATCATAGACCAAACGTTTCCGATCCCACACACTTGCGATTCAGCTTTTCTTTCTATCTTGAGGTCGGACTTTATCTTGTGCATACGTAGACGGACTTTTGTAGCTACATTACATTTCAGCGGTGTCAGGGTCGTTTCTTACATTCGTCGATATCTGAATAATATGTAATAAAAACAATAAAAATAAATATTGTATTTAAGAAACTAAACAGTCGAAACATTCACTATTGTCGTCGCCATAGCTTAGTAAATATGTAAATATTTACTTTTATGATTCACATATCTTCTTTCATTGGTTTAAAAAAACAATAAAAATAAATATTGCATTTGAGAAACTAAACAATTGAAACATTCACTATTGTCGCCGCCATAGCTTAGTAAATATGTAAATATTTACTTTTATGATTCACATGTCTTCTTTCATTGTTTTTACGACAATAATATTCATAAAACCACCTATGTCAGGAATTACGGTTTAATGTCAGGAATTAATAAGCCTTATTATTTGTTGTTACAATTTAATTCCTCTTAGTATGCACTAGACTGTGTCTCGGAGAAGTCGTGAGTGAGGCGAATAAATACGATGTGGTGTACGTAAATAAACGTATAATCTCGAATCAATACCTTCCATTTATTTTATGTTTTTTCTAGAGCGAAATTGTTCCATTAGGTGGCATAAGAATGCATGTTTCGCACCCACAAAAAATATTGGCATGCGAAAGATGAATGGCATGAATTCTTTTCAAAGAGTACCAGGTCACTCGACAGATTTTTTTTTTTTTTTACAGGCCGGCTTTCGCAATTTTGAGAAAATAAAAATTTGTGTCTGTACCTCATAGTGGCTGTTCCCCATAGAAACTGAAAAAGAAATACTTTAAAGCCATTATGGTCAAGATCTAAAACGGCTTTTCCATTTTAATCAAATTTAGTAACAGAACTGCAAGACAGAGAAATGATTTGCTATACTTAAAGCTACATTTCTTGAAATGAAATAAACGAGGGATGAAAACTAAGAAAATTTTATACAGATATGTCTAGTTCAACATTCTTTAAGGGAAGTTTTAAACAGCGAATTGAACTTCACCCATGATTGTCTGTGGTTCCTTGCCTAAACTGTTTCTCTCAATAGACGCAAATTGTCTTTCCTCCACATAATCGTTTATCCTTTCCATAGACAATTTTTTCGAGTAATGATTCTTCTCTCCCATTCCGTAGATGTGATCTTGTCCACCAATGATTGTTTTCACCCTGGACTTAATTTTGTTCATCAGTGATTGTTCTCTCAGTTTCCATAGACATTGTTTTGTTCGCCAATGATTGTTCTCTCCATTTCCATAAACGTAGTTTTTACCACCAATTATTATTCTCTCTCTTTCCACTCACGTAGTTTTGTTCATTGTTCCTCCCTTTTTATAGATATAGTTTTGTTGATGGTTCACTCCCTCTCCATACGGGTAGTTTTTTACACCAGTTGTTCTCTCTCTTTTTATTGTCGTAATTTGTTCACCAGTGATTGCTCTCACCCTTTCGATAAACATAGTTTTGTCTGCGAATGATTGGTCCCTCTATTTCCATATAGTAAGCATTTTTGTCCACCCCAATGATTAATTATTTTCTCCCTTGCCCTAGACATAGATTTTTCCACCTACTGTTTTTCCCCCTCAGAAAAAGTACCTGTGGTTGTTCCCTTAATTTCCAGAGGCATAATTTTGTCCACCTATATTTACTCACTTGCTCCATTTATAAACATATCATGAGGGATGTTCCCAGTAAAGACGCCAAGCAGTGTAAGAAATTATTGTAAGAAAATCTAAATTTTATCTGGTCGATATTGAATTCCAAACGGGAAAACTCTTATGGGACTACGTGTTTGGAATGTTATTTATTATGTAACTTCTACATTAATTTCACTGGAAAAGCTGTGGCTAGAAACACTGAATATTGTTATAATTGAATCTTCGCATATAAAACCACGAGAAAATTCGTTCCTTTGCAACTTCTCGTCTTTATTCATAAAACATTTAAAAATATTTTACTAGCCCAAGATTATTTTAGTCATTTTTCTTTCTCTTCCTTTTCTTTTGTCTATTCAATTAAGAATTAACTGTGAAAAGAAATTTATTTTAAAATGTGATCTGAGTCAAGCTGCCTAGTGAAACAATTGGCTACTCTTCTTGCGTAGTTGAACATTGAACAATTTCAACTGTCTGATTGTGCTGCCATCTATTTATCAATAGTTATACTGGAAGGTGAAATCTTTCCGTAAAAAATATTAAATCTGGGTTCACAAATCGCACAGTGATAAAAAAAAAAAAAAAGCTTAACCATTCTTAATTTGTATGTCCTTACATGATTTCGCGTCTGTCTAGTTGCATTTTTGTTGCATCTTTTTTATAATCATAGCTAATACGAAATTTTTACTCATTTACTCAGGAAAATACTCTTATCTATATAGTTTCAAAACAAACCCTGCTTTTTTAAAACCGGAAAAAATATTGATTTCATTCATTCAAAGAAAATAAACTTTAAGGGCATTCTAACAGAACACTTCAAAACTGAAAGGTAAAATTAAGGTGTTCTAAATTTTCTTTCTTTCTTTCTTTTTCTTTCTTTCTTTTTTTCAGTTACTTTTTTTTATGGGTTACTGCATTATAAAATCTTGAATGCTGTGAATAACGTAAATTGACATAAATCAACACTTCTTTTTTTATGATAGAAGAAAATTTTTATCATTAAAACTCAATGAAACATGGAGTACTTCTTAATGCTCCCTAACTTTTTTTATAAACCTTAAAGTGATGAAAAATAACCTCTGTCAAGCTTGATCCCGGATCTTAATTAGCAGTTCATTTCACACGGTTTTCGTTTCATACTGCTTTCCCTTTTTGATTTTTCCATTTTTTTTTTTTTTTTAATCGTTGATAAAATGTTCAAAGCAAAACCATTTTATATTGTATTTTTCTTTTGCTTATATGTTTTTGATGCGTTAACACAAAGCCAGTTTTAACGAGCCGTTCTCATATGTTTGTGCAATTCTGGAAGTCTAGGAGCAGTTCGACATTTCATTTCATAAAGTTTATGAGTTATCAATCAGACGATTAACAGGGCAAAACAAACACAGCGCAAAGTGTAGTCTATAAAGTCTCCATCTGTGGATAAAGAAATACACTAATCCGAAAATGGTGCAATGTCTTAAAACTACTGATATACAGATTAACGAATGAGAACTCCGCTCTCCTTTTTCGAATGAAAAAAAAAAAAAGATGCACACATACAAACGCACATATCACTACGTTCTTCTCTGGCCTTTAAAGATAAACTTTTCGTAGAGAGACTGTTAAGTTTTAACTAAAGTTGATGCTACTATTTTTTTTTATTGGATTTTTAACGACCACTGTGAGCAACTCAATGGGCTATAAGCAGTCGCCCGTCCCTAATTTAGGGTCACTGGTTCCAGGGAAGGGAGAGAGCCAGTGCCGTAAGACAAACACAACATCCATGCCTCACCGGGATTCGAACCCAGACCCCGTTCGGACGAATGATCAGAGCCCATCGCTGAGACCACTGCGCCACCGGGGCGGCGCTCACGGTGTTCGTTAAACTTCCAAACAAAACGACACTTTTTGTTACCCCCGAACAATCACTAAAAGCTACTATATTTTTCCGTTGTTTTTTACAAAATGTGGCGCAGTGGTGTAAGCGATGGCTAATGACCATTCGTCCGAGAAAGGTACAGGTTCGAATCCCGGTGAGGCATGGATGTTGTTTGTCTTACGGCACTGGCTCTCTCCCTTCCCTGGAATCAGTGGCCCTAAATTAAGGACGGGCGACTGCTTATAGCCCAATGAGTTGCTCACAGTGGTCGTTAAACCTCCAATCAAAAAAAAAAATTATAGGGCAGAATTTTCTGTAGTGTAAAAAGCCACTGAAGCCTGTAATTAATTCAAGGGAAACTAAATGCGAATTTGCGGGAAAATGAAATGAAAAATTCGAACCAAAATGTTTTCTGAAGACCAATGTCTTAATGATCCCGAACAATCTTTACGGGATTATAGCTAATTTATGCAAATGTTGATGTCATCGTAAAAAAAAGCGCGTTGATTAGCATGAAGAAGAAATTTTAATTCTTACATATTTCGAAACTTACTGAAAAAAGTAATGACCAACCAACTGTACACTTCCGTAAATTCCTTGTAAAACATTAATAGTATTTTCCCTGTTCTGAATCTGCGTAGCAGATACTCTTAATACAAAATTTTCTGCAAAATGATATACTGAAAGTCAAAGGTGGATTAGTTAAAGATTCAGCTGAACTTCTCACAATTCTGAATCCTGAATGTACTCAACAGCGCTCCAGATGTTTCAACGACGTCGTCGCTGACAATCGTCTAACTGCACCGGTCTAGCTACGGTGACTCATGTCTGCACGGGCCTTAATTTGGAAAGCTTGGCCCGACCTGGCCCGGGTCAAAGCTTCCAGTTTACTTAATGGCCCGTTTCAAACTTTCATCAAGGGTCTTCCGCCACTCGTCGCAGAGTAACGTGAGGCAGTTCTCAACAGCAAGAGTCTTTAACCCTTGGCCCACGGAACACTTTCTAATGACCCAAAGGTTGTCCGCAAAGGAAATTGCAAAATGAAAAAAAAAAAAAAAAATGAAAATAAAAAAAAAACGTTTTCGAAATGGAAAGACGAATATCTAAGTATCTTGGACAGATGGACTTTGAATTCTAAATTTGCTATGAGCTATATTGTGATAAATTTATAATTCAATTATTTTAGAACTACTACAAAATGTAGGTATATCAGGTGCCTACTTCGGAATTCTTTGTAACATAGATATCACGTTAACTGTATCGTTTCTTTTTCCAAAAGTTAAGTTTTAAAATTCAAAACTTCTCTGAAATAATCGGTATTCATAATAAACGCATAAATTTTCACTCTGCGTTTTCATGTTGTCTGCGATTCAGAAAAGTTTGAAGACTCCCTGTGCTAAAGAAACAAAGTTGCTTTACTGAATTGAACTAGTGCAGTAAACGGAATGAAACATATTAGGACATGCCATTTCTCGTAGGAATTCCTCCTACAAATGAGGTTTAGATCTGACTACATAATTTTGTTACAAATATCCACACGTAAGTACATATACTAGGTAGCATTCGACCCCCAAATATGTAAACAAATACGTTCTTCGAACTTCCTCATTTCCGTTGTAGCAATGAATCGCTCCAAAAGCTCGTTTGATTTTGGTTTCGTTAAGTTGAAAATTCTGTGTATATGTAAACATTTCTCTGACAACCCCCCCCCCTCCCCAAAAAAAGAAAAAACAACATTTGCTTTAACCTCTAATGTCATCCAAGTGGAAACACAATTTGATTTCGACCTTTAAGGAAATAAACCGTCCCATTTCAGGCTCTCATCTTACAGCCAAGCTCTTCGGTTTCAGTTGTAATTAATTAATGCATAGGGTGGCGGATAGGATCTTTCGTTTCCCTCAGTGAACATGACTATCTGATTATTTAAGTCAGTCTTTGTTTTGTGAGATGAAAGGATTATTTTTAAACCAGGAGCAAAATGCCAGAGTTTTCGGCACAGGCCAGGCCCGAGCCCGGACGTTTTCATTTAACTGATGAAGACAATACCAGGGGCGGTCCAAGCACATGCAGACCTTTAGCTGATGGTACCTTCTTGTAATCACTGTTGCCAACAGCGTCCAACTGCTCTGGAGTCCCGATGCATGCACAAGGGTCGTGATTCGGCGTATCAACCAACCAGCTACAAGGAGGCCTACGCTACTACCTCTCTGAAATGCATTGGGCTAGGGATAGGGTTTGCGACGAGGTCTAGTCGGTACTTGAATAGGCTATAGCAAGATTGAACACTCCGTTGCTTGGTTTCGTACGACCTGTAGCACGGGTAACGATGTGATCTCGGACGTGCTTTCGTCTTTCGCACATCCCACGCGATTGGTTGCATACTCAAAGGCGGATTTATAGTTGCCGGTGACCTGCGCCGAGCATCGGTTTTGGGGTCCCATCTTTTTGTCCAGCATCCTTGAAAAATAACGTTTTTGTTACCGCATACCCCTCATTTTTCATCTCCCGTACTAATGTATGAGAACGTATACTGTAATAGAACAAAACTTTTACTTCGGGATTTCGACAGAATTTCCCTAAACATTTGATTTTCCCTGAACATGATCTGACAACTTTTGCGGTGGTATCTGTGTGTTGTTTTTTGCAACAATGACTCAAAACCTATTATTGCTATCAAGATGAACTTTAATACTTAAGGGGGTTTGTGATACCCTAATGAAGAAGAAATTACGGAAGTTACAAGAGGAAAACCTTTTTGGAGTAAGAAAAGTCCGAACTTTCATAAGGATGGTCACTGAAGCGCGTTTAACATGTTACGTAGAATAAGTTTGTGGTACTGCCTTAACTGACGGGGTTGTTTTTTTATTTATTTTTTTTTTTAGAGTGGAGGTTTAACGACCACCGTGAGCAACTCGCCCGTCCCTAATTTAGAGCCACTGGTTCCGGCGGGGAAGGGAGAGAGCCAGCGCCGTAAGACAAACAAAACATCCATGCCTCACTAGGATTCGAACCCAGACCCATCTCGGACGAATGATCAGAAGCCTAGAGGCCTAACTAACATTTATTTTACCTGTGGTGTGGGATCTGCTGTCGCATATCATCAACTTCTACCACAGTGACAGTTCCCCTAAAGAGAGTCCGAACATGAATGAAATCTACTTCCGCGTCTCGTAAAACTAGCTTTTCCAATGCCGTTTTACTCAAATATGTAGTAGCATGGTAACAACCTCGTGATAGTAGCATGGTAACAACCTCGTGATTAAACTGAATGCGGAAAAAGAAATGTTAAGAGAAATGTTAGAAGTCATACTAAAAACCGAATTGAAGTACGAAATGTCATTACATTCCATGAAAATTAGCCAGTAATAATGCCCCAATTTCTGAGCTCAGTTGAAGTGTAATATTACTCTCAAAATGATTTTTAGTTTGAGCCTGCGTTTAAATTAATAAAATTTATGCTTGTAGATGACATAATGAGAGTTCGGGCTGAACATGCTCCTAAAACCCAGAACAGCTAATTTATCCCTCTCGCTGTTTTTATTTATTTATTTATTTATTTACAGTATATTTCGGAATATAGAACACACTTTTCCCCAAAAAAATTGGCACCAAAGTTTCACTGTGTTTCATATACCGAAGGTCATTATTATTGCCATGAATGTACTCATTATTATTGCCATCTTGCGCGCTCCACAAATTCTTTTGTTAACTTGATTACGTAATCGGAGTTTTTAATCGTTCAGAGAAGAATTTAGCTAGGGGTTTTCTAATATGTACGTAGGAGCTTTGCTTTTTGCTACTATTGTTGCATCACTCGGGAGCGAGTGCGCACCTTTTCACTGTATTGGAAATTGAGAAGTAATCGGAAAAGCGGAAAAGAAATGGAAAAAAAAAAATTAATCAAATGAATGGGAGAGATTTTGGGGAGCTGGTGTAAGAATTATTAAAATAAGGATTTTATAAACTTCACGCTCTTCAGACGCTCTGCATTTCACAATTTAATTTTCCCCTTAGCTTTTCTTCCGTGGGTTCGCGCCTAGGAAGGTCAGGAAAGTACCGCTCTTCCCCTTCATCCCCACCCCATCCTCTCTCTCTTTCTCTCAGAGTCGAAGGGTTTCCAGCAGTCCGCTTGCTGTGGCATGGGACCGCGGGGCATCCTTTCCCTAACTGCTACGAGCCAGCAATATTGGGTAAGACATAGTAATTCAAATCAGAGAAATAGCGGGTAGACATTTTATTGGAGCTCGGCGCCAGTCGTCTTGAGATTTGATGCACCAGGTCTGGAAGAAAAGAATAGCTTGACGCCAGGCCAAGGAATACTATAGCAGTTTTATGATAGTAAGATTTACGACCTCAGAGATCCGTAGGCAACGAAGTTCCTAGAATTTGAGGGCGGACACAGATTTTGGACGGGGCGAAGGATGGCAAGTCAGAGAAATGGCGGGAAACCCAGAGCAAATCAGATCGGGAAATGATAATTGTTTGACCAATCTGTAAATTGGTAGGAGGATCCGGGAAGAACAAATTTTTGGTAGGACAGGAAGAGGAGCGAGAGAAATATATCAGTCGGCA
Organism: Macrothele yani; assembly: GCA_039090855.1. NCBI lineage: Eukaryota > Metazoa > Arthropoda > Arachnida > Araneae > Macrothelidae > Macrothele > Macrothele yani. The sequence goes on along the minus strand of CM076989.1, from coordinate 60,036,813 downwards.
TGAATACTTCGAAAGAAGGATGACAGAAGTCAGAGTCGGCATGAATACTGCGAAAGAAGGATGACAGAAGTCAGAGTCGGCATGAATACTTCAGGAAGAGAGGAGATAGCATAAAAACTTCGCTAGAATGATATTCCAGCCCTCATCGTGGGATAGAAGGTAGGATAATCCGACATTAAAGTTTCCTCTTGTTTACATAATTAGTATGTTGAACCGAAAATTTAAGAAGAGCATAGTAGACTAAGTTAAGGTTGAAAGTAAAACCAGCTCTAAACTAATGCTGAGAAAAGTAGGGCAGAAATAGAAGAATAATGAAATGGTTGAGTAAAGTAAATACCATTGATCAGAGCAGGAAATTGTGTAGTATAGGGAATCATTTTTTAGTAAATTATGTTTCGAAATATTTCAGAATTATATTAAATGAAAATAAGAAATTAAAGTTAACCTTTAAATAAATAATTTTGCTAAAAGGGTCTTCAAACATTTTCATATGAATGAGTGTATATTTTACTAGATTTCAAGCCTTCATCAGGCAAAATAAACATATTTTATTTTCCCGTTATTATGAGTCGGCTACATTTCATTTGAGTGTACAATTTTGTAAAGTAAAAAAAAGGGTTAATAACGATTGAGTGTTGGATGTGTGAATAAATGATTTGGGATGAATGTTCAGAAAAATCCTCCAGTGCAATACTGAGTAACTTACGCATCAGTGCTAGTAAACAAATCAAAATTTGTAAGTTAACGAATTATTCAAAAAGAAATGAAAAGCTAGACGATTACTTTAAAACATTGCGGCACTCAGCGGACCCCGATACACGGAACGTCGGCTGGGTGAAACACAACGCCCATCCTCGAATAGCGAGCCTGTGTTTTCTCTAATACTGGGAAAACATAGTTTTTTGAGATTCGAGTGATTACCCTTATTACTAATAATGACGCGGGGCAATCCAAAAGCCCCCACAGCACTATAGGTCTAAGGACAGATCCAGATTAATGATTCTTTAGTCGTCCAAAGAAGTTTAAATATATTTGATAATGATATAATGCGAAGTTTCTACATAGTGTCTTTATGTCCGTCTATACCGATACCAGAGTCTGTTGCAAACCTTGAAGAAATAATCTTCACTTCCCGTGAATTTGTGACCCAAACAAAGAAAATTATCAGTGCCTTAAATCTGGTTACCAACCACACTTATTTGAAGTCGGATGGAAACATCTACAAAAAACCTAAATGAGCACCTACGGGTTCACCTCTATCTTCAGTCCTTGCGGAAGCAGTACTTTAACCGCTAGAAGATCTCATCCTTTTAAATTGTATTAAGAAACCCCGAGTGTGGATCCGCTACGCTGACGACATATACTAGACGAATTAAATTATTTCATTCGTAAGATAAACAACCTACAAAATACAATAAAGCTCACCATGGAACCTGAAAAAGATGGGACGTGGAATTATCTTGACGTCGCGCTCAGAAGAAATAGAACATCCAGCTTCGATTTGAACGATTATAATAAACCGACCAAAATACCGAATCTTGTCCCTCCTGATTCGTACTGCCCAAAAGAGTACAAACTTTCCGCATTTAGAGCATGGTTCTATAGAGCGTATAACGTATGTAAATCCGACCACCTAAATAATAAAGAAATTGATAATATTTATAGCAAAGGTCTAAAGGCTGGATATAAGAAGGATGACATAGACAGAATACATAGGACTGTAAGAAATCGTATAATGCCAGCAATAACAAAATCGCCTAGCAGGATGATGAGATACGCAGGATCCATCACATATATCCCATGCTTTACATATTGGTTAAAGAATTTATTACGCAAATACAACATATCAATAGCATTGAAGTCCCCGACCCCGTCAACAGGGCCGTTTCTACCATTAGGCAAGACTAGGCGGCCGCCAGGGCGGCAAAATTAGGGGCGGCAAAAGGGCGGAAAAAATTAATTTAAAATCAAACAGCGAAAAAGTTGAGCAAATGAGGAGAAAAAATGAAAAAGAGGGGAAAAAGTGAAAAAGAGGAAAAATTAAAACATCGAATTGTTTTTACAAGCATACGGAACAGTTACTTAATAAGTTTTTACTTATTTTGACGAATGTAAACACATTGCCTGTACCTGCCTCAAAACTAAAGCAGCCGCTACTGAGTACGAAACGGAAACAAACGTGACCTTGATTCATCTCTGCCGAGCGCTGGAGGGGGACGCGTGTGCTGACTTGCGATCATGTCGCGACTTTATACATACCTCCCTCAGTCACTCTTATTGTTTTTGTCTCTGCAGGTTATTTGTCAAGTGTCAGTTGTATTGAGTGGTTCTGTTGATGTTTTTAGTTCTACTATTATTTCCTTTTGATAATCGATAACGTATTCACGAGCTAAGTTTTGTACTTCTCTTTCAACGTATCTAAAAGGAGTAAAAGGTAAGTGCAATTCATCATAGCTATTTATAAAAATGAGTCTATCTGTGAATCGCAGCACGAGAAAAGAACTACTGTGTAGGGATGGGCACATCGGTGGGTAGCATCGATGATCGACATCGGTGGTTACTCATTCCCAAAACATCGATAGTATCGGTGGAAATTTTCGATGTATCGGTGAAAACCTAAATGTTTTTGCTAATAAGCCGAAAAATTCGTTGTTTTCAATCTGCAGCAATTAGATGTGCAAAATCTCTGTTCAATATAACAGTGATTACTCACCAATAACATCGGGTAACTAATATATATTAAAATGCTCGATGCATTAGTAGAAACCTCTATTTTTGTTCGATGCATCGGTGTAAACCTCGATGTTTTGCTAATAAACTGAAAAACTCGCACTTTTCCACCTGCACCACTAAATGGGTACACGATCTGTAAAATCTCTTTTTAATATAACAGTGATACTCACCAGTTCAACAACCATTAACATAATATTTGTTAAAACGCTCAATGCATCGTGAAAACCACAATGTTTCTTCGATGCATCGGTGGAAACCTTGACATTTCTTTGATGCATCGGTGGAAACCTCGATGTTTCGCTAATAAACTGAAGAATTCGCACTTTTCCATCTGCAGCAATGAATGGGCGATCGATTTATAAAATCTCTGTTTAATATGTAACAGTGATACTCAACAATGCAACATCTAGTAACGTAATATCTGTTAAAACGCCCGATATATCGGTGGAAACCTCGATGTTTCGCTAATAAACTGAAGAATTCGCACTTTTCCATCTGCAGCAATGAATGGGCGATCGATTTATAAAATCTCTGTTTAATATGTAACAGTGATACTCAACAATGCAACATCTAGTAACGTAATATCTGTTAAAACGCCCGATATATCGGTGGAAACCTCGATGTTTCGCTAATAAACTGAAGAATTCGCACTTTTCCATCTGCAGCAATGAATGGGCGATCGATTTATAAAATCTCTGTTTAATATGTAACAGTGATACTCAACAATGCAACATCTAGTAACGTAATATCTGTTAAAACGCCCGATATATCGGTGGAAACCTCGATGTTTCGCTAATAAACTGAAGAATTCGCACTTTTCCATCTGCAGCAATGAATGGGCGATCGATTTATAAAATCTCTGTTTAATATGTAACAGTGATACTCAACAATGCAACATCTAGTAACGTAATATCTGTTAAAACTCCCGATGTATCGGTGGAAACCTCGATGTTTTTTGGATGTATCGGTGTGAACCACGATGTCTTGCTAACACAGCCAAAGATTTCACACTTCTTGATCTGCACCACCGAATGGGCATATCGGTGGGTAAAATCTCTGTTCCATATAATGGTAATTGTTCACCAGTTCAACCCCAAGTAACTAATAATATTTCTTAAAAGCTTCGATGTTTTTTCGATGTATCGGTGGAAACCTCGACGTTTTTTCGATGCATCGACTCACATGCCTTCGAGGAAAAGATCTCATTTTTCGCCAACGAATCAAGTAAAAAAGGAAGGGGATATTTCTTTCTTCTGTATATTTATGAATGTAACAAAAAAAATGCATTTACTTTTCGTTGAAGATATTCTCTTCGAGTTCCAGACATCGGTCGCGAAACCTCGATGTTTTTTCGATGTATTGGCTTCTGCAATATCGAGGTTAAAACATCGATCATTGGAGACAAAACATCGATGTTCAAAAGCATCGAGGTGTTTTGCCCATCCCTACTACTGTGTCTTTTCTCAAACACTTTAGCTGTTGTTTTCTTAAAATTTTACGTATACGCAAAAATATAATCTTACTATTTGATATAATATCTGAAATGAGTTAAAATAAAGATATTGACTTTAAAATAGAATTACGAAAATCGTTTCCATTAATGTTACTGGCTTCTTACATTATTCGGTAATAATGTTATTACAATTTTCTAATGTAATATACAGAATTATTGTATACAGTATTCAGAATTATTATTGGCCTATATATTTTCAAATAGAAAGGATCAAAAATGGCAGACAGGAAAAAACTCTCAGGTGCTCAGTACAGAAAAAGAAAAGCGGATAGAGAAATAGAACTTTCCAAATTGAAGGGGTCTTTTGAAAAATCTCTACGTCCTCCACATAGTTTTCCTGAAATCGCTGTGACATCAACTTCAACCTCACAAAAAGATGACGACATAGGCCTACCAGGCACGGACATAGAAGTTAACAGCCGAGAGCAAAAGGAACACGTTGCAGTGGATACTGCAGAGGATGGCCTTAAAGATGAAGACGGTGAACAAAGTAAACGCCCGAAAATAACTGAAGAAAACGTCAAAATAGATTATTCAGATCCTGCTTCCTGGGAAGACTTACCAATAAGTGGAGAAAAATTAAGAAATCTTTTAGTTGAAAATGGGTCAAAACAAGTGAGCAAAAAATTTCCTTTAGATAAGAAAAAAGGAAGTTTTCAGCTGTACATTATAAAAGAAAACTCTCAAATGGAGAAGAAGTTTACCGTGAATACCTCCGATATTCTGTGTCAACCGATAAAGCTTTCTGTTTTTGCTGCAAGGTATTTGGCGGAAATTCAGCTCTTAACAAACTAGGCGTCTACTGCATACCATTAATTCATGAAGACTCAGACAGTGCAGATAAATACTATATAGGTTCTACCTTAAGAACCGTAAATGTCAGAATGGGTGAACATAAATACGCTCTTCGTTTTGGAACAGTTTCCACAGCTTTCACTAATGCTGTTAACCAGGGAGGTTACTCCCCAGATTGGACAAATGTTAGGGTACTTAACTCAAATGTTAATAAACGTACTGTCTTCCTTACGGAAAGCCTCTTCATTATTGCATATGGGGAGGCATGCTGTAACATTGAACTCCCGACATTTGTTCCAAGACAGTGGAGAAAGATTGTTGCCCCCCCCCCTCCTCACACAACTCTGAAGGAGACTTTATAGGATAAGAGATTAAGACTTGATTTTTTGGACTTTAACGATTTGTTGATGGCATCACCGGTGATTGAGAAGACCGAGTGAATTATGGGTCGTGTTGACAATATATAATGTCTGCTCTTGTGTTTCGTGGCGCTTGGATCCTGATGATGGGTGCTATGTTCAGCCCCGAAAGATCTCGCGTGTAAATATTAATTTTTAATTGCCAATAAAGTGTTTTGATCTTGACTTGCAATTTGGAAATTATGTTTGTGAATGACCGCACGTGCGACAGCATCGGTGAATATTTTATAGCGCCCATTATTATTCATTTTGTTTTTGAAGGGCAATGTTTTCGGTAGTGTTTTAACCCTCAGAAAAAAATGCTAGCAAACTATTGGGACAAAGGAACAATAAGCAGGCTTTCGTGAAATCAGGTAAAAATGCCCTTGATAAATTCAAGTGATGCAGATAATAAACTATGTGTAAATATGTGTTAAAATAATGTATAAAGTATAGTTTTTTTTTATGAATTGATAGATTTAAGGTGGAATAAAATATATGCAATGAAGCGGACTATAGTACATTCCAATATCTTCAAAATTTGAATTCGAATGGAAACAGAAAACCTATACAGTGAAAAAAACAGATGTGTGTTGTTAATTCGAACGTTGGTTACTAACTCAGCATAAACTGTCAGATGGTCATCGATTTCATCATGAAGAACCTGTGTTAAGAGTTGGGAAACATTTTTGAAAGAAGTTTCTTCCTAAAACGTTGAAAAAGGGTCGAATCGTGGACAAATATTTAATAAACGGATATTTTAAAGAGTGGCCTAAGATTTACTATTCGATTAATAGAAATATTTCAGTAACCGTGCTTTAATTTTTAATAAAAAGAACCTCCCGGAAGTTTACATATTTTCTAATGAAGCTTTTCTTTTGCATATTATATCTTTCTCTACTATGTTATGACTAAATTACATCTGCATATTTTATCGAAAAAAGAAAGGGAAAAAAGAAATGAATGAACTTCATGAGACCCCTCGGTGGTGGAGTGGTCACAGGCGCGAACTTCTTGCTGATCGTCCGATTAGCGGCCGGGTTCGAGCTTCGGATGTCCTACGGCTCTGGTCTTGTCTCTTATTTGTAGCTAGTGTCCTTAAAATAGGGAAGGACGACTCTTTATATTTTTCGACGTTCATGGGGGTTGTTGAATTCGAAAAAAAAAAAAAAAAACACCTCCCAGGATATTCTTGTTTTCTGCGTGAAAGTAAACCCGAGTTGGCTTATTAGATGAAAGACATGGTAATCTTCATACGAACCCAGACATCATATTTGCTATGAACCCGTACTGACTGGCCAAATAATTGCCTCTAGAAACGAACAAAGCTGTAGAATGAAATGATTTTGAAATTATTCTTCATGAGTTCTGAAAGTTTATGAGCTGATAAATACTTTGTAAGCTTTCAGTGTCTGTAGCGCTGATAACGCATATTGAAAAAAGGTATTATTTCAAATATTACTGTGCATTCCAGTTCATTGCTTCTGAAGTCGAATGTAAAATCAGAATGCATGAGACGATACAGAATAAGATGAACAACGACAGTACAAGATGTTGAAGGCACGTTATCCCGAATTATTTTTTATTCGGTAACTTTCTCTCTTTTTCTCGATCATCTCCAAAAGGCAGTTAATGATAGATGTGAAGAAAAAAATTTTAAAAAAATTGTTTAAAACATTTTGTATCCTCTTGTCACGAAGTGGAAGTGATCGGTTTGCATTACCTGAGTGAGAAATAGTCGTGAAATGCGGGGGGGGGATATATTACTTTTGCACCTGCAATCCGTTAAGAAGCAGATAATTACACCTCTTGAAGCGGTTGTCTGGTTAATTTGCCTGTTTCCAAGTTCTGTTTGTTTGTTTTCCAAAACTGACGTTCTAGCTTGTTTTTCCAAAACTGATGTAATTTAAATTCATTCAAGTGTTAAGTGTAGTACGAGTATTTTTCTGGAGTTGACATATCTTAAATTCGTCCAAGAGTAACTCTGAACTCAGAAATAAACAAAAACCTTCGAGTTCCGGCCGAATGTTCCCTCTTTCGCTTCCGCCATTTTCTTTTGTCTGTTTCTTTTTTATTTCTTTTTTTGATAATACTGTGTCTCTTTTGAATCGCAATATATGAGGAGATCTGTGCCACGCATATTGCGTCGATTTTTGTTTTTCTTGTTACCTCAAACTGCATCTAACGGTAGGAATACAACGCCCTCTCTACGTACTTGTTCAGTGTAACAGTTCACTGCCTTGCCGACGTATTCCATTTGCTACCTGATTTAGAGCGTGATCAGAAAACCTCTCACTCCAACTTTTGGTTTTTCTAAAACTGAGATTAAATTTTTGTCATTCCAAGAAAATGGAATTACGATGGGGAGGGAAGAGATCTGCGAATCTCTAATGTACTGCGTTCCGAATGAATAACTGAAACACAGGCCCGTTACATAGAACACCGTGGCAAGTAAAATCGGCTAATGGGGAAGAAACAGTAAATAAATAAATAAAAAAAAAGCAATAAGAAACGAACGTATGGCAAAATTATTCGCACGGTGCCGGACAAGTTCCCCGAAGGCACGGCTTTACTTTGTTTTTCAAGGCACGTAAAAGACCACCGCAGGACGTTTTAGGCAGGTGCGGCTTTTAACGAAATTTGATATTACATGCTAGCATGGAGTGAATCCTGCTTGTATGCACTTTCCGCGTGCGGCTACTTTTCCGAAGCTATGGAACCTCGTTAAAATATCATCCACAGATGATTTAAGGTCACGTTCTCTTTTATTTTCTATATTTTTTTTATTTATTTTTTTTCAGTTTCTGTCGCTTTCTCGTTTAAGAAAGAATAAGTGCAGAGCGAATGGGCAAATCGCAAGTCGCGCGATTGCATTGTTCTCCAACAATTTCTGCACTTCACGAGCGGCATACGTTAAATAGTTTTTACCCCTTTCTTACGTATCCAGTGGTGTATGTGTATTTACACTGAAACAAGCCCATGCAGGTTGGACTTACAGTCAAAATGTCTGCTTTCTGTTTTCCAGGAGTGTATGTAAGTATTTTCTTTTTCATGACTTAAATGCCAATATTACGGTTCCTTTATGCAATTGTCGTATGAATAAGTTTACAGTGATCAGCTGGTCTAAAACTTGGATAGTAAAGTATTTCGCGAACTGGCGCATTTTCTGGTGCGTAATGGTATTAAGCTAATGCGCACATAATTTCCGACCCTTTCCCTAGTTTCTGTTTACTTGCCATCCTTTGATGCAACATAACGCGCTTTTCTGTTAGTTCGCTTTTATTCGGAAAATTTAAATCAAATTTTCACAGTTTAAAGATTCATATTGTGCTGATGATCATGGCTGTTATCGGTTTTATTATTTACATTAATCTTTTCGGAGGGGGAATGGTATAATATTGCTTTTACTATCGTTATTGTTATTATTTTAATTGGAGGCTTAACGCCTACCTTGAACAACTCGATGGGCTATAAGTAGTAGCCCGACGCTAATTTAGGGCCACTGATTCCAGGGAAGGGAGAGAACCAGCGCTGTAAAACAAACACAACATCCATGCCACACCGGGATTCGAACCCGGACCCCATCGCTGACGAATGGTCAGAAGCCAGCGCTTAGACTACTGCGCCATCCAAGCGGCAATTTTTACTAGCGCTTTTTTACTGTGCGAAAAAAGATTTTACAGCGAATAAAATGAGATATCTCATATCATAGCTGCCTCGGTGGTGCAGTGGTCTAAGCACTAGCTTCTGACCATTCATCCGAGATGTCTCCCGGTTCGAATCCCGGAGAGGCATGGATGGTGTGTTTATCTTACGGCACTAGTTCTCACCCTTCCATGGAATCAGTGGCCCTGAATTAGGGACGGGCGACTGCTTATTGTCCATTGAGTTGCTCACAATGGTCGTTAAACCTCCAAACAAACAGGAAACCCTAAGTCACATGTCTCTCAAGAACGACTGTAGACTAGTTCACGCCCTATCCATGAAGCAGATACCCACTTCATGTACACCGTCCTACCATAAATATCCGGACAGCTATGTTAATAGTGAATTAGATAAAAATCAGAGGTATTTTCGCGCTACAAATCGAAGACACTGTAAAGGGCTGTCAAAGCACGGTCAAATTAAACTTGTTACAAAGCGCACACACCACACTTCCAAATTATCATCTAAAAACGTATGGTCTAAAAAACGTCTTTATTTACAATTTAAAAATATGTTTTGTTTTAAAGCTTTGGCGAGCACTTTCGCGACCACTATGGTCGCATCTTCAGGCCGATGAGTGAAATCATATCAGAGCGGCACATGGTTTAAATAGTAACAGACATGAGCACAGAGAATACACATTATGTAAATGAAAAAAAGAATCACTCATAAGTCACCGCCATTAACCACAAAGTGTTTAAAGTCATCAAAATTACTTTGGTGGTTTCTCCCATGAGTATTGTAAAACGAAATTTCTCCAAGCACTAGGGATGTAGACAGGAACGTCTTCATTGCAGCACTTAGGTCCTAATTTTATAATATATAGGCTCTCAGTGAGGAGCATAGAGCTTTTTGTAGAAGCTGTAGATATCAAGTTCGCATTTTTCCCAGTCAGGTCTTAAGTCCATTTCAATGACAGTCTTAGACAATGTCGAGGTAGTAGCTTCTTCACGGATGGCATATTTGTGTTCAGTCCACCGAATTCCTAGGCTTCGAAAGGTCGAACTCACATAGCAGAGGACCGCAGATTGTCCATTAACGTCCATCAGGATAATACCAAATACACCAAAGCGGGAAATAGTTGGTATTATATCTCTGTCATGTCTAATAATAGAAAAGAGGTTTTGAGTTTTGACACCGAACCCTAAGGAGTATTTCTTACAGGTGTTTTTTAATAAGGTAACAACTGATTTTCGGTAGGGCATACTTCCCACATATTTTGTTGTGGGTACACTTCTAGTTAGAGTTGTTGAAGTCTTCCGTTTATATTGCTGTATAAGTCGTTGCACGCTGCCCGTGGAGTATCCATGTGCATTTGCAATGTCATTAACTTTTCCCAATTCCTGATTTCGGTATACAGAATTTGAAGAGTGAGTAAAAGCTCTATTCACAAGGAATCTAAGGGCCGAGTATTTGTAAGAAGTTGGAGTACGTGAGTTGAAGGGGATCATTACCGGGATAGAGGTTGGTTTCCGATAGACAGAAAAGTCAAAATATTCATGACCTGAGGAATGTTAGACCAAAAAGTCAAGATAGGGTAGTGACCCAGATTTTTCTACCTCTATATTAAATCTTATACTGGGAATGATTGAAGAGAAGTTTGAAGACATATCATGCAGTTCGGAGACAGAGTGAGGCAAGATAAGAAAAGCATCATCAACATATCGTATGTATAATGACGGTTGAACAATACAAGATTTGAGGTATTTATTCTCTAAGTCCTGAAGCAGGATCTCAGCAAGAACAGGTGATAGAGGCGAACCGATTGGTGCCCCCTCATTTTGTTTGTAGATGGTTTGTTTAAAACGGAAAAATATCGGTCCCCAACAAGTTTCAAAGCTTGTAGAGTTGCATCAATTTGAACTTGACTGTAATGGTTCTGGGTTAGCAAGATTTTTTCAATGAGAGCATAGACAACTGTACGAGTGCGCTTTGTAACAAGTTTAATTTGACCGTGCTTTAACAGCCCTTACAGTCTCAGTGAATTAGATCCTGCGCAACTATAAATACGCTGATAGGGCTATGATGAGACATTAGCACCACTATGAATGCAAGATGCCTCAGTCGACAGAGTTCACTAATGTCCAGCGTGGATTGATAATAGGGTACCACATAAGTGATATCCCCATACGGGACATTTCCGTGGCACTGAAGATTTCTAAGTCAAATGTTGTGATGTTATATGCGAATGAAAGCGTGCTGAGCTAAATTTGCCATGAAATGACCCGGTAGACTTCCGAAATTAACAGAACGTGTCAAGCGAGCTCTGAAATGGAATACCAGCGCAGAATACAAATCAACAAAGTCTTAAATCTTGCAAACCCTATGTGAGGCTATTGGGACTGATGTTAGCACCGGTATAGGGAGCAGAACGCTTAACGAAAAGGAATTACAAGGTCAACCGCTAATCACTTCAACTAAAACCACATGCTAATTAGCGTGGTGCAAGGAATGACGATCTTGGACTGTAGACTGATGGAAAACTGTTCGTTGGTCTGGCGAGTCCCGGTACAGCGTGTATCAGCCTGATGATATGACTTGGTTGAAGTGCATGCTGGGAGAAAGGTAACTTCCGGTCTGTGTCGTCCCCACAATGAAGTTTGGTGGAGGTAACCTGCTCGTATGGTTCGTCTTGGACCCATACAGACCCTACTTAGTTTTACCGGTTTTCTTTATTTCTTTCATGGTTTAACAACTACCATGAGCAACTCATAGAACTCTAAGGGCCGTCCTTCCCTAATTTCAGGACAATGGTTCCAGGGAAAATAATCAGCCAGTACCATAGGACAAACGCACCACCCATGCTTCATCCAGAACTCGAACTCAGGTCCAACTCCCTTCTTTCCTCAAAATGAAGGTGGGTTATACCATCTGCATTAATGTTTATCATTTTGTCTTTCCAATTCAATGATTGAAAGACGTTTCCGTAATGTTGCGTTCAAGAGTTTCGGAGGTGTGGTGTCAACTTTTTAAACTTTTTGCTAATGTATACAGTAGCGAACAAAAGTATTTGGCGAAACACTTTTTCGACCATAATATTTTTTCTGCTGGACCAAATCGGGTCATTTTGGGATATGATATGTGTTATTCAGTTGTAAACATGACCCATATGCAGATGGATCGGAAACCTTAACGCAGGTCAGGTACCGAGCTTAATCGCAAAGATCACAAATTGACCAACAAAGTAGGTGTGTATCACATTCATTTAATGCAACGATAACAGAAAACAAGTACGAGAAAACAACAAAACAATAACTAATACTTAGTGGGATAACCACGAGACTTAATAACAGCTGCACAACGGGCCGGCATCGAGTCCACTAGCTTCTCGATGGTGACCTGCGGAATTCGCGCCCATTCTGCAGATAGCTGGTCGAACTTCTGGGCCCTATTCCGGCAGGTTTTCTTCGCACATCGTCTCTCCAGCTCCTCCCACATGTACTCGATAGGGTTGAGGTCTGGAGATTAGCTTGGCCAGTCTAGAAGTGTGACCTGTTGGTGCTGGAAGGCTGCCTTTGCTACTCTGGAGGTGTGCTTCGGGTCATTGTCTTGCTGCACGATCCATCCGGGTGGCATGTTCTGGTTTGCCCATGGGAAGGCATCGTTGATGAGCATGTTCCTGGAGCTCTGTCCGGTCATTATTCCGTCAGTCTTGATGATCGGGCCCATTCCATTGCGAGAGAAGGCGCCGTAAACCATGAGCGATCCTCCTCCGTGCTTGACAGTCGGCTGAATGAACAGGGGGTTGAATTTCTGGCCACACAGACGTCGTACGTATCGGATGCCATCACTTCCGAACAAGTTGAACTTGCTCTCGTTGGTGAAAATCCCCTTATTCCAGTCCTCCGCGGTCCAGTGACGATGACGGCGCGCGAATGCGACTCTGGCTCGTCAATTATTGACTCTGATGAGTAATTTCTTGGCGGGGTGTCTTCCATTTAATCCACCAGCAATGAGACGACGGGAGATGGTCATTCGGCTGACGTTCAGGTCGTTACTGTCGCGGAATTCGGTGGCGATGTCCACAGCAGTCAAGGTGGGATCAGCACTATATCGGCGGAGGATGCGTCTATCCTGACGCTACGTAGTGGAATGAGGCCTACCACATCGAGGACTGTTCTTGACGGTCTCAGTGTTCTTATAACGTCGCAGGATAGCAAAAATTGACTGGTGTCGGATCTTCAGGGCCCTCGAAATGTCGATGACGCGCATTCCGGATTTCATCATGCTCACAGCCGCCTGGCGAGCTCCAACAGGGATCTCCGCCTTTTTACCAATTTCTGAAAACCTAAGATTGACTTATTATCACACTACACATCACAAAACCCACAAAAATCACAGGAAAAACATTAATACATGCAGCAAACAAATGGGTAATAATTGGCGACTCTTGAATATGGCCCATTTCGAAAGACAAATTCGCTCTGAGAGAAATACATACTACGCGGCATTGTAACCCACGAATCAACACAAATCATATCCCAAAATGACCCGATTTGGTCCAGCAGGAAAAAAATTATGGTCGAAACGCTACTGTATCTATCATCATCATCATCATCATCATCATCATCATCATTGTCAACCATTATTAATTCACTGCTGGACGAAGGTCTCCCCAAGTTTCTTCCACAACGGTCTGTCTTGTGCCAGCCTGTTCCATGTTATTCCCGCACACTTTCGAATTTCATCCGCCCATCTCCCATGTGATCTTTTTCTAGGTCTTTTCCTGTCACTCGGAATCCACTCTAAAATTTCAGCTGTCCATCGATGGTCTGTCCTTCTGGCAGTATGTCCAGCCCATTGCCATTTCAGGGATTTTACTGTGGTCATCATGTCTTCCACTCTTCTCATTTTTCGGATCCACGAGTTCCTCTTCTTATCTCTCCTGGTTACAGCAAGCATGCATATCTCCATGCTCCTTTGAGTTGTCTGCAGACTTTGTATGTCTCTTTTAGTTAAGGTCCACGTCTCTGCACCATATGTAAGCACTGGAAGGATGCATTGATCAAACACTTTTCCTTTAAGACATAATTGCATATTGCTCTTGAAAATTATATTGTTTCTTCCAAACGCTCTCCAGGCAAGTTTTGTACGCCGATTAATTTCTTCATCAATGTGACCCTCACTTGATATCTGCTGCCCAAGATAAATGTAGGTATTGATTATTTACAGCTTTTCCCCATTAATCGATAAATCTTCATTTTTTGTAAAAGCATTGTACATCACTTTTGTCTTCTGAAAGTTCATTTTTAATCCCACTTCTTTACTCTTGTCAGCAAGTTCCTGGATCATACTCTGCAGCTCTGATGGGGTAGTTGCAAAAAGGACTACGTCATCAGCAAAGCGAAGGTGGATTAGATAATCTCCATTAATCTTTATTCCTTTGTTTTCCCAGTTCAGTGATTGAAAGGCATTTCCCAATGTGGCAGTAAAGAGCTTTGGAGATATAGTGTCACCTTGTCTCATCCCCTTTAGTGAAGATTTTATAAACCACTGATAGGAGGCTGATAGGTCTGTAGTTCCTGAGATCCTCAATCTCACCTTTTTTATGTAGCAGGGTCATTGTAGCATTGTCCCAATCCTCATGAATCTTCCCTTCATTAAGGCATCGAGTGAAAACTTGGGCGACAACTGTTTCAATTTCTCCACTTGCTTCTTGTATGATGTCTACTGTAATTCCATCTTCTCCTGGAGTTTTTCCCCGCTTCATGTTCTTGATTGCATGTGTAACTTCTGCTGGGTGGACTGGAAGAACTTTGGTACTGGTACCTTTCATGATGTCTGGAGTACATGTATCATCCCTTTTCATATAATTTGGAGTAGAAATCTTTAACTCTTGTCAAAAATTCACCTCTATTTCTTGTTACAGAACCATCTTCTTTTCTCAGAGCCATAATCTGTTTTCTTCCCTTACTCAGATGTCCCTTTGCTCTCATTAGGCTTTGGTTGTTTTCAATTACTTTCCTCACTAGTTCACAGTTGAAGTTCCTTACATCCTCAGTGATACTTTTTCGAACCGTCTTGCATAGCTCTATATATTCCACTTTGGAAATTACATCTCCTTTAGTTGTCCTCATCTCTTCTTTTTGCATCAGAATTTTGGTTTTTCCTGATACTTTGTTCGTATGTAACGTGTTCTTAGTACCAGCTATTTTTGTTGCTGTTTCCATAAGAGATTTGGTTAGTTTTCTGTTAAGTTCAGAGATGTGCACTTCTTCCAATTTTAGACATTCTAGAGCAGAGAATCTGTTCCTCAGTTCCAATTTGAAGGCATTTTGATGTTTTTCAAGGTTGGTCGTGTCAATACACTTTGTTTTATGAGCTTGCCACGCTCGAGTTTAGCATTGAGGTGCATCTTACATCTTACCATTCTATGGTCACTACCTGTGTTGAACTTGTTTAGCACACTGCAGTCCTCTATGACAAATTTCTTGTTACACATAATTAAATCAATTTCACTTGTCAATCCATTGGAATGCCTCAATGTCCATTTCCTTTGCGGCTTTTTCTTGAAAAAGGAGTTCATGATGAAAAATCCTTCTGCCTCTTCAAACTCTAAGAGATTATTTCCACGCTGGTTTTTGTTGCAGTGACCGAATTTACCTACTGAAGTTTCATTCTGTTGTCGTTGCCCTATTTTCGCATTGAAATTTCCCATAATGATCTTCAAGTGCTGCTTGCCTTTATTATTTAGATGACGAATTTCCTCATAAAATTCTTCAATCTCTTCTTCAGGATGACTTGTAGTGGGTGCATAAGTTTGAATAATCTGAGCCTGGTATGTTCTCGAGAGTTGGATAACAAGTCGTGCAGCTCTGTCAGAGGAACTTTCAACTTCTACAACTTTATCCTTCAGTTTCTTGTTTATTATAAATCAAACACTACTAGTTCTGTCAGTATCTGCCCCACGATAATAAAAGAGATGTCCACTTTTCAGTTCAATGAGATCTTCTCCTTTTCTCCTTACCTCACTTAGCCCGACGATGTCCCACTTGATCCTTTGTAGTTCTTCTTCCAATTCAAGGAGCCTTGAATCAGAAGGTAGGAAGCGTCCGTTATACGTAGCCATGATCAGCATCAGGTGGCAGCCTAGTCCGGTCCTTCGGTGATACTTAGCACCCTCTGCCTTCGTGTCGCACTGGACGTTGCCTTGGCCAGGTACATTCCAGCTGCCGGAGACTGAGGGCCAAGATTTAAGTTGTGGAGCCATTTTGGAAGGGTTTGGCCGTAACTCACCACGCTGGCCAAGCTGGTTGGTGAGTGTGGGATAACATTTCCTCTAATCCCGATGGTATAGTTATACCGCTATTTTGCGGTCGTCCGAGCCCCTTTATTGGGAACAGGATGCACCACGAGAAGGCGGGGTTGCCATTGGTCACGGTGAGGCTGTAGTGTATTGCGCATCACCTGACCTTATATATATATATATATACTGCTGGCCACTCAAAATGCAACACCAAGATGGAAGCATCCGATTGGCCTGAAATTTCCAGCATGCATCGCCCGCGAGGGGGCATGCAAACGATTAGCATTGCAGGGCATATGCAAATCATGTGCGCCCGGCACGCCACCGAGAAACACTATAAGAAGGATGCACAGAAGGCGGGGTGTAAGTAGTGGAAGTGTGATGTGCTGCCGGACCTGTGCGTGGGAAGCTTCCTGATGCCTCGTCGCAGAATACGGCAGTCATTCCAGCACGTTTCGGAGTTCGACAGAGGACGAATAGTGGCTTATCGCGACAGCGGTTTATCGTACCGAGACATCGGTGCCCGTGTCAGACGGCATCCAGCCACCGTGAGGCGAGTATGGATTCGGTGGGTGCAGGAGGGACGGAAGGATCGACGTGAGAGATTGCCGCAGCCGCGGCACATCATCGAACGAAAGGACGGGCATGTTGAGCGGCGGTCATTGACGGCTCGCACTGCCACATCACGAACGCTAGCGCAGGAACTGGGGTGTATTGCGCAACAACCTGTGTCAGTACGTACCGTTCGACGTCATCTGCAGGAGCAGGGACTTGTCGCACGGCGCCTATTGCTCTGATTACCATTGACGTTATACCACCGGCGAGTGCGGCGGCAGTGGGCCGTTGAACGCCGCACCTTGACTACGGAATGGCACGACATTGTCTTCTCCGACGAACCCTGCTTCTGCCTGCTACACCACGATGGTCGGATCCGCGTGTGGCGGCACCGGGGCGAGAGACTGTATGACGCCTGCATTATGCATTGCCATGTCCATCGCCTGGCGTTATGGTTTGGGGCGCAATTGGATATGACACCTGCACCCCTCTGGTACGCATCGCCGGTACACTCAACATCCACCGCTACATCTCCGACGGTTTGGAGCTTGTAGTCCTCCCTTACCTGCAGGGCCTGCCAGCGGCCACTCTTCAACAGGAATCAGGACAATGCGCGCCCGTAGTTGGCACGCATCGTGCAACAATTCTTCACGGCCCACGAGGTGTCACTGCTGCCGTGGATCGCCTGTTCTCCCGATATGTCGCCCATCGAACACGTCTGGTCGCTGATCGGCAACCGAGTGGCCTGGCAAGCACCACCCGCGGCTACGCCTGATAAACTGTGGCAACGTGTGGTAGAAGCCTGGACCGACATACCCGAAGCCCACATCGAAGGCCTCTTTCGTTCGATGCCGCGGCGTGTAACGGCCGTTATTGCCAGCCATGGGGGCCACACGAACTATTGATGTCTGCGTGTTCCGCAAGACGCACGAGCCTGTAAGCTCAATCGTTTCATCTTTGTATCTGTTGTTATGTGTCCAGTAAATCTGGCTTTGCTATCTCGTGTCCTTCTTGGTGTTGCATTTTGGGTGGCCAGCAGTGTACATATGTATATATATATATATATATATATATATATATATATATATATATATATATATATATATATATATATATATATAGGATTTATCGTTGCTCCTTTGTGATCATTGCATTCTGGTATTCGCGGAATCGAGAATCTCTGTTTGTACGATAAGCAAGAGGCGTAGTCAGGCAGATGACGTCACACCTGGCAAGGACAAGACGGATTCAATCCAATGACGTCAGCACGTGTTAACAACAAGATGACGTCGGTCGCTTTGAGATTGCGCAGAGTTTGTTGTGGCCCAGTCCCCGACGTAGAAGCAAAATCTTTTGTAATGTATCTATAATTATTTAATCATTTTTATAGTATTTTGTAAATATATATATATATATATATATATATATATATATATATATATATATATCATCATCATCATCATTGTCAACCATTATCAATCCACTGCTGGACGAAGGTCTCCCCAAGTTTCCTCCACAACGGTCTGTCTTGTGCCATTCTCCTCCATGTCACCCCTGCATACTTTCGAATTTCATCCACCCATCTCCCATGTGGTCTTCTTCTGGGTCTTTTCCTGTCCCTTGGAATCCAATCTAAAATTTCGGCTGTCCATCGATGATCTGTCCTTCTGGCAGTATGTCCAGCCCATTGCCATTTCAGGGATTTAACTCTGATCATGATGTCTTCCACTCTTGTCATTTTTCTGATCCACGAGTTCCTCTTCTTATCTCTCCTGGTTACACCAAGTATGCACCTCTCCATGCTTCTTTGAGTTGTCTGCAGCCTTTGTATGTCTCTTTTAGTTAAGGTCCACGTCTCTGCACCATACGTAAGCACTGGAAGGATGCATTGATCAAACACTTTTCTTTTAAGACATAATGGCATATTGCTCTTGAAAATTATGCTGTTTCTTCCAAAAGCTCTCCAGGCAAGTTTTGTACGCCGATTAATTTCTTCACCAATGTGGCCCTCACTTGATATCTGCTGTCCAAGATAAACGTACGTGTCTGTTATCTCCAGCTTTTCTCCATCAATCGATAAATCTTCATTTCTTGTAAAAGCATTGAACATCACTTTTGTCTTCTGAAAGTTCATTTTTAATCCCACTTCTTTACTCTTGTCAGCAAGTTCCTGAATCATACTCTGCAGCTCTGATGGGGTAGTTGCAAAAATGACTACGTCATCAGCATAACGAAGGTGGGTTAGATAATCTCCATTAATCTTTATCCCCTTGTTTTCCCAGCTCAGCGACTGAAAAACACCCTCCAATGTGGCATTAAAGAGCTTCGGAGATATGGTGTCACCTTGTCTCACTCCCTTTCCAATTTTTACGTGTGTTGTATTTTGAAACAGCCTAATCTTTGCACTTGCATTTTCATAGATGTTATTAATAATATTAATGTATGCATCTTCAATACCGCAGGTTTTCAGAGCCATTGTAACTGCTGATGGTTTCACCGAATCAAAGGCTTTTTCATAATCGATAAAAGCCATGCACAATGGAAGTTCATATTCCCTTGCTCTTTCAATTAGTTCTCTCAGCACGTGGATATGATCTATTGTGCTGTAGCCACTCCTGAATCCAGCTTGTTCTCTCGGTTGAGCCATGTCCAGTGTTACCTTCAAGCGGTATGAAAGAACTTTAGTGAAGATTTTATAAACTACTGATAGGAGGCTGATAGGTCTGTAGTTTCCGAGATCCTCAATGTCACCTTTCTTATGTAGCAGGATCATTGTAGCGGTGTTCCAATCCTCAGGAATCTTTCCTTCATTAAGGCATCGAGTGAACATTTGGGCGAGTACTGTTTCGATTTCTCCACTTGCTTCTTGTATGATGTCTACAGTAATTCCATCTTCTCCTGGAGCTTTTCCTCGCTTCATGTTCTTGATTGCATGTGCAACTTCTGCTGGAAGGACTGGAGGAACTCTGGTACTGGTATCTTTCATGATGTCTGGAGTGCATATATCATCCCTTTCATATAATTTGGAGTAGAAATCTTTCACTCTTGTCAAAATTTCGCCTATATTTCTTGTTACAGAACCATCTTTTTCTCAGTGCCATAATCTGTTTTCTTCCCTTACTGAGATGTCCCTTTGCTATCTTTAGGCTTTGGTTGTTTTCAATTGCTTTCCTCACTAGTTCACAGTTGAATTTCCTTACGTCTTCAGTGATACTTTTTCTTACTGTCTTGCATAGCTCTATATAGTCCACTTTGGAAGTCACATCTTCTTTAGTTGTCCTCATCTCTCTTCTTTTTTGCATCAACATTTTGGTTTTTTCTGATAATTTGTTCACATGCAACTTGTTCTTAGACCCAGCTAATTTTGTTGCTGTTTCCATAAGAGCTTTGGTTACTTTTCTGTTAACTTCAGAGATGTCCACTTCTTCCGATGTTAGGCCTTCTAAAGCAGAGAACCTGTTCTTCAGTTCCAACTTGAAGGTATTATGGTGTTTTTTAAGGTTGGTTATGTCAATAGATTTTGTTTGTCTTATGAGCTTGCCACGTTCAAGTTTAGTGTTGAGGTGCATCTTACATCTCACCAATCTATGGTCACTACCTGTGTTGAACTTGTTTAGCACACTGCAGTCTTCTATGACGAATTTTTTGTTACACATAATAAAATCAATTTCACTTGTCGTCCCATTTGGATGTCTCCATGTCCATTTCCTGTGTGGCTTTTTCTTGAAGAAGGAGTTCAAGATGAAAAATCCTTCTGCCTCTGCAAACTCAACGAGAGTATTTCCACGCTGGTTTCTGTTGCCATGACCGAATTTACCTACTGAAGTTTTATTCTGTTGCCGTTGCCCTATTTTTGCATTGAAATCTCCCATAATTATTTTCAAGTGCTGCTTACCTTTATTATTTAGATCACGAATTTCCTCATAAAATTCTTCAATTTCTTCTTCAGGATGACTTGTGGTGGGTGCATAAGTTTGAATAATCTGAGCCTGGTATCTTTTCGAGAGTTGGATAACACGTCGTGCAGCTCTGTCAGAGGAACTTTCAACTTCTACAACTTTACCCTTCAGTTTCTTGTTTATTATAAATCCAACACCACTAGTTCTGCCAGTATCTGTCCCACGATAGTAGAAGAGATGTCCACTTTTCAGTTCGATGAGATCTTCTCCTTTTCTCCTTACCTCACTTAGCCCCACGATGTCCCACTTGATCCTTTGTAGTTCCTCTTCCTATTCAAGAAGCCTTGAATCAGAAGATAGGGAGCGTCCATTGTAAGTAGCCAAGGTCAGCATCAGATGGCAGCCTAGTCCGGTCCTCCGGGGATTCTTAGCACCCTCTGCCTTCATGTCGCACTGGCCGCTGCCTTGGCCAGGTACATTCCAGCTGCCGGAGACTGAGGGCCAAGATTTCAGTTGTGGAGTCATTTTGGAGGTGTTTGGCCATAACTCACCACGCTGGCCAAGCGGGTTGGTGAGTGTGGGATAGAATTTCCTCTAATCCCGATGGTATAGTTATACCGCTATGGGCGGTCGTCAGAGCCCCTTTAGTGGGAACAGGATGCACCACGAGAAGGCGGGGTTGACATTTGTCAAGGAGAGGCTGTGATGTTACGCATCACCTGACCTTACATCCCATATATATATATATATATATATATAATGCAATAAATAAAGCAAAATTTTGAACAAGAAAACCAAAAAAAAAAAACCGAGAAAAAGAATAGCAATCACCAAATCCATTCCCCCGAACGAGTCTAGCTTCAAGCAATGAAAAAATACCGAACATAAGAATTCAGGGAAGCTTATTAATGACTGACTCCTTGTCGGCTTCATCAAGGCCAAGCAACAAGATAATCACTCACTAATCTACTGAGACCGTAGAATTGTGGGTTTCTGCTGTTTTAGATTGCTAAAAGGACCAATTAAATTTAGGGGAATAATATCAATAGAAGGGAAAACTAATACAAACCCGAACCTAGCAAACTAAAACACATTTGCCCGACCTCTCAACAAAAAATAATAAAAATGAAGAAAGAGAGACAAAATCCTCTTTAACACAAATCCAGTTAATAAAAAGCCCAACCAATAAATGGTACCAAAGGGATACTTTAAACTTGTCACAAATAAAGTGAAATCTAAAACCACCAGCCAAAAAATATAACCAGTAAGTACCAAAAAATAAAAAAAATAATAATTGTCAACAAAAATAAAAATAAAACCAGAAAAGGCAACCAACCAAATTGTAAAGGAAGCAACAGCCAATTTTATGAAAAAGGAGTTACAAAAATCCCAAGAAGCAATTTACAGTTGCAACTCCAAGAGTGAACAAGATAACTAAGTTGCATGTTACATAGTTGCAAAGAAAAAACCCCAATACCCACAGCTAAAAGCTTAAGAAAAATTATTCAGCAAAATAAAATAAAATATAATTTTAAAAAATTATACCAACGGGTATGGTTTCAAGCACCAGTGAAGCAATTTTTAAGCCCAATATACAAAAGAAAATATTAAAATTAATCTTAGTGCAAATTCACTAATCCTATAATAAAAATAAAAATATAAAAAGACTTACTTACAGTTAAAATAAAGGATAACATTTGTGTTTTGCTTATCTATAACCAGTACTATATTTACAAGAAACTTCACTTATCATATGGCCCACAGGAGGGCCCAGAACCACTAAATAGACTTCAAACAATACAAAAAGATGTATGGAATGCTACAAAAAGTTCGAATGAAACATAAAACGAATCCTAAGCTCATAGCCTGCTTATAAGTGGTGAAAACAGCCCCCAAAAATAACATAATTCCTGAAAGAAAAGCTAAATTATTAGCAGAAGCATACAGAACATACCTACCATGCCTGAAAACGACAATGCACTACTGCAATATCTATGGAGTGTACCAATTGAATTCAGGGGCAAGCACTTTGCAGCGCCATCTAACGTCCAATTTTAGAACCTTCCTGGTGAGAACAGGTCAAGCCCTTGAGTAGACTTCGAAAACCAGAATTAATGCTCTGAAAACACTCTTACAAGTTATCAGTGCAGACCAGAATACTAAATGCCATATATATATATATATATATATATATCCTCATTATCAACAATTATCAATCCACTGCTTGAAGAAGGTCTTCCCAAATTTCCTCCACAACTACCTGCCTTGAGCCACTCTCCTCCATGTTACTCCTGCATGCTTCGAATTTAATCCATCCATCTCTCATGTGGCCTTCTTCTGGGTCTTTTTCTTTCCCTTAGTATCCAGTCTAAAATTTCATTTGTCCATAGGTGGTCCGTTCTTCTGGCAAACATGTCCAGCCTATTGCCATTTCAGGGATTTTACTCTGATCATGATGTCTTCCACTCTTGCCATTTTCCTTATCCAAGAGTTCCTCATCTTACCTCTCCTGGTTACACCAAGCATGCATCTCTCCATGCCTCTTTCAGTCGTCGGCAGCTTTTGTATGTCATTTTTAGTTAAGATCCATGTCTGTTCTTCACATGCAAGAGCTGGATGGATGCATTAATTAAACACTTTCGTCTAAGACATAATGGCATATGGATCTTAAAAATTGAACTATTTCTCCCAAAAGCTCCCCATCCAAGTTTTATACGCTGATTAATTTCCTAATCAATGCGACCTTTGCTTAATATCTGTGTATATAGGGTGTTACAAAAAGAATGACCCGATTTCAAAGTAGTATATTTAATAAGGCAAATGTGGGATAGTTACAAAACAAAGAGCCAAGTATGAAGGAAGATCTAAAGTTTCACGCACTACAATTACAAATGCTCAATGTGCCCTCCACCTGCTACATGGACAATCAAGCCGATAGCTGAATTCAGCCCAAACGCGTCGGAGATCGTCTTTAGTCACAGAATTTACCGCGGCCGTGATTCTTGTTAGGAGCTCATTCAAGTCAGTGGGTAAAGAGGGAACAAGCATGCATCTCTCCATGCTGCTTTCAATTGTCGGCAGCTTTTGTTGGTCATTTTTAGTTAAGATCCATGTCTGTTCTTCACATGCAAGAGCTGGAAGGATGCATTAATTAAACACTTTTCGTCTAAGACATAATGGCATATTGATCTTAAAAATTGAACTATTTCTCCCAAAAGCTCCCCATCCAAGTTTTATACGCTGATTAATTTTCTCGTCAATGCGACCTTTGCTTAATATATGTGTATATAGGGTGTGGGATGTAAGGTCAGGTGATGCGTAACATCACAGCCTCTCCTTGACAAATGTCAACCCCGCCTTCTCGTGGTATATCCTGTTCCCACTAAAGGGGCTCTGACGACCGCCAATAGCGGTATAACTATACCATCGGGATTAGAGGAAATGCTATCCCACACTCACCAACCCGCTTGGCCAGCGTGGTGAGTTATGGCGAAACCCCCCAAAAATGACTCCACAACTTAAATCTTGGCCCTCAGTCTCCGGCAGCTGGAATGTACCTGGCCAAGGCAGCGGCCAGTGCGACATGAAGGCAGAGGGTGCTAAGAATCCCCGGAGGACCGGACTAGGCTGCCATCTGATGCTGACCTTGGCTACGTACAACGGACGCTCCCTATCTTCTGATTCAAGGCTTCTTGAATTGGAAGAGGAACTACAAAGGATCAAGTGGGACATCGTCGGGCTAAGTGAGGTAAGGAGAAAAGGAGAAGATCTCATTGAACTGAAAAGTGGACATCTCTTCTACTATCGTGGGACAGATACTGGCAGAACTAGTGGTGTTGGATTTATAATAAACAAGAAACTGAAGGATATAGTTGTAGAAGTTGAAAGTTCCTCTGACAGAGCTGCACGACTCGTTATCCAACTCTCGAGAAGATACCAGGCTCAGATTATTCAAACTTATGCACCCACCACAAGTCATGCTGAAGAAGAAATTGAAGAATTTTATGAGGAAATTCGTGATCTAAATAATAAAGGTAAGCAGCACTTGAAGATAATTATGGGAGATTTCAATGCAAAAATAGGACAACGGCAACAGAATGAAACTTCAGTAGGTAAATTCGGTCACGGCAACAGAAACCAGCGTGGAAATACTCTCGTAGAGTTTACAGAGGCAGAACGGTTTTTCATCTTGAACTCCTTTTTCAAGAAAAAGCCACACAGGAAATGGACATGGAGACATCCAAATGGGACGACAAGTGAAATTGATTTTATTATGTGTAACAAAAAATTCGTCATAGAAGACTGCAGTGTGCTAAACAAGTTCAACACAGGCAGTGACCATAGATTGGTGAGATGCACCTCAACACTAAACTCGAACGTAGCAAGCTCATAAGACAAACAAACTGTATTGACATAACCAACCTTAAAAAACACCATAATACCTTCAAATTGGAACTGAAGAACAGATTCTCTGCTTTAGAAGGCCTAACATCGGAAGAAATGGATATTTCTGAAGTTAACAGAAAAGTAACCAAAGCTCTTATGGAAACAGTAACAAAATTAGCTGGGTCTACGAACAAGTTGCATGTAAACAAATTATCAGGAAAAACCAAAATGTTGATGCAAAAAGAAGAGAGATGAGGACAACTAAAGAAGATGTGACTTCCAAAGTGGAATATATAGAGCTATGCAAGACAGTACGAAAAAGTATCACTGAAGACGTAAGGAAATTCAACTGTGAACTTGTAAGGAAAGCAATTGAAAACAACCAAAGCCTAAAGATAGCAAAGGGACATTTCAGTAAGGGGAAAAAACAGATTATGGCACTTAGAAAAGAAGATGGTTCTGTAACAAGAAATAGAGGCGAAATTTTGACAAGAGTGAAAGATTTCTACTCCAAATTATATGAAAGGGATGATACATGTACTCCAGACATCATGAAAGGTACCAGTACCAGAGTTCTTCCAGTCCTTCCAGCAGAAGTTGCACATGCAATCAAGAACATGAAGCGGGGAAAAGCTCCAGGAGAAGATGGAATTACTATAGACATCATACAAGTAGCAAGTGGAGAAATCGAAACAGTACTCGCCCAAATTTTCACTCGATGCCTTAATGAAGGGAAAATTCCTGAGGATTGGAACAACGCTACAATGATCTTGCTACATAAAAAAGGTGACATTGAGGATCTCAGGAACTACAGACCTATCAGCCTCCTATCAGTGGTTTATAAAATCTTCACTAAAGTTCTTTCACACCGCTTGAAGGTGACACTGGACATGGCTCAACCGAGAGAACAAGCTGGATTCAGGAGTGGCTACAGCACAATAGATCATATCCACGTACTGAGAGAACTAATTGAAAGAGCGAGGGAATATGAGCTTCCATTGTGCATGGCTTTTATCGATTATGAAAAAGCCTTTGATTCGGTGAAACCATCAGCAGTTGCAATGGCTCTGAAATCCTGCGGTATTGAAGATGCATACATTAATATTATTAATAACATCTATGAAAATGCAAGTGCAAAGATTCGGCTGTTTGAAAATACAACACACATAAAAATTGGAAAAGGAGTGAGACAAGGTGACACCATATCTCCGAAGCTCTTTAATGCCACATTGGAAAATGTCTTTCAATCACTGAACTGGGAAAACAAAGGGATAAAGATTAATGGAGATTATCTAACCCACCTTCGTTTTGCTGATGACATACTCAATTTTGCAACTACCCCATCAGAGCTACAGGGTATGATCCAGGAACTTGCTGACAAGAGTAAAGAAGTGGGATTAAAAATCAACTTTCAGAAGACAAAAGTGATGTACAATGCTTTTACAAGAAATGAAGATTTATCGATTGATGGAGAAAAGCTGGAGATAACAGACACGTACGTTTATCTTGGACAGCAGATATCAAGTGAGGGTCACATTGATGAAGAAATTAATCGGCGTACAAAACTTGCCTGGAGAGCTTTTGGAAGAAAGAGCATAATTTTCAAGAGCAATATGCCATTATGTCTTAAAAGAAAAGTGTTTGATCAATGCATCCTTCCAGTGCTTACGTATGGTGCAGAGACGTGGACCTTAGCTAAAAGAGACATGCAAAGGCTGCAGACAACTCAAAGCAGCATGGAGAGGTGCATGCTTGGTGTAACCAGGAGAGATAAGAAGAGGAACACGTGGATCCGAAAAATGACAAGAGTGGAAGACATCATGATCAGAGTTAAATCCCTGAAATGGCAATGGGCTGGACATACTGCCAGAAGAACAGACCATCGATGGACAGCCGAAATTTTAGATTGGATTCCAAGGGACAGGAAAAGACCCAGAAGAAGACCACATGGAAGATGGGTGGATGAAATTCGAAAGTATGCGGGAGTGACATGGAGGAGACTGGCACAAGACAGACCGTTGTGGAGGAAACTTGGGGAGACCTTCGTCCAGCAGTGGATTGATGATGGTTGACAATGATGATGATGATGATGATGATGATATAGGGTGTTACAAAAATAATGACCCGATTTCAAAGTAGTATATTTAGTAAGGCAAATGTGGGATAGTTACAAAACAAAGAGCCAAGTATGAAGGAAGATCGAAAGTTTCACGCACTTCAATTACAAATGCTCAATGTGCCCTCCACCTGCTGCATGGACAACATCAAGCCGATAGCTGAATTCATCCCAAACGCGTCGGAAAGTGTATTCAGTCACAGAATTTACCACGGCCGTGATTCTCGTTCGGAGCTCATCCAAGTCAGCGGGGAAAGGGGGAACATAAACACGGTCTTTTACGTATCCCCATAAAAAAGTCACATGGTGTGATGTCTGGAGATCTCGGAGGCCGAGCATGTAGTGCCAAGTCATGGGGTCCCCTGTGTCCAAAATAACGCTGAAGCAATGTGTCGTTTAAAAACCGACGAACTTGGAGGTTCCAATGTGGCGTTGCGCCGTCCTGCTGCAAAATGTAATCTTCAGAGTCGTCCTGCAGCTGTGGAAGTAGCCAGTCCTTCAGCATTGCAAGATAGGAGTTAACCGTAACCGTGTTGTCCGCAAAAAGAAAGGGCCATAAACCTTTCTCACAGAAACCGCGCAAAAAACATTCAGTTTTGGTGAATCACGTTCATGTTGGAGAGTTTCATGTGGATTCTCTAGTCCCCATATGCGAACATTGTGGCGCGAAACTTTGCCGCTTACATGAAAGGTTGTACCGTAATCACGGACATGGTCTTGCTAAATTCGAGCACACAAAACGCCTTCTGTTGCCTCGACACCATCTTCTCACTCACTAAGCGTATCGGCTGTTTGGACGCTAGTGCTGCCATCTAGAGGTAGTCATAACAAACTCTGGGCCACGACCGTAGACATGATACGAGTCGTGTTCATCGGTGGTTCGTGGTTGCCGAGATATCCACTTTTCAAATTGGGACATTCTTTATGAAACTCCCTGTATATACAGTGAAATCCAATTAACACGTTTTAAGGGACCTATTAAAATTAATGTGTAATTGTAGAATTTAAAAAAACACACAAATGAAACAGGGTATGGTTTCACGTTTGCAGCACATTATTCTGTTGAAACGTATGGCGTAGCCGTTGGTGATATGTAGTGTGTCCTATTTTTTGTGTTCTTTTCACTAGTATTTTCAATTGTCTTTTTTTCACACCTTTTCTTGTTTTCACTGATTTTAATCACACTGCTTAGAGTTACAACACTCGTAAATGCCGTATGTAGTACATATACTGTGTACATAAAATATACAAAACTTTGTTATAAATTTATTAATGATTAATATTTTTACACGTGGACATTGATGTACGTACCATATTATCCAAAATATGTGCACATTAACATGGCTTAGAAAATCATCATTTTTTTTATTTTTTTCATTTTTTTTTCTACTTTTTAAGTTGAAACATTGTATTTTCAAGTACATTGAGAGCCTGCATTTTTTTCGCATCAATATTATGACTGCAAAAGAAGTTCCTAAGGACACCTAATGATTTCACTACATTTCTAAATTTGGGAGCTGAGGTACTGAGTCGGAAATCATCTTCACTCTCGTCACTGGAGACGTTCTCATTGCACTTTCTGTTCTCAATCTTTTCATCTAGAGATGTAACTGATATCTTTGCCGAATCTGCGATGCAGCTGAAGTAATCTTGGAGCTAAATTCCTCTTCCTTTTTCATAGTACGCATAACGATGTCTTCTTGGGGTGTAGAATCGAGTGAAAGTCCGGATGCTGATGTGAAATATGAAAATCCAGCTTTTGAGAAACGAGGGAGTATTATTTTTTCCGATGAAAAAATAATTCTCCCAGTCCATGCTGCTGCCTATTTCTTCCAACACGTTCAGTGGAAATTTTTGACGTCGGACATATATGTATTCTCGAGCGCGAGCTGCACCAATCGTTATCGGTAATACTGTAGTTCTTGTGACACTTGACTATTGCTAAATTCATTGGTTGAAGACAATTTGTGGAATCTGAGGAGAAAAATACAAATTTGATGTTTTTCACATGATTTTCTAAATCTTGTGAAAGGGCGGAACAACAATTGATAAACGGATAGATCTTTCGTTTCTCCCTCTTCATTTTCACATGTCGTTTTTTCATCTAATACATGGAAAGTGCAGCTGTCATCCATGATTAGTGTTGGCCGCTAAGTCGTGGGTAGAGTTTTTATGTTTCTAAAATTCCGGGGCCTTGCAGATTTCCGCATAATGAACAGCGTTAATTTTTCATTTCTGTCGAAGTTACAGCAAGAAAGGACAGTCAGTAGGTTTTCGCTTTTTACCCACCATTACAGCGTTCCTTTTCAAAAGCTAATGTTTTCTGCAGCACAAAATGAAAGAAAAGTGCTGTCTCGACGGCATTGAAAACGTTCTTGTGATGGTATCCTTTGTCAATGTTCGGTAAATTCCTCTTCCATTCATCCACGATGTCAGACGAAACTTCAGTAGATATACCTCTGAGAATTTTCCCACCTGTTACAGGCCAGTTTTTGAATTGATGTAGTCATCCAGTTGAATAATGTGCATCTCCATTTACGTTCATTCCGTTTTTGTTTTCTTTTTTTTATTACTTCCTTGGCCTTTTCAGTGAGAATCTGACTGCTTATGGGTTATATGAATGTCAGCGACACGACACTGCTCGAAGAATTGAAGAACAGTATCCTCGAATTCCACAAACTTTCCAGTTTAAAGCGGTAAATATTTCGATGCAGTTGAACCTGAAGACGTCGCATTCTCCTCAATCTCTCTTCGTTTGTAAATTATCGTCGTAAGAGTAGAAACTGGAACTTTTTAATTTTGAAGTTAGAGTCGTTTTCGTTAACCTGTAATTTGTATCAAATTCCTTCAAAATCTCCATTTTGCCTTTTAAAGACAAGATTTTAAAAAATATAATGGAGACAAGTCGTTCACTAAAATTATAAATTATATGAAGAACGTTTTGCACCAGAAACTCTATGCAAAGCAAAATTTATTTTTCAAATGAAATTTTCGGCAGCAGAGATATCGGAAAAATCGCAATTCAGGTTTGCGCCCTTAGTGGGAAAACTGCGCGTTCCCTGAAAATGAAACTATACTAAAATAGTCTTTGTTGTAAATGGTATCGAGGGAATGAAATTATATTTTCAATCGGATAGTTAGAAGAAAATATGTGCAATAAAATGTATTTGGAATTCGACAGCATCTAGATCTATGCTCCCCTCTAGCGGCGAAGTTATGCATTAGAAAAGTACCGGAATGCAAGGATCATCGCTCTCACATTTTGGGCTTCCCGATGCAAAAAGAATTCTTTAAATCGGGCCAATAGTTGCTGAGATATGGTGTGCCCATATGGAAGGGCTGACAAAGTAATACTATGAGGACGTACTTTTTTTGCAACAGATGTTCTACAAAAGTGAAACAGCAGACAAATACGAACGAGATCAAAAAGATAACACTTAATTCTCAGGTGTAGTGAGCTTTTGAATCCTTTTCGGCATAAAAAATATTTTCCAAAACAGATTCTTTGAAATTGAGAAAATCAGACAAAAAACAAATGCTACAGCACCTCCTAGGAAAAAAATTCGCTATGTTTAAAATTCACGATGTCAGCAGGGTTCTTCCAAGTGAATGGCTACAAAAATAGTTTTTTAGACCAGATCTCTGAAATTGGTAAACCAATTCAAGTAGATATAACTACTTGTGCCCACTAGGTGGAGAAATGTTCGTTGCGAAAGATAACAATTTTATCCAAAATATTTCTTATGGAGGTTGATAGATATACGAAAGCAAAGGAAATTTTTAAATCCAACACTCAGAAGATATGCAGGAAAATGTAATGTTACTGAAAACCCTTTATTGGGAAAAATTTGCATATTTTAAAGAAAAATATAGATACAAATGTTCTTCACACTCAAAGGCACCCTTATGAAAAAGGATTCTTTCAACAGGATTTTTTGAATGGAGATGCTCTGTCAACCAGAAATACATTAGAGCCGGCTTAAAACGAGCTCGTATTTAGGGATATCTCGGATTTAGCAAGCAAGACCGGAATATGTGTTTAGTATAATGTTAATTCAAAGCTGATTTGATCGTTTCTAACGAAAACATTTAACGAAGTCCCCGAATTTAACGAGGGACAGAAAAGTTAAAATTATCATATTTTACAAGCAAACAACGAACGTTAATGAAATTCCATATTTAACGAGGCAGAGAAAATCTGCTGCGTGCTGACCTGGAATAGTAATGATGGCATGCAGGACAAATTGCAATTGCGAAGGGGAATCGTTGTGTACCAGTAGAACGATGTTGATCGAAAAGCAAACGGGAGTACCTTAAATGCTCAACAAGCGAGTTGTTCAGAAGTATCTCTCCACTAGTACTTCCGAGGGCTATGCCTATAATGTATCACGTGAGCAGAGTTGAGAACAGGCCACTTACTCTTCGGCAAAAATGAGATGAATACTGAAACACTACACCATCAATGTATTATAAAACGCATCACATATGAGTCTAAAAGCTCTTTTACTGACGTAAATATAAACACTTAATATTTGCCGAATTTTCACACTCCGCTGAAAGGCTTCGCCTGCGCTTAATTCTTAGAGCTTAGAACGGTCACGAAGACAACGCACCTGAGAATTAAACTCAGACGAACCCTCCACTTGAGTGCGAAAGCTTGGCAAATATTGAGTGTTTGTATTTATGACAATAAAGAAGAAATTAGACTCCTATATGTCATGTGTTAGAATATTTTTACATGATGGGAATTTTCACCCAAAGGCGAGGGTTTCCGTCAGTCCCGAGCTCCTTTCTGTAAGCAGGACTGCAGTTCCCAGAAGCAGAACTTTGCATTAGGAAAAAGTACGTAGAATATTTATAGAGAAAGATATGGGGTGGGAAAAGGAGTTTTTAAATGTGGATCTTAAATGCAGCAGAAATAGAAAATGCACTCAAAAAAAATATGTTTCATTGCAAGAGCTACTTGACTGAAAAAAAGTGATTCAAATACAAACAACTGGGTTAAAAGACTTGCGAATCTGCGCACTTAGCCGAAAATTTCGCGACATCTCGCATACATTGCAGAATGAATTATTAAATCGGAATTTTAGAAGTGGAGATAAAATTATCGGCACAAATGAATTTTAGAAGTGGAGATAAATACATACCGCAGCACCTGGAGACAGAACTGCGCATTATGAAAAATTCAGACTTATTTATACAAATCGTTGCCCACAGTGAAACGTAGCTTGCGTAAAAGGATTTTAAAACACGTCCTTTAGGAGAAATTGGAGTCTTTTATTGAGAAAGATAAAATATGCATTTGTGCCGGCTAGTGGGAAAATTGCGCATTATTTTGAACAGCAAATATGCGTGAAACGTTTTCTGCAGTGAACAGCAAATATGTGGCTAAAACCGAAATTTTTCAATCATGTATTTAGACGTGTTTTCTGTATAGATGGCTGCGATTATGTTGTAAACAGAAATATGAACCTATTTCCCTTTTGATAAAAATTGTTCTCTATGGAAAATTTGAAATTATGAAACGTTATCGAACACACAAATATTTTTTTTAAATACGACTGTTAGAAGCAAAGAGATTGAGAAACTGTGATATACAGGGTGTTCATAAAAGAATGGTCAGGTTTCACAGACATGTGTTTTCTGCATTTCCTACCTTATACAGTCTTAACATCTCTCAATCGGAAGTGCAACTGTCCAAATGTTATGTGCGTCACTCAAAGTCCCCCTCTATGTGAGTACCTTTTGTCACCCGGCACACATACAAGTGGTAGTCTAATTCCTGCCAAACCTAAACGAGCATGTCGGGTCTGGCAGGAATGTCCAATAGTATGTTTGCTGGCATATTTCGGAATTAGAAATCAACAGTTCCTATAATTTTGTTGACATTTTCAGCTAAATTATTGTCAAAACATTTAATCTAAGCGGCCCACATCATTCTGAACGTTCCAGACTATCGCATAGATAAATTCGAATTTGGATTTTATTCGTAATTTTTAAAAATTTGCTGAAAACAAATGCATTTAGTAAGTCGCATGTACAGATGACGCCGTCTATTAGCAGGTCTCGACATGACCAAAAGAAAAATTATTGATTTTTGATATAATTATATCGCATACATAAATTCGAATTTTGATTCTATTCGGAATTTTTAAAAATTGCTGAAAGAAAATGCATTTAGTAAGTCACATGTACAGGTAAGCCGTCTATTAGCAAGTCTCGACATTACCCAAGGAAAAATTATTAATTTTTGATATAATTATATCGCATATATAAATTCGAATTTTGATTCTATTCGGAATTTAAAAATATTGCTGACACAAAATGCGTTTAGTAAGTCACATGTACAGGTGACGCCGTCTATTAGCAGGTTTCGACATGACCAAAGGAAAAATTATTAATTTTTGATATAATTGTGGTTTAGATTTAGCAAATATTAAGTATGCCTAGCTATAATTCGAAGGTTGTTTTTTTATCGATGTGCAAATTTTCATCATTGGGAATAAATTAATTGAGAAGAAAATGTCTACAGGGTTTTTTACCATTGGGAACATAGCGCAGAGTTTTTAGATGATCCACATTGTTAATTCGAAATGTACTGCACATTCAACGATGTCTTATTCTCTCAGTTCTGCTTATTACATTCAAATCCGAAATTTTATTGTTCGCTCATCTCTATACTTTTTTGCAAGAATTTATAACTGCAACTGTAAGGGGCGGTTATCTGAAGTATACCTCTAATTTAATCTTCTTTTTGAGTTTCTGTATTCTTTGAAAAAAGTTTATTTCATCTCATTAAACGTTTTTGTAACTAAAGGACGCATTATTTCTCTCAACGAGTTTTCCAAGTTGGCAACTCTGGACGTGAATCAAAGTTCAATGTAATGACATGCTGTCTACAGTTTAAGGGTTAGAACGTTACGTGAGCGAGCTAAGAGCTAGGTGAACGAGACGAGAGCGAATCGAATTGTTACGTGAAGAGATTTCTTTTTAACGATAAAAGCAGAGTTGATTTGTTCTCGCTAAGAGCAGTGTTTTCGGGCTAATTATTTGTTAAAAGTCAGTAACTTTTGAGTTAAGGATATGTTGAACTGAAGTTAAATAACATCTTGATATTTCGTGTTTTCAAGACAAAAAATTATTAGTTGAAGTGCATGTTGATATCAACTTTTGTGGTGCAAAGGGAATTGCATTGAACGTTGTGCTACTATGATGTGCCAATGAGAGAATAAAAGCTAGAACTTAAGTACTACTTCTGATTCATTGACTCATCATCGTCAACCATTATCAATCCACTGAAGGATGAAGGTCTTCCAACGTTTCTTCCACAACTGTCTGTTTTGAGCCAGTCTTCTCCATGGTACTCTGAAATACTTCCGAATTCCATCCATTTCCCATGTGGTTTCTTCTAGAACTTTTTCTGTTCCTTGGTATCCAGTTTAAAATTTCGGTTGTTCATCGGTGGTTCGTTCTTCTGACAATACGTCCAGCCCATTGCCATTGCAGGGATTTTATTCAAATCATGATATCTTCCACCCTTGTCGTTTTCCTTATCCACGCGTTCCTCTTCTTATCTTTCCTGGTTGCACCTAGCATGCATCTCTCATCTCTCCACGCTTTTTTCCGTTGTCTGCAGCCTTTGTATGTCTTTTTTTCAGTAGTATGTCTTTTTTTTTAGTTTTTTTTAGTTTTTTTAGTCTCTGTCCATATGTGAGAACTGGAAGGATTCATTTATTAGATATTTTTCTTTTAAGACATAATGGCATATTGCTCTTGAAAATTGTACTGTTTTTTCCAAAAGCTCTACAGCCAAGTTTTATACGTCGATTAATTTCTTCATCAACGCGACCCTTGCTTGATATCTGTTCTCCAAGGTAAATGTAGGTATCCGTTACCTCGAGATTTCCCCCATCAATCACAAAATCTCCATTTTTTGTAAAAGCATTGTGCATTATTTTTTGTCTTCTGTAAGTTCATTTTTAATCCCACTTCTTTACTCTTGTCAGCAACTTCCTCGATCATACTCTGCAACTCTGAAGGGGTAGTTGCAAAATTAAATACGTCATCCGCAAAACGAAGGTAAATTAAATAATCTGCATTAATCTTTATCCCCTTGCTTTCCTATTTCAATGATTGAAAGACACTTTGCAATGTGGTATTGAAGAGTTTCGGAGATGTAATGTCACTGACTACGGATCGTTAAATCTAAGTATACACGAGCATTTAGTTAGGGACTTTTGTAGATGCTGAATTAAGCTCGCAGCTATTATGAATAGCAAGTTAAACCTGAACTTAAACTTTTCAACAGGTTTCTTAAATTCTTATACAAAAAATATAAAAACAATATATTTTTATTGTAATCAGAAGAACTCTAGTGCTTTTTTCCAAATGTAATTCACGTATAAGAGATGCAATCTTCCCAATTTTGAAGCAGGAAGAAAGAGTGAAACAGAAGAGATTTTTTATGCCTCAGGTTTTTAGCACGTCCTTTGTAAAAAAAGATCGTGCTCATGTTACCGGTTTGTCCGTCCGTCCGTCTGTACCCACGATATCTCTGGAACTATTAGTCCGATTTGAAAAATTCTCTTTGCATTGGGAAGTTTGAAATATGCGAATGATGATCCTTTATTTCGTTGTTGTTTTTTGCGATGTGCAATTTCGCCGCTAGAGGGTGTAAATGCAGATGAAGTCGAATTCAAAAACACGTTTTATTCCACATATTTGCTTCTAAACATCCGACTGAAAAAATTATTTTATCTTTTTTTTTTTTTACTGTCGAAGAGTATTTTAGATATAGTTATTTTTTCAAATTACGCATAGATTTTCCGCTAGGGGGCGTAAAAGTAAATTACATTTTTCCCGATAACTCTTCTTCTGAAACTCCTATTTGAAAAATGTTTTCTTATGCGGATACACCTCCTGATGGAAAATCTTTTGTATATAATTTCAAATTTTTTGTAAAGAATACTTTGGCCAAGTATTCTTAAGTGTTAATTTTTCTTCCGATGTATTTGCCATAAAATCTGAACTTATAAAATATCGATTGAAAAAATTGTTTCGTGGACTGATGCCACTCACATCAATAAACCTTTTCGGAATATTTTCTTCTTAAAATATTCCACAGTTTCTCCGCCAGGGGCGTCGATATATATCTTATTTTTGTCAATATTTCTACTTTTAGGAGTCTGATTTGAAAAATTCCTTCTTTGTTGGATAGTGTTTTCAGTGTGACGTGTTTTTCATATAATTTCAAAATTTTCAAGTAATTCACAGACTTTTTGCTAGGGGGCTTAAAGGTAAACTGATCCCCCCCCCCTATATCTCTGCTTCAAAATCTCCGATTTGAAAAATTCTTTCTGCACCGGATACAGCTCCTGGTGTCAAATCGTTTGCGCATAATTTCTAATTTTTGTACAAAAATGATTTGTCCACCAGGGGGAGTAAACCTTAATTTCCGCTTCTGATGTATTTGCAGCAAAATATGAGCTTCTAAATTCTCGATTGAAAAAAACGTCGTTTGTAGACCGATACTACTCATGTCGACAAATCTTTTAGAAACATTTTCTTCTTAAAATAATGCATGGTTTCTACGCCAGGGGGGGGGGGGGTAAATGTATATCTTATTTTTGTCAATATCTCTACTTCTAGGAGTTGGATTTGAAAAAGTCCTTTGTTGGATAGTGTTTCCAGTGTGACATGTTTTTCATATAATTTCAAAATTTTCAAGTAATTCGTAGACTTTCTGCTAGGGGGCGTAAAGGTAAATGGTTTTTCCCCCTATATCTCTGCTTCTAAATCTCCGATTTGAAAAATTCTTTCTGCACCGGGTACACCTTCTGATGGGAAACCATTTGCACATAATTTCTAATTTTTGAAAAAAATGGTTTGGCCACCAGGTGGCGTAAGTCTTAATTTCCGCATCTGATGTATTTGCAGCAAAATATGAGCTTCTAAAATCTCGATTGCAAAAGTCGTTTGTTGACCGATACTACACATGTCGATAAACCTTTTAGGGACATTTTCTTCTTGAAATAATGCATAGTTTCTACGCCAGGGGGCGTAGATGTATATCTTATTTTTGTCAATATCTCTACTTCTAAGAGTCCGATTTGAAAAATTTCTTCTTTGTTGGATAGTGTTTCCGATGCGAAATGTTTTTCCTAAAAATTCAAAATTTTCAAGTAAATCATAGACTTTCCGCTAGGGGGCACAAAGGTAAATTGCGTTTTCTGCGTTATTTCTGCTTCTAAAGCTCCGATTTGAAAAATTCTTCCTGTATCACATACAAGACCTAAGGAAAAACATTTTTCACATAATTTCTTATGTTTGGTAAAGAATGGTTTGACCACCAGGGGCATAATTGTTAATTTCTGCTTCTGATGTATTTGTAGCAAAATCTGGGCTCCTGAAGACTCGAGTAATTTTTTTTCTTGGACCGATACCGCTCATATGGAAAAACCTTTTGAGAATACTTTCTTCCTAAAATAATGCATGGTTTTCCCACAAGGGGACGTAAACTCACATCCTATCTATTTTTGTCTGTATCTCTGTTTCTAAGAGTCCGATTTGAAAAATTCTTTCGGTGTTGGCGAGCGTTTCCGGTGCGAAATGTTTCTCATATAAATTCCTGTTTTTCTTAACGCACAAGTTTGCAACCAGAGGGCGTAAGCTCACGATTCCGTTTACAGCAATATCTGAGGGATTAAAAACCCGATTGAAAAACTTCTTTCTTCCGTGAGAAATTATTGTTTTCTATACCTGTTCCATTGACTTTGAATAGCTTTGATAAATTTATTTTGCGTCAGAACGGATTCAAAAGACATCGTGCTTATTACACCTGAAAATTCGGTGTCATCTTGCTTGTTTATATTTATAGCTGCATTGTTATCTTTTTAAATGGGACATTTGTGATGATAAAACCATCCGAGATTGTCAATTGTAGTGTAGGTTTTCCCGGCTTCGCTTTATGATGGATGCAGCCCATTATATTAATCGTGAGTGCGTTTGAAGTGATTGCAGGCATATCTTGCATCAGTTTACTCTTATTCAATATAGCTATCAGAAGAACAATGGAATTATTTTCCTGGCTGCACAGGCATTTATTCAAATGCGTAATATCAAGGAAAATTTCTGCAGGAAAACTTCCGCAACACTTGATTTTCATCATGCTGAGAAACATGTGAATGCAGTTTGAGTGTCCATCACGAAAAAAAAAAATTGTCTAAAAATATGTTTGTAAAAACTTCCTTCAAATCAAGTTGGATAGCTGCTTATTTTATATCCTTCGACTTTCTAATTTGTCCGCAAAAATTTCCCATTAAGATGTTTGAAAAAATATAACTCGTGAAAATATTTTTAACGAGGAGTAGTTTTATTTTTTCTTTGCACATTGAAAATTTAAGTTTAGAACATTTGAATTTACTATGTATTTTGGAGCGCTCTAAACAAAAAAAAATGCAGAAGCGGATTTCACACAGCTAGAAAACAAGAACACTGTGCCTTTGGTAAATCCTAGAAACTTAGTAATTTTCGCATCCAATTGTTTCTCACTAGGAATTTTAGAACTCAAAGAAACGCCAAAAGGTTTGGCTGCTGTACAGAATATTTTTTCATAGACTTCCAAGGAACTTTAACAATTGTATCTTAGAATTTTTTAATCATTGTTTTTGCATAGCACGCTGAGAATGAAAAACTGAATGCAAAGCACTGATCCAGTGCATGGGCGGCCGGTCAGAGGAGGCAATGGAGGCCAGGCCTCCCCAATGATTCTCTCAGTAAAGTATTTGTATAAAGCAGAAGAATAAATTACATTAAAGCAGAAAAACAAAAAATGAAATGCTATAAAATTCAGTATTATTCAGTTACGCAGAGCGCCCGCTCACGCAAACACTTCCTTGGACTTTCATAGCTAACTACACGTGATAAAGCTGTCAGAAAGAGGCTAGTTTTCCTCGGGCCGCCGGCGTTACCATGGTCACAGTGGATCACACTCTCGTTATCTCACTAGACACAAAGCAAAACCTTTTTTCTCAAAATATCCGCGTTTGAGATCAGGTAATGCTGCTTCACTTGGGTCCAACCACTGGTTGGAAGTTTCTGGTTTTCGCAGGTAGATCCACTTCTCAACCTCTGTAAGTGTGCTCTGCCTGAACCGAGTTTCACCCGGATTCTTGAACAGTTCAACCTGGAATGGGTTCAATTCATACGACATCTCGTTCAGTCTTCTGTAGACTTTTCCAAACTTGTGCAGGCGGTCAGCGATTGTGGATTTCTCAGTTTTATCCACAGTTGAAGGGTTCTGGTTGTTCGATTTTCTTTAACAGCAGTGAGCAGAGCAACCCATCAGTCAACCAAAGAAAGCTTTTCCGAACCAGTCTTCCTCTACAAACTCATGTCGCTATCCGCAGACGCCTTGGATCAGATTTGTGCTCTTCGCCTTCATTAATTTTTCAAACTGCTTCATCCGCTTTAAACCCTTGCTTTCAGTATTGGTGCAACAGATTCAAGATTTCAAACTTCATGGCCATTTTTTACCATGCGACAAACGTTTTTTTTTTTTTTTTTTTTTTTTTTTTTTGAGGTTTAACGACCGTTGTGAGCAACTCAGTGGGCTATAAGCAGTCCACCGTCCCTAATTTCGGGCCACTGGTTCCATAGAAGGGAAGGATCCAGCGCCATAAGACAAGCACAACATCCATGCCTCACCTGGATCCGAACCCGGACTCATCTCGGGCAAATGATCAGAAGCCATCTCTTAGATCACTGCGCCACCGGGGCGGGCCTGGGATAAAGGTTCGGTGCAGGTTTTGAAATTTTTGTACCACACATAAACTGGTTCCCAACGCAAAGAGGTTTATTGGCACATTATCCGGCTGAATCAATGCAAAATAGAAGCAAAAATGAACACTGCAAAACGCAGCTTTTATTTTACCTCCACCACTGCAATAGTAGTGAGTTTACGTCCCAGTGGCGCGGTGGTCTAAATGCTGGCTTCTGATTGTTCGTCCAAGATGTGTCCCAGATCGAGTCCCGGAGGAGACATGGATTGTGCCCTTGTCATACAATATTGGCTCTTCCCCTTTCGGGAACCAGTGGCCCAAATTTGGGAAGGGCGACGCCTTGTACCCCAAATAAGGTAGCTGTTCAAGGTATTCGTTAAAACCAGGAACAAAAGAGAATGCTTGTTGAAGACGCTACGCCTGCATTTGTTAAGGTAAGATCAGATTTTGAAATTACATATGACCTGCTTCTTTCTCACGCCGAAAATATTTTGTCTGAAAATGGTTGCTAACAAATATAATAGGAACAGTTCATATTGTTTGTTCCTACTGTCCGTTCCTATTGCTTGTTTACGTATATTTATACACATCTTTTGATGATGTAGGAATTCTCCCTATAAACGTTGATGCTCTTAAATATTATGTTGCTTAATCCCGTTAGCGCATCAGTCCCTCTGGTAAATGTCCAAAAGAGTAATCTACTGTAAAGTCTGTGTGCTGCCTGATCCCAAGCGTTTCATTTGAATCGGGACGGAAAATCTACTGTATTTGCTCTGATGGAAAATGGATGGTTTTCTTAATTAGAGTAAATATTTGTGCGTCGAATATTCGTGCTCAACCTATTTATTTCCCAGGACGCAGGTTCTGTTACATCCAACAGCTGAATGAAATGGATTTTAAAATCGGATTAAACAAATATGGAGTACACTGAGAAAGAGTATCAGTACTAACCCCAACTTTCAGAGACGTTACTCTGTTATGACGGGAAATTCTTAATTCGGCAGAAGTAAAATTGCAATGCTTTGTGGAGGCGACCATTTTGATGCTTACAACCACAGCTCAGGGCACCAATGCAATTACCATGAGCTCTAACAGAAAAATAAAATCTAGTTCCCGAACCGGATTAAAAAGAATACCCTTGGGCAGATCATTGATGCTGACAACCACTTCCCAAAATTACCGTTTTGTTACGATCCGCTGTGACAGAAGAATGAAAGAGAGTTCTTAAAACGGAGTGATCAAATATGAAACACTTTAGAGGTAATACCAGTGCTCAAAACCACTTCTCAGGAGAGCATTTCTGCTAGGATTATCTGTTTCAGCAAAATGAGACGAATTGTTATCGGATTGGAAGAATAAGAATATTCGTTTTACAATCATCACCCACAACACTGCTTTCTTGACGACCAAGGCTTAAAGTATTAAATAAAAATCCGTGACTCTAGTGAACAATACAGTAATTATACCAGCAGTTTCTCTCAAGACGTTGTTTCTGTTACATCTAACAATGACATAAAAATGAATAAATCAATAAAGAGGGATAAATTATAACTTAAACGATCTCGGAATAAGTATTGGACGACACTGTTTTTTTAACGATCGGCAGCGATAAAAAGAAATATGAGTGAGATCCTAAAATTGGGATGAATAAAGTTTGAAATGCTCTTTAGAGGCCTAATGCTGCTCGCAAACACATCTTAAAACGCCGCTTCACTTATGGTCCACTGTCGCAAAATAAAAGAATAGAATGTTTTAATTGGAGTAGAAGAACTGCGATGCTTTTAGGAGCAGTACGAGGTGTGACTATTTAATGAAAAAGAACTGTGTTTGTAGCAAACGAAACGTACAGTGCAGGTCGAAATTGAGTGGGAAACCTTTGACCTTGAACTATTACTAACCAGAAATGCAAACTTTACCTCACTTTCTGCATTCACTGGGTGATACATGTAAAAAAAAATTGCCTTTTTTTTTTTTTTTTCACGCGTCGAGAAAATCTTAAGTTCAAGAATTGAGAAGCGCGTAAACGAGAAATTTCTGGTGAAATTAAAAACAAAACGACTGCCGAATCCTTTCGTACGTTAAGTGAGGCATATGGGGTGAAATACATGTCACGTGTGCGTGCTTTTGTGTGGCATAAGAGACTCAGGGAAGACCCGGAGGACATTGAAGACGACGAACGTCCGGGACGTCCAAGCACTTCAAAAACAGAAGAAAATGTGGACAAAAGCTTCGCAGTTGTTAGAAATGATGGACCGACGAGTGTTAGAATGATATTAGAAATAATGAACATCGATAAAGAGACCACTTGGCAAATTTTACATGAAAACCAGCACCTGACAAAAGTTTGTGCGAAAATGTTTCCGAAGCTGAACAATAAAAAAATCGCAAGCGAATTTGTGCAAACATTCTGGGGCAAAAACAAACCTCAACCTTTTAGAAAATGTTATCACGTGTGATGAAACCTGGTTCTTCCAATACATTTCTGAAACGAAAAAAGAGTTGATGCATTAGAAAATACCAATGTCACGAAGAATGAATAAAGCACGGCAAAGCATGTCCAAGTTGAAGGCCATGTTAATTATTTTCTTTAACATTGAGGGTGTAATTTTGGTATAATAGGCTCTCCACAGAGCAACAGTGAATCAGAATTACTTCAAACAGATTCTGGTAACTTTGAAAGAGAGAGTAAGAAGAAAGAGACCAGAGTTGTGGAAAAATAAATTCATCCTTCACCAACACAACGCACCAGCTTATTCAGCGCTCTCACTGAAGCAGAGAAACGCGTCACTGTGCTTGAACATCCTGCCTACT
Source organism: Macrothele yani (assembly GCA_039090855.1). Lineage (NCBI taxonomy): Eukaryota > Metazoa > Arthropoda > Arachnida > Araneae > Macrothelidae > Macrothele > Macrothele yani. Next base: position 59,993,877 of record CM076989.1, on the reverse strand, counting down.
CACCAGATTTTGCACCATGCGACTTTTTTTCCCCTAAGGTCAAATGAAGAAGAGAACGTCCAAGCTTCTCAAAGGGATCACTTGATGATCTACAGCACTGCTTTGCCCACTGAAAGATTAGAATGCATCATTGTGTTGATGCGGAAGGGAATTATATTGAAAGTGATAAGAGTTAAACTGTGTTACGGTGCTCGGGCCAAACAAATTTTTCTTTCACTTCAGCTCTCACATAGTTTTCTCAGTATGCTTAATATTTTAATATTTCCTTACTTTGTCTACTTTAATGCTTATTGAAACATATTAAAATCCTAACAAAAAAAAAGTAATTTAGCTGCAAAGAAAATAGTAACGCAGCCCCGGTGGCGCAGTGGTCTAAGCGATGGCTTATGACCATTCGCCTGAGATGAGTCTGGGTTCGCATCCCGGTGAGGTATGGATGTTGTGTTTGTCTTACGGCACTGGCTCTCTCTCTCTCTTCCCTGGAGTCAATGGCTCTAAATTAGGGACAGGCGACTGCTTATAGCCCATTGAGTTGCTCACGGTGGTCGTTAAACCCCCAATCAAAAACAAATAGTAACATACAAGGTGTTTGGGTCACTTTTGTCCAAGTTCTAGATTATGAATTTTAAATGGGACTTTCGTCTTATTTTGTCAAATTATATAATAATATAATTTTACAAATTTGTTGCTGAAATATTTGTTTGTGTGGTTTGGCCCACTTGCTTGAAAACACAGTTCACCCTGAAACATTGAGGTGCAGCAAAAAGAAAGAGACCTAGGGGAAATGGGGTGAAGCCCTGTATGAGGGTACTACAGGAGAAACTTGTGATTTCCGTTCCTCATGACAGTGGATCAGCTGAGTCAGGTATTTGTAAGTAACCTTGAAAAACCTGTCGGGCTCATTGAGTAAAGAGCAGGTGTTCTTCAAGCAATTCTACCGTTCTGAGTGTTTCTTTCTGTGTGAGTATTTGAGTTGATAATGGCTTTATCGGAAGGCATTAGCAGGAAGAATTATATGTTTCTGACGAGCTGAGGTGGTATCTGAGCTCGAAAATCATATTTCAGAAATATTTTCAACGTCTGATGAAAGATAGAAAATGTTGGACAGCCGTCAAACATCATAATACGTTTTACCGAAAGACAAAACCAATGAATCGTAGGCTGAAGTTTAAATTCTGTCTGGCCGCTATGCTTCGCATAATTTTATTCTTCTGACTCCAGCTCTAACCCAATATGCAAAATCACGTGTTCGTCTTACTGTTACTGGCTGGAGTTAACAGAATCCACAGTGAATCGACTGAGAGTTTATGGAGCGCACAGATAAGGACAAAGCGTTTTCAGGATGGCGTTCAAAAGGTTTAAAATTATATCAAGAGTTTTTAGGTTTGATGACAGGGAGACTCAGCAAAGATGGCAAGCGTAAGACAAGTTGTTAACCATAAGAGAATTATGGATAAATGGGTAAAAATTGTACATAGACGCTACAACACAGAATTCTTTACTTCAGTGGGTGAACAACCTGTTGCATTCAAGGTTAACTGTTCATTATGCCAATATGTACCTAGAAAGCTAGCAAGGTACATATTGAAGTTTTTGTGCCTTATGATAGTGAAAGTAGTTACGTTTTAAATACACAACCGTACATCTGAAAAAAATGTAAGTTTCAGAGTTTTTCACTTATCGCATAGTCTGAAAAAATAACTCATTCTTGCCTTCAACAACTTGTTTTGTATCACCAAACAAATATCATCGCTCTTTCCACGTTAGTAAATGAGTCACGGAAAAATTCTCATCGTCCGCTACCTAGAATCGAACCCAGGGTTTTCCAGTTACGCGCCGGACATGCTACCACTGCACCACAACGGCCTAGAATTATCCAGACTCGCATGTGATTAACTGCCAAACTACATGGCAGGTTTCGGCATGGAGCCCCGCACAATGCAACCTGCATGACGCAACCTGCCATGTAGTTCGGAAGTTAACCACATGTGAGTCTGGAGAATTCGAGGCCGCTGGGTGCAGTGGTAGCATGTCCGGAGCGTAACTGGAAGGCCTTGGGTTCGGTTCCCGGTGGCGGTCGATGATAATTTTTCCCAGAATCACTTATTAACGTGGAAGGAGCGATGATTTCTGTTTGGTGTTCCTGATCCACGTCGAGTGTTTGAATTAATTTGCTTTATATCTTACCAACTGGTGGGGAAACTGATGTTGAAAAGGAACATTGCAATGACTGACACCGTCAGAAAAAACAAATTCGCGGTCCCCCTACCAATTATGCTAACAAAGAAAAGGCTTAAATATGCTTCTACATTTGTTTTTACAAATGATACAAGACTCGGTTAGTGCATTCTCCCCAAAAATAATTGCATTGTTCTACATAATGATCTCCATAACTATGCTAAAATAAGTTCTACGACACCAAAAAACCCACATACTGTTGAACTGTAACAGCACGAAAGGAGATGTTGATGCATTTGATAAAATAGTTGCTCTCTATCCTTTACTGTTCCAGTTTGTAATCCTTAGGTGGAATTACCAACTGGAACAGCTAAAATCTATCCTTCTTGGAAAACATATTAATTTTATAAACAAAGACTCTTTTCGGAAAATTTTGGCGATGAACTTATCACACAACATATTCAAAAACAAGATCACGTGCCAAGAACTGCTGCAAGAGAAGTTGTGGTATCAATGAAAGCATTGGACGTATCGTTGCCCTCATGTGGCTCAGCACCAAGAAACATGCCAAGTGCCACCTATGAGGCAATACTGACAGAAAAAGTTCAGTCAACTGCGAAAATGTAATAATTTTATTTGCAAGAACTATATTACAAACAATTCCAAAAATTCTGAGATAGCATGTTATCTTATTGTAATTTTTGCGCTATACGTAGAATTAATGCCCTGCAAATTATGAAGATTATGACATAGGTGCGTATTTTTTTTTAATTCTTTGGTAATCCCTTATAATGCATCACAACGACAATTTAAGTCTTAGTGAGAGACGGCTTTGCCCCCTTGGGGCGCTCCATGGGCAACAAGGGCACACAAAACAGCAACAAGGGCCTCTGTGAATCTTGTAGAGGTACCAGCTAGTTTTGTGGGACACTGGGAAAAAGACCCCAACTCACTGGGTTCTGTTCCAGGATCCTTAGGTGGAATTGCCAACTGGAACCGTTAGCCGTGGACTGATCAGACGCACTGATGTATCTTTATGAGTTTTATGACTCTCAGAAAGAATGAAATGGACTCAAATGTGGGATATGGTGGACCTGCCTTACTTGAAAAGGATGGTACATCACGGAAACGATACGGGACCGGCGAAAGGCACATGATAAAGAGATCTCGGCTGAGTGAATGTAAGGTTAGTCTATGAAATGCTATAGGTATAAATGGAAAGATAAATAACGTGATTGAAGAAATTAATAAGTATAGATTGCATGCGCTGTGTGTAAGTGAAACTAAAAGAAAGAAATTAGGATTGAAGAGATGAATGGAATGATGAGTGAGTGGTCTGGAGTGATGGATAATGTGAGAGGGCAGGCTGGTGTAGGTGTGATTTTAAGAGAAAAGATGAAAAACAACTTGATCCATTACAGCAGCATTAGTGAGACAATTCTTTGGGTACGTCTGAAAATGAAACTTCAGAGAATAGTAATTGCTGTGGTATATGCTCCTTGTGATTCGGAACCTTCTGATAAGAAGGAAGATTTTTGTAATGAGCTAAAGGCTGTTTTGGTGCTAAAAAAACATTATAATAGCAAGGGATTTTAATGCTAGGTAGGTGTTCAGAATAGGAATTCTTATAATGTTCTGGGTAAGTTTAATGATCCTGGTATGAATGATAATGGTGAAAGGTTAGTTTAGCCCTGTATTGAAAATGGATTGTGGGTTTCCAACACATTTTTGAACCACAAGTACACCTACATATACACTTGGGAAAATTGTACTCTTGGTCAAAAGGGTGTGTGACGTACTACAGAGGTGAAAACATGTGTCAAGACGACAAATCTGCAGCGAGACATTATGTCCGCGTAGCTCAGTTGGGAGAGCGGCTTACCCCGGAGTGAGGGAACACGGTTTCGATGCCCGTCGCGGACAAACTTGTGTTTTCGCATTGGTGCCCAAACAGGGACGTAATCATGGCATCAAATCAGTGCTATGATTACCAAAAATATCACTTTGAAGAATCAAAGAGTGCTACCATCACCAAAAATATCACTTTGAATAATCACATCTCAACAAGAAGGCACGTAATCATGGCATCAAATAAGTGCTATCTGTAGAACACATCACAGTAAACCAACGCAGCACTGTACACTTGTGACGTGGTACATTTTATCGTCGCATCATGCGAACATTTATTTTCACTACAAAACCCATCAAAGCATAAATACGTCAAGAGACAATTTCGGAGATTACATATGCAAGCACTGTAAGTAGCAAAAAAACTGCGATATTCAGAAAAAAACCAATAACACTTTTCATTCCTGAGAGGTTTTCAGGGAAGACAAAATTTCACATTACGTTAGCTAAACTTGATCATATGAACATAGAATGTAAATAATAGGTTGTTGATAATAAAAAAACACTACGTTTTGCAAGAATCGGCTGGCCTGTATTTACTGTAGAAACAGGACCAGAGAAAGTAGAAGATGAATGAGCTGGTGCCAGGCATTTGACACCTTTAATGGGACTTGTAGAGTCTGTCGAACGAGATATTTCGTGGACTGGGCGTTTAACCGCTACCACAGTTTATGAAACGCTAGAGGCAATTGTCTAATGGCAGGAACAGAAATTATAGAATCAGACGATGAAGATATCTGATGGAAGGTCTTAAGTTCCAGGGCAGAGGAACATCTAGCTCCACCCCTTCTGGAGATAAAAAAATACATAGCATCTCAAAGGAACTGTCAACTTTCCGGAAGCAGTGGGTTTCATATCTAGACGATCTGATAAAGAGCTTAGATGATAAAATTAACTCAAGACTGAATATAACTGGTATGACTCCTGACAAGATTGAGAATAGTGAATTCTCGACAGTCAGGCAGGAGCTACTTGCGAATTTAACAGCTGTTAACGGGGAAATGGTAAGCCGCTGAACTAGACGTATCGACGAACTCGATTTCAAACTGTATACTCTGCATTCTTCGTGGGGGCCCTTGAGGATTCGCTCGACGACCTTGAACAGTATGGAAGACGTCCTTTCCTCATGATTTACAATCTGCCTGAGTCTTCGGGCAACTCAACTAATGAGGCTGTTGATTTCCTCAATGAAAAAATCAAATGCAATCTACTTGTTACTGATATAATCACAGCCCACCGACTGGGCAGGGAGTCACCTACCGGTTCGAGACCGCTTGTGGTGAAATTCTTGCGCATGTCACAGCGCGACTTCATTTACAGGAACAAGGGCTTGCTTAAGGGATCAGGTGTTGTGATTGCTGAGAGTTTCACGGCTGCCAGGAAGACTTCCTGAGGCAAACTCAGGGAGAGTGGATATCGCTACTGGACCCAATACGGTAAGATCTTTTTCCTCGACGCGGCTGGCCGGACCAGGATTGATAGAACTCTAAAAGACATCTCTGCTCATGCTGTCTATGATGGAAAATGACATGGTATGTAAACTCATATTTCAAACTCTATTTACCTGCTGGTCTAGAGGCCCTTATTGGTGTCTTGTACTGATCCTATACATTGGCTAAGTGCTGACAGTAGGTTTTTCAACTGCATTTCATGTGTCAACCCATTTATTTTGTTCCTTTTTTCATCCACTTTGACAGCCCGGCTATACATACTTAAGTTTTATACGAATAATGAGTTACCAACTGTATTTATTTTTCTTGCCCACAATTACTTCTTGCGTAAATCGAATATACTCAGTTGCTGATATTGTATCTGATACAGCTTCAACGTGACTTCTAACACGTGATTTATGTCTGTGCTGCATTACTGACTAATTTGATGCCTCATGAGCTTGTGACAATCATGATGACTAGCGGCTCCTGCATCTGCTATATTGCGGCACAAACCTGATTTCTTTAGCGTTTGCTATAAACATATGACTCGCTGTCTGTCGCTATTGGAATACATTGCCTTCTAATTACATCTAATTCTCTTCCACAAGACGGCATGTGTTTATTTTAACTCTGGCTGCAATGCATCTGGGTTTCAACTGCATGACATTTTTATTTTAGGGCTGTTGACCGAAAACTTGTTTAATGCTCTGCTGTAATTCCAACCAGTTTCCTGTGATCATATGTGTCACATACACTCCAGTCAATAGGCCTGCTGGGGTTATTCCAGCTATTATTTAACATCTTGGTTTAAGGACCCCTGCTTCATCGGCTTCCCACCATTTACACGTAATTAACCCCACTATTTGCCCTATACTCTTATGCTCGTAGTATGTATTGGTGTTAACAAACAACCACCCCATTTCAGCTTAAACTCACATGTTGACCTCCAAGTATGGAAGACCAATTGGGCTGTATACTAACATTTAACTTAGTTTCGTCTTCGTTATATATTATGCCATTTGTTTCTGCATTGGTCACACAACTACTGCTCGCTAACCTTATTCCTTACTGCCCCTTTATATTTGCACATGTCATGTGGTTAGATTCCTGCCTGTCCTTTCGTGCAAAGGTGTTGGTAATGCTATGCTTTGGAGCGAGTGACTGACTACCAAATATATTTATCGGTCTTACAAATTTACTTTCCTGTGTCAAGTACGTTATGCTGCGCTACAATTATACTGTCTTCTATAGTTTTCTGTGCGCCAAGCTATATATGATTTGACCGGTACCCAGCTGATTACTATGTTGCCCCCTTGTATGGCTTGGGGGAATCGGGACAGTTGGAGATATCGCCTCCTCCTTCTTACATTTCTTATGCCTTCAATGCTCTGCCTACGCTACGAACATACTGCTAGCTGCTTGCCCTGCCAGCATCACTCAGTACTTAAATTTAGCTCCAGACTCCCTTGCATCTCATTATATTTCCACTGGTATTTTGATGCATAATACATAGAATATATCTCAACTACAGGTCATGCAAAATTTGGGGTATGTCCTCGCTCTGCTTCTCGGCTCTAATTTTCCCACTTAGCGGCATCCAGTTCGAAAACAGTTAATCAATCCAATTTCCTGCCCTAGTCCTTTGCCTGACTAATATGTTCAACATGGACAATTGGTGACCCAGCATTTTCTCACCCTTACATATAGCGGAGGACTCTGCAGGCTCCTGCCAGTACTTTTGACCAGTAATAACCCTCAATTGTTTCCACTGACTAATGACCCAACCAAGGTCTCATGAGTATCAGGTTTCTCTGTAAGGTCATGGCTATCGTCTTTGTCCTGTTGTGCTTTGAACATTGAATGTTTGTCTTGCATTATGAATGTGATGCTTGTTTCCTGCCTATGTTGGCCTCACGTATAACTACATTACATTGCAGGCTCCCTCACATGCTGCTATATTCTGACCGATATTTTGGTTATTAATATTTTGTTGTATCTCAACTATGGGTCACGTTGGGTCTGGGGTGCGGCCTCGTGCTGTTATGGTACTGTGTCATAACCAGTGTTAATCCATGTAATGTATTACTAAAAGTGCTTTTCAATTATTGTCAACCGGGACTATCCCATCTCCCATCTACCACTACTAGCACCTTAGACCATCCGGTAAGTTCATATATTGCGTCAACTTGATTCTTTACAGTGAATCAACCCGAGACTCTGGCTCTATGTTTTTGACTAATATGCATGTCTAATGCAAATACTTAATCATCCAATAGATATTACACTCACACATATGTGCTTGTGATCATGGGAGCCTACTCATATGCCAAGAGACATCTCAATCGCCTGATGTCTTGGGAGATGCGGTGTGATATTGTTGCACTACTTCGACTGAGTTGTGGTACTTGTACCCAGATGTCTCCGACCGGGATACCTATTATATCTACCAGCCACTTCAAACCAATTAAATCCATTAACTGAGAACATTTGCATTTACTCTGGGCTGGTAGCTTCCTAACTATCTAAATCTATTCCTCATGGACTAGGGTATCTCGCATTTGCAGGAGATCTCTCATCTTTTACTTGCACCTTTTGCTCGTATAGTTTACTTCTTGCAGACTCGGTCTAATTGTACTCAAATTACATCCTCACGCTTCCTTGTATCACGTCCCATGATATTGTCGCCTCAGCATATAGAACTTCGATGTGCCACAAGTGAACAGCATTTCACCTTCTGGCCATTGATTCGAGTTTGCTGGTTGTTCCACTAAGGACTTTTTGCCAGCTCGGGTAACGAGTCGCTATTTAAACCAACCCAGTTATTTGAACAGCTGGGGCGGTATCCTAAATTAACTTACACCGTCAATTTAGCCAAATGTATCCACGGTTTCCAGGAAAATCGCACTGGATCAGTCTCACTGCTTGCCACGGGCCTATGAACAGCTGCAATGGCCAGTCCAAATAACTATCAACATTCTTCCGTATTACATTTACTACAATGGGCTTACTGGCCACAAACGATTGACACTGCTTGCTCTGAGTTCCGCCGCTTACTAGTGCGATAGCCCCGGTGCCTGTATTGTATTTGTGTAATAATCTGTGTTTTTTATCATTTTTTATCTTTTTTTCTTTAAGTTGATTCCTCTTTGTTATCAATTGGATGCAGTTCGAATACTATTCACTGCAAACTTTTAACCACCTCTTAACAACCTGTTCACCCAACAGCTTAACATTACTTCACATTAATGCTAGATCACTCATCAATAAAATTACATTATTAGAATCACTTATCCAACTGACAAATTTAAATCTAGACATTATTTGCATTTCTGAGACATGGTTTCCAACCAAAGACTATTCCTTACAAATTTCAAACTACAATAATTTTCTTTTAAATAGAACTTATTCCAGTGGTGGATTATTTTTGGTTAAGGAGACATACAGCGACTTCTTGATAACGTCAAACTTCACAATAGTTTATCCCAATGCTGAAATTCTCACTATTGGGAATCAATGTTATTTAATTGCCGTCTGTTATAGGCCCTCCTAGCTCAAACCTTTCAGTCTTCTCGTCTCTGTTGACTGCGTTATTTACCTACTAAAATCTACTAAACAAAAAACTTTCATTTGGGGCGTTATAAATATTGACTTACTTCAAACCACCAGCCAATCTGCTCAACTTATTCAAACACTAAACGCGTCTGGACACAATAGCACTATTTCTGTACCAATTCGTCTAACTCCCACCTCACAGACTCTAATTGACTTGTCTATCACTAATGTTTTACTTGAGGCCATTATTTCCGGGGCATTGGGATATGACTTTTGCGATCACCTACCCAACATAACAATTCACACTCTTCAACAGCATATAAGTGCGTCTGTTGACCACTATATCTACAGACAAATTCATAAAACGAACATGGAAAATTTCAGAACACTATTAGCAAACATCAACTGGAGCATTATACTAACTCATGGATCTGCTAATAGGAATTATGAATTGTTCATCACAACCTTAACACAAACTTATAATCAATCCTTTCCAAAACTCCTACCCCGCACGGGGATAACTGGTTTTCCAGTTATTTGGGGAGCGGCGCCCCCACGGCCCGAGCTGACCTTGTGACTGGTCAACATCTGATGTCATGCCACAGCTTGTTTTTTTCTTATTTTGGTGCTGTTGGTGTTTGCAGGGACGGCTGTTCATCCAGCTGTTGGGGAGTCGCGGCCCCACGATCCCGAGCTGGTCTTGTGTCTCGCTTTTTCGTTTTTATTTAGTTTCTCCACTGGCTAGTTGCCCGTGTTGTATACTTTACCTAATCGCTACCACGTTATGCACTAACACCCCGGTCTTGTGGTTTTGTTACCCTCCACCACTAACTGTATTATATTAACCGCTCAGTTCGTAGGTTGCTGAGATTCCGTTTAGGTTCCCTTCCAGGATTTGTCTTCTTTGGATTTCTTTTTTCCTTTTAGCTGGTTTGGGTGCTAGACCTACCTGCATGTTTGCCGCGTGCGGAGACCCGTGAGGCGGAAATGGGATGTCTGGCGGCTGAGGTCGCAGGAGACCGGATAAGTGCCTCCTGTGTACCAACACTCCTCTTCGACCCCGGCTTCGCTGTAAACGGGAGGCTAGAGACTAACCCACCTCTAGTCAGAAGTCTTGTACCAAGTTGTGTACAGGGCTTTAGCGGCTTTTTGTCGTATAGCACGGCAGGGTAAGCCCGGGGGCTGTGGGATCATGCCAAAGGCGTTGGCATGACGGTACCCGGAGGCCGAAGTGTCCGCCGAGTGCGTGTGATCACGGCCAACGGACTATATCTGCAACGTATAAGCTCCAGAACTGTGTCCAGCGTCATTTTCTTGACTTGCAGACCTCCAGTTCTCCCTCGTAGGGCTCGGTGGTGGGTGGAGTAGTTTGCAGACGAATCCTCTTCCTTTTTTCCATGGGTAAAAACAAAAAGAAAAACTCCAAATTTAAGTCGCCTGAGAAAATGATTATTGACAATGACTCTCCTTCGTCTTCTCAACCTACCAAGTCTCATACCCTTAAACGGTCTTTAGACCTTGACCTGGACCAAGAATGTGGAACCTCTTCTTCGGCGGCTGTACCAGTCGCTCCGAAGCGTCGTCTCCCCTCAATTGCTGTGACTCCGCATGCTACTCACTTGCTTGTAGAATCCATCGATCCGCATGAGAGACTGTCCACCAGATCTCCCTTTTTCATTTCTAAAGCTTTGGACGCTGCGGTTGGCCCCTTGAAGTCTGTGAGGAAGCTTCGCTCTGGGGACCTGCTTGTCCAAACTTGCAGTGTTTCTCAGAGTAACACTTTTCTAAACCTCACTAGTCTTCAAGGCATTCCTGTAAAAGTGACACCCTCACCCGTTTCTTAACACCTCTCGGGGTGTTATTTCGGAGTTTGATCTCTTGCCATGCAGTGAAGACGAATTCGTGACTGAACTTGCTGATCAAGGTGTTATTGCTGCACGTCGTATGATGTTCCGGCGTGATGGTTCCATGATTAAGTCAAAAAATGTCATCTTGACTTTTAACTCCCCGAAAGTTCCGACCGAAATCAAGGCTGGCTACTTGGTCTGTGGAGTTCGCCGGTACATTCCCAGTCCTCTGCGCTGTTTCAGGTGCCAGAGGTACGGGCATTCACAACGTTTCTGTAAGAGTTCCGCTCGTTGCGCAAATTGTGGCTCCAGTGAACATGACGGGGAAGGTTGCACTTCTGCGGCCTGTTGTGTTAACTGCGGTGAGGCCCATGCAGCTTACTCCCGCAACTGTATGAAATGGAAGGACGAGATGGCGATCCAGCGCCTCAAGACCCTGGAAGGCCTCTCGTACCCTGCTGCCAAGGCCAAGTTGGGTATACCCACCACCCGACAGCGTACTTTTGCCGCAGTAGTTCAGTCTCTGCCACAACCCGTGCAGCCCTTTGTTCCGCGCCCTGTAGCTCTCGCCGCCCTTGCCAAGCGATCTACAGCTGACCAATCGACACAGGTGTTTTTCCCCGAGCTCGAGATTTTTCGAATACCTGATTCTGGGCCTTCTCTTTTGCTGCCGACCGTCTCTTCCAGTTTCCAGCGGAAAGCCTGCACGTGCGGAAGACCCGGCCCTCAATCCGCAAAGGTGTGCAGTGTCCATCCAACTGTCTCGGCCTCAGCGAGGTCCCCACCCTCAACCAACATTATAGAGGAACATAGGGGGGAGGAGAGTGACAGTTCGTCCCCAGCCTCAAACAACATTGCAGAGGAACATGGGGGGAAGAGAGTGACAGTTCGTCCCCGCCCTCTGCCAGCATTGCAGAGGAGTGTGGGGGGAGGAGAGTGACTCATCCTTTGTGTAGTTGTGTTTAAAGAAAAAAATATATATATATATGTGTATATATATGTATATATATATATAATTATAATAGTAAATTAATAAATTTTTATATAAACCTAATTAACTACCTTGTCTTCACAGCTTTCATCATACTCTTTTCAACTTTTACCAAGCCTGTCTGCTCTTAATCATTTTCCACGTTTTTAAAAATCTGTGGCTGATAGTTCTTTGTCTGGCGCTCTTTGGCCAAACCTGGCCCTTGCGCCAATAAAATCCACCAACCAACCAACCAACCAACCAAAACTCCTAAAACATCATAAGCCCCCCCCCAAATAATTGCGCAAGCCTTAGATTACAAATTCCTTGCTACGTCGAATAAATAAAAAAACTATTCATTTTTCGAAATTTATAAAAAGCAAACTACCGCATGTTTTACAAAAGTTTCAAAAATTACCGTAATAACCTCAATAGCGATGTTCGATGTTGCAAGCGTAACTACTACTTTAGCATATTCTCACAAAACTCTCCCAAATTAACGTGGAAACACTTTAATTCCCTAATGGGTAAACAAAATCATACACCACCACCAAAGTACCTCATTGACGCCAACGGCAATAAACTTACAGACATAAACGACATTACACATGCATTCAACGAACATTTTACCTTATTTCCACTCACACTAAAGAACAACTTGCCTATCCAAAATATTCCGTTTACAGACTACCTAAGAAATTCACATAGATCCAATAATTTCCATCTTACTGAAATTTCTGAAATCGAGATATCTGAGGCTTTTAACCAAATAAATATCAATTCCGGTCCTGGATATGATGACCTTCAACCATCTATTATAAACAATGTTGCGAATCTAATCACAGACCCCTTACTACTTATATTTAATGATATATTCCTATCTGGCAAATTTCCCGACCTTCTTAATATAACAAAAATTATTCCAAAATATAAATCCGAATCAAAAAATCAGGCAAACAACTACCGTCCAAGAGCAAACTTGTCAGTTTTTGCTAAAATCTCTGAAAGATTAATCTATAATAGACTAATATCTTTTATTCACAAATTTAATATTATCCACCCAAACAAACGTGGATTTCAAGCTGGTAAATCGACAGAATCAGCTCTGTTATACCTACAGCAAACAGTCCAAAATAATTTTGAATTTAAACCTAAATACTTTTTCTCCATTTCTGGATCTTTCTAAAGCATTTGGTACCCTTAATTATAGTATACTACTATATAAACTTCATACTATATGAATTAGGAATAATGCACATTCTCTACTTAAAAGTTATCTATCAGGTAGACAGCAATACACACAAATTGACCGATATCAATCCTCTCTTCAACTTATGTCACCCGGTGTGCCACAGGGTTCCATCCTGGGTCCACTACTATTAAACTTATACTTCGCTTCAATTACAAACATTGATCTTCTCTTATATGCCGATGATATCACTATTCTTACCTTGTTTAACTAATAATAACAATATGAACGTCAATACTCAACTTAATAACATTTCTAAATGGCTGATCTCCAACGAACTAATAATTAATACTATCAAAACTAGATCCCTCATATTCTCTAAACAAAAGTATCCTCGACCACTCTTCCCCACGCTATCCATAAACGGTACAACTATAAAAGAGGTTAGCTCCCTATCGTATCTAGGGGTTACATTGCATAATGACCTCAGATGGAACAAACATATAAGTAGATAATCTGTTACTAAAACTCACTAATAACATTTGTGTCATCAGTTCGGTACTCACTAGCCTTTCCTTCAAATCACTCATTCAGTTATACTATATTATGTTTCAGGCACTTGTCAACTACTCAATCCTATCTTGGGAACAACGACCAAATATAATTTTACTAAACTTCAAATCCTTCAAAACAAATTTATTAGACTTATTGATCTAAAATCCAACTAAACATACTCACATTATACTATAACGCAAGAGTTTTTGCTAACAAATTGAACATTCTTACAATTAACCAATTATACAAGTACTACTTTAACATTGGAAATATTGTGTTTAGGAGTGTTGAAAATAACTTACATGCCAATATCATACAAATTGTAACAAAGACGCACTCACACGACACACGCACAAATTCGCACATCCGACCAATTCATCCAAAGACGGAAACCATGAAACAAGCTCTAAACTACATTGACCCTTCTTACTGGAACTCACTGCCGATGGAATTGACATCATTAAATAATATCAACATTTTCAGAAAAAAACTAAAAACTACATTATGAACTGCACCTACTAGATCAACTATAGGGGAGAGACTACTATGTGTATACATTAATACTAATCCTTTTGTCATTGATATATATTGCAATAATGTTTTCTTTTGCCCTGTTTGCCACTGTATTTGGCTATACTATGTTACGTTTATCAACTACTTTTTTCAACCACCTTGTAATACTTGTTCAGGGAGCATGGGACTCTGTCAGGCCTTTTTGGCTTTTTTTCCATGCACCCTTGTTGTGCTTGTTTCCATTCACTTGTAATACAATCTCTTCTGCACAACAAAATAAATGAAATGAATTGAATTGAATTTACCCCTGTTACTCCAGAATAAAAATGAACTGGTGGAGACGAAACTTCAACAACGCTTGGACCATACCCTATGTCCCATAAGACTAAATCTCGTTCCATTTTAGTAGTTACTGATACATTCTCTAAGTGGGTAGAAGTATTTCCCCTTAAATTTGCTAATGCAGACTCAATTTGTGATGTTCTAATTCATAATGTATTTGCTAGATTTGGGGCTTCTAATTACTTAATATCTAATAATGCTGCTCAGTTTATTTCTGATATTTTTAATAGAATGTGTGCGAGGCTACAAATCAAACATAAATGCATCCCTTCTCTGGCATAAAAATAATGGAGAAATTTACTTCGTCATAAGTGTGATAGATTTTGTTGTCTACGATCAGCATCTGAAACACTTAGTTGTTGGCACTCGTGTGATGAGTGGTGCAGATGTTGGCTCTGATCATTACTTGTAAGTGTTACGAGACTGAATGTTGGCTCTGATCATTACTTGTAAGCGTCACGAGACTGAATGTTGGCTGGAGAAAGAGGAATAGGAAGGGTCCTGTGATCAAAGAAAAAAGGTTGAAAGGCTCCATGAAGAACATCAACTTTACTCTGAATTACTCAGAAAACGACTGAATGAGTTGACGTCTTGTGAGAGTGATGTAGAAAAGAAGTGGGCATATTTTAAGGAACTGCGTTGTCACTGCAGCTGAAGAGGTTTATGGTACTGCAATGATAGGTAACAGACGTGATGCTTGGTGGAACAGTGAGATTAAAGAAGCAGTTAAGGGAAAGAAGGATGCATATTTGGTGATGTTGCAAGATAGAGTTTCTGAGGATGAATATCGCCTGTAAGAAGCATGACGCAGCCACGCTGGTTAGCCAGAGTAAGACAAAAGATTGACGGAAAGGTGGATAGGCTTTTTGGAAAGATAGAAAATCTTTCTGGAAGTACATAAGGCATAAGAAAAAACAGGGGAAATAAAATTCTAAGTTGTGTGAAGAACAGGATCGTAGAAATTATATGGGAGACCAATGAGTTAAGTGAAAGATGGGGTGAATGCTTCTGTGAGTTATTAGAGCATAAAAGCAAAGGTGATTCTGAAGCAGAAGCAGATGATATCCTAGTGAGAGATGAAAGGGCAGGAGAGATCTCAAGAGAAAAGGTGTGTAAAGCTCTAAAATCTCTCCAGAATGGTAATGGAATAACTGCTGAGATGCTAAAATATGGTGATGACTCTGTAATTGACTGGTTAACTGAAATTTGCCAGTTCTGCTGGGAGTTAGGAATGGTCCCTCAGAATTGGAGGGATGCTATCATTGTTCCCTTGTATAAGGGAAAGGGTGATCAGACTGAGTGCAAGAACTTTCGTGGTATCAGTTTGCTGAGTGTGTCAGGGAAAGTATTTAGAAAGATTGTTATTAATAAGGTACGGGGTCTTACATCAGGGAAAGTGTGGGATGTGCACAGTGGCTTTATGCCTGGTAAGGGCTGCACTAACTAAATTTCCGCATTATGTTTGATGATTGAAAAGCATCTGGCTGTTTGTAAGAAAGTGCGTGCTGCCTTCATCGACTTAGAGAAAGCTTATGATCTAGTGAACAGGACTCTTCTGTGGAAGGTACTGAGTAAATATGATATCACTAGGACTCTACTCAACAGTGTGAAAGCAATGTTTGCTGGCAGTAGAGCTTGTGTACGAGTGAATGGTGTTTTATTAAAATGGTTTTCTATTAGTGCTGGAGTCAGACAAGGTTGTGTAATGTCACCATGTGGCTGTTTAATTTATTAATGGATGCGTGCATGCGTGATGCCAAAATAGATAATACTGGTTTATGTCTTGGTGATATCCGTGTGTGCAGATTGCTGTATGCTGATGACACAGTCCTGTTGGCAGAGAGCGAAAGCGAGTTGCAGAGTATTCTGGCCCGGAAGCACGAAGTTTGTACGAATTTCAAACTGAGTATAAATAAGGGAAAACCCTAAGTTATGGTTTTTGATCAAGGAACTGTTACTAATGAATGCAGGATAAGTCTAAATGGCACCGTTATTGATCAGGTAAACGAGTTTGCATATTTGTAAAGCATGTTTGACAGGGAGAACAAATTAGATGGTGAAATTAGTAGGCGAGTGAACTCTTCATTAAAAGTCATAGCTGCTTTAGGAAGATTTCACAGGGATGATGGGTTCTCAAGAAAGGCCGGAATGGTTGCATATGAAAGTGTAATTAATCCTACTCTGATGTATGGCAGTGAAACCTGGGTTCTGCAGAAAAAGCATAGGAGTCGTTTGTGTGCTGGGGAGATACGTTACTTACGGGGCATTTGTTGGGGATTTATTTCGCATTATTAAGACACGCTCTGATCGTGGGAGGAATGAAGATGTGTTGCAGATGTCTAATGTGAGGCAAAATGTTGTTAGTAAGGTGGAGACTAATATTCTTAGGTGGTTTACAAATGTTGAAAGAATGAGGATGAGATGCTTACTAAGATAATTTACTCAGTCCAAGTGACAGGAAAGAAAGGTAGATGAAGGCCAAGGCAATCATGGGAGGACCAGATTCAGGAATGTCTGCATGAGAAAAAGATAATGAGTTTGAAGTACAAAAGGTCTTGTATGCGGCGTGTGATGGATGTCAATGAAGCTCGAGCTGTGTGCCGATATCGCTGTAATTGGAGACGTTTGATACGGCAACAGTGAGTTCTTTCTGTGAGGAGTTAACCTCTGAATATATCAGATAATAGCTTACTGATATGTATGTATGTACAATTTAGGAAAAGATAAATAGTTTAAATTTTAACATACGGTGAAAATATTTCACTTTCAGAGCGAATAAGTCATTTTTGACCGGACGCCTTATGTGTAGTTACGAAATGAGCACCGTAGGACTGTACAAATGTTAAGTTTCTTATTTAACTAAAGGCATAGCTTCTGTCTCGTTATTTGGTAGCGTTACCTCGTATTAGTATTTCCAGGACATTGCTTCTCCTACAATTATCCGTAAGAGATGAATATAATTTAATTCTTAAACCCGGATGGCCAAGACTAGATACCCTTTATATGAATACTGACACTCACAATGTCATTTCCCACTATTTTTGTTGAGACAGCCTTTCAGTTACACATAAATGAATCCTTACCCAACAGGTCAAACAACGATGTTTATACGTACGAGTTCCATGCTTTCTCGAATCTGACTTGCAGGGAAATTACACCTAGTTCAAACCTACAAGCATACACGGTCGTATCAGAATAATATATGGCCATCCCTGGAATCACAGTGTACCCGCTCAGGCGCGTCACAGAGTGCACGTGACAAAGTCGACCACACGGAGATACAAGCGGCCGGCAGGGACAGATGAGCCATAGTACGTAAAATAAGGCAGAGGTAGTGATTTGGCGGACGTTCAAGAAGGAATGATCATTGGCTGCCGCGCATAGGGTGGAAGCATCTCAGAAACAGCAGACCTCGTGGGATGCTCTCGAGATGCTGTGGCAACGGTGTACCAAGAATGGACCGCTGACATACCGAGCACCTCTCGACGTCATAACCGTGGAACCCGAAAGGCCGTCGACCCCAGAGGAGAACGTAGCCTCCGTCGATTAGTAAAGGGCAATCGACGCGCAACAGTGCAGCAATTGACCACGCAAATGAACGTTACGGCACCCAGGTATGTGTCCTCGATAACAGCAGAGCAAACCCTGTTACGCATGGGTCTCGGGGGTTGACGCTGCGTTAAGGTGCCCATGTTAACCGAGGTCCATCGGTAACGACGCCTGCAGTTCGCATGGAACTACCGTCATTGGACAGTGGAAGAGTGGAAAACGGTTGCCTTCTCCGACGAATCGAGGTTTGTACTCCACAGAAGTGAACACCAGTGGCGTATATGGCGTCAGATGCATGAGAACCAACACCCAGACACGTACACTGGTGTGCAAAAATTAAGGACGAAGAGGACAAAATTAGCATAGCAGAGGAACGAGCAGGCAGAACGGACCGAAATACCACTCAGGAGATAGACTAGGGTCCGGTACGGTAGGGCATGCACATATATGCAGCATGACGTAAGAGGGGGAGTGTCGGAAGGGTATAAAGCACACGGGCGGTGTACGCTCAGCAATTCGGTGAAAGCTATTGCACGGTGTACATCGGTTTGAACGACGTCGAGTTGTTGCCACCGTGTGATATGACCAACAAGCAATCCAGTAGACGACATCTGTATGACTTTACCCGAGGTCGCGTCATTGGGAAGTTAGAAGAAGGTCGAAGTGTGACTAGTGTGGCCGAGTAGTTCGGGATCGCTCACAGCATCGTTTCACGAGCTTGGAGAGCATTTCAAACGACAGCAACAGCTGTCCGAGAGTTTAGCAGTGGTCGTCCACGAGCAACCACGGCGGCGGACGAACGGTATGTTGTCCTACAGGCGAGAAAAGGCAGAAGGCAAACAGCAGGAGAAATCGCAAGGCACATGCAACAGACAACTGGACGTCCGTTGTCACGTTTTACCAGGCCAATAGGCTGCACAATGGTGGTCTATTTGCACAACGACCAGTATGGTGTGTGCCATTAACGCCTGCTCATCGGAGACGGCGGTTTCTGTGGTGCCAGGAACACAAGAACTGGACACATCAGCAATGGGGTCGAGTTCTCTTTACGGATGAGAGCCGATTTAGTCTGACGAGCGATTCTGGACGTATACACATCTGGAGAGAGCAGGAAACGCGCAATCACACCTACAACATCATCGAAAGGGACCAGTTTGGAGGTGGCGGAGTTCTCGTTTGAGGTGGTATCATGCTTGGTAGCCGTACTGACCTCCACATCTTCCAAGGAGGTACAGTCACTGGTGTCCGCTATTGTACCGAGGTTCTCCTGCCTCACGTGCGTCTGTTTAGAGGTGCTGTGGGTCCTGAGTTCCTCTTCATGGAGGACAACGCTACACCTCATCATACAGTGGCTGTCGCAGAGCTGTTGGAAAGTGAAGATATTCAACGCATGGATTGGCCCGCAAGGTTCCCGGACTTAAATCCAATCGAACATGAGTAGGACCTTCTCGGGAGACGCTTGGCTTGGCAGCACGTCACCATTCGCCAGCAACGATTCCGCAGCTGCGATTGGCGCTACAAGAGGAACGGGCCGCGTTGCCTCAACAGCTCCTTGACAACCTCGTCCTCAGCATGGACAGACGTTGTAAATCCTGCAACGCAGTCATGGGTGATCATATCCCCTACTAAAAACTGGATTTGTCTTGGCAGCCGCCTGTCACGTGGACGTTTCTGTCTTCTGTCCAGTTGTGTTCGAAGCTACCTGTTCAATAAAGTGCCTTTGTATCCTTTGGATTCCTTGTTTGGACGGTTTTGCTCATTTTTCCCATATTCTTACATCTTGGGGATCTTATGGTATGATTTGAGTCAATGTGGAGCACTTCTGTACGACGTTACATTCGAAAAACCGTCTCGTCCTTAATTTTTGCACGCCAGTGTATGTCGGTCAAGTACAGGCTGGCCGTGGCAGTGTGCGTGTCTGTGTGATGTTTTCCTGGTATGACCTGGGACAACTGGTGCCACTGGATGGGTCCTTGAATGCCAATGGCTACGTGTCCATACTCACTGACCACATGCATCCCTTCATGTTGGACATTTACCCTGGTGGTGACGGTGTCTGCCAACAGGATAATGTGCCCTGCCATGTCACTACGGGGGTGCGTGGCTGGTGCCAGAAACACGACAGCGATGTCTCCGTTCTCCCTTGGCCCGCGAAATCGCCGGACCTCCATCTCATAGAACACTCATAGGAATATTCGGATCGACAGGTTCGACATGCCGACCCACGACCACGTAATCTCCGAGACCTTCGTGCTGTGCTACAGTCCGAATTGGCACGTGTGCCTCGGGAAACGTTCCATGACCTCATTGCGTCCATGCTACGCCGTCTCGCCGCTGTCATTCGGGCTAAGATTGGTTATTCTCATTATTAGGTAGGTGGTCCTGTTATTCCGACACGACTGTGTATATTTGTTTCGTAGGCCATATTTCTGTTGTTTTTGTATCAATATCACAGCAGTGCAGTTATGTTACGGCTCGAGACCGAATTTTCAAATCCGTACGGTTTAATTTCTGCTACATGTTTGCCTGCGTCTTATCACAAGGTATAGGGAGCAAAGAATTTTGAATTTGTTTATAGATTTTTTGTCAACAGCTGATTTGAATATTAGTGTGATGCCTTGGAGGAAGCTTCCCTCAAGCACGTTTGCTCCACACGAGGTTTGCAGTCGGCAGATGCCATTGCCAAGAGGCGACATTTCACATTTATTTTAATGGAACTTTTACATTTCACTCGACGATTTGACACCATCGTTGGTTGGAAATTCTCTTGACGGTCTTTTCCACGGTCTTATGAACACGAATATGCAAACAAAGAGGTTGATTTATGTCCTGAGATGCATTAAGTTATTTCTTCAAAAACAGATTCGTTTCTTTCGTAGAACTCGCCGTCATAACGAAGGATCGAGGAGACTCCTAATTTCTTTGGTACTCCGATCCCCTATCAGTCGCCATGCTTATTTTACAGCTTTAACTTCGGAACAGTTTTTGGAGTAATGAAAGTATGTAAAAATTTCTGACACTAACTTAAATGTGAATTATTGGTTGATATTGCTATTCCGCCAAACGTTAGCACAAACTCGAAACCTGGAACCTGGAGAAATTGAAAATTTAATCTCTTGAAGCAGAAACAATGTTTGAAGCCATTCTACTCCACTTCGAAATTTCTAATGTTTAACATTATATTCTTTCCGTTTTTCCTTTGGAATAAGCTTAAAGCATAAGTAAAATGAAAATAAATTGTGCTTTATAACCAGAGCGCTCAATATTCACATTAATTGTTGTTGTTGTTTTCTATCAGCAGAAAAAGAGCGGCGCCAAACTACGAGTATTTTCTGCAAGATTTCAGCCGTCCAGATATACGTACATTTCACAATCCGTTCGCTCTTACCTAATTAGTACAAGATCACTTTGCTGGCTTTAAAACCTCTCTCACTCATAGATTTACTTAACGCCAATCATAAGTTGCAGTTATTTTGTCTTCGACTACTAATATTTAGCTCAAAGTAGTTTCTCGATATTTCGTACATTAGAGCCAAGGAGCCATGTGTCCATTAGAGCCCCGGTGCTTTGTTTCGTTAAACTTTCGTATAGGATCCGAAAACTAATGCAATCATAAAAGTGCATTGATTTTATTCATCTGATTAAGTTCATGCCCGAAATTGCCACGAAGAAGCTCCTAAAAGGAGTTCATAATCTATTACAAGCAGCTCAAATCAATCCTACGTTTATTTTAATTAATTACCTTATTTTTCTTTATCTAATCCGCAGACCATGAAATTTAGGGAAAAAAACGCCGTATAATCCGTACCCGTGATGTTGATCCCAAACCGCCATTTTGTACAGAAAAGTCACGATTCACGGGATGATCTAGCAGTCCAAATAAGTAGAGTGCACAAAATACGATATTCTTTAAAAAATATAACTGTCATTTTTAAATGCTTTTCTGTTACTTTAAAGTGAATAAAGAGCAAAAATTATAAGTTTTTTTTCAGAATTGCCGAAGTTCCATTGTTGGATTCCGTAGTATGCAGTTCCGTAGTTAAATCTACAGCATCCACAAACGTATGACGTTAAGCTTCCCACAACACGCGATCGCCCGCAACAGCAATTAATCTTCTGTTAAATGCTTTTGCATCACATTTTCTGTTACAATGCTCGCAAGTGAAACAAGAAAGATGACACCGAATTTTCGGGTGTAATAAGCACGTCTTTTCAATCCGTTCTGACGCAAATTAAATTTATCAAAGCTATTCAAAGTCAATGGAACCGGCATGGAAAACAATAGTATCTGACGGAAGAAAGAAGTTTTTCAATCGGGTTTTTAATCCTTCAGATATTGTTGTTAAAGGAATCATGAGCTTACGAACTCTTAGAAACAGAGATATCGACAAAAATAAGATATGACTTTACGTCCTTCTGGTGAGAAAATCATGCATTATTTTAAGAAGAAAGTATTCTCAAAAGGATTTTCCATATGAGCACTATCGGTCCAAGAAAAAAAAAATTTAGTCCAGTTTTCAGGAGCCCAGATTTTGCAACAAATACATCAGAAGCAGAATTTAACATTTATGCCCCCTGGTGGCCAAACGATTTTTTACCAAACATTAGAAATTATGTGAAAAAAATTTCCATCAGGTCTTGTATGCGATAGAGGAAGAATTTTTTAAATCGGAGTTTTAGAAGCAGAAATAACACCGAAACCGCAATTTACCTCTGTGCCCCCTAGCGGAAAGTCTATGATTTACTTGAAAATTTTGAATTTATAGGAAAAACATTTCGCATCGGAAACACTATCCAACAAAGAAGACATTTTTCAAATCGGACTCTTAGAAGTAGAGATATTGACAAAAATAAAATATATATCTACGCCCCCTGGCGTAAAAACCATACATTATTTCAAGAAGAAAATGTTTCTAAAATGTTTGCGACATGAGTAGTGTCGGTCTACAAACGACGTTTTTTCCAATCGAGAATTTAGAAGCTCATATTTTGCTGCAAATACATCAGAAGCGGAAATTAAGATTTACGTCCCCTCTTGACCAAACCATGTTTTTACAAAAATAGAAATTATGTGCAAACGATTTCTCATCAGGAGCTGCATCCGGTGCAGAAAGACTTTTTCAAATCGGAGATTTAGAAGCAGAGATATAGGGGGAAACGCAATTCATATCTACGCCCCCTAGCGAAAAGTCTATGAATTGCTTGAAAATTTTGAAATTATATGAAAAAGATGTCACACTGAAACTACTATCCAACAAAGAAGGAATTTTTCAAATCGGACTACTAGAAGTAGAGATACTGACAAAAATAAGGTATACATCTACGCCCCCTGGCGGAGAAACTGTGGAATATTTTAAGAAGAAAATATTCCGAAAAGGTTTATCGATGTGAGTGGCATCAGTCCACGAAATAATTTTTTCAATCGATATTTTAGAAGCTCAGATTTTATGGCAAATACATCAGAAGTAAAAATTAACACTTACGCCTCCTGGTGGCCAAAGCATGCTTTACCAAAACTTAGAAATTATATGTAAAAGATTTTCCATCAGGAGGTGTATCCGCTGAAGAAAACAAAATTCAAATCGGAGTTTTAGAAGAAGTGTTATCGGGGAAAATGTAATTTACTTTTATGCCCCCTAGCGGGAAATCTATGTGTAATTTGAAAGTATAACTATATCTTAAATACTCTTCGAAATAAATGGAATCGAAAAATAAAAAAAAATATTTCAATCGGATGTTTAGAAGCAAATATGTGGAATAAAACGTATTTTTGAATTCAACATCATCTGCATTTACGCCCTCTAGCGGCGAAATCTCACATCGTAAAAAAAACGAAATAAAGGATCATCATTTGCATATTTCAAGCTTCCCAATGCAAAAAGAATTTTTCAAATCGGACTAATAGTTGCAGAGATTTCGTGGGTACAGACGGACGGACGGACAAACCGATAGCATAAGCACGATCTGTTTTTACAAAAGACGTGCTTAAAAAGCAACAAAAATACTTTTTTCCAACTGTTTGCTGACTTCCATCTTCGTATTGCGTTGTGTTTTCCTATTATTAATGTATTTCTGTTAATTTTCCAATTGTATGACCTTTCTTGACAATTACGATGCGATTTTTGTAAAAAAACGAAATGCCGCGAATGCATTACCTTTTTTTTAAGCGGCGCATTATTCGCATCTGTGGGCAATCAGCAGAACCTAAATTTATACAACTTCTCTAACAGATAATCGGCGAAGTACATGGCGAAAAATACGGTACATGTTTGTAATAACGTCCGCAGGTTTCTCAGTGGTTGTGTAACAGAACTGAAATTGGTTTACTTCCTGTTTTTTGCTTTCGGTTTTGTAGTCACTGTAGTGGTTTATTTAAACACAATTGTATTTATTTTTTAAGCAGGTAATATAACTTTTGCTTTTTTGTTTTCTTTTTTGTACTTAGTATTGCCTTTTTTCTACTTTCTATGAGTGACAAATGATTAAAGTGAAAGTAACTACCTGAAAGGGAATTAAACCTTTCTTATAATTGCTGTGAAAAATAAATTCAGAATTGTTATATTATTTACTAATCAAGGCACGCTTGCCAAAAGCACAATTACAGTATGAATGCCGAACACAATGAAATGCAGTGTGAAATATTAATAATAAATCTACCCGGAACTAAAGCAGAATTTTGAGAAAGCTATGAAAACATTTCAAAAGCAGCAGGCTGTTAAAAACGGGTCAGAGAAAGAGAATGGATTTTTATTATTAGTTTTTTGATGCTGGATGTCAATCATTCGCACCCCAGGTGAAAAATTCAGTCAAGAAGAAGTATTATCAAAACGAAAGTCTTGAGGTAACGTACGTGCTCCCGTTTTTATTATATTTTTCCACAGCACAAGAAAGAAGCAGAAACAAAA
This sequence comes from Macrothele yani, assembly GCA_039090855.1. NCBI lineage: Eukaryota > Metazoa > Arthropoda > Arachnida > Araneae > Macrothelidae > Macrothele > Macrothele yani. The sequence continues at coordinate 59,968,936 of CM076989.1, read as the reverse complement.
TTGAGGACATCTACATGTGGAACGAATGCAAAATACAATGACTACAGTACAGTGACAGTCCAAATGAAATAATTGAGGTGATTCCTGTCCGAAACACTTTTAGAGCGACAATTCCAGCGCTGAAGCATATTGTGCTTTTGCCCCCCCCCCTTTCCCCAACTTCTTCGCCCTATTTCATTGTTTCTCACATTCGTAATGCTTTGACATTCGATTTTTAAATTAAACGCTATTTATTAATTCTCAGGACAGAGACACGGACCCCCCCCTCCAATAAAAGACATCAATCATTTTTGTCAGTCGGAAGACATACGGAAGTCTATCTGGATGCATTCAGAATTAGATTAATACGCTCTGGATCTAAAAATACTTTTTTCTTTCTCCTTGGGCGGAACACGTCAGTTTGCTTACTACTTCGAAGATTGCTGGAGAGAACAAGCTCATGGGATGAAATGCGGCCAGTGAATATATATATGTATATTAGGGTGGTCCAAAAGAAAACTTTTTTTTTAAGTTTTTAGTCTTAACCTCAAATACTTGTGCACAAGTTAAAAGAAGCCTCCGTGCGAAAAATCAGCTGAATTAAGTAATATTTAAAGGTATCTCAAAACGATTTTGCATTTCATACTATAGTAAATAACAAAAATAGTATATTTATTGTTTATGTTTTCAGTACTTTTAAAATATATTACAATATCTTTCTAGGTTTTATTTATACCTTAAAAAACAAGAAAGCTTAGCAGTAGTAATATAACACACAAGAATAACCATATGCAAACAATAATTTATAAAAATCACATATTTTGATCAAGTGTATGTTTTTAGTGTCTCTAAATTATTTCCTGTGCGCTTCTACAACCTATAATAAAAATTGTTTTCGTTCTTCATCTTTAGTAATAAGTTGTTTGTACTGTCAGATAAGAGCCACACCTATTTCTGCAGAATCATTTATTGCCTTTAAACATTTCACCTTTTTTTCTCCATAAGGATATGATTGTCTTTCCATTCTAACGGGGATAAATGTAAAACACAATCTTTGTTCAGTGCTAAGAGTATCCGGGGAGAGTTTTTTTAATGAAATTAAGTAGTGACTTTTCGTGAACTTTGCCAATATCCTTTTTACATAATCTTTTGGAAGTGTTGGCTGCATCTACTGTTTTATCCTTTTCCACTTTAAACAACTCATCAAAAATTAAAATCTTATCTTCATTGCTTACATTTAAACTGAAATGGCTGAATTTTACTAAATCGCCGTTTAAGTATCACAGGTGCTTTTCTATTGCTCTACCTGCAGCTTCTGCGATTTCTTTGAATTCATTTTTTACTAAATCCAATTGATTTAGAAATTCTACTTCCATGAATGGTGCATAAGTTGCATTCGGGCAGGAAAACCAAGTTTTCATATACAACAGACTGCTGAAATCATTAAATCATATCAACCCTTTAACTTCTTTTGTTGTGTGCTTAAATTGACCCCAAAATACATATTTCTTTAAACAGTAAATAACTTTGGCCATCCAACTTGCATGATGAAATGCTCCTGGGGCTGCAAAATTTACTCCACGTGGTGGCACTTCTCCCAGGTAAATCAAAGCCATTTCTAATGGCTTTGATCAAAAGAAAAACTGCCAAACCCATTTCCAATGGCTTTGGAAGCTTTTCTTTTTCCAAGATAAGGTAATGTTTCGCAAATTTAATAGCATTTTCTTTTAATATTTTCCAATCATCTGAAAGTTCAATGTTTTCTTCCTGACATTTGAAAGAACATTAATCTATAAAGTTCCAATGACTTTCAAATCTCTTAAACATGAGCACACTAGGTTGAATAGATAGCCTAAATACGCTCATTGTCATAAAATTCCGCGCACCAAGAAAACGTACGATTAACGCGAAACTCGGCGAATAGCTACGGAGTGGGCAGACATGCAAATGATTAAAGTTTCGTGTGATTCCGCATGCCCGAGCGTCCAAGACCGAAGCTGCAATCGCAATCCTTGGGGATTATAAGGCGACGCGCAGGGAACACCATATTCGTGCCGAAGTGCATGGTAAGAGTCAGATGAGATCCCTGAGCGATAGATATGCCGAGGAGCTGCCGTAGATGTGCGTAGGGGCAACTGACGGAATTTGAACGAGGCCGTATCGTCGGGATGAGAGAGGCAGGGTGGCCGGCGCGCCGAATCGGCCCCCATTTGGGCCGGTCAGACAGTACGGTGCGATCGTGTTGAAAGTAATGGACACGGAAAGGCACCCAGACACGGCAGACTGGCTGTGGACGACCCAGACACACCCCAGCAGAGAGGACTGTGGTATTATGAGAGCGGTATGCACAGGTGCAACAACGTCCTTTTCCAATATACAGAGACATGTGACTGCTGTACAAGGGACTCCTTTGTCCGCCAGAACCATTTCCAGAGACCTGGCACAGGTGAATCTGCAGTCTCGACGGTCCTTACGTTTTCAGCCATTAACACCTGACCATTGTTGGTGTCGATTGCAGTGGTGTCAGCAGTGAGCAACATGGAATACTGCGGACTGGCGACATATAGTGTTCAGCGACGAATCCCGCTTATGTATGGGAACGAACGACCACCGTGTCAGAGTGTGGAAGACCGCAGGTGAGTGCTACAATCCCAACTTTACTGTACAGCGGCATACTTCCCAAACTACAGGCGGGATGGTATGAGGAGCCATAGCGTATTACAGCCGGACTCCCCTCGCACGGGTCCGAGGGACGTTGACAACCCAGCCCCACGTACAGGAGATTCTGCGGCCTCATGTGCTGCCTTTTCTGTAAGGGGGCGAAGCCATTTTCCAACAAGATAATGCCCGTCCGCAAACGGCTCAGGTTTCCCAGGACTGTTTACGTCATGCTTCGATGCTTCGGCCTGCCAGATTGCCTGATCTCTCTCCCATCGAGCACGTGGGGGACCGGATGGGACTCCAGCTTCCTCCATGTCGCAGTGTTCGTGATTAAAAACGTCAGTTGTAAGAAGTGTGGGTCAATCTGTCCCAGGATAACATGCGGCGTCTCTTTGACTCCGTGCAGGACCGTATCACCGAATTTATCCGAGCACGAGACTGTCCGATGCGGTACTAACGCTGACCAGAATGTGTACCGTATGTCCGCGGGAAATCGTCCTGCTGCTGCGATATTGTAATCACTTCTGTCCTTGGTGTGCACCATCTCACTACTAAAATCTCATTTCAATCCGACGCCTCCTTCTTGGTGCGCGGATTTTTATGACAAGGAGTGTACTACATTAAACGCACATCACCAATAATAATTTCATAAATGTGGTGCCTGCAAGCCAAACTAAGAAGCTATCTTCCCATCTTCTGTTCTTCTGAAGCACATTCCTTGAATTGTATCTGCTATCTCCCAATCGTTAAGTATATCGAATACTGCTTTTGCCGTTGCATGACCTGTACCAACTGGAAGTTTTGGTACACCAAGTAATTTCTTTACATCATTGCCAGTGACAAGATTAGGAAGGCGATCAACTTCATTATTTCCTCCAGAACTATCGTCTAACAATTTTCCATTCCAATGGACTACAAGCAGGCCATTAGGTTTGAAGCTTTGTTTCAGTTCTGTTGATAACTTGCATCGGAAATCTTCTCTCTGTCTTCGAAGTGTGCTTCTTGAGAGCGTAATATCACTAACATGTAATCCAAGTGTTTGGGCTGTAACTGCAATTGAAAATGTAGCATTTTGATCTCATATTTTTGCTCTGTCTAACGCAGCCATCAAATTAGGTGAACAAAGTTTAAGCTTTTTGCGACCCTCTGATGTCTGGCGAAGATTTAATAATAAAACTCTGATATATTTCATCTTCACTTTCTAAGGATGAGCATGAACTATCTTCTTCAACATTGGCACTTTACAAGGAATAAGGCTCAGTTGGGTTCTTGTTCCCGCTATCCAACTGTAATTTATCATATCGCTTTCTTTTATGTGAGCGTTTTATCTTATTCTCAAGATTTCTGTCAATTCACAACATACAGCCCTGGAGTCATTTTCTTGGTTGGAGTAGAAATTGCTTGTCTTCTGCAATTTTAATCATCTGAAGAGCGTTTTCATGAGAGATATCCCACAACTTTTTGCATTCATCCAGAAACGTTTGTTCACTGATTTCTTAAGTATTTGTACGCCGTTTTCTATTATCTTTTTCAATTCCTGGTACCGCTCCACTAACTTTTCTAACCGTTTAACTGCATTGTGCTTTTCAGTAGTTGGAAGTCTAGCCTTGTTCCAAGAAGTCAGCCCACTATCAACTGTGTGTCTTGAACTTTCATGTATTGTTTTTGTTTCATGGTGGAAGAACTGTTGTAGCACTAGTTTAATGGATGGTAATTTGCAACCTTTGATTTCACCTATGGGGAAGCCCAACAGCCAAATTTCTGAGTTTTTGCGTGTGTTAACTTTTCACCAAAGTATTCTGGAATGAAAAAAAAGAACAATATGTTGTACAATTTCAAATCAAAACTCAACACCTATCAAATGTAACTAAACAAATGTGGTGTTACCGAACTTCAATAAGTAATTAGGTGTTGCCAAAATGAAAAATAAATTGTCAACTTTAAAACAAGTTAAAACAAACTATGAAAAATCGAATCAGAAATAAATTAAACAGCAGCAAAATTAATGACTATGATAAAATAGAAATGATCTCTACAGAATTCCAATGGGAAAACTTCAATGTCTTTGAGCTGCCTCTAAATATCCTCCAAAATGCATGAAATTTTGAATGCAAACACAGTTTTGGGTATGTACAAGAAATAGAGGTTACGTTTTGCACATTTGAGAAATGAAAATTTTTTGGACCACCCTAATATTCACTATATTTGCAAAAGTCACCGGGACACCCCGTCAAAAGCAAATGAACCGATCCGCTGCTTTGTTTAGATACGCGGTACAGCTGCAAACGGTATAAAAACAAGCCTGTAGCTCACCGCGATCATATCGCACTATGAGGTTGAGTGAAACTGTCGCGGCGGGAGAGAACTGACTTTGAGAAAGGAAAGATTGTTGGATGTTATATTAGTGGGTTGTCCATAAGAGAAACCGAAAAGCGTTTAAACATACCCAAGTCAACTGTTTTGGATGTACTGAATAAGTGGAAGACACATGGCGTGCCTAAAGCTGCAAAACTTACCGGAAGACTAAAGAAAATCAGTAGAGGAGTCGAAGCCTCAGGAAAGTCGTTACAGCTAATCGACGGGGTACTGCACAAGACCTCAGTGTATAGGTGAGTAAAAATGCTGGAACCTCGGTATGTACACCTACCATTCTCAAAGAACTTCTTTCAATGGGTTACCATGGTCGCGCGGTTGCTCATAAGCTTTTCATCTCCCCTCGGAATGCTACTCCTCGTTTAGCATGGTGTAAAGAGCATTTATACAAATAAGCCTGTAGCTCACTGCGATCATATGATGATCAATGGAAAATGTAGATCAATGGAAACGGGTCCTATGGACTGATAAATCCAGATACACGATCCATCAGTCAAATGGTGGTGTGTGGGTATGACGGCAGCCGGGAGAACGCCATTTACCACAGTGTACCGTTCCTACGGTAAAGTTTGGAGCTGGCAGTGTACTCGTGTGATGGTGTTTTTCGTGGAATGGTCCCGGCCCATCGGTTATCGTGGACAAACCTGTTAACCAGCACGTCTACTTCGATATTCTGGACAATTATGCCCTACAAACTCTGTGGCAATACTATGGAACCGAGCCTGGTTGTACCAGCAGGATAATGCACCGAGCCATAAAGCAAGGACTGTTACGTACGACATGATTTGAAGATAATTCCGTATTGTGTATAGACTTGCCACCAGAGAGCCCTGATCTCAATCCCATAGAGGACCTATGGGATGAATTAGAGCAGCGCCACATAAGAAGTTTGGAACCGAGGCCTACTACTAAGCAGCAGTTATCGGCAGCATTATGTACTGAATGGAAGCGCATACCTATCGCTGTGTTCCAAAACCTTGTCGAAAGCAAGTGGCGAAGGGTCAGGGCATGCATTAAGGCCAAAGGTTGAGCGACAACATACTAATGTATATCAATAAATGCTATGTTGTGTTTCTCTTCTAGGTGTCCGGTAACTTTTGTCAATATAGGGTATATATAGCACTGGTTCACTGGAGTATCAAAGCAAGTTTTTACTTGCGGATAACGTTAAGGCACGTTTTCTAAAAGAGATAGCAGTATTTATTTGCCCAATACCTTTTTGTGAAACTATTTAATGTCAAGCAGGCTGTGCGGTTTTCTTTGCAGCTGTCCGACGAGAAGTTTATAAAGAAGAAAGTTAATAGCGAAATACAAAGATGTCGCAGCCCACAATTTTAAAGCCACCAGACGAAACCCCGGTTGTTGTTTTTTTCTTGCTGACAGTAAAAAAAGTTTTTGCAGCATTTTACGTAATCACCACGAATATCTATCTCTGTTTGAGAAAAATATATAACAAAAAGACTGAAAATGACAGCTGACAGAAGATTATCTTTAAGATTTGTCATTGAAAAAATTGCTTTTGATTCATGCCTGAAATATTCTGCGCAAAGTTTTTACTCAGTTTTTATCTATTCATACCTTGTGGGGTATTTTGTTGTTGTTTTGGAGGTTTAATGATCACCGCAAGTAGTTCTGATGGATATAAAGAGTCTGTCGTCCTTAATTTAGGCCACGGGTTCGTGGTTAGATCCCGCGCTGTAAGAGCGATATATTCCATGGAGCCTGGTCATAAACCAGTATCTCTGATCACTCAGCCATCAAGAACGGTGCTACTACTTTTTGAAAACATTCTAAAACATTAGCGAAGCTGAATAGGTAACCTGAGCAAAAATTGTAAATTTTGAAAAATCATAAGCAGACTGTCTAACTTATGAAAAACTTACAGAATATGGGCTCACGTTTTAGGCCATGTGCTTAACTCCAGTGTTGTGTGTGTACAGTACAATACTCTATTCGGATAATTTTATTGTCGTCCTAAAATTATAATTTCCTGTTTTCGAGAATGCTTTTCAACCGAGTGCGTTTCTTGTTGCCGTGAAATCTCAATAGAAAGTGCATCACACAATTATGTATGCTTTAAATTAAAGTTCTGTTCCTTTTTATGTAATACCTGTAAAAATAATTAACATACTTTAATATGAAGGATCTTTTAAAGTTTCGTATATACCCGTGATTCACAAGTCTCAATAAATTTTCGAGGTTTACTCTTACGTTTTCAGTCGTAACTGAATAATATAATCGATTCGCACCCATTAGTCACAAATTTTTAAAAAATTCTGGAGAATTCAGTCCTTCCTTTAGCAATCTTTTGTTACTACGTTTCTTCATTTTTATTGTGTAAAATTATCCAACCAACCGAAACATAACAGTAAAAATTTAGAAAGAGATGTACAGTTATATGAATGAAAATTTTTAGAGAGAGAGGTATAGTTACTTCTTTTGTTTTGGAATTTAACGCCACCTTATTGGGCGGTCGCCCATTTTTAATTCCGAGCCACTGGTTCCAGTAGTGGGACACAGCTGTAAGGCAAACTCAATACCAATGCCTTCTTCGGGACTTTCACCAACATTTACTCGGAGACCTAGTCGGCAGAGCTAGCCAATTCTTGATATTTTTGAAAATGAGCTGCACTCTAATCTTGCAAACTCTGAACTGGATCTGAGTAAATGCTGAGTCTCCTAATGTGTTTCTTACGTCCCCTACGGGTTTTGTTGTGTTTCCAAAAATTCTGATAAACTTCTCACTTGACTCTGAGGTGTTTTACTATGCCTTGTTAATTCCCCATGAACAATATTAAGGATCGTTTCAAATTAATGCCGAAACAATTCGCGGAGTTTGGTTTTCTATTGAACACCACAGCAAAACCTAAAGTAATCTTTACTCGTGAGAGTGCATGTACACTCAATGGACAAAACATTAGAAATACCTACCTAATAGCGTGTTCGTCCTCCTTTAGCACGAATAACAGACTGTACACTCCGAGTCATCGATTCCACCATATATCTAAGGGTTTCCGGAGGTAATGCCAACTATGCTTGTTGCAGCATTGTCCACAACTCTGCCCGAAACGTCGATTCAGTATCCGTGGATCTCCAAACTCAGATGAGTGTTCCTCGAGCCATGCCTGGATGGTTGCGTCCCCGTGGGGTGGCGCATTGTCCTGCTTAAACAGACAACCGGCCACATGATGCACGAAGACCATGAAAGCGTGTAGGTGATCAGCCAGTACATATTGGTAGCGCGCAACGGATAAGGACTTCTCCAGACACTCTAAGGAACCTAAAGTCTCATGAGAAGTCTCTCCAAACCATTACATAGCCACCACAATTGCCTTAAACAGCTGACGTGGCACAACGGGGCCATGACTTCATGCTGTCGACGCCACACCCGTTGCCTTCCGTCAACTCCGTGCAGCTGAAAATAAGATTAATGTGACCACACGACGCAGCGCAACTCTGCAGAGGTTCAGTTTTGATGTTCTCGACACCAGGTGAGGCGTAATTTCCGATGACGAACAGTCAACAGGGGCACACGAGTAGAGAGTTGGCTGCCGCAGCCCACGGTATGCAGCGTGTGTCGTACCCTTTGCTTGCTGACGCTGCTTGGGCCTCTGATCTTTAACCTGGATGTGATTTGGGCCGCCATTGCCAAGCGGTTGGTCTGTATGAGCCTGGATAGGCTACGTCGACCCCAGTCATCAATGGCGTGTGGTCGGGTTCCGGTGGACCTCCGGGCGCTGGCACGTCTTTCGATGGTGTACTCACGGTACACCCTTGATACGGTTGTCCTCGGGAACATTAGGGTTTCCGAGGGCGATATACCACTTGGGCGATAGAATGACCCATCTGTCTTGCGCAGAAAATGAGTCCACGATCAAAGTCGCTCAGATAACCATGTTTACTCATGTTCGTTGATTGAGATACACTGTTGAGAAGCTTTGCTATCCGCTTATTCATCGGCTGCTTTCAGTTTGGCTCTGTTCCCCTCTGTGCGAGGGATGCCCATGTCAACTGTCCATCACCCCTATCTCTAATGTTTTGCTTACTGAGCGTACATTCAGCCGATTTCATTACCACCATGGGAATTAAAACACGGTTATTTGAAGGCATCATGAGTGCCATTCGTCGAAGGCTACAAAGGAAGAGACGCCCGGCTTTGAGGCTTTAGTTTTGGTACCTGAGAAATGTTTCGTCACAATTTTTCCAAACGTGCTCCAGAATCAACGCATGAATTCTTCCAGATCCAGCGTGGAATTTCCATTTGAAGTGCTGTATTTTTATATAAGTGAATCGTATTAAACGAATAACGTTACCGCAGAAAACAAACATATTAAATCTCAAACTTTTTATATTCTCAACATTTACCACAATAAGAAAATGTGATAGTCTTTTTTCCCTCACAAATGAACTCTTCTCCAAGCCCGCGCTTATTGCTATGGGTGAAACCAGATCGAACTAATGAAATTCTACCTCCCGCCTTATTCACTAGACACCAATGCTTTTGGTTTTTAATCGTTCCAGAACTAAATGGGGACGTCATCCGAGTCTCCATCTTGTGACGAATGTTAATAGACACAATTACATGATCTCGGAACAGGGCAATCGGTGAAGCCGCCCAGGATCCCGCGGACTGGTTGTGAAAGTTTCGAAAGTCGAATCCTTAAGGAAGCATTTAAGATCGAGTTCTAGGCTAAATGTTGAAGTACAGAAATCACATATTAACCTGCAAAGAAAGACAATTTCAGCTGGCCTTCGAGTTACGAGCCGGTCGGGAAGTATAGAGCATTCTTTCTTCAGCAGGTCCTTTTCAGAATCTGATGAAGTCTGAGAAACAACCCACTCCCCCTCCCAGAAAAATGTCCATGAATAAAATATAATATTAAATGTCCGTAATCTCATAATATTAACCGACCATTCAAAATACGATAAAACCTACTAGTAACTATTGTTGCAAAAAAAAACGTTTTCAAATTCGTTTGTTTTCTTTTTTTCAATTTTGTTTTATTTTTAACTTTTAGATAATTAGACGATGTTATTCTCATATCAAGCCTGCACTTCACAAGCCTCTTGAACGGACTCCCAAGTGGTCCACAGTTCCCGGTTTAGAATCCTTGCTGTAGAATAAAACTTGCTGATGTACGGATCACCTCAATGATAACCAACTTGCTGGAGGTGTCTTGAAGGAAGAGAGTTGGAAGTATTGACCTTTCTTAGTATCCTCCATGCAGTTAGGGAATAGAGAAGCGGACGAAGAACTAGAATTGCTTTTCTGCATTCTTGATGCTTTCGCTGTAGTGATATGACAGGGAGCGAAACAAACAAAAGCCTTTAAAAAACAAAGAAAGAACTGTTTAAGGTGTCTGGAAAAGAATGAAATACATTTCAAACGTGTTTCATGAAGTAATAAACAAAATTAGAAAAATACAGTTTTCACCGTATTGACAAACAACTCAAAAATTTTATAGTACTTCAACCTGAGCACCGTTTGCTTTTGCTCTTCTGACGAAACTTTGTTTCAATATGTTCATCAAGTATTGAAATGTCCGTAAAACGTTGAAACACATTTGAGGCTTCATGCCTTTTACAGTGCAGGTCTTTCAGATCATGTGACTGATGCAAGATACCCATAGTTCTTTGTGTATTCCAAGGAAAACATATCCGTGGGGGATTTCAATCTTTCACCGAGAGATCTGCGGTCGTGTCTTTGGATACCATCGACAATAAGTGGGAAATATTTGTGTCGTGAAATTGCTGGATGATTACATTCTAATGCAGTGACCTTGGAGGCCATGGACATGAAACACCCCTTCCAATGCATCTGCTGGGAAATATTTATGTCCTGAAATTGCCGGATGGTTACACTCTAATGTGGTGATGCTCCATCTTACAGGAATATGAATATTGTTTCTGAAATTGTGGAACTACATACACTTCCAGCATAATAAATTAAACAATGCTGGCAATAGATCTCCCACCCACCCCCAAAGAAAAAGAGATCAGGTGAATTAAAAGTTCGTCCCGTTTCCAGCTAAAACTTTTAATGATGCAAGAAAACCATACACGCTGACCTCATTCTGAAAAGCACAAGCCGTTGTGCTCTACAGTACTTTGCCAACGTTCCACCAGAACCGCGATCCCACGGTTGCACCATTCGGCAGGTTTCGAGGACAGAAACTCTTGATGTCAGATTCCACATCCACCACTGAAACTCAGTGCCGTCCTTTAGCAAATGTGCCATGGAGTGAAAAGGTGGTAGTCGGATGAGGCAATGTCAGGACTACATGGAGAGTGAATAACCCCTTCCAATTACTACAGTTTTTCGCGGACCACGCTGGGGGTATGACAAGGGACATTATCTATTTACAGCAATGACCGTTTCCCACAAAAGAGCGCTAGGTAGCGTTGGCGCAGAGCATCATGGACCCGCTGCAATTGTTCGGCATAGAGGTTTCCGTCCACAGCCTGACCATCTGGAACAAGTTCCTAGTGCACAGAACCCTCACAATTGCACTCTTTTCTCTTAAACTTCCCTCTTTTCACCACTGGCTGTACTTCCTGCTCGACCATTGACCTTTAAATAAAAAGGTTTTCCACAAACTCAGGGCTGTTGTCTGCTGTGATTGATGACTTGTCGTAGCGCTGCGCGGCAGACAGCTAGGAATGGAATGTCTAGTACCAATTTTGTGTACTATTTTGACACATTTGAGACATTCATATCATCGTTTCCTACCTATACTCTGCTCCGCCACAAAGTATTTTTCCCATCTCCGGCAAAGCGCAACATCCTTTAAGAACATTGTAGGACATATGGTTTCGTCTACATGTTGCTTTTCGCTGTTGTCTCGCTCCTGAATTGCCAACCGATAAGCTTCATAAGCTTAAAAACTTTCGTTTTCATTTGCTATATACAGTGTTTGACATGGAAAATGCCACACCAGGAAGTATATTACAGGAGCGTCATGCAAATTGGTCGGCATGTGTCGACAGTTGAGTTATGTAAATGATTGCAGTTTCGAACCAATCACGCATTTTTTTTAATTCAAGGTTTAACGACCACCGTGAGTTACTCCATGGACTATAAGCAGTCGGCAGTCCCTAACTTAGGGTCACTGGTTCCAGGGAAGGGAGAGAGCCAGTGCCCTAAAGCAAACACAACATCCATACCGCACCGGGATTCAAACAGGAATTATCAGATATGCAATCTAATAACGCGTTCCTTTCAGTATTTCGTAGCAGCAATTTTTGACCCAGTCTTTGAAAATCTGCGATTGGCATCGCCCTAACAGGATTTTTCATGTTTTTAGACCTAAATAACTTAGAGAAAGAAATTCGTTTTGAATCAAATGAATAATTTCATGGCAACACCTGTAGTGTTGAACGAATATCAGAAAACGCTGCCAGCAGTATTTACATATTTGCACTGTTTAATGTGTTTTAACAGTGTAAAGAATAACGTATACAATAAGTTTGATTCGCTGTAAATTTGCCAGGTGAACTATGTGTATCTCCTATCTCCGTAATCAATTTCGTGAACATAAATCACACTTTGTCAAAGTTATAACCAAACGGCCAACGAAAAAATCAGCATAACTTACGAACAGTTCCACGTCTTTTATTCGTCCACCACTGGTAATTCAGGTCACTTATAAACTATAATCATCAATGACTATATTGTGACGTACCTGCCTCAGAGGTGACGCACATATCAAGACGGCAAAGTTGCAGTGACAAACTCCGTCGGCTTAGCTTAGTTAAGAAAGCATGTAGCTCCGGAGCAGAAGGATGCGAGACTGATCCCTTCCATCAGCAAGTGATGTATCGGCGACTGAACGTAAAATGAATCTGCCGTTGGGTTCTTCGAGTAGTCAGAATTCCTTCTCTTGCAGTGAGTTCTCCTTCAAGCGTTGTTTACCGGCTGACCCGGAAACCTACGATTCCGTCCCCGCCGTTTCTCAAAGGAAAAATATACGTAAAGAACCTACTAATGACGGAAAGGTTACAGCAAAAATTGCATTAATGTAGCTTAATTGGAAAAGCATTCAGCTTCGGATCAGGAGGATACGGTTTTGATTCTCAAAACCAGCAAATGACTTTTACGGTATAAAATTATTTCGTTGATCTCATCGATTTCAGTGGTTTTATAGTAATAACATTGAACAATCTACTTTCCAACAACAACAACTCTCGTTCATAAATCTGGTCACATATAATCGCTTTCTCTTTATCATATGTAAAGCTCTCGACAACTCTGCATCAACCATACCACATCAATTACTCATCTCGTTTCCCTCTTTCTTTACATCGTTATCTGTCACTGACACACTGCCAGTGTTGCCAAATTGTAAAAGCTCTTTGGGGAAGTAATGTAACGTTCAGTGAGAAAACCTTCAATGAGAAAAAACTAAATTTACATAAGAAAACAGAAACTTTAAAGGAAACTTAAATAGAGGCATACGTCACCTAACCTTTCAGCAGATCTCTCTCTCTCTCTCTCTCTCTCTCTCTCTTTCTCTCTCTCTCTCTCTCTGTTCACGGAATATAGGTACATATTTTATATAAATATAATATTTAGCAGGTCAATGTAATTGCAAAAGCAGGGTTCATGTATTTTTGTTTTCAGCGTTTTCATTCCCCTGCTTTGACTTCAAATTCTAAGTGAATTCGTAGATGTTATGTTAATTACGCTGGTAATGGTTCTCTGTATCTGAAAGCAGGAACAGAAAACCACTTCTACGTAGATTTAGATTTTCGTGGCGATCATTAAAATATTTGTTTTTGCTTCCATCTATGTTTTTTTCATTCCTTTCTTTTGCCATGTTATTGTAGTTTTATTTAAAAATACATTTACTCATGTCAAGCTGTTTCTAGTGAATCATGTAAACCTACAATGAACCTTTGTAAACACTGAAATTATATCTTATGATTGTGGTTGCTGAATATGTTTGTACCCACGAGGCAAACGTCTGAGGTAAGTGCAATGATTGTCGATATCACAGCACGCATACTCTGGCTGAACATCTAAGCAAAACACATATGAGATATAACTATTATCAAATAAGACGTTTGGATGCTGATAACAGAGGTCGTTCAGATGTGATTGCATCACTTGATGGCAGTCAGTCGCTACTGCGTAATACTTTATCGGCTCATTCCAATATAACTAATTACCTTCATGTACTACGTTCCGGTGGCACTCCATCCAACAGATTGCGATAACTCTAAACCGTATTTTTAAATGCTGCATTGTTCGAGAAATCATTCACGCATGGAGATGATTGCTTTCAATTCCATCCTTTGCGGTTTCCAACACAGACCGTAATATAATCTTTCCTTTATATTGAGTCTTCTCACAGCCGCAAAACTAGTCTTCCTCTCAGATGAATTCTGTACTGTTTGGGTATAGCTTTCTCGATTTATCTTATTCATTGAAATAAGTAGCGGAAAAGGCAGTTTTACGAATATGAAAGGATAAAATGAACGCTTGTTGCGTAGCTAATGACACAGCAATTTTATCAAACTCTGAAGTGATTGTGAATGTAAAATGAAAAGGAAAGTTTGGACGAAGAAAAATGTTTTGTCCTTGAGAAAACCTGTTAGATAAGCAGAAAGACGAATCAATCGAAGTTTCATCTTATTGAAGATTATACATCAGGCCCCATGAAAATACAAAACAGCAGAAATCAAGGGCTTTTCTTGCTTACTTCTGTAAAACGTCGAAAAAGTTTTGTTTTCCTCAGAGATATTAAATTCTAAAAGGATGAAAACAGACAAAATAGAAAATTGCAGTAGTTCTTCAAAATATGTAAGTATGTGTAACCGTTGATTTTTATTTATCAATATGACGCTTAAAAACATTGCAATTTTTCGTATTAAGCATTTTGCGATGTGCAGATTAATGCTTCAGTTAGGGAGTAAACAAATGCGAAGAATTATTTCTCCTTTATTTCAGTGAGTCACTAAAGTTTCAGATCGAGAACTTTCACACTGTGGCATAATTAATGCTCACTTTATGCACTTCAAATTAATCGATACATTCATACTATTAAAGAATTCTTTGACATGATAGTATCATATCAGTTGAACAAAGCTGGTATTTCTGTATCCCAAGCGCAGGCTCATCTGTGTTCTGTCTGAAGTACAGCGACGGCTCATAGAAAGGGCTTCAGTTTTGGTGGCTCTTCGTAATTGCTCAACGTCTCTCAGAGCTGATACCCCTAAGACTCAGTCTTTCTCAGAATATTAGCTGTATTCTGAGAGAGACTGAGTTTATGATTATTGGAAGGCTGTCTTTATGTATGGATTTTGAATCATAACTCAGGCATTTTTGATCCCAAATCCTCTTGGAATTAAGAAAATTTCGATTTTTAGATGGTACTAGTTAAGTAAATATGCTTTATGTAACTTGCATCAGGGTTTGATGTATGCTAGTCAGCGAGTACTTCGCCATTCGTTCTACGTTTTACTAGCTTGAATACAAATGAGCAATTATGAGATGGCAACGGGCTCGGTGGTCAAGGGAACTGAGGCGCAAGCTTATGGCCAATAGTAACAGCTGCGATTGGATGAGGCATGGGTGACCAGCCTATCACAAGACACGGGCTCTGTCCCCTCCCTGAAGCCAAGTGGTCACAAATTTGGAAGGAATTTTATCTATAGCCCTATGGGCTCAATGGGGCTATTATAGACTCTAAAATAGAATTTGCAATAGCATGTGGCGTGCAGGAGTTATTATATTTTTATGAACACACACTGTGGGTTAAAAAACACGAGCGAAGCAATTTAATGTGCCCTTATCAGAATCTCTGTTATGAATTTGAGTGTGTGAAACAATACACTGGCTTCCAAAAGTTAAGCATAATCAACAAAATATGTTAAATTAGAAAAACGAGAAGGCAATAGGCTGTTTACTACACATGGATATCTTAGTAAGGAACTAAACGCTCAGGGCAAATTACATAGCAAGAAAAATGACACCGAATTTTCGGGTGTAATAACCACGTCTTTTAAATCCGTTCTGACGCAAATTAAATTTATCAAAGCTATTCAAAGTCAACGGAACTGATATGGAAAACAATAGTATCTGACGGAAGAAAGAAGTTTTTTAATCGGGATTTTTTCTTTTTGATTGGAAGTTTAACGACCACCGTGAGCAACTCAATGGGCATAAGCAGTCGCCCGTCCCTAATTTAGGGTCACTGGTTCCAGGGAAGGGAGACAGCCAGTGCCGTAAGACAAGCACAACATCCATGCCTGACCGGGATTCGAACCCGGACTCCTTACGGACGAATGATCAGAGGCCAGCGCCTTAGACCACTGCGCCAATCGGGATTTTAATCTCTCAGATATTGCTGTAAAGGGAATCTTGAGCTTACGAACTCTTAGAAACAGAGATATCGACAAAAATAAGATGTGACTTTACATCCTCTGGTGGGAGAACCATGCATTATTTTAGGAAGAAAGTATTCTCAAAAGATTTATCCATATTAGCGGTATCGGTCAAAGAAAAAAATTTAGTCGAGTTTTCAGGAGCCCAGATTTTGCTACAAATACATCAGAAGCAGAAATTAACACTTATGACACCTGGTGGCCAAACCATTCTTTACTAAACATTTGAAATTATGTTAAAAATATTTTCCATCAGGTCTTGTATGCGATACAGGAAGAATTTTTCAAATCTCAGTTTTAGGAGCAAAAATAACGTAGAAAACGCAATTTACCTTTGTGCTCCCTAGCTGAAAGTCTATGATTTACTTGAAAATTTTGAATTTATAGAAAAAACATTTCGTATCGGAAACACTATCCAACAAAGAAGAATTTTTTTTAAATCGGACTCTTAGAAGTAGAGATATTGACAAAAATAAGATATATATATATATACGCCCCATGGCGGAGAAACTGTGGAATATTTTAGGAAGAAAATATTCCGAAAAGGTTTATTGATGTGAGTGGCATCAGTCCACGAAGTAATTGTTTCAATCGATATTTTAGAAGCTCAGATTTTATGGCAAATACATCAGAAGCAAAAATTAACACTTACGCCCCCTGGTGTCCAAAGTATTCGTTACCAAAATTTCAAAATTATATGCAAAAGTTTTTCCATCAGAAGATGTATCCGCTGAAGAAAAAAGTTTTCAAATCGGAGTTTTAGAAGAAGAGTTATCGGGAAAAATGTAATTTACTTTTACGCCCCCTAGCGGGAAATCTATGTTTAATTTGAAAACGTAGCATATCAAAAATACTCTTCGACATAAATGGAATGAAAAGATGAAAGAATTTTTTCAATCGGATATTTAGAAGCAAATATGTGGAATAAAACGTATTTTTGAATTCGACATCATCTGCATTTACGCCCTCTAGTGGCCAAATTTTACATCGTAAAAAAAAACGAAATAGAGGATGATCATTCGCATATTTCAAGCTTCTCAATGCAAAAAGAATTTTTCAAATCGGACTTATAGTTGCAGAGATATCGCGGGTACAGACGGACGGACAAACCGATAACATAAGCACGATCTTTTTTTCCAAAGACGTGCTAAAGATGATGAAACACGTACCAATAGCACAAAATGGTGAAAACAGCGGGAATTCTCTGGAGACGTTTCTGATTTTGTGCAAAGGTCTAGTAAGCATATGGTGACCTCTTACAGCGATGCAAGTATGTTATGCTGTTGATAAGGAAAATAAGAAGACTGTGGCAGCAAATCGGACACCTGAACAAGAGCAGATCGGAGCTCCTCGAGATTTCTGGAGTAGTTTGGCCATGTCATATGGTGGGTGTCTTCACTTTCCAGATAATCATCAACAATAACAGTTCTATGAGTTCTCACGTTATCTTCCATGAACAGGAAATCTGGATCAAAAGCACGCCGAAAAATGCATCACGAAGGGATCAAGGATTTTGTTTCTAAACCTCTGACGGAATAGACATGGAGCTGTGTGGGCCTATTGGACATAATACCACTCCGGGCAAGTACACCACCACATCTGTAATGGTGCATTTCTCTGATGTTTATGGAGGCAATAACGGGTTCCAAGGGGTCTCCAGATTGGAACACGACGACTCTCTCTTTCGAGACTGAACCTGGATTCATCGGAGAAGAGAGCGTTGACCTATTGATTTTCGTTCCAGTCTCGATGTAGTCTTCACCACAGTACCCTAGCATTTCTTGCTGACGGGATGAATGGGATGGAAATTGCAGATCTCCTCGTATACAGTCCTTGTTCGTTGAGCCGTCTGTATATTGTTTGCGTTGAAACAGCTCGTCCACCACCCAGATATAGCTCCAAAGCAGGGACTCTGGCTCACATCGACCTGTTACGTCTCGTCGTTAGGGCCACATACCTATCATCACGAACCGTTGCAATCTGTGGATGGCCTGCCACAGGTTGACAATTAAGATCTCCATGTCCTGGTACATTTACCAGTCTGGATAGAATGGTTTGATTCACGCCAGTGGCTCTGGCAACATTACTCTGCATCTGACCGGATTCCAACACCCCGATAATCCGATCATGTGTAAACATATCCACTTGCCGTCTGGCTGACATACTGTTTTAATTAAAAAAAGTTATTCTTCTAGCAGGACGCGATAACGACATCAAATGTCACTTTTCGTATTTTTCCAGCTCTTTCTCATCTTTACAAATGTGCTGCTTCGCCTTTCATGCCAGTGACCGTTCGTCATATAGTACTGCGTCATTTCTACGTCTGCATATTCCCACGTTCTTTGTACTTTACTTTATTACCCTTTTCCTTCCTTCCGTTTGTTCTAAAATGTCTTTTTGTTAATTGTGCTTAATTTTTGGACGCCAGTGTAATTATTTTACGGAATAAGTTTATGTTTCCAACTATTACCCTAACATAAAACTTCACTGTAAAGCACTACAACGATCACCGATTGAGACTTACCTTGCCGAAACAGATTTGTTGTGAAACTTACTAAATTATTTCAGATGCTGGCTGACCCGTGGGCCATGCCCCCGAGTGTATTATAGTGGATAGCACTCGGAGCTCCGGAGCCGAGAATTGCTGGTTCGAATCCCGCCTATTGCATAAAAATGGCGGAGAAATTTACTTTGCCATAAAGTCTTCATCAACCGAATGCAAATTGTTAAAGCATCAGTCTTTAGTTTTCGTCTTCACATCACAAATCCTCCATTACAATATCAATTATCCGTGGTAATTGGAGGACTCCGGATAATTGAAAAACGCTGTTAATCCAAATTACGTTTTATTCGGTTAAACACATAAAAATAAATTATAAAAACATAAGATAAACATTCTTGTAGTATGTAAATTAAAAACTGAATATTTTAAACTTATTTAGATAGAAATTTCGTGGTTTTTTGTTTGTTTTCTGTTATTTTACGAGTCAATTTACATAGTGAATTAGCAGTGCAAAAGTAAATGTTGCCTAAGATCATTTAATGTGGCATATGAATCATTATGCTTGAGCCCCTCGGTGTAACTTTAGTTTAAAGGTACTTAGATTCTAACGAACAACAAAGTTAATTTCCTAGCAATATTAGTTTCATAACATCGATGAAAAGCCGATCTCGCAAATGTAAGTACAGCAAAATGAAACAACATAAGAATTTCAGCGTTCTATGAAAAAAGAACAAAATATTTAGGTTTCCTTTCAATCACAAATTAATCTAGTTAATAGAATTCAAATTCTTACTACAGTTCTCCATCTCAAGCCACATCAGTTATGATTTTCATTCTTATTATTGTCACATTATGCTGAACGAAATACATAAAAGAAAAGAATTCCTGATCAAAAGGTCCTTACAATTGTCCAAGTAATAATTTTGACGATAAACATTTTTCCATGTTTGCAGCAAGAGAATATTTCGTTTTGTGTTTTACATATTATGTTTATAGTTAGTGTTTCATTTCAACATCAAGAATGAATAGCTCCCAGAATAAAATTTTAAAAATTTATACATATTGGGCCTCGATCTCTTTACTAAGCTTTAAATATCCGTCGCCTCACTTGTCACTGTGAGTTGTTTTGTCCATTACTTGACGTGCACGAAGTATGGCTCTTAAACCACGAGACTGACGCTATGCTGTAACTCTTGTAAATAAAACTTTACTCCTCTTCCGCATCAACACACCACTGCATTCTGATCTTCCACCCGGCAAAGTAGTGCTGTAGCTCGTCTTTTGTAAGCTTTTGAGAAGTTTGGTGATTCTCTTCTTCATCACAGTAACTACCTCAAAACTAGTCCCCGTGAGTACAGATTTGACTTTAGGGAAAAGAAGAATCGCATGAGGAGAGTAGCCAAAAATCTGGAGAGTATGCAGGACGTTCAAGCATGGTGATGCGTAATCTCGGCTAAAACTGCTTCACTGAGAGTTGGCTTGTTGTTCTTAAGAGTGAAGATATTCTTCCACAACTCTGGTTCCTTCTGGCTTGCTCTCTCTAAATCACCAGAACCTGTTTATAGTTATGCTGGCACACTATTGCTTCATCGGGAACTCAATCTACCAGAATTACTTCTTTAATGTCAAAGAAAACAATTAGATGTGCTTTGCCGTGCTTCCTTCATCCTTGGTGACGTAGGTGTTTTGCAATGCATCGACTGTTTTACAGACACATTGGAAGACCCATTTTCATCATAAGTGCTCAAACTTTCTAAAAGGTTGGGATTCGGCTGAATTTTCTCCCGTATGTCAGCACAAATTCGCTTGATATTTTCATTTTGTCCAGGCGTGAGAAGGTTGGGAACCATTTTGGCACAAATCTTTGTCATGTTCAGAGTTTTATGTAAAATATGCCAAGCAAGTCTCTTTATCGATGTTTACCATTACTGCTATCACTCAAATATTCAGTCGTCGATCATTTCGAACAATTGCGTAGATTTTCTCTAGATAGTCTCCTGTTTTTGTAGTAGTACTTGGACATCACAGACGTTCCTAGTCTTCAATGTACTTTAAACTTTTACTGAACCTCTTACGCAATGCAAAAACACGCGCACGTGATATACATACTAAAAGCTTTGGCAGGCGTTTTTCCCTCTTTCATCACGAATTTCACGTTTATGAGTTGCGTAGTTGTTGAACTTAGCATTTTTCCGACCCGTGGCAAACGACACGTCTACTTTCTTTGGCACTTGTCACCGAACTAATGAAGAAAGCCAGGTGAATTTCGATTACGGATATTTCAAGGTCAATGGCCTCTCTCATCGCGCTTTTCATTTGCAACAAGCACAGCCTTGTTACTTCATAGCCGTACCTCGTTTGTATAATTGTGCGAGGCTGCATCCCAGTGTTGTAATGGTTCGCAATAATGTACTATGGGATTCAGCTCAAATCACAGCACTCACTACTTTTAAAAAGGCATTTTCATTTTACATTGCTCAAAATAATTAAGGGTTAAGGGAGCGTGTGACATGAGCAACATTATGCAAGCCAATCGTGTGATATCTTACCGAAACGTGAAAAACTCAAGTCGAGTGTGACGTACACAGCCGAATCATTCATATCCTTATGCAAATTAACGTCTGTGACGTCAGAAGGCATAAATCACAGATTGGGGTGAAAACGAAGGTTTTCCGGGAACTCCCTTATTCTGTCGTGTTAATCGTGACATTTCGTTTTTTGAAGTCTTCGGTTTGGACAATGTCTCAACAGCCTAAATTACCGGAACAACGGCGTGGAAAGCTATTTACGGGTTGCAAGCAGGTCAGACACAGCGAGGCGTAGCAGAAGCCATTGGAATCTCACGAACTGTCATTTCCCGACAGTGGGCACGATTCCAAGATACGTGAGGTTTTCGAAGTAGGCAAGATCAAGACCGTCTACGAGCAATTACAGCAGGGACGACCATTACCTATCGTTAACAGCCCGTCGGAACAGCGAGAGCTTCTCGTGTCAACATGACGCAGCTTATCAACTCGAACTATCAGTAATCGCATTCACCAGGGTGGCCTTTATGCACGTAGATCAATCGTATGCGTCCCTTTAAGCGCGTAACGCCGTGCGGCCTGTAGAAACTGGGTTGAGGGACATCGTGGAAGCACGACGAGTGGAGTCAAGTTCTCTTCTCTAACGAGTAGAGACCCTGTCTGGAGTCTGACAATCGACGACTTCTTATCTGGAGGGAACCCTGCACACGGAATAATTGATAGTCCGGGCATGGATTGATAGTCTGAGCAGGCATAAGTATCGGTGGACGTACGGACCTGTACGTCATCCGAAACGGCAGGCTGATGACCCAGAGCTATAGAGACGAGGTTCTCAGACCTATTGTCAGGCCATATGTTGCAGCCGTTGGTGATTTTTTCCCTTTTCATGGACGATAATGCTCGACCTCACAGAACTCGGCCAGTGGACAACATGCTTCATGAGGAAGGAATCAAGCATAGCCGCCCCGGTGGCGCAGTGGTCTAAGGCGCTGGCCTCTGATCATTCGTCCGTAAGGGGTCCGGATTCGAATCCCGGTGAGGCATGGATGTTGTGTTTGTCTTACGGCACTGGCTCTCTCCCTTCCCTGGAACCAGTGACCCTAAATTAGGGACGGGCGACTGCTTATAGCCCATTGAGTTGCTCACGGTGGTCGTTAAACCTCCAATCAAAAAAAAAAAAAAGAATCAAGCATATGGAGTGGCTAGTATGTTCCCGTGACTTAAATCCAATTGAGTATGCCTGGAGCGCATTTGGCAGATGCATTGCAGCACGGCTGGCACCTCCGTTTACCCTTCGTAAATTTGAGACTGCCATCATTGAGGATTAGCAAAGATACCCCCAAAATCTAACCGCTTCCATGCAGCGCAGGTGTGCAGCGGTCTTAGCTGTTCAAGGTGGCCACACACCCTACTTAAGGTCAATTACCACTTTCACAAAGTCATGTTTTCTAGTTGTACAGATATGTACATTTCTGTATAGCATATCGCACCATAAAATGATAATATTGCATAAAAATTCACTAATGTGCTTTTCTTAGTCGTATTACTGAATATTCTACTGTACCTTACATAAAAATGATATTTCACGTTAAACAACTTCAGTCGCCCATGATTATTCTTACAATATCTCTGGCTCCCCTAATGCTTTTGAGTAGTGTACAAACTGGATGGAACTCGAACAATGAAAAAGGAAATGCATGCTTTATTTTTTTCTTTTCAGAGAAAGTTTCAGTTTCTATTTCACACGTTTGGCAGCAGAAAAGCTTGTCACAAAGTTAGGAACAAACAGCTGCTCTGCGCGACTCTACTGTTTCTTCTTATTTTTACCAATGTCACCAAACTGGGGCCAGCACGGTAAGGTGACCTCCATATAATTGTAATCTGTACAGGCCACCTACTGGGAAATGGACAAGGTCAATACAAAGGTACGATTTTTGTACGACCTCCTATCGGTTTTGTGGGCAGCCTACATGGAAGTGGACACGAAGAAATCAAAAATGCAATTTTTATACGACCCCTATCGCTTTTATGACCAGTCGTCGGCCTTGTCTTTTAACCAAACCTCATAACCATGTTTTAATTTCTTAATGAGCCGCCTGGGGGCGCAGTGGTCTAAACGCTGGCTCCTGACCTACGTCCGAGATGAATGCGGGTTCGAATTACGGAGAGGCATGGATATTATGTTTTTTTAAGGCACTGGCTCTCTCTCTCTCTCTCTTCCCCGGAAACAGTAGCCCTAAATTACGAGGAGGGCGACTGCTATAGCCCATCGAGTTGCCCACGGTGGTCGTTAAACCCCCAAACAAACAAACAAAAAATTCTTAATGATAATAAGATACGAAAATTATTTTTTTACAGAACGATTACTAAAGTAAGGGTAAATGTAGGAACACTATATGCATATTTTTTTTAAAGCAGAGTAATCATGTCTCTCAAATTGCATATGTCCAATTGTCCATGTGGCCACTTCTCTGACTCCACCACCGTTACGTTTAGTGGCTGTAGCAAATTTACTTTTCTTCACTCAGTTCTTCCTTGGATGACCTCATTCATCAACTACTTTTCTTTCATTCTATTATTTATGCAGAATTTGTATCTCAACTTAGTCTTCCTCTACGCCTCTTTCACGGAAGCACCATATTCGCAACTCACAAACTCTTCATCTTTTCTAACTCATCGTTACCCCTAAATATTACGTAGGTAGTGCAAATGAAAATAGAAAGAAGCACAAGTGTCTCTGCAATATCGAGATCCCACTGCGATACTGCCAAATTTATTGAATCAGCACCTTTATGTGAAAATCATTTTATTGACATATTTCTTATAATGCAGTGAAAGAACGTGACCAGCAAGCTTTCTGTAGGAGCAAAACGATTTGCAGTGAATATTCGACAAATGTCTCACAGGGCTTTGTGGACACTTACAAGTATTCAGGAATGGTGCTACAAAGTGCCACCACATCCGTCTCGCTCCCCGTACTTTTTGCAGAGTGATTTCCACCTGTTTGACCCACTCAGTGATGCATTGCAAGGGAAACACTTTCATTCGGACTGCAAGCTACATCGAGCGAAGTACGACTAGTTGCGCACTCAACCTAAGAATTTCTTCTTGGGCGGAATCTATGTTTTGGTTTCTCGGTGGCGAACGTACACTGCGTGAATAAGGTAAATGTATCTGTCGCTCAAGATATGAGTACAAATTTGCTCTTTACACTTCGGAAGTTTTCTTTGCCGGCCAGGTGGCGCATTGGTCTAAGCGCTGGCTCATGACCATTTGTCTAAGATGGGTCCGATTTTGAATCCCGGTGAAGCATGGAGGTTGTATTTGTGTTACTGCACTGTCTGTCTCCCTTCCCTGGAACCAGTGGTCCTAAATTGGGGACGGGTGAGTACACACAGCCTTTCTACTTGTTCACATTGGTCGTTAAACCCTCAAACAACATAAAAAAGAAGTTTTCTCTGAACTACCCCACGTATAGTTTTCGAGGAATTATTTTCAGCTTACGTTGCTTTAGTTTTATGATATCCTGGAGCGCATCCACAACGTTAAGTGAGATTTTCTGCATATCTCTTTGGTTTGTAAAAATCCAAATTGTTTCTTATAGTATTTTTAAGCGCAAGCAAAAAGGCAACATTTATTCCATAGTTCTGACATAAAATTCCTTTTTAATCTACATATTTTTATGCCCTAAATTTCACCGAGTCTCGTCTCATTTGCTATTCTCAGGACTTTGATTCAGACGGGTTAAAAACGATCTCAGAACCCGTTACTCTTTCCTTTCTAGCTGCACATCTGACCTGCAGAAGTGACCTTTTCTCGCTTCGCCCTCCTCAAAACGAGGCTAGGTTCTTCCGACTGCTGGAAGATTTAAACCGGCTCTTTCACCTTCGAAGAGCAGAGACTGCTGCTTCATTTTTCCTCTGGCTGTCCGCACACTAGAAGCAGGTAGTCTTGTCGGAAGTCGCCTGACCATGTGCGTGTTTGATCTTTCACAGTTCGGTCGGGGTAAAAAGCGTTCCAACAAGGTAAGTGTTCTTGAAAACAGAAATAACGCGTACTCTTTTACGCTATCTCTCATAAGTAATTGTTCTTTAAGTTCGTTTGCACATGAAGGACGAAAAAAGGCGTGTTATTACATAGATTGTTTCTCTTTTTTAAAGTTTTTTTATTTTACGTTTTGAGGATCAGTTATTACATTTTTGAAACATCAGTTCATGCGTTTCATCCTTCTTTCCACGTTTCTCATATCGTTAAGACACAGCAGACGTTACGCTCTAACCTGAAAGCCTTTTTCTTCATGTGTTCACGCCTGGTTGATCTGGAGGTAACATATGATTTTTTCTGATTCAACTGATCTTTTCTTGTATGACTTCCTTCGTTCAGTTCATTTCGCTCCACAAACGCACGTTTTCATTCTTGTGAAGACATATTCGCCACAGCTAAGAAATACCGTGATCATGAGCTGACGAAATTTTTCCAAACACATAGTGACTCAAAAATTGTTACTTTTGGTGCATCAAAGCAGTTTTTATATATTTTCGCTGAATATTATGCATCATCTTTGAAATTGTTCCTAGCTACCATTTATACGATGGTAGGTTGATAAGTAATGCTCACAGTCAAATATAAATAAAAACAAACGATGTATTTGCACAAACAAAAACCGAAATGAAAGTGCAGTATGGTAGGTACAAATTGACATATCTGTTTTTCTACGGTCGTCTTCTCGTTCAATACATTTTCCTCAAGTAAGACAAGTTTACGAAAGCCGTCAATGCAGAATTCAGGGCTTCTGTCTGATCCATGATGTGACAGCGTGCTTCCCTTCATTATCTGACGTGTTGAGTCCCCTTGAGATCCCTTTTCAGGTTTGGAAAGAAATTTAAATCGCTCTGCGTAAAGTCCGGGCTGTATAGCGGATGGATGAGAACCTCAGATTTCAGCCTCTAGTGATCATCAATTGTTGCGCGAGAACTGTGCTGTCTTGCATTGTCATGCAGCAACAAAATCTCTGCGGTTGACTTCCTAACTCGACACACTCTTTGGCGTAGGTTCTTTATTGTTTCAGTGTAACGTGCTGGCTGAAATGACAGTATTCCCAGCTTCCAAAATTTCTGTCAGATAAACTTCGTGTGAATTTCAAAAAACAGTCAAAAGCAGGGCTCTAGCCAGGGTGGGATTTTGAGGGTTTGAACCCTCCCCAAAATGTTTACAATGTCTCAAAAACAAAATAATTGTTTTATGAACTTCATAAATTTTTGCAACTAATATTGCATATAAGTTAGTATTTAAAAAATGGGGAGTATTAAATAGAAGAATTTCGTGTGGAAATAAAATGTAACAGAGAAAAAGTCAGCGTATGTAAAGGGTGAAAATTAATTAATTTCCAAATGCAAAAAACCCTCTCGAAAATTCTTTTTGGCTGCGACCCTGGTCAAAAGAATTTTTCTGGCAGATGGCACTGTTTCGAATTTTTTTAGGAAGAGGAGAGAAAGCGCGTCGGTATTCCATGCATGTCGTTTTCTTGCCTTTTTTTTTCTTTCAGGGTCAAAGTGATTTATCCATGACATCCCGAGTAATAATATTCAACAGAAATTGATCGCCCTCTACTCGATAACGCTTTAAAATTCTTTCACAACACTCAAGAAGCTCCTGTTTGTTTTCTAGCGTCAACATGCGTGGCAGCCATCGAGAACAGATTTTTGTGAATCCAAGTGAAGCAATGATATGCCCCACTCAGAGCCCATTTAAGGAGACAGGGGGCCAGTGGCTGTGCAGTATTTTGGGTCCCCAGTATTAGTGCCACATCTGGGATATGAATATGGGTGGCCTAATAAAAATACCCAAAAGAAAACATTTCCAAAAATACTGTATGATGAGGAAGCCATAGAAATATCACCCTGCCATGTTGAAGTATGTAGCCCATGATTTATGGAAGAATCAGTGTTACCAAGAAAATGTAAAAATGCATGGTCGAAAAATGAACAGCAGTTCAGTTCTGCTTCACCCCCTCCCCTCCCAGCATCATAATTCTTGATTCAAACGAATTCTTGATGTATGAAAATTTCCCCCAATTACAGATGTGTACAAAATATCTGTAATATTTTCGAAAGATTTGAGGATGGACTGGGGGCGACTTTACTTTTTTGCAGATTCCTTCTAAAAGAAGGGGAAAGAAATGGAAATGTTTTGTCACAAGGCAGTTTCTTATAGTCTTCGCTGTGCTATATGCAAAAAAATTCTGTCACTTGTTCAAGCCTCTTGCATTATTCTGGGTTTCCTTGAAAATGCGGTGCCGGGGACTACAGCCCCCTTAGCCCCGCATTTTAAATGGACTCTGGCCCCTTGAAAATGCGGGGCCGGGGGCTGCAGCCCCCTTAGCCTCCCCTCTTAAATGGACTCTGGCCCCACTCTTTCTTTTTAGATTCCAAGCCTAGCTGCGATTCGCTTTTGGGTGATACGGCGCTCATTTTGAATGAATTCATTAACTGCTTTTCGGTGATTTTCATCAGTCACCGAAACTGGTCTTCCACTGTCAGAGTCGTCAACAAGATTAGCATGCCCGGGTTCATATTGACAAAATTTAACTGCCCAACGATTTACTGTACTTCTGTCAACAGTGTTTTCACCATACACTGGCGTTACGTTTTCAGCACTTAAAAATTCAATCACTGCGCGTCCTTCATTGACATATCCTCATCACACGACGCTATATTAATAAGCACTGATTCGCAATCGGTCTAAGGAGAGGAATGAAACTTGCTGTGGCTGAAGGTTTCGGCTACAAGATCACGCTGCGCGCGTGCGCATTACTATATGAACATATCTTTAGAATACCAAACAGAAGTCATCGCTCTTTCCACATTAATAAGTGAGTAACGGAAAAATTATCATCGGCCGCCACCGGGAATCGAACCTCCAGGTCTTTCAGTTACGCGCCGGACATGCTACCACTGCACCACAACGGCCTCGAATTCTCCGGACTCACATGTAATTAACTGCCAAACCACATGGCAGGTTGCTTCATGGAGCCCCGCACAATGCTGGGGATTCACCAAAAATGGAAAGCAGCAACTGAACAAATAACTAGGAGGCGAATAATTAATTAATTCATACACTCGACGTGGATCACGAACACCAAACAGAAGTCATCGGTCTTTCCACGTTAAGAAGTTAGTCACGGAAAAATTCTCATCGACCGCCACAGGGAATCGAACACAGGGATTTCGACGCCGCTGTGGTGTAGTGTTAGCATATCCGGCGTGTAACTGGAAGACCTGGGTTCGATTCCCGGTGGCTGCCGATGAGAATTTTTCAGTGACTCACTTATTAACGTGGAAAGAGCGATGACTTCTGCTTGGTGTTTTTGATCCACGTCGAGTGTATGAATATCTTTAGAATGTTTGAAAACTGTATTATTCTGGAGCAGAAAATAAACCAGTGTCTCTCTTTTTCTGTTTGCAAAGTATGGGAACAAAAACGCTCCAAATTTATTTGTCGCCGCGGGAATTCTTCTAATTTCGGGCGCATTGCTTCAGGATCATAAATGCCAAAATTCGGAAGTTCATTATTTAATTAATAATTTTATTTATTAATATTTGTTTAATTATTTTAATTCGAGTAATTTCTGATTGGTTTTGCAAGGTATTATCCCTTCCCAGTTCGTGTGAAATGTTGTTTCTTTTTTTTTTTTTCAACCTACCTCTCCCCCTCAGCGTAGGGATGTAGGATTAGAACTCAGACTCCAGGCGAGATGCGAATTTCAGAAACCGAAATTAAAGATATTTTGATGCCAGGCGTTTGCAACGAAGAACAAGCGCGGCGGTGGAGCTTGAGTATTAACGACGACAGCCTTAGCTAACAATCGGCCACTGCGTCACCTACCCTGCGCGGGTAACAAATAGAAGACCTATTTTGATGTGGTCAAGGAGTTAAAGTGTAGTAATAACTGTCATCTAATCTTTGTGTCTGGGAATACAACTCATGGGGCTAGTACGTGAGTATAGACGAGAGCAAAGGCTTAAGGCCGTACTCCCAAAACAGGGTGACAGTTGTGGCCAAATAATTTTTTAAAGGGCCCCTGGAAGATGTTCAGCTATACAGAAGAACATCTACTCGAAGTGACCACTTCGAGTAGATGTTCTTCTGTATAGCGTGTATATTTTCTGGTGTATATCTTCTGGACGTGACGACCCACCCGGGAGTACGGGTAAAGCGAAAACGATGGAAAAATAAAAAGTGAAAACTTTCAGAAATCGGAGCTGTTGAGTTTATGAGAGATGATGAGGTCTTTCTTCGGCTTAGTGTGCAGAGCAGATCTTATTTCGTCTTATTTGATCTGATTTATGCTTGTGGTCAAAAATTATTCATCGCAAGCGATCATCATGTAGGCCTTGCTCGGAGAACGTACCTAGAAAGTGAAGACGAATGTTGCCTGAGTTTTTTCGACGCAGAATACCAGCCAGGCTGGGTGGATGAAGGCATCGAAAGCAGCTGAGTGATCGACACGCCGGCATTCCTGAGCTCCACCGAGGAAGACAAAATCAACGGACAGAGGAAAGTAGAAGCAGGCCGTTAAGTGTAAGACATCTCAAACATTTCACACCTTGAAAATGGCAAAATTAATGTAACATTTCTCACCCCAAATGAGTAGCATTGGTGGGGAATCTATGAACTGTATATATTGAGAGTGAGGTTAGCACCTTTAACTTAAAGTACTTGAAACCATGTGCTTCAGTAAAACTTATCTGGTCCCATCATTAAATTACAAATAAGTTAAGAAATATGCAAGAATAGATTTTTTATGTTGTTTTTTGAAAAATCTTTCTTTCGCTTGCAACTCCGCGAATTTGTATTTAGTGCCTGATGCATGTTGAGTTTCAACGTGAACATTTTTCTTTTCCATAAGGTACTAAGGTAAAACAAGTACAATACAGAAGTATTAATTAAAAATTTTCATTGGGGCATATGAGTTTTTACGTCAACCTCGTGCGAGCGCGTATGAAAACGTAACGCGTACGTGTCCAAACGATGAAATTGGATCACCGATCTTGGGAAATACAATATCACTGTTACCATTTCAGACGATCAAAATTAATTAGTAAATTTATGCCCTCAAGTTCTCAAACGGGCTTGACGCGATAATATTTTCTAAAATTCTGTCAAATGATGGTTTTTCCTCATGTTGACGAATCGCTATATGTCTGGGTTTTTGCAAGCAACAGAAATGGCTAAACGGCGCATAAAAGAAGAATGGTAAAACGCAAACCAAAGCAATAAATCAATTTTCATATTGTTCTTACGTACTATCTGATTTCATGTATCCATTTCTTTTATCCGTTTTAGACTCGTAATCTTCTGTCTTTTCATTGATTTTTCCTTGTGTAGTAAAATAAATAGGGTAACAGAGAGGGCATAGGGAAAATTTTCCATGAGTGTTTGCGATGTTACACAGTGCGACAGTAAAGTAATGAGACTGAATTTTAAAAAGAAATGGAACAGCAGGAAAATTTACGCGAATATATTTTATTCGAAGTACATTCCTCCGGCGTCAGTACAAGAAGTGGCACGATCAGCCAACGAAAGGAAGGGCTAGCAGAGTTCACCTTTTGTTATGGAGTGAAGAGCTACTAGATAGTTCTTTGTATGTCTTCGATGTCTTGAAAAAAATTTTCTTTTAAGGGAAGCTTTAATTTAGGGAATAGAAAGTAGTCACACGGTGACAAATCGGGAGAATGGGGTGATGGTTAGTGTACGCACTTGTTTTCGTGCCAGAAATTGCTGTACTCTGACCATTCTGTTTGCGGGTGCGTTATCGTGAAGAAGGAACCATTGACCGTTTTTGTACTCAGGCCTGACACGAACAATCCTCTTATGCAGTCGTTCCAAAATGGATGTGTAAGCATTGCTAGTGACAGTTATTTCTTCAGGAATGGACTCGTGATGCAGAATTTCCTTGCTGCCGTAAAAGCACACAAGCATTGTCTTGACTTTGGGCTTCTCTTACCTGATCTCCTTTCCTTTAGGTGCCTGTGGTGTCTTCCACCGAGCACTCTGACGCTTTGCTCCAGGATCGTAACGAAAACTCCCTGTCTCGTCACCTGCCACAATACTTTGGAGAAAATTTTGCACTGTTTCTGCAGTCTCCAAGATGTCTTTTGCGTACTCCACTCGTGAATGTTTCTGGATGTTTGACAATGAACACAAACCTTTTTCCCCCCTCAAATATTTCACTGAAATTTGATGAATCGCCTCCTTATTAACCCTGAGATCACATTCCAGCATCTTCAAGGTCACACAACGATCACTTTTTACCCTTCCGCGAACTTTCTCAATGAGTTCACACATTGAGGCCTTTCGTCATTTACCAAACCTTCCCGCCGATCCTTGAAACGTGCATACCATCGGAATATTTGTGTATAAGATAGGCAATTACCCCCATGCACATCACTCAACAATTCAACTCTCTCAGATGCAATTTTACCGATTTTCAAACAGAACTGGATATTTGTTTGTTCTCTATTCCATGACAGAGCGTGACAATGTTCTTCCACCTAATGGCGTCATGCATAGCGTAATATTCATCTGCGCAATTCTCTCAAACACTGTTGCCATCGCATATCTGATAAATGACTTATCAAAAACACATGCCCGACCCGGGATTTTTTTTTTAAATCAGTCTCGTTACTTAATTGCCGCTCTGCGTATTTACGTTTCTCCCGTTCTGAAAAGAAAGCAAGGTTGGTATATTTTGTGACACTGATCTTGGTTCATTTATTAGATCTTCTTTGAAATTCCCTGTGTTTTATTTATTGGTATCTTCTATTCTATGGCATCACCTCTGTTTCATTTGTTGGTATCTTCTGAGAAATCACCTTTGCTTCATTTCTTGGTATGTTTATCATTATCGTTTTACTTTCCTGTGTATTTTGTGGTACCACTGTGTTTATTGTTGTTGTTGTTTTCCCCTTTCGTCAAATTCTCTCTTTACGTCTTTCCTCGTAGTTACTTGTAATAGCCTAATACATTAAAGTCAAAAGGAAAGCCTTAAAAATGTTCAGTTCCTAATATGGTTTGCTTGACTGTTGTGCTACTTATAAACTTATCTTCTGCGAGAAACCAAACTTTTTAAAAAATGTATGCTTTTAAAACGTTAAAGCCTCACATATAATGAAATATGAACAGCAATCTTATTAGGTTCAATGTGTTATTCTGTTAAAACAAATGGCTCTGGCCGAGTGGTAAGAGACGCAGGCATCTGATCATAGGTCGGGGTGCGAATCCCGGCTGAGGCATAGATCGGGTGTTTTATACACTCCCTTTCCTGGAAGAATCGACCCTAAGGTAAGGACGAATAGCACTCAATGGGCAGTCTCCCGTCTCTACATCGTGCCTGGTCAAGCCGTGCAAGGCCGGCTGGAGCATAGGGGCAAGCGGGACTTCCGCTCCGGTCCCTGCAGTTTAGGAAACAAAATCATTTCGGGTAGAGCTTTTTATATTTATTTATTTTTTTAAGTTTTAGGACACGAGGCCCTTAGAAAGATATTTTTCCAATATTTTCTTTTAGTTTCCAATCCCCCACCTTGAAATAGGTCACCGCCCTTCGTTGTACAAACGCTGAGATTTACAGATTTCAAATGAATATTATATCCACCTTAAACTTTTCCGCATTCATGAAATAGCAAATTAACTTTAATCGTTTTGCGGTTCCCTACTTTCCGCATGTTGGAGAATTTGTATGTAAACCATATACTTAAATTTTAAAAGACTAAAAAGAACAATATCAAACTTGTTTTCGAACTATATATGGAAAGCCAAGTGTTTAGTGACTTTTAAAACTGTACTGGAAATAAAAAAATAAAAAAAGGAGTTTTCATATATGCGCGCATATAAAAGTTCAAAAAGGTTCTAATTCTTCAGTTATTCCACCTTTCATCAAAAATGAATCACTAAAGCATGTATCGGGTGAAAAAAAACTATTTAAACGAATTTATTTTAGCGGGATTCTTGTTATTTGGTACGCAAAAATATTCGTTACGCAGATTAGTTGAAATTAATTTTCATCGTATTGTGAGGACGTTTTTACAGGTATCACAATGCAACTTCAACTCTCTCTCTCCCCGAAAAGAAAATCGCAGTTTTGACACTTTTCCTCTCTCTCTCTCTCTCTCTAAATTCACATTAAGGTCTTTTTCTTAAGCAAACACTTCTTTGAGATAATCCCTTTTCCTTTATGATAGGTTCGTGTGTGTTCTTTACGGACGACATGTCTCGTGTAACGACTTGACTAAAATATCAGATGCATTTTCTACGGCCAGAGTGATATTTTACTCGGGACCTCGCTATGAAATTTTTGCCCTGGGCTCAGCAAAAGTTCCATCCGGTCATGAAGAGACGTATAACAGCCCGTTGAGTTGCTGACGCTGGTCGTTCAACAAACAAAAGCACAACAAATATCGTATATAATTAAAGCTTGTACGTATGACTGCCCGTTATATATATATATATAATTAAAGCTTGTACGTATAACTGCCCAAATATATAATTAAAACTGAAGACGTATAACTGCCCGTTGAGTTGCTGACGCTGGTCACCAAACAAACAAAAAGCATAACAAATATATAATTTAAAGCTTGTTGAACTCAGCGTAAAGAAGAGGAGAAGGATGAGCGATCAGCTGTGATCTACCTTGTAATTCCGGTTGAAAAGTCTGCCAATCGAGCGAATGAACGAGAATCCACTCACACGGTTAAAGCTGTGTGTTGTTATTATCTAATATCCTTGAGTTCAAGGATATTCGATGTTGCTTCCAGAACAGGAAAACTAAGTCAGCGTTACCCACCTCAAGGTCACGACGCATAGTTGAATGAGATTTCTGTAAATGAATTCCGGGGGCGTATTTTCAAAGCAGTAACGGATCCAGCGAGGGGCTACTGGGGCGATCGCTCTCCTAAAACAGGCTTTTCTTTTTTTTTTATGATTAAGATAGTAAATAATTATTTATTTTCGTAAAATAATAGTAATAAATGCACAGATTTTCGTAAAAAAAATTTATAAGAATTAAAATTTTCCGTGAATTTGGAGATTGAATGTTCTGTTCTTGCTTCAGAAAGAAAGAGAACAGAAAGAAACAAAAATTAGAATTTCAGAAACAGGGGAAGCTGAGAGCAGAAGGGAAAACAGATTTTGACTGGTCATGAAAAGTATGCTTTGTTTAACGCAATATTTAAACAAACGTCCGAGGGAAAATCGCCAGCAAGACAATGAATGGGGCAGGAATGACTTGATAAAATGAAGTAAAATGGAAGTTCCTTCCAAAAGAAGTAGGGTTCATGCAATGAGAAATAATAAACGAATATTTTAAGGAGGAATTAATAGTCATATTACTTAGGAATGATTCGATGATTCAGGTTTTAAATTTTTACATTAAATTAAGCCATCTGAATAGAAGGGCTCAAATTTATCTTGAAATATTCAACCAGACTTGATATTTTAAAAGCAAGGAGCTCGTTTCTCTGTGAAGCGGGCAATTGAACGCCAGGGAAAGTGTGCTAATTTTTGAGATGTTTTTCCTACTTACTGGCTTAAACATTTAGCACCATTTTGTTCTTTTTTTATGGGAAAAGGTTTTAAAAAGACGTCCAAATTAGGAGCAGCTCTGCCAATTTGTGTGTGTGTGTGACCATTCCACAAAGTCTCGGAAACAATCTGCTTTTTTTAAACCAGCGAAAACGCTCTTTCCCCTTCGGGGCTGATCGCCTTTCGGTTTAACAGTAGCAATTTTGCTTTCGCGTCGTCCCACAGTGAACGGCGTATTTTCTTTCGTGGAGTTAAACTGTTATCTTCGCTCGTGTAAGTAAAACGAACAAAGTGTTGTTGTTTTTTTGTTTTGTTTTTTGTTAGAACACCCTTTCAATTTATTAAGGGATGAAGAAAAAGAAATGTTAGAGATTTGGGCCCACATCGACCGATTATTTGTTTGGTGCAAAAACATAAAGATCAGTCCAGAACCAGCGTCGATTTAAGCAACGGGCGCGGGCCCAGGGCGCCAGATTTAGGGGAGCGCCAAACTGGAAGAGTTTTTTTTATGAATGTTTTAGTACCCCCACCCAAGAAAATTTGTACTTAAATAATTTTACAAAATTTATTAATTTTTAAAACTTATATTATTTGTAGTCGTCACTGCATATGGGTAGACGGAGAGCATTAACTGAGCAAGAGCTTCGATTGCCGGCTGTATTGGGGCTAGCTAAAATGCTGCAATAATTAATGGTTGTACGGGCAGTCTGACATTGAAACTTGTTATGTGCTGATTTGGGGGGAGAGAGAGAAAGCTTGAAGAGCGTACCTCTTGTATTGACGTCCAATAATATGCTAGTTTATTGTAATATGTGGAAGCAGTTGAATTACTGTTTGCGTACGGCACGTTTTTCCTATCCAAAACTACTTCAGCGGGCCTGAGCCTCACGTATTGTTTATATTTCTAAGATAAATGAAGCTTTTCAGCCTGTTCTTTACAAACTCGACCGTACACAAACACCATGAATGCTATATAGAAATAGTTCACCGAACGGCGTGTAAAATAAATTTTATAATAATATCTAGAGATTACCATTTATAATTTTTTAATACAATAAAGTATTTAGGTAATTCTTTATAAAAACAGGTGAGGTTAGAGAATAGAAAGAAAATAGCAAGGTATTTTAAAATAAAGGTAAAACTGTATCATTAATTCGTAACTGCAGTAGTATGAAATAATAAACAATGGAGTGAGTAGCCACCCGAATGTGTATTACACGTGGAACGTGGTCTTGAAAACTTTCTCGGCAACGAATGTCTACATTTCCAATCATATACGAATGCCGAAGACTTGAACACACCACGCGATATGTACACTTTTATTATTGATAACAATCTTCAGAGTACATTTCCAAACTTAGAAATAGCTTTTAGAATGTTTTTAAAACCTCACCAGTCACGAGTTGTTCTGCTGAAGTTTAACTCACTCTCGTGATAATGTGTGTAGAAAAGGAACATAACCCTGGGTATAGACTACGTACGCTTCAGTAAATGGCACTTTTGCCCATGCAAAGGCCCGTAACAAAACAACGATCATACCATTATTACGGTGCGTCATACTTTGGGTGGAAAAGTGGGAAACCACGTGAGTGTTAATAAAATTTTCATTTGCATAGTAAGTATTCTTTAAGATTGTTTTAATATTTGCTTCTTTTGGCGCATTATTGTGTATTTTCTGGTGCATTATATTGTTTTACAAAAAATAAATGTTATTATCACACACATAATGTATTTATTTTTCACAAAATCCTGAAGGTCAAAAATTTGAAACGTACACTGGTACACTATGAAATAGACCTACTATACTTTTCATTAATAATAAATATCATTGCAAAATTGCTTAACATAACGCAATAAAACACATTCCAGACAAACAGACACATACACGTTGTGAGCCCATACCGTTTAGCAAAAGAAAAAATTTGGTGTGTGTGGGGGGGGGGGGCGCCATCTTGTCTTGTGCTCATGTCTTCAGCGACACCTTACTTCATCCCTGTCCAGAACTCTACTTTGAAGTGTGTTCAAACTTGCTTACAAAATACAGTGGGGCGAAAACGGTTAAATGCCTTAACTGTGCTATCTATTAAGAAAAAGTTAATTTCAGAAATTCACAATTTTAAAGCAAAAGTTACCCAGAAGTTCGCCGAGCAAAAAAAATAGAGCTCAGTTCTTTTACAAGTAAAGTAAGGCAAAAATCTGAACTTTTATTTTATGTTATACAGCACTGCGTATATGTATATATTAGTATAAATAAAACTTCTGCTTCATTCTATGTGGTTAAGTATGATTTTAGCAGGTGGCGTTTGGAAATCTCACAATCCACTGAAATTATATTCCACAGTGCGGAAGGAAGTTCAGTGCAATTTTTAAAATATTTATTCCCGAATAAATTTTAGGTCAGCCTAGGCCACTGGCAGTTACTATATAAATACAACACACTGAACCAGAATCGTCTAAACTCAGAATCTCACTGCGGGGCTGTCACTTCACATAGATCATTGACGTCATTGGTTGCCATAGTAACCCCCTTCCTTATTCAATGAACTCCAGGTTCCAACGTCGACTCTGTTCATGGTGTCGGAGTAAAGTGATTTGAAACTGCGGCTAGTATCTCTCCACTTGTCCATACGTTACAAGGTTGTCTGTTCATCAATTCGTAGTGCCATATGAAATGGCGTGCTCACACTTCTAGCTTGCTTTTATAAGCGGGGAAGCTTTGGTTTCAAAGTCACAGCATTTTCCAGAAACCATTCTTGTAAACAAAAAAAGTGATTATTCTTAAGAATCCGCTAAATCATTCTAATAATTTTTTTTTCGCGAATTTTAGGTGAAGCTGCACTTCGCTCACTTAAGCTGAAGAGCCACCACTGAGAGAGAGAGAGAGATAGAGAGAAAACTATAAAACAAAGACGATGTGGTGTGTGTGGTGTGTGTGTATGTGTGTGTACATATATATACAGTATATACTATATATATATATATTTTACTATTATCATTAAATCACAATTACATACACTATATTGGCAAACATCA
This sequence comes from Macrothele yani, assembly GCA_039090855.1. Taxonomy (NCBI): domain Eukaryota; kingdom Metazoa; phylum Arthropoda; class Arachnida; order Araneae; family Macrothelidae; genus Macrothele; species Macrothele yani. Next base: position 59,930,899 of record CM076989.1, on the reverse strand, counting down.
CCGGACACCCATTCAAAAGCAAATGAACGGATCCGCTGCGTTGTTAAAATGCGCGGTACAGCTGCAAACGGTGTAAAAACAAGCCTGCAACTGACCGCGATTATATCGCACTGTGAGGTTGAGCGAAAATGTCGCGGAAAGACAGAACTGACTTTGAGAAAGGAAAGATTGTTTGGTGTTATATTAGTGGGTTGTCTGTAAGAGTAAGAGAAACTAAGAGGCGTTTAAACATACCCAAGTCAACTGTTTTAGATGTACTAAATAAGTGGAAGACGCATGGCGTGCCTGAAGGAGCAAAACGTACCTGCAGACCAAAGAAAATCAGTGATAGAGGGTGTTGAAGCCTCATGAGAGTCGTTACGCTAATTGACGGAGTACTGGACAAGACCTAAATGTACAGGTGAGTAAAAATGCTGGAACCTCGGTACGCACTCCTACCGTTCGCAGAGAATTTCATTCCATGGATTACCGTGGTCGTGCGGTTGCTCATAAGCCTTTCATCTACACTCGGAATGCTACTCGCCGTTTAGCATGGTGTAAAGAACATTTATCGTGAACCGTAGATCAATTGAAACGGGTCCTATGGACTGATGAATCCAGGTACACGATCCATCAGTCTGATGGCCGTGTGTGGGTGTGGCGGCAGCAAGGGAAACGCTATTTACCACAGTGTACTGTTCCTACGGTCAAGTTTGGAGCTGTCAGTGTACTCTTGTGGGGGTGTTTTTCGTGGTATGGTTCCGGCCCATTGATTATCGTGCACAAACCTGTTAGCCAGCACGTCTACCTCAATATTCTGGACAATTATGCCCTACAAACTCTGTGGCAATACTATGGAACCGAGCCTTGTTGGTACCAGCAGGATAATTAATGCACCGAGCCATAAAGTAAGAACTGTTACTGCGTGGTTTGACGATAATTCCGTATCGTTTGTGGACTGGCCAGCACATAACCCTGATTTTAATCCCATAGACCACCTATGGGATAAATTAGAGCACCGCATAAGAAGTTTGAAACCAAGGCCTACTACTAAGCAACAGTTAGCGGCAGCATTGTGTACTGAATGGAAGCGTATACCTATCGCTGTGTTCCAAAACCTTGTCGAAAGCATGTTTCGAAGGATCAGTGCATGCATTAAGGCCAAAGGTGGTTTCAGAATCGCTTTAATATAACAAAACAGAGGAGACGAGCAACATGGAATCGTCTCAAAGATAAAATAAGAACAGGAATGATACAAATTGATGAAAGCGATGATATGTACATTGAATGAGTAATGACAAATTTACAACGTGATGCAAACAGAGCAATGCTTGAGGAAGAACAAAATGTTCACAGGCGGGGCACCGCAGTGCGAAAGAACATCAAAATGTTAATGCAGAGTCTTAACTCACCGTGAGACGTAACGGACTTAGTGTAACAGCGAACCACGGGGTCACTGGTGACCACGTTGTATAGAAGGAGCTTTCACGGCATGCGGAGATGGCAGACTGATACTCCTGCTGTACCACCTTGCACAGAGTAACGGAAAAGCATGGTGAAGTCCCTAGTGCGCCATCTATGAAAAAATGCCGAGGAGTGGCAGTTCGTCTCTTGCAGAAGGAGTAAGTCGGCCCCAAGAGTCGAGAAATCTTCCAGACCGAGAGCGTTAGCGAGGGGGTTAGCAAACCCCCTATAATTCACAGTGGCGACCTTGAATGGCTAAGTCCGACGTCGGATGAAGGGCAGCTATGGCAGCTTTCTGGAATGTGTCGAGGCGATTGATGATACCACGACACCACAAGACGTAGTCGGGTTGCTTGGCATTATGCCAGAGGAATTTGAGGATGGAGGTTGCTTGGTCGAAGACCTCGGGAAGAACTGCTTCAAACTGCTGTAAAAAGAGGAGAAAAGCCTCTCGATTCGTTTTATGAGTGAGAAACTCGTAAAGATCTTCAAAGGAGACAGGTTCTGAAGGAAGAGAGGCATTGGTAAGCAGAGTTGAAAAATCTTCAAACGTCGGCAGAAGACCCTTTGTACTTTGAAGAGGAAGAGCTAGAACGTGACAGTGGTGACGTGGAGCCTGCTAGACGGGTGGAACTATGTGGGCGGCCAGTCGGAGAAGGTGACTTCTTCTTTTTCCTCCGAGCCTCGGTGCTGGCAGTAGAGCGACGTTTGCTGTGGATCGATGACACACGAGATGTGGAATCAGAGGAAAGGTCGACCTCATCGCCCTGAGCAAAAGTGCCGACGGTGAATTAAGCTTGAAGACCAGCCGTGATGCCCTCTGATGGTGAGAGAACACGGGAAGGCAAGGAGGAGTCAAGCGGAGTAAAATCCGACAGAGTGGAGGAAGCAACTTCGGAAGACGCGTGTTTATCGAAGGCTTTAATCAGATTTTCTGCAGAACTGGGTCCAGGAGGTGCAGATGCAGGAGGAGGCATGGTAGCAGAAACGGAGGAAGAGGTAGAATGCTGCCTTGGAGCTGCAGGAGTCAGTGGCTCTGCATGGAGGCAATGAGTCTGCTGATGGCCGTAGGCCTTGCTGCGTGAGCAATGAGCAGAGGTGAGGATCTCAATCCGGCGGTGCTCGTTACCGCAGCGAACATCCAGGAACCGTGGTAACTTTATGAGATGCTCTTCCGACGTGAATATGATGCGAGCAGCTCTACGGAAGCCACAGATATGTTTATCATCGAGGTCAGAGGATGAAGAGGAGAGTTTTCACTGGGCCGACTACTCTGCCGCATTGACTAAGTGCAGCACACAGCATATCATCAGACATCTCCGGGGTACCGGATGTAGAGAGACCAGAACAGGACGCTGGGCGATGGATTCGGGTAAGAGGTGACGATCGCTAATTGATAGGCCCCGAGACAAGACAAGCTCGGCATATTCTTTCTTCGAAAAATAAACAATCACAGTTCGTGGCTTTCGGGTGAGGTGGGTGATGACACCAGAAGGAAGCATCTTCTTGAGAGCGGAGCTGTACTGCTTCAAAGGAGTGTTGAACAGCGCATCAAAGCAAACCCCCAACTCGAAGGTCGAATGAAGACGTTGACCAGCAGGAGAGTTCTCTGGAATGTCTAATAAAATGGTGTCACCGTTGAGAGTAACGTAAGAATCCATAGGGGGAAGACGAGACGAGGAGGAAGTCGATGGAATACCAGAGGCAGCCGCATAATACGGGTGTGCATAAGCGCCTCCTCTGGAAGGCATTGACGCAGCATCAGACAATGTACTGGAAGCAGGGGCAATAGAAACTGTAGAGGGCAGATTGGCGACGCCATCAGTGACGTCCAGGAATTCGTCATCGTCAGCAGACGCCAGGGACGTCACATCCACGTTCTCAATGGCAGAGTTGGAGACCCGGGCAGGAGGAAGATTAAGAGGCTTTCCACTAACAAGCGAAGATGATTGTTCAGCTGAGGAGGCGCCACGAGGAGCTGCAGCGATGCGAATGGGAACAGCGCCCTCATCGGCAGATGCCATAATCAATGGCAAGGATTAGCGAAGAAAACGACCAGCTCGATGTGGAAATTAAAACACTGAGAATGAAAAAAATAAGCACTCACCAACTCGTGAGGGATCTTAAACGAAAGCACAGACCTTTAACTTCGGCACACACACAGAAGAACAATGATGGGGCACACAAAACACGTACGTGAAGCACCCAAACACGGAGCTCGTGAAGACACGTGCAGGGCAAAGGTGGACCGACACCGTACTAATGTATGTCAATAAATGCTATGTTGTGTTTCCCTTCCAGGTGTCCGGTGACTTTTGTCAATATAGTGTTATACAGTATATACACTGACGGAAAAAAAATCCCAACACCACGAAAAAATAGTTGTAGAGGAATGAAATGGCGGCAATACATTTGCATAGGTAACATATTTAATCGATTAAGGTTTCAAGATCACAGCTTATTGTAAGCGCGAGAAGAGCCATTTTAAAGTGAAGTGCTGGCACATTAATAACCGGCGTAACCGCCAGAATGTTGAATGCAAGCACGCAAACGTTCATGCATTGTGTCGTACAGGTGCTGGATGTCAGTTTGTGGGATAGAGTTCCATGCCTGTTGCACTTGGTCGGCCAATACAGGGACGGTTAATGCTGGTTGGGGGGGACGCTGGAGTTATCGTCCAATGATGTCCCATACGTGCTCGATTGGTGAACGATCTGGAGATCTAACAGGCCACGGCAACATGTCTACACCCTGTAGAGCATGTTGGGTTACAACAGCGGTATGCGGGCGAGCGTTATCCTGTTGGAAAACACCCCCTGGAATGCTGTTCATGAATGGCAGCACTACAGGTTGAATCACCAGACCGACGTACAACTGTGCCGTCAGGGTGCGTGAGACAACCACGAGAGTGCTCCTGCTGTCATAGGAAATTGCTCCCCAGACCATAACTCCGGGTGTAGGTCCAGTGTGTCTCGGCCGCAGACAGGTTGGTTGCAGGCGCTCACCTGGCCTCCTTCTAACCAACACACGACCATCACTGGCACCCAGGCAGAACCGGCTTTCATCAGAAAACACAACAGATCTCCACTCCGTCTTCCAATGAGCTCTAGCTTGACACCACTGACGTCGCAAACGGCAGTGGTTTGGAGTAAGTGGAATGCACGCTACAGGGCATCTGGCTTAGAGCTGTCCTTCAAGTAACCGATTTGTAACAGTTCGTTGTGTCACTGTTGTGGCAACTGCAGCTCGAATTGCTGCCGCAGACGCAGTACGATGCGCCACGGCCATACGCCGTACACGGCGGTCTTCCCTCTCAGTATTGCCACGTGGCAGGCCGGAACCCGGTCTTCTTGAGGCAGTACCTTCCCTTGACCACCGCTGCCAACAATCATGCACAGTGGCTACATTCCTGCCAAGTTGTTCTGCAATATTGCGGAACGAAAATCCACCTTCTCGTAGCGCTATTACACGACCTCATTCAAACTCCGTGAGCTTTTGATAATGGCTTCTTCGTCTTCTTAAAGGCATTCTTGACTAACATCAACACACTACGTCGAATCTCAACTATAACTAACGCTCACGAACGTTACAGCACGAACGTTACAGCAAACCTGCTTTGCATGTTCCGAGGGGCGCTACTAGCGCCACACGTATGAGCCGAGCGCGAAATTTGCATAGACGTCATCTTACAGATGTACTCTCACCGCCTACCAACTGTCGTTTATCTAACACAACCCCTTCTTGGTGTTGGGATTTTTTTTTCCGTCAGTTTATATATATATATATATATATATATATACACTGAATAAAAAAATAAAATAAAACAACTGAATGTAGAAAGTGTCGAGAATACTGAGCGTTGGCTTTATCAAGGACCAGCAAAAACTCTGCATTTTCTCACTTCCACAAAGACCTAGTTGGAAATGGGTTTCTGCAAGGCCATAGATGCAAGTAACATGCCCACCAAAAATTGTTTTAAAAAATATATATATGTCATGACCTCCGCAGAGTTGTATGACCTAGCACTAGTTAACAATTTCGCTTGCATCCATAACCTTCCTGGCCCGACCCATGCTCTTCATCTGTTACTATTAAACAGAGAGAAGAAGATTAAAGAGAACTCAAGCTGTGAGAGTGATATAATAATTAGAAATAATTTTCAGCTATAACGAAATGCAAAGTTCGCCTGAGAGAGAATTTAAACCCGAAAAGCAATGCAAAAGAAATCCAAACCTCTACATTGCAATCAAAAAAGGAAATATTAATTTTTAAAAAAATCAGATTTTTGAAAGAAAACTTGATCCAAAAACCCCCTACTCTACAACGTCTGACAACACAAAAACGAGAATAAATTAAAGACAATAATTAACTAAAGAAAAGCTTTGTGAAAGTTATATAACATAAACAATTAGTTGCAATATGTACAAAGTATTTCAGCAGTGCTTTAAGTGCATAATTAAGTAGTTATTAAGAACTTAACTACTTTGAAAATACAGCGCAAAGAAAAGGAACTATGCTTAGCCATCTGCTGGGCCTAAGTTTCCTAAAAGACGCGCAAAGTTACCAAGAAAAGAAAGAGTTAAAACCCGCAAAAATATTAACAGACAAGCCAGTGCCTAAAAGCTGAAAAGCAACTTTAAGGAATATAAATTCATTAAAAATCACCCCACCTGCTCAGATAACTACCTTTACACATTTAGATATATTGATGATCTGCTGTGTATCAATAATTCAGAAGTTATAGAGAGTGATTTTGTTAATATCTATCCTAGCTCTCTTAACTTATGTAAAACCAACCACAGTAATCAGGAACTTGAGTTCCTAGACTTAAGCATTAAGCTCAACAGAGGTAACCCATCTATTAGCCTCTTTGATAAAAGAGTTAATTTTCCTTTCAAAGTAATTAAATATCTACACTGGAATAATAACATATCAACCAAAGTAATTGAGAATGTACTAATTTCTCAGGTCCTAAGAATTTCAAGAATTTGCAGCAACAATTTGGACTTCAATTACCACATTAATATACTGTTAGATAGTTTTCTAGAGAACGAAATTCCTTCTTCTTTCATCAAAAGAACTTTAAGAAAAATTATTCTGAATAATAGAGTAAGGTTGGTAGATCTGCTTTAATTTTCTACACAGTTAATAATATGATTCTGACGAATCAAAGCCGTAAGGAAGTTGGCTAGAGGATGCCTATTAACTACTAAAAGGAACCTTAGTGCTATGGATATGAAGGTCCTATTAAAACAAAAAATTAAATAATATAGACAAAATCACAAAAAAAGCTTAAAAATCTGTTTATAAAAGAAAATAAAAACAAATAAAAAAAATAATAAAAAAAAAAAAAAAGAAAACTAGTTATTCATCACTAGGATAGCTATACTAAAAATAGTAAAACTAACATTAAAATTAATAAGATTCTGAATAATCTATAGAAGCTCACTAAGGTGATTTAATACATGCAAAGATTATTAAATTACACCACTTGTGTATTTTATAATATTTCTCATGTATTCTGGAGAGTTAATTCTACTCTTTCTGATCATACAGATCCACAGTCTTAAGTATATATACATTTTTTCTCTGGTTAAAATCTCCGCGAGTTGGTTTCTTTCAGTATGAGGAGGCCATCAGCCCCACCCACACTGCCCCCCAGCGACTAGGGAGTGGCAGAAGTGTTAGGACGCTTGGGGAAGAGGTCAGCCATGTTTTTCTCTTGTGTGGAGAAAGTTTAGTTGCATAAGAGGTAAGCTCTCTTCCTTGTCTTTGATTTTTAGGTTTTATAAGTTCAATGTTTGAACTTCTTGTGCTTTTTTTCTCTGTTGTTTTTTGCTTTTCAGCTTTTAGGCACTGGCTTGTCTGTTAACATTTTTGCGGGTTTTAACTCTTTCTTTTCTTGGTAACTTTGCGCGTCTTTTTAGGAAACTTAGGCCCAGCAGATGGCTAAGCATAGTTCCTTTTCTTTGCGCTGTATTTTCAAAGTAGTTAAGTTCTTAATAACTACTTAATTATGCACTTAAAGCACTGCTGAAATACTTTGTACATATTGCAACTAATTGTTTATGTTATATAACTTTCACAAAGCTTTTCTTTAGTTAATTATTGTCTTTAATTTATTCTCGTTTTTGTGTTGTCAGACGTTGTAGAGTAGGGGGTTTTGGGATCAAGTTTTCTTTCAAAAATCTGATTTTTTAAAAAATTAATATTTCCTTTTTTGATTGCAATGTAGAGGTTTGGATTTCTTTTGCATTGCTTTTCGATTTTAAATTCTCTCTCAGGCGAACTTTGCATTTCGTTATAGCTGAAAATTATTTCTAATTATTATGTCACTCTCACAGCTTGAGTTCTCTTTAATCTTCTTCTCTCTGTTTAATAGTAACAGATGAAGAGCATGGGTCGGGCCAGGAAGGTTATGGATGCAAGCGAAATTGTTAACTAGTGCTAGGTCATACAACTCTGCGGAGGTCATGACATATATATATTTTTAAAACAATTTTTGGTGGGCATGCTACTTGCATCTATGGCCTTGCAGAAACCCATTTCCAACTAGGTCTTTGTGGAAGTGAGAAAATGCAGAGTTTTTGCTGGTCCTTGATAAAGCCAAGGCTCAGTATTCTCGACACTTTCTACATTCAGTTGTTTTATTTTATTTTTTTATTTTTTTATCTTTTCTCCTTTTACTCACACCGGTATATACATAACCTTTTCTATGTTGTACTTGGTGTGTGTCAAATATATATATATTTTTTGCTTAGGTCTCTTCTAAATAGAATGTGAATTCTGAATTTTCATAACTGCTGCGTTGCGCGTTTTGATCTTCAGGTTATTTTGCAACTTTCGTTTTAAATTCTAAAGTTTTTCCTTAGTTTTCAGTTTTGCTCTTCAGTATATATATATATATATATATATATATATATATATATATATATATATATATATATATATATATATATATATATATCATCATCATTGTCCACTATTATCAATCCTCTGCTGGACGAAGGTCTCTCCAAGTTTCTTCCACAATGGTCTGTCTTGTGCCTGTCTCCTCCATGTTACTCCCGCATACTTTCGAATTTCATCCACACTTCTCACATGTGGTCTTCTTCTATGTCTTTTCCTGTCCCTTGGAATCTAGTCTAAAATTTCGGCTGTCCATCGATGTTCTGTCCTTCTGGCAATATGTCCAGCCCATTGCCATTTCGGGGATTTTACTCTGATCATGATGTGTTCCATTCTTGTCATTTTTCTGATCCACGAGTTCCTCTTCTTATCTCTCCTGGTTACACCAAGCATGAATCTCTCCATGCTCCTTTGAGTTGTCTGCAGTCTTTGTATGTCTCTTTTAGTTAAGGTCCACGTCTCTACACCATGCGTAAGCACTGGAAGCATGCATTGATCAAACACTTTTCTTTTAAGACATAATGGCATATTGCTCTTGAAAATTATACTGTTTCTTCCAAAAGCTACACAGGCAAGTTTTAAACACCGATTAATTTTTTCATCAATGTGACCCTCACTTGATATTTGCTGTCCGAGATAAATGTAGGTATTGGTTATCTCCAGCTTTTCCCCATCAATCGATAAATCTTCCTTTTTTGTAAAAGCATTGTACATCACTTTTGTCTTCTGAAAGTTCATTTTTTCCCCACTTCTTTACTCTTGTCAGCAAGTTCCTGGGTCATACTCTGCAGCTCTGATGATGTAGTTGCAAAAATGACTACGTCATCAGCAAAACGAAGGTGAGTTAGATAATCTCCATTAATATTTATTCCTTTGTTTTCACAGTTCAGTGATTGAAAGATATTTTCCAATGTGGCATTAAGGAGTTTGGGAAATACAATGTCACCTTGTCTCACTCCCTTTCCAATTTTTATGGGTGCTGTATTCTCAAATAGCCGAATCTTTGCACTTGTATTTTCATAGATGTTATTAATAATATTAATGTATGCATCTTCAATACCGCAGGATTTCAAAGCCATTGTAACAGCTGATGGTTTCACTGAATCAAAGTCCTTTTCATAATCGATAAGAGCCATGCATAATGGAAGTTCATGTTTCTTCGCTCTTTCAATTAGTTCTCTCAGTACGTGGATATGATCTATAGTGCTGTAGCCACTCCTGAATCCAGCTTGTTCTCTCGGTTGAACCATGTCCAGTGTCACTTTCCAGCGGTGCGGAAGAACTTAAGTGAAGATTTTATAAACCACCCATAGGAGGCTCATAGGTCTGTAGTTCCTGAGATCCTCAATGTCACCTTTTTTATGCAGGAGGATCATTGTAGCATTTTTATATATATACACTGCTGGCCACACAAAATGCAACACCAAGAAGGAAGCATTCGATTTGCCTGATATTCGCAGCATGTGTCGCCCGCGAGAGGACATGCAAACGATTAGCATTGCAGGGCATATGCAAATCATGTGCGCCCGGCACGATACCGAGAAGGACTATAAGAAGGGTGCACAGAAGGTGGGATGTAAGTAGTGGAAGTGCGTTGTGCTGCCGGACCTGTGTTGCGCAACAACCTGTGTCAGTACGTACCGTTCGACGGCGTCTGCAAGAACGGGGACTTGTCGCACGGCGTCCATTGCTTCGATTACCATTGACGTTACACCACCGGCGAGTGCGGCGGCAGTGGGCCGTTGAACGCCACACCTGGACTACGGAATGGCACGACATTATCTTCTCCGGCGAATCTCGCTTCAGCCTGCAACACCACGATGGTCGGATCCGCGTGTAGCTGCACCGCGGCGAGAAACTGCATGGCGCCTGCATTATACATCGCCATACCAGTCCGTGGCCTGGCGTTATGATTTGGGGAGCAATTTGATATGACACCCGCAACCCTCTGGTACGCATCGCCGGTACACTCAACAGCCACCACTACATCTCCGACGCTTTGGAGCCTGTAGTCCTCCCTTACCTGCAGGAGCTGCCAGCGGCCACGTTTCAACAGGACAATGCGCGTCCGCACGTGGCACGCATCGTGCAACAATTCTTCACGGCCCACGAGGTGTCCCTGCTGCCGTGGCCTGCCTGTTCTCCCGATATGTCGCCCATCGAACACATCTGGTCGCTGATCGGCAACCGAGTGGCCCGGCAAAAACCACCCGCGACTACGCCTGATGAACTGTGGCAACGTGTGGAAGCAGCCTGGACCGACATATCCCAAGCCCACATCCAAAGCCACTTTCGTTCGATGCCGCGGCGTGTAGCGGCCGTTATTTTCAGCCATGGGGGTCACACGAACTATTGATGTCTGCGTGTTCCGCAAGTCGCACGAGCCTGTAAGCTCAATCGTTTCATCTTTGTATCTGTTGTTATGTGTCCAGTAAATCTGGCTTTGCTATCTCGTGTCCTTCTTGGTGTTGCATTTTGGGTGGCCAGCAGTATATATATATATATATATATATATATATATATATTATGGCTTTTATCGATTATGAAAAGGCCTTTGATTCGGTGAAAACATCAGCAGTTACAGTGGCTTTGAAATCCTGCGGTATTGAAGATGCATACATTATTATTATTTATAACAACTATGAAAATGCAAGTGCAAAGATTCGGCTGTTTAAGAATACAGCACCCATAAAAATTGGAAAGGGAGTGAGACAAGGTGACACTGTATCTCCCAAACTTTTTAATGCCACATTGGAAAATGGCTTTCAATCACTGAACAGGGAAAACAAAGGGATAAAGATTAATGGAGATTATCTAACCCACCTTCGTTTTGCTGATGACATAGTCATTTTTGCAGCTACCCCATCAGAGCTGCAAAGTATGATCCAGGAACTTGCTGACAAGAGTAAAGATGTGGGATAAAAAATGAACTTTCAGAAGACAAAAGTGATGTACATTGCTTTTACAAGAAATGAAGATTTGTCGATTGATGGGGAAAAGCTGGAGACAACCTGTACCTACATTTATCTTGGACAGCAGATATCAAGTGAAGGTCACATTGATGAAGAAATTAATGGGCGTATAAAACTTGCTTGGAGAGCTTTTGGAAGAAACAGCATAATTTTCAAGAGCAATATGCCATTATGTCTTAAAAGAAAAGTGTTTGATCAATGCATCCTTCCAGTGCTTACGTTTGGTTCAGAGACGTGGACCTTAACTAAAAGAGACATACGAAGACTGCAGACAACTCAAAGGAGCATGGAGAGATTCATGCTTGGTGTAACCAGGAGAGATAAGAAGAAGAGCTCGTATATCAGAAAAATGACAAGAGTGGAAGACATCATGATCAGAATAAAATCCCTGAAATGGCAATGGGCTGGACATATTGCCTAAAGGACAGACCATCGATGGACAGCTGAAATTTTAGACCAAGGGACAGGAAAAGACCCAGAGGAAGATCACGTGTGAGATGGGTGGATGAAATTCGAAAGTTGGCGGGAGTAGCATGGCGGAGACTGGCACATGCCAGACCGTTGTGGCAGAAACTTGGAGAGACCTTCATCCAGCAGTGGATTGATAATGGTTGACAATGATGATGGTGATGATATATATATTAAATATCAGATAACACGAGAAAAATTAAGACTGTAACTGAAGTCCAAAGAATTATAAATGAAATACAATGAAACGAAAATACAAAATTGCGAAGTTAATATCTCTGTTGCGCAATATGCAGCAGACTGAAGGAATTAGCGAAATATAGAGTTATTAAACAACGTTAGTGGTTGCTCAGCTTGTTTACTCCGACTGCAGGATTCGCACCATCTTCGGGTTAGTTACCGTTTCCTTGTTTTCTACAGTTTTATTTTTTTTTTTTTTGCATTTGGATGTTTCTCATTCTTACTGGTCTGGATATAGTGGCTTCGAGAGCAGGATCAGTCACCTATTGGTTTTTCCTAGTCGTTCACTGATACCAGAAAAGCCACTCCGCCGGGTTGTTGCTTTACTGATGAAGGCAACCTGGTTTTTTCAGTTTCATTTTTATTCTTAGTTGTTTCATAATTCTCTCTCTCCCTCTTTCTCTCTCTCTCTCCCTCTCTCTCTCTCTCTCTCTCTATATATATATATATATATATATATATATATATCAAACTCTCTACACCTTCAACCAAGAACTTCCGGTAGAAATCCCTAAATCCACTAAATTAACACACGCAAACAGCCCGGCCCCAAGTGTTTAAAACTGTTATTATTGTTGTTATTATTATTATTATTATTGTATGTGAGTTGTGAGCGTTTTGATTTTAGTTTACGTGTGTTAATTTAGTGGATTTAGGGATTTCTACCGGAAGTTCTTGGTTGAAGGTGTAGAGAGTTTGACATATACTCCACCAGTGGTTCTTGCTGCAGTGCGCAGTTCCCGGATGAATGGGACAACTTTGTAGTACACCTTTAAAATATATACATATATGTATATATATATATATATATATATATATACTATACCGTGCAAATTAATTGGGACGAGCTATTTTATTATCAGAATTGTAATGTGATCGCCAGTTGATGTCGGAAACCCACGGAAACCGGTTTTATCAGCTGTGAGGTGGTGTGACTGTTGGAACTTGATAGTAAGAATGTGGTTTGACCGGTTTTAAATAGGAAATAGGCACTTCAGCTTCAGTTGTGAGCTTTCGTGTGTGACAGGTGGATGTTAGTTTTTGCTCTCTGTGAGTACGTGTTGCTTTCGTTTATTGAAAAATGGATATTTCCCCAAGGAAGCGTGCAAAAATAATTGCTCTGAAGGATTACACTTCTATGACAGTGAGAGATATCGCTTCTGAAGTTGGTGTAGGCAAATCAAGTGTATCAAGGCTGCTTACGCGATACAATGCATCTCGATCATTGTCTCCAAAAAGGAGAGGTAAATGTGGAAGAAAACGAAAAACAACTCCACGAACCAATAAATATATAATCAGAAATAGTATAATTAATCCAAAAAAAAAAAAAACAAGCACCCACCTTCAAAAAGATTTATTGGCTAGTGGTTGTGATGTTAGTGATTCAACTGTACGCCGTAGGCTTCTGGAAGTTGGCCGGAAGGCAAGAAGACCAACGAAAAAACAATATTTCAATGCGAAAATGAAAATAAAACATTTATCATTGGCCAAAAAATATAAATCATGGACTGCTGACGACTGGAAATAGGTAATTTTCAGTGATGAAACTCGTTTATTTGTGCTGGGTTACCAAGCAAATGTCGTTAGACGAAGCAACTGTGAACCCTTAAGACCTGAGCAAGTCAAACAAACTGTAAAACACCCTCTGAAACAGATGTTTTGGGATTTTTTCACATCAAATGGCACTGGAAGCTTAGTTCCTGTTCAAGGTATGATGAATTCAGCCAAGTACGTAGAAATATTACAACGTAGGATTGTTCGATTCTTGCAAACTTCTGACGGGACATTTCAACATGACTTGGCCCCATGTCACAATTCGAAATTGGTCAAGAATTTCATGCTGGAAAATCAAATTCATTTGCTTAATTGGCCTGGAAATTCACCAGACTTAAATCCCATAGAAAACTTGTGGAATATTTTGAAGAGACGTTTAGGTAAAATTGACTGTACAACCAAAGAACGCATGATAACGAATGCTATAAAAGTGTGGTTCCACGATTATGGTCAAAAATACGTGCACTCACTTAGTGGAGTCAATGCCAAAACGAATTCAAGAGGTCATTTCTACTAAAAAGAGGACATACTTCATACTAATACAGGTATTTATCAGTGTATATCAAGGCATAGAATGATATAAAGGCATAGTTTTGCAAAAAAGAGTGATTTTTTACTTTGTCCCAATTAATTTGCACAGTATGGTATATATATTATTATATCACAATTATTTGAGTATGCGGTACGAAATTGAACTCGTTTATATAATAAATACACCATAACCATTCTGTCAATCTCAAAAAGCAAAAATAACGATGTCACAATTAAAACTTTTTAGAATAATAAAATGGGCAAAATAGCGATTAAGTCCAGAAATCCATTGATCTCACTAAATCACCTACAATCAATGACCATTTGTTGCATCAATGATCATTGAAGTGATTTAGTGAGGTCATTCGCCCAATCATTTTCAATGACCTTTACAATGCACGCTCTTTCTTTTTTTTTTTTTTTTTTTTCTTTTGCGATGCATTTCTGTCTTTGGAGCGCGAAGACATACTAAATTTGCAGCAGGGAAACGTTACGGTGCCAAAATATTAGTTAGGCATAGTTTAAACATAATCTGACGAGTGAGAGCAATTAATTTTAACATGAAGCTAAAATTAGAAATCTAGTCGTAACTGGTCGGCACATTTAAGTGCTTCGCGTAGTGAGAAATCTACAACTGTGTCGCTGATACCACTGTACTTACAACTACACGAAGCATTCACCCTCATACACTGCCTTGAAAGCTGTTTATTTTATAGCTCGGCTGGAAATTATACGAGACAAAAGGAAGACAAGGGCCCTGAAGGATGCATAGGGCCACGAATATAAAATAATAAAATCAGACAGCTTATGAAGAAGGCTATATTTATATATCATTGTGTGATATGTGCGTTATTGTGTAGTAGCATGCCACCTGAACCCTTGGTAATGGTGGACCTCTAGGCTATATAGCCCCGGGTTAGTTCCCACCTTACTTCGGCGCTGGATATTATTTACACAGTGCAAAATTCCTGAATACTTTCGAATAGAGAAACAATCAACAACTATGGGGAGAGAGAGAAACTTGAAGCTCTAAGAAATAAAAAGGATTATAATGAATTAGCTTTATTTTCTTTCCGCTAAGCTAATTAATATGAATGATTCTCTTCCTACCAGCTAGCTAATGATATACTTGTACTAAGCTTCAAAATAGTGAATTCAAAAGGGTGTTGTTACTAGTTAATTACGAACGTAAACAAAGTCTTAACGCTGGTTATTTATGGAAATAAATGTTATAAACCTAACAGCCAGACAGAGGTCTGACCAAAAACTATGAATTGAGAAAGACTAACTTACGGTAACTTCTTTATTTTAAGACTCTTGGTCAACTAAAGCACTCACACAACTTGATTTACAATAATGAAGAACCTCTCCTCGTATTATAAACGCTCTCCGTAAACAACAACGCTCCCTCATAACAACAACAAAAGCTCCCCCTAAGTCTCGATGAACGCGCCTATATACTAGCTACCACCACGTCATGACTTACACTCATTGCCAGATCTCATTCAGCGGGTGAAATAATATTTCGTTCAGTAAGAAGATAATTTACATAGTAAAATAAAATAACCAGAGATAGTAAAATCAAAAGGAAAGTGAATATAGAGTATACGTTACATCATCTCCCCCTTAATTTTTCTTTTTTTTTTTTTTTTTTTCCTTCTTTTTTTTGTTTCCGAAAAACCTATCAATTTTGGAGTGTAAGTCTTACACTTCGTTGAATGACGTTTCTCGACCTCTTTTTTGTTTTGTTGTTTGGTGGTAGCCGTATTTACATTATCAAACTTGGCATGACAAATTAAGAAATCTGTATTCGTCTGTGAAACTTGTATTGTTGAACAAAACAAACCTGCATCGGCATACCTTCCTTTTATTCTGCCTAGCAGGAATCACTTTTTTAATTTCAAATGACGTTCTCATTACTCGGTGAATACATACCAACTGTATCAGCAGCGAAGATTGCCTGGAGCTGCCTAACAGTAACAATTTTATTATTTTAATTTCAAATCACGTTCGCATTATTCGTTGAATACATACCAACTGTATCAGCAGCGAAATTTACCTGGAGCTGCCTAACAGTAACAATTTTATTATTTTACCCCTAAGCACATAGATATATATAAAAAAAGTGGATTAGTAGATGGACATAGAAGAAATATAAAAAAAACACACATATATACACAAAAAAGAATGCATAGGCCCACACGAAAAAAAGAAATTCTGACACGCCAACTGGTCGTGCAGGAAAAACAACAAACTGAGAAAAGAACCTGTCCACGAGAACTTACTTATCTCGAGGACGCATAAAAAACTCTAGTGCGATAACGTTTTCCAGGCCTAATCGGACTGGTAAAATCAGGTGGCTTGGATCTCTTCAGGGACTTTAATGGATCTGGAACATCGGTCTGCTGTCGGTCAGGAAATCCCGGCGGCTGACGGGAACGGTCAGGAATGGCGGAAATCCTTCGGTCCGAAACGGCTGAAGTCTGTGGGTCCAGAAATCCCTGCGGCTGAGAAGAACGGTCAGGAACGTCTGAAGTCTGGCGGTCCGGAAATCCCTGCGGCTGAGAAGAACGGTCAGGAACGTCAGAAGTCTGGCGGTCCGGAAATCCCTGCGGCTGAGAAGAACGGTCAGGAACGTCAGAAGTCTGGCGGTCCGGAAATCCCTGCGGCTGAGAAGAACGGTCAGGAACGTCGGAAGTCTGGCGGTCCGGAAATCCTTGCGGCTGATAGGAACGGGCTCCCCCAGGCTTTTGATATGAAGTCCCTTTGTGCTGGGGCCAGTTGTGTCCTTCCAGTATTCTCTTGGACGGACGTGACTCCAGCCACATCGTTTGCTTTCGCTTACGCCCACGTGGCATGAGAGTAGCAGCAGGCAACGGCCCTGTTTGCCCTGAACGTAGGTTCCAGGGGCGAAACCCGGGCGGATGCAAAGATTTCTGCCTTCGTCGCTGTTGCGGCGAAGCAGATTGGGGAGACAAGTCACGTTTGCGCCCAGCCTTTGGTGGTGCTGGACGGTTTGTAACCTGAAATTTAGTGTTCATAACTGATAAGTCAGAAATGTCCGAAGCCTCTGAGTCGCTGCTGTAATTCAGTGGTCGTGCAGGGCGATGTTTAGATTTGCCTATAGGAATACTTTCTGACGAGGTATTCAAAGAAGAAGTAGCCCGCGTTGGTGCAGAGTTATCCGGAAACGGCGCAGCAATAGTCTTGGCAATGGTTGGAGGGAAAGGAACGATACTAGTATTCGAAGAACTCGATTCGAGCCTTGGTCTCATGGGAGAATCAGGTTGCGTGTTTGGAAACCCGTCTGGAGGAGGGGAGGGTGAAGGAAAAATCACTGGAGATTCTTCAAAAATGTTTGTTGGTTCGTCCAAAATTTCTGGCGGTTGATCGTGAGATATAGACTCTTGAGTCTGTGGAACAGAAGGTTGAGTAGGGTTGATTATGAAATCGATATTTCGTTCATGATACTTGCGACACTGATCAACGTGTACGTATTGAAGTTGGTTGTCAGGTTTTTCCAGAACAATATTATTTTCAAAGATATTTGCCACCCGATATGGACCTTCGTAGCTGGGTGCAAATTTCTTCACTAAAGTATGCGAAACAGAAGACTGGAAGTGCGTTTCCACGAGAGTGAGATCTCCAACGACAAGATCTGGTTCCCTACGCCTAGAATTATAATATCTTGCTTGAGCCGCTTGTGCTCCAAGCATTGCAACACGAGCTTTTTCTGCCATGATTCGTACTGATTGCGGAGTTGGTCGCTGGTTTAGTTCGTCGATAATCCCCGTTAAATTTTCAAAAGGGGTTTTAATTTTGCGACCCAGAAAAGGTTCTGCAGGAGTAATTTTAGTAGACTCGTGGACAGACGAGCGGAGGGCGAACGCAAAAAGCTCCAAATGGTCATCCCATCTTTCATGATGATCCTTTACAAAAGTCGCAATCATTTTCACTAGCGTGCGGTTAACGCGTTCCGCAGGATTACTCTGGGGATGATATGGGGGAAATGAATTTATGTTTAATGTGTAGTCTCGCACACATTCTTTCAAAAATGTCAGAAATAAATTGAGGACCATTATCCGAAACTACTTTATTAGGTGCACCATATCTAGAGAATACTTCATTAACTAATACATTACAAATAACTTCTGCCGTAGCGGCTTTAATGGGAAAAACTTCAACCCATTTAGAAAAATTATCAGTTAATACTAACACATAACGAGCTTTATTTTTAACAGATAAAGGATAAGGTCCCAATAAATCTATTGAAATAATATCAAACACATGAGAACTTGAACTAGATTTCAAGTGACCGGCCGGTCTTACATTACGGTAATTATTAATCTGACACAAGTGACATGATTGAACGTATGCGAGCACACTTTGGTACATGCCAGGCCAATAGGCAACATCCCGCAATTTACAACGGGTCTTGCGAATACCTAAATGGCCTGCAAGAGGTTTGTCATGAAATTCGTTTAAAAGGGCCATTCTAAGGGTTCGCGGAATACATGGGCGAAACTCTGCCCTAGTAGTCCTAGATTTTGTATAATAAAGAAGACCCTCTATTACTTCAAAATGTTGTGACCTTCCAGCCAGAGAAGGATCACTTTGTAGGGGCGAACCCGCAAGCAAAAAATTATAGATATCCCCAAAATCTGGATCATTTATTAATTCTGCCATTATCTGCTCTCTGGATGTTATATCAGCTATTAGAAGTAAAGGCTGACACCCAGGAGTAGTTTCTGTGGGGACCCCACTAATCGGAACGCGAGATAATGAGTCCGGTAATTGATTCTTATGACCTGGCTGATACGAAATTTTGATATTGCTCTCTTGTAACTTCAGAGCCCACTTCATAAGTCTTTGAGATAGGTGCTTAGCAGAATTCAAATACTGAAGGGCAGAATGATCCGTAATTACGTTAACTGTCAATTCGTTAAGATAACATTGAAATTTATTCAGCGCATACACAACAGCAAGACATTCACGTTCCGTAGCTGAATAATTGCGTTCAGCTTTGGCTAAAGTACGAGACGCAAAAGCTATTGGATGCCCAGCTTGTGACAAAACGCAACCAAGACCAACTCCGGATGCGTCAGTATAAATATCAAATTCCTTAGTATGATCCGGGAAAGCCAACACCGGAGGCTGAGTCAATGCAGACTTCAGTGTTTCAAAAGCAGCGTTAGCCTCAGGTGTCCAGACAAACTTCTTGTATTTACGTTTTAAAGCATACAATGGCTCACATATTGTAGCATAAGCGGGGACGAACTGCTGATACCATCCGGTCATTCCCAGAAAGCGGGATAGTTCTTTTGCTGTTTTAGGCCGAGGAAAGTCAACAATAGGCCTAATTTTTTCATTATCAGTAAATAAGCCGTGGGGAGTGATTTTCAACCCCAGATATACAATCTCGTCCCTCGCTATCTGGCATTTACTAGGTTTTAACGTCAAGATAGCATTGTATATGAGTTGGAACACCTGTTTGAGCAGAGAAAGGTGCTCGTCAAAAGTCTCTGATGTGATAATAATGTCATCCAAATAGACATGCACATGGGGACCCAGGACAGGTCTGAGAACCGTATCCATAAGTTTTTGGAAAGTAGCAGGTGCAGAAGCTAGTCCAAAAGGCATACGTAAATATTCATAGGCCCCAAAAGGAGTCACAAAGCCTGTTTTATCGACAGAGTCCGGATGTACTGCTACCTGCCAATATCCACTCGCCAAATCCAAGGTTGACATCCATTTGGTTGACGACAAGTCATTTAAAATATGTGACATGAGAGGTAGTGGATAATTGATCGTTTTTGTGACTTGGTTGAGCTTGCAGAAATCTGTCACGAAACGAAATTCATTGGGTTGTTTCTTTGGAACCAAAAAGGCAGGAGCAGCCCAGGCGCTTGTTGATTCCCTGATTATGCCCTGCTTAATCATTTCAGCAATTCGACGTTGCATTTCCTGTTTTTTATGTGGAGCACAAGGGTAAGGTTTCGTCGCAATTGGTTTCGAACCATCAGTGTCAATAACATGATAAACCACCTGTGTGAAACCAGGTTGATCCGAAAATAAACCAGGGCTTTCCTGTAAAAGGAGAGAAAGCTGGTTTCGTTGCCCCTCATTCAATTGGTTACTCAATAATAAACTCGTTATATCTACAGGAACCGTAGGAATCATTTCGACAGGTTCCGGAAAGGAAATCACATGTTGTACAAAATTCAAAGTTATTTGAAACTGATGTATAAAGTCCATTCCCATTAGACATTTCACAGGTAGCTCGTCTATAAGCAGGAAAGAATGTGTAAAACGAGCTTTTCCCAGCCCTAAAGATAATGTGACAGTTCCTGCGATACTGAAGATTTCATTATTTGCACCTCGCAAATACTGCGTTGCAGGCTGAACGTGTATTGCAGGAAAATTGTCAGTGCAAAACTTTGTATTTAGGGCTGATATTTCAGACCCAGTGTCGAACTTTGTCTCGACAATAATATCTTCAATTGTTAAGAATACATCAGGCAACTGAGGAGTTTGAACAGTCACTAATACTGTTTTAGGGTCAGAATGCTTGGTATCAGGAAGCAGGACCGACCCTTGGTCTACTTCCTTTGGAAGTTTAAAGGAATCCTGGTTGGGTTATCATGTGGTCGGAAACCTCGACCCTGCCGGGTATCGGGAAAATTTTCACGATGAGGAAAACTGCGTGAAACCTGCGTCGGGAACTCCGCGTGTCTGTTGACATTTTCATATCCGTTACGTCTGCCCTCAGCACGGGCAGAAAAATTATCATTGCCCTGAGCATGATAACGTTCCGAATGCTGCTGAGTGAAACGGGGTCGAGCATACTGTGCATTTGTACGATATCCCGAAGCTTGTTCGGAAACTCGCTGTTGGTTTGCCACTCTTCTGTGTGGTGGAACGTATGAAGCTTGGGTGTGCACTTGTGTATGCTCTATTATGCTTATTATGCCGCTGAGGGTTTTCGTCATAAGCCTCGCGGGGTGCCCGAGCATGGTGAGTTCAACCATGTTTGCCATGTCGCTCTTCATACGTGCGTATGAGGCGAAGGCATTCATGAATTGTGGCAGGGTGTCGAACCTCAAAAAAATCTTGTAAGAATGGGTCGAGCTGCTGCACGAGGGTATCCAACATGTCAACATGACTGGCATGTGGATCCCATAGGTTATATAAGCGTGTAGTTTCCAACGCAAATGCAACAGGGCTATCATTGGGACCTTGCTGACGCGAAAAAGCTGTTGAGCAAAGCTAGCTCGACTGAGGCCGAAAGGAAAAACCTCCAAAAATTCTGCTCGGAAATTCTCATAATGAGAATCCGGGTTCGACACTCTCCACTGCCGATACCAGGTCTTAGCGGTATCCCTCAAGCAAGTACCGGCGATTTGGACTTTGCAGTCTTCAGGAATATTATATAGATCAAAATGATCTTCCAGATCTTCGAGGAACTTTAAAGACCCCTCCAAACCATTGAAATGAATTGTTCCTGCATGCGGCACGAAATGGGCAAGCATTCTGCTTCGCTGAGAGGATTGAACTCCCTCAGGAACGACCCGCGACTCAGAGTAATAGGAAGCTGGTATATTACGAAATGGTGAAGAATGCCTGGGTACGTGTAGATCATGCATATCAAAGTCAGACCCACAGGCTTCTTGCAAATTGTCCAAAAACACACCATCACCCTCGAGACTTGCCGGAGGGTGGAAATTTGAAGTTGTCTCAGGTAAGGAAGACATGGGTAATAATCGTCAAGATCTCGTGTTCGAGAAAAGTTCGGGCGCCAATTATAATGAATTAGCTTTATTTTCTTTCCGCTAAGCTAATTAATATGAATGATTCTCTTCCTACCAGCTAGCTAATGATATACTTGTACTAAGCTTCAAAATAGTGAATTCAAAAGGGTGTTGTTACTAGTTAATTACGAACGTAAACAAAGTCTTAACGCTGGTTATTTATGGAAATAAATGTTATAAACCTAACAGCCAGACAGAGGTCTGACCAAAAACTATGAATTGAGAAAGACTAACTTACGGTAACTTCTTCATTTTAAGACTCTTGGTCAACTAAAGCACTCACACAACTTGATTTACAATAATGAAGAATCTCTCCTCGTATTATAAACGCTCTCCGTAAACAACAACGCTCCCTCATAACAACAACAAAAGCTCCCCCTAAGTCTCGATGAACGCGCCTATATACTAGCTACCACCACGTCATGACTTACACTCATTGCCAGATCTCATTCAGCGGGTGAAATAATATTTCGTTCAGTAAGAAGATAATTTACATAGTAAAATAAAATAACCAGAGATAGTAAAATCAAAAGGAAAGTGAATATAGAGTATACGTTACAGGATGAAATAAAAATAAATAGTCTTTTGAAATAAAAAGTATGTGCTTTGTTTTTGTTGGCGGGCCCCTTATCTTTCCGTCTGAAGACACAATACCTCCCTATCAATCAATGAGATTCTTAAAATTAATTTCGATAACTGGGACAGTGAGAAAGCTAATGTTGTTTACTTTTCTTTTTCTTTTTTCTTTTCGTCGCTAAATAACCTAAACGTATTTTTGTACGCTAGTGGGAAAAAGTTAAGTTACAAACACAAAAGTTGCCAAAACAGCCAGTAGAGGACTGGCAATCATAAACGGCCCTTTTTGTAGTCTTCTGTTTGGAAAGAATTATATACAGGTAACCCCCGTATGACACGGTAGTTAGGTTCCTAAAAAATGCCGTGTTATACGAAGCAAAGAACTAGTACAAAAAACAGGGTCAGGTTCCAAAAATAAAAAAAAAACTATACTACTTTCTGTTTATAACTAAGAGAAATATGTTTAATATGCTGAGAGAAATAAAAGAATAATTGATCAAAAGTAGTAGTACAGTATACAATATACATACGTATTACATATAGAGTAATACAGTATACATACGTCTTCGTCATCATTACTAAGCACCATTAAACGAGGACATCTTCTTTCTGGCAAAATATCCTCATC
Organism: Macrothele yani; assembly: GCA_039090855.1. Taxonomy (NCBI): domain Eukaryota; kingdom Metazoa; phylum Arthropoda; class Arachnida; order Araneae; family Macrothelidae; genus Macrothele; species Macrothele yani. Next base: position 59,907,770 of record CM076989.1, on the reverse strand, counting down.
TTCTGAGCTTTGTTCAGCAGCATCTTGTGTTATATGCTCTACTTTTCGCAAAAAAAGCTGTTAATTTTGGTTTGCTTTTAGCTGAGAGATCTTTATAAAGTTCGTTGTATGGCTCTAAGCAGTTGTAAAGTTCTCTCTTAAATTGTGTGCTTCTTTCAGTGGAAGGATCTTCATTTAGAAAATATAACTCCAGTTGTTCGGTTAAGTCTAGGCTTTTCTTTATGCTTTTTAGGGTAAAATGTTTAACTTCATCGTTTCCGTCTGTGCTATCGTCCTCACTAATTTAGTTTATCCACGATGCCATTTCCACCAAATTTGCTTCATCAGTTTCTTCTTTCGCCAGTAATTCTTGAATATCTTCCACATTCATATCGTCAAAACCTTCCCCTCCTACAGACTCAGCAAGTTGTAATATTGCATCCATTCTGTTTTCTGCTGGCTCGATTAGATTTTCGCTGTGAACTGACACCTGCCATATACATTTTTCCAACAGGCATTTAATGTTGCCGATTTTATTTCTTTGATGGATGAAGTTATGAGATTAATACAGTCCAAAATTTTAAAATGTTTCCATGCCTCCATGACAGATAGATTTGTCGTCGACTTTGTTCAAAACCCATTGCAATGACTTCCTTATGTAAATGGTTTTAAATGCAGCTATAATTCCCTGATCTAACGGTTGAAGTAATGAAGTTTGGTAGGAAAATTATTTTGACATTTGGGTGATTTAAATCATTCGGATGGCTGGGTGCATTTTCCAGTATCAGTAGAACTTTAAAATCTTGATTTTTCTGCTTTGAGTAGTTTTCAACACTTGGTACAAAACAGTTTCGAAACCATTTTTTAAATAAATCAGTTGTTACCCAAGCTTTCTTATCTGCCGTCCAATATATCGTAAAGCACTCTTATTTAGGTTTTGCATTGCACGAGGATTGAGGGATTCATAAACTAGAATGGATTTTACCATGTGATAGCATGAAGCGTTACTGCACATAAGTAATGTTACACGGTCTTTTGATACCATAAAACTTTGTACAAACTTTTTCATTTTTTGAAATGAATGTTCTCTTGGACATTTTTTTCCACCAATGGTCCATCTCGTCGGCATTAAAACCTGATGTGTTGTATATCCACCCTGCTCAATAACTGTTTTGCAATTCCTTAGGATAACTTTCGGCAGCTTCATTATCAGCTTATCAGCGGATGCGCTTTCCCCTTGTATTTTTCTGTTTTGTAATGAAAAACGTTTTCTAAAACGGTCGAACCAACCTTTGCTAGCAACAAAGTCGGGGTTAACAGCAGATTCTCAATTTTCTCTTAAATAGTTGTAAATTTTTAAATCTTTATGTTTAATAACATTAGTGTCTAGTGGGATCCGTTTTTTTTTTTTCTGAGCAGTCATTAATCCAAATACTAAGTGCTTTTTTCATTTTCTCAATTACTGGTGCTCTGGGACGAGCTGTCATATTTGCGGAGATAGAACATTCTGCAGCAACGGAAGCTATAAATTTCTGTTCATTTTTCTGTATTGTCCGAATTGTTGCTTCATTTAAATCCTAGGTTTTTGCAGCATATGTTACTTTTTTCCCCTTTTGAAGATGATCCAAAATCTGTATTTTTAGTTCTAGCGAGATGAAATGCCTTTTGCGAACTTTTTTACTTCCGTCAGACATAGTTCACGGCTACAATTCACAAAACAGAAATCATCATCATCATCATTGTCAACCATTATCAATCCACTGCTGGACGAAGGTCTCCCCAAGTTTCCTCCACAACGGTCTGTCTTGTGCCAGTCTCCTCCATGTCACTCCCGCATATTTACGAATTTCATCCACCCATCTCCCATGTGGTCTTTTTCTGGGTCTTTTCCTGTCCCTTGGAATCCAATCTAAAATTTCGGCTGTCCATCTATGGTCTGTCCTTCTGGCAGTATGTCCAGCCCATTGCCATTTCAGGGATTTAACTCTGATCATGATGTCTTCCACTCTTGTCATTTTTCGGATCCACGAGTTCCTCTTCTTATCTCTCCTGGTTATACCAAGCATGCACCTCTCCATGCTACTTTGAGTTGTCTGCAGCCTTTGTATGTCTCTTTTAGTTAAGGTCCACGTCTCTGCACCATACGTAAGCACTGGAAGGATGCATTGATCAAACACTTTTCTTTTAAGACATAATGGCATATTGCTCTTGAAAATTATGCTGTTTCTTCCAAAAGCTCTCCAGGCAAGTTTTGTACGCCGATTAATTTCTTCATCAATGTGACCCTCACTTGATATCTGCTGTCCAAGATAAACATACGTATCTGTTATCTCCAGTTTTTCTCCATCAATCGATAAATCTTCATTTCTTGTAAAAGCATTGAACATCACTTTTGTCTTCTGAAAGTTCATTTTTAATCCCACTTCTTTACTCTTGTCAGCAAGTTCCTGGATCATACTCTGCAGCTCTGATGGGGTAGTTGCAAAAATGACTACGTCATCAGCAAAACGAAGGTGGGTTAGATAATCTCCATTAATCTTTATCCCTTTGTTTTCCCAGTTCAGTGATTGAAAGACATTTTCCAATGTGGCATTAAAGAGCTTCGGAGATATGGTGTCACCTTGTCTCGCTCCCTTTCCAATTTTTATGTGTGTTGTATTTTCAAACAGCCGAATCTTTGCACTTGCATTTTCATAGATGTTATTAATAATATTAATGTATGCATCTTCAATACCCCAGGATTTCAGAGCCGTGGTAACTGCTGATGGTTTCACCGAATCAAAGGCTTTTTCATAATCGATAAAAGCCATGCACAATGGAAGTTCATATTCCCTCGCTCTTTCAATTAGTTCTCTCAGTACGTGGATATGATCTATTGTGCTGTAGCCACTCCTGAATCCAGCTTGTTCTCTCGGTTGAGCCATGTCCAGTGTTACCTTCAAGCGGTGTGAAAGAACTTTAGTGAAGATTTTATAAACCACTGATAGGAGGCTGATAGGTCTGTAGTTCCTGAGATCCTCAATGTCACCTTTTTTATGTAGCAGGATCATTGTAGCATTGTTCCAATCCTCAGGAATCTTCCCTTCATTAAGGCATCGAGTGAAAATTTGGGCGAGTACTGTTTCAATTTCTCCACTTGCTTCTTGTATGATGTCTATAGTAATTCCATCTTCTCCTGGAGCTTTCCCCCGCTTCATGTTCTTGATTGCATGTGCAACTTCTGCTGGGAGGACTGGAAGAACTCTGGTACCTTTCATGATGTCTGGAGTACATGTATCATCCCTTTCATATAATTTGGAGTAGAAATCTTTCACTCTTGTCAAAATTTCACCTCTATTTCTTGTTATAGAACCATCTTCTTTTCTCAGAGCCATAATCTGTTTTCTTCCCTTACTGAGATGTCCCTTTGCTATCTTTAGGCTTTGGTTGTTTTCAATTGCTTTCCTCACTAGCTCACAGTTGAATTTCCTTACGTCTTCAGTGATACTTTTTCGTGCTGTCTTGCATAGCTCTATATATTCCACTTTGGAAGTCACATCTTCTTTAGTTGTCCTCATCTCTCTTCTTTTTTGCATCAACATTTTGGTTTTTCCTGATAATTTGTTTACATGCAACTTGTTCTTAGACCCAGCTAATTTTGTTGCTGTTTCCATAAGAGCTTTGGTTACTTTTCTGTTAACTTCCGAAATATCCACTTCTTCCGATGTTAGGCCTTCTAAAGCAGAGAATCTGTTCTTCAGTTCCAACTTGAAAGTATTATGGTGTTTTTTAAGGTTGGTTATGTCAATACATTTTGTTTGTCTTATGAGCTTGCCACGTTCCAGTTTAGTGTTGAGGTGCATCTTACATCTCACCAATCTATGGTCACTACCTGTGTTGAACTTGTTTAGCACACTGCAGTCTTCGATGACGAATTTTTTGTTACACATAATAAAATCAATTTCACTTGTCGTCCCAATTGGATGTCTCCATGTCCATTTCCTGTGTGGCTTTTTCTTGAAAAAGGAATTCAAGATGAAAAATCCTTCTGCCTCTGCAAACTCAACGAGAGTATTTCCACGCTGGTTTCTGTTGCCGTGACCGAATTTACCTACTGAAGTTTCATTCTGTTGCCGGTGCCCTATTTTTGCATTGAAATCTCCCATAATTATCTTCAAGTGCTGCTTACCTTTATTATTTAGATGACGAATTTCCTCATAAAATTCTTCAATTTCTTCTTCAGGATGACTTGTGGTGGGTGCATAAGTTTGAATAATCTGAGCCTGGTATCTTCTCGATAGTTGGATAACGAGTCGTGCAGCTCTGTCCGAGGAACTTTCAACTTCTACCACTTTATCCTTCAGTTTCTTGTTTATTATAAATCCAACACCACTAGTTCTGCCAGTATCTGTCCCACGATAATAGTTCAATGAGATCTTCTCCTTTTCTCCTTACCTCACTCAGCCCGACGATGTCCCACTTGATCCTTTGTAGTTCCTCTTCCAATTCAAGAAGCCTTGAATCAGAAGATAGGAGCGTGCGTTGTAGGTAGCCAAGGTCAGCATCAGATGGCAGCCTAGTCCGGTCCTCCGGGGATTCTTAGCACCCTCTGCCTTCATGTCGCACTGGCCGCTGCCTTGGCCAGGTACATTCCAGCTGCCGGAGACTGAGGGCCAAGATTTAAGTTGTAGAGTCATTTTGGAGGTGTTTGGCCATAACTCACCACGCTGGCCAAGCGGGTTGGTGAGTGTGGGATAGCATTTCCTCTGATCCCGATGGTATAGTTATACCGCTATTTGCGGTCGTCAGAGCCCCTTTAGTGGGAACAGGATGCACCACGAGAAGGCGGGGTTGACATTTGTCAAGGAGAGGCTGTGATGTTACGCATCACCTGACCTTACATCCCCAGAAATACTAGTTGTAAACTTACATTTCTTTAAAAAGGTTCACTAATATCTAATATCACGACTTTCTTGTGACTACATACACTCTCAAATGAAAAACATCGAATGAGATGGTGCTTGCTCTTAAAAGCTCTCATTACGTCACGTGTTGTGCGGGGATTTCCCTCATTCTCACCTGTCTTTATTCCTCTCCTCACGTCACGCGGATTTTCCTAATTCTTCAACCGTGCTAGAAATTTTCCTAATTCTTCAATTCTTCGGATTTTCCTAATTCTTCATCCGTGAAACCGTGTTTAGGAATGCCGTGTTATACGCGGGATGTCACTTATTCTCAAACAGTGTTAGAGTGAAACCGTGTTGTAGGAATGCCGTGTTATACGGGTGTTATACGGCAGTTACCCATATATATAATCGGTTTATGTCGTCTGACGTCGCCCTCCGATCTCCAAGAGTTTTTTCCATCTTTCGCTATCTAAGCACCATTCTTTCATCAGGCCATTTTGATTATGGGCTCTCTTTGTTCCATGAAACCATGTTCTCCTAAGTCGGCCTCCATTTTTTCGTATGTTTGGTTAAAATTCCGTGGCAATTCTGGGTAGTCTTTCATTGGTCATTCTTTTAACATTACCAAACCAATGTAGTTGTCTCTTCTGTATGTCTTCTAAAATTCTTTCTTTCTCTTCCGTCAATCCCTTAATCATTTCATTCGTTATTATTTGTCTTCTAGACACTCTACATGATCTTCTTAAAGCATCCATTTCTGCAGCTGTAATTTTCTTTCTATCCGCTTCTGTTAATCGCCAGGCCTCGGCCCCATATAATATGATGCTCTTAACGATACGATTATACACTCATCATCAAAAAAACAGTTGCACCAAGAAGGACGCGTCGGATTGCAATTCTTTTCGGGAGGAAGGTAAAGGTTACCAGGAACAATAAATGATTAAACATTGAGACTGATATGGGCAATATTTATTCAGCTACACCCCAGTAAGTAGTGTCTCTCAGTATGGCGTCGGGCCGCCATGTTTGCTCACACAACATATAACGAAGTAAATTTCTCCGTCATTTTTATCCGCGCCAGGATTCGAACCCGGGTCCCTTCATTCCGGAATAAGTTGCTCTACCAGTTGAGCTACGCGGACATTTTATTCTGATTCCTATCTGCCTTTATGTCGTGTGCGTCCTTCTGGCAGGTACGTCACATCTCCTGGTACGTTACAAACATGCCAAACGCCTCGGCATGGAGCTTTACAGGTTCCTAATGGTGTCCTGCGATAAGCCATCCCATGCAGCTTGAATCTTCTCCCGCAGTTCCTGCAGATTGTGCGGTAGGGGTGGAGTGTGGATAGCGCGTCCAATAGCACCCTACACATTTTCAATCGGCGTTAGGTCTAGCGATGCGGCTTGCCATGGCAGAGTGTCAGTGCCTTGAAGGCAAGCTCTCGAGACAGCAGCAGTATGTGGATGAGTGTAGTCCTGTTGGAAAATTGCACTGGAGTGAGCGTTCAGGAAAGGTAGGGCCATTGGTTTCAGGACCTCATTAACGTAACGTTGGGCTGTCAAAGTGCCTGCAATGATCACCAAAGGTGATCTGACATCGTAGGCGATTGCACCCTACACCTTGACACCAGGCCTTCTGGACGTGTGACGCTCGACAACAAACCGTTCATCTTGGCGCAGACCACGGCACCTCCACACACGGATTCATTGGTCGTCTCCTCCAATACAAAAGCGGCACTCGCCCCTGAAGGTCTCCCTCTGCCATTCTGAGTGGCTCCATGACAGTTTGACACGATATCATTGCAGTCTTTAGCGATGATGCACTGGTGTTAAGGGCAGTCGTCGTAACGGTCTGCGTGCGTGTAGTCCTACGTCGTGCAGCCGTCGGCCAATGGTGCTGGCACTAATTAGACGATGCATGTAGGGCACCACTGCTTGCTGAATATCCGCAATCGTGGCTGTTGGATCACTCCGCGCATGTCGGGCAACCCGTCGATCCTCTCTTTCCGTGGTTCGTCTAGTTCTCCCTGATCCTTCCTGTCGCTGCTGCGTGCGTTGTTTTATCCACTGCTGCCAACAGCGTGTTATGGTGATATCCGCACGACCGGTATGGTGCACAATACGGCGATAAAACCATCCCGCTTCCCGGAGCCCGACGATATGGCCCCTCTCGAACTCTTCCAACTGCTCGTATTGCATCCCAACTTTTCTCCGAGGTATACTTCAATTGCAAAAGATGCAAAGCATGGGTCAGAATATCAAGCACGCGCAACCGGACGACCTTATATAGCCGGTCAGGTACAACGCTACGTCCCCTCGTTGCTTGCGTCACATGTGCGGCTGAGCGTGGTACTTAAAGTACTTGCATGTCTCACTATGGCAAACGTATTACCAAGTTTCATTCCTGTCGATTGCTCTCTTCTGGGTGCAATTATTTTTTCGTCGATGTGTGTAAATACCCCATTTCCTTATTCTGGTTATTTCATCACTCCACCAGATTCCATTCAGGCGTATAACAGCTTTTCTTCCCTGTGCAATTAATTCTATTTATTAATTCCATTGTATCTTACCTTCTGGTGTAATTTTAACATCAAGGTAATCATAATGATCACATCTTTCTATTACTTCGTTATCTTCTAGCTGAAGGTTTGTTTCATCACTTCCAAAACACTTACTTGCTTTTTTCAGCCATTAACCAAAAATTCGCAAAATTCAAAAGTAAAGTACAGGTACTTCAACTTATAAAAGCTTATCGTTCCGGAGGTAAACCATTCCAGATGATGTCACTGGATGTTGTCTGTTTGTACCAAAATATTTCTATTCTTCAAGTTCATACAATTATTGAGTCACGTCTGATCTCTGTGAATGTATTGCCTCAGACAGAGATACAAGCCGTCATGAATGCACTTAGACTCGTCCAGAAACGTAGTTATTTCCGTTTTGAAGAATATTTTATACCGCCAGACCGAGGGAGCCCCAATAGGTTCCCCACTATTAGCCATTTTAGCTGAACTGTTAATGCAGGATCTAGAGGATAGAGTCTTGAATTCATATCAGAACAAGCCTAGCTTGTACATTAGATACATAGATGACATATTGATATTTTGGCCCTACCAACTTTCCTTACTGACGCAGTTTGTGGATATGTTATCAAGGCATTATTCATCTATTAAAATTACTATAGAATATGAACAAGATTATGTACTTCCATATCTTGATTTTAAATTAAAGCGTCATAATATTACTAATGACATCTTTTTTTTCAGTATATAGAAACCCCACTTCTAACTTGGCCATTATTCCAAATGAATCAGCACACCTAATGCAATACGAGATGTCGTCTCTCTATTTTTTAGTTAGGCAAGCTATAACACATTCAACTGACGATATGACGATGAGCCTGCATTCGTAACATTGCTCAAACACATGGCTACTCAAGCGAAATAGTAAACAAAATCAAATTCAAGATACAGCAAGCAAATCTTATAACTCTGGCAAAAGATAATGATCCAACACGTTATATTGGTTCAATAGATTATATACCACACGTAACCACTGTGTTAAAAATCGTGTGTAAGAGACGCCATTTGGACTTTGGAATAGAAACCAAGAACATTATTTCTATAGTAAAGAAATGTCTTGGCCAAATTGCTGTGAAACATCGTTATGGAGTCTATTGTATTCCTATGAAATCAATTGATGACATAACTGATGACTCTATGTATATAGGATCCACATTACGTAATATGCAGACCAGAATAAGTGAGCATTCATACAATTCAGGTAGATTAAGAACATCAAACAGAAGTCATCGCTCTTTCCACGTTTATAAGTGAGTCACGGAAAAATTCTCATCGGCAGCCACCGGGAATCGAACTCAGGACTTCCAGATACGCGCCGGACATGCTACCAATGCACGTTTTCCGTGACTCACTTATAAACATGGAAAGAGCGATGGCTTCTGTTTAAGCATAAGTATTATATTAGTATTCACTCGGATGCCACTTCTAGTATCCAGGACTATAAACTGTGGAACCCATGTCCCAATGTGGAATGATACTAACATCTTGACTACCAGAAACACTCGCATATCGTTATTGTTCGCTGAAAATTTATATATTTACTTTCTGGGGAATACGTGCTTCGATGATGACCTACCTGCGGTGATTCCATTACCATGGAAATCCCTTTTTTAACTATATTTGTTTCAATCGGTGGACGAAGTGGGTGTGAGAAGTGGGGTGTGGGGTGTGCGTAGTTGTTAAAAAGCGGGGTTTTCGTGATGTGTAGAGTCCACGATGGTTACTTCCTGATTCGCCTATTCTTGTTTGGCCTATTCTTCGTACGTCAAAAGTTAATGGGTTCCGCCATTTTAGGCGAGGAAATAATTCTTGATTCGCCTATTCTTGCCTCGCCTAAAGAGGGGAGGGATTCACCTGGAGCAAACTTCTTGACTCGTCTACGTCGAAAGTTAATGGATCGAGAAAATGCTATTACATATTTCGCTTAAGCTTTGACGGAGTGATTTAAAAAAACAGATACATCTATACCTATCGGGATTTTTTTATCGAAACACTAAATCTCGTGTGTTAAAAAAAAAAGACAATTTTTCCCGTGAAAAAAAAAGCTAGTTTTATCCCTAGGGTTTGAAATTAGTCTTATTTCTTTAATCGAAAAAAAAAGCCAAGTAGAAAACAAAGTTGTGCAAAACATTTATGATTTTCAAAAAGGGAGAGGGGATGCTATTGCATTATTTCGCATAAACCTGGATGGAGTGATTTTAAAAAAAGATACATCTTTACCTCCCGTGATTTTTTTTTTTTTTTCGAAACACTAAACCTTTCGTGCGTTAATGTAGGAAACATCAAATACTGAGTACAAAGCAAAAGAGACTATGGCATAATTGTTTACCTCTTCGGTTCAAAGGCGAAGAGTACAGAACTATCTGGGAAATAAGCTAGTCTACATCTTTAATATTATCTGAGCCTAATGTACCACCTACTTGCCTGCCCAGCTCTGGTTCGGAGGATGGGTGGATAGCTAAAATTTCTGCTACACTCATAACAGAATTTAGAAGTCACTAAAAAGCTTATGCATGGCAGCCACAGTTTAATTTATGGCGACTTAAATGATTTTTACCACTTCATGTTGAGTCAAAAGAGCCGCACCGTGTACAAAGAGGAGTCCAACGCTAACGAGTTTTTTACTATCATGATGCTAGTATGTTCTCAGTAACCTGAGGGGAATATAATAATGTAACTGATATATCCTCAGATGTTTACAAATATTATTTCCTATGTGCACGTACCAAATATTATGCTTACCACTTAAAACCTATAAATAAGACCTAAGCTTATATCCTTTGTAAGCTGCTCAGAATCAATACGTTGTGCCTAATTCTGTCTCATGTTATTTTTATAGTCTCATTTTATTTTTATTTGTCTCAATTTTATTTTTAAATTATATACATACTTATTGTGTCTAACTTAAAATTTATAGCTTCTAATTTGCAAAAGTACTCTTTAGCCTAGGTGCATTTTAAGCATTAGGGCATAACGTGTTTCATTTTATTTTCATCTGTGGTTTCAAAAATACACTCCCAGTGTAACGGCTGGAAAATGGTACCGAGTGGTGAGTTCCTCCATATCCTACTTTCGTTTGTAACAATTTTGTTTTCTTACAAACGGATAGGGAACTTTCCAACATGGGAATTTTTATGACCAGAAATTTCTGCTACTCAGATTTACAAATGTGAACATTCAATAGGAATAGAATTAGACCATTTTCGGAAGTGGCTGATGTCCGGTGGAGTCATGTCGCAGTCGGTCAATGAAGTTGGGCTCGTGTCCGGACCCCCTGGACCGATGGGGTCGTGTACTCTCTTCGTTTTTGGCAGAAAAGTTTGAGCTACGATATGAGGGCGAATAAAAATCTGTATTTGATTACTGAAGTACATCATTTCTGTTTAATTTTTTGAAGAAACTTTTGATATATTACAATACGTTTTTGTCCGTAATGTAAAAAGCTTATCCTTTACCATTATAACAAATCTGTTTCTACGGTCTTGAAGTTAAGCAAACAACAAGAGTGAACACAAGGAATCCCATTAAAAAGATTATATATGTTAGTTTGCATTTGGGGGGTTAACACCCCATAAATTTAAAATTTTCCAAAAGTGCGTTGTTCCTCTATTGACAGCGTTGTCTTGTGATTTAAGTTTAAGCTTTTTAGAACCCATGATAAAGACTATATATGTTAGTTTGCATTTCGGGGGTTAGCGCCCCCTAAATTTAAATGTTTCCCAATTTTTAAGTGCGTTGTTCGTCTACTGACAGCCTTGTCTTGTGATTTAAGTTTGAGCTTTTTAGAACCCGTGAAAAAGATTATATATTGTTACGGTACCGGGTCGAGCTAGGTTATGCATTCACCGCTCGCCACCAAAATGTTACGACAGTGGGTCATTATCTCACCGCTGTCATTCAATTTAACAACCGTAGCCGAGCAATTAGTATATTTCTTCTCTGAGATCCTTCGATGTAGTTCTTGGCGTGAAAACTGTATTATATGGGCATACACTTAAACAATTTGAACCGATCACATGCGTACACATAAATAATGTGTTCTATGACTGCCTAAACAAATATTTAATGGGCAATGAAAACATAACAATGGCACACATACGAATAAAATTTAGCTGTCTTCTGAACATAAGTATTGGGTCAACTTAGACCTAAATCAGTTCCCGCGAGAAAGTCTTAATGAACTTAAATTCCACAGTTCAGTCTTACTATTTCTCAGTTCAGTTCTTGCAATATATTAGTTCAGTTCCTCACTTAATTGCGTAGCAGAAGTTATAATAAAAACAAAATGTTTCTACTTGCATGGATGCTGTCAAGAATAAATCCAAATGGTGACTTAACTTTTCACCTGTATATTTGTTAGGTATCCAAGCCACCGCTCTTACGCTATCAATTTTCCTTGCGCCGGCTTTATCCCGTCGCACTTACACGTAGCGGCTGCGCTGCTTACGTAGCCAGCCACACACACACACACATGGGGCCTCGCTTCGCCCCGCAGGACCAGATCGCATCCTTCGCTGCTTCAGGGAGAGGATGGTGATTCCACACTGCAGTGGTTGGCATTCAAACCCGAGCTTAGCTTCTCATTGGAATGACCACTGTCCACTCGCTGTCTTCTTAATTCATCTGTAACTTTGCTTTCATTGGGCCAACCAGTCGCTAATTTCCATTAGGCTCCCAGCCTAGAAATTGTTGGTTTATCACGCGGATTTAGGCATTCCGCGGGCTTAATGGCAAACTGGCATCTCCAGCTGCCCCGAGTTGTCGTCTCCGTTTCATTTATCCCAATTCATATAGCAGATCCAAGACATCCAGCCTTTCACATAGGAGAGCGTACAGACAACTAAAATTTCTTCCTTATTTTCACGCTAAGTGCGAAATCTTATTTTCCTGCACGGACCACACAGAGAGCAATTGTTCTCGAAAATGCCTCAAACAATCGACGAATTTACGATTATTCGCTAAATATTTTGTCCCCCATCTTCATTCATTTACCAAATGTCCCTCTTCGATGCGTACCTCTTTCCCATTCCGTGTTGCTTAGTCTGCCCGTCAGCTGCACCCTGATATTTACGACCTAACAGCGCGTTAGGAACTCCAGACCACCCAGCCAGAGGGAATGCTTCGCCTCCTTTCTGCCCTATCCCCAGATAAAACTTTCTCTGCTGTTTACACTTTTAAACTCCAATCAAGCCTCGAACATAATTAATACTTAATTAATTTCATACATTCACCACGCCCAATATATACTAAATTCATGGCGGGGATGGGTCGTAACAATATGTTAGTTTACATTTGGAGGGTTAACACCCCCTAAATTTAAACTTTTCGAAATTTTCAAGTGCGTTGTTCGTCTATTGATAGCGTTGTCTTTTGATTTAAGTTTGAGCTTTTTGAACCCATAACAAAGGTAATATATATTAGTTTAGGTTTGGGGTAATCCCCTTAAATTTCACCATTTCTAAAACAAAGTGCAATTTTTATATGGTCGGTAAATATTTATGTGATCAGTTTTCCTAGACTAGACCGGAAGCGTCCTCCGACGTTACGTATTATATACAAATCATCCATATATAGTGGGCAAGTGTCCGGGTGGGCAAATATCCGAGTTGGCCAGTGCCCGGTGGACTATAGTCCGGACCCCGCATCAACATCTCTCTACCAATTATTTTTCTTTACCTTTTCATTATCAGCGCTTTCTTGAATTCTACCTTACCCACACATAACCCCTCCCCCATACCTCACTATAGTTTCTCACGATTTTGATTGGACGACACATTTAATACCTTACTTAATCACGCTGACGACTACCTGTGCGGACTACCTTCTGTTTTTTTACTCTTTACTTATCATTTGATATCTCTTACATTAACGCACGAAAGATTTAGTGATTTACTGTTTTGATTAAAAAAAACAACCACGGGAGGTAAAGATGAATCTTTTTTTAAATCACTCCGTCAAAGCTTATGCGAAATAATGTAATAGCATCCATTACCCTCTTTGTTTTTTAAATTATAAATGTTTTTCACAACTTTGTTTTCCACTCGGCTTTTCTTTTTTTTTTTTTTCGATTAAAGAAATAAAACTAGTTTCAAACCCTAGGGATAAAACTAGCTTTTTTTTCTCCTAACGGGAAAAATTGTCCTTTTTTTTTAACACACGAGAGATTTAGTGTTTCGATAAAAAAAAATTCCCGAGAGGTAAAGAAGTATCTGTTTTTTAAAATCACTCAGTCAAAGCTTAAGCGAAATAATATAATAGCATTTTCTCGACCCATTAACTTTCGACGTAGGCGAGTCAAGAAGTTCGCTGCAGGTGAATCCCTCCCCTCTAGCAAGTGAAAGTTTTAGGCGAGGCAAGAATAGGCGAATCAAGAACACACGGTCCACGAGGGAGTCTGTGGTGAGTAGGGTGGGGGGGAGGGGTGGGGGGAAAGAAGGTAGGGTGATTTGTATATTGTGTAGGTGTATTAATTTGTACAAAATCGATTTAATGAGATTATATCTTGATTGTGCGCATGCCTTTCTTGAACCCCATGGCCCTGTTCCCTGTTCCCTGTTGTGCTTGTATGTCATTTTACCTGATGACGAAACGCAAGGCGTTTTGACAGATCTCATGATTTTAACTGTCATTAAATTTTAAAATTTAAATGTTGTTTTAATCATTTCTGAAATATCGTGTAAAGACGGCGAAAGCTAAACTTTCAATATTTTGTTTTATTTAAATTCACAGTTAATCCCCATTTTTCATATTGCTCTTTTATTTTTCTAGTCATATACACCAAATCATATTTTTCTTCTACAAGAAGTACTTGATCATCAGCGAATTGTTAAGTAAATCATCAGCGAATTGTTAAGTAAATCATCAGCGAATTATTAAGTAAAATACATCATCAGCGAATTGTTAAGTAAATACCGTCGTTCCATTTAAATTGATCCCCATTTCACGAAGCTTCCTTTTCCATTCTTTCAGAGCCAGTTCCACATAAATCTTAGATAATATTGGAGATACGCAGCATCCGTGTCTCAGTCCTTTATTCACTAGGAATCCTTTTGAAGTTTCCCAGCCCATTTTTATATTTGTTATTGATCCTTGATACAGTTCTTTGACTGCTTTGATAATCGTAGTATTAATATTGGTATCTTTTAATGTCTGGGGAAGAATTATTAAGGTACTAATTCCAAAATTAACAGTATTTCAGCTCCTCCGTTTCCTATTTGAAGATCTTTTAGACACAAATGTATTAATTACTGCAGCATTTGTGCTGAGAGGGAATAATTAGTCAATAACATTTTACCTATATTTTTGGAATGCAGTATTAGCATCCCTATAGGAAAATTCCATATTTAAAAATAAAACTTAATTTCCGTTGCTGAAGCAATGTACATGGCACGTTCTCTAAGAGAAACTGCCGTAAACTGTATTCCATGCTTACGAATTTTATCTTGATAGCTGAATTCAGAATTGTGAAATTTTTTTCGCTTCTGGTTCAAAGGAAAATCCAACTTAATCAAAATTAAGTTTTTTCAAGATTTAATCTGTCACAAACAAAACAACTGAAAAGAAAATGGAAAATAGTGTTCTGCTCAACAGACTATTTGCTACATAAGTCTTTTCCTATTTTTTTTTTCATAATCATCGAAGTGGTAAATATATAATATCCTTTGCGGTTTTTCTAAACCAGCATGAGGTACCCACCCAGAATACAACTGTCCACTAGGAATTTTCCCTGTGTCCCGGCGGTACAGGACAGGATCAATGAAATTCAGGTGGGAGGCACATCACACCATGAGAAAAGAACCTAAGATTCATAGCAAATGGCCAGGAATAATTAGAATGCGTCAAAATGAAGTTCTTTACTAATGGTAGTAGATCAATAAAGAGTGTAATCGCCCCCGGACCTCCAAGCATGTTACACAACGATCCCTCTTGCTTGCGGCAAAATGGCAGATGATTTCGGATTCTAGTAAACGCCACTCTTCCGTTAACATGGATTGCAATTCTATGGGGGCTTCTGAGAAGGGGACTGAAGAGCAGTAATACATCTTCCCAGAGAGTCCTAGATATGCTCAGTAACACTAAGATTCAGAGAACTGACTGGCTACTCCATCCTACGGATATCCTCACTCTTGAAGCAATTGTCGATGAGTCGATCTCTATGAGGACTGGCATTATCGTCCCGAAGAATGGACTCCGGGCCTACTGTACCTCTGAAAAGTCTTAAATTGTTAAAAGTTTTATGCTAAGTTGCCCCAAAAAGGGATGTTACACCAGCTGCCCTACTTTGGGACAATGGTAAACTATTGTGTGATGCATGAAACATGCAAAAACGTAGCGCAATGGGTGTAAGTTAGCCGCATTCAGGTTGGATTCCATAATATGGTGCAAAGTTGCATAATGTTTTTGTATGTTTCATTCATCACACAATGGTTTAGCTTTGTCTGAAAATGGTGAAGTAACACCACTTTTTTGGTTCAACCTACTACAAAAGTTTTAACAGTGAACATATGGCTCAAGTATTTCCCCTGTGTACCTTTGTGCATGCACTGTGCCATTTTTAATCATGTAAAGCCATCCAGCATTATGGCTTTCCACACTAGATCTGTTTCGTTCCTAGATTTTGAAGTGATGGTTGCCGTTCCGCATTCTCTCCTGATGACAACACGTCGGGAATCTGAAGTCAGACTGAAACGTCACTCAGCCGTGAAGAGCACATTCACCCATTGCTGTTCGGTCGAGGTGTGGTGCTGCCGGCACTAAGTCCTTGCAGCTCTTCTTTCAGAGGGGGTGAAAGAGAGGTATGCCATTGGTTTCTTATCATACAGAACCCTCTTCTGCAGCCGTTTGGGCATAATTCACCTTAACACCGTCGTATCTGAAGCTTAGGTAGCTCGACAGCGAGTTGTCTGGCCGTCATCGCCATATGTCTTTTCGTTGTTAAGGGCAGATATCGGTCCTCCTGGGATGCTGTGCCCCTTGGCCTGCCCGGAACCTGTCATTGAGACACATTTCTGGATTCTTGATACATGGTACTCTCCGTGTTGCCGCCCAGCTCTACTACAACACCACTCCAGCCAAAATCAGTGGTGCTGTATGGTCAATATCAGTCGACACAATGGCGTGCGGCAGCTCACCGTTTCAACTCTATCAATCTTCGGTTTGTTGTGCGTTACAGCCGGTCGAATACCCTCTGAAGTTGCTTCTGTCACCACAATTGCATGGTAACAAATACGCCGATCGATGCGTGCTGACATCCGCCTCACAGCACTCGGTCCGTTTCAGTGATAGTTAGTAACTTCTTACAATCGCTGTTGCCAACAACGTTCAACTGTTCAACAGATGTGCCGCGATTCGGCGAATCGGTCAGCCAGCTTCCTACCATCCTTTCTCTCACAAATGAATCCAGCTGGTCATAGAGTTGGAAACGAGGTGTAGGAGGCATCTTCGGTCCTTGGATATTCTGCAGCAGCCTTGAACACTACGTTGCTTTGTTCTCTACGGCACGGAGCCCGGGACGGGACATATCTTCAGTAGCCCGTGTTTACTATTCTGTCTCTCGCACATCTTGCGCAATTGGTTGCGTACTGGAATTATTTGTATATCCCACCTGTTTGCGCAACACAGATTTCCATTATATGTAGACTCCCTCTGAATGGGACAATTTCACTGTCGAGGATTTCATATTAAAGCTTATCCCTGTGCTGTCCCAAAGTGTTCAGATTCCAGATGACTACTGATAACATGATATTTAAATACACTCACGGATAATGAAATTTGCGCACCTATAAGAAATCATGCTACAACCGCAAAACTTTGCAAATAGCTAGAGTAGGTACTGGTATGCAAATTAACCACGTTTGGTGCGAGTGCGCTTGACCGCACACGCTGTGGTGGCACTGCAAGCATGAACCGGCGTGTAGTCGATGCCCCATGAAAGCGATAAGCACCGGCCGACGCAAGCAAGAGTACAGAGTGAAAATAATGACGGGTAGACGCCAGAGACATCGATCTACGCAACGTACGGACTTTGAGAGAGGCCAGATCATGGTGCTGAAAATCGCAGGGTGGTCGGCGCGCAGTATAGCTCGCCACGTGGATCGTTCTGACCATACCGTCCGACGATGTTGGGAGCAGTGGACACGTGATGGCACTGTCACACGGCGGAGAAGCTCCGGACGGACCAGGAGGACAGCCGGTGGATAGGATTGATGGATCGTGCGCCAGGCACAAACGGATACCACGGGGACCCGGTCCACTATACAGGCAGATGTAGCGGCTCCTCTGTGCCCACAAACCATTTCCCAACGCCCCGCAGAAACGAATCTGTGATCCCAGCGCCCCTTACGTGTGATGCCATTAACACTGGAACATCACCGGCTCCGTGTGCAGTGGTGCCGGGACAGAGCGACGTGGTACGCCACATACTGCAGACGTGTGGTGTTTAGCGATGAGTGCCGCTTCGTTTTGAGGACATATGATCATCGTGACCGGGTGTGGAGGTCCCCGGGTCAACGGCACAATCCCAACCTTGCTATCGAGCGCCACACCTCCCCCACTGCAGGCATTATGGTCTGGGGAGCCATTGTCTACGATAACCCATCAGCTCTGGTAGTGGTACGTGGATCATTGACGGGCCAGCGGTATGTGAATGAGATCCTACGGCCCCATGTGCTCCCATTCCTGGCCGGGATTCCAGGTGCGCTGTACCATCAGGATAATGCCCGCCCACACACGGCTCTTGTTGCACAGTACTGCCTACGTCATGTCCAGATAGTTCCATGGTCTGCCCGCTCCCCGAACATATCCCCTATCGAGCATGTGTGGGACCAGCTGAAACGCCGGCTGCCACCGTGCTGCACTATCCGGGATTTGGAGTACACCATCCAACACGTGTGGGCCAGGCTGCCGCAGGACAACGCCAGGCATCTGTTCGCCTTCATGTCGGACCGTATTGCAGCATGTATCGCCTCACGAGGTGGTGCAAAACGCTTTTGAAGATGGCCGGACTGCGTGCCACAGGTCCCTCTGTAATTGTCCTGCATCTCTGTTTTTGCCATCATGTGCATCATTCATTTGTTTACGTCCATAAAATTTCAGTTCAATCCGATGCGTCCTTCTTGGTGTGCAAATTTCATTGTCCGTGAGTGTATTTCATTTTGGACTACGCCGTATCACTTACCAATTTCTTAAGAAAAATTGGTAAGTGGTATTGGCCAATTTTTTTTTTTATAAATTAAAATAGTTCAGTTGCTTGTTAAATTGAACCATTTAAATTTATATAACATCTGTTTTCACCGATATTTATATAAATTAAAATACGCATACTGACAAATTTTTAAAAGACGTTTTCATTACTCCAGAGAATGCGTTGGCGTTCTGCCTATTTCTTCTTTTTCATTAATTAAGGAATTACTGAATAAACAGGCCGTTGTAGAATTTTACAGGCAGAGCATTTTGTGTACCAAGTTTGCAATATGTAGAATCCTCTTAATAGCAATCTGAAAATTTTGTCACTTAAATGAGAATTATCTGGTTAAAGAAGTTTCGCTTTCTTTGCTTTGCATATTTAGAAGTACAGTGTCTATTAGTTTTTCAATTTACTGTGACGTGCAGTTTTCCCACCAGACTGCATAAACGGTCAGCAATATTTGTAATGATTGCTCTATTTTAAAGGACCAGACTGATTATTTTTTTACATCAGAAAAAGATCCAAATTTCCCACAGCATCCATGGTTTTGTCATCATATAGAAGTATCTACTTCTATAAGATCTGTTGGGTAAAAAAGACTAACCTTAAAAAGGTAACCATGCTCAGTATTTTTCATTCTTTTCCCATCTCTACCGGGTGTACAGCATTCCCGTGAAGTGGCAAAGGTGTTTTCCTTGAGGCTTTCTTTTAGCCGCATAATCCAGGAAAATGAACAGTTGTTAAATTCAGAGACACGCAAATGGAGTATGTGCACGCATACAGATACAGGAAAAACCCGCTGTTTTAGTGACAACCCTGAGTAATCCTACTTTGATTCTAGGAATGGCGATTCCAATAAGCGGAGCTCATAAAAATGGTAAGTGCGAGGTTTTAACTCTGAATGCATTAAGAAATATTACTTTTAAATATTACTTAGAAATTTTTTAGAAATATTACTTTTAAATATTTCTTTTAATATTAAGAAACAACGTTGACATAATATATTCTTTCTCATCAATGTCTTTAACACAATAATTGTTTCTTGTTCAATATCGCATTCAAATCTTCTCTCTTTTCATTTAAAAATCAAAATGGAGAACCAATAAATTATGACTAACACTAACACATCATTAACTGAAGAAGTAACACCCATGCTTGATTAAAAATGATTTTCATTGTTAAAGTAACAGCGAAAAAAGAAGCAGAGATGAATGAAACCAGCTTTATTTTTAATATGTCCCGCACTGACCGGAAAATAACGCGACGTCATTTGTTTCTTTACCTAAGATTTTACTAATTTTACTCCAGACAACAATGGCAAAGTATAACGGAAACGTTTACGTTACCTTGCGTTACTACAGCAGAATGCTTTCTTCTGCCGGCTTTAGTGACATGCTTATAAAAGAATTCTGAAATGCAGAGCGCATTTAAAATCTTAGTATTAACGGAATACTGATTTTTAAAACAGGAAATACGATTCCAGTATGATCTGCAAAAATATGTCGAATTTTGATTGCTGGAATCCCCTGAAATATGATTCTATTTCTATCCTAACTTAAAGTATGTAGGCCTACTGAACAACCCAGAAATTAATTGAAGAATATCTTGAATTTTTCCAAGGAATAATTCATCGATGCTCTAAGTAATTTCCTGAAGGTAACTCTCTAATATGTCTCTCTTTTAAATGACTACAGTGGTTGATATATTAATTCTGAAGCTTCTTGCAGTGTGTTCACTTTCCATAACGTTTTTGATTAATTTTTTTCATTTATATTTCTTCATATTGGATCATTAATTGAGTATTTTTAGCCTTTTCTGTTAATTTATTTAATTTTTATTGTTTCATATTGGGTCTTTTAATTTATTCTTTGTTAGTCTTAGTGGTATTTAAACCATGTGACGATTTGCGTTTTCGTTTCTGTTTTGCTTCTCTGGCACAATGAGACAGGCGTGCGCATATGAGATCCTATTTAAAAAGTTAGCAGCTGAAATAAAAGCAACGCTACTTTGGCAATCAGCAAGCCAGGAGTCTACTAAAATATTTTTATGGAAAATTGTTTAACTAGGTATTCGAAGCCCTCACACAACACTAAATGCTCTACAATAGACCTTGGAATTTCTACCAGAAAGTACTGTAAGAGATGTCGAAAGTTCGTAAAAAGCTACTTTCTGTTTAAGATGGCTTAATTCAAATACTTTTCGGTATTAAAAAGAAGCCTTTTGAAAGTTTCGGTGAAACAAAATTTCTGGCCGACAAAGCTGCTCGTTTTCTGCTTCCAATGGGACTAGTGCGACTAATTTACAATTCACACGTTGATTACGTCCGTAAACAGACAGTTTTATTTTACACGTTCAAGAAGATTATAGGGAACTGGCATTGCTGCTAATAGCCACAGATCCTGGAATGATATTTCAATTTCACATTCTTTTCGTCAGTTTATTGAAACGATAAAAGGCATTTTTCGGACTGCAGTATATCTTGCTCATTATCACTTAAATGTCTTTACAATAATAAAAAAATCTCAACAGCTTCTCCTTTGTTCTTATAAACCTTTTTTTTTTTTTTTTTTTTTTTTTTTTATCTTTCCTGATAAATTCATTCATATAAGCCCTTATGCTTCATCAGGCTGTCTCTCCACCGAGGCTTCAACTTTTAGTTTCACATGGATTGAGAATCGGTATTTATTTTGTGACCTAATGGCAATTTACACTTGAAATCCCACTATTGCTGTCATATCCACAGTTGAATCATTTCCAATCATATCGGCCAGTCCGTGGAAAGTACAGGGTGGTGCACATAAAACCGACCCCATATGCAAAAGACAGTTGTACAGTTTTATTTGATCATAATGTACCGTACATTTCGTTTCAGTTATATTTGGTATGGTAAATAAACGGTACTTTTATCTTAAAAAAAGTCTCTAATGTTAACATTTGACACGTTTCTCAGCATTTTTACATACCTTTTCAAAGTTCGGTTGGAAATGGTCGTCACTTCCCTCGATGCATTTTTCTGGTCGCTGAAGCATGTTTAGGAAAACGCTCCGCAATTCGGCGACTGAAATGCCGGCGATCTGTTGCCGTATGTTGTTTAGCTCTTCCAACGTTAGAGGGTTGTTGCGGTAGATTTTTCCTTTAGTGAGTACCACAGGTAAAAAAGTCGTGCGGTGATAAATCAAGAGAGCGGGGTGGCTATTGATCCTTACTGATTGTCCTTTCCTGAGTGAAATCACTGTGGATTCGGCGAGTGAACGATCAGAGGTATGGCAAGTCGCTCCATCTTGTTGGAAGAAGGTATGAGTTCATGTGGAGTCAACTGACTTACAAACTCTTCGTTGATCCGCAGATAAACAACTGTATTCACAATCCCCTTGAAAAAAATGGGTCCTATGATACGTTGGCCTAACAGTCCACGCCAAACACCGACTTTTAAATCATGGAGTGGTTTCTGTTAGAGCACGTGTGGGTTTTCAGGAGCCAAGTACCGTGTGTTCTGCGAATTCACACACATACCCCGAAAGGTGGGACCAGCCTCGTCTCTTCAAATGAAGAGAAATGGGTCGAGCAGTTCTTCAGAAACCATTTCTAAGAGCCACTGACAGTAATGGGCATGTTTTCCGTTATCAAGTGCTCTTAATTCCTACACAACATTCATACATAAGGCTTAATTTTTAAATCATGAAATGTGCGCTGTATTGACCTATGAGAAATGCCTGTCCGCTGGAATAAACGGCGTGTTGACTTGTTGGGGCTACTTTTGATACGATTCGCTACGTCGGTGACAGCTTTCGGTGGGCGTACAGTTCGTTGTTCCACTCTTTGTGAGTTGATTACAGAAACAGTAGTACGCCATTTCTTCATACGTTCTGGATCGTTGATTTCATAGAAACATTGTCACCAAGATATTTTTCTTTAAGTCATTCACGAACCAAAACGAAAGAATCAGAGGCGTAAATAAGAATTTCTTTGCCCGGGACGAAACAAAATATTGTGCCCCCATCTGTCTTTTTATTTTGTATACACGCGCACGCACACACACACACACACACACTGCTCAACAAAATAAAATTAACGACACATACCAATGTTATCCGATTTTAGACTTTCTGTACCGCATCAAATGGACCTAATGCAGCTGGTCGTCGTGGCTCGCTGCCGCAGTAATGATCGAATATCCCCCAGAGGATCTTCAACGGTGCAAATGACATCCTTATATTACAACGTATACTCACACGATAAGACTTAATTAAAGAAAAACATCCAATTAAAGAAAAACCGCAGGTCCCATTGTTGTCGACGAAGACCATGCTCCTTCATTTTAGTTTGACGAATTTTATTTCTGAAATTGAGCTGAATACAGTGTGTGGGGTGTGTGTGTGTGGGTGTGTGTGTGGATGACAAAGAGAACCATTCAACAACGGTCTTTGTTGAAAATTCTTCCCCATTTCTGAATGCGATTAAATAACACCCCCTGAACGTTTTGAGGAAGAAATGTGAGTTTCATGCTGTCACGGCTAGCGAAACTGGCGAAACACATTAAGAAAATTCTGTAAATGGACAGTTGACAAAGTATGGCGCAAAAAAACTGTACCAAAAACTTGTGCAAAGGTTTGAATCCAAATTTGAAACGATTGTAAGCAGGAAGGAGTCCGCGGTGGAGCAGCCGGACTTGTTACGACTCTGCGAAAGAGCATGTGCGAACATACTCCCCCACTTTTTAGTAGAAGTTCAATCTATACATACATACACTTGAACACCAAATTACGTGGGAGATAGGCAATGTATATACTCCTCCACAATAAAAGCACGTTGTTCAATTGAATACGGCATGACTCACACGCAGACAGCCGCAGACTGTCTCCTGGAGCGTGGAGGATCATTGAACTGATATGCGCATGCACGGCAGCGTCGAATGGTTTCCAGCAGCAAACTATGAAACACACAGTGTGTATAACTTTACAACTGTAATCCAAACCGCGTTCGGGACCGATTTTATGTGCGCCAACCTGTAGAATTTATACAACAGTCCTCATAGTACGAGTGGTAAGGGAAGTAGGCAATCAAATCATTTCTAGAGTGACTGTGAACTGTAATTCATCGACCCCCGCACGGGGATAACTGGTTTTCCAGTTATTTGGGGAGCGGCGCCCCCACGGCCCGAGCTGACCTTGTGACTGGTCACCATCAGATGTCACGCCACCGCTACTTTTTTATTTTGGTGTTTGCAGGGACAGCTGTTCATCCAGCTGTTGGGGAGTCGCGGCCCCACGATCCCGAGCTGGTCTTGTGTCTCGCTTTTTCGTTTTTATTTATTTTCTCCACTGGCTAGTTGCCCGTGTTGTATACTTTACCTAATCGCTACCACGTTATGTACTAACACCCCGGTCTTGTGGTTTTGTTACCCTCCACCACTAACTGATTTATATTAACCGCTCAGTTCGTAGGTTGCTGAGATTCAGTTTAGGTTCCCTGCCAGGATTTGTCTTCTTTAGATTTCTTTTTTCCTTTTAGTTGGCTTGGGTACTAGACCTACCTGCATGTTTGCCGCGTGCGGAGACCCGTGAGGCGGAAATGGGATGTCTGGCGGCTGAGGTCGCAGGAGACCGGATAAAGTGCCTCCTGTGTACCAACACTCCTCTTCGACCCCGGCTTCGCTGTAAACGGGAGGCTAGAGACTAACCCACCTCTAGTCAGAAGTCTTGTACCAAGTTGTGTACACGGCTTTAGCGGCTTTTTTGTCGTATAGCACGGCAGGGTGAGCCCGGGGGCTGTGGGATCATGCCAAAGGCGTTGGCATGACGGTACCCGGAGGCCGAAGTGTCCGCCGAGTGCGTGTGATCACAGCCAACGGACTATATCTGCAACGTATAAGCTCCAGAACTGTGTCCAGCGTCATTTTCTTGGCTTGCAGACCTCCAGTTCTCCCTTGTAGGGCTCGGTGGTGGGTGGAGTAGTCTGCAGACGAATCTTCCTCCTTTTTTTCCATGGGTAAAAAGAACAAAAACTCCAAATTTAAGTCAAATGACAAAATGATAGTTGACAACGACTGTCCTTCGTCTTCTCAACCTACCAAGTCTCATACCCTTAAACGGTCTTTAGACCTTGACCTGGACCAAGAATGTGGAACCTCTTCTTCGGCGGCTGTACCAGTCGCTCCGAAGCGTCGTCTCCCCTCAATTGCTGTGACTACGCATGCTACTCACTTGCTTGTAGAATCCATCGATCCGAATGAGAGACTGTCCACCAGATCTCCCTTTTTCATTTCTAAAGCTTTGGACGCTGCGGTTGGCCCCTTGAAGTCTGTGAGGAAGCTTCGCTCTGGGGACCTGCTTGTCCAAACTTGCAGTGTTTCTCAGAGTAACACTTTTCTGAACCTCACTAGTCTTCAAGGCATTCCTGTGAAAGTGACACCTCACCCGTTTCTTAACACCTCTCGGGGTGTTATTTCGGAGTTTGATCTCTTGCCTTGCAGTGAAGACGAATTCGTGACTGAACTTGCTGATCAAGGTGTTATTGCTGCACGTCGTATGATGTTCCGGCGTGATGGTTCCATGATTAAGTCAAAAAATGTCATCTTGACTTTTGACTCCCCGAAAGTTCCGACAGAAATCAAAGCAGGCTACTTGGTCTGTGCAGTTCGCCCGTACATTCCCAGTCCTCTGCGCTGTTTCAGGTGCCAGAGGTACGGGCATTCACAACGATTCTGTAAGAGTTCCGCTCGTTGCGCTAATTGTGGCTCCGGTGAACATGACGGGGAAGGTTGCACTTCTGCGGCCTGCTGTGTTAACTGCGGTGAGGCCCATGCAGCTTACTCCCGCAACTGTATGAAATGGAAGGACGAGATGGCGATCCAGCGCCTCAAGACCCTGGAAGGCCTCTCGTACCCTGCTGCCAAAGCCAAGTTGGGTATTCCCAACACCCGACAGCGTAGTTTTGCCGCAGTTGTTAAGTCTCTGCCACAACCCGTGCAGCCCTTTGTTCCGCGCCCTGTAGCTCTCGCAGCGCTTGCCAAGCGATCTACAGCTGACCAAGCGACACAGGTGTTTTTCCCCGAGCTCGCGATTTTTCGACTACCTGATTCTGGGCCTTCTCTTTTGCAGCCGACCCTCTCTTCCAGTTTAAAGCAGGAAGCCTGCACGTGCGGACGACCCGGCCCTCGGTCCGCAAAGGTGTGCAGTGTCCATCCAACTGTCTCGGCCTCAGCGAGGTCCCCACCCTCAACCAACATTATAGAGGAACATAGGGGGAGGAGAGTGACAGTTCGTCCCCAGCCTCAAACAACATTGCAGAGGAACATGGGGGAGAAGAGAGTGACAGTTCGTCCCCGCCCTCTGCCAGCATTGCAGGGGAGTGTGGGGGGAGGAGAGTGACTCATCCTTTGTGTAGTTCTGTTTAAAAAAAAAAAAAAAAAAAAAAAAATTATAATTATAATAGTCAATTAATAAATTTTTATATAAACCTAATTAACTACCTTGTCTTCACAGCTTTCATCATACTCTTTTTCAACTTTTACCAAGCCTGTCTGCTCTTAATCATTTTCCACGTTTTTTAAAAATCTGTGGCTGATAGTTCTTGGTCTGGCGCTCTTTGGCCAAACCTGGCCCTTGCGCCAATAAAATCCAACAACCAACCAACCAACCTAATTCATCGACAGGCAGCTCAGGGAGATAAAAACTCTGACACATCCTTCTTTTATTCGATTCTGCTTTGAATTGAATAAAAGAAGGATTCGTCTTGCTGCTGGCAATGAACGAAAAAGTTATCAGGTTACTAAAAAGTTTCGAAATGTAGAGAACTAAAAAACACCGTAATATTTCCCAGCTCGCAATATCTTGAAAAAATTAAATTGTAGGCAGAAAAAATGATTATAAAAAGTTGTTTTTATAGAGCATGGGATCACGGCTACACCATTATAGGAATTTATCGCTATTATTCTTGGCAACCTTTTACGAAAGGATTTAGTTCATTTGATCTCAGAGTAATGATTACTGTCTAAAGCGCAAAGGAAATATATTGCACTGAAATACTGATAATAATATGTATCTCTGCAGTTTACCTTTGTGCTTCACCACTACTAACACATTGCTTCTAAAAAGATTTAACATTTTCTCGTATTTCATAATTTGTATCTTTAATGTACAACGTTTCTCAGCAGTAAAAAGACTATATATATATATATATATATAATGGCAAAAGTCACCGGACACCTAGAAGAGAAACACAATATAGCATTTATTGACATACATTATTAGAACGGTGTCGGTCCACCTTTGGCCTTAATGCACGCACTTGACCTTTCGAGACATGCTTTCGACAAGATTTTCGAACACAGCGATTGGTATGCGCTTTCGTTCAGCACATAATGTTGCCGCTAACTGTTGCTTAGTAGTATGCCATGGTTCCAAACTTCTTATGTGGCGCTCTTATTCATCCCATAGGTGCTCTATGGGATTAAGATCAGGACTCTGTGCTGGCCAGTCCACACACGATACGAAATTATCGTCAAACTACGCCGTAACAGTCTTTGCTTTATGACTCGGTGCATTGTCCTGCTGGTACCAACAAGGCTGGGTTCCATAGTATTGCTACAGGGTTGGTAGGGCATAATTGTCCTGAATATCGAGGTAGACGTGCTGGTTAACAGGTTTGTCCACTATAACATATGGGCCAGGACCATACCACGAAAAACAACCCCACACGAGTACACTGCCAGCTCCAAACTTGACCGTTGGAACAGTACACTGTGGTAAATAGCGTTCCCCCTGCTGCCGCCATACCCACACACGGCCATCAGTCTGATGGATCGTCTACCTGGATTCATCAGTCCATAGGACCTGCTTCCATTGATCTACGGTGCACTATAAATGTTCTTTACACCTTGCTAAACGACGAGTAGCATTCCGAGTGGAGATGAAAGGCTTATGAGTAGCCGCACGACCACGGTAACCCATGGAATGAAGTTCTCTGCAAATGGTACGTGTACAGACCGAGGTTCCAGCATTTTTACTCACCTGTACACGGAGATCTTGTGCAGTACTCCGTCGATTAGGTGTAACGACTCTCCTGAGGCTTCGACGTCCTCTATCACTGATTTTCTTTGGTCTGCCGGTACGTTTTGCTGCTTCAGGTACGCCATGTGTCTTCCACTTATTCAGTACATCTAAAACAGTTGACTTGGGTATATTTAAATGCCTCTCGGTTTCTCTTATGGACAACCCACTAATATAACACCCAACAATATTTCCTTTCTCAAAGTCAGTTTTCTCCCGCCGCGACATTTTCACTCAACCTCACAGTGCGATATGATCGCGGTCAGCTGCAGACTTGTTTTTATACCGTTTGCAGCTGTACCGCGCATCTTAATAACGCAGCGGATCCGTTCATTTGCTTTTGAAGGGGTGTCCGGTGACATGTCAATATAGTATGTATAGTTTACAATACAGTATGTATATGGTTGACAGTGATGTTACAATATATAAATAAGTTTGCCTGATGAACTTGCCAGGTTTCTCAATAGAGAACTCGACGTTGGCCGTAAAGTGTCTGTGGGCCGTCCCAGTGAGCAAATGATTACAGGTGCGGCATTCTGGCCAATCATGGGAGTTGGGGCTCGGGTTCCACTCCCCGCTGTGGCATGAGTGGTGTGATTTTCCTACTCTCTACCTTCTTTGAAACCAGTAATTCTAAATTAGAAACAAACAACTGTTTATCGTCGTAAATCTTCAGGGCAGTCATTAAACCTGAAAACCCAAGAAAAAATCTATCTTCGGCCGATCAGGAAACTCTTCACAGATGCTAAGAATACTCCTCTCTACGGAATATCAAATTCAAAGAAGTAGTATATTCTTAAAATCGCTGTGTCTCAATAGAAGATTTGAAAACCTAATACAATCCTCATAAAAGCAATTATTATGGGCTCTGATGACAATATTAAATTATCTTTTTTGTTCGATCAAAATGGGCACCCAGAGGAAACATTTCATCAAATTAAGGTTATAAATTCACTGAGGTGAACTTGGCAAGTTACTGAAAGCAACTACAGTAAAAATAATTTCATGAAAGAAGCACGTTAAGTTCAGCGTTTATTTGAAATACACTGCTTGACAGAGAAAATGCCACACCATGAAGGAATACTCGAAAACAGACCAAACTGCACCCACAGATAGCCAAGTAGGTCCTGAACAAACGAAATAATTGTCACATACAGACTACGCTCCAGTAGCCGAATACACAGGATGATTAATAAGGAGTGTGGCCCCCATTTTGGGCAATACAGCGTTGAATCCGACGTGGCATCGGGGCAATGAGAGTCCGAACAGAGTCCTGGGGTATCGTGGACCATGTGTTGTTGATCCGAGTCCACAGTTCATCTTCATGTTGTGGGGGGTGGGAGGGTACTCAACCGACGTCCAATCGTGTCCCATAGATGCTCGATGGGCGAGAGGTCGGGGATCGTGCTGGCCACGGAAGCATCCGTACACCGTGTAAAGCATTCAGGCTGCTCCGAACGGTATGCGGCCGGGCGTTATTTGTTGAAAACGGCATTTGGGATGCCCTGCATATACGGTAGTGCCACGGGCCGCAGCACCTCGTCAACATAGCTGCGTGCCGTCAATGTGCCCGCAATGCGTACCAGCGGTGAGCGGCTGTTGGCGCTGATAGCAACCTACACCATGATTCCACGTAGCCAGGCCGTGTGGTGCCCTACAATGGCGGAAGAATCCGCCCGTTGGCCACGTCGCCTCCAGACTCTCACACTGCGATCATCCGTGGTAAGACAGAACCGCGCTTCGTCGCTGAACACCACACTGTTCCATATTCGGCACCCCACGCAGCTCTGGAGCGACACCACGCCAACCGGTGACGACGATGGCTTGCTGTTAAGGGTAGTCTTCGCAACGGACAGCTGGACAGCAAACCAGACGCAGCCAATCTGCGCGACATTGTCAGCGTCGATATCGGAGCATCCAAGCCTCCCCGCACACTCGGCAAAATGTCGTCCGTTGTGACCTGTGGGTCCTCTACGGCATGACGTCGGATGCGACGATCGGTGCGCTCGGACGTAAGTCTCCGTTCTCCGGTCCCACTACGACGTTGCACAGATCCTTCCTGAGACCATTGTCTCCAAATGCGACCGACGGTTGTTTCATCACGTTGCGTTTTTTTCGCAATACGAGGCAAGGAACATCCGGTGGTACGAAGGCCTACGATGACGACTCTCGTGAGCTCATCCGTTTGATGAAATCGCGTACGACGGCGTTTTAACGGCATTAGCACCCTTTGTTCGTTCTCCAGACACGGTTACAGTAGAACCATTGACTTCTCGCGGTAGTGACGACGTCTCGACTCATGGCCTCACTGGCTAGTTGTACGCTTATATCCCGCGCGCCGTTCGTGAGATTGACCTGCAAATGCAATCATTTGCATAAATTGTACGTGTGCGCCCACCCTGTAATTTGCATGGCGCTGCGTTTACGTCTTCGTGGAGTGGTATTTTCTCTTTCTCTCTCTCAGGCATATATACGTATATGCCAAATGGAGTAACTGTTACTAAGGGATATTTTCGAGTTTTCAATATCTGGGATAGCTTTGATAATTTTAGTAAGGGCTGAGGAAGGGAATTTGTTTCAGCTTAATGAGTCTCCGGGGGAAAGCGTCCCAGAAGAGGTCCTCCAGTCAGACATCGAGAAGTGAGAAGATGAGTTCGTCTGAAAAGGTGCGTGAAAGGATACTCCCTGACCTTAACTCCAAAGGACATTAGTAGACAAGCGAAGAGCGGAGCGTTCGACCACGGTAGCACAGGGCTCTCGAACCCGAATAGGTTTACCAGTCATCTGTAACAAACTTCCCGTTTCTCTGAGTAGCTTGTCTCATTTCAAAATGGACACGTAAGTCTGGGCGTCTGCCGTCGTTCCAAGGTTGTACAATCGTCACGAACTTCAATTCCGCAAGTGATAGCATACAAAACACCCCCTGCTGTGGAGTCTGCATGGCGACTGACGTAGAAGAGTAGGCAGAAACTTCTGCGCATGATCAGTATATACACTGCTGGACAATTGCTAAGAACGGATCATAAATGGCTATATAGCGGACAGCTATATAGCCATTTATGATCCATCAGCCAATCTGCGCGACATTGTCAGCGTCGATATCGGAGCATCCAAGCCTCCCCGCACACTCGGCAAAATGTCGTCCGTTGTGACCTGTGGGTCCTCTACGGCATGACGTCGGATGCTACGATCGGTGCGCTCGGACGTACGCCTCCGTTCTCCGGTCCCACTACGACGTTGCACAGATCCTTCCTGAGACCATTGTCTCCAAATGCGACCGACGGTTGTTTCATCACGTTGCGTTTTTTTTCGCAATACGAGGCAAGGAACATCCGGTGGTACGAAGGCCTACGATGACGACTCTCGTGAGCTCATCCGTTTGATGAAATCGCGTACGACGGCGTTTTAACGGCATTGGCACCCTTTGT
Organism: Macrothele yani; assembly: GCA_039090855.1. NCBI lineage: Eukaryota > Metazoa > Arthropoda > Arachnida > Araneae > Macrothelidae > Macrothele > Macrothele yani. The sequence goes on along the minus strand of CM076989.1, from coordinate 59,876,660 downwards.
TCGTTCTCCAGACACGGTTACAGTAGAACCATTGACTTCTCGCGGTAGTGACGACGTCTCGACTCATGGCCTCACTGGCTAGTTGTACGCTTATATCCCGCGCGCCGTTCGTGAGATTGACCTGCAAATGCAATCATTTGCATAAATTGTACGTGTGCGCCCACCCTGTAATTTGCATGGCGCTGCGTTTACGTCTTCGTGGTGTGGTATTTTCTCTTTCTCTCTCTCAGGCATATATGCGTATATGCCAAATGGAGTAACTGTTACTAAGGGATATTTTCGAGTTTTCAATATCTGGGATAGCTTTGATAATTTTAGTAAGGGCTGAGGAAGGGAATTTGTTTCAGCTTAATGAGTCTCCGGGGGAAAGCGTCCCAGAAGAGGTCCTCCAGTCAGACATCGAGAAGTGAGAAGATGAGTTCGTCTGAAAAGGTGCGTGAAAGGATACTCCCTGACCTTAACTCCAAAGGACATTAGTAGACAAGCGAAGAGCGGAGCGTTCGACCACGGTAGCACAGGGCTCTCGAACCCGAATAGGTTTACCAGTCATCTGTAACAAACTTCCCGTTTCTCTGAGTAGCTTGTCTCATTTCAAAATGAACACGTAAGTCTGGGCGTCTGCCGTCGTTCCAAGGTTGTACAATCGTCACGAACTTCAATTCCGCAAGTGATAGCATACAAAACACCCCCTGCTGTGGAGTCTGCATGGCGACTGACGTAGAAGAGTAGGCAGAAACTTCTGCGCATGATCAGTATATACACTGCTGGACAATTGCTAAGAACGGATCATAAATGGCTATATAGCGCATAAAAAAGTACGTGTGGTTGGATGCCAAGTGAAATAAAATAATGTCAGAATGCCAGGACATTACAAGAAAGACAATTTATTGTGCTCTGAAATCCAGAAGGCTTTGGAACGTGTTCAAGGGACAAACAGGCCATTTTGTGCAGAATACGTAAACGTGAAAAAAATGCAATTACCGTCCGCAGGCGTTCCGGCGTAAGATGTCAATACGGGATATGGGCACCATGGAGGGCGATGCAAGATTCCACACGTCGTGTCATGCTTTGCACAACATTATCAAGCAGCTGTTGGGGTAATTTATCCCATTCCTCTGTCAGTGCACGGATGAGGGTGCCCTTGTTTATTGGAGGGCATTGGCGACCAGCAAGACTCCTCCCCAAAGCATCCCACACATTTTCAATGCGATTCAGATCTGGAGAACGTGCTGTCCATACAAGGCGTTGAATATCCTCGCTCTCAAGACACTCCTGGACAGCGACTGTTCGATGACATGTTGCGTTGTCGTCCATGAAAATGAATCAATCACCGACAGCACCACGGAACATGCGAACATGAGGTAGAAGAACATCATTAATAAATCGTTGGCCAGTCATAGTCCCAGTTGGAAGCACATAGAGGGACGTACGGCCATTGATCATGATGCCAGCCCATACCATGACACTACATATCAGATATCGGTCCCTTTCCTGTACGTTTGTTGGACAATATGCAGTACCACTATCACGCCAGATCAGTTGTAGTCGACAATCAGACGATAGACTGTATCTACTCTCATCTGAGAAGAGGACAGCAGACCAGTCGTTATCAGTCCAATTGCGATGTTGATGGCACCATTGCAAACGGGCGGTACGGTGACGTTTGGACAATGGGATGCACACAACAGGACGGCGGGCGTATGGTCCTCCTTCATGCAAACGTCTGGCGACAGTTTTTCGGGAGATCCGCTTGCCACTAGCAGCCACAAACCGATTTGCTACCTCACTAGCTGTGCTGCGCCGGTGTCTTTTTTGTTGATAGCACTATGTACCGATCTTCTGCAGGTGTCGTACTGCGAACACGACCTACCCCGTAACGTTTGCTACACTCTCCATTTGTTTGAAATGATTTCCAAAGCCTTGAAACAACACTGTGGCTGACGTCGACCTCCCTGGCAACATCTGTTATTTTTCGCCCTTCTTCAATCTTGCCAATAATACGGACACGCGTAAAATCATCTAGGTGATGTCGGGAAGACATACTGAAAATTGCAAGTTCGTCAATTGATTCTTTCCCTTTCAACTTTGCGTTTGAACAACAACGGTCAATACGCGTCAAATCCTTTATATGTCTTATCAGCGCTATGACGTCACGAACTAGTTCGGCAATCCAAAATTTGCATACGCACAACACGTCTTACTGTATCCCACACTTATGCTAATTTCCACATTTTCCTGCCTTCCATTTTATGGTTGCTATCGTTGCTATTGCCATCCGTCCTTAGCAATTGTCCGGCATTGTATTTATATATTGGGTTGTCGGAAACGTCATGACGTATGGCACCCGATGGCGGTTGGGCGGTTTTGGAAGTACTAGAGGCATGCGCAGCTCTGTTATCGCTATGGCATTTGACAGGTGCCAGTTCTAGCTGCAATCTAAAAGGAATAGTGAGCGATTTGGTTGATTTGCGGAGATCTGACATCAAGTTGAAGATGGAAGACCAAACTGTGCATTTTTGCCATATTTTACTGTTTTACTTCCGTAAAGGGAAGAACGCGCGTCAAGCTTGTGAAAAGTTGCCTAAAGTGTACGGTGATAATGCTCTACAAGAGCGTCAGTGCCAGCGGTGGTTCGCTAAGTTCCGTGCTGGTGATTTTGACCTCAACGATGCTCCTCGGTGCGGGAGGCCAACCGAGGTTGATGACGACCAAATCAAGGTAATGATCGAGTCAAACCCACGTTACACGACAAGAGAGATTGCAGACACATTGCACATCAATCATTCAAGTGTTCACGACCACCTGAAGAAGCTGGGATACGTAAGCAAGCTCGATGTGTGGGTTCCTCATGAACTCAAAGAGGCTCAATTGACGGCGCGTATGCTCATTAAACGTAAGAAAAACGCCCCTTTTTTGAAGCGACTGATAACTGGTGACGAAAGGTGGATTGTGTACAACATTGTGCTGCGCAAACGGTCTTGGTCCCGACGTGCTTCTTCGCCTCGAACGACATCCAAATCAGACATTCATCAGCTGAATGTTCTGGTCTCGGTGTAGGGGTATTTTAAAGGTGTCGTGTTTTTTGTGCTCCTACCACGGAACCAAACAATCAATTCGAATGTGTACTGTCGGCAATTGGACAGTTTGAACGAATCCACCGTCCAGAGCTCGTTCATCGTAAAGGTGTTGTGTTCCATCACGACAACGCGAGACCACACACAAGTTTGATCACCCGCCAAAAATTATTGGAGCTTGGGTGGAATGTGTTGCCACACCCAGCATACTCGCCTGACCTTACGCCGTCTGACTTCCACTTGTTTCGCTCTCTTCAACAGTCCTTGCGTGGTATAACGTTCAATTCAGGTGAGGCTGTAAATAAGCACCTTGTACAGTTTTTCGCCACGAAAGACAGGTCCTTCTAAGAACGAGGCATTTTGCAGTGAAAGATAGCAAAAGGTTATCGAACAAAACGGGCATGATCTTTATTCTTTCTATCAATAAATGACCTTTGCAAAACATGGCTAAAATACGTCATGACTTTTCCGACAACCCAATATATGCATCAAAAGGGAGTTAACTGCAAGCTCCTCAATTCAGCGATATTTATTTGGTGTTATTTATGAACATGTTAGAATTAATGCAAGAAATCTGAATTTCCGTGATCCGTGTAAAAAGCTACAAACTGTATTGAATCTATCTCAGTGATGCATGTATTAAATTAAATCACTGAGATGGATTAATATGTTTACAACTGTATTAATCTAGCTCGGTGATTTAACTGTATTAAATAAGAACGATTGTTCTGGCCAACAATGCCCCCGTGTTAAAAATAAACACTATAAGAGATTTTAAGTAAAATTGTTTTATTAACACAACAGCAGTTGCTCTGGAAAAAATGTGTCCACGTTTATCATGAATACCTTAGCAGATTTAAAGAAATAAATTTCTTTAAATCAGCCTTACAGATTAATGCCGAAAAGCTTTATTTTAAAAAGCGTATTCCTGGATATAATGCCTTTGTGTAAATTTTTATCGTCTTGTAGATTTAGCGAAAAAAACTGCATTAACTATGCAGATGTATTTAATGTATTTAAGGTGTCAGTTGGTCAATTGGGTTTATTCTATTGCTCTATTTTTTTCTTTATTTTTTTTTAGTTGTCGCGGTGGGAATGGAAATGCCCAAAACCAAAAAAAAAAAACACTAACATCGCGGGGCGAATTGAAATGTCCAAAACCAAAGAACAAACACTACGCCTATCACCCGAAATCGAAAGTAGGGTTCTCTTTGCGCAAACACGTAGCATGAAAACTGGGACGATGTTTTCCCGTTTTAGTCAACTACTTGCAAATGTTGAGGTAGCTTTGCAATATTGTTCTTGGTGTTAACTATTTTTAAACTTCGTTTATTTCTAACAAACAATAAAAAAATCACTGAATAACAACTGTTTAGTCAAAAAAAGTTCGTAAGTTAGAGTTTAATTTTTCGTGTTGTTCTTACTGAATAGCCGGATGTGGTTTCACTAAGTATTGCAACATGCTTCTCTAACAAAAAGGAATAGTTATTCCGCTACAGCAGCGATCCGAATAATATTCTTTTATCTAAAAACACGGATTCGAATACCAATAAGATATAAATACTGTCTTTTCCTTTCTGGTTCGATATTTTTTTTAAATAACCACCGTGAGCAACTCAGTGGACTATAAGCAGTCTCCCGTCCCTAATTTAGGGCCGCTGGTTCCAGGGAAGAGAGAGAGCCAGTGTCGTTAGTCAAACACAACATCCATGCCTCACCGGGTTCGAACACGTCTCGGAAGAATGGTTAGAAGCCAGCGCTTAAACCACTGCCCCACCGTAGCGGCCAGGTGCGATTTCTTCTCTATCCTGGAATCGTATTCCCGGATACAGTGAATGTACCTTTAAGTAAAGCTTTTAGAAGATTATTACCCAAAAAGCGCGAAATTTATGGTGTAATATAAGTTGTTTAAAAACAAAATATTGAAATATTTCAAAAGTAATTTTTTCATTTCCCTTTCGGATGATTTATTGCTTCACATTGCAAAAACGCGCTTGTGCTTCCTGTATGGAAATCTGTGCATCAGAAAATTCTGAAATCTGTAGGTTATCTACACTGGCGGAAAGTGAAAAAAGAACACCAAGAAGGAATTGGCGGACGATCATGAAATTTACATATGTTAATGGGGTCGAGTGTACGTAGGTGTGATGTTAATTTCGGGATCAACCGGTGAGCGCTTACGCCACAGCACGGCATAATATGCAAATTATCGTCGGTGATATTTAAGGAGTACGGCGAAGTGAATGTAATCAGTCGTCGGCGTACGGACACGTGCGAAGACCCTGAAGAAGCTGCAATGCCTGGACATGGAAGACGTATACGATTTCAGCAGTTATCGGGCTTTGCGCGAGGTCGTCTAGTCGGACTCCGCGAGGCCGGGTGGTCGTATAGTCGTATTGCGGAGCGAATTGGACGGGAAGTATCGGTGGTGGTACGATGGTGGCGTAGATGGTCCGAGGAACATTCCCGCACGAGAAGACGTGGAACCGGGAGTCACAGACCGACTGATGAGCGGACCGATCGACGCATAAGAAGAGCGGCGTTGTCAAGCAGAACATCCACTGCGACGCAAATCGGAGCTGCCGTTGCACCTGAGGTGACTGTGCGAACAATCCTCAATCGTCTACTGGATGCAGGACTACATGCACGTGTGCCTCTGGCATGTGTACCTCTGACTCCAGCCCACCGTCAGGAACGGCTGCAGTGATGTCGCCAACGTCTGCACTGGAGAACGCAATGGCGATCTATCGTGTTCAGCGATGAAAGCAAATTCTGCTTGGGAGCCTCCAATGGCCGTGTGCGTGTTCGCAGACGCACAGGGGAGCGTCTCCACCCTTCTTGCATCCGCCAGCGACACACAGGGCCTACACCTGGTCTCCTGGTGTGGGGAGCCATCAGCTATCACTCCCGTACACAACTAGTGTTTGTACCGGGTACGTTAAACAGCACCTCCTACATCAACAACATCATTCAGCCCGTTGTTGTGCCATTTGTAAGGTCGGTCTATCGGGGTGTTTTCCAGCAAGATAAAGCACGCCCACACACGGCACGTGCAACGCAACATGCACTTCAGGGTGTGAGACAACTTCCATGGCCTGCACGTTCACCGGATTTGTCCCCCATTGAGTACGTGTGGGATTTTATGGGACAACGACTTATCCGGTCTCCACGGCCAGCCACGACCGTCCCGATTTACGCGTCCAGGTTGAGGATGCTTGGAACTCAATACCCCAAACTTACATCCAACATCTGTACGACAGACTCCATGACAGAATTGCACAGTGTGACGCAGTTCATGGCGGTTCAACCTCGTACTAACCATGTTACACGGAAATGTTATTTTTCAGTTTACCAGCAAATACAGCTGTATTTTGCCATAATGTTTTGATCACGTTATCCTCTGTATTCCGTTATTATGCTGTATAAATTTCGTTGGTATCAGACGTCTCCTTCTTGGTGTTCTTTTTTCACTTTCCGGCAGTGTATATCCATACAACAGCTGTCCACAGTTCAAAAGGAATTTCTCTGCATCTAGAAACAAAGATATCATTTCACAAACAAATACACATGATCAGATTATTCACATGAATCAGATTATGACATTAGATTGCGCTAGTTTGCTGTTTAACATGTACCGTCATTTCAGAAATCTTAAAAATTATATCGCCCGAAAGCGGGAGTTGAATCCGCATCTCCTGATTTCCGTTTTAGCATACTACCTCAACACCATCTAGAACAAAGGAGCTCCAACTATTATAACCTAAGCAATTAGTGCTTTTGTGCCTGAACAACTCCAGATTTTTCGGGAGTCGATGTAATTTTATACTTCCTCGTTGCCTCATAAATCATACCACTGCAAAAACAAATTCTGAAATTCACGAACTGCTTTCCGCGATTCCTTTCGTGAATTAGCGAGCATATTTCTGACACAACCTTTTCTGTGAAGAAAAAAAAAATCCGGAATTTCACGAGGTTTTCGTATGGCAGGAAAATTCTGAATTTTCAGAAATCTTTTCGCAATTCCTTTCGTATATTAACACTAAATCATTGTTTTTAAGAAGTGTTAACGGAAAATTCTAAATTTTCAGAAACATTCCTGTAATTGCTTTCGTATATTAACAGAAAAATTCTATTCTCACTTTTTCTTTATCCATATGAAGGAAAATTTCTGTTAACAGGAGAACACTTGAGGTTTGATTAACTATCAAATTTCAGTCGTCTGCCGGAGGATCTGATTTTGAAGTTCTGTAGCGAGATCGAATATTGTGGATAGCATATGGCATGAAATTTTGGTTTTGTGGCAACGGATATTCCATCCCCTCTCCCTCATGTTGTGCACTAGCCATTGTACATTGCGTTACCGTAAGAAACCGGGTACTTAAATTATTGTACAGATGATTGTACGATGTCTATATATCAGTCTTTGGGCCCCTTAGGACGAAAGCTATTACAGCTATCAAGAGTAAATTTTATGTTTAGGAGTTTTGTTAAATAATACTATAAAGTAGTACATTGCTCCTTTTTGTTTTTAAGATAATTGGAAGTCACTGGAAGTTTAAAAAATCTGGAGTTCCAAAGCGTTCTGTAGCTTCGAAAAATCACGATGAAAAAAATACGAAATTTTTAGGAAGTTGTCGTACAGAGCAAAAGTTATTGTAAACCTGTTCAGAAAAATAATGTGCACCAACAGAAATAAAATTACTAATTCACCCGCACTAATAGCAAATGAAAACGTTTAATCACTGAGCGATTAGAGTTTTTCCTGATGTATGAATGTGCTTTAAGTGTCTTTCTGGCTCAACGGCAGCCCGCGCGTTAGCAGTTGAAGACAAAAACGAACGAAGCAAGTTCGATCCCACCCCCTGGGTCAAACGGAAAGGATCGGAAAAAATCGAAATCAAAGATTTTGAAAAATTTCTGTATAAATTCGGAAAAACATGGAAACTGAATTTTCTGAAATAAACGGGATTATTGACTGCGGAAAATCTGTCAAAATACGGGTTAGAAGAAACGGGAATTTTTAAAAACGGATATTTCGCTAAAAGACAGACTTACTGCATGTTATTTTCAGGAATGTTCTGTGAATTCACACCACTTAATTTTTACAGTATAGTACCTCATTATGGAAATTTAGGAAGAAATATTCCTCACAAATGCATGCAACTTCATTGTGATGTAACGGGTAACATGCTCGAACGGAAAACGGTGATGAGGGTTCGATTCCGCTCCAGGACGATGCAATTTCGAAGTTTTCTTATATGATGTTACATGGGGAACAATAAACTAGTGCAATTCAGTGTCATAATATTATTGCTGTGAATAATTCTCATGATTTCCCCATGTACTTGTCTTCCTTGTTTTCCATACCAATATACACGTATGCCACATAGCAGAAAAAGTTTATGAATTGTGTGAAGCAGGAAACGCGTAGAAAATCTTATCTACTGTGCAAGACTGTACTATGCACTAGTGTCCTAAGTAGATACTAATGAAGACAATAGCGAAAACAACTTGCAGTATATGTCTAGTGTAATTGTTTTTGCCGTCCAGATGGCTTGTACGCCAGCAAGGTGAAAGTAGCATTCGCTCACAGATAAGAACTAACACGCTGATTAACTGAATTATAATTTGAAACAGCTTAGCAGATTATTGACAGTGAAACTTTTAACAAACACCACAACGTTTACTCTTGTGAAATAACAAATATATCGCATTGAAGTTGAAAAAGTTGAACAGAAGAAATCACGGCAACTAAATTAAACCATTTTTAGCTTCCTTTTTGTGGTTGCCAGTGTCGCCACGAAAAATATAAAAACTTGGAAGTTCAGACATGACATTCAGAAAATATAACGAGAGGTAATCAAAATTTACGTAAGAGACAATAAACAAAAAGAGAAAGTAAAAACAGGTAATTATGTGCATTATAATTATTCAAATCTGATGGAAAAAGTAATTTTCCGCATCTGACTGGAGAAGTGCTAAATTCTAATAGATGTTTTCCTTATCTAGCCGTAAAACTGCCTCATGAAATGAGAGAATTCCCAGAAAACCATTCTTACATTACAGATATCTGACGTAAAGATTTGTTTTTATCCGATTTTTGATGAGGAAGTTTTGTGGACACAGTTGTAACTTTTAGGTAATCAAGAAAAAAGGAAAAGTAACTTATGGATCGGGAAAATGTGTAGCGTTCTTTACTATTTGTATCTTGGAGAGAACTAAAGATTTTGAGAATACTACCTCTTTTTATTTACACTCTCTTTCTCCAAGCTAAACAAAGTCACTCAAATAAAGTTTCAGAAAGACACACTTACTGTTCACTTCTTTTTTTCCATCATCATCGTATGAGCACTTTGCTCGAACATTCCAAAATTCATGAGAAACTAATCACAATAGTATTAATCTTTCAACATTGATTAACATGAGCCAGTGAGCAGAAAATTTTATTACTCCAAACACTCAATATACGTATATACACAGCTTGAATACGCGAATTTCAAATAAACACAGCTTCGGCTTAGCCCAGCTTCCACCACCGCCCATTTTCGTTGCTGCTTCAACATTATATATCCCTAGTTCTTATCTGTCACATGCATACGTCACTCTCTATGACCTCAGAATTGTTACCAACATCATTCCGCGAGCGGGAAGATATACCATTAAGGCTGAAAACTATAAAAGAGAATGAACTCAAATTTACATAGAGAAAGCAACTGAAAATGAAAGTTAATTTAGAATAAACTTCATAAATGACAAAGTGGATGCCATCTTGACCAACTGTAAACTACCTTTCGCAATGCGCACCGCGTCGAAGTCATGTCCCGATTAATGCGGCTTCATCGGCATTACAGCCGAGTGCATGCGCAGTAAAGCAGACACCCAATATAGTTTCACTTAAAGAAGTGAGATTAAAGGTGAACTTACAGAAAACAAGATTGATGTACAGTTCTTTTACAAGAACGGAAGATTTAGAAGTCGATGGCCAAATTTAGAAGTAACTGATTCCTAGGTTTACCTTAGACAACTGATATCAAGCAATGGTCACATTGATAAAGCAATATAATTGGCGTACAAAACTTAGCTGGATCACATTAGAAAGAAACAGTACAGTTCCAGAGCAATTTACCATTATGTCTTAAAAAAGTATTTAATCAATGAATTCTTCCAGTTCTTACTTATGGATCAGACGCATGGACCTTAATTGCAAAATACATACAAAGGCTGCGGACAATTCAGAGATGAAGAATGGAGAGATGCATGCTTGGTGTAACCAAGAAAGATAGGGAAAAGAACTCATTGATCAAGAAAATGACAAAAGTAGATGAGATCATGATCAAAGAAAAGACCCTCTTATGGCAATGGGCTGGATATACTGCGAGAACTGAGCACGTTGAACAACTGAAATACTGTATTACAGTGAATACGACGTGGCAGGTAATAAACCAAAGAAAGACCACGCTGGAGATAGGTAGATCGAATCCAAAAGCATGCTGAGTGAAATGGAAGAGAATTCCTCGAGAAAATAGTTACGGAAGAGTATTGGGGAGGCCTTAACCCAGCAGTGGATTAAGAATGGATGATGATCCTACGATTGTGAAGTATTTATGTAGAACATTTTTATCAAAATACCGGCTCCATATTTTCCTCTTTCTGTTTTGGAACTTTCTAGTAACCACTAAAGAAAAGAAAAAATGGAATCTTGGGAATCCAGTCAACAGTCGTTTAAAGCAAGTCTTTTCTGGGGTTTTTTTTTTTGTTTTGTTTTTTGTAGTTTTTTTTTTTTTTTTTTTTTTTTTTTTTTTTTTTGTTAAAATAATTTTCGAGTCATTATAAAAAGCCTCAAGCGAAACAAAACGTATGTGGTGTGAATACTATGAAAGTGAAGTTGTTGTTTTTAAAACATTTACTAATGATTTCGTGCAAACTTAAGCGACGTTCAAAAGAAAGAATAAAAAATAAATGAGAATGAAATGAATCTAGGTACTTCGATTCATATCTATCGCGGCTTTTTTTTTCAATAATCAGCTAATTTCTCTGTTGTAACAAATTGATATATCAAGGACGACAACCCGCTCTTAGGTAAAGGTGTATAATGTAGCTATTCAGTTTTGATTTAATAGTTCAACAAAAGTAACACCTCCGGCTTTCTTGTGGGATAGCTGATCATACAGTGTTTGACTTATTTTACTAATGAGAAAAGACAAGAAAACGCTTTAATTGCAGAAACACGTTCGAAAGATGGTAACCGTAGGCATGAAGTGTGACTTTGCCTTTTATCTGCTCTTCGGAACCAAGGAGACCTCAGAACGGAGTGATTATTTCCCACTTGGAAGGAAACCCTCTTAAATCGCCTGATTTATTATTCAGTTTTTGCAAACGAGGCTATCTGTCAAATCACCATATGGAATGAGGTGATTTTGTGGGACTTCTTTCAGGCGCTTGAAGAAGGAATGTAATTGCACCTTGTTGACGGACACACGATGCCTTCTGGTGCTTCATCAGAGTACAAGTCAGGGTAGCAGTCTTTCTTTGAATTATAGTGGGGAGGAGTTTTCACAGCCTTCTTGCTGAAACATTTTAGGGCAAAAAACTGCAATGACAAGGTAAAATTTCTCCATGGGTGCGGTTCTATCGAATGATTAAGCTGTTTGTGTCTTTCTCTCACTCTATCTCTCTCTCCTAAGAAACATTGGTATTGAAGAAAACAATTGTTACCCTTCGGAAAACGTTTATCATAGGAGTAATTCATTAAAGTTGCACCATGGCCATTTATAAATAGCTCTGCCCTCTGTAGTTATTTTGATGAAATGCAGAAGCTGTGAACAACAACTCCCGCAAGTACAGGAAAAAGTCTCCAGATGATGTGCTGTCACTGAGACAGAACAGTATCTATGTTCATTAAAATATGGATGGTCTGCTGTTTTTATGGGAATATCCATGAAATAAGTAGTAACATTATCCATGCTTCACAGAAACAGAAGGGCTTTTGTACCTCAGGAAAAAAAACATGACATCCATGTCCTATCCAACTCGTAGTTTTAGAACACTATTAGTCTTGTATAGCACCCATAACATCATAAAAGCATAACATCCATGTCACATCGGATATGTAATCCTAAAAACCGATTAGTCTTAAATATCATCATAAAAAGCATAACATCGTTATGTTGTCGGATACGTAATCCAGAAAGCCATGGCCGGCACAAGCCAGTAAGTAAGGCATTAAGGCGCCTTCTTTAATGGAGAGTCTTTGACAACGAAATTCTTGTAAAATTTTAAATGTTGAATTGGCTGTGTGGGGAAAACAAAATATTTCTGGGGCTCTTATAGCCTTATTTCGTTTCGTAGCCTAGAACAAGGGATGGTTTTTACCCAAAAGCAGTACTGACCAATTTATCCTCCTCCTTCTTTGGCCATAGGCTATCTTGCTTTATCACATATGCTAACGCATTTCCTTTCCCTTTCCATTTTTTTCTTTTTCTGAAAAAACGAAACACAGTGTTTATTTTCCTGAACTGCTTCGGAGTTCGAAACTTTTGTACCAGATCAAACCGGCTGAATGCAGCAGGTAGTCGTGGTTCGCAGATCTACCAGAGTATCTTCAGCAACGTGAACGCGGCATTCTCTTCTAATCCATCCAATTAAAGAAAAATCGTGATCCCCAATGTTGTCGACAAAAGCCGCGATTCTTCATTAGTTGAACGTACTATACATACTCGGGCGCTATCCGGGAGACGGGGATTCAATTCCCGCTGCAGGATGATGAAATTTTCAAGTTTTCGAATATTATCAGACTTAACATCCATGTCATATTTACACCAACAAACGGATTCACATCTTCCAAATTTGTATTGTACAATGGTGTAATCCCGCATTTCATTCATTGATACCCTTCGTTCATTTCTGAATGAGAGTAACTAGCATTTCCTAAGCATTTTCAGGAAGAAATTCGAATTTCAAGTGTACCAGAAACTGGTGAAAAATTTTCGATTTCAATTTTAATCAGATTGCAAGCAGTGGGTTTTGCGCCCTGTCTTGAGCTGCTGCTGCTGTCCCCGGTGCAGTTCCGTCTGGCCCTCCCTAGTTACGCCTCTGAATGCTACATCTTCTAAGAATCGAAGTTTTTGTCTCAGAAACAGAAAACACCCACAACTGGCAGAAACAGCCACAACATTCATCTTTTGTAGGACCAAAACTTTCCATGTAGCATTCCATGGAAGAAATAGAGCTGCATAACATTCATGTTTCATGGGATTAGGAAGGAGAAATACAACACGCAATCATGCCTCATAAAGCAAGGTAGGGACGTAATTACATCACCTAACTTTTTCGGAGATTGTCAAAAATAGCTTACGTCGAGGAAATGTCTATAATGCCATACGAACGAACTCAACATGAAATTTAATTTCTGTTTCACAAGACGATGAAGACACAGCAGAACTTCTATTTTCCGTGGATGACGAGAAAAGAGTGAAACAACACAGCGTTCTCGTTGCACTGGGTGAGAGAAGTAGCAAAACAAGTCTTTGTTTTCCAAGAGCAGAACTTCTGAATCTCACAGAAAAAATATCACATACATAGCATGTATTGGAACAAAAAAAGAAGAGAAAGAGCTATATAGAGTGATATTTCCAGACCGTAATGTTTTATATTCTTCTGCTTATATAAGCGAGTGTGTCCTGCCTTCAAAAAATAGCAAATATCATTCGTGCTGTTTGCAAAGTATTTTTGAATGCAAGCTTACATCTATGAATTTGTACATAGTAGAGTGTCCTCTCGATTACCTGAGAATGACAGTGTTTACCCTTGTGACATTTATATAGTTTTTGGAATGGAATAATGAAAATCTTCTGTTGCATTCCAAAGGGAAGCGGAGCAAAGTCCACGTTAACTTTCCGTTGGTTCAGAGAACGAGTGAAAAGTTCATGCGATGATTTTTCCTGTAGTCGAAGTGAAAAGAGACAGATCAGCTCAAATAGTGTACTGTAAAAGCTAATCTGTCTCTTTTCATTGGGGCTATAGGAAAATGATTTATGCGTGTTACTATTGTTAGCATTTTGCTGTAGCCCCTATAACTCCATTCCAACATGAACTGGAAAATTCTTCCGTATTTCCTGGAGCAGAAAGTGTGGGAGAGGACGAATCTCTTTTAGTTCCTTCGACTACATCTCACCGATGCATTACCGATAGTTCACTTTATTGTTGTATTTTGAACAAACTACAGGAAGATGATAGAAAATAGGAAAAATAAACGAAAACTGCGCTCAGAACGAAACAAAAGCTTGACTCAAATGAAAAATTTGAAAAGCAGAATTGGCATTATATCTTACAACAAATAATTTCTTCTTAGTCATTTTTCCAATTTGCATAAAGTACAAGCTTTAAATCTTCCTGGTCAGTTAATTCTGGGAAGGCATTACTTTTTAATCGCGGTAAGTACAAATAAATTTTAAATGGAAGCGTTTTTAATTATTGTAAATATCTCCACATACTCTGACTCAGGAAATATAATACTTGAACTAGCATATGAGATTTCAACTTTGCCGTTCCCATGGCAGAGAAGTCTGTGGCATTGGCTTCGGACCATTCCTGAGAGGCAGAACATTCGCTCCAATCCCATATGAAGCATGGCTGGTGTACTTATCTTGCACCGCTGGTTTTCTCCCTTCACTGGAACCAGCGGCCCAAAATTAGGGACGGGAGATTGCTTATAGCCCTTAGAGTTGTTCATTGTCGTCGTTATGCCACGAAAGTACATATTTAAAGTAAATAAATAATTTCTACTTGAAATGCAGTTCAACGAGATGACAAATGCGTACGAGATAACAAAATCGTTAAGAATGTTTTTAACAACTTTCCAGTGAAAAGAATTTCATTCTGGCGATTTTATTCAATCTGCCTCCCAAGGTACAATTTATAGCTGATTAGGATTTCACCATGACTTAAAGAATCCAAACTGCCTTTCGCACTCCGAACCGCATCGACGTACTGATGTGGTCCCATCAGCCTCCCGCGATGGCATGAACAAGAAAGCAGACAGCCAATATACTGTAGTTTCTCTTAAAGAAGCAGTAACGGATCCAGCTGGGGGCGTTGTCCCTTCCCTAGAGCCAGTGATTCTAAATTAGGGAGGGGTGACTACTTATGCCCCATTGAGTTGCTCATGATGGTCGTTTTGCCCACAAACGAAGAAAAAAGAATTAGATGGTGCAGAAATCATACCATCTTCCCTTCCCAAAATTTGGTGATGACAGCTTCCCCTGAAAGCCAGTAACGTAACAACTGAATACCTGTTAGTCTTCTTAAAAAATCTTCAAATATTAGTGACTTGACTGTGCATCATTACCTTACCAGTTTGTATATACACTCACTGTCATAAAAATCCACGCACCCAGAAGGAGGCGTCGGATTGAAATGAGATTTTAGTAGTCAGATGGTATATACCAAGGACAGAAGTCATTACAATGCCACAGCAGCAGGACGATTTCCCGCGGACATACGGTATACATTCCAGTCAGCGTTAGCACCGCGTCGGACCGCCTCGTGCTCGGATACATGCGGTGATACGGTCCGGCATGGAGTCAAAGAGTATGTTATTCTGAGGCAGATTGGCCCACACTTCTTGCAACGGACGCTCTTAATCACGAACACTGAAACATGGAGAAAACTGGCGTCCCATCTGGTCCCACGCGTGTTCGATGGGCGAAAGATCAAGCGATTTGGCAAGCCACGGAAACATCGAAGCATGAAGTAGAGAGTCCTGGGAAACCCGAGCCGTGGGCGGACAGGCGTTATCTCGTTGGAAAGGGGCTCCAGCCCGCCCTGCCAGGAAAGGCAGCACGTGGGGCCACAGGATCTCCGGTACGTAGAGCTGGGCTGTCAACGTCCCTCGGATCACTGCGAGGGAAGTCCGGCTATCATACGCGATGGCTCCCCAGACCATCACGCCTGCAGTTTGGGACGTGTGCCGCTTTACAGTGAGGTTGAGATTGTAGCGCTCATCTGCGGTCCTCCACACTCTGACACGGTGGTCGTTCGTTCACATACAGATGCGGGATTCGTCGCTGAACACTATATGTCGCTAGTCCGAAGCATTCCACGTTGCTCACTGCTGACACCACTGTAATCGACGCCGGCGATGGTCAAGTGGTAATGGCAGAAAACGTAAGGACCGTCGAGAGTGCAGATTCGCCAACGCCGGGCGTCTGGAAATGGTTCTGGAGAATACAGGAGTCTCCAGGTGTCTCTGGATATTGACAAGGACCTATGCGTGCCCCTCGCGCGATCCCATGGTCCTCTCTGATGGTGGTGTATCTGGTTCGTTCAGAACCAGTCCGCCTTGCCCGAGTGCCTTCCCGTGTATATTGCTCCCTACACGATCGCACTGTAATATCCGACCAGCCCAAATGGCGGCCGATCTTGCACGACCGCCCTGCCTCTCTCATTCCGACCATACGGCCTCGTTCAAACTCCGTCAGTTGCCCCTACGCTCATCTACGGTGGCTCCTCAGCATGTCTACCGCTGATGGATCTCACCTGAGTCTTACCGTGCACTTCTGCACGAATGTGGAGTCCCCTGCGCGGCGCCTTATAAGCCCCAAGGATTGCGATTGCAGCGCCGTTCTTGGACGCGCGAGCATGCGGAATCGTACGAAACTTTAATCATTCGCATGTCTGCCCTCCTCGTAGCTATTCGCCGAGTTTCGCGTTAATCGCACGGGGTTTTGGGGGGGGGGGTTGTGCGCGGATTTTTATGACAGTGAGTGAATAACCGCTACCTTTTCAGCTTTAACTATTTCTTTAAACGAATGGAATGTCGAATTTAACATTTTTATAACGTTAGCCATTTTCAATTTGCCCAGGGATTTTTCGGAAAGAATTAACGGTGTAAGTAAGAGACCTACTGTAGTAATAAATCACACAGGAACAGAAAAAGCCAAATTTTGTTTCCGTTGTAAGAAGAGGAACCAGCTTAACAATAAATAATTGAACATTAATAAAGAAAAATTAAATAAAAGTTGGAGGCGGAGATAAATATCACAAGAACGTTATTACAATTCATGTAATTCATACATTAATGAACAGAAAATGAAAGTTATCACTATTAAAGAAAAGCGATGAGGAAAAGGCAAAGAGCGAAGACAATTTTCTTTTGAAAAAAATAGGAAAAAGATCAAATAAACTGAAATTTAGTTCATAGATTCAGGTGTCACATGCTGTGACAATGGAAAACATTTTTTCAGAACGTAACTGAACAGATCATTACTGAAAATAAAAGGAAGGCTATCTGTAACGCGTAACAGAAGCAAAATAAAGTGATTATGATGGCTGTAATGCCATTGAGATTTCTGAAGTCTTTTATTAGCGAGAGAGATAGCTTGCAAAAACTTCGAAAACAGTCATTGCACCACAAAGCGTGAAGATCTTGCAACAGCAAAAAGTGTATTTGACAGTGATAACCTGTATAAACAGCAAGCACTGGAAAGAAGCAAGAAACAGAAAAAAAAATAAAGAAAAATGAAAAACCAAATACCTTTTGTGATGGTAACAGTATGCAAATTTATGAAACAAATGTCGTAGATATAGATACTATGAAGTTAATAAAGGCATTGAAAGGAGAAAAGAACCAAAAATTGCCCAAAGGTAAAAAGGAAAAAATTCGTGAAGAAGAGAATAACAACCAGAGAGCCACGAGAGTGTTAGAATTGGTGCGTAATGATATTTGCGGCGCAGTGCCAGTATTACTTCTGGAAGAAACAAGTCTGTCCGTAAGTTTTGTTGCACATCCGAAGAAAGTAAAGAACGAAAAAAGAGGCTGACAGTGGAGATAAGTGTAATAGTGCGCAACAATGCGGAATGTTAAGAACTTTTGTGCAACACTGCTTCGAATACTAAATGGTGTCGCAGAGCGAAAGAATCGTTCTCTTGAAGAGGTAAACGAAAAAAGGATGTTGAACGCCAACCCAGATATAAAATATTGGAATAGAGCGGTAATACCTTGCAAAAAGCATACTTTATATCCTAAGCAAATTACCTACCAGTTTGCAGGAAAAACACAATTTCTTCTACTAGTACAGAAACGATACAATCCATGTAATGATCATCTTAAAGCATATGGATGCAAAGTATACTTTTATGTACTGGCAGCAAGAAGTAAATTTAATTATCACTGACGGAAGATCTCTTGGTTGGTTACATAGGAAAAAGAAAAAAATGTAGGATCCTTATACATAAGCAAAAGAAACGTGAGCTTTCAAATAGAAAAGGAAAGCACTGAAAGTTATGCAGTGGCATACCGAAAAAATTCGCCCCCCCCCCCCCCCCGCGCAGAAAAAAATTTGAGACCCTTTTGATAAAATCCATTAGCTTTCAATTACTCAAAATTTTAACTTCCATATTATTTATTAATTAGTCTTTACGGGTATTTTAATAAACTAAAATCTTTGGAGCCTACGAGAATATTTCGTAAAATAACATTTTTTTTTTCACTTTATTGCGTGAAACACAAATGTGTACGTTATAATCAAAATGATTGCCTTAGTTACTGATACAAATTGCTACGCAAAATACCTACGTCAAAGTTAATCCTATCATGCAAAATTTATTATTTTAAAGAACTAAGGCCTTCTTGTTCAAAGGCTACACGATTGCACACACAAAACATGCAACTGTCATGTGACAGTATCTAATGACTTTTCCGATTTATACGAAATGCCACAACATAAGTAAGCAAATAACTAAGTAACGATTAAGGACTATAGCAGAGAAGACGTAAAACTACTTAAATTATTTACTCAGGAATATAAAAAACATACTTAACATAATGCCACAATGTTTTGCACATAATTAAAAAACAATTTGACTCTGTTATAAAAAAAGTGACACAGGTCTCTGATTTTTTGCTCCCGCGGAGAACACCTTTTAGTTCATTACATTCGGAAGGATGCATAGTTACAGTATGTGCAAACGACTGTAATAAATAAGACGTTATCCTTATTGGTATAAAAATTCCGCTCATTGAACTGATATTTTCCCCACATTCTCTCGGTAACATACCTGCATAGAAACTATTGCAAGGGCTGTGAACTTGAGGCCCCTTGTAACAGCAAAGGGCAACTACAAGGGGCCTCAAGTTCTTTTGAATAGCTGCTTTTCCGTCACCAAGTTTTTATGAACTAAAGCAACGAAAGTGATTTCTAAGAATTTTAGGTATTTACTGAGAAAAAATGCTTTTCTTCTTAATACTTCATCATTCAAAGTTGCCTTAATTCTTGGCTATTTCTTTAACCAGTTTCATATGAAGTTTCCGCAAAAAATTGTATAAAATATTTTTGCTCCGCCCTTTTAACCATGAGGCCCCACCGCACTGCGGGTGTTGCGGGGTACGCCCCTGAAATTATGTTCGACACAGGGAAAACTGTCTGCTTATCATCTGTATTAATGTATCTAAATGAAATACATTTTAATTAAAGAATTTTGAAATCTTCAAATTTTTTTACATACGAAATAGAAATTTTGAGGTTTGTATTTCTTCACAACCTTTCAATAATGAGTCAAATTCTTTGAATATTTAATGATTTTTTCGCATAATTCCTTTTAGTGCAATTAAATGTTTTCGAGAAAGTTGGAACGTGCAGTTTTCATTTATGTTAGTATATATAAGCATGCCATTTCTGCACGTTTTCTGGAGAATATAAATGTGCTAAACCATAAAAGATGCATGTACGGGTACAGCATCACTTCACCAGCCCATTTCATAGTCAAGATATATCTGCGTTGATGACCTGCTTTGGAAAAATTATTTTTACATTGCTTTACGTTGCACAAATGGCCATAACTGTGATCAATAGAATAAATGCTTATACCATACAGGCTGGTCATCCATCCCTTCCGAGATATGAAAGACTGAATCCGTCTTTTATTCTTTCTATCTTTTCTTTTTTTTTTTATTTATTTTTTTTTTTTTTTTTTTTTTTGAGCTGTGAAAGCAACGAGTGGAAAATTCCATTTGCGCTTTAGTGGTTTTAGTCATTTGTCTGAGAAATATGGGTATGATCAGTGCTGCCATCTGACGGACAATTAATAAAGCTACCCGCTTTCTGCAACAAAACCAAAAAAGAAAGAGATAATTAATGTTCTACCGTAAATAAAGTGACCAGATATCGGGACACCGATCTGAGGACAAAATGGCGTGGCGTCCCCAAATCGGTAGTTCATTTGGGGACACATACGTACTCAAAATAAATATGCAAATCTTTTTGTCACAAAGCTGCATTGCTTCAATAAGTGTGATATCACCCATTAAAATCTGTGTCGTAAGAGGATATATCTTGTAGAATGTTGGTAATTTGTATTGACAAAGTAGAATTATGATGGCGAGAACATATTAGCAAAAGTGAAATGGTTTCTTTACCTTAGATACATGCGCTGAATTAAAATTAGGCTGCACACCCTAGTAAATACATGGCGAATTTTTCATTTTGCCAAAGTTTTTGGAGAAACTCAGAACAAGTAGTCGAAATTTAACCGTGCCAGTGCTGCACTGTCTTAGTGCTGGTCATTGACGATGATCCGTACAAGTTGGCACGGGTTCGAGTCCCGAATGAGGCATGGGTGATATGCTTGTCTTACAGCACTTGCTCTCTCTCTTCCCTAGAACGAATGTCTCCAAATTAGAGACAGCTGACTGCTTGTAGTCCTTAGAGTTGCTCGTAATAGTCGTTAAACCCAGAAAGAAAGAAAACAAAAGTCAAAATTTGTTTTCACAAGAAGCATGTTGGAAAATTAGTACAACGGAAACTACTTTTAAGAACATTTTTCTTTGGAAATCTAAAGGGTTTATGAGGAAGTGTAAATTTGAGGACCTTTGGGGACAAACATTAAAATTTGAGGACAATTTGCGTCCCCAAAGGCTACAGACGTTTTTGGGGACAGTAAAGTAAATTCGAGGACTGTCCTCAAGAATTGGGAACCTCTGGTCAGCTTAACCGTAAATGACATTAACTTACAGTTAAGAGGCGTGGACCACGAGAGCTTTGATGGAGAAATCTGATGAAAACCTCCATCAAAGGTGCGCGTGAAGATCTTGAATGAAGTGATAACAGCAGCAAAGAAAGTAGCAGTGAGAAAAAAGTTGCTATTTTAAAGCATTTGTTGCTGGGTTTTTTTTTTTTTTTTTTTTTTTGCTTCCATATTCGACGAATCCGATGTCAAATGTTACTTCATTCTCATTCTGTAACTGTAATTTTGATAGTAATTCTCTTGTGTCATAACCGGTTTTCTTCCATGCACATGGCAACACTAAGAAATGGAAGCACAGATTTTGTTATAAATAAGAGAATGCAAATCCGCCAGTTAATCGAAAGGACAGTCTTTTGGCATAATTCTTATACAGATGCAAAGAGGAAAGATCCAGGGATTCCAGATACTAGGTCATCTACAGTTGAATTACCTTAAGTTCTTCTTTAGAATAACGGTCTGTTTGAGAACTCGGATCTTTGTGTCCAGACCAAGAGTCACACAACAGAACAGAAGTACTCTCACTCCTAGGTTTTCTATGAGGACAGATATAAGAAGCTCTGCAGCCGCCCCGATGAAGCAGTGGTTTAAGCGCTGCCCTTTCGTCCTAGTGGGTCTTAGTTCGAATCACGGTGAGGCATGGTTAAAGTCTTGTCTTACTGCACTAGGCCTAACCCTTCCTGGAACCAGTGACCCCAAATTAGCGACGGTCGACTGCTTATTGCTCGTTGAGTTGTTCATCATGGTCGTTAAACTCCCGAACGAAAAAAAAAAAAAAAAGAAGCTCTGAAAATATCCTTTAGTCATCTTCCCACTAGACCTTGCCTCAGTGTGAAAGTTTGAAAGGCAAAGCAACGCAACTTTCTTTGAAATTATCTACCTGCAGGGGCGGATTGGGTCAACGAAACCAGGCCGGGAATTTTATTAGTGTTGTACACTATAAAAACACACGTACCCACAGGGGAACATCGCATAAATTCCCTCATGAAATACATTTTGTTCACTTCTGGATGGTGTTGTACACTATAAAAACACACGTACCCACAGGGGAACATCGCATAAATTCCCTCATGAAATAAATTCTGTTCACTTCTGGATGGTGTTGTACACTATAAAAACACACGTACCCACAGGGGAACATCGCATAAATTCCCTCATGAAATAAATTCTGTTCACTTCTGGATGGTGTTGTACACTATAAAAACACACGTACCCACAGGGGAGCATCGCATAAATTCCCTCATGAAATAAGTTCTGTTCACTTCTGGATGAAAGAGAACTGTTGAAATATGCATTGTAAAACTAATTCAGTCATGAACAAATTTTAGCAGCAATTTATGGTTGAAAGAACTTTTAAATCCACTCATGATTGAATGTTTAAATCTGCCCATTATTTTGACTCATGAACAACCATTTTGATCTATGAACCAGTACTGGAAAATCTTTGTTTCTTTTAAGATAAATATGTGGCCAGGATTTTAGAATATCATTACCTAAGAATCGCTTTGTGCTCTATGTCATTTCGTGGATAAGGTGTGGGGATGATGGACCATCAAAATAATGTTACTGGTGCCTCCTTCAAAATTACAAACAGAGGGTTAAGTCCTACCAATGTCCCTTTGGCACCAAGTCCAACGATCTACGCTTAACCGTAGTTAACTTAATTGAGCGAAGCGAGGACGACGGCCGAGCGTAGCTCTCTTTACGAGACTCGAGACAATTAGTTGTTCGGGCATAGGTATGAGATGACACATCCGATTACCGTGATTTTTTGCATGCGACTGGACATCGTCCATGGTCAGGTTTTGACGCCATCCAATTCCCGAAATTCCGTATCATTGAGGAATAATCATCCAAAAACTTGAATTTTTAAGGGGTTTTCCGGGTTTTGAGAAGGGGTCGTTTGTTACCTATCTCCTCCAAAGATCTTCAGCCGATCGCGATGACACTTGCCACAGAGAAAAGGAAGGACATGGTGAATGACATGGGGTTGGTATCATGGTGATTGGTCGTGTTGTATAAAAATAATGACCATTAAAAAACTGACCAATTTTAATAATAATTGAAAAAAATCCGCTCTATATGCGAGACTCGGGACAATTGGTTGTTCGGGCATAGCTAGGACATGACACATCCGATCAACCTGATTTTGGGCATGCGACTGGACATCGTCTATGGTCAGGTTTTGAAGCCTTCCGATTCCAGAAATTCCGTGTCATTGAGGAATTTCAATTAAAACTAGATGGCCTTTTACTTGAACCGTTTCATAAAAGTCGGCTCACTATAACATCAATTAAAAAAATCGTTTGAGTTGAAAAACGAAGAAACGGGAAGTTAGCTCAACACTTGCTTAATCTACAATAATAAAAGGAAGTTTGTGTATGTGTGTCTGTCTTTCGCGATACAAATGAAAAACGTATTTCCCGATCGGAGTGTGCCTTTCCGCTTTGTTTGCATGCAACCTGATCACAACCAGCATGAAGGAAAGTAGTTCATGATAAATTTTAGGCATTTCTTTTTCAGGATGCTTCGTACTTTTGTTCTGGAAGTGATAAATTTTACGCGTTCGGTTTTTTTTTAGAATTTGTTATAATCGACGCCTTAATGAGCTTAGATTTTGCAATAGCTTCGCTCGAAATTTGCCAACTGTGCCTGAGTTAATGGTTACCGTTGGCGGCTTGTTCTAGTTTATTTGTAAGAGCGTGCTTTATTTTGCTGCAAATTTCGCACTGAAGTAGAGAGAATGTTGCTTTGTCATTTAAGCTAACTACGGTTAAGCGTAGGTCGTTGGATTTGGAGCCAAAGGGACATTGGTAGGCCTCATCCCTCTCTTTGTAACTGTGAAGGAGGTACTAGTAACAATTTTGATGGTACATCATCCTCACACCCTTATGCACAAACAGACAATTATTCGGTAGACATGTTCTAAAAATCCTGGCCCACCCATATCTGTCTTAAAAGAAACAAAGATTTTCCAGTACTAGTTCATGGATCAAAATGGTAGTTCACGTGTGTGTGTGTGTGTGCGTGTGTGTGTGTGTGTGTGTGTGGATGGATAGATAGATAGAAAGAACGAAATGCCAATGTTTTTAAGACAATAACCTTTTATACAGATAAAATGAAGTCAACGATTTTTATTCATAAGTGCATAAATAGTTATTCATTCTTTCCAAGCAATCCAGACAAAGAAGACACGAGAAATAGTGGGCCATTTCTCGGGTGGTCCAACCGCCCCTGTCTACCTGTTTCTTGGAAGTAAACTTATAGCTTTATAGCCAGTTCATCGTGAATCTATACCCTGTAGCTGTGAGTTACCGGAAGCTTGGAAAATTCCGAATGTATGTTTTTCGCCTTTCTTGGATAGAATCGGAAGAGAAGCCAGCATGTAACAAAATTGTTTTTGATCAGCGTTACAAACATTCACAGATGTCAATCTTTCTTCTTTGACATATTCGTTGACCTCTTTGGCGCACGTTTGGGCGGTTTCCTGTACCTCCTCATCTTGTTCAAGATCTTTGACTGTGATGAAGGATATTACTGTTCTGTAAGTGATGCCATATTCTTTTTTTTTTTTTTTTTTTTTTTTTAAAAAAGATTTGATGAAGGACTCGGAAGATTCGTTCATCAAAATCAAACCTTTAAATTGCCGAGACCTGCAATATACTTGAAACAGATCTGCTGTACCTCACAACAACACGCCTGTATTTCTGGTATTCTTCCTTGCAGTGACGGTTGAAGCTCTCAAAAACTGGTATAACTATTGGCAGAAATGTATCACCCTATACCCCAAGACATGGGAGGAGGAAACATGAATACCCCATGGTTTGTGCATTTGCATCCATGTGACCAGGTCTTTCAAATTACAAAGTGTTAACAAGTGCTTATCTTTGAAGAAAAACATTAAATGATTGGGAAGAAAATATAGTTTGAAGTAAATGTGAAACGTGTATATAAAAACAGTATTGGAATATCATTTTCAAATATTTTAAGTAAACAAGGCAACTTTTCGTTCGTTTTCTTGTTGCAAAACAAAATTAAAAGCATTGCTTACCTAGAATATGATTGCGTTTATTCTAGGTAAGCAATGCTTTTAATTTTATGTCTGCACATACTGTATATAAAAAGATTTCAATGACTGCTATTTATGGTAAAATGTTCCCAAGCATTTTTGTTTCCTATTTTTGTTGCTATTTGTCAATAATTCCATGCACTTTTGAATAACAGTGATTTTTTTTTTTTTTTTGATTGAGGGTTTAGTGACCACCGTGAGTAACTCGATGGGCTATAAGCCGTCGCAGCAGTGACTCTTTAGTCAAAATTTATCCCTGGAGCATGCAAAATACACATGATTCAGCCGATTGCTAGTCATTGTACTTCTGACATATGTTTTCAAACGTCTAAGATCCGAAAAAGATCTTTCTGCTGCGGCAGTTTTTGCAGTTATAACTAACAGAAGTTTCACAATTGTAGATACTTCAGAGGATAAATATTTTTTTTTTTTTTAAATGAACTACCTTGTTTAATTTTGCCACCATATATTTAAGGCTTTTAGAGTTGGAGTCACACAAATATTTAAGCATTTTTAATTGATCTGTCAGCGCATGTTTTTCTAAATTGTTTCCGAAATGAGTGCAGGCATGATATATGTCTTCATGTAATAAATCCTTTTTTAATGTTGCAAGCGGAATTGCTTCCGTTTTCTTATAAATTTTATAACCTGGTTGATCGAAACTGAAACTAGCGGCACCTGTTATGTTATCCAAAAAATTCAAGTATGCATGCTTTAATAAGGCTTTGGGACAGTGATTTTTTCAGGCATATATTCGGGGAGCGAAACCCCTTCGGAAACGACATGTCGCCCACCCTTCCGAGACATTTTGTGTTACCGAGCTAATGCTAATAAATTCAGTTTATAATGAAAAAGAAAGTTTCGTTTCTTTTGATGCTACATATATTTCTCCAATTATAATTTTTAAATAGTTGTTCAAGTATTATACACCAATGAGCCACTACATTATGACCACCCCCACCCTAGAGAAATGAGCTTGCCTGGAGACCGAACGGTGGCGCAGGTGATGTTCACAGAGCAGTACATACACTCACGGACAATGAAATTCGCGCACCAAGAAGGAAGCATCGGATTGAACTGAAATTTTATGGACGTAATTATACAGATGAATGATACACATGATGGCAAAAACAGACCTACAGGACAATTACAGAGGAATCTGTGGCACGCAGTCCGGTCATCTTCAATAGTGCGTTGCACCGCCTTGTGCGGCGATAAATACTGCAATACGGTCCGGAGTGGAGGCGAACAGACACCTAATGTTGTCCTGTGGCAGACTGGCCCACACGTGTCGGATGGTGTGCTCCAAATCCCGGATAGTGCGGCTCAGCGGCAGCTGGCGTTTTAACTGGTCCCACATATGCTCGATAGGGAGCATGTCCGGGGAGCGGGCCGGCCATGGAAGTATCTGGACGTGACGGAAGCAGTTCTGGGTAACCCGAGCCGTGTGCGGGCGTGCATTATCCTGCTGGTATAGCGCACCTGGAATCCCGGCCAGGAATGGGAGCACATGGGGCCGTAAGATCTCATCCACATACCACTGGCCCGTCAATGATCCCCGTACCACTACTAGTGCTGATCGGCTATCATAGGCTATGGCTCCCCAGACCATAATGCCTGCAGTGGGGGTGGTCAGGCGCTGAATAGCGAGGGTGAGATTGTGCCGTTGACCAGGCGACCTCCACACCCAGACTCGATGATCCCCTGTCCCCAAAACGAAGCGGCATTTATCGTTAAAAACAACACGTCGCCAGTCTGTAGCGTTCCACATCCTTCTGCCTGCCTCCACTTCTCACGGAGCCGGCGATGTTCCGATGTTAATGGCAGCACACGTAAGGAGCGCTGGGATCGCAGATTCGCTTTCGCGAGGCGTTTGGGAATGCTCTGTGGGCACACCGAAGCCGCTACATCTGCTTGTATAGTGGGTCGGGTCCCCGTGGGATCTGCTCGTGCCTGGCGAACGATCCATGGATCATCTCTACCGATGATCCTCCTGGTCCGTCCGGAGACGCTCTGCCGTGTGACAGTGCTGTCACGTGCCCACTGCTCCCAACACAGTCAGACGGTATAGTCAGAACGATCCACGTGGTGGGCTACACGGCGGGCCGATCACCCCGCGGTTTTCAGCCCTATGATCAGGCATTTCTCAAAGTCCGAACGTTGCGTAAATCGACATCTCTATGGTCTACCCGGCATTCTTGTCACTCTGTACTCTTGCTTGCGTAGCCGGTGCTTTTCGCTTTCATGGGACATTGACTAACGTCGGTTTATGAAGTTGCCGGTTCGTGCTTGCAGCGCCACCACAGGGTGTGTGGTCATGCGCAATCGCACCAAACGTGAATCATTTGCGTACCAGCACGCATTCTAGCTATTTGCAAAGTCTCGCAGTTGTAGCATGATTTTTCTAGGTGCGCAAATTTCATTGTCTGTGAGTGTATACAACCCGAGGACCGACTTTCGGTTAGTAGAGTGTTCGGAGTTAGAATGGGAAAAGCTACTAATTTCTATTTCTAGAAATATATATATATATATATATATATATATATATCATCATCATCATCATCATTGTCAACCATTATCAATCCACTGCTGGACGAAGGTCTCCCCAAGTTTCCTCCACAACGGTCTGTCTTGTGCCAGTCTCCTCCATGTCACCGCTGCATACTTTCGAATTTCATCCACCCATCTCCCATGTGGTCTTCTTCTGGGTCTTTTCCTGTCCCTTGGAATCCAATCTAAAATTTCGGCTGTCCATCGATGATCTGTCCTTCTGGCAGTATGTCCAGCCCATTGCCATTTCAGGGATTTAACTCTGATCATGATGTCTTCCACTCCAGTCATTTTTCGGATCCACGAGTTCCTCTTCTTATCTCTCCTGGTTACACCAAGCATGCACCTCTCCATGCTTCTTTGAGTTGTCTGCAGCCTTTGTATGTCTCTTTTAGTTAAGGTCCACGTCTCTGCACCATACGTAAGCACTGGAAGGATGCATTGATCAAACACTTTTCTTTTAAGACATAATGGCATATTGCTCTTGAAAATTATGCTGTTTCTTCCAAAAGCTCTCCAGGCAAGTTTTGTACGCCGATTAATTTCTTCATCAATGTGACCCTCACTTGATATCTGCTGTCCAAGATAAACGTACGTGTCTGTTATCTCCAGCTTTTCTCCATCAATCGATAAATCTTCATTTCTTGTAAAAGCATTGAACATCACTTTTGTCTTCTGAAAGTTCATTTTTAATCCCACTTCTTTACTCTTGTCAGCAAGTTCCTGGATCATACTCTGCAGCTCTGATGGGGTAGTTGCAAAAATGACTACGTCATCAGCAAAACGAAGGTGGGTTAGATAATCTCCATTAATCTTTATCCCCTTGTTTTCCCAGCTCAGCGACTGAAAAACACCCTCCAATGTGGCATTAAAGAGCTTCGGAGATATGGTGTCACCTTGTCTCACTCCCTTTCCAATTTTTACGTGTGTTGTATTTTCAAACAGCCTAATCTTTGCACTTGCATTTTCATAGATGTTATTAATAATATTAATGTATGCATCTTCAATACCGCAGGTTTTCAGAGCCATTGTAACTGCTGATGGTTTCACCGAATCAAAGGCTTTTTCATAATCGATAAAAGCCATGCACAATGGAAGTTCATATTCCCTCGCTCTTTCAATTAGTTCTCTCAGCACGTGGATATGATCTATTGTGCTGTAGCCACTCCTGAATCCAGCTTGTTCTCTCGGTTGAGCCATGTCCAGTGTTACCTTCAAGCGGTGTGAAAGAACTTTTAGTGAAGATTTTATAAACTACTGATAGGAGGCTGATAGGTCTGTAGTTTCCGAGATCCTCAATGTCACCTTTCTTATGTAGCAGGATCATTGTAGCGGTGTTCCAATCCTCAGGAATCTTTCCTTCATTAAGGCATCGAGTGAAAATTTGGGCGAGTACTGTTTCGATTTCTCCACTTGCTTCTTGTATGATGTCTACAGTAATTCCATCTTCTCCTGGAGCTTTTCCTCGCTTCATGTTCTTGATTGCATGTGCAACTTCTGCTGGAAGGACTGGAGGAACTCTGATACTGGTATCTTTCATGATGTCTGGAGTGCATATATCATCCCTTTCATATAATTTGGAGTAGAAATCTTTCACTCTTGTCAAAATTTCGCCTCTATTTCTTGTTACAGAACCATCTTCTTTTCTCAGTGCCATAATCTGTTTTCTTCCCTTACTGAGATGTCCCTTTGCTATCTTTAGGCTTTGGTTGTTTTCAATTGCTTTCCTCACTAGTTCACAGTTGAATTTCCTTACGTCTTCAGTGATACTTTTTCTTACTGTCTTGCATAGCTCTATATATTCCACGTTGGAAGTCACATCTTCTTTAGTTGTCCTCATCTCTCTTCTTTTTTGCATCAACATTTTGGTTTTTCCTGATAATTTGTTTACATGCAACTTGTTCTTAGACCCAGCTAATTTTGTTGCTGTTTCCATAAGAGCTTTGGTTACTTTTCTGTTAACTTCAGAGATGTCCACTTCTTCCGATGTTAGGCCTTCTAAAGCAGAGAACCTGTTCTTCAGTTCTAACTTGAAGGTATTATGGTGTTTTTTGAGGTTGGTTATGTCAATAGATTTTGTTTGTCTTATGAGCTTGCCACGTTCAAGTTTAGCGTTGAGGTGCATCTTACATCTCACCAATCTATGGTCACTACCTGTGTTGAACTTGTTTAGCACACTGCAGTCTTCTATGACGAATTTTTTGTTACACATAATAAAATCAATTTCATTTGTCGTCCCATTTGGATGTCTCCATGTCCATTTCCTGTGTGTCTTTTTCTTGAAGAAGGAGTTCAAGATGAAAAACCCTTCTGCCTCTGCAAACTCAACGAGAGTATTTCCACGCTGGTTTCTGTTGCCGTGACCGAATTTACCTACTGAAGTTTCATTCTGTTGCCGTTGCCCTATTTTTGCATTGAAATCTCCCATAATTATTTTCAAGTGCTGCTTACCTTTATTATTTAGATGACAAATTTCCTCATAAAATTCTTCAATTTCTTCTTCAGGATGACTTGTGGTGGGTGCATAAGTTTGAATAATCTGAGCCTGGTATCTTTTCGAGAGTTGGATAACAAGTCGTGCAGCTCTGTCAGAGGAACTTTCAACTTCTACAACTTTATCCTTCAGTTTCTTGTTTATTATAAATCCAACACCACTAGTTCTGCCAGTATCTGTCCCACGATAGTAGAAGAGATGTCCACTTTTCAGTTCGATGAGATCTTCTCCTTTTCTCCTTACCTCACTTAGCCCCACGATGTCCCACTTGATCCTTTGTAATTCCTCTTCCAATTCAAGAAGCCTTGAATCAGAAGATAGGGAGCGTCCATTGTAAGTAGCCAAGGTCAGCATCAGATGGCAGCCTAGTCCGGTCCTCCGGGGATTCTTAGCACCCTCTGCCTTCATGTCGCACTGACCGCTGCCTTGGCCAGGTACATTCCAGCTGCCGGAGACTGAGGGCCAAGATTTAAGTTGTGGAATCATTTTGGTGGGGTTTGGCCATAACTCACCACGCTGGCCAAGCGGGTTGGTGAGTGTGGGATAGAATTTCCTCTAATCCCGATGGTATAGTTATACCGCTATGGGCGGTCGTCAGAGCCCCTTTAGTGGGAACAGGATGCACCACGAGAAGGCGGGGTTGACATTTGTCAAGGAGAGGCTGTGATGTTACGCATCACTTGACCTTACATCCCATATATATATATATATATATATATTCTATTAAGAAGAGACCTAAGCTAAAAAAATACATATATATTTTTGACTCATACCAAGTACAACATAGATAAGGTTATGTATCTACCGGCGTTAGTAAAAGGAGAAAAGATAAAAAAATAAAATAAAACAACTGAATGTAGAAGGTGTCGAGAATACTGAGCCTTGGCTTTATCAAGGACCAGCAAAAACTCTGCATTTTCTCACTTCCACAAAGATTTTTTTGCCGTGATTCTTCATGGTGATAAACCTTTCCATTCAGAAACCATTACCTAAGGGAAAAGTTTTCTTCAAAAACGAAAAACTATTCCCTGAGGAAAAAGGTCCCCTTCAGAGTGTGAGGTTATTGGGCCCAACTCCAACAGGCCCCAGTAACATCACTACGCAAGCAAAGAGGAGACGATTTCCTCCCCGTCTCATTCAGTATGATGACCTACATACAACACTGCCTTAACCACGTGTGAAAAAAAAGCCGTGGGGCCAGATCTACCTGGCGCCGTGCTAATTTGATTGGCCGTGATAGTATCCCTTTCCTTAACGCCGTGGTAAGAAAGGTCAGTTAGTTGTTTTTTCTGTGTGTCTCTCTCGGTGATAAGTTGCTCCTTTGTGTCGTGACTTTTTTGCTTTTGCTTGTCGAGTACAATGAATGGAGTGGATATTTTGTTAAAATCTCCGTTCTTTGCTTTAAATCTGGAAGAAAAGCTTCACTGAAAAAAACTCAGTGCTTATCACCCTAAGAATTTTCAGTTTGAGCTTCACTTAAAAAAATACAGTGCTCAACATCCCAAGAATTTGGTCGAAAAGCTTCACTTAAAAAACTCGGTGCTTATCAGCCCAAGAATTTGAGTTTTCAAGAGTTTGAAGTTTACAAAGCGCTTTGCAGAACTAATTTCAATTTTAACTAAGATGATTTTCTACGCAAGCAATAAATGAGAAAACCTGTAAGTATAATTTGCACATGAGTACATATATGTTTTTAGGTTTCACAAGTTCTTTAAAAAAAAGGTTAAACCTTTCAAATAATGCAAATGGTAGTATGGTACTCCTTTTATATGAGACGAAATTCATGAAAAATTTCCTTCCTGCATATATTTGGAGTTATTATTTTTTCACTACATTTTTTTATCCTGTGAATCCTGTGATTATTCCTCAGTTGAGAAATCTGAAGAAACACAAAGCGCAACTAACATAAATTAATGCTCATATGTTTTAAGGTAAAAAATATATTTAAGGAGTTTTAACATTTTTCTGTTAATAGTTACGCATTCTATTCTAAGGAAAATTTTTTCGTGTGCAATACAATAGTTAACACATTCCTACCTGATTTGGGCATTATTGTGAGTAAAGGGGGTAAGCAGAGGCAGAGTAAAGGAATCTTTGGGGCGGGGTGGGGGGGGTCTGAATAGTTAGCCTAATAATAACAGATTTTTTTATTTCATTGTTTGACTTCGGCTACTGGCCCCACCTGTCTCAGTTGCCACGAGCCGCCACTGCTCATAGTAATCTTTGAATATCAATTAGTCATTAATGTCAGTTGTAAGCGAAGTATTAAATTAACCAAAACTATTACTCTTTATTACGCAGATATAATATTTTTTGCATGTTCACATTTTTTATTATTTATGGAGTTCGGCCAGAGTATTTTAAGTCATTCAGAAAAAATATTCAGGCCTACTTCCAAGGGCGGGTGTAGCAGTAAATCACGGGGCTGGCGATAAGCTCGCCAAATTTAAAATCTTCTGCAACGTTTTAAATGCGGAAGGAATTCTGAGGAAATTATACAGAACTGATTCCTGTAACATACTTAACGTGGATCTATTTTGATTGGCACCTGGGAGATTGGTACCCAGGAAACTGGTACTCGGTAAACTCGTACACGAAAAACTGGTACACATGCAGTTTTATCCGGTAACCCGTAATGTCCTCTACAGGAAAACTCTTCCACCTTTTCAGGGGGGGGGGGCTTCACAAATTGCGTTTTATCCGTGTTTTTCATTGCGGAGACTTTTCTGCGATCTCCATTTCCCCGTATTTTCTAACGTGAAGGACTTTTGCGGGTTGCATTTCTGATTTCATCCGACTTTTCTATTGTAGATGAATTTCACATAAGTAGCAGAAGTATGTGGGGGATGTTTTATGTAGAATGTAGAGGGCTTCTAATTTTATCAGGAATTTCTGATGATGAGGAGATTTCTAAGTAATAGAAGGGCGGGTGTCTGTGTGGGGGGGGGCGACTGCAAATTCCGAATGTGTAGGATTTTACTGGGGTACTCATTTCTGATTTTGCCGACTTTTCTAATCTAGATAAGTTTTTGAGTAACAGAAGGATGGAGGAGGTAGCGGGGGAGTTTTATATCTGATGTGGAGCAGTTTTCCGGGATACTCATTTTTAATTTTATCCGAAATTTCTGATGTTGAGGAGATTTCCAAATAATAGAAAGATGAGTGTGTATCGGGGGAGGGGGAGATTACAATTTCCTAATGTGTAGGACTTTTCTAGGGTACCCATTTCAGGTTTTGTCGCCTTTGTATTCTACGTGAGTTTCTGAGTAACAGAAGGAA
Organism: Macrothele yani; assembly: GCA_039090855.1. NCBI lineage: Eukaryota > Metazoa > Arthropoda > Arachnida > Araneae > Macrothelidae > Macrothele > Macrothele yani. Next base: position 59,843,176 of record CM076989.1, on the reverse strand, counting down.
ATCAGATAGAAAGCTTTTTATTAGTAATTTATTTACAAGCACCTCTTATTTCCTGAAACAAACGCAATCCCAAAAGTAACACATGCTCTTACTTTTGTTTTGCAACGTGAAATCGAACGAAAAGTTTTGCATTGTTTCTTTAAAATATTTGAAAATGATATTCCAATACTGTTTTTATATACACATTTTACATTTACCTTAAACTATATTTTCTTCAGCTGTTATTTAATGTTTTATTTCTAAAAGGTAAGTAAGCGTTAACACTGTAAAACTTAGCAATGCACTTTATAAAAATCAGATTAGGAATGCTGAACTTGAATGACATGATCGCATGGATGTGTAATACATGAGCGAAACCATGTAGGATGCATCCTTCATCCCCCATGTTTTCGGGGCCAGGGGATATACTGCTGCCAATAGCTGTGCCAGTCTTCGAGAGCTTCTGCCTCCACGGTCTACAAAAAAATAATGTGGAGGGAAGGGGATGTGGGTGGAAGTTAAATATACATCGCCCTAGTTGTTGGGAAACAGTGTTAAAAGGAAATCTTTATGAGAGGGAGAAAGATAGTTTTCAACTTTTTCCTTTTCATTGTTTTGGGGACAGTAGCAGTGGTCTTACGATGCGTGTGAGAAAAGGGGTTTGCTGGCGTGAATCTGAGGGTTCTTGGTTTCTGAGTGGGGAAGGGAGGGCGTTTGACTGCTTACCACAGCAAGAAGAGCCTATCTCTGAACACCAGCGGAGGAAAACGCTTAATAAAAGACAGAGAAATATCTTTCCAGAGTCTGCGCCTTCTCTTGCCACAGTTAGAAACTGGTTACGTGAATTTAAGATGAGGAAAATTCTTTGGAAGATTATCTTCATTGTCGTCGGCCCATACTGTCGTAACCATTGTAAGCATCGATGCTATAAGAAAACTTATCAAAGATCCTCGTGTGACATATCATGAAACAGTGACGGTCCTGGATATCGGATCAACTGCTGAACAAACAGTCGTTCGCATGTCAGGAAGCTATGTGCCCAATGGGTGCCTTATTCACTCACCCACCAACAGAAGACAAGCCGAGTTGAATGGAGCCAATTCATGCTCTATACATTCATAGGAGGACGTAGTAAATACACCTACAACATTGTAACTGGTAATGAATCATGGATTTATCACTATAATCCTGAAACAAAGAAACAATCAAGAGTCTGGCGCTTTGAAGATGACGCACCTCCAACCAAAGTCCGACGAATCCACAGTGAAGGGAAGAAAATGGCAGTTCTTCTGTAAAACAGGACATGTGACAACTATTGTTCTTGAAAATCAAAGAACTGTTACTGCTGACTGGTATACCACTCAATATCTGCCAAAGATCTTCGCAGAATTGAAGCAATAGTATCCAAGATCGAAAAATGAGAACCTCTTTTTGTATCACGACAATGCACCAGCTCACACTACAGCCAAGACAAAATTTTGCCTCATTCAGCCTATTCTTCTGACTTGGTGGCGGTGGCACCAAGTCAGAAGAATAGGCTGAATGACGCTGGCCTCTGATCATTCGTCCATAAGGGGTCCGGGTTAGAATCCCGGTGAGGCATGGATGTTGTGTTTGTCTTACGGCACTGGCTCTCTCCCTTCCCTGGAACCAGTGACCCTAAATTAGGGACGGGCGACTGCTTATAGCACATTGAGTTGCTCACGGTGGTCGTTAAACCTCCAATCAAAAAAAAAAAAATTTTGCGTGACTCACTTATAAACGTGGAAAGAGCGATGACTTCTGTTTGATGTTCCTAATCCACGTCAATAGTGTGTGTATTAATTAGTTTATAGTGTAACACCGAGCCCCCCCCCTCAATTACCCTTCAGACCCCTGGGTCTCGATCTTAGCGACGGCTCTGTTTACACTATCACCGCTGTGGCAGAAGACATTTTGTTTTGCAAGGAGCTCCCAGGTCGGACACCGGCACAGGAGATATTTGACACTTTTAATGGCTTTATAACTCAGCATGGTGTAGACAGCGAGAAGTGTTTCGAAGTTTGCACCGACGGTGCACGAGCTATGACTGGCAAGCATTGTGGTGTGTTTTCCCAAATAAAGAATGTTGCGCTACTGACAAAATCCATCCAATATAGTCTTCACAGGGAGACTCTAGTAGCGAGGAAATGTCCAAATGGTACGAAAATAGTATTTCAAGAGGCAGTGAAGACCGTTAATTTCATAAAATCAAAAGCATGCAATTCTAGATTATTATTTGCAATCTTGTGTGAAGAAATGGGTAGTGAGCATTAACAACTCCTCTTCCACACCCAGGTAAGGTGGCTTTCCAAAGGAAATTGCCTTGCTCGTTTGTATGAATTGTGACAAGAAGTTCAAGTTTTCCTCTCTAACAGTAAGTGTGAGCTTCATGACAGATTTACAGATGAAAAGGTTGTGCAGGCTAGCTTTCTTGGCTGACATCTTCCAGCGGCTGAATGAGCTGAACAAAAGAATGCAAGGTAATCTTTGAAAAAAAAACTTCAATTTGCAGCAACAGAAGTTGTGAATGGACAACTGTCATTCTTTCCGTTCTTAGAAAATTTCGTAGGAGAAAATGAATTTAGCTTCATGGTTCTGTTGTCAACGACATAACACAGCATTGTCTGGGTTTGATTAAAGACTTCGACGAATATTTTTCTGAGATTTTAAATAGCCAGTTCTGGATGCGAGATCCTTTTTCTGCAGTGAAAGACTTAAGGCTGCCAGATTTCTTTTCAACGAAAGAAAAGGAAGAAATTATTGAACTGTCCTGTGATGAAACACTCAAATCCAGTTTCAAAAAATCATCTTTGACAGACTTTTGGTTGCAGAGACTGAACGAGTTTCCACATATTGCTGACCGTGCCATCAAGTTTATGATGCCTTTCTCCACAACGTATCTATGTTAGAGTAGTTTTTCATCCATGGTGTACTTGAAAAATAAGTACCGCAATAGACTACTTTTACAAAAGTAGCTACTTTTGTAAAGTAGCAGGACCTCCGCTTGAAAGTATCAGCTGGACACCCAGACATCAGAAATCTGTGTGAAGCCATGCAGGCTCACCCCTCTCCCTGAAAAATCTTGAGGATTCATAATCTCTCAACTCCAAAGTAAAAAATTTTGATTAGAAAAATTACTGCCCGTTTTTTTGTTGTTGTTGTTGTTCATTATTTTTGAACGACTTACTGAAAATAAGATTTTTCTGCAGACTTTTTTAATAAAATTATGTTTTTAACTTATCATAACGATTCTCAATAAGCGATAATATTAAGGTAATAAAAGTAGAATTATTTAAATAGCTTTGCCACATTTCAAATATTTTTATTACAGATGTGTTTTTTTTCAATAGATTAAAACTGCCTCAATAATTTGCCAGGTATTCATAAAAAAATTTTAAACCTGTCATTTGGGAAAATTTGATTGGGGGATGCATTACACGCTTAGTCATGACCAAGGGGTGCATTCAAAAAAGTTTAAGAACCACTGGCGTTGAGCATTTGATTGTGAAAATCAATTTTTATTTTTTCGATGGTTAAACATCAAATTGAATTTTAATAATTAACTCTGAATTTTAATTTTTCCGATAGTTAAACATTAAAATGAATTTTAATAATTCAAACTGATTGCTTTAGCAGCCAATGTGAGGGGGTACCGCATGGTCACTGTCTATATGTTAATATTTATCGCAGTTAGTAGTTAGTCTTTCAGGTTCGCTAGCTATGACGAGAGGTTTGATATCAAGCCGTATTGTATTAGGAGCTTTTTCTGTTCTTCCTCCTAAATAGTTTAAAGAAACATTCATCATAAATCAAATGCCTAAAACTAAATAATGCACGTTATTGATGTTTATTCACTCGTTTGCATAGATATGATCCCTATCCTCAGACAGAACCTTGACAGAACACGATCTCCTTGGAAAATGCAGAGGTGAATCAGACCTCCGATGAATAATGCATTTCCCTAAAGCAGTTTCGGCATGTTATAATTTGCACTTTTGCTTTCTTTCTTTCCTAAAGAATCAGGAATTGTGTTTAAAAGTTGCTGCTGAAACTAAACAGCATTTAGTGTGAGGTAAATATCTTTGTCTATAGCCCTCACACCGTACAGGTGATGCGAAATGATGAAATGAGTCAAGTCTGAAAACAGCTGCTTGGAAAATGGAAAAGTGTGTTTACTGTCCGTTTTGTTGTGTCAACAGTATTTACGATTATGATGAGAGGTTCCATCGCAGCCGTTTATATGAATATTTGTAGATGTACTGTTTAATGTAGAGTCACCATTTTACGTTTAAGGATATCTCCTCTTGAATACATTGTAAGATTTTATTTCCACATCTCTACACGCTGAAAAAAAAATGCCCCTTTTTCGGTATTGATTGCCTCAGGCCGAGCTGGCAGCAGTTCCCATATTAATTATGAATTTTTTTGTTTATTTTTAATATATGAATATAAAAACAGCATATTGATACTGAATGCCCATAAAAAAAAAAAAGGCAAAACAAAAAATTAAGCCCTTAACTGAGGACCTTGAAATCTTCAACTTGTAAAACCACCCCAGAGAAAGCACAATTATGTAAATTATAATATGTTGTTGCTGTTTGCCGGTAACTTCTTACTTTTGAATCAAGGATCAAAACCAAAACGGACTGCAGCACTAGCACCCAGATTTTTAGTGTGGACACAGTCTTCAGAAAAAAAGTTTCCAAATATCTCTAAGTATACTTTTGTGATTTATTACTGCAGTCTCACATTTTCTTAAGGAAGGCTTCTTAGCAGATGTACAGAAAGATATTGTGTCAGAACTGAAACATAATTAAGTGTTGTAGTAAGTTGAGGATTATGCAGCTTTTATGATCATGTTAGTTGTATAAGTATATCACTGTCTATTGCTAATAAGTCATCCCTATTCAGCTTGTGCCCAGAGACATTGAGACTCAGAGCTATGTGCTTAGAAACATTGCAGGGATAGGGTGATTACCCAACCCCCAATAGATAGCAAAATGGAAACAGCTGATTTTCAGTGTTGACTGGGGATTGGTATATCCACTACCTGAGCCCACCTTTTAGACATATATACATTATGTTCCAGTACTCTAAGGCTAAGTATTGCTCTTGTATCAGTAAATTTGAATAAATGGGAAAATAAAAGCTTTGCTTAAAATGTAGGCTATAGGATATATGTAGAGTGCTTACTTATCTGTGCTTTGCATTCTTTGACCATACATACCCAGTGATCAGAAGAGGCACTGCTACTGTAGCAGTATTTTTATAGCTCTGTGGCATGTTGCATAACTACAAATAAAAAAATGCACCAATATCATGCTACAAAATAAAGTAGCTCATCATAGAAAATAAAAAAGAAAGAAAAGAAAAAAAAATTCAGATTTGCTATTTTGAGAAAAAAGTATCTTTCAAATTATGTGACATTTCAAGATTTCCTGAACCGCAATTGGTTGGGACCAAGGCTGAGCGGCTGCTCTGGTGACACAGTGGTCTAAGCTCTGGCTTTTGATCATTCACTGAGATGGGTCCAGGTTCAAATGCCGGTGAGGCATAAATATTGTGTTTGTCTTGCAGCACTGGCTCTTGCTCTTCCCAGGAGCCAGTGGCTCTAAATTGGGGGGAATGGGGATGTTAATATCCTGTTGAGTTGCTCACAGGGGTCATTAAACCCCAAACAAACAAACAAAAAAATGAGCTGAGTGTGCCCTTTCTACAGTATATATGTAACGTTACTTGCATTGTGAAAGTTAGCAAAACTTTGTACTGTGAAGTTGGCATGTATGAGACCATTGTGCCGGCAGTTTTGTTGAGGATTGTTGACTGTGATATTCAGTTTTCTTAGTCAAAGAGAATGAATATGTAGAAATTCTGGAAATAGTTTTTATTTGAATTCTGTGTGCTTTGCTGCTAGTCTGGTATATACATCACTGAATATGTTATTGTGTTGCAGATGATGATCATAGCTGAGGTAAATACAAAATTATTTGTGTTATTCACTTTGGTATTTAGATCTGAATGCCATATGTTAGAACAGTGCCGTAATTAGTTTTTCATGTGCCCAATGCAAGGTTTTATTTATAGGCCCCTTAATATTTTTTGGTGCGATGGGGGGGGAGTAATAATAAAACAATTACAAAATAATTATTTATAAATAATTTTTGTGTACACAAGAAACATGCAAGACCATTCATATGTACAATGTATTTATAAATGAAAATATTTTAATTGCAATTTTTGTCTTCTATTTCAGCAAATTCATTGATTATACATCATAATTAATATCTTTAATGTTATTATATTCAATCTAAATTATGGAAAGATTAGACAATTGTTCTTGTCCGATAGTCGATCTTAAATAATTCTTAACTTGCTAAAATTTCTTTCACATGAAGGAGTAGAAACAGGAAGAGTGAGAAATATTTGGAGAGCAGCTTTAATATTTGAATATGACTCAATTAATCAAAGGTCGTGAAGAGCTGGTAGAATATCAAGTGGAGTTACTGATTTAATGTGTTGTATTAGTGTTCAGGCTTCAAACTTAAAACGTTGAATTTCACATGTGAGTTCGTACATATTTAAATATTTGCTATTCTTAATAGCAAGATCTGCAGCCACTATTAAAACTCGAACAGAGTTTGTTGATCTAACCACAGTATTAACGACTTTAGTATATACTATAACTTTTATTCAGTGAATCCAACTGCTCAATGATTGTGCATGCAAGGCTAGTTCATCGATGTAATTCCTGTGCCTCTCTTGCTCAGTGACTTCATAGGAATGGATGCTGAACCAAAAACCACATGAAACAGCCGACAAGGTGAAGAGGTGCGTACGTGCCCGAAGATCACTTCTTTACTAACCTTGACAGAAGCTCTGATCATGTGAGAAGCTTGATCTTTGGATGAGTCCTCCCTTCGTCGCATGACCAGATGTAGAAATTCTGGAAATAGTTTTTATTTGAATTGAAGCTTCAAAGAAGCTTTAAGCATCATTTAAAAAAAATGCTCTTCTAATCATGACTTAAGAAACTTAATAGCAATCCTTTTTAACTGGACACAATGAAAAAAAGGTTATAGTTCATCTACTGCTGATGACACCTTATTTATCCTGTGACCTATGCATTTTCACAGGACATTTTTTTTTTTTTTTTTTGTCAGTTCCATTTTAGGGTCCCCTTCATCCTGAGCACTGTGCCTGTGTACTTGGTGCAACTGCATAGTTATGGCACTGTGTAAGAATGTACATGTGTGAAAAATATCTTCAAGGGGTTTACCCTCTAAGGGTAAATGTAAAAAAGTAGCTACTTTTCAGAAAAAGTAGGGGTAGCTATAGCAGCTACTTTTTCAAGAAGTAGCAGTAGGTAGCTACTTTCAAAATGTTGCTTTCCAATCACTGGCTATACGTGTATAATAGCAACTGGCTGCATCATCATTTTAAAAAGCTTCACTGGTTTAAGGGAAAATACTCTGAAATTAAGAAAATGTCCATGCAGAAATGATTTTGGCATTAGTTTTGTTTGAATTGTAATAAATGACAAATAAAATTCCTTTAGTATTAGGCTTTTATTGGTATGAACATGTGCAAGAAATCCATTTCTTTTAAGTAAAGATACAAACTTTTAGAATATATAGATGCACTGATTATTTTCTTTTAAGTTTTCATAGTTGTATATATGTTTAAAGGTTCAGCACACACACACACACACACACACACACACACACACACACACACACAAATGCCTTATTCTTTCATCAGCAAAAAGTCTGAAAGTGAGAAAGGGATCATGAAGGCCTAAGGCCCTCTGAGATATTGCAATTGTCGAAGAAACTTTGCCAAAGTTTCATTGATGTGTTTATAGTCTAGCATTTCATTTGCTGAAAACATGAGAAATATTCCTGTTCATCTAGATTTTGATACAGCTAGATTAAAAAATGAACTGAAGGTGTTTAATTCCCTTGATGAATACAAAACAAATCAGTGAGAGACATTACTTGTTACATAAAGTTGAATAATTGGACATAGTGTTTATTGAGGTGTACAAATTAGCAGTCTAATATTAAACTGTTCATCAACAACTCCAACTGCCGAAAGAAGTTTTTCCGTATTAAAAAGAATCAAGATATATCTTAGAGCCACACAAGGACTTGCACATTCGAGCAACTTGGCTGGTTTGTTAATAGAGAAAAACATTATTTTTAAATATGAAAAAGTACTCAGAAGAAACATGTTTGTGAAAATGTAACACTCAAGTTCACACAAAAGGAAAGACGAATGGAGTTCATGTTCAAATCCTAATCCTCATAATTATTTGGTATCATGTTAGCAATAACATGTACCTAAAATTTAGAAAAAAAAATTTTACTTCTATTACTTAACAATTAAAAAATAAACTTCACAGTTTTTAAAAAAACAGTACTGTGAGGCGGAGGGCAGGTGAGATAGCCCAGGTCTCGGACCCAAGATACGTCACTGACAGTCATATTATGTGTAAGTTCCAGTCACACTTACATCATGCTGAACTCCTATTACATGGCTAGTTAATTATATTATTATTCAATCTATATATTCAGTGCTTGAAAAATATTTGAAAAGTTACATGCCCAGCTGGGCAAGTGCAGAAAATATTTACTTGCCTAGAAGTAAAATTTACATGCCCAGATAAATTTATCTTTTAAGATAGTAAAACAGAAGCCTCATTTTTTAAAGTAAAAAATTATGTTAAACTTTTTATACATCTTTTGCATTGCCATTTTAAAGTGCCTGTGTTCAAAGTGCACAAAAGCATATATCTTAAGTTTTAAGAAAGGTAATCGATGGCATTTGAGAAATTTAGTGAGTATGCCATGTTCAAGAATTTTTAATGTACGTCCTGTGTTTTGCAAAAAAAAAAAAAAAAAAAAAGTCATAGTTAACTGTACAGCAGTTTAAGTAGTTTTCAACAATTTTGAATGTAAAAATTATTTACCTTTTTCTCTTATGCAAACAGAAGTGATTTTGCATCATAAAATATCCCAAGAATTATTTAGAAACAAAGGCAATCCTTACGTTTTTGACTACTGTTGTGTGCACTTATAGTTATTAAACTATATTATCACCTTGACATCGCCCCCCCCCCTCCTTCTTGGAAAACATTGCTGGTGGCATCGGAAATTTTAGGATGGTTTTGGCAAGTAGTGCACCACATCATTTGACTTTAGCCAATTAAATGTTTTTATCCAAGATTCCTGAACTGTCCGATGGAGTTTTTTTTGCGTACACTTTATCATTGTCCGCTTGCGTAAGTTTCAATTCTACCAATGACGCAGATTCTGATTCTGAAATTACGTCACTCAACAACGCAGAAGACGAATTTGTAACAACCGCTGAAAGATCAGGAATTCCACATAATTGCTTACTATGAGATATACTCTCATTGGTGGATTTTTTTCCAAAAAAAAACATATCATATCCATTACTAAATATAACTTATATCCACAGCTAACACAAACTACTGTTCTCGTAGACAAACTTGGTAAGTTATTGGTGTCGGTAAATTTTTCGCTCTTCTCCCGGCTAAGTGTACAGACTTGTTCTTAAATCGTAAAAGAAACTTAGGCTTTGTTTCAGTAGTACCACTGTTGTTTGTGTGGGGGGGGGAGGGGGTGCTCGGACAGAAGTTTCCATTTCCCCTCCCTCACTTGCGCAAGTTTTATCAGAGACCCAAACCCACCTGGGGCTGTGCAATAAATTTTCTGTTGTCACTCTCTCCTCAAAAAGCACCGCTTTTGCCCATCAGTCTGCGTCCTCTTGTTTCATGGCAGTTTACGCATTTTGTCCCTAAACACCAGAGGCTAGTTTCATCTGAGGCAAGCATCCTGTCGTTAACTGTAAACGACATCTGGAGCAAAACTACGTATGGCCCCAATTTTTGGATGTAGAGCATAATATAATTGAAGAAGCGCTATCCTCCTGGCCTTGGCATCCATTCCATAATAATAACACAACTTCTGGTGATTTGCAGTAAAATGGAAAACACACAACGAGTCTTTTTTTTTTTTTTTTTTTTCCTAGAGTAGAAAATTCTCCATTCCAAAGTTTTTCCCTTTAAACCTAGTTGCCCTACCGGGTAACTAGATTTCATTTTTACTTGCCCAGACCAATAATTTGCATGCCCCAAGCATCTCGGTCATGGTATTTTTCAAACCCTGATATTGAATTAGTATACAGATTGGCTGACAACCAGAGATTGAATAATAATTATATTATTATTCAATCAATCGGTTGTGTATAATGAAATGTCCGATTTGTACACTGTTCGTCAATCACACATATCTCAGCTCAGAATAAATATGAGTAATCAAAATAAAAACAATTCGATTCAACACATTTTTGCCAACGAGAAACAAGGTTATGTATTCCGGTAGCATACAAATCAGCAGTTCTGGAAGTGATGAAAGCTTGAAAGGTGTTTTGAGCATCAGCTTGGTTTAGGAAATTTTTCCCCTGTAAAAATTGGTCCAGATGCTTAAAAAAGTGGTAGTCAGTTGGCGAAAGGTCTGGTGAATATGTTGGATGAGGTAGTCTCATAGCTCAATTCATTCAACTTTTGCAGAGTGACACGCGCGACGTGCGATTTCGTGATGTCATGCAGAAGTATTGGGCCCTTTCTGTTGACTAATGATGGGCGAATGCGTTGCAGTTTACGATGCATTTCGTCGATTTCCTGACAATACTTTGCTGCAGTAATCATTTCGTCCGCATTCAGGAAGCTGTAGTGGATTAAACCGGTTGAAGACTACCAAACAGTCACCATAACCTTCTGTTGATGGAGTTTTGGTTTGGGGAAGTGTTGAGCAGCTTCGTCATGGTCCAACCACCACATGGAATGTCGACAATTGTCGTACAGGATCCACTTTTCATCACGTCACAATGCAATCGAAAAAAGGATCGGTTTTGTTGCGCAACAGAAGCCCAGAGGAGACTTCCAAACAACGCTTTTATTGATTTTCGTTCAAGTCATGTGACACCCATTTGTTGAGCTTTTTGGACTTTCCAATTTGGTTCAGGTACACAGAAACAGCTGATTTGCTTACTCCCAGTTCTCCCGCAAGCTCACATGCAATTGTGTGTGGATCTGCTTCACCAAGCGCCTTCAATGCGTAGTCATCAATGGCGGTACTCGGTCGTCCATGTTCTTCATTGTAGAGATTCGCAACGCCAGCCTTGAATTTTGTGAACCATATTCGCGCCGTATGCTCATTAGCCGCATCCTCCCCAAAGGCATCAACAATGTTTCATGTCACTTGTTCTGTGTTGTGGCCCAGTGTGAACTTGTGGAGGAAAATTGCCCGAAAAATCAAGATTATTCATCTTTCACTGAAACGGAAATATAGAGTAGGAAATATTATTTGTTAATAAAGTGAACTAAAAGGTTACAATCTGCAGATTTCAAGCTTTCCTGTGATTTATTACACTTGCATACATATTCACTGTTTTGAACACAACACATTGTCAAAACACGAGAGATCAAAAATTGGACATTTCATTATGGACGATTTGTACACTGTTTGTCAATCACACATTATACGAGATTCTAACATTATACGGTAAAACAATGTTCCAAAGTTGATATATACAGTATATTTCAAGTATTTTACATTGCATGTAACAACCGTGAACTTACCTATTTATCTCTGGTTGTTTACAGATTAGCTAACAACCAGAGATAAATAGGTAAGTTCATGGTTGTTGCATGCAATGTAAAATATTTGAAATATACTGTATATATCAACCTTGGAACATTGTTTTACTGTATATATCAACCTTGGAACATTGTTTTACTGTATAATGTTAGAATCTTGTATAATGTGTGAAACAGTAATACTAATTTAATATATAAACAGAATAATAGTATAACTTGCAGTCATCTGGAAATTTCAACTGGCAATATCATTATCAACTATAAATTGTACTCAGTTATCTGTCACTGTAACTAAAGTTCATGCAGCTAATGTATATATATAAGTTCATGCAACTAATATATATATCTTTACATAGTAAATATTAAGCATGAAATAATTAAATGAAGTCTGCTGCTCAAATATTTGTAATGGCTGTGTGCTAAATGTATGATACTTAATCATCAGATCTTCTTATACAGGCATCTATCTGGTTGAAAACAATCAAAGAAATAGCCAGAAGTTTTAGTGTTGCAGTTTGTTTCTTAACAAGCATGTTTTGTGTATATATACATGTATGTAATTTAGTATGTGATGTTAAAAAACAGATAGATCACAAAATCTGTGCATTTCTGTTATGATATTTTGACTTTTGATCAGCATTGTACTGATACGCTGCATATAAGTTTTGTTAATAGTAACACTATATTAGTGAACCGATTTATTGGCATAGGAAATAAACACATAAGCATTTCCAAGCTTTTGCACATCAACCAGATGGCTTTTTCGAGGAAGTTAAGACAGAAACTGAACATCGTTTCTGTCTACCTTTTTATTTTTTTTAGGCAGTTTCTGTCTAACTTCCTTGAAAATGCCATCTGGTTGATGTGCGAAAGCTTGGAAATGCTTATGTGTTTATTTCCTACGCCAATAAATTGGATCACTTCACTAGTATAGTGTTACTATTTACTACTTAATTGGTGTACTGTTCCTCATTATCAAGTTTTGTTAATTTTGTTTAATTCCAGGTACAGCTTGCCTCATGGATGTTAAAGAAGGTGGCTACTTTCTCTCAGACCATTTGCTTGATATTCAATGAGGTTAGAATTCTTTATTGATTTCATGATTGTCTGTGAAAAACCAGCATTCAAAACTTCATTTTTCTTTTAAAATTGCAAGCATAAGATCTGTATTAGAGGATGGGAATCCCTCTTCAGATGCCTAGTTTTTGTAAATAAGAAATGCGGTAAAACCTGTTTAAGGCAGAACTTGTGTAAAATAGGAACTTGGCCAAAACAGAACCTTCTCTTTTTTTTTTTTTTTTTTTTTTTTTTTTTTTTCTTGTTGGTATTATGTATTATTAAACCTTTCTAAACAGAACCTGCCTAAAGTGCGAATGGAAATGGCAAGAGAGTAAATAAACCTTGTAACAGCAGAAAGTTCCTAGGTGTTCCCATGCCATCAAGTGTTTTAATCAAATATAAAACATCACACAATAAAGTGTTATGATGGATTCACACACAAAAAATGTTCATGAAGTTGTAGATAGCATAACTAAACAGAGATAGTTTGTTTTTGAGTTGTTTACATAAACACAAATGGCAGCACATTCACTGTTTGGCTTCTTCTTAAGCACATGCCATGACTCAGGTTTAGCTTGTGTGACCAGTGTTGTCTTTGTGCTGGATGAAAAGTCTTCACAGCTGGCTGTTTCACATGGTTTTCAAACAAGACACTCTGATTTAATTATCTTAATGTTTATTCATTTGAATTATCATTCACAACCTTTGCTTGTTCTGACTTGCCTTTGTTCACTTCCCTCTTACCATGGTGCCAAAGAATAACATTCTCGATTTGGATACAAAAGCTTAAAGTTAATGAAATGCAAGAAAAAAAAGTGTGAATGTCAAGCATTTAGCAAAGAATTTCAGTGCCAGAAAAGTACAGATTTGTGACATTTTAAAGCAAAAAGATGAGGTAACAGAGTAGTTTTGTAATTATGTTGCTCAATGAAGAGAAAAAATGTGGAAAGCCAGAAATTAAAAGGCCAGGATAGTCAACTGAATAAGATTACTAATCAAAAACAACTATTATGGAAATTTTACTAGGAAATTTTTTATTTAAATTGCAAATTTTCGGAGAAAACTCTTCTCCTTCTTCAGGCTATCTTTTTGTTGTCACTTATTCCTGTCACTATCATGGTTACGGTTAACCTTGACGCTTACGGTTAACCTTGAAGGTTACGGTTATTTTTCATCAAATCCTGCCAGATGTTAGGCAGGGAAAATCCTTTGCAGTCATTGATGATGGAATTTTGATTTTTCTCAATCTCTATTCCTTCTTTTAGCTTTCTTTTTTGAAAATTGCTTTGGAAACTGATGACTTTAAGGGAATTCCAATCCATGCTGTGACTAGTTTCTCTAACATGCCTATCTAAACCAGTCTTGTTGGAGCAATTTTTTATAGCAGCTTTATGCTCTGCTATATGAGTTTCTAGTCTACAACCTGTTTCACCTATGTAAGATAGTCCACAACTACATTTTACTTCATAGACTACACCTTGCATTTTTAAAATATCTTCTTCTCTTTGAACTATTTTAGGGAAATTTTTTTAACTTTGTTCTCTAAACTTGGAGCTAGCCTAATATTGTACTTCTTACTAATTCTCTTTAAAGCCTCAAATAAACCTTTGTGATAAGAAATTTTTTTTAGTGAATTTTACTTGTTGCTTTTGCGGGTTCTTCGTACCATTAAAATTCAGAAACTTCTCAATTTCTTCTTTAAGATAGTTATTTTCTGCAAGTATGACTTTAAGCTGTTCTTTGTGGGCTTCTTTCTTATCTGCTGTAGAAACTATTTTATTATTTTTTTCTAAAAACTGACTTGCTACATTTTTCTTAATAAAAACTGGATGATAGGAATTGAAATCCAATAGTCTATTAGTATTCATTGGTTTTTTATACCAACTAGTGAGGAATTTTTCATTTTCATAATCGATAGTAATATCTTCTTTCTTTTTTAAGTTCAATAGTGAACTTAAGGGAATCATCTAATTCATTGAATGAGTCTAGAATTCTTTCTGGAACAATTTCTGAGCTATCTATTATAAGTAAGATGTCATCCATGTATTTGCTATAAAGGCAGAAGTATGTGGGTTGTACTAGTATCTTTTCTTCTAGTTTTCCCACATTGCATGCAACAACCATTGTCTGAAAATAGTTTGTCAGAGCAAGACCAAGAAATTTGACAATCAGGCCTTACGCTGCAATCATGAGCAGGAGATGTAGCCAAAATACTTGGAATAGAGGATGGTTAGAGAGTTTTCAAAAGAGGCACAATGTTTTGTTCAAGGAAATTTGTGGTGAAGTGGCATACATCAAAAGAAAAGCTTTGAATTGGACACAAAAATTGTCAACATCAAGCATTACAAAATGTTCAGGATACTCAAGATTTTGCATTTCTCTGATGTGACTGATTATTTCAGTTTTAATGAGCATTGCACATGCACTTTTTGAGCATCATATTGTAAATGCTACTGTACAAAAATTTATGTTGGATTACTTTAAAAATTTGAAGTTTGTGATTTTTAGTTGATTAAGGTTCTACAAAAAATACATTCTCTTAAGTTATCGCTAATTATGTAAAATCTCTTATTAGTGTGACAAAAATTTCAAATATTTACATTTCAGTGGCTTCTACGGATACACCTGTATAAAACAGAAACTTGTGTAAAATGGAAAATAGTTCCAGTCCCTTGGATTTTGTCTTAGACTGGTTTCAGCATATGTTTGTCACATTGTTTTGTTTCCTCATTCACTGGCTTATTGCTTGGAGAAGGACCCAAAGTATTTGTGGCACTGTTATATTTTTGAAATTGTTTTTGCTTTTTGCTGTTTTTAATTTAAAGCTATATAAGAGACATACAAAGACTGCAGACAACTCAAAGAAGCATGGAGAGATGCATGCTTGATGTAACCAGGAGAGATAAGAAGAGGAACTCGTGGATCTGAAAAATGACAAGAGTAGAAGATATCATGATCAGAGTAAAATCCCTGAAATGGCAATGGGCTGGACATATTGCCAGAAGGACAGACCATAGATGAACAGCTGAAATTTTAGACTAGATTCCAAGGGACAGGAAAAGACCCAGAAGAAGACCACATGGGAGATGGGTGGATGAAATTCGAAAGTATGCTGGAGTAACATGGAGGAGACTGACACAAGACAGACTGTTGTGGAAGAAACTTGGGGAGACCTTCTTCCAGCAGTGGATTGATAATGGTTGACAGTGATGATGATCACACACACACACACACACACACACACACACACAGTGGAAGCCTGTTACACTCATTGTCAAAAGAATCTGCGCACCAAGAAAAAAAACGTGCAATTAACACGAAACTTAGCAAATGGCTATGGGGAGGGCAGACATGCAAATGAATAAAGTTGTGCAATTCTGCATGCCAGCACATTCAAGACCGGCACTGTAATCGCAATCCTTAGAGCTTATAAGGCCCATGTAGGGGACTCTACATGCATGCCGAAGTGCACGGTAAGAGTCAGGTGAGATTCGTGACTGATAGACATCCCGAGGGGTCACCGTAGGTGTGCGTACCGGCAACTGACAGAGTATGACCTATGCCGTATTGTCAGGATGAGAGAGTAAGGGTGACCAGCACTCCAAGTCAGCCGCCATTTGGGCCGGTCGGACAGTACGGTATGATCATGTTGGGAGCAATGGACACAGGAAGGCACCCGGACATAACAAACTGGCTCCGGATGACCCAGACACACCACCAGCAGAGAGGACCATGGGATCGTGAGAGCGGCATGCACAGATGCAACAACGTCCTTGGTGGCGGCTGTCCGATATCCAGAGACATGTGATGGCTACACTACTTTTTCTAAAAAGCAGTTACTTTTGCTACTTTTCAGCTACTTTTTCTACATAAATTCTGAAGATTATCTTCATATGTATTGGCTCATCCCATAAGTAATGTGGCATTTTCGATATGGTGGGAATGAATGCTGCCAGATTGTACAATTGTGGCAGATCTGTGGCATTATATATACTTTTGGACAGTGTGATGTGTTGGCATAGTATCCGAGTAAACTTTAAGCAGAGTAAACCGCCATTTAATACATTTGTTAATCCCTCTTCCTGGAAGTGTCAAAACTTCATATAAGGCATATCTTGCTTTGAGAGTATTGTCAGAGCAACAATACCACAGCAGCAGTGTTGAAACTGTATGAGATTTAAAGTTCAGACACTATAAGTGTGAGTCAAGAAAAAAATTGTTCTAACGTTTTTGGTCTGTCAATTATAGTCTTAAAGATGAGCCAAGTCCAGGATATCTTGATGATGATCTGTTGTGAATGATTATCAAGAAAAATCCTCTTGTAATGGTGGAGAAATTAGCTGAGCAGCTCCAGTCAACCCATTCAATGGCCCATCGGCATTTGCAAAAGATTGGTAAAATTTCTAAACTGGGTCAATGGGTTCCTCATGAATTACCAAAGTGCAATCTGAAACAATGAATAGAGGTTCGTATGTCCCACCTCTGTCGATTGGAAAAAGAATATTTTCTGAATCAAATTGTTACTGATGAAGAGAAATGGGTTGTGTATAACAATAGTGAGCATTGAAGACAATGGGTGGACTGCAATGAGATGCCAGCTCCACAGCCAAAGGGACGTTTCCATCTGAGGAAGATTGTGCTGTCTGTTTGGTGGGTTATGGATGGGGTTATCCATTACGAGCTGCTACCAGCCAACTAAACCATCATGAAGGAGCTGTATTGTCAACAACTGAACTGGATAGAGCAATCCAATGAAGAAAAAAAGGCTAGCTGTGGCCAACAGAAGAGGTATCATTTTTAATGATAATGCCAAACTTCATATGGTGAAAGACATGCTCCTAAAACTGAGGAATGAATGGAAAGTTATGACACAGCTGCCATATTCTCCTAACCTGGCATCATCGGATTATCAACTTTTCTTCAGTTTTCAACAGCACATTAGTAGGAAATGGTTTCATACACGAGATGATGTCAAAGGGAGCTTGATGTTTTCTTCAGCTCAAAATTGAATTACTTTTTGTCGTCGGGGAATTGAAAATTTAAGATTACGATAGAAAGAAATTGTAAATAATGATGGTGAATATATTTTGGATTCAAAATAACTTGTCACATTGTTTGTTACCTTTCAAAACTACCTCTGAAAAACCACATTGCTTATGGGATGACCCAATACATTCTTACATATGGCATTCAGAGCTGAATACCAAGGTAAATTACACAAGTAATTTGCCGCCCTGGTGGTGCATTGGTCTAAGTGCTGAAATCAGACTATTTGTCTGAGATTGGTCTGGTTCAAATCCCTGTGAGGCATGGATGTTGTGTCTGTCTTACTCTCCCTTCCCTGGAACCAGTGGCCCTAAATAAGGAACAAGCAACTGCCTATAGCCCATAGAGTTGCTCACGATGGTCATTAAATCCCCAAACAAAAAATGCACAAGTAATTTATCTTTGAATATTCCTCAGCTCTGATCATCATATGTAACACATTTTATCACATTCAGTGGCTTATATTACAGGCTAACTGATATGCTCAGGAAGGGAATTTGTAAAAACATTACCTTTGAGCTGGCTAACTAAAACATTACCTTTGAGCTGGCCAGGGCACGATTTCACCGATTAGCAACTAGCAAATATCTAGTGAAAAATCAAATTTGCTAGTGAAAAGAAATCGCAGTAGCAAATATTGCTAGTAAGGTAATTTCTTTATTTAAAGTAACCAAAAATCATTATCAATCCACGAAGTTTACATAAGTTTCTATTATCACTTGTTAAAACAGCGACGATCAGTGATTCTCTTTCGTCAAATACCTTTCGACACTTAATACCCATCCTCCCCATATCTTTCATCCCTTCCAAACTGTCGTAGAAGCATGTTGAAACTCCTCTCCATCATGCCCTCATTGGTCTATTACAGAAACTGAACGTGACGTCGGCAATGGTTGCTGTGGCAACCCAGAGCTATGGGATGGATCGGTTGTTTGACCACCTGCTCTGCCACCCTCCCTTCTTTTTCCCCACGAACTTTGTCCTCAACTCCTGTCGTACCCTAAGCCAAGCGATTACCTACTTCCACAAGTCTTGATAGTCGTGCATACATCAAATACTGCGCTCTAATGATCAGTAATGAATAAGCAAGAATAATTCCACTTATTCGGATGGTATACAAAACCGAAAGAAGCAAACCAAAATGTTACTGGAAAATAGCCTGCCAACACTGGCAAAAGTCTTATCCATAGTAACTAGCCTTATTGCATGGCATAGATAGACGCTTTTTTACCAAACGTGTTCGTGGAGGGGGTAAACGATTACGGAAGAAACTTTTGCTTCGTCTGACTTCTGGTTTTGGAAATTTTCCTTGTATTTTCAAGTGGAAATACAAATATTTATCCAATAAAATGTTAATGAGCAATAATACTTGACAGAGGCAACATCGTGAGAAAAAAAAAATTATGATTACGGAAAAAATCCGAATTCCGTCGACCTTTCGTTTTCTAGTTTCGCAAAGACGGAATTCCAATAATAACGAACAAAAACGGAATTCCTTGAATTCGCGGAAGAATCTCATGCCTGAGGATTACAGAAAAATTTTGCAGCAGCCAACTTCCGTTTTTGCAAATTGTTCTCCACAGTTTCAAGCTAAAATGCAAATATTTATGCAATAAAATGATATTTAACAAGAAAAGCGGACACAAAGTCAACATTGGGAGAAAAATTTGCGATTACGGCAAAATTTTCTTACTCCGTTTCACTACTGTGTTCGAAAGTTTTGAAGCACGAAATTTCGTCTCCAGATGGAAAACGACCCCCCCCCTCTCCCAAATATCGATCTTCAGAATGATCTAACTGATGACAAAAAAAAAAAAAAGCGGGATTCCGCGAATCCCTGTAAGAATCTCGTGTATATCATACAAATAATAGCAAAAGAAAAATTTGAAACAAAATGAAAATTTGTAGAATCCGTAGTTTTGATAGTGAGTTCCGTAGTCAGACAACTAATTCCGTAGAAACTACAAACTACGGCATTGTGTGTTAGTTGGCAGATATGAAGTGTGTATGAAGTGTGTAGAAGTTTAGCAGAAATTTGTGCTATACTTCCACTTAGTACTGCATGTTGTGAGGTGGGATTCAGTTTTTTAAAAAGAATACAAGGGGATTGGAGGAACAATTTGTCTGTTGAAACTTTAAATGCTCTGATGACAATTGAAATAGAATTGCCACAAGAAGAGATTTTTAATCCACGGTCAGCAATTATAAAGTGGTATGATGACAAAGTCAGACACCCTGAGCGTAAACCATATGGGAAGAAATCTGAATTAGAATGTCAGTGAAATATATTCATGTGGTATGAGAATTTATTAGAAATTAATAATAAAGATAGTCACTAAACTTATCTAAGATTCTATTCATTATTCAAAAAGGTAAGTCAAAATATTTATACACATATTTAAATTTCTGTGTAACTTTATTAGAAAATAAGTTATGATGTGATTTAGTTTTATTGCTAGGCATGCAAATGTTTTGCTAGCAAACTATTTGGTCACTAGCAAAATTTGCTAGTGAGCAAAAAAGATGAAATCTTGCCCTGGTCAACATGCCCATGTTAACCCATGTCCATTGTCAACAATGCCTGCAGTTTGCGTGGGACTACCGACGTTGGACAGTGGAAAAGTGCGAAAAGGTTGCCTTCTCTGAAAAATCGAGATTTCTACTGAATAGAAGTGATGACTGATGGCGAGAACCAACATCCCGGACATGCTTGTGGGTCAAGTAAAGGCAGGCGGTGGCAGTGTGTATGTCTAGATGTTTTCCTGGTATGACTTGGGACCGCTGGTACCACTGAATGGGTTCCTGAATGTCAATGGCTACCTGTCCATCCTCGCTGACCACATGCATCCCTTCATGTTGGACATTTACCCTGGTGGTGATGGTGTCTACCAACAGGACAATGCATCCTGTCATGTCACTAATGGGGTGCTTGAGTGGTTCCAGGAACATGACAGCGATATCTCCATTCTCCCTTAGCTGGCAAAATCGCCTGACCTCAATCCCATAGAGCACTTGTTGGGACTATTTGGATTGACAGGCTCAACATGTCAGCCCACAACCACGTCATCTCCGGAATCTCTGTGCTCTGCTGTAGTCCAAATGAACATGTGTGCCTCGTGCAACCTTCCATGGCCTCATTGCATCCATGTCACACCGTCTCGCTGCTGTCATCCAGGGTAAGGGTGGTTATTCCCATTATTAGGCAGGTGGTCATATTATTATGATATGACTCTGTGCTTCCCTATAAATAGAATAAATTAAGGAAGATAATACTTTATGGTTAATGGTTTGGCTAAACAAAGCAAATCCAGTAAGGTACATGATTGTAGGCAGGGTACACTCAGCCCCCTTTGTTCCAGCCAGTAAGGTTTCAGGAAATCTGGAAATGTCACATGATTTGAAGATTTTTACTTTTTAGCTATTTTCAAAAATAGCACGATTGGTATCATAATTTTCTGCTACAAACTACTTTACTTTGTAGCATGCTACTGCCACAACTACATTTTTGTATGGTATTTATTACTGTTTCACACTTTGCATTGTTTCATTAACTAAACTAGTTTCAACTCTTCATTTTTGCGAGTCATCCTCAGTAGTGTACGATGATTGCGTTTCGAAAGAGGTCTTTGTAACACTGGGTCACTGATCGTTCTCATTATCTGCCATGTCATTGTTGCGCATGCGATGAGAATGATCAGTGACCCAGCGTTACAACGACCTCTTTGGAAACGCAAACATCGTACACTACTGAGGATGCTCACAAAATGAAGAGTTGAAACTAGTTTAGTTAATGAAACAATGCAACATGTGAAACAGTAATAAGTAACATTGTATACCAATGTGCATAATACCATGCAATTAGCCACGTATTGATGTAGAGCATTTATTAAAAATTTGACTCACAAACCACATACATTTTTGTATTTGTAGTGATGTTACATGCTATGCTACTGTAAATGAAGTGTGCTACATCTGACCACTGGTTTCACCATGTTGAAAGAATGGGTGGCAAGATGCTTACTGAGAAAATTTAGTCGGCCCAAGTGGCAGGAAAGAAAGGTAGAGGAAGGCCAAGGAAATCATGGTAGCACCAGATTTAGGAATGTCTGCATGATAAAAAGATAGTGAGTATAATGCACAAAAGGTATCGTGCGAGATGTGTGATGAATGTCAGTGAAGCTCAAGTTGACTGCCAAGATTATCATAAATGGAGGCATTCGATACATTAACAGCTAGTAAAATCTAGCACCATCAGTTCAAAACTTTAATTTTGCAGATGAGCTTTCTTTGGGAAGCTAACTTCTGAATCTCAGTAAACAGCTTAGTGATATGTATTTATATACTAGGAAAAAAAGGTTGAACTTATTGGAAGGAGAAAAACTTGCCCTTATTCCTTAGTGGCAGTGAATAGTCATTGTGCAGTTTGCTACAAAGAGGCAATCCACAAGTTGTATGCTACAAATTAGATTGCATAACATTGTATCCAACTTGTGTATGAAGTATGAACTATAAGCAAAACAACTGTTCAGAATATAATGCATATATTACTCCTGTCACATATATATAACATTTTTAGCACGTCTTTTGTAAAAAAACTGTTTGTGCTTATGTTACTGGTTTGTCTGTCCCCCATCTGTACTCACGATATCTCTGCAACTATTAGTCTGATTTAAATCATTCATTTTGCATTGGAAAGCTTGAAATATGCGAATGATGACCCTTTATTTGGGGGGGGGGGGGTACGATGAACAACTTTGCCGCTAGAGGGCGTAAATGCAGATGTCACATTCAACAATACGTTTTATTCCACATATTTGCTTCTAATCGTCCGATTGAAAAAAATATTTTATCATTTGATTCCATTTATGTCGAAGAGTATTTTAGATATAGTTACTTTTTCAAATTACACATAGATTTTCCGCTAGGGAGCGTAAAAGTAAATTACATTTTTCCCAATAACTCTTCTTCTAAAACTCCAATTTGAAAAATAATTTTGTTCAGCGGATACAACTCTTGATGGAAAATCTTTTGCATATAATTTCAAATTTTTGGTAAAGAATACTTTAGCCACCAAGGGGCGTAAGTGTTAATTTTTGCTTCTGATGTATTTGCCATAAAATCTGAGCTTCTAAAATATCGATTGAAAAAATTCTTTCATGGAATGATGCCACTCATATCAATAAACCTTTTTGCAATATTTTCTTCTTAAAATATTCCACAGTTTCTCCATCTAGATGTATATCTTATTTTTGTCAATATCTCTACTTCTAGGAGTTAGATTTGAAAAATCCCTTCTTTGTTGGATAATGTTTTCAGTGTGACATGTTTGTCATTATAATTTCAAAATTTTCAAGTAATTCATAGACTTTCCGCTAGGGAGCGTAGAGGTAAATTGTGTTTCCTCCTATATCTCCGCTTCTAAATTTCTGATTTGAAAAATTCTTTCTGCACCGGATACAGGTCCTGATGGGAAATCGTTTGCACATAATTTCTAATTTTTGTAAAAAAATGGTTTGGCCACCAGGGGCGTAAATCTTAATTTCCGCTTCTGATGTATTTGCAGCAAAATATGAGCTTCTAAATTCTCGATTGAAAAAAGCGTCGTTTGTAGACCAATACTGTTCATGTCAACAAACCTTTTAGAAACATTTTCTGCTTAAAATAGCGCATGGTTTTTATGCCAGGGGGCGTAGATGTATATCTTATTTTTGTTAGTATCTCTACTTCTAGGAGTCTGATTTGAAAAATTCCTTCTTTGTTGGATAGTGTTTCCGATGCGAAATGTTTTTCCTATGAATTCAAAATTTTCAAGTAAACCATAGACTTTCCGTCAGCGGGCACAAAGGTAAATTGCTTTTTCTGCATTATTTCTGCTTCTAAAACTCCGATTTGAAAAATTCTTCCTGTATCGCACACAAGACCTGATGGAAAATATTTTTCACATAATTTCTAATGTTTGGTAAAGAATGGTTTCGCCACCAGGAGGCATTTGTGTTCATTTCTGCTTCTGATGTATTTGTAGCAAAATCTGGGCTCCTGAAAACTCGACTAATTTTTTTTTTTCTTGGACCGATACTGCTCATATGGAAAAACCTTTTGAGAATACTTTCTTCCTAAAATAAAGCATGGTTTTCCCACCAGGGGACGTAAAATGATATCTTATTTTTGTCGATATCTCTGTTTCTAAGAGTCCGATTTGAAAAATTCTTTCGGTGTTGGAGAGCTTTTCCGGTGCGAAAATGTTTTTTTAATGCACAAGTCTGCAACCAGAGGGCGTAAGCTCACAATTTCATTTACAGCAATATCTAAGGGATTAAAAACCCAATTGAAAAACTTCTTTCTTCCGTCAGATACTATTGTTTTCCATACCGGTTCCATTGACTTTGAATAGCTTTGATAAATTCAATTTGCATCAGAACGGATTCAAAAGACGTGCTTATTACTCCCGAAAATCTGGTGTCATCTTTCTTGTTAAATATGTATATTCATATTTAGTCATAAAATCTTTGTGCAATAATGGTTATCTCTTTCTTATAGATACAGTCCATGATGGGCAATAGATCTTCATTTCTGTCCATGCCTCCTGATGTGAGAAAATTACATGTGGCTGTGATGCGCAATGATGCCATCTTAGTACAGCAACTAGTTGACTCAGGAATTGATGTTAACTACCCATGGCAAAGTGCAGAGTCACCAAGTATCAAAGATGGAAGCACTCCACTATGTGAAGCTGTTTCTTTGAACCACAGATTTATTGTGCAAGTGAGAGAAACATAATCTTATAATTTTATTACAGGACCATACTATTTCTGTTATTAAAGTTTCCCTGTCTTAAATTTCCTATTATACATAAGGTATTTTAACCATTTCCTAATATTTGATTACTGCTACCATTACTGAACAGTGCAGTTATATTAGCATTTTTTTAAAAGAATTTTGCATTTTGTAAATTTTTGTTGCTTTATTTCAATTTTATGTGCAGTTTTAATGATTAAGTTAGGTTGTTTCAGTAGAAAATAAGTGTAATTAGTGCAGTTGTTCATGCTAAATTTTAAATATTGTTCTTTCTTGTTGAGATGTTAACTTGTGGCAATATTTCATCCTTTTCAGTCTTTCATTAATTTTTTTTTTTTCATCTACCCAAATACTCCGTCGTGTTCAATTTATTTGCAACAAAGCTGTAATAAAATAGGATTTTAACCAAATAAATCATAAATTGCAAGTTTTCAAATACAGCAATTGTTTATTAGAAATGAAAGGAAAATTAAAAGCTTAATACATACAGTACATATCATTAAATTGTTCTCTGAGACTCAAAAGTTATTAGCTTCTTAAAGGAAAATAGTTAATCAAATTAAAATTGTGAATGAAATGTATGGTAATACATCAACAATCTCTCTTTTCAGTGCTCTTGGCACATAATTGAAGCTTTAGTGAATGTCTCACAGAAGACCTAGACCTTTGATGCTTCATCTTTGTTATCTTTTTCTGCAGTATTGTTCATGCTAACTTTTAATTTTCAGGCATCCCTTTTTAGCACGTCTTTTGTAAAAAAAAGATAGTGCTTATGTTATCGGTTTGTCCGTCTGTAGACACCATATCTCTGCAACTATTAGTCCGATTTGAAAAATTCTTTTTGCGTCGGAAAGCTTGAAATATGCAAATGATGATCCTGCATTTTGTGGGGTTTTTTTTTACGATTACAAGAACGCCGCTAGAGGGCGTAAATGCAGATGATGTCGAATTCAAAATACATTTTATTTCATATTTTGCTTCTAAACATCCGATTGAAAAAATTATTTTATCTTTCGATTTTACTTATGTCAAAAAGTATTTTAGGTATAGTTACTTTTTCAAGTTACGCATAGATTTTCCACTAGGGGATGTAAAAGTAAATTATGTCTTCCCCGATATCTCTTCTAAAACTCTGATTTGAAAAAAAATTTCTTCAGTGGATGCAGCTCCTGATGGAAAATCTTTTGCATACAATTTCTAATTTTTGTTAAAGAATACTTTGGCCACCAGGGGCATAGGCTTTAATTTTTTTGCTTCTGGTGTATTTGCCATAAAATCTGAGCTTCTAAAATCTCGATTGAAAAAATTTGTTTGTGGACCGATGCCACTCACATCGACAAACCTTTTAGGAATATTTTCTTCTTAAAATAATGCATGGTTTCACCGCCAGGGGACGTAGATATATATCTTATTTTTGTCAATATCTCTGCTTGTAATGGTCTGATTTCAAAAATTCTTCCTCCATTGAATAGAGTTTCTGGTGTGACATGTTTTTTATATAATTTCAAAATTTTCAAGTAATTCATAGACTTTCCGCTGGGTTTCTTAAAAGTAAATTGCATGTCCCCGATATCTCTACTTCTAAAACTCCGATTTGAAAATTCGTTCTGCGCCGAACACAGCTCCTGATGGGAAATCCTTTGCATATAATTTCTAATTTTTGGTAAGAAATGGTTTGGCCACCAGGGGGCATAAGTCTTAATTTCCACTTATGATGTATTTGCAGCAAAATCTGAGCTTCTAAAATCTTGATTGAAAAAAAATTCATTTGTGGACCAATGCTACTCACATTGACAAACCTTTTAGGAATATTTACTTAAAATAAGCATGGCCTCTACACTAGGGGCGTAGATGTATATCTTATTTTTGTCAATATCTCTACTTCTAGGAGTCCGATTTGAAAAATTCCTTCTTTGTTGGATAGTATTTCCGATGCGAAATGTTTTTCAATATAAATTCAAAATTTTCAAGTAAATCATTGACTTTCCGCTAAGGGGCACAAAGGTAAATTGCGTTTTCTGTGTTATTTCTGCTTCTAAAACTCCGATTTGAAAAATTCTTTCTGTATCACATACAAGACCTGATGGAAAATATTTTTCACATAATTTCTAATGTTTGGTAAAGAATGGTTTGGCCATCAGGGGGCAAAGTGTTAATTTATGCTTCTGATGTATTTGTAGCAAAATCTGGGCTCCTGAAAACTCGACTAAAATTTTTTTTTTTCTTGGACCGATACCGCTCACATTGAAAAACCTTTCGAAAATACTTTCTTCCTAAAATGCATGTTTTCCCTGCCAGGGGATGTAGATTCATATCTTATATTTGTCGATATCTCTGCTTCTAAGAGTCCGATTTGAAAAGTTCTTTCTTTGTTGGAGAGCGTTTCCTCTGCACATGTTTCTCATATAAATTCACATTTTTCTTAACGCACAAGTCTGCAATCAGAGGGCGTAAGTTACACGTCCTCTAGCAGTGAAGTTGTGATTCTGTTTACAGCAATATCTGCGGGATTAAAAACCCGATTGAAAAACTTCTTTCTTCGATCAGATACTATTGCTTTCATATCGGTTCCATTGAATTTGAATAGCTTTGAAAAATTTTATTTTTATCAGAACGAATTCAAAAGACGTGCTCATTACACCCAAAAATTTGGTGTCATCTTCCTTGTTATTTGTTCTTGCTAACTTTTTTTTTTTTCTGGCATCCCTGAATCTGATCATCCAGGATTTCCTTCTCCTTCCTTTAACTGTTCTTCCTGCCATTTTGGCCGAATTAATTCTTTTGGTTAGCACCTCATCACTTATTCTTTCAACATGGCCAAACTGCTTCAACATATTTGTTTCCACTTTACTAATGGTGTTTTGCTTCACATTACACAACTGCAACACATTTTCATTCTGTACATGATCAGAATGAGTTCTATTATCCTCACCCCACCCCACAAGTGATGTATTTTTCCATCATGCAGATAACTTTTGTGTCTTTTCTGCAACACCCAGGTTTCAGTGCCATACATCAGAGTAGGAGTTATTCCACTTTCATACACAACCATGCTAGACCTTTTTAACAGCCCATCACTCTTTTGAAATCACCCTAAAGCAGCTATGACTTTTGGAGCTGCATTCCTTCACCTATTAATTTCACCACATAATGTGTTCTGTGTCAAACATGCCTCCCAAATACATAAACTCATCAGGATCCACTTGACATGATTCTGTACCATTCAGATTGATCTTGTATTTGGCACTCACACTAATTCTGTGCAACATACTCTGAGTTCACTTTTACTGTCAGATAGGACTGTACCATCAGCATACATCAACCAGCTCACACAAAAATTTCCAAGACAGAAACAACTACCGTCTTTTTTTGGCATCACATGTGTGTTTCCTTAAATATATATTGAACAACCATGGAGACAGACACTACATAGCCTTGTTTGACACCAACGCAAAACCAACTAGATAAATCACCATGATCTTTCTGAACACTTTCCCTGGCGCATTCAGCAGGTTGATTCCATAATAGTTCCTACATTCAGGCTAATCACCTTTTTCTTTACATAAATGAAAAATGATAGCATCCCTCCAATCCTGAGGGGGAAATCTGAATTCTGAAGACAATTGACAAATTTCAGGTAATCAATGAATTGTACTATTGCCACCATACTTCAACATATCTACAGTTATGCCATCTACTTTATGAGTTCTGACAATTTATAGATTTACAATCTTCTCCTGAGACCTCTGTACTTCTTACCTGTCTGTGGCAACATCTTCTTATACTCTAAAGTTCTACTTGCTTTTATTTTCTAATGACTCACAAAAGTATTCATGCCATTGTCCACTTATTTCATGAGGCTTTCAGACCATCCCTCCAATCTTGTTCTTTGCACAACATAAAATTTTACTTACCTTGTCTTTTCTGCATCTTTTTGTCTTTCCAAAATGGTTCCCGTTCTTTCCATAAAAGCAGTTTTTTCTTGTTTTACTCATTGTCTCCACACATTTTTTTATGCTGGTTTACCAGCATTGCTACTTCACACTGTTATCACTTTCTTTTTTACTGTATTTATAAGGAAGAGGTAATTATAAGTTGATGACGATGATGGGCAAAACACGTAGCAATATTAACAAATAAAGGTAACTTTATCATGCTAGTTACGTTAAATGAAAACTTTTACAAAAAGTTTGTACGTTGGAAGCTTTCGACCTTATCTTAAGGTCGAAAGCCAATGGAGGACTAAGATTGTTGCCAGATTCTACATTTGAATGTTTCCTATTTTTGTTGCCAAAACTTAGAATTGATCTCCAGATCATCGGAATGTAGAGAGGAGATTTGGAATTGCAAGTCATTGAGTAGAAAATAATTTCCAGGCTTTTGCGGTAACGGAGGGCAAAACAATTGTCAAAAGAAGCAATTCGTTTTGCTTCGTTCCAGTGGGGAACTGCAGATGTTTCTTCCATTGTCAAAATAGACAAGGCAGTATTAGGATTGGCGTTCGAAACATCTTTTTTATGTTCTAAAATTCTATGGTTAATGCTCCTGTATGTGCTTCCAATGTATAAGTTATCCCCAGTAGAAGAAGAGATAGGAATGCAGTAAACTTGGCAACAAAAATAGGAAACATTCAAATGTAAAATCTGGCAGCAATCTTAGTCCTCCATTGGCTTGATGAAGACCTTAAGATAAGGTCGAAAGCTTCCAACTTACGAACTTTTGTAAAAGTTTTCATTTAACGTAACTAGCGTGATCAAGTTACCTTTATTTGTTAATTATAAGTTCAATGAGGTACTGTGCTTAACTATGACACTGTAAACTGAAACAGGATTAAGTGGTTAAAACTGTTACTAGCATTAAAAGTAGTTACCTACTTTGTAGCAATCTCTGTTTTCTAAAGCAATATGCAACCCCCATCCCAAAAGGAAGTTAGTCATGCCTTTTCTAGAAATTCTTGTAGTACATATTAATTTACTTTTTACTTTTTCCAAAGGCATGGGAAAATATTTTAAAGGTTATGTGTTCATGAGATTATTTCTTCTTCCTCTTTAAATGGCCTGTACATCAAAATTTAAGGAAGAAGAAGAACACTTCAATGTGTGTGTCATTCATGAAGTTACTGTCATATGAATCCCAAGGGCATAAGATTCATGAAGAGTTGATACATTAGGGTTCAAATTTCTCATGAATGCAGTGAGATAGGTTTTCCTGCTTGTAATAAATTGTAACACATTATATTAATAATAACTTTACGAGTAAGCTTTAAGAGCTATATTAATCAAATTTTTGCTTTGCATATGTTGACTGAAAAGTATTTTATGAAAGAGTAAACACAGTGCTTCTGTGGAAGGTCTTGAAGAATTGTTGTGTAACTGGGAATTTACTTAAATGTGTAAAATTTATGTATGTTGGCAGCAAAGTGCATATGTAAATGGTGTTTCATGAAATGGGGTTTTCATTGGTGTAGGAGTCAGACAAGGTTGTGTAATATCACCATCTCTGTTCAATATGTTTATTGATGCATGCATAATGCCAAGATAAACAGAATTGGTTTATGTCTTTGAAATTTCTGTGTCTACAGACAAGGGCGCCCATAAGGGGGGCAGGGAGCTCAACACCCCACCCCCGTTGATATAACCAAATTTTTAATAAATTTAAAACACTTAAATAGATAAAACCTTTTCTTAAAGCATTTTTAAAAATAATAAGATATTAATGATTGATTGTATCAATTATTTTTGTTGTATTTTGGTATCTTGTACATTTACTGAAATGTTTGACAGCCTTGAAGGAGGTAAGGATTTTTCTTAGCCCTCCCTTTAAAAGTACTCATATGGGTGCCACTGTCTACAGGTTGCTGTATGCTAATGACAGTCTTCTAATCCAAGAGCAGAAGTGAGTTGCAACATGAACAAAAATATGTGTGATCCAAAATGAGTATAAATAAGGAAAGCCCCCAAAGCTATCGTTTTTGAGAGAGAAAATTTTAATGCTAAATGCAAGATCAGTTTAAATGATACACATCTAAAACATATAAACAGATTTGTGTGCTTAGGAAACATGTGTGGAAGAGAAACTGAATAGATGGTGAAATTAGAAGGCAAGTGAATTCAGCATTGCAAGTCATGGCTGCTTTAGGAGGATTTTGCAGGACAT
Organism: Macrothele yani; assembly: GCA_039090855.1. NCBI lineage: Eukaryota > Metazoa > Arthropoda > Arachnida > Araneae > Macrothelidae > Macrothele > Macrothele yani. Next base: position 59,812,437 of record CM076989.1, on the reverse strand, counting down.
GAGTTCTCAAAAGTTTCCAAATGGCTGTGTAAGAAAGTGTTATTGTTGCTACTCTGATGTATAATAGTGAAACCTGAGTTGTAGAAGAGACACAGCAGTCATTTGTGTGCTGGATAAAGGTGTTACTTATGGTAGGTTTGTAGCAAGAAGCACTGTGATCATGTGTGGAATGAAAATGTGTTGAGGATGTGTAATGTGACTGTAATAGTGTTAGTATGGTGGAGGCAAATATTCTGAAGTGATTTAATTATGTTTAAAGAAGGAGTGATGAAGTGCTATCTAAAAGAATTTATTTTGCCCAAGTGGCAGGAAAGAAAGGTAGAGGAGAGCTGAGGAAATCATGAGAGGGCCAGATTCGGGAATGCTTGCAAGAGAAAAAGGTAATGAGTATGATATGCAAAAGGTCTTGAATAATATATTGATGGGTGTCAATGAAGCTCAAGTTGAGTGCCAAGATTGCTGTTAATAGATATTTGATACATCAGCAGTAAGTAAAATCTAACACTATCAATCACAGAAACAGGAAGTATGCAATGTGTACATAACAAACAGATAAAGGTAATTGGATGAACATGTGCTAGTTACATTAAGAAGAAAAATATTTATGTAAGAAGTGTGTTTAACTGATTACCTTCCACCATCAATCACTTTGATGGTGGAAGGTAATCAGTTGCGGGCGGTCGTAGTGAGTAATGGGTTTGCCTCCTCGGGGCGCTCCGTGGTAACAATGGCCCACACAACAGCAACTAGGGCTTCTGTGAATTTTGGAGAGGTGCCGGCTAGTTCTGTGTGACATTGGCAAAATGAAAAGATCCCAATTCACTGGGTTTTGTTCCAGAATGCTTAGGTTGAAAGACCAACTGGAACCATCAGCTGTGGGCTAATCCCTCACACGGATGTACTTACCTGATTAAAAAGACAAAAAGAAAGCAATACCCGGACTCAAGTGTGGGATATGTTGGACCTACCACACTTGAGAAGGATGGTCCACCACGGAATCGACCTGGAAGTTCTAAATGGCATATGAGAAAGAGATCTCGGCTGAGTGAATGTAAGATTGGTGTATGGACTACTAGAGATATAAATAGTAAGGTGATTGAGGAGATAAATAAGTATAGATTGGATGTGCTGTATGTAAGTGAAACCAAAAAGAAGGAAATTGGGTAGAAGAAGTGAATGGCACAGTGAATGTGTGGTCTGGAGTATTGGATAATGTGCGAGGACAGGCTGGTGTAGGTGTGATTTTTAGTGAAAAGATGAAGAACAACTTGATTCACTATAGTTGCATAAATGAGAGAATTCTCTGGATTCATTTGATAGTGAAACTTCAGAGAATTGTAATTGTTGTAGTGTATGCTCCTTGTGACTCAGAACCTTCTGATAAGAAGGAAGATTTCTGGAATGAGCTGATAGCTGTTTTGAGCCAGTTTGGTGCTAAAGAAAAAGTTTTAATAGCAGGGGATTTCAATGCTAAGGATAGGCGTGCAGAATGCAATTTCTGACAATGTTCTGGGTAAGTTTAATGATCCTTGTGTGAATGACAATGGTGAAAGATTCATTGAACTGTGCATTGCGAATGGTTTGTGTGTACCTAATACATTTTTCAACCACAAATATATCAACACATATACGTGGGAAAATTGTACTCTTGGTCAAAAGAGTGCGATAGATTTTGTTGTCTACGATCAGCGTCTGAAACACTTAGTTGTTGACACCCATGTGATGACAGGTACTGATGCTGGTTCTGATCATTACTTGGTAGTGCCACAAGTGAAACTGAAAGTTGGTTGGAGGAAAAGGAATAGGAAGAGACCCAGGATAGAGAATAAAGGCTGAAAGGCTACTTGAAGATCATCAGTGTTATTCTGACTTACTCAAAGAAGGGCTGAAAGAGCTGAAGTCATGTGAGAGGGATGTAGAAAAAAAATGGTAATGTTTTAAGAACTGTGTTGTCACTGCTGCTAAAGAGATCTCTGGCACCACAATAGCGGGTAACAATAGAGGTGATGCTTGGTGGAATAGTGAGATTGAAGAGGCAGTAAAGAGAAAGAAGGAAGCCTATTTGAAGATGTTGCAAGGAAGAGTTTCTGTGGATGAATATCACTGTAAGAAGTGTGAAGCTGCTAAGCTGGTTTGCCAGAGTAAGGCAAAAGATAGGAAGAAGGTGGAAAGGCATGAATTGGCTTTTTGGAAAGATATGAAGACTTTCTGGAAGAACATGAGACTCAAGAAAAATAGTTGAAACAAAGCTGTAAGTTGTGTGAAGAATAGGGTTGGGGAAATGATATGGGAGCCCAATGTGTTAAGTGAAAGATGGGGTGAATACTTCTGTGAGTTATTAGATCAGGAAAGCAAAGATGATTCTTAGACAGATGCAGATGATGTCACAGTGAGGGATAGAAGCACAGGAGGGATCACAAGAGAAGAAGTGTGTAAAGCTGTAAAATCTCTTCAGAATGGTAAGGCTCTGGAGTTGATGGCATAACTGCCAAGATGTTGAAATATGGTGGTGACTCTGTAATTGACTGGTTAACTGAAATTTGCCAGTTGTGCTGTGAGGAGTGGTCCCTTGGGATTGGAAGGATGCTGTTATTGTTCCATTGTATAACGGAAAAGGTGATCAGACTGAATGCAAGAACTATCGTGGTATTAGCCTACTAAGTGTGCGAAGGAAAGTATTTGGTAAGGTTGTTATTGAAAAGGTATGGGGTCTTACATCAAAGAAAGTGTGGGATGTTCAGAGTGGTGTTATGCCTGGTAAAGGCTGCACTAACCAAATATTTGCATTATGCATGATGATTGAAAAGTATCTGGCTATTTGTAAGAAAGTTTTTGCTGCCTTCATAGATTTAGCGAAAGCTTACGACAGAGTAAATAGGACACTTTTGTGGAAAGTATTGAATGAATATGGTGTTACTGAGAATCTACTTAATAGTGTAAAATCCATGTATGCTGGTAGTAGAGCTTGTGTACAAGTGAATGGTGTTTTATCAAAATGGTTTTCTATTGGTGCAGGAGTCAGACAGGGTTGTGTAAATAATATATAGAGATTCAGTACCTCTCTTAGAATTGCTATTATGCACGTTAAAATACAGACATGTGATTATGGTGGTGCAGTTAATTATGACATTTATTATTTAAAAAAATAAAGACTAAAAGAAAGCAAGGGCAATTACTCACATATATTGATCCAGAGGTTGTTTTTGTTCACATACCACCGTAGTTCCGCAAGTTGTTTGGTCTCAGGTGTTCAGTGGCTATGCATTGCAAAAAGTCCAATGGTGACTATAATATAGTGTTTAGCAATGTCAAAGTAGTAGTCGACCCAAGTAACCTTGCTATATATTATATCGTAAGCTCAAAAGAATAATGCAACTGAAAATAAAAACCCTGTAATGACCTATGCCACAGGCAGGTTAAAAGGCTAACAATGAACAATCCAAGAAACTATAGTGAACAAATCTAAAAGGCTGATAGGGAACAAATTTAAAAGAACAAAATAAAATATGAATGGCCAGAAGAAACGATGAATGAACTATTTACATAATGCATGCACCACCTCCTCACGTCCACCAGCGTCTCCGGACGCGTTTCGCCCTAGCCTCTTCCTAGGCGTTTTCAATGGGAAATGAAACGTCTGTTGGCAAGTGACAACGTTTCGTACCTCCAGAAGTCATGATGTACATTGCACATGGGTCAGTTTTCCTCGTATATGGTGGTGCCATCTGGTGTCATAGTTTGATTTTCCTGTATTTGTCGTCTTTTAATTTTATTTTTATGCTCCTCTTTTAATCTTTTTTGGTGTCCACTAAATTCCTCCAGGCATATGAAAGGTCATATGGTGAATTGTTATGTAATGTCACCATAGCTGTATAATATATTTATGGATGCGTGCATGCGTGTTGCCAAAATAGATAATAGTGGTTTATGTCTTGGTGATATCCATGTGTGCAGATTGCTGTATGCTGATGGCACTGTCCTGTTGGCAGAGAGCAAAAGTGAGTTGCAGAGTATGTTGTCCTGGAGGTGCGAAGTTTGCGTGAAATTCAAACTGAGTATAAATAAGGGAAAACCCAAAGTTATGGTCTTTGAGAGAGGAACTGGTAGCACTGAATGTAATGCAAGTATAAATGGCACAGTGATTGACCTGGTGAGTGAGTTTGTGTATTTAGGAAGCATGTTTGACTGAAAGAACAAATCGAATGGTGAAATTAGAAGGAGAGTGAATTCTTCATTGAAAGTCATAGCTGCTCTGGGAGGCTTTCACAGGAATGATGGGTTCTCTAGAGAGTCCCACATGGCTGTGTATGAAAGTGTAATTGTTCCTACTCTGATGTATGGTAGTGAAACCTGGGTACTACAGAAGAAACATAGAAGTCGTTTGTGTGCTGGAGAAATGCATTACTTATGGGAAGTTTGTGGCAAGACACGGTCTGATTGTGTAAGGAATGAAGATGTGTAGCAGTTGTGTGATGTGAAGCAAAATATTGTTAGCAAGGTGGAGACTAATAAGCTTCGGTGGTTTGGCCATGTTGAAAGAATGAGTGATGAGATGCTTACTAAGAAAATCTTTTTAGCCGAAGTGGCAGGAAGCAAAGGCAGAGGAAGGCCAAGGAAGACATGGGTGGATCAGATTCAGGAGTGTCTGCATGAGAAAAAGATTATGAGTATAAAAGATCTTGTGTACGGCGTGTAAGGGATATCAGTGAAGCCCGAGTTGTATGTCAAAATCACTGTAAATGGAGAAGTTTGATATGACAACAGTAAGTAAAAGCATCTGGTGGTTTCCATTTCGTTTTGGAGCTAACCTCTGAATCTCAGAGAACAGCTTGGTGATATGCATGTATCAATCACTTTGTGCTGATAGATGATCTAGCTTTGAGGAACTAACTTCTGTATATCATAAAACAGTTCAGCAGTATATATATATATATCATCATCATCATCATTGTCAACCATTATCAATCCACTGCTGGACGAAGGTCTCCCCAAGTTTCCTCCACAACGGTCTGTCTTGTGCCAGTCTCCTCCATGTCACTCCCGCATATTTACGAATTTCATCCACCCATCTCCCATGTGGTCTTTTTCTGGGTCTTTTCCTGTCCCTTGGAATCCAATCTAAAATTTCAGCTGTCCATCTATGGTCTGTCCTTCTGGCAGTATGTCCAGCCCATTGCCATTTCAGGGATTTAACTCTGATCATGATGTCTTCCACTCTCGTCATTTTTCGGATCCATGAGTTCCTCTTCTTATCTCTCCTGGTTATACCAAGCATGCACCTCTCCATGCTTCTTTGAGTTGTCTGCAGCCTTTGTATGTCTCTTTTAGTTAAGGTCCACGTCTCTGCACCATACGTAAGCACTGGAAGGATGCATTGATCAAACACTTTTCTTTTAAGACATAATGGCATATTGCTCTTGAAAATTATGCTGTTTCTTCCAAAAGCTCTCCAGGCAAGTTTTGTACGCCGATTAATTTCTTCATCAATGTGACCCTCACTTGATATCTGCTGTCCAAGATAAACATACGTATCTGTTATCTCCAGTTTTTCTCCATCAATCGATAAATCTTCATTTCTTGTAAAAGCATTGAACATCACTTTTGTCTTCTGAAAGTTCATTTTTAATCCCACTTCTTTACTCTTGTCAGCAAGTTCCTGGATCATACTCTGCAGCTCTGATGGGGTAGTTGCAAAAATGACTACGTCATCAGCAAAACGAAGGTGGGTTAGATAATCTCCATTAATCTTTATCCCTTTGTTTTCCCAGTTCAGTGATTGAAAGACATTTTCCAATGTGGCATTAAAGAGCTTCGGAGATATGGTGTCACCTTGTCTCACTCCCTTTCCAATTTTTATGTGTGTTGTATTTTCAAACAGCCGAATCTTTGCACTTGCATTTTCATAGATGTTATTAATAATATTAATGTATGCATCTTCAATACCGCAGGATTTCAGAGCCGTGGTAACTGCTGATGGTTTCACCGAATCAAAGGCTTTTTCATAATCGATAAAAGCCATGCACAATGGAAGTTCATATTCCCTCGCTCTTTCAATTAGTTCTCTCAGTACGTGGATATGATCTATTGTGCTGTAGCCACTCCTGAATCAGCTTGTTCTCTCAGTTGAGCCATGTCCAGTGTTACCTTCAAGCGGTGTGAAAGAACTTTAGTGAAGATTTTATAAACCACTGATAGGAGGCTGATAGGTCTGTAGTTCCTGAGATCCTCAATGTCACCTTTTTTATGTACCAGGATCATTGTAGCATTGTTCCAATCCTCAGGAATCTTCCCTTCATTAAGGCATCGAGTGAAAATTTGGGCGAGTACTGTTTCAATTTCTCCACTTGCTTCTTGTATGATGTCTATAGTAATTCCATCTTCTCCTGGAGCTTTCCCCCGCTTCATGTTCTTGATTGCATGAGCAACTTCTGCTGGGAGGACTGGAAGAACTCTGGTACCTTTCATGATGTCTGGAGTACATGTATCATCCCTTTCATATAATTTGGAGTAGAAATCTTTCACTCTTGTCAAAATTTCGCCTCTATTTCTTGTTATAGAACCATCTTCTTTTCTCAGAGCCATAATCTGTTTTCTTCCCTTACTGAGATGTCCCTTTGCTATCTTTAGGCTTTGGTTGTTTTCAATTGCTTTCCTCACTAGCTCACAGTTGAATTTCCTTACGTCTTCAGTGATACTTTTTCGTGCTGTCTTGCATAGCTCTATATATTCCACTTTGGAAGTCACATCTTCTTTAGTTGTCCTCATCTCTCTTCTTTTTTGCATCAACATTTTGGTTTTTCCTGATAATTTGTTTACATGCAACTTGTTCTTAGACCCAGCTAATTTTGTTGCTGTTTCCATAAGAGCTTTGGTTACTTTTCTGTTAACTTCCGAAATATCCACTTCTTCCGATGTTAGGCCTTCTAAAGCAGAGAATCTGTTCTTCAGTTCCAACTTGAAAGTATTATGGTGTTTTTTAAGGTTGGTTATGTCAATACATTTTGTTTGTCTTATGAGCTTGCCACGTTCCAGTTTAGTGTTGAGGTGCATCTTACATCTCACCAATCTATGGTCACTACCTGTGTTGAACTTGTTCAGCACACTGCAGTCTTCGATGACGAATTTTTTGTTACACATAATAAAATCAATTTCACTTGTCGTCCCAATTGGATGTCTCCATGTCCATTTCCTGTGTGGCTTTTTCTTGAAAAAGGAATTCAAGATGAAAAATCCTTCTGCCTCTGCAAACTCAACAAGAGTATTTCCACGCTGGTTTCTGTTGCCGTGACCGAATTTACCTACTGAAGTTTCATTCTGTTGCCGGTGCCCTATTTTTGCATTGAAATCTCCCATAATTATCTTCAAGTGCTGCTTACCTTTATTATTTAGATGACGAATTTCCTCATAAAATTCTTCAATTTCTTCTTCAGGATGACTTGTGGTGGGTGCATAAGTTTGAATAATCTGAGCCTGGTATCTTTTCGATAGTTGGATAACGAGTCGTGCAGCTCTGTCAGAGGAACTTTCAACTTCTACCACTTTATCCTTCAGTTTCTTGTTTATTATAAATCCAACACCACTAGTTCTGCCAGTATCTGTCCCATGATAATAGAAGAGATGTCCACTTTTCAGTTCAATGAGATCTTCTCCTTTTCTCCTTACCTCACTTAGCCCGACGATGTCCCACTTGATCCTTTGTAGTTCCTCTTCCAATTCAAGAAGCCTTGAATCAGAAGATAGGGAGCGTCCGTTGTAGGTAGCCAAGGTCAGCATCAAATGGCAGCCTAGTCCGGTCCTCCGGGGATTCTTAGCACCCTCTGCCTTCATGTCGCACTGGCCGCTGCCTTGGCCAGGTACATTCCAGCTGCCGGAGACTGAGGGCCAAGATTTAAGTTGTAGAGTCATTTTGGAGGTGTTTGGCCATAACTCACCACGCTGGCCAAGCGGGTTGGTGAGTGTGGGATAACATTTCCTCTGATCCCGATGGTATAGTTATACCGCTATTTGCGGTCGTCAGAGCCCCTTTAGTGGGAACAGGATGCACCACGAGAAGGCGGGGTTGACATTTGTCAAGGAGAGGCTGTGATGTTACGCATCACCTGACCTTACATATATATATATATATATATATACTTAAGAGCAAAACTGAAGACTCCAAGGCTCAGTATTCTCGACACCTTCTACATTCAGTTGTTTTATTTTTTTATCTTTTCTCCTTTTACTCACACAGGTAGATACATAACCTTTTCTATGTTGTATTAGGTGTGAGTCAAAATTATATATGTATTTTTTTGCTTAGGTATCTTCTTTATAGAATATATATATATATATATATATATATATATATATATATATATATATATGCATGCATATTGTGGGATGTAAGGTCAGGTGATGCGTAACATCACAGCCTCTCCTTGACAAATGTCAACCCCGCCTTCTCGTGGTGCATCCTGTTCCCACTAAAGGGGCTCTGACGACTGCCAATAGCGGTATAACTATACCATCGGGATTAGAGGAAATGCTATCCCACACTCACCAACCGGCTTGGCCAGAGTGGTGAATTATGACCTAACCACTACAAAATGACTCCACAACTTAAATCTTGTTCCTCAGTCTCCGGCAGCTGGAATGTTCCTGGCCAAGGCAGTGGCCAGTGCGACAAGAAGGCAGAGGGTGCTAAGAATCCCCGGAGAACCGGACTAGGCTGCCATCTGATGCTGACCTTGGCTACGTATGATGGACGCTCCCTATCTTCTGATTCAAGGCTTCTTGAATTGGAAGAGGAACTACAAAGGATCAAGTGGGACATCGTCGGGCTAAGTGAGGTAAGGAGAAAAGGAGAAGATCTCATTGAACTGAAAAGTGAACATTTCTTCTACTATCGTGGGACAGATACTGGCAGAACTAGTGGTGTTGGATTTATAATAAACAAGAAACTGAAGGATAAAGTTGTAGAAGTTGAAAGTTCCTCTGACAGAGCTGCACGACTCGTTATCCAACTCTCGAGAACATACCAGGCTCAGATTATTCAAACTTATGCGCCAACCACAAGTCATCCAGAAGAAGAAATTGAAGAATTTTATGAGGAAATTTGTCATCTAAATAATAAAGGTAAGCAACACTTGAAGATAATTATGGGAGATTTCAATGCAAAAATAGGGCAACAGCAACAGAATGAAACTTCAGTAGGTAAATTCGGTCACGGCAACAGAAACCAGCGTGGAAATACTCTCGTTGAGTTTGCAGAGGCAGAAGGGTTTTTCATCTTGAACTCCTTTTTCAAGAAAAAGCCACACAGGAAATGGACATGGAGACATCCAAATGGGACGACAAGTGAAATTGATTTTATTATGTGTAACAAAAAATTCGTCATAGAAGACTGCAGTGTGCTAAACAAGTTCAACACAGGTAGTGGCCATAGATTGGTGAGATGTAAGATGCTCCTCAACACTAAACTCGAACGTGGCAAGTTCATAAGACAAACAAAATGTATTGACATAACCAACCTTAAAATACACCATAATACCTTCAAGTTGGAACTGAAGAACAGATTCTCTGCTTTAGAAGGCCTAACATCGGAAGAAGTGGATATTTCTGAAGTTAACAGAAAAGTAACCAAAGCTCTAACGGAAACAGCAACAAAATTAGCTGGGTCTAAGAATAAGTTGCATGTGAACAAATTATCAGGAAAAACCAAGATGTTGATGCAAAAAAGAAGAGAGATAAGGACAACTAAAGAAGATGTGACTTCCAAAGTGGAATATATAGAGCTATGCAAGACAGTACGAAAAAGTATCACTGAAGACGTATGGAAATTCAACTCTGAACTAGTGAGGAAAGCAATTGAAAACAACCAAAGCCTAAAGATAGCAAAGGGACATCTCAGTAAGGGAAAAAAAACAGATTATGGCACTGAGAAAAGAAGATGGTTCTGTAACACAAAATAGAGGTGAAATTTTGACAAGAGTGAAAGATTTCTGCTCCAAATTATATGAAAGGGATGATACATGTACTCCAGACATCATGAAAGGTACCAGTACCAGAGTTCTTCCAGTCCTCCCAGCGGAAGTTGCACATGCAGTCAAGAACATGAAGCGGGGAAAAGCTCCAGGAGAAGATGGAATTACTGTAGACATCATACAAGAAGCAAGTGGAGAAATCGAAACAGTACTTGCCCAAATTTTCACTCGATGCCTTAATGAAGGGAAGATTCCTGAGGATTGGAACAACGCTACAATGATCCTGCTACATAAAAAAGGTGACATTGAGGATCTCAGGAACTACAGACCTATCAGCCTCCTATCTGTGGTTTATAAAATCTTCACTAAAGTTCTTTCACACCGTTTGAAGGTAACACTGGACATGGCTCAACTGAGAGAACAAGCTGGATTCAGGAGTGGCTACAGCACAATAGATCATATCCATGTATTGAGAAAACTAATTGGAAGAGCGAGAGAATATGAACTTCCATTGTGCATGGCTTTTATCGATTATGAAAAAGCCTTTGATTCGGTGAAACCATCAGCAGTTACAATGGCTCTGAAATCCTGTGGTATTGAAGATGCATACATTAATATTATTAATAACATCTATGAAAATGCAAGTGCAAAGATTGGACTGCTTGAAAATACAACACACATAAAAATTGGAAAGGGAGTAAGACAAGATGACACCATATCTCCGAAGCTCTTTAATGCCTCATTGGAGGGTGTTTTTCAGTCGCTGAGCTGGGAAAACAAGGGGATAAAGATTAATGGAGATTATCTAACCCACCTTCGTTTTGCTGATGACGTAGTCATTTTTGCAACTACCCCATCAGAGCTGCAGAGTATGATCCAGGAACTTGCTGACAAGAGTAAAGAAGTGGGATTAAAAATGAAGTTTCAGAAGACAAAAGTGATGTTCAATGCTTTTACAAAAAATGAAGATTTATCGATTGATGGAGAAAAGCTGGAGATAACAGACACTTACGTTTATCTTGGACAGCAGATATCAAGTGAGGGTCACATTGATGAAGAAATTAATCGGCGTACAAAACTTGCCTGGAGAGCTTTTGGAAGAAACAGCATAATTTTCAAGAGCAATATGCCATTATGTCTTAAAAGAAAAGTGTTTGATCAATGCATCCTTGCAGTGCTTACGTATGGTGCAGAGACGTGGACCTTAACTAAAAGAGACATACAAAGGCTGCAGACAACTCAAAGAAGCATGGAGAGGTACATGCTTGGTGTAACCAGGAGAGATAAGAAGAGGAACTCGTGGATCCGAAAAATGACAAGAGTGGAAGACATCATGATCAGAGTTAAATCCCTGAAATGGCAATGGGCTGGACATACTGCCAAAAGGACAGATCATCGATGGACAGCTGAAATTTTAGATTGGATTCCAAGGGACAGGAAAAGACTCAGAAAAAGACCACATGGGAGATGGGTGGATGAAATTCGAAAGTATGCGGGGGTGACATGGAGGAGACTGGCACAGGACAGACCGTTGTGGAGGAAACTTGGGGAGACCTTCGTTAAGCAGTGGATTGATAATGGTTGACAATGATGATGATGATGATGATTATGTATATTGTATAATTTAGGTTGGTGTATCATCACCTATACCACCAGTATATTTTGTCTTGCTGTACCTGTATGCAGAAAATTGTTAACAGCATTAATTTCTGGTGCTTGTTAATGACTTTTTAAAACAAGAAACATTTTATAGTTGTACATATTTCTCACCCATTTCCAAGCTGTGCATTTTTCCTTCCCTGTTTTCTATCATCTTGGGTATTCCTTCAATTCTAAATAACTTGAGCACACCCAATTCTCCAATAAAATATCGAGTATCATTGTTTTTACTTGTTTCTGTGCATTTCCTCATCTATGTTTGTTAGGGATGTGACCTCATCCCCTCTTTTTTCCTCATTGGGATGTTCTTTATGGAAATTAGAGAGATTCATGAAGAAATATTCTTAATATAACATTAGAAATGAACTCTATGCTTTAGGTTACAAAAAAAAAAAAAAAATCATTAGATGGGATTTTTGGCAGTGACTGCTACCTACATTACACATGGAATGTATGAGAACAACCTGTGCTGATTCAAATGTTGCCAGATTTGAGAGATGGTTTTCAATAGATAGGTATATGGCATGGTGAGTCTGTGCTACAAGTGTTATAGGAAAGGTAAATTTTGATACTGTCACAATATTTTTTAGATTATTGATTAATGAAAGGTTTAAGATATTTTGTGTTTTCTGAATCAGGTATAATAGACATGTTACTGATGGTTAATACTAAGAATGAATTTAGTTATTGTCATATGATATTAAGTACAAGGTGGAAATTGGAAAATGTGCCATACAACCATCCACTTCATTATCATTATTAACCATTTGTGGCACATCTGTTATGTCTGACTGGAAAAACATAAAATGTCATGCACATTTCATTAATTAAAAATCTTAAAGGTTTTAACCAAAAATCTCTTAATGGCCATTCATATATGAATTGCTTGAAATCAGTTCTTAAACTTTTCCAACAAGGTATTCTCAGAAAATTATTAATCAGTTATTTCTTGCTATTTATCACCATTGATTCAAACTTAATAACATCATGAGTCATCAAGTAAAGATGGAAAAGTAACTCATTCCCCTTCTCCACCTCCCCACCTTTCCATTGCATACAAATAGTGTTGCATTTCAAAACAATGTTTCCAAATGAATTTTGATGACAGATTTTTATTACACCTTTTACATACTCCAACTGAAATGAAACATTTTTCATGTATTTCTCAGATTCTTTTAGAATCAGGTGCATTAGTGAACAAAAGTGACAGCTTTGGTTGCACTCCTCTGCACAAGTCATCATACCATGGAAGAGCTCACCTCTCAGAGTTGCTAATAAAAGCAGGTTAGGTAGGAATTTTTAGTTTCTGTGTGCATTTTTGTTTAAATCCATAGTTTTGCCAAAAACACTATTATTTTATGAGTAAAGCTCATGTCGAGAATTGGCTTCCTAGTTTCTTAATTCAATTACTAATCAAAACCTTCTATTATGGGAATTCTTACTAGGATTGTTTTTATTTTAATTGCAAAGTTTCGGAGAAAACTCTTCTCCTTCTTCAGGCTGTCTTCTGTTGTCACTTTTTGAAAAGAGTTCTCTCTGAAAATTTGCAATTAAAATAACAAATTTCCTAGTAAGAATTCCCATAGTAGAAGTTTTTGATTAGTACCATTATTTTGTCAGAAATATCTAGAAAAAACTGTTCTATAGAATTGAATGAAATAAAATTGTTTGAATAGTTTCTCTTCATGAATTAATTATATATTACTTTAATATGCAAAACACTATGACTGAAACTGATTCTTTGTGAAGAATCATCCTTTGTCTTAGGCCGCGAGTGGACAAGTGGTCAGCGTTCGTGACTGCCATGGAGGTAACCTCAGGTTCGATCCTGGGCAGGTGCGAACGTTCGAACCACTAAATACCCACCGTGCGTCGGATGGGTACGTTAAGCCGTCGCACCCCGGGTACTGGCACCCTGGTAATAAATAAATGTGTCTTCCTCTCCCTTTCTAAATCGCTTCCATGTCACTTTCCTATCGGGCACTCTAGCCCAAATCTCCTAGCCTCCTATTTCTAAGGGTTGTTTAAGACCTGGAGTCAGACACTCCCTTCCTAAAATCCTCTACATATGATCTGATCTGTTCATCCTTTGTCTCAGAAACTGACAACCACCCCATTAATTACCATTTTACTGATTTTTTCACTGAGCAGGCTGGTAGAAGAAATAGTTTCCTTCACCAGTCAGGTCAGTGTTTCAAGTTCTACCAGTCAGGTGTGTGTTTTAAAACACCAGCTGTTAAACTGCATTTGCAAAACAACCTGACTACTGTTGTTAGTTATTCCTGTTGGAACATAACTCAGCTTCTGGTATTTATTTTTTTGATAATTCCAGAAGCTGACCTGCATACACCGTTGTTCAATAACAAATAGCTTATAAATCAGCCACAAGTTAATGACCATTTCCAATTGTGGTAGTTAAGTCGTATAATAGAATGTGTTTGTGTACAGTACAAGCTGGACATATATTTCATCATCATCATTGTCAACCATTATCGATCCACTGCTGGACAAAGGTCTCCCCAAGTTTCCTCCACAACGGTCTGTCCTGTGCCAGTCTCCTCCATGTCACTCCCGCATACTTTCGAATTTCATCCACCTATCTCCCATGTGGTCTTTTTCTGGGTCTTTTCCTGTCCCTTGGAATCCAATCTAAAATTTCAGCTGTCCATCGATGATCTGTCCTTTTGGCAGTATGTCCAGCCCATTGCTATTTCAGGGATTTAACTCTGATCATGATGACTTCTACTCTTGTCATTTTTCGGATCCACGAGTTCCTCTTCTTATCTCTCCTGGTTACACCAAGCATGTACCTCTCCATGCTTCTTTGAGTTGTCTGCAGCCTTTGTATGTCTCTTTTAGTTAAGGTCCACGTCTCTGCACCATACGTAAGCACTGCAAGGATGCATTGATCAAACACTTTTCTTTTAAGACATAATGGCATATTGCTCTTGAAAATTATGCTGTTTCTTCCAAAAGCTCTCCAGGCAAGTTTTGTACGCCGATTCATTTCTTCATCAATGTGACCCTCACTTGATATCTGCTGTCTAAGATAAACGTACGTGTCTGTTATCTCCAGCTTTTCTCCATCAATCGATAAATCTTCATTTCTTTTAAAACCATTGAACATCACTTTTGTCTTCTAATAGTCATTTTTAATCCCACTTTTTTTACTTTTGTCAGCAAGTTCCTGGATCATATTCTGCAGCTCTGATGGGGTAGTTGCAAAAATGACTATGTCATCAGCAAAACAAAAGTGGGTTAGATAATCTCCATTAATTTTTATCCAGTTCAGTGATTGAAAGACATTTTCCAATGTGGCATTAAAGAGCTTCGGAGATATGGTGTCACCTTGTCTCACTCCCTTTCCAATTTTTATGTGTCTTGTATTTTCAAACAGCCGAATCTTTGCACTTGCATTTTCTTAGATGTTATTAATAATATTAATGTACGCATCTTCAATACCGCAGGATTTCAAAGCCATTGTAACTGCTGATGATTTCACCGAATCAAAGGCTTCTTCATAATCGATAAAAGCCATGCACAATGGAAGTTCATATTCCCTCGCTCTTTCAATTAGTTCTCTCAGTACGGGGATATGGTCTATTGTGCTGTAGCCACTCCTGAATCCAACTTGTTCTCTCGATTGAGCCATGTCCAATGTTACCTTCAAGCGGTGTGAAAGAACTTTAGTGAAGATTTTATAAACCACTGATAGGAGGCTGATAGTTCTGTAGTTCCTGAGATCCTCAATGTCACCTTTTTTATGTAGCAGGATCATTGTAGCGTTGTTCCAATCCTCAGGAATCTTCCCTTCATTAAGGCATCGAGTGAAAATTTGGGCGAGTACTGTTTCGATTTCTCCACTTGCTTCTTGTATGATGTCTACAGTAATTCCATCTTCTCCTGGAGCTTTTCCCCGTTTCATGTTCTTGATTGCATGTGCAACTTCTGCTGGGAGGACTGGAAGAACTCTGGTACTGGTACCTTTCATGATGTCTGGAGTACATGTATCATCCCTTTCATATAATTTGGAGTAGAAATCCTTCACTCTTGTCAAAATTTCGTCTCTATTTCTTGTTACAGAACCATCTTCTTTTCTCAGTGCCATAATTTGTTTTCTTCCCTTACTGAGATGTCCCTTTGCTATCTTTAGGCTTTGGTTGTTTTCAATTGCTTTCCTCTCTAGTTCACAGTTGAATTTCCTTACGTCTTCAGTGATACTTTTTCGTACTGTCTTGCATAGCTCTATATATTCCACTTTGGAAGTCACATCTTCTTTAGTTGTCCTCATCTCTCTTCTTTTTTGCATCAACATTTTGGTTTTTCCTGACAATTTGTTCACATGCAACTTGTTCTTAGACCCAGCTAATTTTGTTGCTGTTTCCATAAGAGCTTTGGTTACTTTTCTGTTAACTTCAGAGGTATCCACTTCTTCCGATGTTAGGCCTTCTAAAGCAGAGAATCTATTCTTCAGTTCCAACTTGAAGGTATTATGGTGTTTTTTAAGGTTGGTTAAGTCAATACATCTTGTTTGTCTTATGAGCTTGCCACGTTCGAGTTTAGTGTTGAGGTGCATCTTACATCTCACCAATCTATGGTCACTACCTGTGTTGAACTTGTTTAGCACACTGCAGTCTTCTATGATGAATTTTTTGTTACACATAATAAAATCAATTTCACTTGTCGTCCCATTTGGATGTCTCCATGTCCATTTCCTGTGTGGCTTTTTCTTGAAAAAGGAGTTCAAGATGAAAAACCCTTCTGCCTCTGCAAACTCAACAAGAGTATTTCCACGCTGGTTTCTGTTGCCGTGACCGAATTTACCTACTGAAGTTTCATTCTGTTGCCGTTGTCCTATTTTTACATTGAAATCTCCCATAATTATCTTCAAGGGCTGCTTACCTTTATTATTTAGATGACAAATTTCCTCATAAAATTCTTCAATTTCTTCTTCAGGATGACTTGTGGTGGGTGCATAAGTTTGAATAATCTGAGCCTTGTATCTTCTTGAGAGTTGGATAACGAGTCGTGCAGCTCTGTCAGAGGAACTTTCAACTTCTACAACTTTATCCTTCAGTTTCTTGTTTATTATAAATCCAACACCACTAGTTCTGCCAGTATCTGTCCCACGATAGTAGAAGAGATGTCCACTTTTCAGTTCAATGAGATCTCCTTTTCTCCTTACCTCACTTGCCCGACGATGTCCCACTTGATCCTTTGTAGTTCTTCTTCCAATTCAAGAAGCCTTGAATCAGAAGATAGGGAGCGTCCATTATACGTAGCCAAGGTCAGCATCAGATGGCAGCCTAGTCCGGTCCCCCGGGGATTCTTAGCACCCTCTGCCTTCATGTTGCACTGGCGCTGCCTTGGCCAGGTTCATTCCAGCTGCCGGAGACTGAGGACCAAGATTTCAGTTGTGGAGTCATTTTGGAGGTGTTTGGCCATAACTCACCACGCTGGCCAAGCGGGTTGGTGAGTGTGGGATAGCATTTCCTCTAATCCCGATGGAATAGTTATACCGCTATTGGCGGTCGTCAGAGCCCCTTTAGTGGGAACAGGATGCACCACGAGAAGGCGGGGTTGACATTTGTCAAGGAGAGGCTGTGATGTTACGCATCACCTGACCTTACATCCTATTGACATATATTTATTGTATGTTAAGTATGTGGTGCACATCCACGGAATCTCAGTATGACCAAAATTATATTTTTTTCTATTGAAAACTCCTCTTAAGTTTTACCTAAGGCTTCCCATGGTGTCTGAAATTGAATAATGTATACAATGTTTTCATCAAGAAAAGAAGCTTCTGTGTGTAAATATTGTATCAAATTCATATTAAAAACCTGATCATTGGGTATGCAATCCCAAACACAGATCCTTTGAGCCCTTTAAACAGATATATAGGTGACACAGTGGGCTCAGAGTCTTAGTTTTCCCATGGTTTCAAAGTGGCTGGTAAGGCATAGTAAAGTGTGTGCTAAATAACAGCACCCACTAGTAGTAATTACATGTAATTGGCTTTTGTTTAGAGCAATTCAGTTTAGCATTGCATCTTGAGTTGCTATTTTTGTTTTCTGTGTTTCTTTTGCTTTCAGTGTGCCTGCACATGAACCAATGTATTTATGAACATAGATTTAGACATCATTTGAGTAGTTTTTTTTTTCTTTTTTGCCACATTTACAAAGGAAAAGACTGCATATCATGTACTGAATGTCCAATCTTCTGGAAGAGAAGATTGTATGAAGATAGTTGAAGGGATTAAGTCTTTGTCTACCAAATTTACTGTGCAAGCATGATGATACAAAAACCAACTACATGAGAAATTTCTCTGTTTCACAATATGATACAGTAGAATGTTTAACCAAATGTTAAGTATGGTCAATACTTTTTTATGTCTTGTTTATTGTTCTCCAAAAAGAAAAATGTCCTTATTTACTCGTTGAACAGTTTATATCGTTAGTATATTAACATATTCAAAATTATTCTATAATTAATCACACTGGAGTAATAAAGAAGACTACTGTTATTCCCTCTCAAAGTTTCCATGTTTTGATAAAAATGCAATTCCATGTTCAGGTTGATATTGATGTGTGATTTTGTAGTGTTGGTTGCATAAAACTTTTTTTTTCCTGTTATCATAAAAGCACACCCAACTGAATGGATATGCAACACCACCGAGTACAAGATATGTTAAACTATTGCTCACTTGACAGACTAAAGTTTAACTGCAAGAAGGCATAATAGGTTGTTGTACAATTAACATAATTGGCCAGATTACTGAATTAGTTTGATCTTCAATGCCTTTCATGGTCTGCCATGTACTCTTAAAGGTATAAAGAACAACCTTTTTTTTTTTTTTAATGATTTGCAAGTGTCTGAAATTAGACAGCTCATTGTTATTTAATGGCCACTTCATTTAGAATAGTGATTCTCCAAGTTAAGGTACAGTGCATAAGATTCGAATTTTTTGGAAGTTGAAATATGTGCAAATACCTATCAACTGAAGTAAAGTTATTTGATATTTGTAATAACAATATTTCATTGGCACAGAATTAAAGTTCATTCAAGAAATGTAAACAAAGAATTCAAAATTTTTGAATAAATAGTCTTCATAGTCTTCAGTTGCATATTTAATTCAGGAGTTACAAAGTTCAAATATTGAGTTTTATACCATGGTTATTATTTCTCTGCAAACTCTTGGAAAATCATCTCTACTTTCTTAGAAATCAAAATTCAATTAACAAATTTAATATATTAGTTAGTTAAGAAATTAATATTTAGTTAAGAAATTAATATTTTACATATAACATTACAGGACAAATTATGATTTTTAAAAATATCAACTAATTCCTGCAGTTAAATTCTGCTCATGACATCTTCATACTTGCTAAGTTTCATGGTTTGCCCATAAAATTTATTGAAATTCCACCTCTTTTATGGTTATTTTGCAGATAACATATTTTAGAATTCCATTTTTTGTTTGTTTTTATCCCAGATTGGTGTAGTTCAAAAAGAATAAGTGTCCCCAAGTACTGTGGCACCTGTGTATTCTGATTTATCTGATCATATTTTCTCCTACTTCTACATCCCCTACCCTGTTTGCTCGCAGCCTAGCAGGCAAGATTCAGTAAAAGCGCTGTGACATTAGAATTAACAACTGTTGAAATAGAAGCCTCACATATTATAAGATGTAAAATTGCATTTTAAAAGGTATTCTAATGTGTTGGCATAAAAAATTTAATGTCAAATCCTCCAGTTAAGTAAAAAGTTACTACAATATATAGCAATAATTTCACAGGTACAAATGAAATTTTTATGTTGCCTAATGATAATGAGATAGCCATGTATTGATTGCATTTTAATTGCTGTAAGCATTGGATATATATATCCTAATTATAGCATATAAAATTGATTAAAATCAACAAATCAGTTCATAATAATTCCACTTTTAATCGCTATGTTCAATACATCAGTAAATCGGACATGTCGATTAAACATTCACTGACATTTTTTTACAGATTACAGTTCTTGAAGTTGGAAGGTCTGCATCTTTAATTTTTTCATTTTCATAATTTGAACTTTTTGTTTCTCAAGTAGTACTTGTAAGCAAAGCTGGAAAGAAATTCATCCCCTTGATATCAAATGTCTATGTTGCATGTATGTTCTAGTAACTCCCTTTTGACCAGGGCTTAATTTCTAACAAAAAAAGTGGAGGAGCCCTAAGTGCAGGATAAGACCAATATGCAGTACTGCTGCAGTGAAGCCACAATTATTGGAATCATCAGAGTTTGCCCATCACTATTTCTTATTAAAAGTAGAATTAGTGACTGAAATTGCACATTCAAAGCCTTTAGCAAAAGGAGGGTGGATTTTGATGACGCAATCTTGCTTGTGCATTCAGGCATGCAAAAGAAACGTGTTTCTGAGCTCTGGTGGGGTCTGGCTAATATTTATATATTCACCAAAAATGAAGAAGCACCAGAGCAGTGCTCCAGTGAACTCCAGCCCAAAATATCTGCTGCTTTCAACTTGGGAAAGATGAAGCAGAATGTTGCTTATGTACGTAGGTGACACCAAGATTATCTACAGTCTGATGAATTTCTACCTTCTCACTATGAAAGTCATACTGTAGTCTATTTAAATTATCATTATTATTTCTTGACCCTGTATCAGCATGATGCAAGGTGTATGTATACCCCAGACAACTTTTTAAAAAATTATTTTGGTTTGTAATGGACTTTCTCCATCTGTTCTGAGTATATTTCTTGCCTCTGCCGTATTGCTTCCTCAATCACTAGTGGCTGCTATTAATTACCAGACCATTAGGTAAATTTGGTCACGGCAATAGAAACCAGCGTGGAAATACTCTCGTAGAGTTTGCAGAGGCAGAAGGGTTTTTCATCGTGAACTCCTTTTTCAAGAAAAATCCGCAAAGGAAATAGACATGGAAGCATCTCAATGGATGAACAAGTGAAATTGATTTTATTATGTGTAACAAGAAATTTGTCATGGAAGACTGCAGTGTGCTGAACAAGTTCAACACAGGAAGTGACCATAGAATGGTAAGATGTAAGAGGCGCCTCAATGCTAAACTCGAGCATGACAAGCTCATTAAACAAACAAAGTGTATTGACATGACCAACCTTAAAAAACATCAAAATACCTTCAAACTGGAACTGAGGAACAGATTCTCTGCTCTAGAAGGTCTAACATCAGAAGAAGTGGATATCTCTGAAGTTAACAGAAAAGTTACCAAAGCTCTTATGGAAACAGCAGCAAGATTAGCTGGGTCTACGAACAAGTTGCATGTGAACAAATTATCAGGAAATACCAAAATGTTGATGCAAAAAAGAAGAGAGATGAGGACAACTAAAGAAGATGTGACTTCCAAAGTTAAATATAAAGAGCTATGCAAGACAGTACGAAAAAGTATCACTGAAGACGTGAGGAAATTCAACTGTGAACTAGTGAGGAAAGCAATTGAAAACAACCAAAACCTAAAGATAGCAAAGGGACATCTCAGTAAGGGAAGAAAACAAATGATGGCACTGAGAAAAGAAGATGGTTCTGTAACAAGAAGTAGAGGCGAAATTTTGACAACAGTGAAAGATTTGTACTCCAAATTATATGAAAGGGATGATACATGTACTCCAGACATCATGAAAGGTACCAGAGTTCTTCCAGTCCTCCCAGCAGAAGCTGCACATGAAATCAATAACATGAAGCGGGGAAAAGCTCCAGGAGAAGATGGAATTACTGTAGACATCATACAAGAAGCAAGTGGAGAAATCGAAACAGTACTCGCCCAAATTTTCACTCGATGCCTTAATAAAGGGAAGATTCCTGAGGATTGGAACAACGCTACAATGATCCTGCTACATAAAAAAGGTAACATTGAGGATCTCAGGAACTACAGACCCATCAGCCTCCTACCAGTGGTTTATAAAATTTTCATTAAAGTTCTTTCACACCGCTTGAAGGTAACACTGGACATGGCTCAACCGAGTGAACAAGCTGGATTCAGGAGTGGCAACAGCACTATAGATCATATCCACGTACTGAGAGAACTAATTGAAAGAGCGAGGGAATATGAACTCCCATTGTGCATGGCTTTTATCAATTATGAAAAGGCCTTTGATTTGGTAAAACCATCAGCAGTTACAATGGCTTTGAAATCCTGCGGTGTTGAAGATGCATACATTAATATTATTAATAACATATATGAAAATGCAAGTGGAAAGATTCGGCTGTTTGAGAATACAGCACACATAAAAATTGGAAAGGCAGTGAGACGAGGTGACACCATATCTCCCAAGCTCTTTAATGTACATTAGAAAATGTATTTCAATCGCTGAACTGGGAAAACAAAGGGATAAGGGTTAATGGAGATTATCTAACTCACCTTCGTTTTGCTGATGACATAGTCATTTTTGAAACTACCCCATCAGAGCTGCAGAGTATGATCCAGAAACTTGCTGACAAGAGTAAAGAAGTGGGATTAAAAATGAACTTTCAGAAGACAAAAGTGATGTACAATGCTTTTACAAGAAAAGAAGATGTATTGATTGATGGAGAAAAGCTGGAGATAACAGACGCGTATGTTTATCTTAGACAGCAGATATCAAGTGAGGGTCACATTGATGAAGAAATTAATTGGCGTACAAAACTTGCCTGGAGATCCTTTGGAAGAAACAGCATAATTTTCAAGAGCAATATGCCATTATGTCTTAAAAGAAAAGTGTTTGATCAATGCATCCTTCCAGTGCTTACGTATGGTGCAGAGACGTGGACCTTAACTAAAAGAGACATACAAAGGCTGCAGACAACTCAAAGAAGCATGGAGAGGTGCATACTTGGTGAAACCAGGAGAGATAAGAAGAGGAACTCATGGATCAGAAAAATGAAAAGATTGGAAGACATCATGATCAGAGTAAAATCCTTGAAATGGCAATGGGCTGGACATACTGCCAGAAGGACAGACCATCGATGGACAGTCGAAATTTTAGATTGGATTCCAAGGGACTGGAAAAGACCCCGAAGAAGACCACATGGAAGATGGGTGGATGAAATTCGAAAGTATAACATGGAGGAGACTGGCTCAAGACAGACTGTTGTGGAAGAGGCTTGGAGAGGCCTTCGTCCAGCAGTGGATTGATAATGGTTGACGATGATGATGATGAAACCCCTTAGTCTGTGGTCTAGTAATTTAATATCTGTGTGTGCTGCGTTTAAGCATTCATACAGTACACATTTTGAGAGTACTTTAAAAGTTCTCATCAACTCTTTCTTATAATAAGTAACCAGCTAATAATCTAATGTATGTA
This sequence comes from Macrothele yani, assembly GCA_039090855.1. Classification (NCBI taxonomy): domain Eukaryota; kingdom Metazoa; phylum Arthropoda; class Arachnida; order Araneae; family Macrothelidae; genus Macrothele; species Macrothele yani. Next base: position 59,789,492 of record CM076989.1, on the reverse strand, counting down.
TAACTAATTTTGTTCAGCCACTAATACCACCTGTTTTTACCTAATGTTCCTCTTATCACTGTCATGTCAGCAGCTCTGAATTTGTACAGGTCTTTATTTCACAGCCAGCTTTTACTGCCATTGAAGAGGGCAGGTCTAAACATTGCGTTATTGCAAGTTTAGCTCTCTGTCTAACCTTTCTGAGTGACTCCATTTTAACTGAAAAGAGACGTTCTCTGCTATGCTGATTCTGTTTTTTATAATTCCTTATCAGGCATTCCTGTCTCATTAATAATCACACCCAGATAATTAAAATACTTTACCTGCTGTAGCCTCCTCCATTATTTTGCACAGTTAATAAGTTTTTGAAGTTTGATTTTTCAGTTAGATTTGCTTTATCTCAAATATTTCGTACATCATGCATAGCTGACTAAAGTTTATGCATGATTACATTTGCAGAAATTCACACAAAGTCATTGTTTACAGAAATTCACTTGTTTACATTTGCAGAAATTCACACAAAGTCATCAACTTGCAGTAAACTGCTGATACCAGAACCCTGTTATTTTAGTGTCTGAAAACAAGTTGCTTCAAGAGATTTTTTATTGTTGAATGTTGTTGTTATAAATCACAAAAAAAGAGTTGAGACAGTCCACTTCTTTATCTTACTCAAGAATTAATTTAAATGATATCCATGTTAATAGATTTATGAGTTTTTCAATTGGGTATTCAATATTGCTGTCCAAAGTAAAGTCAGTTGTTACTGTTGACATATTTGGACTGATATATTGCAATTTGGGGATTTCCAAAAAATATCCCCCTCATGATTCTTTCATTTATCTTTCAGTAAGGAGCCATTTATGAATCATTGCACTCACCTTGAACAGAAGAAGAAAATTAAAAAAATAATTGTGTTTGCATTTGTAAATGGGAATCTGAAGAAAATCAAAATTAGGGAAAAGAAATGCAACAAATTTTTTTCACTCCTTTTCATGTTTCTTTTTCACTGTAGAAGATTTTTGTACCTATATTGATACATATTTTGGTTCCTGAACTGCAGTAAATTATGGGACCCCAAAGGTACAGGAGTGTTTATCAAAATAATGGGAAAACATACTGTTCGTGGAAAACTTTTAATTAATGAGCCGTAGGCCCACCTCGGGCTTTCAGAACAGAAGCAGTTTGACTTGATATAGACTTATACATGTTATGCATATACTATAATGGAATTTGCAACCATTCTTCCTGTAAAATATGTCCCAACTGTGTCAGTGATGTTGGAGGTGGAAAATGTGATCTGACCTTTCACTCCAAATATTCCTACAAATATTCAATAATATTGAGGTCTGAAAATTGAAGTGCCATCAGGGCTAGTGTTGCAGGCAGTCCAGAAGAATTAATTAAAAAGTGCAGATGTCACATGGCCCTGAAGAGTAACCAATGGCCCTAAGGAATGCCATGATATGGCACCCAATAGCATCAGGGATCTACCTCCGTGCTTCACATATGGAATCAAACAGTCAGGGTTGTACACTTCTGTAGGTTTTCACCAGATGTACACTTTACAGTTGTGGGAAATAATGTAAAGCACGATTCCACTGCCCAGATGACATGTTGCCAGTCTTTAGCATCCCAGTTTTTTGGGGGAGTTTGTTTGTGTGTGTGTGTGTCTGTCTGTCTGTCTGTGTGTGTGAGTACTTTGCATCACCTTACATGTTTTATTGTGTTGATGTTGGTAATCAGAGGTTTATAAATTGTAGCATGGCCATAAATACTGGCATGATGGAGTTCGCGACAAAGTGTTAGGATGGAAATGGGATCGCTCTGACTGGCGTTCAGCTCTGCTGCTATTTGCTATTGCTGTGATCTTGTGCTTCTGCTATACAATCAAATTCAATGTTTGCCAATCCCTAAGTGGCATCTTTGTATGGTATCAGCAGTTTGCATGTTTGGTGGCAACGCCATTTCCTTTTTGACAAGTAATTGTAATCTTCTGTACAGTTCCTCATGTTACGCCTACTATTCTGCCATTCTAGTTACTGAAGCTCCTGCAAGTTGCACACCAATGATCATGCCTTTTCAAGCTCACTGAGATCTGACATTGGCGACAAGTACTCCACTACAGCTGTTTCACCTTTGACTGTGGCACTGTCGCGTGATTGCCAACATCATACCTCACCCCTTTCTATGTGTGACATCATGGGTGATGTCATCCCTGTGATTTGCATACTGTGCTCTGCGTGTACTCCAGTCGCAGTCAATGTGTCCATTTTTTTGATAAACTCCTGTAGGTTTTTCTTGTGTTTATTGTTGAGATTGTTTCTCTTTAGACTTTTTTAGGGAGGATCCTGTTAACATTATATCTCCATAATCACAACCAGCACTTGATACTTGCTTATTACTATGTTATTGTTAATCATACAGTGATAAATGTTAACTGTTCATGATCTGCCATCAGTATACTGTATTCTGAAGAATGCTTTTTATTTTTGATTCAACATTAGTAATGTTATTTATGCTGTAACAACATGTGGTAGTTTAATAATCACATATAACCCATTTAGTTTTTTCTATCATATTTATTTAAGAAGCATTAAATTGCATGTTTTTTTCTAGTATTGTTATTAATTATATAGTAAGATGTGTTTATATAGAGATCTAAATTAGTTTAGTGTTTTCTCTTTTTTGTATAAAAGTAGTAAAAATTGTAGTTATACATATATCTGAATGCAAACATATTGCAATACATCAAACATAAGAATTAGCCATTCAATAAGGATTCAGTTACTTCTTCCTTTTATTTTTATGTCTTAACGTAAAATTCCATATCTTTGTGTTATATTATATATCTTTATTTTCCTTCCCTTTTTCTTTTCATGAAGCAATGTGGCTCGCAATAAAAAAATAGTTATCTTACACGCGCATATCAGTATGATATTCAACATTGTGTAAAAAAAAAATTTTAAAAATGCTAATTTACACAAAACTTTCTGCATCTCCCTCTTGGTCTCTATTTTGTTTTCTTTAACATATTGCTTTCTCAACCACTAGTGACTAATTATTTACCTTCAGTGTACCTTGTCTGAGATCTATCCAATATAAGTACCTATGGTCTGTTTTATAGAATACATTACCTATGTAAGTAATCTTGCTATTACTGGTTTCCCAGCTGCTCAAACTAGTGCCCCTGCCCCTTGGATGAGTGAGTGAATGCTGTTTTTATTTTCAATATAAAAACTTGCAATTTATTCCCCATAGGATAATATGAATATGTTGGAATCATTGCTGTGCAGACATATAGGATTTCTTTGAGCTCTGTGATCTTTTGTTTTTGTTGCTCATTAACATGATACCAAGATATGGTAATTTGTTTTCATGTATTAATTTAACAGTTGCATTAATTTTTGGATATATGTCAGTCTTTTAGTGGAACCTTTCTGTTCTTCATTTCCTGCAACGTCAAAATGATCTACAAGGTTTCCCTAGAAGCTTCTGTATATATCCAGCAATCAAGGTAATTGCTGAAATCGATAGCCAGTTACCAAATAAAAATTTCATTTAAACTATGTTATTTTGATGTAACTTAAGAAAAACTTTGTAGCAAATGTTACTACTTTCAGGAGCAGATGTACGTTTGCGTGACCACAATGACAACACTCCTCTCCTCAGCTGTGTGCAGAATTCCATTGTCCACAACAATGTCGATACTGTAAAAATTTTAGTTAAATCTGGTGCAAGAGTGAATGAATCTAATCGTTATGGAAAGATAGCTCTTCACTATGCAGCACTATGGGGATTAGGGGAAATAACAGATCTACTGATCAGAGTAAGTTTTTTTTTAGTGTTTGCATATTTGGTAACTAATTTTATTGAAACTGCAATATGTATTCTGATGTAAAATTGCTTTAAGCTTTGTTTAAGTATTGACAGTGTGCAACTGTGTATTTATCTACAAGTATGCAGGTCAGGTGATGCGTAACATCACAGCCTCTCCTTGACAAATGTCAACCCCGCCTTCTCGTGGTGCATCCTGTTCCCACTAAAGGGGCTCTGACGACCGCCCATAGCGGTATAACTATACCATCGGGATTAGAGGAAATTCTATCCCACACTCACCAACCCGCTTGGCCAGCGTGGTGAGTTATGGCCAAACCCCTCCAAAATGATTCCACAACTTAAATCTTGGCCCTCAGTCTCCGGCAGCTGGAATGTACCTGGCCAAGGCAGCGGCCAGTGCGACATGAAGGCAGAGGGTGCTAAGAATCCCCGGAGGACCGGACTAGGCTGCCATCTGATGCTGACCTTGGCTACTTACAATGGACGCTCCCTATCTTCTGATTCAAGGCTTCTTGAATTGGAAGAGGAACTACAAAGGATCAAGTGGGACATCGTGGGGCTAAGTGAGGTAAGGAGAAAAGGAGAAGATCTCATCGAACTGAAAAGTGGACATCTCTTCTACTATCGTGGGACAGATACTGGCAGAACTAGTGGTGTTGGATTTATAATAAACAAGAAACTGAAGGATAAAGTTGTAGAAGTTGAAAGTTCCTCTGACAGAGCTGCACGACTTGTTATCCAACTCTCGAAAAGATACCAGGCTCAGATTATTCAAACTTATGCACCCACCACAAGTCATCCTGAAGAAGAAATTGAAGAATTTTATGAGGAAATTTGTCATCTAAATAATAAAGGTAAGCAGCACTTGAAAATAATTATCGGGGATTTCAATGCAAAAATAGGGCAACGGCAACAGAATGAAACTTCAGTAGGTAAATTCGGTCATGGCAACAGAAACCAGCGTGGAAATACTCTCGTTGAGTTTGCAGAGGCAGAAGGGTTTTTCATCTTGAACTCCTTCTTCAAGAAAAAGCCACACAGGAAATGGACATGGAGACATCCAAATGGGACGACAAGTGAAATTGATTTTATTATGTGTAACAAAAAATTTGTCATAGAAGACTGCAGTGTGCTAAACAAGTTCAACACAGGTAGTGACCATAGATTGGTGAGATGTAAGATGCACCTCAACACTAAACTTGAACGTGGCAAGCTCATAAGACAAACAAAATCTATTGACATAACCAACCTTAAAAAACACCATAATACCTTCAAGTTAGAACTGAAGAACAGGTTCTCTGCTTTAGAAGGCCTAACATCGGAAGAAGTGGACATCTCTGAAGTTAACAGAAAAGTAACCAAAGCTCTTATGGAAACAGCAACAAAATTAGCTGGGTCTAAGAACAAGGTGCATGTGAACAAATTATCAGGAAAAACCAAAATGTTGATGCAAAAAAGAAGAGAGATGAGGACAACTAAAGAAAATGTGACTTCCAAAGTGGAATATATAGAGCTATGCAAGACAGTAAGAAAAAGTATCACTGAAGACGTAAGGAAATTCAACTGTGAACTAGTGAGGAAAACAATTGAAAACAACCAAAGCCTAAAGATAGCAAAGGGACATCTCAGTAAGGGAAGAAAACAGATTATGGCACTGAGAAAAGAAGATGGTTCTGTAACAAGAAATAGAGGCGAAATTTTGACAAGAGTGAAAGATTTCTACTCCAAATTATATGAAAGGGATGATATATGCACTCCAGACATCATGAAAGATACCAGTACCAGAGTTCCTCCAGTCCTTCCAGCAGAAGTTGCACATGCAATCAAGAACATGAAGCGAGGAAAAGCTCCAGGAGAAGATGGAATTACTGTAGACATCATACAAGAAGCAAGTGGAGAAATCGAAACAGTACTCGCCCAAATTTTCACTCGATGCCTTAATGAAGGAAAGATTCCTGAGGATTGGAACACCGCTACAATGATCCTGCTACATAAGAAAGGTGACATTGAGGATCTCGGAAACTACAGACCCATCAGCCTCCTATCAGTAGTTTATAAAATCTTCACTAAAGTTCTTTCACACCGCTTGAAGGTAACACTGGACATGGCTCAACCGAGAGAACAAGCTGGATTCAGGAGTGGCTACAGCACAATAGATCATATCCACGTGCTGAGAGAACTAATTGAAAGAGCGAGGGAATATGAACTTCCATTGTGCATGGCTTTTATCGATTATGAAAAAGCCTTTGATTCGGTGAAACCATCAGCAGTTACAATGGCTCTGAAAACCTGCAGTATTGAAGATGCATACATTAATATTATTAATAACATCTATGAAAATGCAAGTGCAAAGATTAGGCTGTTTGAAAATACAACACACGTAAAAATTGGAAAGGGAGTGAGACAAGGTGACACCATATCTCCGAAGCTCTTTAATGCCACATTGGAGGGTGTTTTTCAGTCGCTGAGCTGGGAAAACAAGGGGATAAAGATTAATGGAGATTATCTAACCCACCTTCGTTTTGCTGATGACGTAGTCATTTTTGCAACTACCCCATCAGAGCTGCAGAGTATGATCCAGGAACTTGCTGACAAGAGTAAAGAAGTGGGATTAAAAATGAACTTTCAGAAGACAAAAGTGATGTTCAATGCTTTCACAAGAAATGAAGATTTATCGATTGATGGAGAAAAGCTTGAGATAACAGACACGTACGTTTATCTTGGACAGCAGATATCAAGTGAGGGTCACATTGATGAAGAAATTAATCGGCGTACAAAACTTGCCTGGAGAGCTTTTGGAAGAAACAGCATAATTTTCAAGAGCAATATGCCATTATGTCTTAAAAGAAAAGTGTTTGATCAATGCATCCTTCCAGTGCTTACGTATGGTGCAGAGACGTGGACCTTAACTAAAAGAGACATACAAAGGCTGCAGACAACTCAAAGAAGCATGGAGAGGTGCATGCTTGGTGTAACCAGGAGAGATAAGAAGAGGAACTCGTGGATCCGAAAAATGACAAGAGTGGAAGACATCATGATCAGAGTTAAATCCCTGAAATGGCAATGGGCTGGACATACTGCTAGAAGGACAGATCATCGATGGACAGCCGAAATTTTAGATTGGATTCCAAGGGACAGGAAAAGACCCAGAAGAATACCACATGGGAGATGGGTGGATGAAATTCGAAAGTATGCAGGGGTGACATGGAGGAGACTGGCACAAGACAGACCGTTGTGGAGGAAACTTGGGGAGACCTTCGTCCAGCAGTGGATTGATAATGGTTGACAATGATGATGATGATGATGCAGGTGCAGATGGAAAAGTATGTGTTATTGCTTCTACAAAAATTGTAACTGATTGCATATAAGTATAAAAAGTTAATCTCTTTCAATCTGGTTTCTTTAGCACCACAAATATTGAAATAATTGACAAGTTTTCCTCATAAATTTAAGTATAAAGTGAGTTTCCTAAGTATATTAATTATTTTTTGTGTACTTGTCAAATCTTTAGACAGTAAACCTTCCCATCTACGGGACATAGTAGGTGTTATCAATCCTATGGTAAAATCCAACCCTTCTGATCATTTAATGTAGTTCTTCACCTTCTCTCGATTTGTAGGCCACCTGCTATTTTTCTTTTTAAAAGATGCTGTTGGTGTGCCAGAACTTCAACAGAGTCTCAAATCACTTTGTGTCCTGTATTTTGTACATGTCTGTCCAAACCTTTTTGTTTGAAACGTTCTTAATTGCAGCTTTATGTTCTGCTGTTCTTATTCTAAGTTCCTTGCCAGTCTCTCCAACATAGCTAAGACCTCGTTCATATTTTATGCTGTAAATGACACCTTTCAATAGTGTTTTCCTCTTTTTGCTTTATGATAGGGAGATAATGTTTTACTTAATTGTGTAATCCTGGAGAAATAAGTAAAAATTTACATGAAATTTTTACTTATTCTGTGAAGATTTTCAAACAGTCCTTTTTGTTCCGTGATTTTTCTGGTTAAGTGGCTGCTTATCTTGGACTTATTTTTCTTTATTATTAGAGTTTTGTCACTTGTAGAGAAGGATAACTATATTCCTCAAGGATCATCCTTAATTTTTCCTTTTATACATATACATATCACTAAGCTTTTCTCTGAGATTCAGAGATTAGCTCCACAAAGAAATATAAACTACCAGATAAATTTTTAACTGATTATTGACTTACTGTTGCCGTATCAAACTTCTCAACTTACAGCAATCTTGACACACAACTCGGGCTTCACTGACATCCATCACTCGATGTACACAATACCTTCTATATTTCATACTCATAATTTTTTTCTCATGCAGACACTCCTAAATATGATCCTCCCACAACTTCTTTGGCCTTCCTCTGCCTTATCTTCCTGCCACTTGGGCTTAAAAAAATTTCTTGGTAAGCATCTCATCACTCATTCTTTCATCATGGCTGAACCACTTAAGAATATTAGTCTCCACCTTGCTAACAACATTTTGCTTCACATTACACAACTGCAACACATCTTCATTCCTCATACAATCAGAACGTGTCTTGCCACAAACCCCCTGTAAGTAACGCATTTCTTCAGCACACAAACTACTCCTATGTTTTATCTGTAGTACCCAAGTTTCACTGCCATACATCAGAGTAGGGACAATTACACTCTCATACACAGCCATGCAGGACTCTCTTGAGAACTCATCATTCCTGTGAAAACCTCCCAAACTGCTATGACTTTCAGTGAAGAGTTCACTTGCCTACTAATTCTACCATCCAATTTGTTCTCTCTGTCAAACATGCTTCTTAAATGCACAAACTCATTCACCTGGTCAATCACTGTGCCATTTAGACATATATTACATTCCATACTACCGTTCCTCACTCGAAAACCATAACTTTGGTTTTTCCCTTATTTATACTCAGTTTGAATTTCATGCAAACTTCGTACATCTGGGACAACATACTCTGCAAATCACTTATGCTCTCTGCCAACAGGACTGTGTCATCAGCATACAGCAATCTGCATACATGGATATCACCAAGACATAAACCAGTATTATCTGTTTTGGCATCATGCATGCACACATCCATAAATATATTAAACAGCCATGGTGACATTACACAACCATGTCTGACTCCTGCACCAATAGAAAACCATTTTGTTAAAACATCATTCACTCATACACAAGCTCTACTGCCAGCATACATGGCTTTTACACTATTAAGTAGATTCCCAGTAACACCATATTCATTCAATACCTTCTACAAAAGTGTCCTATTTACTTGATCGTAAGATTTCTCTAAATCTATGAAGGCAGCAAAAACTTTCTTACCAACAGACAGATACTTTTCTATGATCATTTGTAATGCAAAACTTTGTTTAGTGCAGCCTTTACCGGGCATAACACCACTTTGATGAACATGCCACACTTTCTCTGATCTAAGACCTCGTACTTTTTCAATAATGACCTTATCAAACACTTTCCCTGGAACACTCAGTAGGCTAACACCACGATACTTCTTGCAGTCAGTCTGATCCCCCTTTTCCTTATACAAGGGAACAATTATAGCATCCTTCCAATCCTGAGGGACCATTCCTAACTCCCATCACAACTGGGAAATTTCTGTTAACGAGTCAATTACAGAGCCACCACCGTATTTCAACATCTCAGTAGTTACACCATCTACTCCTGGAGCTTTACCATTCTGAAGAGATTTTAGAGCTTTACACACCTCTTCTCTTGAGATCCCTCCTGTGCTTCCATCCTTCACTGTGACATCATCCGCTTCTGCCTCAAAATCACCTTTGCTTTCTTCATCTAATAACTTACAGAATTATTCACCCCATCTATCACTTAGCTCGCTGGGCTCCTATATCATTTCCCCAATCCTATTCTTCATACAGCTTACAACTTTGTTTTCCCTATTTTTCCCAAGTCTCGTGTTCTTCCAGAAAGTCTTTCTATCTTTCCAAAACGCCAATTCATGCCTTTCCACCTTCTCCCTATCTTTTGTTTACTCTGGGGAACCAGCTTAGCTGCTTCACTCTTCCTGCAGCGATATGCATTCACAGAAACTCTACCTTACAACATCCCTAAATAGACTTCCTTCTTTCTCTTTACTGCCTCTTCAATCTCACTATTCCACCAAACATCACCTCTATTCTTACTATTGTGGTGCTACAGGCCTCTTCAGCAACAGTGACAACACAGTTCTTAAAACATTCCCATTGCTTTTCTACATCTCTCTCACAATACTTCAGCTCATTCAGTCATTCTCTGAGTAAATTAGAATAACACTAATGATCCTCAGGGAGCCTTTCAACCTTTATTCTTTCCATCCTAGTCCTCTACGTATTCCTTTTCCTTCAACCAATATTCAGTTTCACTCGTGACACTACCAATTAATGAACAGAGCCAACATCCGCACCTCTCATCTCACGAGTGTCAACAACTGAGTGTTTCAGACTCTGATCGTTGTCAACAAAATCTATCACACTCTTTTGACCAGGAGTACGGTTTTCCCAAGTAATTGTTTGGATATACTTGTGGTTGAAAAATGTATTAGATACACACAAACCATTCTCAATGCAGAGTTCAATTATCTTTTGCCATTATCATTCACACAAGGATCATTAAACTTACCCAGAACATTGTCAGAAATTGCATTCTGCACACCTACTCTAGCATTGAAATCCCCTACTATTATAACTTTTTCTTTAGCACCAAACTGGCTCAAAACAGCTTTTAGCTCATTCCCGAAATCTTCCTTCCTATCAGAAGGTTTGGAGTCTCAAGGAGCATGCACTACAACAATTACTATTCTCTGAGTGAAGTTTCACTTTCAAATGAATCCAAAGAATTCTCTTACTTATGCGGGCAGAAGTAAATAAAAACTGATAATTACTTATTTGCTTAAGGATGCCTTTAGCAACAGGACAGGTTCTTATCTTCAGTAAGCAAAGAGACAAGTGATTTCCAGTTACAATTGCAACCATTTATACTGTTGCCAAAATACAACCACCTTGTGGAAAGGGCCTGAATAAACTTTTTCTGGGGCATATTCAAAATGCTCTGAGTTAGTGCTAGGTGGCTTGATTTTTTTGCAGATCTTTTAAAATACCTACAGATTCTATTTAATATATCTTGAATCTTTATAAGGTACTGAAATTCATCAGCAGCCTGTTTAACAACCAAAGCAAGTCGATGGGCTATGCAATGAATTGATATTATGTGAGGCTGCTCTTCTTTCAGCAGAGTAGTAACACCATTCCTAATGCCAGTCATGACACTCGCTCCATCTGTGCCAATGCTAGATACCTTGCTCATATCAATACCATGACGTACAAAGCATAACTTAACACTTTTAAAGATTCTCCAAGCAGTTGAATTTTCTAAAGCTTCTAAACTTAAGAAGTGTGTAAAAACATTTTCCTTGCAAATCCCCTTCACAAATACAGCCATACACTGATTCATCCCTACATCAGTGCATTCATCAATGATGATAGATAACCATTTTGCTGACTTCACTTTGTTAATAATGCTTTCAGTTATAACCCTAGAAATTGCTTCTTCCATCGCATGCACACTCTTGTAGCTTTCGTAAGTGGTATGGCTGCCACTGTTGAGCTCTTTTAGTTCTTTACATCCTAAATCCATACACAAATTTTTCAGAATGCCGAATTTCCTTGTAGTTAAATTCTTTTTTGCTTGCAAATAAGCAATATCCATACAGCAGTAACTGAATTTTTGCACTTGGATTTAGCATTGGCAACAGCCTCTTCAAAAGATCCAGTGCTTTACAAGGTAAGACTTTTAAGGCTGATTTATGGTCATCCGACCTCTCATGTGTGTTCAAAACATCTGCTTTGGCAATGTAGTAACCTAAAAAGAGAGGGGAGAGTGTAACTAAAGAGGAAGTGAGGAGAAGAGAACTGGCAAACAGTAAACAAAACATTTTATTGTTATTATTCTTTACTAACTATTGGATTGTCAGAAAAGTCATGACGTATTTTATCACCCGATGGCGGTTGGGCGGTTTTGGAAGTAGTAGAGGCATGCGCAGCTCTGTTACCGCTATGGCATTCGACAGGTGCCAGTTCTAGCTGCAGTCTAAAAGGAATAGTGAGCGATTTGGTTGATTTGCAGAGATTTGACATCAAGTTGAAGATGGAAGACCAAACTGTGCATTTTCGCCATATTTTACTGTTTTACTTCCATAAAGGGAAGAATGTGTGTGAAGCTTGTGAAAAGTTGCATAAATTGCACAGTGATAATGCTCTACAAGAACGTCAGTGCCAGCAGTGGTTCGCAAAATTCCGTGTTGGTGATTTTGACCTCAACGATGCTCCTTGGTCCGGGAGTCCCTCCGAGGTTGACGACGACCAAATCAAGGCATTGATCGAATCAAATACACGACACGAGAGACTGCAGACACATTGCACATCCATCATTCAAGCATTCACAACCACCTGAAGAAGCTGGGATACGTAAGCAAGCTCGATGTGTGGATTCCTCATGAACTCAAGCTCAATTGACGGCGTGTATAAACATCTGCGATATGCCCATTAAGCGTGAGGAAAACGATCCTTTTTTGAAGCGACGGATAACTGGTGACGAAAAGTGGATTCTGTGCAACAATGTGCTGCGCAAACGGTCCTGATCCCGAAGTGCTGCTTCGCCTCAAACGACATCCAAAGCAGACATTCATCAGCGGAAGGTTCAGGTCTCAGTGTGGTGGGATTTTAAAGGTGTCTTGTTTTTCGAGCTCCTACCACGGAACCAAACAATCAATTCGAATGTGTACTGTCAGCAATTGGACATTTTGAACGAATCCATCATCCAGAAACGTCCAGAGCTCGTTCATCATAAAGGTGTTGTGTTCCATCACGACAACGCGAGACCACACACAAGTTTGATCACCCGCCAAAAATTATTGGAGCTTGGGTGGGATGTGTTGCCACACCCAGCATACTCGCCTGACCTTGCGCCATCAGACTTCAACTTGTTTCGCTCTCTTCAACAGTCAGTCCTTGCATGGTATAATGTTCAATTCAGATGAGGCTGTAAATCAGCACCTTGTACAGTTTTTCGCCATGAAAGACAGGTCCTTCTATGAACGAGGCATTCTGCAGCTCACTGAAAGATGGCAAAAGGTTATCGAACAAATGGGCATTATATCATTGATTGATCTGTGTTCTTTCTATCATTAAATGACCTTTGCAAAACACAGCTAAAATACACCATGACTTTTCCGACAACCCAATATAATAGCAGAAATATCCGGCGTTGCTCGGGGTTCATTCTAGAGTGGAGCACGCCACCCCGGTTGTCCTTTGAACTGCAAAAAATGTGCCCCGTTTCGATTGAAAAATTGCGTTCCGCTTGCATTTGGATAAAACAAAATTGCGCTCCTTCCTTTTATGACAAACTGCAACTTTTATGACAAAAATATCATAAATTTGTTCAGGTATCTGAACTTCTTTTGTGGCCCAGAATACTCATTCATGTTTACTTTTCATTTGAAAATAAACAAGTTTAAATAGGTATTTTTTTAAAGAACTATGTTTTGATTCCACTTAGTAGCTCTAGTTCTGACTATTATATAGCTCTAATTATTGTACTATTCTCTTTTACGTGCGATATTTCAAAGTAACTTGTACAAAAAACTAGCGGATAATGCTTACCTTGGCATTCCTTTCTAGCGACGGGAACATTTCACGCACGTGTTTTCCGGTCCTTTGTTGATGTTATTGTCCTAAAGTCCGTTGTATGCGATGACTGGCTTTACTTCTCACACTTTTCGCTGGGTATACTCATTGGATCTTTGCCTTAGGATTCAAACATCAATTTTTACCGTTCTTTATACTCGAAATTTTCGCCCATACTCTGGGCATCTTCAGGAGCGTGGCGACTTTACCACCGATGTTCGTGGTTAACTTCGCGCTAATGGAGTCCGATACTCCTTGTTGCCATTCGTCGGAAAAACTTTCCTGGATATATTTCGTTATCAAGCCCGGCTGGCGCCATGGGTACCCGAGCAAGCTAATTAATAAATGGATACATGAGAGTAAAGAGTATGGGTACCCGAGCAAGCTAATTAATAAATGGATACATGAGAGTAAAAAGCATATGACTCAGAGGAAAGAAGGCCAAGAAGTGCACAACCAAAGGAAGATAAGAAATAAAAAATTTAAATACATTGGAGCTTTCCCATACCTGGAAGGAGTGAGTAAAGAAATCAATAGGCACTGTGCTAAATATGACTTACAACTAGGAAGCTCAGTGCACACCGTGAAAAGTATGACTGTCAACAAAAAAACAGAGGAAAAAAAGCTAGAAGAATCAGGAACCTACGAAATTCCAATAGCACACATACCCCCAATATCGTACATTGGAAGTATGAAAAACAGATTAAAAATAAGACTTAAACAACACATATCTAACTGGCAAAAAAAGAAGCCAAAACTGCTTTAGTGCAATTCTGCTCTCTCATTGCCCACTATTTACACAAAACTCATCTCACTCTCTCATTCATGCATCACACCTCTGCCGTTTCCAACGTAGATTGCCTCTAGCAGCTTTCTACCCGGCCAGGGTTGTCTTCAGGAGGCTAGGTGGTATCAGCCCTGCTATCACAGTGCGAGTGAGTCAGAGAAGCGATTATCAGCGTCAGCCCATCTCCTACATCATATTGAAAACTTTGCCACCGTGGCTCCTTCTCTTAGGAACTGTAGTTAATATTTTATTTTCTTCTGCAGTATTTTTTTTGTTCTATTTTTATTAGTTCTTTCCATTTTTCATTAAGTATATTTGGGTCATTATGATTACATACTCGACCCCTATTTTTTTCAATCAGCACAGATTCTGTAATATGCAAA